>OX940879.1:82582761-83832761 GCA_954870665.1 Stratiomys singularior | reverse complement strand
AAAGGTAGTAAAAGTTTGCAAAACTAACAAAGAGATATAAAGATATCTGCTCAAAAAGTTTTCAAATATTCTGTAGAGCGAACAATAACTATGCATAATACGACGGCCTCTAGTTCGCCAACGTAGTTTTGAAGGATTTTACCATGTCGACATGTTGTCGCCTTCGGCAACAAAAAAAAAGAATGAAATGAAACAAAAGTGGATGGAATTCAACAGATTTCGTCATACGTTGCTCTTCTCTTATCAGGCGTAAACTATGTGCTTATTTATATCGACCGACTTGATAAGTACTTATTACATTTGGGGTTATTTATAGCTATCTGAAAATGAGTCTGATTACAACACAATTCTTCATTGCTTTGTTAGCGTAATATCAATAGTTTACCTAGAACTTGTAAATAAAAATGGTTAAAATCCTAGAAAGTCACTACTCAAAATTTACTTTTAAAATTTGTTTCTTAAGGAAAAGTCAAAATTACTCAAAAAAAAATTACCAAAAATACAGTCCAATATTGTACAAAATCAAAAAACCCCCAAAAAAAAAATTAATCGTAGCGTTTGAAACAATGCAGCCATAAGGTAGTAAAAGGGTTTGCATTAATGGGAGATAAGAAATATGTCCATCATTTTTAATGTTGGAAAATCTCATCACTTTCGAAGTATAGAATGATGAGTAGGATTTCATATCGCCAAAAAAGGGGATTTAATATGTTGAAGCATATTGCTTATTTTATGTTAAAATATATAAACATGCCAACGTTTGATCCAATTTGCATACAGTGTTTATAGGACAAAGGTACGGCCTTTAGCTCATGCACCGAATTCCTTTTTATGGCCTCTATGGTCTTAAAACGCGTTCACCGCAATGGCAATTTGAGTTTGGGATGTAGAAAAAATCAGGTGTCTGAAGTTTGCATCGTTGCAAACGCAACGGTCTCCAATTTTTTCACTTTTTAATGTTTTTTGGCTAATTTGACTTGAAATTTTTGAAAGTTTCATTCGCCTTTTCTAATTTTCAACACTTCAATAGGTTTTCACCTAAAAAATCACACGGGGCCATGTCTGGACTGAACGGTGTTTGGTTGACGACATTGGTCTAGTTTTTGGCCAAAAATTCCGAAATAATCAAGGCTGTATGAGATGGCGCATTATCGTGGTGTAAAATTCATGAATTATTCTACCAAAAATTGGGCCTTCTTGCGAATGGCTTCATGCAAACGACGCATAACGCATGAATAGTAATCTTTATTGACCGTTTGTCCCTCCGGAAGGAACTCGTAGTGTACCACACCAAGAATATCGAAGAAAAAAGTCAGCAAAACTTTGACTTTTGACCGACTTTGGCGCTCGCTTTTCGGTTTTGACTCATTTTGGAAGCACCATTCGGACGATTGTTGTTCGGTCGGCATATCAAATTCATAATCTCATGTTTCGTCACCATTAATGATCGTTCGATGAATTTTAGGTCGCTGACTGCGTTGGAAATCATTTCTTTGGCAACATAATACGATGCTGTTTTTGAATGATATTCAGCTTTTGGCACCACCCCAGAAGCCTCAAAGCCTCACCACCTCAAAATATCAGTTACAATGTGTACGGCTGATCCATATGAGATGCTCAACAACACAGCAATCTCTCTAATCGATAAAGAATGATTTTCCAACACAATTTGCTTCGCCGATTCGATTTCTTCTTCGGTAGGAAACGTCTCGGCCGCCTTAGAACCTATAAACCATTCGTATGCTCGTGTTTTCGACATACACACTTCACCATACGCCTTTTGTAACATTTTCAACAATTCGGCACACAAAATTTCATTTTGAACACAACATTTTATGCACATTCGTTGTTCTTATTTTTCATCCATTTTAAAAATCGCCACACTAAAATTTTTCAACTTCTTCGTATAGACGCCAGTTAAATGTATAAATCGTACGATATGCGTCAAAACTTGACAGAATATCAATAAAAGTCATGTCAACGTTGAAAATAAAAATTTACCAATTGGAAAAGCGCGGCAATTCAAAATTACCGTTCTTTTTTGATCATATGTTATGTACACACCATAGGCAAGCCTCTTAGCCTATCGTATATAACACAACTGTTTAGATGGAGTGCATTCTGTTTTCCTACAAAAACCCAGTAAAGCTCCTAGCTAGCTACCTAATTGCTAGATATTCGAATTTTCACGGTGGTTTCACGTGTCATCGATTAAGGTATCTGAAGTTTGCATCGTTGTAAACACAACGCTGTAAAATTTGTTAACTAATTATTTTTAATAGATGCTCAAACTGAAATGAGAACATAGAAGACCCGAAAACATTCAAAAACGCAACTAACATTTACCACATTTTAAGTCAAACCATGTGAAAAAACGCTAAAAAAGGTGTAAAATTTGAGTTCGTTGCGTTGCAACTATGCAAACATCTGACAACTATCCATTAGGATTTTTAATTCATTTGTGGTTTTTATTGAAGACATTGTGATCCCTTAACAATGCCGACTATATTCTCTCTCCTTTCCTTTTTCTCCAGGAATATTATTGTCGTCGTTTTATAAGGTTCGGTTTATTCTGCAGTCCAGTGTATTTTATCGCGATTAAAACGGACAGCTTGTAAGCACAATTTTTTGTTTAAAAACTTGATCAAAGGCAAGCTCCTTCCAACTTGCTCTTTAAGGATATACGAGGTCTGTCTCAAAAGTTCCCGGACTGGTCGAAAATAAAGAAAAGTGGTGGTGGCATCTTTTAGATCTCTTTTTCTCTCATTTCATCTAACATCTATTATAGACGTTGTGTCAAAATTTTATGACGTTTGGATGAATAGAACCCAAGTTATTGCGCTCTAAGTGACAGTACTTCTGTCACTTCTTCTGCACTTCTGTTTTGCGATCGAAAAATGAATTTTTAACAAAGAGCGAATATTAAATTCTGTTTTAAACTCGGTAAAACGGCGGCTCATGCACATCAAATGATGCAAAATGCTTATGGTGCTGAGTATTTATCCCGTATCTCTATCTTCGAGTGGTTTAAACGTTTTAAAGAAGGCCGGGATGTGCTGGATGACGACGAACGCTCTGCCCGTCCAAGGCGATTACAATTAATTGTGATAAAGATTAGTTGTTAACGACATAAACGTTGACTTTGTGTGTTAATTTATTAAAAATGAGCGTGAATTCTCATTGTGTTACATGGAAATGGAGGTTAATTTGTCCCGTGAGTCGATTCATCGCATTTTGACGGAGCACTTGGGCCTCAGAAAGATTTGTGCATGATACGTTCTTCACAAGCTGACCGATGACAAAAAATTGCTTCGCATTAAACATAACAAAGACTTGATTAAGAAAGACAAAAAGGACCCAAACTACCGAAAATCCATTGTAACGCGTAACGAGACGTGAGGTTATCAATATGATCCCGAAACCAAGCGACAAAGTGCCGAATGGTAGCATCCGGATGTCCCCAAACCTAAAAAATCACGTTTGGAGAAGTTGAAAATCAAATCAGTGTTGATTTGTTTTTACAATTTCAAGGGGATTGTCCACAAAGAGTTCATTCCACTAGGCTAAACGGTTAATGTTATGTTTTATCTTGGTGTTATGAAGCGTTTGCTTTCGCGAATACGTCGTGTTCGGCAAGAACACAAATGTGGAAGTTGGCGTTTGTTACATGATAATGCGCCGCCTCATCGTTCAACGCTTATGACCGAGTTTTTGATAAAGAGAGATATTCTTTCCATCAACCGCTTGCCGTATTTGCTTGACTTGGCGCAATGTGACTTTTTCTGTGCGGAAAATTATATTTGGCCATGAGGTGTCTGAAGTTTGCATAGTTGCAATCGCACCGCTGTGAATATTTTTCACAATTTATTGTTGGTAGATGATTGAACTGTAATGAAACCCTAGTAGATTGCAAAGAAGTAATAAAGGCGAATGAAACTCTCAAAAAGTTCAAGTCAATTCAGCCAAAAAACATTCAAAAAGTGAAAAAATTGCTGACCGTTGCGTTTGCAACGATGTAAACTTCAGACACCTTTGGCCATGAAAGGAAAGCGTTTTGCGAACATTGAAGACATCCAAAAGTCGACGACCGCCATTCTAAACATGATATCAAAGAATAACTTAAATAAATCTTTTGGCACGTTTATAGACCGTGCATAGCCGCGTAGAGAGGCCAAAGGGAATTACTTTGAATAAAATAAATCCGTTTTGCCGAAATCATTCGTCGATTTCTTCATTCTTGACCAGTCCGGGAACTTTTGAGACACGCCTTGTATATCTTCTTCTTCTTCGTTAAATTAGTTTATCGCCGTTTCTGTGGCTGCTTGAAATACAAATATTTTTGCATTGAACACTTTGGTATGTTTCCCATATTTGATATGACATATGATATGACATATTTGGCTGACTAGAGTAGAAGACTTTAAAAAAAGATTCGCACTGTTCACTGCATTCGTGTTAAAGCGTGGATGTAGATTTCGTTATCACCTACAATATGCGATACAATATGCTTGTGGATATGCTGATTCTATAAGAGATCATTGTGTCTTACACACGGTTTAACGCCATTTTGGGAGTTAATGGGTTTTAGTGTCTAAAGGATAATTAATCAAATAGCATAATAATGTGGTTTATCTTTATTACTGTTGTTTGGATGGTCCCTACGGAACACTATTATATATAGGCAGGCTATCCATTGGATCTTGTCCATACAAATGCTCCGTATGATGTTACATGTCTCATTTCTGTTGATAATATTTCAATTTAAAGCGGCATTTTCAAATTTGAGAACAGCAAAAAATTCAATTAATGCGCTAGTGCAATATCGTGATAAGGAAGCCAGTCGTCGCAAAATAAAATCAGCAAATGGAGCTTTCAGTATAAAGGCGCTACGTGGACTTTATCACGTCTTGATGGTAATTTCAATAGCCTTCCAGTTTGTAATACTGATTTGGGTTTCAACCTAATTAGGATCATTGATTAGGTTCAACCAACACAAAGGTCGCTGGAGCGTTTTAGATTGAACCTATTAATCCTTGCCAGCTGACTTTTGGAAACATTTAGCCATATCGTATGTTATTAGTAGAAGTAATACCGAATTATTAATTAACCAACTAATACGTCCCTCTCCTTTGAAAATTTGTCAATCAAACAGCTGTTTTCAATGTAGATGTGTGTTTGGTCCTAGTAGATCAGAAACAACAAAGCAGTGAAAATTCAAAATGCTATTTGGAACTCTTTTCGAAAAATTATCAGTTAAATGAACCGCAGCTGTAAGTGCCAAAATTCAAACACCATCGGGCAATGATATATCCTCAACATTTTGTGACCCGCAAAATATTTTTTCCAACGACTTTCTAAAGAGAGGTGAGCTCATCAATGATGAATATAAGATGACGTTATTGGATCGACTGAGCGAATTTAACAAAGAAAATAAAACGTGCTAAAATGCAAAAAAGGTGCAGTTTCAGCAAGCCAATGCACTGTTCCGTAAGTCGATGAGAAGATGATCAATTTGACTACAAGCACTTAATATTGCTTCCCTACCCACCTTATAGTCAAAATTTGGGACCCAGTAGCTTCCGGACCATTTCAAACTTCAAAGGAATGCTGTCGTGAAAGGGATTTGACTCCGATGAAGTAGTGATTGCCGATGTAGAAGTTTATAATGAAAGGAATGTAGGATACGATACTATACAATTAAGGAAGTGTTGAAATATCACTGGAAAGCAGTACCTTTATTAAAAAAGCCGAATTGTTCTTAAAGGTTGTTTTTTCGTAGGTAGTTAATCTTATAGAAAAAAGGCTAACCATAGTGCATTCTGAATAAATACTATACAGAGCAAATAAATTTATTCTTTGTTGAAATTGTCTACCACAATTGCATGTGTTCTAGCTTACATTTGGTATGGACAACCAATATACTCCCATATTGACTGAAATATAAAATAAAAGGCAAAATTGATGGCTGGGGCTTTCATTATCAATTGTTTAATAATCGTAATTAGTGACATTGGGCTGTGCTAAATGTGAATACTGAAGAGAGAGCAAGTGAATACTAGTGTAGATGCAACAAATGCAATCATCACTGCAATAGAAAATGCGAATTTTTATGGCGAATCGAACGTTCTTGACAGTGATATTTGAACTGGATACAATGCAAGCTAATTGAAGTGAATAAAAGCAAGCAAACAGCAGTATAAAACCTAGTAGGTATGTTCTGTTTGCCACATTTTTTTTCAATGTTCTGAGTAACGCCAACGTTGAAGGAAAGTGATACTTAGACTTGCAAAATAAGTTTAACGAGAGATAAAGCGTTTGCTATTTGAGTTGAAAGCTAGAATGCTCTGTGTGGATTGAATGTCTACAAAGCTCTAGTGACGCGCCTAAATCCTAGTTAGGAAATTCAATTACAGTTTTGACGATACTGCCCAAAATTATATCAATATAAAGTTGTGTCAATCATTAAGTGATTCATTGCGAATAATTTTTTGTAGTGATAAAATCGCTAGCCTCGCGTTTAAGGGAAAAAATGTAAATACGAGACTGCAACTCCGATTAAACAATTTAACATGCAATTTTTTGGTGAAATTTATGAATCCTTGCGTATTAAATGGACTTCAATTACGCAGCCTTCAAGCTTGTATGCAACAAATTATTTGTTCACGTGTATTCTGAAACTCGGTGGCATTTTTCCATATGATACGTCATGTGGAAAACATTTGAAATTTTCCACATGTGGTTTACTTCTTTGCATTTTGTATATCATTATCTACACAATATCAAACATCCTTTTCTTATGCTGCGACGACGACACATTTGCTGAGCCGCTTATCTCTAATCAATTTGTCGGCGCTGTTGGACAAATTATCGTAAAAGTCCTGGACGTATTGATAACATTTTCAATCTTTATAACTGCATTGTTTGGCCTAAAAAGAGCGAAATTGCTTAAAGCCAAACTAGAATATGCTACGGAAATAATGACGAAAATGGGATTTGATTTAAAAATTATTTATCGTAAATTACTTTTTCATTCATTTTTCGCTTTATTATTCTCGATTTTTGCATGTTGGGTGCATATTTATAAATCTATAGAGTTTTATGTTCAACTGAAGAATGAATATCCGTCAGTCATTTATTTTGTAGTTGTAACGATGTCCAATGTGTTTAAGTTATTTGAAATTAGTAAATTCTTGTCTGATGTAGCAATCACAACATGTTTAAATAAATACTTAAACCAAAAGCTCGTACAATATTGCAAATAAAATAAAGAAAATAAATTAATTGATTCTATTGGTTCTGTTAAGCCTCTTGATGTGTAATTTACATGATCTAATCTATATATTTGGCTAGCAATTCTTGATAAACTTTGTAGACAAACTTCATGCCAATGGGAAAATAGTACAAGAGCTAGCTGATGATAGTGGGAGGTATTGCATCAATGCTATGATCATAATGAATCAGATTCGACTTAAGGTGCCTGAAAAATGCATCGTAATTGGTTGCATGGTGAAGCATCTACTTTCTGTAACCGCCATCAGTTTTTATTTATTATAATTTCATTTTCGGGACTATCAAACCATTTTCGACCCCCTTTACTAAAGTAGTTTTTTCTTGTGGAAATTTGGTTTTATATACTAAATTCAGTCCATTATTTTTATTGATCTTAATTTTTAAAATTCTTATTCAATGAACTGCCATTTATTGTAATTTTGACTTTTACGCCTTCTCCGTTCATTATTTTTACTTTTAGTTTTTGGCTTATGTGTTTATTTTTTGTATCTTTTTAATATTCAACCCTTTTAGATATTTTTTGTATAATAAGTTCTATCCGATCTTCTTCCTCTTCTACTTTGAAAAACACCAAATATGATACCAAAAAAACAAAAAAAAAATTTGACAAATATCCTGACTTGCTGTCCTGAATCTTTGTTTGGTAAAAATAGAAACTTAAAAATTAAGAAAGTTTGGCATATGAAAACGTTGTATGGATTGTATGGTGTGGAGGTATGGACTGAGTTGTGTACAGTAACGGATAAAAAAGGAAGGGAGTTACTTCCGATATATATTTAAATTAATATAAATAAAAAAAGAAAATAACTGACGGTCTAAAATAATTGTTTTATTGCTTGACGCAAATAGTGTAGTGTTCGATCCCGAATTTTTTTTAACGTTTTGAATTTTTCTTGGATAGAGTTGCACTGAAATTTTCGCAGTCTTTTTCACAATTTTGATTTATTCGCAGCTTACCAAGCCTTCACTCCAATCCGATCATTAAAAAAATCACAAAGTCGAGACCGTTTCGTGAGCAACGACATCTGTACTCGTCTTATGTATAATACTGATTTTGTTCCTTCAACTTGCATTCATATTAAATGGGATATCATAGCTATGTTCAGTTTGCTAAGTTCGAGAAAAGTTTCAAGGACTTTTGTAGCCCAAAACTGCATGAAAATTTCAACTTAGTCTTTCGCCCTTAGTATCACAAACAACATTTTATGTGAAATTTAATATGACTGCATTTTTCGATTTCTAGTTGAAAATAAACCTACTCTAACTTTTAAAAATGCATGAGTGAGTAGTTAAATTGTATCGTTTATAAGGACTCACAGAAGATTTTATTGCATGCTAATGGTATAAAATGCGACAGCATATAAAAGAGATACCATATAAAAATCGTGTATTTTAGGAGTACATACGTTAACATACAGCGATATTGAATTTAGCTCTAAATCTCTTTGCTGCAAAAGCCAAAAAAGTAATGATACATAAGATAGTAGTAAAATTCCGTCAAACCTATAATTATGACATCATTGATATACAAAAAAAAAATAATAAACATATCCACAAGGTGATCTAGTAAGTGATGCTAACCTATTATCACTCCAGTGTGAAAATTATGGAGGCTTGTCACAGCTTTGTTCGTTCGACGGCATATTGACATAAATATCAGCAAATCAAAATGTAAATTATAGTGACAAAATTATTGGGCAATATGAAAGTAACTAGACGACAGAAAAGGAAATGGTTGGGAAATACAGAGAGTTTTACTAGGAATAATTTTAAACAGTGTTGATTGAGATGTACTGTTCAAAATTCAATAAAAAGAACACTATCTCTTGATACAACATAACGATTTTTTGAATCTAGATAGTCATAGTTAACACTTACATAAATATTTCATCATTGCAGTCTTTATATCTGCTAAAGAAATTCTGAAAAGTATGAGCAGAAAAATATAACAAGGGAAGCTACAAATTAGCAAGATTGGGGTTAAAATTAAGGTGCGAGAAATTTCGCGGCGTCGGGCTAAGGTTTTCTATTTGATTATTTTATAAATAAATAAATCCGTCCCCGGAAATAAATTACCGGGGACGGATACAGTAGGTTCGTTATGCGTGTGGTTTCGTCAGTTATGATGTCAAAGTTGTCGAGCATGCATGGAGAGTACACGTTTATAAAGGGAGGAGAATCGTGTGTTACGCACTGAAGCGATTCAGGCATCATAATGTGAGCAGAAAGCAAGTTGGCCAAAAGAAAACTTGATTTGTAAAGATAGCAGGCAAAAGAGCAGCGATCCTTAACGTCACAATATCAAGATAAGAGCAAATTTTATAGAATTATAAAGCGTGATCTTCAATTCCATCGCTATAAATCTACTCAGAGGCTAACTTGAACCCTTATTCCTGTTCTCTCTGTCTGAAGTTTTTTTCGGGTAGGAAGGTGAAGGCTATTTACGCCCTGAGTGTCGGACTCCCAGTGGTACAACAAACCTACTGGACTACCGACTAAACACGGTCTCGCCCCCCCCCCCTCCCCGTTCACCCCGACTTTCTTGAACCGTTTGACACATTCCTTCGGGCTAGGCCTCCAAATTTTACGTCTTTTGGCGCCTTCGGGTTACAGGAATTCCTTACAGGAAGGGAAAAGAAGAAGAGAATTGCTAGAAATGAAACCCTCCACCCTCGACGACTCCAGCCGATCAAATACGCTTTTTGTAGCTAAAGCGTATTTTCCGAGCGTAATTTACCACCTGCTTTCATTTGTCAATTAATTTCAGCATCGCTTCGAAGAGGCTATCTGGACTGAGCTGTTTGTCCCATCTTCTGCTTGAAAAGAAAGTATGACAGCCGTCATCCTTCTCCCCAATGCAGAATATGCAATCAGGAGACTGTAACCTGACCAATCTTGTGCAGATAAGACTGAAAACAACCGTGTCCGCTCAGTAGCTGGGTCAGGTAGAAGCCAGTCTCACGATGCATTCGACTGAGCCACGATCTCAAATCGTTGATGAGCCACGCAGTACATCTTCCTTTTAGCTCACGTTTCCAAGATTGTTGCCATTCGTCGAGAAACTTTTTCTTTGCTACTCTCTCGCTTCGCGTAGATCGTAGCCCTCGGAGGTAGATTCTTTTACGGTCTCTAGCAAGGAAAACGATGGATTGCGTACCCTTGCGTACCCTTGCGATTACCAACACCCCTGACTCAGTAAGTGTCCGATATGCTTATGCAATCCGCAGTGCTCCTCGCCTCTGCACCTGCGCAAGCCGAAGTAGTCTGAAGTTTGCATCGTTATAAACGCAACAGTCTTGAATTTGAATTTTTCCACATGAAAAACTACGAGTACGAATGAGTCAAAATTGTGAACAGAAATTTACAAAGAGTTCGGTCCAACTCGAAAAAAACGCAAAGTGGAAAAACTCGATACTATTGCTTTTGCAACGATGCAAACTTCAGCCACCTCTTTCGAATATAGCTACGCATTCAAGTTAAAACGACAAGCTAGAAAGATTAAACCATGTATACTATGAGTCTTCGCTGAGTCAGTTTAGCGCATGGTGTACTTGCGAATGGTTAAAATGATGAAATCTTTGTACAAGCCTGTTTGCAGTTAAAGAATGTAATTTCAGGAGGGTAGATTCACTCCTCATATTGCATGAGCCGCTACAGACAAAATTTTTGAGCTTTATTATATTCCACTTTGCTGAAAATCTGGTCTACGCGATTGCCAGATCAAACCTCTATAAACTGTTCTTCTAGAAGCAGCATCTAGTCACAAGTGATCATCATTGGCACAAACGAAAACCTTGATGAAAATAATATGACATGTTCCGGCTCATTTTATATATTTAGCTGGATTCACAATGAAACACAACACAGAAGCGGCTATAATAAATTGAGAAGTGTTGCATTCACGCACTAGGCATGCATGCTATCGTTTTTATACTAGTCCAAGGCTCATAATCATAGCATAGCATAACTAAAACCTAGCACTAAGAGTCGTGGATAGCAACGATTAGAAACAGGAAAAAAGGAAACATCAAACCGAAAATGGCACACTGCCTGAACGCGTGTTCACGAAAGAAAAAAAAAGGGCCAGAAAACGTCAGAAAGTCGCTTCTATAAGTTTCTCCTTCCGGGGTTACTTTCCCCATCTTTTCTGTTACTTGGAGTCTATCTGTTGAATATTTGATTTCATATGGTAGGTATCGATTAATTATGGAAGGTCAAAGTTGTAATATCCAAACATAAGTTGCAGTATCCACAGACTCATCGTGCATCTATTTGTACCGTGGTTCGCGTATAGATCAGTCGCATCTAAAGATTTCGAGGATATGTATCCTATCCTATTAAATCGAACATAAATACCATGAAAACATTGGGAATGTACTGGAAATATTCGAAAACGCTTTACTCAAAAAAGTCTCGATAGCGAAAGTATTACGAGATGAACTTATTCTAGAGAATCCAAGAAGCATTTCTGTTTTCCAAGGCTGCATTACACCAACCCGAATTAGCGATTGACATACACAGTCGGTAGATTAAGACTGACGCTGAATCAAATATGAACATAGCTCAAAAAATTGTTACAGTTTTTAATTCTGGGTGTACATATGCTCAGAATATTTATTGAGCCTGAAATAAAAGTCAACAATCTTTTTTGTTGATTATATTTTGTAATCATAATGAAGACCATTACATCTTCTTCCTTGTAAATTTCACCAAACGTTCATTAAGTAAATGTATCATGTGATACCAGCTTGCAACATAAGCCCAATATCCCGAAGAACCATATTTTTGTGTGAATTAATATGAATATCCGTAGGGTTAGTCATTTTGCGCCACTTTTCGTTTGTATTTTTATATAATTTCATCTTCAATAGTTTAATTGAAAAAGTGTGATTTGATTATTTGCGAACAACGTTTCTAACCGAAAATATAACAAGATTTAACAATTAGAACTGCACAAATTACAAAGTGTAATGTTCCTTTGATCTTCGAAGTAAACTTTCTTTGATGCCTTTTGGTTGAGATATAATATCAATTGAGGTTGAAGTGTGTTCACATGGCGTCTACTTTGGGGATGTATTTAATCACGCGAAATTCTCTCAGGGTTACTCAAGCAATATGTGGGAGGTGTATAGCACTATAATATAATTGAAAACAGCTCCCAGGAGATGTTGAAAACAGAGATTAGTTTTTCATATTTGATGACTTATATCACTTACGATGATAAATTAATAATTTGTATTAAAGTATAGATCTTGCGGTGGAGCAGCTCAATGCAACTATAGTTAAAAGTAAATTTCTCAGTATAGTGCAAGGAAAAGTAAAGGAGAAATAAAAAACAGATATATGATAAGTTTTGCATTGTCGTAGCCGCTATACCCACATCCTTTCGACGCTCCGGTTTTTTATCTTCCATTGAAAGAATCTAAACATAGAGACTATTAAATGGGGTATAAATCTGGATTTTAATACTGTATAACTCTTCGTTGATAAAGTTCGATAAACAATTATTGTTACAACATTGATCCATAGAGTTAGTCGAGTCAAAAAGGGAATTGATGATCAAATTGGTCATCAGAACAAGCATATTGCTTTAAGTGGATCTTAAATAAGTGCTATTAAAAAGTGCTATCTTAAATAAGAGTAAAAAAATCGGCTTAAAAACGGATTGAATTTCTTCAGATAATTGGTCTCAAAATATAATTAGGTCCATAATGTTCGAAAATGTATTTTAATCCGTTCTTCTCTGAAAGCAGTTTATTGTTATTTCGTTGGAAATAAGAGGAATGTGAATCTAATATGGGCAACCTGGTCAAATCCTATACTTTCGGGATTTGAATGAGAACGATCATATGTAGATTTGCACATTAGATGGGTATGGATTCGGTCTAAGAAAACTTACTGCCAGATGTGAGTCCTATTCTCCTGGTTCTACGTTTCCAATAGACTTCTTCGTTGTCTACAATCATTAATGTCATTGTTCCTGTCCCTTTTATATGATGAAAATTACTTGTTTGTATTGTATATGATAATCCGATTCAGTACCCTACGAAGACATGAATTACACCCTGCAAGGCCTATGCGTTATGAGTTTGAAGATTCGCAGTAGACGAAAATCTCCAGTGAATAAGCTAAATAAAATTAAGCTGAAATGCTAAATTTAAAAAATGGGGGTCTCTTTTTGGTGCAAACTGATATATTGTCAGCGTTTTTGACACAGAAGATTTTGGTTTCTTGCAACGAGGCAATAGTTTCATTCCTTTCTATATGTCAAACGTAATGAGGTCAACTCAAAATTGTTCTTCAGGAATAATGTTTTTGCTATGATTCACCTCATGTTTTATGCCTATGTTGAATCATGTTTTTGTTATTGAGTCGAGTAAAAAGCGCCTTCTCCAAAATTTCAGCAATTAGAGATGGAATACTTCTGGTTTGCTGCTTTTGAGGGAAGGTTGGTATTATCCTGGTTTTGGGAACACAATATATAGGTGACATCCAAGTCTTTGTAGGTATTCCCGTATAACAAAGGTCTTTATTGGAGAAAATTAATTGTTTTATTTATTATTTATTCAAATGTAACCTGTATAGAACATATTTACGGAATAATAAAACTTATACTAAGATCTGCTACTAGTGAGGGCAATAAGTGATGAGCGAAGGTGAAATTGGATTGTCAGATTGTTTGATTAAAACCCAACATAGGTCCCATTTTATAGAAGGTCGTTGTTTTTATCAACATGTTCGTAGGTAATAATTGTATATAATTCACTTTCATGTTGATAAATAAAAATCCTTGGCGCATCGTCTACTCGAATATTCTTCAAGTTTTATGTACTACGAGGAATGAGAATGCATTTTATTGGGCCTTTTATTGAAGGATAGTAAATGGCTTTGTTTAAAATCTTAAAACCATGGAACATGCTATAGATAAATTTTACTAGAAATTACAAACAGAATATAGTCAATCAGGTGAACTGTTCATGCTCTTTTTTATCAATTTCCAGTTGAAAGCTAACCCTTTGCGCCCGAGGTCGTTTCCGTGCGGACCAACTAGCAACTCGAGACGTTTCGTACCGCTTTTGGTGACTTTATTACCTCTATCATAAATTGATTACACACGCAAAGTAACATACAAAACTATTATATTTTAACATTTAATGTATTTTTACATCTTAACAATAATAATTTGTTTAACAATAGTCTTTGTAATTTTGTTTTGTATGATATTTCATGAAACAATTGCCGAGATATATGCCCGGCTTATCGGGACAAGATTCACAATAGTATGTCGTTTGATGTCTTTGCCATATCTAGTTCTTTGAGAGCAGACTTTGCAATCCTTCGTAACTCCTGTTAGAATGTTGTGTAGCTTTCCATTTAGGCGGTCGTTTTCAGAGCTGGAGGTTGAGGTTGAGGATCAACCACGTGTCTGATGAAACTCGCCAGTCAATTGTTGAGCTAAGGTTTTGACAGGTGTCTGAAGTTTGCATCGTTGCAAACGCAACGGCCTGCAATTTTTCACTTTTTGAATGTTTTTGGCTGAGTTGACTTGAACTTTTTGAAAGTTTCATTCGCCTTTATTACTTCTTTGCAATCTACTAGGGTTTCATTACAGTTCAACCATCTACCAACAGTAAATTGTGAAAATTTTTGACAGCGTTGCGATTGCAACGATGCAAACTTCAGACACCTGGTTTTGACATATCTCAAGTGATTAAGCGGCTGTTCTCCTCTCTGCTGTTTAGTCATTTTATAAAGTAAATATGAGTTTATTGAGCATATTTCAAGCCCCCCAAAAACAGTTTACGCCACTATTTCAATGATTTTCGCAAAAAACAGCACGTTGCGGCTAATTGATTTGCACGATTGACACCACCCATATGTTTTATATAATTTATTTCAACATTAGGCTTCTTAACGGTAATTTCAACACCAACTCGTAACATTCTTCTCACAGAAGTCATTCCTACATTGTTCCAGTTCGTCAAGTACGTGACAACCCTCTTGTCTTTCGATGCCGAATTTTGGTTTTTTTTATTTGGTTAGGCAAATGCTTCCTATTTGTTAGTATTGTTCCTGACAAGTGGCATTTCAGTTTCAATGACTCTTTGGCCAGGATAAAGCTGGTGTAGTACCGATCGGTGAACATGTGGTGTCCTTGACTACCAGGCACTTTCTCCAAGAGCATTGTATAAAGGTGCAGCGGTATTCTTGGAGTTATCGGAAGGTCAAGCCTTATCAATTTCTCCGTGGTAAGACTTCCATAATAAGGCAGAATACCACAGATATAACCAGTATTTGAGTCTGCCATTGTGTAGACTCTAATACCCCATTTCGTTGGTTTCTTCGGGTTATTCGCGATAAAAGAAACCCGACCTTTGAATTTGATAGTGGACTCATCCACACAAATTTCTGCTCCCGGTGTAAAACACTTCAAAAGCTTGGAATTTATATATTCAAGAAAGCAGCTTACTAGCTGCAAACTGGTTCTTGGACCTGCATCTGTTGTTGGGATTGTTTTTAGATGAAGCATCCAAAAAATCTGGCTGAATCTATCGCTGGTAAATTTGTTTGAATAAAAAGGTATGTAACTGACATCATTCCGTGATCAGTACTCTTGCAATTTCGCGAGCGGCCTTGTCGCTATATTTATTATATCTTATCTGTCGCTATATTTATTATATTATATATTTATTATAACTCCAATAAATGCCCACATTTCTTCGGTAGTCACGTCGTTCCAAGTTCGCCATATCGAGTACAGTGATAGTTTTGTATTTTCTAACTTTCTTCTTGCGTAATTATTTGCTTCTGTAACTACATCATTTACGAGTTCATGAGTCAAAAATAATTAAAAAAATTCAACGGTTCTTTCGTGTCTGCGAATAGGTGCGGCACTATAGTATTATTGTCAGCAATAAACGGTATTCTCTGGGGTATTTCTTCAGATTCTGCACAGCTAATCCATTCTGAATTGTCGGATTGTGGGTCTTCTCCAGCATCACTGTCACTGTCACCTTCACTGTCTGCTATTATAATTTTTCGCCTTCTTACACCTCTTACTTCATTATTATCATAATGACTGCTCGCGTTCTCTCTATCGCCAAGCTCTCTGTGTATGGCTGTAATTTCCTCGTTTAGCAACTCTAAATCAAACTCATCTTCTCTAGAGCTTATTTCATTATTGCGTTCCATGGTAATGGGGATCAAAAACTTTAAATTTTCTAGTTCTGTTACCACAGATGTCAAGTTCGAACTTAGACCGAATGTAGAGTTCGGTTCGTGGTTGCGTACTAATTTCAGATGAGAGAGAGTTATTATGTTTAAATTTTTAATAATAACAAAAAGAACTAGGACATCCCGAGATATAAATTTATTTTTCTTTTCACGTCTTTCCTTTCTTATGATTATTTTCTTACTGACTA
Organism: Stratiomys singularior; assembly: GCA_954870665.1. Lineage (NCBI taxonomy): Eukaryota > Metazoa > Arthropoda > Insecta > Diptera > Stratiomyidae > Stratiomys > Stratiomys singularior. The sequence goes on along the minus strand of OX940879.1, from coordinate 83,816,049 downwards.
TTTACATTACATATTTTTCCTATCCTAAATTTTATTCACATCTTATCTGCATTTTCCTTAATTATCTAATTAACAATAATCCCTTATATCCTCTTATATTTGACGCATATCCTTTTGAGATCTTTAAAAGCCGACAACATCCTCAGTTGTCGTCCAAAAGATTATGGTCGGTCGAGACAAAGGATTATTGATATCAGACACTGATATAACAAGAGTCTTATCTCCATTTGAAAGGATATCATTTCACACTTCATATGATGATACAAGAAGAGCGTAGGGACCCGTGCCGAAATGGTAAAACGTAAACAGTTACCGCCGTGCATCGAGTTACCTCAGTGAACCATGTGGTGAGCGACAGTTACCTCTCGAGTTGCGGCATGAAATCGCGTGGTGAGTGAGACTCACCTCTCGAGTGCAAAGGGTTAATAAGTTGAAGCGGCATAAGCAAATTATTCCTCCGATTAACTCCTATCGGGAAAATAATGAGCCTAACTCGTTTTTCGTCTCATACTGCACGACCGATTTTTTTTTGAGACGAAAGCTTACTATCAAATGTGATGACAATCAATTTAGCTCGAACTAAATAATAAAATTAATATTTAAATCAGCTTTATGTTTTCATATCTAATAATACTTGTTCTATATGTGGACATATGTTATGAGCATATAACGACATTATTACGTTTGTATGGTGAAGTGTCTGAAGTTTGCATCGATGCAAACGAAACGGTGTCAAATCTTTTCACTTTTTGGTATTTTCCGACGGCTTAACTGAAGTGGTAGAATGTCGAAAGAGTTTAAATTACGAAAAGAAATAGCAAAAATTTCATTCAGATTATCCAAAAATATTCAAAAAGGAGAAAATATGAGGAGAACTATGCTAACTTCATACACCATGTATGTTATGCGCTTTCACATGTTGCTCCCCATCTAAATTTTCTGATAAATTGTCACTGCTAGATTTTTCGGACAGTAGCACTTTTAGTTTTTTGTGTATAACTAAGAGAAACATCGAAGCAAGGACCCTTGATAAAACAACAAAGACTCATTTCATCATACCGAAATGTTTTCAAACGACCAAACATGAAGAAGATTATCTGTATCGTATTTCAATTTGTTTTCTTTAAAATTGTCTTTGGCTTATCTTGTAATTTTTTATGTAACCTATACAAAAAAATTGTATCCATGTCGGTAGTAAAATTGAATTAATAGCATTAGCAGATTTGAAATGCTTCGAACTTATAGATACATCCAATTTGAATAATAGAAAGTATTTGTTTTTGAAAGATTTGTTGGACTTGTTGTCTAATTATCAAAACGAAACTCCCCAAAACTTGCAAAATACCAAAATTCTAAAGTACGTGGTTTTTTCTGATCATACGTGAACTAGATAAACGACAAGTTATTACTATGATAAATTCTGATAACATTACTAGTACTAACAATCCCATTTGAGAAAAAACCAGTGTTAGAACGTTGAACTAACGATTTAAAAATGGAATTTGATAGATAACTTCACCACATTCCCGAAAAAAACGAAAGCTTTCGATTATTTCGATTATTATAATATATAAATTTCCAAATTTTATAGCTTCTAATTGGCTGAGATCCGGTTTCAAGGAGTAAAAAAACATAAATGAGTAAATGGGAATGAAGAAAAATTGCATAACGTACAATATTCATTGATAGACTCGGTCGTAAACACTATGAAATTTGATGATTGAAAGCCTTATCGAAACGCTGCAAAATCGTATCAACAACATAACAATGTGTATGCAACACCTGAATTGCTATGATGGTATCGACAAGACTATCTTATTTGACACGTTTTTAAAGAGCGATTGAGAATATGAATTATAAGGTGTACGTAGAAAGATTAATTGGTCATGATAACAGCTAAAATGCATACATTATATGCGGTCATTTGTCGTGTCGTAAATACCAAAAGGTGCTGAATTATCACTCACATCTATTCGGCTTTATTTACATTGTATAAATCCTTTTTCTAAATTGAGTAATGTCAATATAGGAAGAATTCACAGTGGCATTAAGATCCTGGCCTTTCTGTCGATTATATCGGACTCTTTTCGAGTAACGATTAAAATCAATCCTTAAACCACGTGAGATATCAAGCTTACTTAAGAAGGTAAAGAATGATAAGCTCCCTGGTATTGATCTGATCCCTAGCGTTATACTAAAAAACTTGACAAGAAAAAAAGTTGTTTTCTTAAGCCTCCTATTTATTGCATGCCTCAAAATCTCGTGGTTTCCTTCTCTATGGAAACATGCAGTGGTTTTTTTCATAACCACAATTTTTTTCATAATTTGCAGTGGTCAATTCTTATACTCTATGATTCCATCATACCCGGGAACTGTAGACAGATCAATCTACAACCCACTGTTGGAAAACTTTTCGAATTATGAATACACAAAAGACTAGCAAGTTTTGTGGAAGGCAACAACATTCTGCTGAATTTCCATGGCTTTGGTATACATCCCAATTCCAGGCTACTTCTAAAGAGGCGTATAAGGTGCCGTCTGAATAAGGGCTGGATACACCCCATCTACTATCAGTTTAGTAATTTAATAAAAAAAAACTTGATTTAATCACAGATATGACTTTAATACTCTTTTTAATCTGGTTTAATCAATATGTGTCCTGTAAAACTTATAAATTAAGGAAGGTGTCTGAAGTATGCATCGTTGCCATCGCAACGCTGTCAAAATTTTTCACAATTTATTGTTGGTAGATGATTGAACTGTAATGAAACCCTAGTAGATTGCAAAGAAGTAATAAAGGCGAATGAAAGTTTCAAAAAGTTCAAGTCAATTCAGCCAAAAAACATTCAAAAAGTGAAAAAATTGCAGACCGTTGCGTTTGCAACGATGCAAACTTCAGACACCTATTAAAGATTGGGGTTGGTGGCAGGTATATAGCCAGACTTCAATATTTTTAGGTAGACCAACTCAATAATGTATGATTTATAATAATGATATGTAATTATGAATTAGGATGGTTTGTATGATTTTTTGCCATTATGAAGAATATGAATAAAATATGACAAGACAGAAAATAGTCTTGTCATATTTTATTCCCCAAGATCGTTTAAGGACATTGTTCAGACGAGTTTAGATCGTTATTCTTACGGACTAGTAGAGATCTATAAATTATTCCTTCGACAGCCTATGCAAGGAATAACTCTTTTCTACGATAGACGTTCGGGTTTTCCTATTTTCAATGATTAAATATAAATAAAAAGGACAGAATTTTCGGCATGACTCTATTCAGACAATTGTTTCTTACTACACGAAAAAAGGTCGAACTGATGCAATAATATTGTCACTCTTAAACTGTTACGAAATAATCCAAATTTCGAGTGCTTAATTGAAAGGACAGTTCAACATCCACTCATTCATCCACAAAACAATATCTGTACGAATATACTTGCCGATATGTATACATTCTTATGAAATAGCAATTTATCAATGAAATTTTTTGATACTTACGTAATGCGTCGGCTAAGTATAGAATGTTTTGTTATTTTTTTTATTGATGAGAGTTTTCGCCCGTATAGAACATGACCCAGTTTCGTAACACAAGATGACTGCCATGAGCATGAATTTTTATAGAATGTTTTATGTGCTCATATGACTAATCGTTGGTTATCTGAAGTTATAAGGCTTTCAAGGAATTTAGATTCATATTCGTTATTTGTATTGTTGAATGCTTGGATTTTTTTTGGGGTTTCGACTGTATTCTATCAATTATACGTTTTCTTCTACGTTGGCAAACTGAAACGAGCACAAAAGCAAGATTTATATTTTATTCATTAGAAAGGACATTTCTGCGAAAAAAATTTAATCAGCAAGTGATGAAGAAATAAATATGATGACGAACTCTCGAAAAGCTCTGAAGTTATTTGTAACAGAGTTTGTAATCGTTTCGTTCAAAGAGTGCATAGTAAACTGCAAAATGCAATTTTGTACTCTCTTAGTCACTAACTTAGGAGAGTATAGAAAGCATACCAACGTATAGAGTAGAACCCCCTTATAAGAAAGTCTCCGTTGAAAAAGTTTAAGGTGATCTGTCTGTAGTACATAAAAGGGTTTCCAATCCCGCAGGAATCTTAGTATTTGCGGGATTGAAAATTTTCTACTCCGCTGAGTCTTCGAACTTGCGGGAGCCTGCGCATAACGTTTAAGGAGAGTAAATAAGACAATGTAGTTCAAGTAATCCACTATTATTTTAACATAGAATTTATAATGAAGTCAATCTTACATCTAGCTTGATTGCTTAAAACACTCAGCAATATAAACAACTTAATTCACCCTGGAAAGATAATCATCTTTAGTTGTAGGGAAAAGATAATCATGCGTAAATTTCACGTATAAGTTTCAATTATCTGCTGTGTACGATTTTCTTTACTGTTGTGAATAAACTAATTGAGTTCTTATATTTGAATACAAATCAAATAAAACCCATGATAATTAGTGAATATGTTTTTATTATTGCAAACAAAACACGAAATTTCTAAACTCTTCCAAAAGGTAACTAAGCTTAACTCTAAAACTTAACTTAACATTTCATCAAAAAATCATTTTTCTTTTTCTAAATATCGCACTTATTCACTTTAATACTAAACATTAAAAGTATCTCAAGAACATATATCGGTATAAAAATTATCTACACACAGTTTTGACACACATCAATGTTGTGATCGCGACATATCCCATTTCGACACTTATTGCAGGATGCGCTTGCCTGGCGCCTTATTTGATAAGGACAATACGTACAGTAAATACCTTTTTTTTGGTCCAGGTTCCTCTACAATATCTCTCAATGAGCCGGGAGTATCTTTTGACAATGTTTGGCTCATATTTTTTTGCAGCTGCCTTTTTAAAGTTAGGGCCTGTAATCTCGTACCCATAAACGGTAATGAAAGTTCCGTGCTCAGCTTCTTTATAAAAGTTTTTCGATTTAAGGGTTTCTCACCTTTGCTGCTTACGTGATGGCTGTATATAATATAACTATTTACGCATGCAACATTGATCATTCCGTAAAATACAGCCATGGGCCATCTATTAGTCTTCCAATTGCAAGACATAATTGCGTACATTTCATCTAGTGTGTCAACTCCACCCTTAGTGCGATGATAACACATAATCATCCCAGGTTTTCCGGAAACTTCGTCAATGGAAGCATCTTTATCGCAAGATGATAGCAAGTAGACCATTTTATTTGCCTTACGTTTATAGGATGCCAAAGAAAGGGATCCATCAAAACAAAATATTGATGTTCCCACTGGTCTAGAGCGGGCGTTTTTCATTTCTTCAGGTATCTCGGGCTTATTCGACCGCACAGTTCCCACCATTGTCAACCTCAAAGCATTTTTTTTGCCAACGGAATCGAGGTAAACCAGTTGTCACATGTAATATTACGACGACTGCCACGTAGGGGCCTCGACAACTCTTTGACAAAATATTTTCCGAGAGGTACGCCGCTTGCCTGAGTTCCTCTTCCCAAATAAGGTATTGCATTAACCATGTATTTTGTGCCACTATCACACAATATCAAGATTTTAATGCCATACTTACTTGGCTTGTTGGGTATATTTATTTTGAATGCCGGAATATAACTGCTGACCCTTTGGTAATTGAAAAGATCCCATATTTTGCGGATAGGACTGAAGATATCAGTAGCACGATGTGTGAAGCGTATTCGTTTGTCATCCATCCGAAGACATCTTATTAAAAACTCAAAACGATCCCGATTCATCACCGAAACATAAATCATTGATGACGATTGGTTGAAAAGCTCATCCGTACTCAAGTCTTCTTGATTATCTTTTCTCATAGCTGTTATCAATTCTGTCACCAGAATTCCAAAAAGTGTGCGTATTTCATCTCTACGCGTATCCCGAAATGTAGCAGCAGTCATAGACTCCTTTCGCTGCAATGATATCTCTGCATTCGTCCATCTTACGATTTCACTAACTATTTTTTCAGTGGAAAAAATTTCGAAGCATGAAACAGGATCACATCGATTAAGGTACATGCGTGTCGGACCTCTTTGAGCTGTAACAATGTTCAATGCAGAAACTCGGTAGCTGCGCCTATCAGGCTTCGAAATCGACCAGCAATATTTATTTTTGCCTTTGATAGTTATCTGCGACAAAGATATAACTCGACGATTAGCAGATAATGAACCCCGCGACTCATTATCATCAACTAGTAGTTCTTCAGCTATCTTATCTTCAAAGCTTTTTCTACATCACTTTCAATGTCATCTTCACTTATATGGCTTTCAATTTCACTATCAGTATCACTGAACTGACTTTCATCGTCTCTTACTAACAGACCAGACAGGATTTCATCGTCTCGTAAACTTCTGCTGGCCGTAAAAACTGAGTGCAATCACAAAAATATCATAACACAAAATTATTATTATGAAATTAAACTCATCTTTTTCGAAGACTTTAAAATACTTATTTCACTGCGTCTAAATCCTTACAGACTAATTACGAAACATTGTTGGCTAATTATATTTTGCTTATCCTCTAATTTCTATTATATGTATATTGAGTTTTTACCATATTCCTAAAATCAGCAATGATTCACCATAAACGCAAGTGATCGTTAGTTTAGCCTGTATTCAGGATCTGCTTAAAATATTTGAGATGCCGACAACCTAATAAAGCTATTTAAAAAGCAAAAAGGACATGTAGCAAAACAGTAAAATTCCAAAGCAATTAAAAAAGGATATCACGTGTAGTGAGTGTGAAAATGAAAGCTAATAAAAAAAGGATATAGTTTAAAAGGTTTGAATAGATTAGAGGTTGTAATATCAGGCTCTGATATAACTACAATTCGTCCACAATTATTGCAGATGTAAATAACCGCACAAATATTTAGTTTAATTGGTGGAGATCCTGGAAACTCGCACCAATATTTAGTCCAGTGGAAATCCCAAAAATCACTTTAAAGATAATCATGCATAATTTTTTATGCATATGATCACTATATCCCGGAAATGCCGATACTGTGCTGAACGGATGAAAATGATTCTGCTCCTAGGATGGCGGTTAACGAGTTTAAACATGGTCGCACGTTTTGGTTTTTACAGAGCCACGCTCAAATGCCCCGAAATCGGCTACCGCGGAGGATAATGTGACAGAAATTCATGATCTCGTATTGGCCGACCGCCAATTGAAAGTGCGCGAGATGGCTGAGATAGTAGTCATTTTAAAAGATCGCTTGGTCATATCCTGCCTAAAGTTTCATGGGTTCTGAGAAAGCTATCAGTGCAATGGTTGTAGCGTTTGCTCACTTCGAGTAAGGAGCGCGACCGTTAGGCAACTTCTTTGCGTCTTATTTGCAAAGAAAGTGCTTCTGCGTCGTTTTAGGATTGTCGACAACACTTGCATCCACTGATACACACCAGAGACCAAGGGCCAATCGAAACAGTGTACTTCATCCGGCAAACGTGCCCCAAAGAAAACAAAGACTATCCTATCGGCCGGAAAGGTAATGGACACCATTTTCTGGACTTACAAGGTGTGATCTACATCGACTATCTGAAGAAGGGTGATCTGTTGAAGGTCTCAACTACGTTGAATTGTTGGTCCGATCTAACGTTGAATCGCAAAAAAAAAGATTTCATTCGTCGTTAATGAACAATGGCAATGCTAACTAAAGTGATAACTTGTACTTGCCTAGGTGTGTAACAAATGAAAGTTTGTATAGTGTATGAGAGAATTAGATATTTACGGGTAATTTGAACGTGTCCGCTGTGCAAATGTTGTAAAGTATTGAGGAAAGTTGCGATCCTACTATGATTTTAGCTGAAATTGCCCGCATGTACTAGGCGTATGTCAATTTTGACCGGAAATGTTCTGGTCTATGTGCAATTCAAAATGCATCCTCATGCTTTTATGTGACCAAAGCTGATGGATTTGGCTTTGTTGAAGCCATCACTTTTAAGTTGTACAAGTTTTACCAACCAAAGATTCTTTTTATGCGGTAGCATCAAGGCAAACTATTGGGTGGTTGCATTGAAAGTGTCGGTTTAGGGATGACTCATCTGTATACCTCTTTATTCCAGAACGTCAGGTCATTTTCCCGGAATCCGTATACCTACCTGAAAAGGGATGTCGGCGGCCATTATAAAAGGTCGAGTGTGATTCAAATGTATTCAGTCTTTTGGAAAATATTGAAGTGTAAAGTCTGCTATGAGTTCGAATTACGGACAAATGCAGCACCCGCAGGCTATGTGACGCATTTGGAGACGATATTGTGTCAGAAAGTACAGCTCAAAGATAGCTTGCCCGATTCCGCACCGAGATTGACAGCCTTGAAGACGAAGATCATCCTGGAGCGATGTTTTGGATAAATGACACGGAGCTTCTTGCCGAGATAGAAGACAATCCCCAAAAACTTTGCACGAAAAAAACCACCTATTACGTGCGATGAAAAATGGATTATGTATGACAATAGCCGACGCTCGTTTCAGTGGTTATCGCTAAATGACCTTCCTGGAATCATCCCAAGGCCAAGAATTCAGCGCTAAGGCCATCAGCGGAAGACCTTGTTGTGTGTATGGTGGCATCGTATGGTTTCAACTGTTCAGCAATTAAGAGAAGTTCATCAGGAATTGCGATGTACGCATGCAGCGTTCATGAATAGGTGGAATGATAGAAATAGGAAATGAATAGGAAAAATAGGAAATGCTTGTTTATTTATTTATTTTAACATATAATAAAAATACATCCAAAAAAAACGAAGCAATCCATTCAACGTAAACGCTAGAGCTAAGTATAAAGTAATGGAATATTCATCAACTAAAAATTTATTTATAAAAATCTGGAACTTTTGTTTGGCGAATGCGCCCTTACTTAGCCTCCATTGCACGCTGTCGTAGCGTTCTAAGAATCGTTAAACTCTCCAATTCACCTGCATTTTCCTCCGTCCATTGTATGCAGTACTGTATGTACTGAAGTTTTTAATGGCGTCTTCATGTTTAACTTTTCGCCCATCTTTGTCAACTTCTACGACCGAGGAAAGGTCGTCACTGTCAAGGGGTAAATTAATTCCATCTTCGACGAGCCATTCGCTAATGTCCGATTGTGACGGTTGGTTATTTTCATAAACTTTTTGTAGCAAAACTCCGATTTCGGTTAATTCCTGTGCATTTTCCTTTTCTGACAACCATTTCACCTTTAGAACTGATAATGGGATGTTGTCATCTGAATCCTCTTGGAATTGTTATCAACTAAATAGCAAAAAATATTTTTCCAACACTTTGTTATTGCATCAGGCGACAACTTATTCCAAATATTCGCAAGCAAGAACACAGCATCCTTAATGGTGAGATTTTTAATGACTTTCGAGACGTCATTTTCTTCAAAAGACAGAACGTGTACAACGAGGCTTTTCGTATTGCGTTTTGGTCCATTGGTTGGATAAGCGCGGTGCAATTCAGTGGAAGAAACAATGTCAAAATTTTACCATCACCACTTCTTTGTTGCGTTTCCAATGCGTGGCATGGAGCATTCTCTACTAATAAAATTGCTTTGCCATTAAGGTTGTTCTCTGCTTGAAATTGCCTTACTTGTTTGACAAATGACTCGTGAAACCATTTTACAAAAAGAGTTGAAGTCATCCATGCATTTTACGTCGGGGAGTATCACACTGGAATGTCGGTTGAGTTTATAAATGCTCTAGGATTGCTAGGATTGCTCTAGGATTTGCTTTTCCAATGACTATCATTTTAAGCTAGTGTGGGCCATTTCCGTTTGTACAGGCATGAAAAGTCACTCTCTCTTTCGAGGTTTTTCGAGAGCAACTCTTTCTGTAGCATGAAATAAAGCGTGCATAGAAGTATATAGAAGTAGGAGGTATAAAATGTATAAACAAATATCAAATCAGATGTGTAAGTGAATATAGCATACTTTCACTGTATTATTGATCCTTGCACTATGTAACATGCTTTCCAGATTAGCGAAACTGTGCTCGATCCGGATTACAAGGGACATAAAGGAAATATTCAATATTTTTAGCAATCCGGATTACAGAAGGATCCGGATTAGACCTTATTCGGATTAACGAGACTCTACTGTATTACATTTTATTTAAAAAATTTACATATTTTACTATGTCGAAAACCGACAATTTCTATGCAACCACCCAATATTTCCCAGGGATGCTTTTGTCCTGCATATCAAGCCCGGACAATCCTAACCTTTTGTGAACCATGTTCGGTTTATTAGACCCCAGTCACATAAAACTCCATTAATAGTTTAAAAGTTCCTTTGTTGTTAAAGAATATAGATATTTTAATTGTTTTTTTACCCTTAAATAGACAAAAAGGAAAATTTTCAAATAAAATAATCAAATAATTAGAAACATTCCTTGCCCTGATAGTTCTATTTGGAGTCTGAGGAACTGCACATATTTTGATATTCAACACTTTATGCACATAGTTTACGAATTTTTAAGAGTATATCCTTCTATATAGACGCTTGAGTGAATCTTAGGAATGTTTTCCTCGTTCTGACACACTGTAAGGAATCTTCTCAAGCGGAAGATGGAGTTAACTTACTATACGCTAGTTAGTCAGAAGAAAGAACTTCATAAGCAGAAAAGATCAGATGAGTCGACTTTGATAAGGAGTTTAGTTATCTAACTTATAGGATTTTAAACAGTCGCACTTCCGGTATAGTGTCAATATTCGTCAACGTATCTTTATTCAATATATTTGGCAATGATGTCGACAATGATAACATAACCATGGCGGAAACCTTATATGGCGCTGCAAAAAGCAAGTTTAAAAGCCATAGTTAAGTTTGAGGGCATAAGCATGCGTAATGGTGTGGGGCTGTTCGTCAGTAGTAGGGATTGACTATTTCGAGTTCATTGGAAGTAACAGGGACAAAGCCATGAATCTAAATATTTTGAAAAATTATGATAAACAGTGTTGCGAATCTTAAAATACCCAAAATATTTCGTTTCTACCAAGTTGTGCAGTCTTGTGCAGTCTGATTGTCTTTCCCTTCTGAAACCTTTTTTGGAGATAATCGATTTTTCAACTTCCAAAAATTTCACTTTATTAACTATCGCGGTAAAATAGAGCAGTACTCTTAGATAGTACGAGGCGTGGCTAGAGAATAACGAGACTTGTTATATGGAGGCAAATTTTGCGAGTCATGCTGTATATTGCCAAGTCCTTTCACATCCTTCCTTCACATTGTAGCCCATTGCCTTTAGCCTATCCTGGACTGTGTTCATATCGAACCATGTATCTGCACCTCGAAAAAATAATAGAACCCATGACCAACATGGGTTTTATAAGGATATTATAATAAATATAAATTGAACTGTTACAGAAACTTTAGGTTGTTACAACAACTTTATAGAGATGTATGCATGTTATATTTACGAATTTTTGAGTGACGTGAACTTTTGAAAGAAGTACAATAGAATAGCGACGATGATCAACTTCGACCTGCAACATCAAGTATACAAACAAAAAAAACTCTCAGCCGTGATGATCGTCGTTGGAGTATTCTGGCAGTGCCCTAGACTATAGCAATCGTGAAGAATGGAAAATGGAAATTTGTTTAGAAATTTTGAAAAACATCAAGAAAGGTCCTTGACTGTTGGCAAGTGTTTTTAGGCTTGCCAAAATATAGTTTTTTTTTTACCTGTGATCTAGAAAACTAAACATCAATCAGTGCATTGAACCATAAGTATACATTCACCATAAATGAAGAAAACCCAAATGTGCCAATCGAAATCGAAGGGCAGGATGATTGTTATATACGATATCCATGGAATTCAATGGGTTCCTGAAGGTTCAACGCTGAATAACAAATATTATCATGGTGTCACAGCAGTTCTGTGAGGGATAAGAAAAAAGGCAACAAGACAGCACCCAAGCCCATTTTGCATTGTTATCAGTCATTATGCAGAAGTATTCGATACCTGTGCTGGAGCCTTAGTGTAGTCACTAAAAAGCGGTCACAGTCCAGAAGCGCATCACATAGAAAGAGTGACGTATACGTCATGTGGCAAACAAAGCGAGCTTTGATGGAAAGAGAGCTTAGAAATTAAAGGACGTATTAAGTAACCGGTGAGATTGCGATGAAATCTCCAACGTAAAGGAAGTGTTTGAAGAAACGAGTTATTTTACTGCAAGAAGTAAGAACTTGCGAAGACTTTGCGCATGCTTTCAAACATAAACTTCTAACACGGTTTTCAACAAGAATAGGTGGGCGTTGAAGGAAAAGGTGAAGGTTGTAAAGGAACAAATGAAAAAGAGTCACACAAGAAATTCCGTTTCTAATACCTGTATATCTAATACCTGGTAATCGAGCTTGGAGTTGGAATTATCCTATTTTTAGAAAAATTCTCCAATCTAACTACTACATATTCATCTATCACGATTCCTGACAGATTTTGACGATTATATAATGCCATCATTGAATAAACGAACGTAAAAATAATGAAAATTTTAGATTTGCTACAATATTATCAGATTCAATTGATTACGTGTATAATTTACTTTAGATTTCGTTTTGTTTTACAAAATTTATCACACAACATTATCATAACATTGTTTTCCAAAAGTTTATCGCTGATCATTACCAAAAAGTTAATACACGTGAGTCGAGACCATTAAAAGGTAAAACGGAATCCTTCATATCACTGTCTATACATGGCAACTGAATTAAATTTATTTCTATGTTTATCTTATATGTTTAAATGTTTGTTCGGCGTAAATATGACTTGAAATAATCAAAAGAACAATAGAAAATAACTTAACATGCTGGAAAAGTATTTCATAAGCGGAGTCTGCTTATTATCGCTGCACGAGGTAAACTAACTTGAAGTGTTGTCAATTAGTTTGAAATGAGTGAAGTTGTGATAGCATAATTTGAGTAAATCAATACACATATGATGCTGTTGTGAAAATATTTGGCAATAATGAAACAATAGATAAAAATGACATTGAAAATTTTGCGTTTTAGTGCTATAGCGCGACGTGGCAAGGAAAAAATATTAAATTAAAATAATAAATTAGAATTAGGACATGTGCTACATCAATTCGAGATGACGAAGTGTTTAATTTAGAATAATCGATTCGTCGCAATCGTTAAATATAAAGGAGGATCTCCAATATAAAACTTACACAAGCACAAAGTAAGAAAACATGTCTAGATAATACATTAAGAGCTTGCACTTATCAAAAGCATTTACGCAACATTTTGAGACGCATTGACAGAATCGAGAGACATCCATCTCGGCCGCATTCGACAAAAATGACATGTTAAATAAACAATGAACGTTTTCAACTCTTTTTTGATAAGAGAAATGATTATACAATCACGTGTTTGTAAAATGGGTGTCGACGAGGAAAAAGGAAAATGTTGTCAACAAAATGACGAATGGCACGTATAGAATGAAAACATATGAAATGTAAAGAAACTATGCGTAGTGTAATGCCTGCCTTGATAAGATTGACTCGTAAAACAATGAAGCGGATACTGCTCGCCTAAACCATAAAAAAGGTGGGAAACAAGTGCGTTTGATTATTTAATAGTTATCTTATTCCATTTTTTGAGAGTAATGAAAATGAAAAAAATGAGACAAGAGTGGCAAGGTCACAGTCGTTTCTTGGCGCTGTTTCTTTAAGATAATAGTCGTGAAAAACACAATTGCCATATCAAACTATATCAAAGGATGTAATGAAAACAGGAGAGAAGTAAAAAGTCAATTGATATTGCCCGAATCGCAATCAGCCGCTTGATTTTCAGCTGAACAAATTGACAAACTTATGGCATAATATTAAAGCACTCGCCTTAGACACACACATTCGATGCCACTAGCGGTATCAAGCTATGTTAGATACTGTCTAAAGTTCTTGGTTAGAATTGGATTGGTAAAAACAATCTCATTTGCATTTCAGGAAGAACATATTTCTCCTCTCTTTGAAAAAATAAAGAAACATGAATGCACTCATTCTTCTCCACGCACCCGCATACCTACGCGCCTAAATCGTTTTATTACGGTGGTTAATCCATGTTTACACTCAAGTCTTCCACATCCTGCAAACATGTGGTCACCATCGAATGGGATTTTCCACCATATTCTTTATCTGAAATTTCTGCTGCCAGATGTGAAAAAAATTTCTCATTCCCAACAAAAAACAAGTCCTTTTAAGTCTCTGGCACAGTCGGTTCGGTGAGCATCTTCATTTTAGCGCGCTTCGCGACTTCCTCTCGTTGTCTGGATTTTTGACCAAGTTTCCTTGGAACCTTTCTTTCAATCGCTCACAGTAGAGAATCTATCAGTATTCTTTCTCGTTAGTTGAATACAATTACGCGGTCCGTCTTAGAAGGCATAGGGACACACCATATGTGTCATCATTTGTCTCAAAAGTTGATTGAGTACAATTACGTGGTCCTTCTCAGACGGCCTCGGGAGACACGGTTTGTGTCATCGTTCGTTTCACAAGACTCCAGATCAGAGTTACTGAGAGGAAGCTGCAGAATTTCATACTATGTGAATATCTAGGCCCAGCTTCCTGAACTGACGAGAAGATCTTCCCAAACGATCAGGATCCATCATCTGCAGCATTGCATCTTTAGACCAGAACCGCGCTCATCATTAAACTCTACTTCGTCAGGGATTGTTAATTAACTGAATTAGATTTAATGAACGTGTGTTAAAAGTATCACCTCGCGTTTGACTAGCAATTCACATCACAACATCCGGATCCTTAACAAATACCACCAATGATATAATCAATGTCAAGAATGATTCTGAGAAAATTTCGTAGCTAGCTAGAGTAAATTACGCCAGTTTTCAGCCTTTACACACATTACATCTGTATAAATAGTTTCGTTATTTGTTTAAACTTCAACAATATCATCTGATCGCATCCGTGTCTTCTTATTGATGAATACGCATATCTACAGACCTGTAGTATGGTAGTTGTTGTCCTTTCTGGAGTGTGTGGTGCATGGAGTTAGTGCGATTTAGCACTTTGACTCCCTCTTGTCTGTGAGCATTATATGCCCACTCAACCTATCGCGGTCTGTCTTTATTTACTTGAAATATTATTTAATAATCTGGCGGATATTCGGGTATCTAGAATTTGGTTTTGTCTGCATGGTTCTTAGGAACGCCATGGTACTGTTGTCGTGGTTGTCTATTGTGTCGAAGAGCTTTAAAGCCTTGTCTCGTACGTATTTTTTGACTGTCTCTATTTTGATGTCTTTGTATATGTCCGTGTTTCTTACATACCACGAAGTTCCCAAGATTTTCCTAATCACTCGATTTTGGAAGGATTGGAGTGCTTTTTTGTTTGTTTTTGTCGTTTGGTAGAAAGCGGAACTACCGTACAGTAGCGTCGGTCGTATAATCTGTTTAAAAATTAGCACTCTGTTTTTCAAGCTAAGCTTTATTGAAGCGAGAAGAGGGTGGAGTGAGGATAGGAGGCCAATGAAATGTCCTCGTTTGTGGTGTATGTGCTGTTTCCAAGTAAGTCTGTCGTCGAATGTAAGTCCGAGGTATTTCGCCGTTCTGTTCCATTCTAAGGGTTCTTTGTCGATTATAATTGCCTGTGGATTTTGTCGTGGCTTCCGGGTTATAAAGATGGCTTTTGTCTTGTCTGGATTGATCTTGATTTTCCATCGGCGAAAGTATTTCAAAAGGGTGTTCGTTGAGCGTTGCAAATTTGACGTTATGACTTTTGCTTGTCGTCCTGTGGTGAAGATACAGGTGTCATCAGCGTACAGTGATATTTTTACTGTTCGGGGCAAAGTGGGAAGATCTGCAGTGTATATATTGTAAAGGACCGGTGAGATGGGTGATCCTTGAGGGACTCCAGCTTCAATAGGTCACAGGGTTGATAGGCAGTTGTCAATTTTGACGCGGAATGTTCTACCTTGTAGGAAGGAGCCAATGATTTGGGTGAGTTGTAGTGACAAGTTGAATTCATGCATTTTGAATATTAGTCCTGCATGCCAGACTTTGTCAAAGGCTTTGGCTATGTCAAATTTAACCAGTCCTGTTGACTTCCTGCGTTCTAGACCCGTTCTTATATGTTGGACCACCCTTACGAGCTGGAGCTCTGTGGAATGATTAGCTTTGAAGCCAAATTGTTCTTCCGGTATGATATTTCTGTCATATAATGCCTCATTAAGACGATGCAAAATCACCCTTTCTGCAGTTTTCGCCATCGATGAAAGGAGGCTGATTGGCCTCCAATTTTGTGGAAAAGTTGGGTCCTTTTGAGGCTTCGGAAGAACAATAATTGTCGCTGATTTCCATGCTTTGGGGTACTTTCGCAGCTGGAGAATCGCATTTATTATGTCCGTCAGTGCTTGTATTATATTTTCAGGTAGCCATTTTAGCATGGTATTCGTTATTGTGTCGTTCCCCGGTGCTTTAAGTTTGTTTAGTGTTTGTACTAGTCCTTTGATTTCATTGATGTCTGTTGGAAGTATCGTTTGGTTGTTGTTCTCGTGTGCTCTCAGGAGCCTGTCGGCCGAATCCGATATGCCATCTGCAAAGTTATAGTCTCCGTCGTCAGACGAATTTTCCTTGAATTGCATTTCAAGGGAGTCCGCGAATGCTTCGGCTTTACCTGCACTGTCATATTGTAGGCCGTTCAGGCCATGTATTGGAGATATTTGTATCCTGTCTCGCAGTCGGAAATACTTGGACACTCTCCAGAAGTTGTCGGAGCCAGGGTCAAAGCTTAACAAAAAGCTTTCCCATTGCTCATTTCTGAACTCGCCTATTTTTTCACGTATTTCATTTGTTAATCATGTAGCTCTCACTCTTTGTCCAGGATCACCTGTGTACCTGGCTCTTCTCCGAACTTTGTTCCTTCTCCTTAAAGTTTTTTAATATATTCTGGGAGTTCGTAGGAATTCGTTTCCCTTCTCGGAGTTATGATCGTGTTGTCCTCTTTTGTCTGCGTGATTTTATTTGTTAGAATTTCTATTGTTTTCTCTATGTCGTCAGCCGTTTCAGGTGTGTGGTGTGTTTCTTTGGCTAATGCGACTTGGAAAGCTTTCCAGTCCGTTATTCTTTTTTCTCGTATGGGGACATCTAGAAAGATGTTTCCTACTCGAAAAAGAACCGGCTTGTGGTCTGATGAAAGTTCGTCGAGGACTTCTAGGCGAACATCATTTGTGAAATTACGTGAGATAGCGATGTCTAATGCGTGGCCGTGTATTCGCCCATAGTGGGTCGGTTCGTTGGGGATATATGCTTAGTTGATTTGCTGTGCTGAACTTATGTAGCTCGATCCCGGCTTGGTTGCTTCTCACAGCTCCCCAGAGGCGATGTGTGGCGTTAAAGTCGCCGGCGATGAAGGTTGGACCGTTGAAGGACATCAGTGCCTTGACGTCATCGGCGTGGAAAAGGCATTCCGTTCTGATGGGATTGTAAGTTGAAATCACAAAGAATTCCAGAAAGTCAGTTCGCACCTTTATAACCGTGGCTTCCATGTGTTGGAGGTGTGGTGTGTTGATGACATTGTGGCTCACATTTCGCCTCACGAGGATTGCCGTGCCTCCTCCTCTACTCGTTAATCTATCATTTCTGTATGAAATGTAGTTAGGGATGCGGAATCGGTTTCCCGGCTTCAGGAAAGTTTCTTGGATGAGTATGATGTCATATTTATGTTCGAATATGAACTCTTTCAACTCACCAGAGTTCCAAAGTAGGGAATTTGCATTCCATGTGAGTATGGAAATGTGATCCTTCGATGATATCAATGTTTTTTATTAGCAGTTTTTTGTGTGGTGGTGAACATTGTTTAGATCATGTTTGCCATCATTTCCTGCATCATACTTTGGAACTGTGTTTGCATCTTAGCGAACATTAGTCCCATATCTGGTGTATTTATGTTTGAGGCTGGAATTTGCGTTGTGGGTGGATTTGTGGTAGGGGGTTGTTTTGTTTGCGTAGTGCCTGATTGTTGTGCGGCAACTTGTGCAAACGACTTTCTGATGTTTTTTGGATTTCTTGGACATCCCCCGTAGTTTGCCGGATGTTCGCCTCCACAGTTTACGCACTTAGGCTTTTCTTCTGCCTTTTTCGGGCACTCGGAGAAATGGTGGAGCTGGTCGCATTTGACTTTAGTTGTCCTATTGCCAACGACATATTTAGGCGTGTAACTGTTACTTTTCTTTTCGGAAGGAATCGTATTCAAAAATTTCGGTATTTTGCGTTGAAATTATCCTTATTCCTGATAAGTTGTGTTTTTGTGCAACTTTAAAATCTTTATCTAGTGATAATTTAAGCTTAAAACCATTTTTTTAATTATTACGTCTAACTTTAGAGGACCGACTGCTAAAGTGCGAATTTTTAAGTTGGTTCCACTACTCAACCATAACTGACCGACTACTATTCTCGATATTTTCGTGTATTTAGCTGAAATCTTGTTGAATAATTTTTGGGCCATAAAAAAGACTGCACTCAAAGACTGGTGCATAGACTTAGATAAATGTGGATTCCTTCTACAACCTGATGATTTTCTTAGTACCGTCCATAGCATTAAATCAGAAGAGAGCACTTGTGAATAACAGACCAGGAAAAAATTCCACAAGTCATTTCTAAAACGAAATCTTGAAATGCGCGAAAGAATACCCGAATCGCCGAACAGCTAAAGCACTTAGAAGATAGAAACGCAAATGACATTTTAACTATGCTAGACCGAATATTCAACGGTGACGAAACCAGCTTTTACATTTGGCCCAAATCAGGAAAAGTAATTGCAACCGTAGGATACAAAAACATAAACAAATTTGTACAATTCATAGAAAAGGAAGCTGTTACTATTCTGGTGTTTATATCAGCTTCGGGAAAAACTTTGCCTCCGTGTGTAAGACCATCAAAAGAAGTTTTCAACAGTGTTATTGCTGGATGACTGTTAGGTGAGTCACAGACTGACTGGATAAAATTAGAGATATTTTTCGATTATATAGTAAAAGGATTCAACAAGTTGGTTGAAGATCAAAGCACACATAAGCCAGTACTTGTTTTTGTTGATGGTCATAGGAGCCGCTTAACAATGCGTCTCAGCAAATGTCACTCAACGTCTCTATGAAAAAACGAATTTGCATGTAACAATCTTGAAAAGTTTCTGCAAATTGTGTTGATTGTGTCCATGCAATCCAAACGCATCAGACTGTTTTAAATGTGTAAAAACTAATCTTGAGGGACATTAAAATTAAACCACTAAGGGTATAAAATTTTCAGATACCCAAATTATGAAATGCGGTTTGAATACAGCTGTCAACATTATTGATCAACTAAGGAACGATTTATA
This sequence comes from Stratiomys singularior, assembly GCA_954870665.1. Lineage (NCBI taxonomy): Eukaryota > Metazoa > Arthropoda > Insecta > Diptera > Stratiomyidae > Stratiomys > Stratiomys singularior. Next base: position 83,796,704 of record OX940879.1, on the reverse strand, counting down.
AAAGCTTGCAGTTGACGTCAAAATCATTGTCAATGTTTTGAACATAGCAAAGGAGACTGTAAGAAACGAAAGTCTAACAAAAAACACAACAGGCGACAAATTCGAAATCGTCATAGTAAGTTCCATCGGTCATACAGATAAATCACCAACAGCTGCTGAATTAGTTGGAATTACAGACTTAAGTTACCCAATCACATGTGATTATATATTATAAAATATTTAGTAGTGACGGCGAGATACCCTGCCGGTCAAAAAATTTAGTCCATTATAAAAAAATTGAGGGAAAAAAAATAAAATTCAATATTTTCGAAACTTTTTGAAAAACAATTGTTATTTTCTGGTTGCACACAAGATTTAAAATTAAAAATTAAATGATGTCTTGATGAATACAATGTTTAAAAAAAAATACACAAGAGATGTCATATATATTTTTCATCAAAATGGCCTCCTTTACATTTTATGACCTGTTTACCCAACCTTGGCTAGCGCTCAATTAATTTATTCATGGTTTCTTGCCCGATATTCCTGCAGCTTTCTTCTAATGCATTCCACATGGCCCGTTGTAAAGCGGGACATTGTTCCGGTCTAGCTCCTCCCACAAAAGCTCTATAGGGCTCAGATCGGGCCTTTGGGGTGGCCATGTCATGTTTTTCAACACTTTTTCTGACTGTTTTTTGTCTAAATAGCCCCTAGATAATTTTGAAGTATGATTTGAACCATTATCTTGTTGTAAAAAAATCCTTTGCTGATTAACTTCAGCCCGGAGGGAATATAATTTTTCTTCAAAATTTCTTTATAATTTGGACCATATTTCCAGTTCCATAGCCTGAAACACAACCCCAGATTATAACAGATCCGCAACCATGCTTGACAGTCGGGACTACACACTATGGCATAAGCTTTTCTTCGGCGGAACGTCGAACGAAAATTCTTCTTTTTGAACCGAATATTTCAAATTTAGATTCGTCACTCCAAAGTACTTTTTTGAAATCGTCTTCGGTCCAGTCTCGGTGGACTAGGGCCCATTGCATCCGTTTTTCTTCTTTTTCTACGATTTTAGAAGAGGTTTTGGAACAGCAACGCGATCAAACAACTTGGCGACTCGCAATTGTCTTTTCACTGTAGCTACTGACTCAGGCTTTTCCCGAGATTTATTTCAAATCAAATTTCTGGGGCTGTTTTTCGCGTCTTTTCGCTTGGTGGTTACCACAATATACTTGTTTCATCTAAAATTCATTGGGAATATCTAATCACTCCATGTATCTTTGGGTTCTCAGGTTACTTTGTTGAAATGTATGGCATATTGAAAAACAGGGAACTCTGGCATATACACATCCTAATTAGGAGGTCGGGCCATTGTATTTTACCTGAAGTTTGCTCTGTTGGCATATCACCTGTTTATTTTTTTAAATTTTTAAACGTACAAAGGTAGAAGATGAAAACGAATTGAGGTATGTAATGGTATCATATCCTGCTGCAAATAAATTTTTCATTAAAATATCTATCGATATGGCCTGAAGGAAATGACTGAAACTGACTAAAAACTAACAAATAGATAGTTCACCTGGAACGGTTATAATTTTAGAGTTGTCTAAAGTTGGCATCGCAACAATTTCAATTTTTTAATTATTTGTTTTTGGTGGATTATTCAACTGAAATGAAAACCTAGTAGAGGACATAAAAACCAAAAATCGGACTAAAATATTTCAAAATTTTAAGTCAAATAATTCAAACAAAAAAAAAACAACATACAAATTTTGAAAAAAGTTTCAATCCGTTGGGTTTGCAATGGTAAAAACTTCAGACACCTCCTGGTATGCACCCGTAGGATGAAACTGTCCACGTCTTTTCAGATGTGGTGCTTTATGAGTGTTTGAATGACTTTAGGGTACATAACAGCTTGCGGGAAAGCTAGGTACAGTATATTTTGTTGTTTGTGTTTCATTAACGGTTCTTTGACAGATTACGTTCAGCCCACGAATAATTTTTTGGACAATGGATTCAATCGTCAAAATGAATCACTAAGAATGAATACAATTTGATAATGTGATTTTGTTTGGTTTACAGTTTATAAAAAGTAAAAACATATTAAACATCCTGAATATTGAATAAGGAACAATTGTCAAAATAATCCCTTCATATCGGTTGTCATCGTCAAGCAGTACAGCTACTGCAAATCATAACCATCAAGATGTGTCAGTTCAAAGTTTCTCAATCGATTTTTTGAGGGATGGTAACGCAATTCTAGAGCAGTCTTAAGTTGTCTTTTGGGTCCTTCCGCCAAATGTCATTATGGTATTTCACAGTAGATAATACGCGGCGAGTGGCTAACGCAATGAAGTTTCAGCAGCTTTAAAAATTTTAAAACTTAATCGTTGCTTGCAATGGCCACGAATCTTGAAACTTTTTGATTTTTGTCTGTGAGTGGTGTTCACAATTGCAGCGAATTTCGTGTTGTTATTCCTAAGAGAACGAATTCCTAAAGGTGAAAGTTTCAAAAGTAGTTCGATGAAATCAATATTGACCACTTTTAATATTTAAATATAGTTTAAATTCGGGAATCGAAAACAACATTGATTACAAATTTCCTTAAAGGTGTGTGTGATAAAGAGAGGTGAACGAGAGTTGCGTTTTTTCCGGGGATCAGTAGAATTCCGTCTTAAATCTTATTTACAAATTTTCATCTAAGTTACAAAAACTTCGAAGTGTGGGAATCGCGGTTTTTTTTTTATTATTTCTGGTTAGGTACTCGTAATATCTTATTGGCAAGCCAATGGTTGTGATGAAATGAGAAACTGAAAAATTATAACGACGAGTGCATAAAAGTTGAAATTAGTTTACTTATTCTGTCAATATGACAATGTTCAGGTTCAGGGCCAGCTTCTATCTTCTCCAAGAAATATTTTTCGAATACCAACTTTGCATGCCTTTCGAGACTATCCTCGTACTAATTTTTATTGAAATGCAAACCTTTTCAAAGCTCAATAATTATTTAAAAAAGTCCATTTACGAGCCTTCGGTTCTGAATACTGTTTCCCACTAAAAGTACGCTGTTTGCGTCTAACTTTAATTCAACTCATTTAAGATGGGTGAAGCAGTCGTAGTTGCTAAACGTAAAAAGATATTTTACTCAATTATCTATCGGAAGGGCTGCTGGTTCCAATAGTATTTCAAATTTGAAATATTGCTTTTCTAAAATTTTAAATTAATTTTGATATTTCAGGATCAATATCAAAACACAAGTTCAATTCTAACGCTATGCCTCTATTTCACATTTCATAGAAATGAAAATTATTTCACTTTCTCCAAGGAGGCATATATTAATAATTTACTCATCGAGAAGTTATCCAACGAACCAACGTACGGCATGGAACTTTGAAGATTGTCTCTAGCGTCTCTTGACTAAATTTAGACTTTGGCAAAAGGTCATTTCATGTTAAAAACATAATTTTTGAATTGCTGCCAAGATTGCGATTCATTTCGACATACAGAAGAGATGAATATGGAACAAAATGATATGTCTCAGACGAACACTTTGTTACATACTGTCCTTTTCCACAAATCGATAAATACATAATGCTTAAAATGATGTGGACGGACAGTGGTTAATTGGAAAAGAAAAAATATTTCGCTATTTTTGAAAGATGAAGGATAGATAGAATTTGATTTTCATCGTCAAAAAATGCAAATGAACTATAGATGCGATGGAAACAAGGGTAGGCGGGAGAAGCTTTACAGCAATTTCGAAATTTTTGAGGTTACGAGCATGTAATTAGTCCGTGGAGAAAATATTTTAAACTTTTCTTCATTGTGCGAAGCTCTGGAACGCTCAAAAAAGGGGTCAAATTGTTACTTATCCAATTTAACCATTCCACCCAGAAAAAAGAAATGATTTTTATAAAATGATTATTTCAACAATTTTTCAGCTTCCAAGTAGGAAGCTTCTGAAATTTACATCGTTTGAATTTTTGCAGCAGAGCCATTGCAGAAAGCCCAATAATTTATTAAGGGGTTGCAAGTCATATTCGTTTCATAAATTTTATCAAATCAATTTCAAATTATCAAAGCTGTTGAAGGATGTTATCTCCCGAATGCAATGGTTTGTATATTTTGTACTCTGAGCTTGCATGTCATTGGATAAAGCCTAGGCTGTTCACCGTGATCGGTTATAACGAGGGCAAGAAACTATGTTTATTTTCGTTTTCTGAAAATAATTATATTGTTGCCAATGTATATATACGCTGGTGGTCAAAACAATTAACATACCCCAAATATGCTGTATAACATCTATTTTTTTTCAGCTATCAATGCTTTTGAAGTGACGTAATCAGCTGCAATAAATCATAGATTGGGGGGACATATGGTTTGTTCGCTCATGTCGAATTGCAATTGATAGTCAAAGGACCATTTTCACATTGGACAAAATACTAAATACGGGGTTTTTTAAAAAGGATTTTTGGGTCATTTTCTCATTTTTTTCCAAATTTATTTTCTTTCGAGTAAGTTTAATGAAAACTGTTCTCATAAATTGAATTAATCTGATTTTGTAATAATTCTTTAGTTCAAACATTGGCCGAAATTAGCACTGTTCTCCAGGGAAGCGGATCGAAATTCAACGCATAAGGGACGACGGATACTCTCTTCGAGAGGATTACTGCCTGCCATTTAGGAATGGTCCAGAACGCCATGAAGGAGAAGATTGATGAAAATCGCGGCCGGCTAGGCAAAACCACTCAGTCATTGGATCGCAAAAAAATGCGCTTCTGTAATAGGAACCCTTTCGCGTCTTCGGTCGCGAATTTGCCGGAAACAAATGCTAACTTGAGCTCTGGAATAATTCGTAGAAGATTATGGGACACGGATTCACCAGCCTGATCACCAAGAAAAGTGTCTCTCAGAAGTAAAAAAAAACATCTGGACCCATTTAAATTTTGCAAGGTCCCATTAAGATTGGAGCGGAGAAGAAGGCATGACAATGTACTTTGGAGCGACGAGTACAAATTCAACAGTTTCGGATCGGACAGAAAAGAATGGGCGTCCTCTCAATAAACCATTTGATCTACAACTCCAATAATCCGAATCAATTGGGACCGGACCCCATTCGCGTAACTGAAAATTTGGATAATTAGATTTTTTACGAAAAAGGGTATATTATAAAGAAAAAGAGCCTGTTTTCGGTACTGTATGCATTATAATTAATTTCTCTAGTGTAACTACACTGCAATCAAAGTATAGAATAGATTATGAACGCTGCAGCACATAAAATTTTAAATGATAAGTGTTACATACATACATATATACATACATACATACATACATACATACATACATACATTCATACGTACATACATTCTATAATATGTAGTTCTCTTGAAAACATACTGTGGTCACAGGATTTAATTTTTTGAATATTTCGAGGAGAGTACATTGGCTTGACGGCTAGAAGTTGTACTGTGTCACATTCAAGTTGCCGCTCCATCCATTTTAAGGCGTTTTCAAAACACATAAACGCTTCTCCGCTGATGAGGACATTTTCATTCTCGGTTTCTTCCCCAGTTTCATCATTGTCGTTGGTATAATCTTATTGTTCCTTCATGACACTTTCTGCAATCCCATCATCAGTCATAATCTGAAATCCTTGGTTGTCTTTATCACATTGAAGCCACTCCTCCACATCATCAACATCGCATTCTGAACAGCCTGCAATTTATTTGACAATGTGAACAGTTGTCTACCACGGACAGACTGTGCTTCTTTTCATCAACGGCAGCTGCTGTTTGCTGTTGTTGTTGTTTACTTTGGTTTTCGGCTTCCAGTTGTTCCTTTATTGATGTGCCATTTATTCTTTTCCAAGCTCGTTTAAGTGAAACACTTTTCACCATATTCCAGGTATCGGCAATCATGTGTCAACAGTCTTTGAAATTAATTTTTGTGTATGAATGCAAAACTATTTCTTCGTTGTTCTCTTCAGCCACAATTTTCGGAGCAACTGGCGTCGGTAGTGTCGTTTGATGCACTCAATCACGCCCTGATCCATGGGCTCCAGTAGACTAGTGATATTAGGCAGCAGAAATAGGCATTTAAACTCTCCATTTTCACTCTCAAGAAGCTCAACTGGTGGATGAGTTGGCGCATTGTCGATGATGAGTAGAACCTTTTCCCGGTTTCCATTTTAAAATTTTTTTACATCAGGGATGAAAGTTTTGTTATACCATTCGAGAAATTTACACGAATCCATCCATGCCCTTTTTTGGTTCATGTAAGTCACTGGAAAGTTTTAACATTTTTAAAAGCTCTTGGCGTCTTTGCTTTGCCAATCATAAGCAAAGTTAGCTGATGGTTGCCTGTAGAGATAATGGTTACGTGCTCCTTTGTGACCTTATGCCCTGAAGCACTTTCCTCTCTTTTAGATGCCAATGTTTTCCTAGGCAAAGCCTTCCAATTTAAACCAGTTTCATTGGCATGGTAAACAAGATCCGGATGGTAGTCTTTAGTTTCCTTTTAAAAGTTTCCAGAAAGCTATTGGCAGCTTCACAATCGGCAGACAGTTTTTCTCCCACTACATCTCACTCCTGAATGCCATGACCTAGATTTAAAATTGCCAACCATGGCTTGCTTTAAAATCAATGATGCCCACTTTTCCTAAATATCAGTTGTCTTTCATATAAAACTGGACCTGAAATCGGTTGTCCGATTGAACGTTGTCCTAGGAACCACGCGAAAACCGTGTTCTCAAGCTATTCATTTTTAGCTTTTTTCATAACTCTCCTAGATGAGAATCCATCCTCACTATCTAATGCCCGTACAAACCTTAAAATTTTCGCGCTGTTAGTTTAAATGTCCGATATTGTACTGGCTGTAATGCCAAATCTCTCTGCCAGTTGTTTTCCGGGCACACCGTTATTTAACTGATTGATAATTTCCACTTTATTACCCAGTGAAAGCACAACACGTTTAGGCATGTAGGCATTGCCTGTACACTATCTGCCCGCGCTCGCGCTGTATTCTTAAATATTTATTATAATGGGGATTCGGATAATTGGAGTTCAACTATATATCAAAAAGACCGTTAAGGATGGCGGGGATAAAATAATGGTGTCGACAGCATTTTCTTGGTATGGTGTAGACCCAATTCAGTTGATTAAATGGATTATGACCAAAGAAAGTTATTTGGACATACTAAAGGATATAATGCTGCAATTTGCGGAGAAAGACATGCCGCTTCGATTTTGAATTGGCTGCGATGCAAGAAAACTTCGGTTCTCGATTGATGGGCGCTGTCAACGGACTGTAATCCTGATAAGAATTCGTGGAAGCAAGTCAAGGATAAGGTTTATGTACATAAACCCAGAAATAAGGTTGAAATCGTCGACTGCAATAAAAGAGATTGGTACTCACCTGATTTCAAAAGAACGCTGTGAACGTTTAGTGGATTCTATGTCGGCTCGTTGCAAACAAATTCTTAAAAATAAGGGTCACGCAATGAATTACCTAGTTGATATTATAAGAAAAAAAAATGAAAACTTCTCTTGAAAAGATTGAAATTTTTCAATAAAATTTCTGATTCTATATTTATGTTTTTGTCCACTCTATTATTAGGATAGTGAATCCAAAATCGGAATATATTGAAAACCTTTAACAGGTAACACGCTATTTTTGCTACTAAAATGTTTTACACATTTGAACGTATCGTTTCTATCTGTCGTAATAGATTGGCTTAAGTAACAATGTGTTGAATGCTGAAAAAATAGACGTTTTCCAAAAAACGCAATCGCGTATCTAATATTTTGATCACCAATGTATAATTTGTTTGCAAAAAAATATCTTTTATTGATTTTAAAATTGAAACGCTTTTTCAATATCGAAAGTAAACTTTTTAGAGTATATCGATGGTATTATGATTTATGGCCTTGTATCGTTCATTTGGAATAGCTCATTGAGCATTTCATCGCTATAATGTTCTGAATTTTTTGAGGAAATTGAGAAATAACGCAAGTGATTTTCACAGTCTCCCCTTGAAACGAATATTACATCATTACACGAGTCCTGGAAACACAAAGTACTTCGTCGAATGAGTTAAAAGATAAAATGGATGCATCGAAACCACATCAAACGGTTCTCCAAATTTTTATAAACTTCAACTACTTCTGTTTCTATGAATTTCGGTAATTTTTTTGATTCCATTTTGAAATCTTGGTAACACCAGCAGTACAGCATAGAAACAAAGGTTTTCTCAGTTTACAATATCTCATAATGCAAGATTCTCAAAAATACAGCACCATCTTCCGTACTTTGAAACCATTTATAAAAGGAAGTAGGCGCTGCCAACTTCGACTACAAGCAGTTTCAAACACTATTGTTGTACATTATATATTATTCATTGCCCGAAATTACTCTTTAAAAAAAGGCTCGTTACCATTCCATTTTATCAATGCTTTGCATATGAAAATTCGCTCCGTAGAATTTGAGTTGAACAACGGTTGCCTCGCAGAGGGGGCCAACAGTACGAGATGACGAAAAACACGAGCATTAACTTTGAATTAAAACTAAAGATATTTTCATATATTAAAGTCGTGTATATTCTTTACATATTGCATAAAAATTAAAACAGAATTAAAAACAATTAAACGAAAAACCAGAATGTAGTTCTATCCAGTGGGTAAAAGTGAACGGAAATAATATCCTCTTCACGAAACTTTTGGTGGTAATGTAAGGGTTCCTGATATTTTATCGAGTTGATCCCAAACATGTTAGATAGGATTTAGGTCAAGGCATTAAAATGCAGCCATGTGCGAACATCATGTGCAGTATGCTACGGGAACCCAAATTAAGGGTTTAAACTAAGACCCAAACTCTGTGCAGTTTTTCTAATTTTCCATCAAAATTGATAAGTATTCTAGTATGTCCATAGGTTTGTCAATGAAAACAAGTTCTCCAGAATTGTTAGCTGACATATATCCCTAGACCATTACATTTTTATTAGTATGTTGAAATATTCTGGGATGAAATTCAGTATTTCTTGTTTTCCACAATAACGAACGTTCACTGTAGTGATAAACGTCAAATATACTCTCATATGAGATTATTATACGATTCCAAAAGTCTTGTTCCTTATTCTTTTGCGAAATATAAGATTTTCTTCTTATTAACTCTGCTCATCAGCGGGTTTTTTTTGAAGGTACTCTCTTTTGATATTCAGCATTGCTGAGAGCTCTACGTACAGTTCGCGCACTAACTCTGATAGCATTTATGTTCACTAATTCATCCCTAATAATTCTTAAACTAGCAGTAGGATACTTTCTGAAGATACATGCATTTTTTCGTTTGTCTTTGTCCGTTAATTTACATGACTTTAAGATAATTTTTCTTTTTTGATACACGTTTCATTGTGATCTGCAGCCATGTTTAATCCTCTTTAATTAAACTGTCAAATAATCAGTGACAGCACATAAAACCTATGCTCAGATATACTTAGGTGAACTCCCTCGTAAGCTTTAAAATGCAAACAAACGAGTTACTCTAAACTACACATGACTATTTTCACTCTTTTCAAAATATACGATTACTTTTGGCTGCAAAATATATTGTGAACAAGAATGATTTTTCTATTTTCTCAAGAAATTCATTCTTTATCTGGCTTCTTTTTTGTGTAATCGATCATGAATATATATGACTTCAATGTGTGGAAAAATCTTGAATTACCTTTCGAGGTTTCTGTTTTTAAAATTGCTTTTTTTCTTGTTTCACGTGCCGTCCGATCATTTTTGGCTACCTCTATATGTATCTGATATAAAGAATTTGAAACTGGTGTGGGATTAGCATTAACTAATGCACAATCGCTATTACGTTTGTTTTTTGCCAGTCTGCAGGATAAAATTGCATTTTCAACGAAAGACTGACTAACAAGAGACATTTCTTTTAGATCCCTGTATCCAGAGGAGAAACCATTCACGAGGTATTCAGCCGACACAGCGGCACCTTGACAACATATACATTTTTTTTTCGTGAAAAAGAATTTCAAAATGTCCTTATTTCTTTTTGAGTTTTTTTTATTCTTCTTCGTATTTCTTTTATTCTATTTTTCTATCTTTTATTTTATTTTTAAACGGGTCTATCTTGCAGTCGAATTTACACGGCATAACGTTTACGTCAACTGTCAAATTATATCAAACTGATTCGATACGATTGGTGATTCCAGTGATAGGCAAACTTAAACCAGTGTTTAACAAAAATCGGCAAACTTATTTTGCTAATTTAAATAAAGGACAGGGAATCATTTTATAAAAAGGACAGTTACAAATACTTTTAAATATAATAATATCATTAAAATTTATCTTAAAACAAAAAAATATGCACGATTGTTTACACATTTCACTTAACTCGTAACTTTAAACCGTGTAAAAAGTTGAGAAAAACGCTTTATTTATTCAAATGCTTTAATATTTGATTGATATTTCCATCAGCGTTCCGTTTTTAACTTTAAGATTTGTTTTTTACCCCAAAACTCTCCGATAAACATTTATTTACTTGATGCCGACAAGAAATATATCATGACGAATATTTGACTGAAAAAGATATTGAAAAATCAATGATCAGCTCAGACTGTCCTTAGCGAACTGTTTGTCGGGTCCTAAGTCCACTTTTCTATTTTCAACAATTTCTGCTCGTCGATTGGCATTAAAAAAACTTATGACGTTCACAAATATGTGCCATAGAACCAGATATTTCCTACTCGTACCAGCTGATCATTGAAAAACATTCACGTAAACATAAAAATATTTCTCCTCATCACAAAACGTGCAGATCTCCTGACGAATTGTGAAGCTTGCATAAATTTATTTGTGAACCAAGCTTCTAATGTGAAAAGGAAATGGAACAAATAGTAGTGCATTAACGTGGGAAATAAGCCGTCTATGTACATATATCACCTTGAATAAGGTGCTCCCATGTGCATAGGCGTTTGCCAATTTATCCAATTAAAACTTGAATGTAAAAAACGCATTGCGTTGGCAAATTTTCCACCGAAGAAGCTACTTAGACCGGAAAAATCTGATTAACAACCAAATTTTGTTGGTTTCTAGGATTGATTTAAACTAGATTAGGTTTGGTAATGTGATAAATGGATGATCTATTATTGCACCAAAATATTTGAAAATTTTTTAAAAATTATTTAAAGTGGATGGATATGCTATCGAGCGTCTATGAATAAAAACACTGCCATTTTAAGTCCCACCTAAATTCCCGGATTTTTCCGGAAGTGAATTTCTGGATTTTCTTCCTTTCGGAAGTGAAAACTAGAACTATCCAAAAAAAAATGTTTTACGTATAATTTGACGTATCCTGACATTTGTAGCCATTGTGAATGCCAAGTTTGTTTCGGTCAATTGAAGGGTTCATACAATTTCTCATGAGTTTAGCAATATTTTATATTCAAAATTTTTTAACCTGCGAGGGAACATTTAGGACAATGGACAGAACTCAATTTCCTCAACTCAAATAATGCAGAACTCATCTCAAGTTTTGTTTGAAAAATCCGAAGCAACGTAACACTGTATTCAAAGTGCTTAATGGGGCTTATACCCTCGTGATAAACCTAACGAAAAACCGATTTTCTGATAGCTATGGTTCATGAAAATTTCCAATTTAATACTAGCAAGGTCAAAAAATAGACACGAAACTGTTATTATAGCATCCAATTTTTTTTTCTGCAAAATGTATGCGGTAAAATTCAACAAAAACCTGCACGAGGTAGAATTGTCCAACCAAGTTTAAAATGGCACTGAAATTCTTGAAATTTTTATATTTGCAATAGGAGATGAAACAAGAAAATCTTCCAAAGTAACTCATACGAATAATTAATATATAAAAATAAATTGATACACAATAAATTAATGGATAAATTATTAATAAATATATACAAAATAAATTAATAAGCGTGGCTGTGTGGTAGGTTGAAACAATATTTTGGGGGTGGAAACTCGTTGTCCAAATCATTGTTGATTCTGTTATCTTTTCTTCGGCGTGTCTGGATCAATCACCTTGAAGTCCTCGATCGTGGTCGTGTGTCCTGTCTCCGCTATGTGTCTGGTTCAGGATGATTTAATGTCTTTTGTTTCCCTTTTTTTTGTTGTTGCGTTGTCAGCTTCGCTCAAATGTTCCTTACAGCGAATCATAACTGGGCCCCTTGTTTGTCCAATATAGTACTTGTTGCAATCAGGACACTTGGTGCTATATATTCCATTCTGCTCTTCAACTTTATTCCCAAATTTCCAAATTGAAATTTTTTGCAGGCTGGTGCGACATTTATTTTCTTAGACTTAAGTATATTTTTTATTTTTGTTGTGATATTTGTTTGTCTAACAGATGCTCGTCTGGTGACCTCTAACTGTTCGGTCTTTGAGAAGAGAGTTGTTAGTCCATCGCGTGTGATTTAGTTTTCTTTTTTGGTTATCATTTTTTTGGATGATATCGTGGATATAACTATCACCAATACAATGATCGTAGGGACCAGGTCCAAATCGGATTACTACGAACTATTAAAACTCAAACAACAACTTGGCTCAGTCAACGAGGATGTACGATTCCTCCGACAGTGTTTATATTTCAGTGGAACCCTAAAAAGCCACACAGTAAGAATAAACAAGACCTTAAGGTTTTCAATGCAGCAGCAACAAATAGTGGAACGATCACTAATTATGAGCAGCGTGAAGTCCTTGTATCAAAAATAAATATCATATATATCAGTAAAATAACGTTTAAAATGTACACAATACATCTCAAAATAATGAATGCATCAAATAGGAATAGCAAGCCTGCGAAATATTGGATATAGTAAACCACTCCCTTGAATGCATCACGGCAAATAAACGGACGATTCTCACGAAAAAATTGAATGGCCTATTAATACGATGGCCAAACAAATAGTGAACAAATCTAGCGAGGCATTCTCCCATGAACAAATAAAAATTTTGAACTTAGGGCTCGACTTTGCAACCTCAACCAGTCTCGGCGAATTAGAAGACGTCATAATGGATGTGGAGGCAGCCATAAAATTTGACAACATCGAAACCAAAAACAATGTGGGACACCAGGTGACGCAAACCTTGCAGAAAATAAAAAGCAGATCTAATATCATACAAGAAAAATTGATCAAGGAATTAAACAGCAAGCCGGTCTATTTCGTCCTGGCGGATAAAGGCAACAAGATTATTATCATGGAAAAACAAAAATATTATGCGGCAGCCAAAGATATACTAAACAACGGAAAGTTTCTTGAATTAAGGAAGAACCCCCTTCCAGACTCGATCAAAAGAATCAACAAACCTTGATGGACTGCGAGCGTATCATCGAAAATTCACAACAGCTTAAAATCCCCAATCCATGCTTGCCACGAATTAGATGTCTACCAAAAATACATCAGCTCGGAGATCAGATGAGGGAAATAATTGCAGCGATGAACTCACCCACTCACAAAATTTCCAAATGGCTATTACACCGGTTTGATACTCTTTGGACATTAACTTCTGCGTAAATACTGTCAAAAATAACAAAGACTTCAACTAGACTTCAAATCTGTGGCCAAATATTGGACAATGAACTCTTAGTGTCCTTCGACGTCAAGGCCCTTTTCCCAAGCATTCCAGTAAGCACTGGTTCTACTGGAACAGCATCTTTTGTCACGGAAACAAAATCCAAATGACCGGGAGTGGAGAAATGAGGTGCGTCACCTAATTAAGCTCTCACATCTGTGTATGAATGAGAACGACTTCACCTTCAGAGGACGATATTTCAAAGGTACAAGTGTAGTAGCTATGGAAAACCCGCTGTCTCCGTTCGTCAGTGACATTTTTATGAAAAACATCGAGATAGCTCTAGAAGCACTAGGTTTGTTGCCTAGATTCTGGTCCCGGTATGTTGACGATGCACTGGCTGTAGTGGATAAGGACACTACCACTAAGTAACTTTATCCACAAGAATATACAGTTCAGTATGGAACCTGAAAGCGAAAACACTCTAGCGTTCCTGGATATAAAGATTACTAGAAATAATGGGACTTCGAATTTCGCATGCATAGAAAAACAACGCTGACTCAAAAGACCATTCCTGCAACTTCGTCACATCCATTTGTGCCCAAAATATGGTACCATTCTGGGATTCTGACCATCCCATTATCAAACGAGGGAAAACGCAGAGAAGAAAACTACTTAATGAATACAGCGGAAATCAATGGATATAGCAACGATAACAAGCAAAACCCCCGCAATGGACTAGCAACTCTCTTCTCACAGACCAAACGATCTGTTAGACACACAAATATCACAAGAAAAATAAAAAAAAAATACTAAAGCCTGTGAAAATAGATGTCACACCACCATCTGCAAAAAATTTAAATTAGGGAGCCGTTTCACTTCAGTAAAAGAGCCGCTCATAGTTGAACAGCAGAATGAAATATATAGCACCAAGTGTCCTGATTGCAACAAGTACTATACTGTACAAACAAGGCGCCCAGTTATGGTTTGCTGTAAGGAACATTTGAGCGAAGCTGACAATGCAACAAAAAAACAAAGGAAGACCAAAGACTTCAAGTCATCCGGAGCCAGACACATAGTGGAGACACACGACCACGATCGAGGACTTCAAGGTGATTCGCCAAGTACGCCGCATACAGCAATTAAACACCGTAGAGAGTCTGGAAATCTACAAAACCAAAAAAGATAACAGAATCAACATTGATTTAGGCAACGCGTTTTCACCCCTCTTAAAACTCTTATACCCCTATTTAGTGTTTCAATTAAGATGTCTTCTGCATGGATCGGTTTGTGGGCGCTGATGAGATAAAAGCAAAATTTCAAGACAAAATACGCTTAAAGAGAGTCCTTATTGCTAGGAATATAATGTCAAAACATTCGATTATGTAATTTGTGACAATAAATCTTTGATGTTGAAGTTTTTCTAAAATATGACGTGACTCCCGGAAGCCAACAGATGATAAGTTCAATGCCGCAAACCCATCACAAATATAAAGGACACTCTTGGTAATGGAGCTCCATTGATTTTCATCAAATGTTTGCAAATGTCAGTTATAAGTGAAGCAAAATGTTTAATATTATTCGTATTCATAGCATTCATTGTCCTTAGAGATTCAGAAAAGTATTGTAAAGTCACAGAAAAAAGGCGAAGATACTAAATCCATTGGAGAAAGAAAAAATAAAATAAGAATCCCCGCCGCTTCCGAATCGATTGTGAGTTGTATCAGAACAATGATTTTGTCCCTTTGCTATTCGACTCAGTTTCAAAGTATGACGTCTGAAATTTATCCGAACTCAGGAAAAAGTGTGTATATATATATACAATATAAGTCTACGCATTCGATATAAAAATGAAAGCGACTTTAACCTGAATCCTTTTAGTACACAGAAGAAGTCAATAAAGTGAAATACGATAATAAACTGCTATAATCTTGAAGAAGTTGGAAGCTGTACAAAACAAGACGTATTTAAAAAAAACCTTAAACCATAGATGAAAGGAATTAATGTATAGAATTAAGAAGTTAAAGAATACTAAAAATACTAATACTATTAAGAATACTAAGAATACTATTAAGTTGAATACTAAGTTAAAATATGGAGGTAGTGAATCCTATTCTGCAAATTTAACCCAAACACATGTGTTCTATGGTGCTCTCTTGGGAAATTGCAAAATTTTCTCATTTCAGCAACTAAATTTGTAAATTTAGTAAATAATTAATTTACTTAAGTTGTATTTGTGAATTATTTTTTATTCTGTCCAGTGAGTCCAGCCAAACTTTTATAATGACTGATAATGTGTAGGAATTCGCCTCTCAATTCCGCCAAGATGACACACTTGAGAGTTACAAGTTTAAGAATTCACCACGCCAGTGTGACAAGGCCATCAGGGCGACACGCTGGCGGAAGAAAAAAAACACCTCGCCGTACTGAGCTAGTCCGCCAGCAGTCACCAACGTAGTGAACTTCCGAGTGGCTGAGTCGTTGACCATCAGGGTACAGCTCGTCGCACGCCTCTAGGACATCACGTCCAGATGTCTGACGAGGCCGACTCATCCTACATTCATAGCGGTGACGATTGCGTATTAATATCCATTACAAATACGGAGAAGATGTTTCATTTAAATTAATTTATTTAGTGGTTGCAATTGAAAGTCATTTAATTTATCGTAAATAAATGATTAAAAATAAAAATCATATCAAATTTCCGTCTTACATTAGGACCTTATCAATCGGTAAAATCTTTGAAAACATTAAGGAAATAGTGCTGGACTTTCTTTATTCCGCTAAAGTTTAGTGTCACGTCAGGGTAGAAAAATTTCCACAAAATGAGGAAGTTGAATAGGTGAATATGTTTTCCTTCTACAAAGAAGTTTCAAAAATATTTACATACGATGGTACGTCTTTCCAAGGAAAACCATAGTTTATAAGTCGCACCACCCCTTTAAACAAGGCAGGCATTCACTTGTAGACCGCCCGTATGGATGATCAAATTGACTACTCCGGTAGTGATTCAAAAAGTCAAAAAATAAATATTGGGACCCTAAAACTCTTCGCAATCATCTTGGCATGACAAAAAGAATTTGACGACAATGCTTATGCCGTCTCCAACAACAACGAGAAGGGTATTCCCGCTTTTTTTGGACCTTTTTAGTGAAGCCAAGATGGACTATTAAATCGAATCGTTCCTGCGAAACTTGGGTTTATCATGATGAACTTGTTTCCAAACGAAGGGCTTAAGGTGTCACAGTTGGCTAGTATAATTGTACGGAGAGTGTTTTGGGATTAAGTTGACAGATTCCGAAGTTAAAGGCTTATGGAGGCGCCTTAAAATAGAAGAATACTACACTTCAATCTTAGAGAGGTTGACCAAACGTGTAGAGAGAAGGAAATTGACCATAGGTGTCCTTTGTGAGCAAAGGTGTGCACAAGTGCCGTATTTTGTTGGCTGGCCTACACCAGGCGATATTAGGGATCACGCAATCTAGAGTCTGGACATGGTTCCATGTGATTCTTATCTGTTAATAAAGCTTAAAAAAGAACTTCCAGGGATGAAGTTTTAAAGTGATGAAGATCAATTTCAATCTATCTTTCGGGCAAAGATAAAACATTTCGGACAAAGATTTCGGATAAAAGATAAAACATATTATTTTTATGAAAGAATACGTACCCTCATTGAAAGATCTAAAAAAATGTATAAGAGGTGAATATTTTGAAAAAGAAAAGTAATTCTGTCCTTTTATTCTCACTTCTTACCCTTCATTCCGCGAATACCTCGAATACATTTTTGGAGTGATAAATTACCTAAGGTGAGATATGAAGGTGTTGGATGAAATGGAGCAAAAAGGTCACACATTAAAATAAAACAAGTAAAGAACCAAAACAGAAAACAACTCTGATTAAAGATTATTATTCAACATGAAATACCTCCTATTTAGTAAAATGTTTGGTTACCTTAAGATATTATCCATGTCCTACTATATTCAGCTTTCTATAAGGTATGTGAAGTTTGCATCGTTGTAATCGCCAGAGTAACTACTAGCATGCTGTAGATGAAGTTAACAACGCTATTGTAAATGCCTTTGAGGAAAGCTGTTCTGAACGCGTCATAATGGGGGACAAAGAACCCATGTGGTGGAATAAAGGACTAGCCAAACTTAGAGTGGAGGTGCGGAAACTCCACAATGAGGCAAAACATACCAATGATTGGCACGAATACCATAGAATTCTAATACACTATGGGAAAGAAATCCGAAGCGCAAAACGTCACAGTTTCAGATCTTCTTGTGAGAATGTTACGGAAACACCTGTGGCAACTAGAATACACAAAGCCATGTCAAAGCAGGAAAATAACTTCAACATTGCACTAAGGGAAAGCGGCGTATAAGGTGGGCTTTAAACTCTTTTCAGCCCTTTAAATCACCGGGAGTAGATGGGGTGTATCCAGCCCTTATTCAGAAGGGACAGAATCTGCTTATATCGCATTTCATACGCCTCATCAGAAGAAGCTTGGCATTAGGATGCATACCAAAGCCAAGGTGGCTGGCGAAAGCAGCATTTATACCCAAAGTGGGTAGAAAAGATAAAACTAATCCAAAGGCGTGCCGACCAATTAGTTTAACGTCGTTTATTTTCAAATCGATGGAGAAAGTGGTAGTTTTGGGGTAACCCGGGAATCTTGCGGTGGATGTACACCATGATGGTAAACCAATCATCACCTATGGCGCGGTGGCATGGGCAGACGAAATCCAAGAACACGAGACGAGGCTTGCACTCGATCGAGCTTAGCGTTTTTCATGTGCCTGTATCACCGGAGCCATAAAGTCATGTCCCACGGCAGCTCTCCAGAAAATCTTAAATTTATCGCCACTTCATTTGGTGATAGAAACAGTCGCGACATCTACAATGACAAGAATCTTCCATGAAGGAAGCGAAAATGGCCTCAGAATTGGGCACAAGGACCAAGCTTAACTAGTGAAGATGACCCCATTCATATATGCACCATTTACATATGCATATATTCAGCTTTCACAAGAAGTTTTGTGAAGTGCTGAGTGACAAGAGAGAATGGAGCGTTGAATCCAGTATGCGCCTCATAAGACGAAATGCAGTCAGGTGGTATACGGATGGTTCCAAGACATCTGAGGGAACAGGAATTGGCCTGGTACCAAATACTACCAACCGATGGGAAGTATTCCAAGTATCTTTCTGGCTGAGGTCTATGCCATCATTGTAAGCGCACAACTCAGCATAGACAGAGGATACCAAGGCAAAACTATAGCTATAATATCCGATAGTGAAGCAGCCTTAAAAGCACTAGAATATCCGGTAACTACATCGAGACTGGTTCTAGATTGTTGCAATACACTCAACAAATTGAGTGCGGACAATAGGGTTACCCTATACTGGGTACCGGGGCACGCAGATATCGAGGGTAATGAGCAAGCGGACCAACTGGCGAGGAAAGGAGCATCGATGGCATTCATCGGTCCTGAACCCTTTAGCGCAACTGAAATGAATTTTATTCACAGGACCCTAAAGGAAACTGAGGATAGGGACTGCAAAGGGCTCTGGAATGGACTTCCAGGGCTTCGAATGTCGAAGTTGTTCCTCGAGGTTTATGACGAGAAGAAGTTTCGAGCGTGCATCGAAATGAATAAAAGAAATGTAAGGGTCCTGAATGGGATCTTCACAGGGACATGCATACTAGGAGGGCATCTCAAAAGAATGGACTTGACAGCGAATGATGAGTGCAAATTTTGCAATCTTGAGAAGGAGACACCTGTTTATCTGCTGGCACACTGCGCGGCACTGTCCCGCAGGAAAAGAGACAGTTTAGGAAGCTGCTTCCTTGTCGAGGAAGAATCGGGACACCTGAGGCCGAAGCAGATTTCTCAGAAAGATAGATCTGCTTGAGGCGCTCTAAGAGCACTTCCTTAGTAAGGCAATCTCGCAAAAGTGGGCGAATGGACATTTTGTATAGCCATCACATCACTATATTTATTTTAGAATTCCGCATTAAAATTACACTCAGGTTTCTACTTGCACTAATTTTTGCTTATTTTGCTTCGGACTAGGCCATTTAAAGGATTACTGTGAGACATATCCACTTTCTTCTACACAGATAAGCGATCCAAGACACCCTTCTTGATAAGAAAAACTGTCCGCACGTAATCTGATGCGGAGTTTCATTTGTCTTTTCATGTCAGAATCTTCCCCACTATATTTTCTGGAGAGAGACCGTGTATATCTTGTAGAACTGCAAACGTGCCTGGACAATCTTCCACATGCGAAGCAGGAATGGCAGCTGCCATCTGGTGTACCCGGGCGAAATAAGCAATCAGGGAAGCGTGACTTTCCCATAGTGTACAAGAAAGCCAGAAAATACCCGTGCCGGCTGAGCAATTGCTTCAGGTTAAAATCAGTCTCAACGTGCTTTCCTTCAAAACCACTGCCGCAGGTTGCTAATGAGTTGTGCGGTCCACCTGCCTCGTGTTTCTTGCACCCAATGACGTGAATCGTATTCCAGCTACGAAGTTTGGGTCCTTCTTCTTCCGATGGACTAGCATGTTCTCTTTCCGGCTCCCTCCTAAGTAATTTCGCCTTCGCTTTGCAGAAAGTAGGACTTTCGGTACCACTCTTGCGATCACGAGGACCAAGGCAGCTGCAGTGTGCAAAGCTCCTTATCAGCGCAAGACTTCCTCGCTATGTCTCCTTACGAAGAATATCAGCCCAGCCTTCGAACCTTTACAAGCGCTGAAAAGATCGCATTCAATGAATAGTGGTCTTTTAGTCAAGGATGGTCCCCAAGTGTTGGCTATTGGGCGACTGAGACCCGAAACTCCAAAAATAGAGTCATTATTAATAAAATGTTACATGACTATTTTATAAAGCATTTTGAACGCAGTTTATACAATACAATATAAACCATTATATGTTATTAATAATTATATTGTGGTCTCTTATAATATATAAAATTACCATAAGTTCTACATTTTTATAAATAGTCTAAATAATTATAAAATTTATTTCTATTGATCGCAACTTCCAATTAAGAACAATCACATTGCAACCTTTAAACTTATTTCAAAGTAATAAAATGAATCCATCTTTGATATTTCAAAATCATTTAGAAGCGTCGTGTAACGTGCAGTTTAGTTTATACAAGCTCGAATGGTCATAGGTCATTTGTGTCTTTTGTTTTGAATAAATTATCATATTTATTAGTTATTTAGATCACATCCGTGTTAAAATTAATTAACTCATATGGGTATCTGAATCATGTTCATTGAAAGTACTTTGTATGTTTCGTATGTGGCAATTTAATTGTTTCAAACAGTTGGCATAATTTCAAAGATTTGAGTTGAAAAATTGGTACAAGATTTGGCATCAAATTAATTGTGCAATTATATAGGCTGCCGGGTGATATAAAAATTAAAAGAAAAAGGTTGCATTTTGTTATTAAAAAATTTCGAGGAAGATTGCTAGGAAGATTCTATCGATAATCCTCGTGTCAAATGCAAGTTAACAAAAATGGTGTTTCTAAACATTAAGTCTGGGTAGCTTGGGTCTGCCGGGCCTTGCTTCGTGGGTCTCGAGGACGCGTTTCGACTGCATACAGCCATCTGCCAGAGCTACCCAGAGTTAATTTTGGCCTGCGGCAACACCAAAACGAACTTCTAAACATTAAGGTTTCAATTTTAGAGTGATAATATTTGCATCTCTTACACAGAAGTCGAAAAATTCAAATTGCTTGTCAGAAAAACTGTTGAATTTGAATTAAAATATCAATGATGGCACATTGAATTCCATGATTTCGGAAAGATAAACAAGACCTCTTTTCTTTGCAAGGTTTGTATGTTCACTGTAAGGACACTCCTTTGAAAGTTGAAGTAAATTGAAATTGGTGAAAACGATGCATTCGCCACTACAATAACCGGACGGATACATTTGGATTGTAATGAAATTCAACTTTACTTACTATAAACTTTTTAATTTCGGAAAAACGGTTGCAGATACGCAGGAGATTGAATTGGAGCAAGAATGTCACTCCAAACTCACAGATTTTGATTGTAAAGAGCGGCCTTCGAAGATAACCCTCTGTTTTTATATAAAAAAAACTTTTGATGTTTGAAGGATTTATGCAAATCTCAGTATAAATGTTCGAAGAAGGCAGACGTAACACATGACCTACCAGTCACATGACTTCAAATGTGTTTCAAATTGACGTAAGCATACAAGTTCGCGAAACGAAACAAAAAAATTAGAAAAATAAACAAAAATGAACAAGTTGAATATAAAAAATAGACATATAAAAAGTAGACATTGTGTGGAATATGTTGGCAAACAATCAAAATACACAAAACAAAAAAATTGAACGCAAAGGATATCACAAAGAAATCAAAAGCTTAATATGAATTCAGTCTCCTTCATAAGAGCGGAAAAAGGAAACTAAATGGTCATTATGGACTACAACCTACAAGTATTCAACAAAAAAGATAACAGACGATATTGAAGATCCGATATTGAAGACTTTTATCTGATTCTATACGAATTGTAGTTGGAGCTTTGTGGCGGGTCTTGAGTTCCCAGATAACAAATTCAAAATACCGAATTCTTCACTACAATGAATCAAATCCATGCCAAAGATGGACGATCTAGTCAAAAGTAATACGTGAAATAATAGCGTACTCAACTCAACCAACTCGCAAAACGTTTTAATTAAACGACTTCAGCGACAGCTATGGGATCGAGCAAAGTTTTCATGAAAAATTTTGATTATGCATTAAAATAAATCTATTAAAAATCACACGTCACATTTGGGCAAGGTACGTAGATTACAAATTCGCAGAAATGACGCAAAAAAACATAAACAGCTCACGATGAAAGTAAAACTATTAAACTATTCCAGCTCCTTTCTCTAGACTTAATGATCCACAGATGAGATGGTAGCATCGAATTTACAAAACATAGAAAAGCTTTACCTTTTGAGAGGACCATACCAGCAACATGAAATTATTGCCAGCAGCAAAAGTCGAATCGATTCGAACGACAAAGGGCTGATTCAAGGATAAACGACAGTTGATAAATAACAGAGTAAGCGTGTACTAACGCTGGTACGAAACATTACTAAATGGACGAAAATGAACTACACCGAAGCAGGCTGCCTTCCCTTTTTGATCAAGAGAAAGAGAAAAGCGATAGGAGGAAAGTGTGCATTGGTATAAGAGTATAATATAAGAGTATATATAAGAGTATAATAAGAATATATAACTTAAGAATATACTGAAGCCGTTAAAGGGAAAAACCGACGTTGAGAGATGCAGGGGAGTGTACGAAATTGCTTGCTCTCTGTATCCAAAAACTTATACCGATTAATCAAACCAAGAGATTCATGATGATCAAACCGCACATTTCAAAAGGACATTAGAAAGAAGCAGAAACATGGCAAAAAGAAGTACAACAATTATCCGAACTGCGATCATGGGGAGTATCATTGATGAGGCTCATTCTCTATCCATATACAGGACATACAGGCAATTTTTTTGTCGTTGGTGGTGAAGGTGACTCCCAGCAGTAGAACAATGCTGGACTACTCTCTAAACACTTCCCTGTCACCTTGAGAATCCAGGCTGGAATTGTTTATCACATTACATCGTGCTTTGTCTGTTTCTTCGCCAGTTGGCGCCTTCGGTTAGAAAAGTCCGTTTTCTCAGCCTGGGAAAAATTACAAAGAAGCTTACCAGTAAAGTTATCCTTCTTTCCTTCTACATCAATCAATGTAAATCAAAAATTCTTTCTTCGACAGAAGAGCCATCCGAGGAGAGGAGAGAGTTGACCAATTTCGTGAGAGAGTTGACCGATTCTCTCGCAAAGAAGAGAGCGCCTGTTTACGCAACATCTGTATTAGAAATTTTTTTAGAAAGCGTCCTCCATGCTCCTCGCCTGAAAATGCAGGCGGCAGACAGCGTATTTCTCCTGTTGTACATATAAGACATAGAAATATCCAAGACCATTGAGCAGTTGAGCAAGGTAGCAATTGATTTCACCGTTTCAACTAGAACCATGGCTACACGTTGCTAATGAGTCGTGTCGTCCACATACCCCGCGTCTCGTGTTATTTCTACAGTGATTCTACCACAAAGCGAGAGTTCCTTGCCTGTCTACACATGCGATGGAGAGAGACAGAGGGCCTCAAGTTCATCTCTCTGAAGATAGATCATCCTTTGCTCTCCTGCTATCAGGGAGATAGGTGTAACCCCCGTTCCGCTGGTTCTGACGCGATACACAATGCCGATCGGACTCGCAGAGCTGTTCGCTATTGTATCTGAGCTAAACCTTCGTGGTACGGTTGCTGGTTGAGGGCATCAGCGCAGAATTCGAATCCGTATAAAGGTATGAACTCCATGGTGTTCATTACTACGCGTCATGTTAGAGGTACTTAAAAGTTTAAAAACGCCGGTTAAGCCAAAGATTTAGTTACAATTTTTCGATCTTAGTTGTTTCTTAACATAGTTTATTTAATAGGCTGCAGTGCAATTTTTCCTATGCTTCAATTTGTGATGTATAATTACGATTTTACCGATAACATAATAGCCGAGGGACGTCTCAAAAAACAAATATTGCAGAAATAAAGCTAGCCAAAGTCAATAAGAAGACTCTTACACCCCATCACTGGCCTCAAAGGCTCTTACATTCCATCACTGGCCTCAATCTCTAGGATGCCTCACCACCTTTCTTGATCTTTTGATCATGTCCCTTTATTTTAGAATTTAAGCAGCTTCGCATTTTGTGCCTTGAGTGAATTAATTCAGCGCTTCCGAGTTTTTATAGCGGAAATTTTTTCCACCATATGCTGGCAGCGATAGACGAGTGAAGTATCTTTAGTTTTATTATTTTGGCGACTTCTTGCTCGTGGCATATTTCGTGCATCAAATTATTGTAACTAATTAGTCATTAGGCTATGTCTCGCTATGCTTCGATGATTCCTTTCACTACAATAAATACTCTTAAATAATTGACTACTCTTAATAATAATTGAAAAATAATTTTCTCCATAAAATGATGAATTATTCTGGCAACCGAGTAAATTTCAACTCATTGTAGGAAGAATGTTGGATTGGATTTAAAATTTTCTCTAGAGTTTTTCACAACACGAAAGATACTTTGAAATACCATTCGGCCCACAGTAGGTTTATCTTTAAAAATGGAAATAAATATTATTAATAAAAACAGTTGACGCCTAAATTTGTAATAAGAGAAAGATAGAACTGCTAAAGTTGACATCACGGTTCACATGCATATCTTTCATTTCTGTTTAACTCTTTCGAACTTTTCACTTTTACTCGCCAGCAGTTTAAGGATGCTATATTGCATTCACTATAGTTTACGTTCATTGGTCCCAATAGTAATCTGTACTTAATCTTATAAAGAAAATATCGCTATACAAGAGTGTGGTCAGCACAGTTCAGATACTCCTTATTACCAACTTGATCAAAAAGTTTCCGGAATCACCACCGTGTGGCGCTCTCAGTCAACCGATTTGAATTTCTTTTCACATCTGCCATTGACATTCTATGAAATTTTCAGCTTGATACCTTGACATTTGGAATAGTGGCGCCGTATTGCGTACATCTGCGATTGTGCGTGTATTCGATTTTGTACAATTTTTAAAATTAAATTGAATTTACAACAACGAGTTTGTATTTAATTTTATGTTAAAAAAGGTTTCAAAGGTGCAACGACATTGCGATCTTCTGAAGAAAACAGTTGTTTATCAGTGGAACGAACGTTTGTCCGTGAACGATGATGAACGCAATGGTAGGCGTCATCGAAATCCGCCGAAAACATCAACTAAATCAACGAATCGATGATCGTAGACCGCAAATTGACCATCAGAGAGATGGCAGAGAAGTTGAACATGGCTTTTGGATCCGTTCAAGATATTTTGGTTAATGATTTGGTCGGAAGACGTTTGCTGCAAAGCTGAATTCGACCCAACATTCATCAAGCGGATCATTATTGGAGACGAGACGTGGATATATGGATATGACACGCAATCCAGACATCAAGCGAGTGAATGGCGTGCACCGAATGAGCCGCGCTGAAAAAGAAGGCGATACTCAACTTTTCCATGGATTAAAATAGTGTTGTGTATCATACAGTCCTTTCACAAGGCTAGACCGTCAAGAAGTAGTGTTATTTGGAGGTTATGAGACGAGAAAAAAGCCCGCATTTGTGGGAAAATAACTTGTCGATCTTGCACCACGATAACGCATCGTCGCACAATGATATCCGTGCAAAACCAAAGAAAACGTTGACTTAAAACAAAACGAATTCCATTCAAATACCACCGAATTCACTTGACTTGGCTCCCTTCGACTTTTTCCTATTTGGTCGACACAAGAAACTGCTCCGTGGAACGCGTTTCAGCACCCGAGATGAGATCATGGGAAAATCAAAAATGGTGCTGATGGCCACACCGCATACCGAATATAAAAAATGTTTCGAGGATTGGATCAAGCGCTGGCATGAGTGCGTTGCAGTCGATGGGAAATACTTTAAGAGGACAATATCGATTTTGATGTATAATTTTGTATTTTTAATTTCTTTAATAAATGCCGTGAATTTTTTGATCATGGTTGTATATCAATTTTCTTGCACAAGTTACCAGGTAACCCCAAAAGTTCTTTCGGTTTACGCTAGGCGACACATTCGAATGTCCAGGGAGCCACGATAATTTACCGAGAGAGGGCGTGTTTATGGTTTCCTGAAAGCTTATCCGCTACTACTATTGTTTACAATAGTAGATGAATTTATCAAGTCAATAGAATTGGTCTTTGGTAGCAGAGACGATGCCGGAGTCAAACGCGGTTATTTGGGCCTGTTCACTGTATGAATTTAAATTTGGCACAAACGCTGCAGAAGCGACTAGAAAAATTTGTAGTGCGTTTGGGCAAAATACAGTGACAGAGCGTACAGCATAAATCTAGTACAAAACGTTCAGAAGTGATACGACCTTAGAAGATCAGCCTCGCTCCGGTCGGCCATCTTCATTTGACGAGGCGGAATTGAAGGAGGCTATTGAAGTGGATAGAAGTTTAACATGCCACGAGTTCAAGTATAACATGCCAGCGGAAAGGTTCAAGGTATCCGATGAAACCATCCGTCGACAACTGCATCAACTTGGAAAAACGTGGCGGCTCAGTAATTGGGTTTCCCATCAACTTACTACCGCGAACAACCAGAAGAGGCTCATTTCGTCACTCTCTCGTCACACGATGGAACCGTTTCTCGACCTTATTGTTACGTGTGATGAAAAATGGGTTCATTATGATAACAGGAAGCGAACGTACCATTGGTAATCACCAAATGACCCTCCCCACCTAATCGCCAAACCCAATCTTCACCAAAGGAAGGTCATTTTAAGCGTATGGTGGCCTACGGCCGGTGTCGTTCATTTCGAGTTCCTCCCGAGCGGCCAAACCATCAATAAAGATGTGTACTCGGCCCAGCTACGAAGGATAGAAGCGGCACTTGCAAAAACACAACCGTCGTTGGTGAACAGGAAAGGTGTTCTGTTCCATCAGGACAACGCCAGGCCGCATACAGCAAAGACAACTCTGGAAGTGATCAACTCGCTTGGATGGGAAATTCTTCCACATCCATCGTACTCCCCTGACATCGCTCCATCGGACCACCACTTGTTCCGAGCAATGGACAACCATATGCGAAATCGGCAGTTCCGAACTAGAGAGGATGTCGAAAACGAAATAAATTTGTTTTTTTTTGCGTCAAAGAATGTGAACTTTTACAAAAGTGGCATTTATGATCGTGTACAGCGTTGGCAGAAGGTCAATGAAGCAAATGGTGACTAATTTCCCGAATAAAAATGTTTGATTTGAAATTGGCGAGCTTTTTATTTTGACAGATAAAAACCGAAAGAACTTTTGTGGTTGCCTGGTATTTCTCAGAAGTGTTAGCATTTGCTCGTATTGGAAATTTTAACCTTCTTTCATTTTCCAGTGGAACTTCATCACTTATCTTTTGATACTTCCACCGTTATTTGATTCTCTTTGGAAAATCGTCTGATGATTATTCATATTTTCAACAGCTACAAAATATCAAGGCTTGATGCCATTTTTAAATCAGGAAACTTGCATCGCAACGAAATTGTTTTATTTTTGTGATTCATTCCTGTTTTACACTCTTTAATATTATAAATCCATGTTAAATCTAATTTAATCCGATTTTGATAATATAGAAGACTACTTTACCAGTTATTTTTGCCTAATTTGTTGAGTTTTCCCAACATTGTTTTGAATATTCTAGAATAAATAATGTATTTTCATTGTGTTCCCACTAGAGATACACAAAGTACAAAGTATTACAAGGAAGAGTATATTTTCAGAGTAATATTTTTCGAAAAAATCAATAAATCAAAAACATATACATTTGAAGAGAATATAATAACTTTAAATAGGAAAGATACTATAATTCACACTGAAGATGAGCATAGTTTAATTTCTTAGAACCTTATAATTTTCAAGTTAAGGACAGACTGTCTTTCACAGACAGAGTTAAAGCCCGTCTTTGTGAAAATTCTTCGTCGCTAACATTATCAATTCAAGGAATTTTCGTTTTTCGAGCTCAGGACTCGATGCGTTTTTTTGGGCATAGTATACCCAACAATGGAATTTACAACTGACTTGAATTTTAGCACTTGTTTGCTAATAAGGAAATCGTCGACTTTTTATTTGTTCTCACGAGCTGTTTGTTAAATGAAAATGTGATAATGTCATCCAATTAAAGTAGATCCTCACAGCTGTGTTCAATCCAAAACTAAATTTGTCACTAAAAATAACCAGAACTCATTGCCATGGCAAATATAATATATCTTATGTTCTGTAAATAATATTCGCGTACAAAGTACTTTCTGACATCACTTGTTTTTAACTTACCGGCATTGACTAACTAAATGATACAATGTCAAGCAAATACTAATAAGGAAATCATTGTTATCACTTTTGGCAGCACATAATCGTTGGTTAATTTATTTAACTTATTATCTAGGCAAATAAGATGATGGTGCATGAATATGTGATTTGGATAATAGGATATTATGATGATACCTCTTGAATCTTCTCATAAGTTTTACATGGGTAACCTAAAAGTCCTGTGCGGCCGGAAATTTCAACACCCTTCAGATACCGAAAGCCTTTGCCTCCTTGCCACAAAAAAAATATAAATATATATAGTTTTAAGAATTACGCTTCCCTATGATTCATGTTGGTATATCTGAGCACCGTCATAATGTGTTTGCAATTAAAACAAGGCCGCTAAATACAACGATGAGCCTTTCGTTAAATATTGAGACACTTAATATGTTACTTAGATTTTGCTAGACTTTTAAAAAAAAAAAGATTTTCACTAATTAATATGAAATTATATTTAACAACATTTAGTCATTGTCATGGATTGAAACATAGACTCTCTTTTACTTGTGGAATAAAGGGAATTCACTTCAAATTTAACAGGAAAAATAATCTCCATCCGGGAGACATTTTTCCCTTTCCATTCCCATTACTCACATGCTATACATGGATAGCTGTGCTGTATGCATGTATAAAGCACATGTGACGCCACTATTATAATGAAGTGATAATACCTTTAGCATATTAATGAACCAGTGTCATGATACTTTCGAATGAATCCAAAGCTTTCAACAATGGAAGTTGTACACCTAAAGCCAGATGAAATTTATTCATAAGTATGTGTTTAATAATGCACACAATATTTATCTGATGCTCACTGACATAGTTCTTATTAAAAATTCTAGTCAGATACGGTATGCGAATGATATATAAGATTAAATTATATCTATTTATAAGATTGAGTGACTTTTTTAATGTTTGCTTTCTAATTGACATTAAGTCTTTTTATTTAGATATGTGCAATGTACAAAAAAAAAATAGAACCGAAACAAAAAAATTGCGGACTACCACAAGTTTGCATTGAAATTTTGAAAATTTACCGCGGCGCAGTGAATATTCAGTAAGTCCTTGAAAATCCAAGGGATCCAAGCGTTTGCATCGAAGCAACACAAACGTGAAATTCATCTCAGTCGAATGGAATGCATTAGATTGATTTACTACTATTTGCCTTGTACCCCATTTCAAAAATTAAAATGCAGAATAAGACATCAATGAACATATACAAAGACAAAAAACTGAACAAAGAAAAGTTAATAAATGCATAAAAGGTCTAAAAGCTAAAGATAAGTATCCCGAGGTGAATCACAAGAGACACAGGCAAGAGATATACAGTGACGGCCAAAAGTCTACATTCAGCACCTTATACTGAGTTACTGAGTTAATCACTGAGTGATTGGAAGCTTTAATCAAAAAACCATTGATGCAGTTTTTTCATTATCGAAAATATATATTTTCAAAAAACAAAAATAAAAACTAATAACTTAAAAAATTCATAAAAACGAAAAAAGTTAGGTGACAAAAGTCTACGTACAGTCAATTTGTTTGCACAGATGTTAGCATAATTTTTCTAAATATTATTTGTTTTAGAATTTTTTTGGGCCCCCATGAGCATCAAGTACAGCTTGCAGTTTTCGGGGCATAGAGGCGACTCAATTACTGGTTTCCTTTGGTGTTATTTTCTCCCATTCTGTTAGGAGTGCATCGTTCAGCGAATCCTTGTTTTTTTATGGAGTACTTCCGAATTTTTTGCTCAAGAAGATCGCATACATGCTCTATCAGATTTAAATGCGAGCTTTGGGGAGGATGATTAACCTGTCTGGGAGCGTAATCTAACAACCAATCCCTAACGATATGAGCTATGTGCTTTGAATCGTTGTATTTTAAATCCAACTCCTTCCAAGGCACAACTTCTCCACTGATGGCGGTAAATGTTGTTCCCACAGGGTTTCATAAACAAAGCGACCCATGGTGGATTCAATTAACGATAATCTTCCATATTTTAGAAAGATGGAAAGAGCTCAAGCTGGTTTCGAACACGCATCCCTGCCGCTTCTCGTCAGGTGCCAACTCGCAGGCCGGAACGCATCGATTGGCACTACCAGCTTAGGTGGATGTCGACTGGTTATTTACTAGTTATGAATATTGCTCTACAGCTTTGAACTTCTCCTATATTCCAAATTGCCTTTAGTCTGGCGTTATAAATTTCAGAAGTTTTTCGTAGATCAATTTTTCCATTTTCACTTACAAGATTGTAAATGATTTATACCCTTGCTAAGCTAACTCAGCGAAGACTCATGGGTGCGGAAGTTCTGATCAAATTTTGTCGAATATCTCGAAAGTGAATTAATATATTAGAAAGATGGAAATATCTCAAGCTGGTTTCGAACACGCATCCCTGCCGCTTCTCGTCAGGTACCGTAATCTTCCGACTACAGATGCTGCTATGGCTCCCCAATCCATGACATTGCCTCCACCATGCTTGACTGTAGGTATCAAGGTTTTGGAATCTAAGATAGTGCTGTCCTTCCTCTAGATTTTGGCTCGACAATCACATCCGAAAATGTTAAATTTGGACTCATCAGTAAAAAAGACTTGCTTCCAAAAATCCATGCCCTTGTTAATATCAGCCTTTAATTAATGGTTTTTTTTGGTTTTTTCTCCCGCCTAATAGTCCTTGGATGGACAATCTTTTTATTCACAGTAGCGATATGTTCCGCTAAATTTGCAGCACTTGATTTGGGATTTTTGCCCACTTCCTTTAAAATTAGACTGAGGTTTCTCCGCGAAAGTTTTTTGGGTCGACCAGTTCATGGTTTGTTCTTAATAGAACCGGTGTTTTCAAAGTTTTTATTATTGTTTGCACTGTCGTTTATGTCGTTTTAACTTTCGCCATATTTCACCATAGTTTCGCTATTTCACCATACGACGTATTTTCCTTTCTATATTGAACAACCAAATTTCGCACATCGCTGCGAATTTCTATCCCGGAACATTTTTTCAACCTTACACTTCAAAAGTGGCGTAAAACTGTAAAAGCGTTACAGCTGCACTTCCACAACAAATAAACGAATAGGTTTTTAGAAAAATGCAGTTATGTTTCCCAGTACACTGACTGTACGTAGACTTTTGTCACGTCATTTTTTCGCTTTTATGAATTTCTTTTTAATTTTGCTATGAAAAGTTTTTGTTTTCGTTTTTTAAAAATATATATTTCCGATAATGATAAAAACTGCATGAATGGTTTTTTGCTAAAAGCTTCCAATAACTCAGAAACTCAGTATAAGGTGCTGTCTGTAGACTTTTGGCCGCCACTGTATGCAAAAGTCTGTTCGCCCTTTCTTCCCTCATTTAACAAAAATGCCTAGAAATAATTGTTGCTGGCGTTTAAATTAACAACTATAACTTACTTCTTGATAAATTTGCGCGAGAATGTCACACCCTGTTTTTGTAAGGATTTCAAGTTTTGGAAGGTATATGGCTACCATGGAAAATCGAAACATTTATTTTAGTTTTATTTTATTTCTTAAAATTAATTTTTGCTAACATTAATCATAAACTCTTCCCCTGACGTTTTTACATTATGAATTTACGTGAAAATCGTGGAAGCAGACTTTTTGTGCAACAATGCAGAATGCACAAACACATATGGTCCTTGAGCAGCTTTTCCAGTCCTTCCAGTTAAAACATCAATTGACCGCCTACCGCCTGAGGCTACGTTAAGGCGGTAGCCTCAATTGAACGTCCACTGCATTTTGCATTATTGGTGTCTCTGCGGCCGCATATAAAGCCAGCAAACCAATGTTTTATTGTTGTTTTGATAGGAGGAGTCCTAATACTACTTTTCAAGCCATTACTTCGCTTGAACGGAATTTTTTCCCACCAAGGAGCGGTGTTAAATGAAAACGCATTAGTTTTTGATCCATTGTTTGGAAAATAACGAGAGCAGTGTCACTCATAAAACAATAACTCACAAACAGCTGACTGTTGAAGCTTTGCAATAACTGAAAATGAGTTATTTGATGACGCATGCAATAAAATTAGAGCCATCTGTGGCTGAGGCTCGGGACTTTTGTGCCCATCTGTTACCGGTTCACTTTACAAATTTAACTCGGCTCAGATTTTCAAACGACATAATGTTTTTTTTTTGCCTGCGGCGGTTGAAATTGTTTATTCATTTTTGTTGTATCCACAAATGTACGTACTTTTCCGAAGAAGTTCTTGGGACAAGGATCTATGTTAACTGAAAACTGTAAACAATATCCGCCCCTCGAACAATAAGCTCCCTATTAATTTAATAACTACTTATTCTGAATTTACTTTCGACAGCCTCACTTCATCCTTCCTGGGATAAAAATGTAAGGAAACAGTTTGTATAGTTTTATCTCGCACTTGTGTCGCTTGCCTGGTATATAGTGACTGTAACTGAGGCGTGTTCTTCATGGAACTATTTTTTGTGGATTACTATATTTTACCACTGTACCACTGTACACGTAATTAGTAGAATACCAATGAAGGTATTTATATTACCTTTCGGAACGGGCTTCTAGACTTCTTGATGATTCCTGCTGCCAGATACTACATTGGATGGGCACTGTATTCTATTTCTATTTTTTACTTCAACGAACCTTTTCAATATTTCATCGCTGTGGAATAGTTTTGTATAATGCAACTGGAACGCCCCAATCAGTCTCTTCAATCAAATTTTGTTCTACCTCCGAATATTCCTTCTGTGCTGTAGATATTATTTGCCGTTAGATCCTCAGACACGACGTGTCATGGAAAGAGGAACAAACTCATGATCCCCATCATGATTTTGTTCCTTTTTCCATGACACGTCGTGTCTGAGGATGTTGAGAGTCTTTTTAATCTTCCTGTGTTTCTTCTGATTGCACATACGGATTCATCAGATGAATCACTGATTTGCCTATCCATTGTATCTAACAATTAGATATCAGTGACCTCGCCCCTAATAGGGACTTCACACAGAATAATTGTGATGCACACTATCTGCTCTATTTCTTTCTTTTTAAATAAACTAAACTCAGCAAGACTCACTTCGCCTTCGTCGTGCTCAATAGTAGTCCCTCATTCCAAGGTCATATTATATATTCAAAAAGTATCGCCTTGGGCGATTTCGCTCACCAAAGGGTCTCAGATTTTCTCCAATATGCGTTGTCGGCCCTTTACATCTAATTCAGCCACCGAAGATCCAGAGGCGAGTGACAGTTCTCCTGACTAAAGCTCACTCTGTGGATCGCGAACTTCCAAGGAAAAAACAAGCCGATTCCTGGAGAACCATTTGACGGTCCTCGACCACTTAGCCCGGAAATAAACCAATGCCTGGTTGCTTGGAAATCGTCAGTTGTAGGCTCGATGAAATTGCGTAAGAAAGCAAGCAAAGGATACATCGGGCCTTCACTTTAAAGGTGGGTCTTTACTCTGAAAAGTATGGTGATATCTTATGTACCATTACCGTTACTTATTTGGTAACAATTATTCTTGAAACAACAGCACAATAAATGTGAAAAATAGAAACCACGGCCTTTTTTTTATAGTTTTTTAAAAATTATTGGTAAATGGAAACTCTTTTCCTTTTTCTTCTTTTTTCAATTCAATTTGCTGATCAATCATAAGCATATTGCAAAAGATTGTTGACTCGATTCAAAAAAATTCCGAACACCCAGAAAGATCCAATATTACGCATTCGGTGTCTTTTTTCTAATGCTAAGTGCTAACGTAGACTTGCCAACACTAAAGGCGAATAGCCTTAACATACTTTAGAGTAAGTCAGCAATAATGTTAGAATTCAAGCAATTTCCGCCAATAAGGAATCTCAGTATATTTCGCACCTCGAAGTGAAAGCCTTATACTTTCTCCTCCAGTGTGGCTGCCGGGGACCTCAAATAGTTTTAGAAATTCGATTTTCTGTAGTGACTTGGCTTAGTGTTTCTCCTGGACAAGGATAACAACTCATTCAGTCTTCCAACAAATCCTTTTCTTCAATAAATCTTTGGTCTACAGTTATGGAGTCGCAAAATGTTATACACATATATTACTCGTATATCTCAAGAAATTCAAAACATGGGAATAGCATTTCATTATCGATTAACTTGTAGCGAATAAGTTTTATAGACGCACAAAGTAAACATTATATAATCAGTAGACTAGTGATTTGCGGATTGAGGTGTGTATTCCTATCCCTGATGAAAAATCTCAATCAAAATCATACCTAAACATCCAAGTCTTCCACTGAAGAACAGTAAGGTCTGGTTGTTTTAAACAAAAGTAGTGAACGGAAGCTCTTGATGAAACATCCTGAATGAGGCAATCAAGAAAACATAACACAATTATTGATTTTTCATTTCGTGATAGCGTACATGGTTGTGATGACTCAATAATTCGTAATACTTGCTGATGGCTGAAAATTGAGTTTATTTATTTGAAATCTTTCTTTCAACTTGATTGCAATGAATGGAATGTATTAAATCGTTAGTTGGAAAAATTGCAATGTAGAGTTGTGTTGTAAGCAGAGATTTTTGTCAATCTGAACTTTAAATATTAATTTTACCCTTATGGAATTTTTATGCTTATTTCTTTTTATATAATTTTACCCGATTTTTATGATTTTCAATTCGGCCAAAGTGCTTTGGATCGGCGCTTTTATATTTATGTTGATTCGAACAAAAACTACGAAAATTCGGATAGTCGTGGTGACGATTTCAATTTATTTTCTTTGCCCGGCTTTAATCAACTCGACCAAGCATAATTGAGTTTGGAAGTTAGCGTAGCCAGCATGAGACGGCATTAACTGATAGTGAATTGTATGTAAACATTCAATTTACTTTCATTAACATCCATTAGATAGCTGGGCGCCAATCCATTGAAAGACTAACAAATTATCTCAATTGATAAATGATCGTACGTCTTGTTAAGAAATCCTACAGAATATTTAAGCTTGGATCATTGACGAATTGAGGAATTGAGCGGGAACATTGTTTCAAGTTTAATACGCTACTGGTTAATTGGTTAAAGTACTGGCTACGTACGTAAATGTCGATTGAAATCATTAATTTGAATATTTAAAACAATTGTCACATTGTGCAAATATTGAAAAACACTTATACATAATGCTCATCTACAAACTTAGTTGGTGTAAGAATTTGTGTATCTTTGGAGTTCGAATCGTGACAATTGATCCATTTTAGATATTCATTTTTCCATTCATCGACATATTTATAATGAGTATGCCACTACTGTACTATGAGGGCAGCCCGATAAGTACTTAGCCTACATATGAAACACAAATTTTGGAAAAAATACAAATTATTTCCGATAAAATTTCCTTTTAGTTCGAAACACTTGCAAAGCTCCTCCTTCTTTAACCCGTCTGAAAAGAGTTTTCTCGAGGTCAGTAAAGTAAGCCTTCGTGGCGGCGATTAGCTCCTCATTCGACTAAAATTTCTTTCCGACGAGTGACTTTTTCAGGTTGGGAAACAAAAATGAAGTCACACGAGGCCAAATCTGGAGAATACTGCGGATGGGACAGCAATTTGTAACCTAATTTGTAATTTTGGTGGTGCGGAGGTGTTGGAGGTGGAGGTACAAATTGCGGAGGTGTAAGCCGGTGCATTATCCTATTGCAGGAGCACTTTTTTTTAATCGGCCCAATAGGTCGACAAAGTACTTTCCTGTGACTGTGATAGTCAATGTATATCACACCTTCGCCTTCTTCGGAGCAGATTCACCGGGTAAAGTCCACAGTTTCGAATGTTCCTTGGTCCCTGGTGTGTACGAGTGGATCCATGTTTACGTAACGACGCAAAAACTCCTTCGAATTGCGCCTAAACAGCACCAAACGCCGCTGTGAAATGGTCACACGGTTGCGATTGTTATCCGGAGTGAGCACCCGGAAACACATCTTGCCGACAACTTGATCATACCCAAAATTTCATGTAGGATATACGTCACGCAGTATTTTGAGATGCTATCTCAGCTACCTCGCTCATCTTCAGTCGACGGTCTGCCAAAACGAGATGGTGGATTTTCGTCGCGTTATCCTCCGTGGTTGCTGTTTTCGGGGAACCTGGGCGTGTCTCATCAAAAACCGACATGTGACCGGCCTTAGATCCGTTGAACCAATTTTTGACGGTCGTTATCGAAGGAGAATTGTTCCCATACACTGCCTCCAAGCGCTCTTTGATTTCACTGCGCCTTATCCCTTCCAAAAACAAGAATCAAATAACCGACCGATATCGCTCCTTATTCATATTTTTGAAACCAACGGGCACTCTTGCTTTTGCACGTTCCCAAAACGAACTACAAATCCGATCCGGCTGAAATTTCGTCAAACTAATGTTTTTTTGACCACATCATTAAATCAAAGTGTTATTAAGCATTAAGGCCGTCCAAAACCTCATACACTTTTAACTACACAACTTCCTCAAAAAAAATTAATGCAAGAATAAGAAATATTCAACTGTTTCCATGTTTTTAAATTGTGTATAAAAAAACGTAGCACTTTCTGTTTTTGATTACCAAGGGAAAAACCGACTTTGCAAAAGCTGATGGTGTGATGATAAATTAATATCATTCAAACCCCCTAATTTCATTGAGTAACTTGATAATCTTATCGCTCGTTATAAGAAAATCCGACATATTTTCAAGTATTGAAGAATTTTATGTTAATATTATGTAAACGGACATTTCATACACACCCAATGAGAACTCAAAAAATGTGGATCTTATCAGGCATATCAAAACATAATTTGCCACCTAAACTCCGTATTCTCGTTAATAAAACTGTGAAAATACCGCCAAAATTTATTTGCCCCATGATTTCTAATAAATCCTCTATACAAAAAATATAAGAAATCATACGCATATATCTTTATACCTCGCACATCTAGTCTAAGAAAAATCGATCAAACAAAATAAGAAATAGAAAGTTATTACATACTAAATGGAATTCAATAAAACTGTGACCTGTGTGAGTTGAAAGCCATCATTCCAAAAAATACCAATAAAATGCGGTTGCAATTTAAAAAAAAACCAATAGAAGGCGGTTTCAAAATAATTCAAATGAAAGAAAAGCCAATAGAACTCAATGCAACATGAATATGAGGGCAGTGGAGCTTTCAAACTTGACACAACTTATACAGACACTTAAGATCCGAAAATGACCCAAGGCATATGACACGCAGAATGATTTTAAAAAATTTCCAAAGATCGTCAGAAGTCATTTTGACGAACAAAATTATCCCTGAGTACCAATTTTGCTCATGCTCACAAAGCTCCAGCTGTAAAAATTAGTGCAGCACGTACAAGACGTCCTCAATAACAAGAAACCAAGCGTTGTTATGTTCGACGTGGCAATGGCATCCTGTGAAGCCTGGTGTGCGGAACGAATATTCAAAATACATGCATTTCGCATCTTCCTTGCTATTGTACAAACTAATACACAAACGTTAGACTGTTTCCTTCAAGGAAGAACCTTCCGTGCCAGAAATACAATCACCCAGCATACGACCAATTGAAGCTGAAGTCCCACAAGGATCACCTCCCCTGTCAACCGGAGCGCCTCGCCTGGAACCGATTGTCACATTACTTTGGGCTAGGCCTCCCAATTTTACGTTCTTTGGCGCCTTCGAGTTACAGGGATTCTTTCTCTAGTGCAATGGGAAAGAGGAAGAGAATTGCTAGAGAAGGAAACTCTCCACTCTCGGCGCTTCCAGCCGATCAAGTATGCCTTTTTTCATGACTAGAATTGCCCGAGCCTAATGTGCCACTTGATTCCATTTGTCAAATGATTTCAGCAACTCTTCGATTAGGCTATCTGGGTGGAGCTCTCCCAGTTATTCGGCAAGATCACCGCGCTGTTTGTCCCATCTTCTGCATGAAAAGAAAGTATGACAAGCGTCATCCTTCACACCAATGCAGAATATGCAATCTAGAAGCCGTGACTTACCAATCTTGTGCAGGTAAGAATGAAAACTTGTGTCAGCTCAGTAGCTGGGTCAGGTAGAAGTCACTTCCACTGTTACCCTCAAACGTCAATTTATCCCTATATGCAGATAATACCTCTATATATTATACATCCAGACAAGCATAATTCATCGCGTTATAATTTTTAGAAGCCATTAAAGTGTATTGAGGTATATCCGCAAATGGAAGATAAAATTCAACACAGACAAAAACTATTTTCATCACAAGAGGGATAGATAAAAGGCCACGAATCTAAACAATACAAAACTGATACAATGGCTAAAAACAACTAAATACCTCAAACTAACACAAAGCAACCGATTTTCTTCGACATAACATAAATAAAAAACAAGTTTCAGGAATCCTTACATACCTATTCTCTCTTGTAAACCAATAAATCTAAATTTGAAAATAGGGTCTTCTTGTTCAAACAGGTTATACAATTGACACCATTCTGCGCCAGTACGGCTTTCTCTGAGAAGAGGAAAATTAATAAAAGCGATTTAATCGTGTCAGGACCTCGCTTTGCGCAGAATCTTTGAATAACTTTGGTACGTAAGAAAAATGCACAAACATAACGAACTACAAATAATAATAATAAATACCTACGGGACAGAGCCCTTAATCTCTTCGGCCAAATAAACAATCAAGGCAACGATGATTAAAACGGCTATTTTCAAAATCATACAATTTCCAATCTTTCTTCATAATATTTTTAACATTTCGAACTTTACAACAAGAACCTTTCCAGTTAAAATTGTTCGAAATTTTCGAATTGCATTTGAAATTTTTCACTCTTGAAAATCAACCATCCCCATTCGCCTTTATCATACGTTTAGCGTTTGAAAAAACACATGTTAGCATTTGAAAAAACACATTTAGCTCGGAAGCGCTTTTTGGCGTTCGTCAATCCGCCTCAAACCGATTATAAATGGAAAAATATCCTAGATTAGTTATTAAAAAAACAATCGATATTAAATTATCGAGCAATCGAGAATGCCGCGTTACTTCTGCACAAAAGTTAACTTCATAAAAATAGTTTGACAAACGTATGAAAATGAGTATGAAACACAAAGTCTTAGGGAGTCGAGCTTGAATGCAAACGTATTTTCATATTATAATACTCAAAATACTCAAGTTCCAAAACATATATTAACCGTCCTCACCACAAAATCCTGGAATCAACATTTAAATATTCTGTATAAATCCATTTAAATGATTTTGCGTGCAGAAATATCTGCGCATTGACCGTTCGCAAATGCGAATGCAAAAATGATTTTAACAATTGACAAATGTCAACCGTTGAAAGCATTTTCCTGACTACAGTTTCCGAAAAGTGCTCTCCTATTCTCATATTGTGTACATCTTCTGTGACACTGCTTACTGGCTTAATGTCACAGGTGTCTTCCACCTCCCCTATGCAAAACATGCACTTTGGTGACCACAACCTTTAAATCTTGTACTGATCGGAAACATCCAAGCCTGGTCAAGGTGTTGGTCAACTAGATATCAGTCTCAGCATGTATTAGATTGAGCAATTGGCAAGAGTGTTGCTGATCGCTGAGAGAGCGTTGTGCCTCTTCCTAGACAACCTCTTTTCTGACTTTTTCTCATCTGCACCGGTGCATATTTCTGTAATGTTAGCAACAAGGACGATGGATATCAAGACTTCTACCATTACGACCGCCGTCCTGAAAACCGTTCGATATATGTCTGCACTTCGCATACTTTCCGTGCAAATCCTTGCTCAAAACGTCACCCTGCAGGTATGCCTATGTACCTGTTAAGGCTAAACTTCATGTTATGGTTCTGAAGTCTGCACCGTTGCCAACGCAACAGCCTCTATTGTTTTCACTTTTGATAATTTTTTTTTCTTCAAGTTTTGGTAAATTTTATTCGCTTCTTTTAAATTTTTGCATTCTACGTGGTTTTAATTTCAGTTTAATTATCTACAAAGAACAAATTGTGAATACTTAAAATATTTTAGTTTTCCATTGGAAACATGTATGAAATACTTCCTGCCCTGTGACGCATTCTAACCCTTTGCAATCGATTTATTATCAAAGTTTTTGCGTGTCACCTTGTTATTAGTTTTAGCTAAATGAAGTAAAGTAATTTACAGTGGTAGATTTCAACGTATATTTATTTCATTTATTATTTGTTATCGCGCACATCTATATTAGTAAATTCAAATTCACTATCATTATCCTGACTGACTGCCACTAATCCATCAAAATCCATTTTGAGGGGGAAATATATGTGTACTGAATTACAGTAAAACAAAACTTAACAACATATTACTGTGTAAGATCTCGAATTCCGCAATGTATTTTACAGTTAGTGTTATTGTCTACCGACATACATTAGTATTGCCACCTCCGCCTGTGTGCCGCCAGTGTGACATACGAGTGCAAAGAGCTAAATCGCATTTCAGGTATCACGTTCTTAGTTCACTAAGAAGATATTCTTTTACAAGTTCCAGTATTCAATGCTTTATGATGACTCTGCAAATTCTCACGAAAACTGTTATTTTCATCATGTTTATACAAGTCAAAATTAACCAAAACCCTTTTAAACCCTTAACTCAACATAAAAATCAGCGATTAGGCTTCTTAAGGAGTTCAAGAAATTCATTACCAATAGCATCTGTACTACAGAAGGTATTTACGAATGGAAGGCATTGACGAATTGAATGCGATAAGCTGTCTCAGTGAATTTAAAATCCTGAAAATCCTTTGGAACCACTATAATTCCATCAGAACAAACTCAGAGACTTTGGATTGCCAGAAGCTTCTTTCAAATCAACTAGCTTCCCGATTCAAGAAATCTCATAACTGAAGAAAGTAAAGAGTATCATTAACCGAAGACTAGAACTAGAAAGAAGACTTACTTCCCTTTTGCGCATATCAGGATATTTTAGTGAATGTCATTGATCTATACATATAATTGGATGAGTAAATGGAAATTGCGGAGATTTGATTCGGCCGAATATCCTTCATTTAATTGAATCGTCAAAACGTATCAATCACATCTGACGTCGTGAATGAGTACTATGGGTCTGGGGGCTCGGCTATAAGGTAGTGTGGCGCAAGCTCGGTACCCCACGGAAGCCCTGTTTACTTCAAGTAGACAAGATAGACGGGATAGTGCAGGCGCTGTTCCCAAGTCATCCCGTCCGTGTTGATGCTGTCCACGAGGTCGATTCATTGGAATGTCGATTGTTCAAAAAGAATGAGCTGGAGGATGCGGTGCTTTCTATAGAAGCTCAAAAGGTACCAGGACCAGGACCAGACGGCATTCGAACTGAGGTGCTAAAAATGGTGTTCCACGTTTGCCCTGACTTGCTGCTCAATGTGTTCAACGCTTGTCTGAGAGAAGGCGTATTTCTATCTCGCTAGAGGTTGGCGAGACTTGCATTGATCAGCAAGGGGAAAGGGGACCTCGAGCTGCCTTCTGCAAAAAATGGGTCTGAAAATATTTGATAGGGAAATTGCTCATTGTATCTTAATCCTCCTCATCTCCTCAGGAGCTAACTAAAGTCTACGGCTATGATATTAACAGCCAAGCATGGTCCAAAAAGCAAAGTGCTTCTAGGTAATGCATTAAAAGTTAGTATGGGTAGGGCTACAAATTAAGAATACCAAAACTAAGCGCATGGTTCAAACAGGAAAAACGATGCAAAGTCACAAACTATAGTATTCAGGTAACGAAGAATAGAAAATGTACGCGATTTCGAATGTATACTTTGGCTTAAAATTTGTGAAAGGTGGCAACCAATTACACAAAGTAAATAAACGAAACGAGAATGGCGCACGCCGAAACGCGTCTTTTGACGAATCGAAGTGACGGGGAACGACGTAATGTTCAGAATACAAAGAAATAAAGTAAAGAACACTATTCGCGGAAAAGACATTCTTCTTCAGGCCACGTGCATAGACAAGAGAACTGACTTTCAAATACACAAACGGGCAATAAACAAACTGGCTACGGTTTTGAGACGTGCACCACGACGCAAACAAGATAAATACATGTGAAAGACGCATTGGAGGAACAAAACGCGGAGGATATCTAAAACGTACCCTATTCGCCGACGTAACGACGAGCTATACGAACTTTTTAACCAGCTGGAGGTCTGCAACGTTGCAGAACGTTACAGGCGGTGGAAGAACGAGGAGCAGATACCTAGGAAGGTATTTGCAGGCACGGCTGAGGGCAAAAGACTAGTGACAG
This sequence comes from Stratiomys singularior, assembly GCA_954870665.1. NCBI lineage: Eukaryota > Metazoa > Arthropoda > Insecta > Diptera > Stratiomyidae > Stratiomys > Stratiomys singularior. Next base: position 83,753,974 of record OX940879.1, on the reverse strand, counting down.
ACTTTAGTTGGATTAATAAGTTTGATGAATCTGTACTCAGATTTTATCACAAGACCGCGTCGTTGGATCGAGACTATTAGAGGAGTCATATGCAATAGGCGAAGGCTCGTACGAGAGCCTAGCGCCTAGACGAAGATTAATCATTCTATAGAGCAGAGATGTAACAAATTTCTTTTTGAGTTCTTCTTGAGTAAATCTCGTTATGAAATGATGAAATGAATATCCATGGAGTTTTTAACGATGTAAATTTTCGACACCTGATTAAAGTTATGAGATATGGAAGTGGAGATACTATAATAAATAAAATCATTGACATTCATAATCTATATAAATATATTCGATTCATGTTGAAATTAAAATGTACTCCTGAAAATACCAAGTAGTTTAAGTCATCTCGTATATTAATTAGAGTAATCGCCTTTAATCTGGAGGTTTCTGATTGGTATGGTGGAATCTCGGTAGTAAAAAAGTATTAACATTAACATTGCCTTACCCTATTATACCAGGAATGGCAAGTCTCTAACCTTATAAGCATTTTCCTTGCCTAACCAATTGTTAGCACAAATTTAATCATTAGACGTTTGATTTGAGAATTATATTTTTAATGAAACCATTTAAAATGTTACTATAAATTCTCCTTTCTTCACAGTCCCTTCAGTTCTGTTCAAAACTCAAAGCAATCAGTGCCATCGCTCGAACATATTCCTGAAAAAATCTATGGAAATGACGCACTCCGAATTGATGGTCTTCGTGTCGAGAGTAGCTCGGGTGCTGAGTATGGAGATGACGGAATTCCAAGTATTTTAAGTGGAAAAGAGGTGATACTACGACTTTTCGGCAGTGGGTTTACTAATAATACGTACATCGCATTCACAACGCAACCAAGCATTTATGGCGGTCCATGTATGATGGCTCTAACCGAACCATTTCGTATAACAGTTGGCACTATTTATGGTCACACGGTTTTGGTCAAAGCCATAATGCCAGAAGGAGAGCACGAATTGTTTATTTGTGCCAAAAATGATGAAAATCTAGAAGTGGTAAGAGAAATATTTTGCATCCGAGCAATAATCGAATAATATAAAAAAGTCATATTCATGGCTTGTAATTTAATGCATGTCAATGACATTTCTCATTATTGCAGCAAGATGCGATTTTAGCGAAGCCACTTATTCATCAAGGATCGGAGTCATGGATTAAAATCAATACACACAATCCCCTACTACCGATATGGCTGGCTATTTGCATAATTCTCACATGCCTAATGTTCTCCTCTCTTTTCTCTGGTTTGAATTTGGGTCTGATGTCACTGGACAAAACCGAACTGAAGGTAATTTAATTAAGGCCTAATTTGTTTAACTAATTTTTTTCATATCAGATATTGATTAACACTGGTAATGAAATGGAAAAACGATATGCGGCTGTTATTGCTCCTATTCGGGAACATGGTAACTACCTTCTTTGTAGTATTCTATTGGGAAATGTGTTGGTGAACTCAATGTACACAATCATATTGGATGGGCTGACTTCCGGGTTGTTTGCTGTAATATTCTCAACAATTTCTATCGTTATTTTTGGTGAAATTACACCGCAGGTTAGTTGAGATTTCTTGAAACTAAGAAAATCTGAATTTAAAACCTACCGACTTTATTTAATGCTCGAATTTCAGGCTATATGCTCCCGATACGGATTGCTAGTCGGTGCAAAGACAGCTCCTGTTACTAAAATGATAATGGCTATAACATTCCCGCTCTCCTACCCAATTGCAAAAATTTTAGATTACATTCTTGGCGAAGAAATCGGCAACGTTTATAATCGCGAACGCTTGAAAGAATTAATCAAGGTCCAGACGGGAGACTTGGATAAGGATGAAGTAAATATTATTTCAGGAGCTCTGGAACTTCGTAAGAAGACTGTTAGTGAAGTAATGACTCATATTGAGGATGCATTTATGTTGTCACTTGATGCAATATTGAATTTCGAAACGGTATCAGAAATAATGAAATCAGGATTCTCACGTATCCCCGTTTATGACGGAACTCGTACAAATATTGTTACGCTGCTTTATATTAAAGATTTAGCTTTTGTCGATCCAGACGATAATACACCGTTGAAAACGTTGTGCGAGTTCTACCAGAATCCTTGCCACTTTGTTTTTGAAGATGTTACATTGGACATAATGTTTAAACAATTTAAAGAAGGCCATAAGGGACATATGGCATTTGTTCATCGTGTAAATAATGAAGGCGATGGTGATCCATTCTATGAAACCGTTGGCTTGCTAACTTTAGAAGATGTTATCGAGGAGTTAATTCAAGCTGAGATTATGGACGAAACGGATGTTTTCACGGATAATAGGACGAAGGTGAGGAGGCAACGAGCAAGAAAGCAAGACTTTACTGTGTTTGCGGAACGACGGGACAATCAGAGAATACGCATTTCTCCGCAATTAACACTAGCAACGTTCCAATATTTGAGTACAAGTAAGCGATCAATTGTTTTCCATGTAACAAAAAGTGCAAAGCCCGTTTTTCAGCTGTGGAGGCATTCAAGCCAGATGTTGTATCGGAGACAATTTTGCGGCGTCTTTTAAACCAAGATATTGTGCACCATATCAAAATAAAAGGAAAAGACAAGCATGATCCGAGCTTATTGATTTACACCCAATCCAAACCTGTTGATTTTTTTGTACTTATTCTTGAAGGACGCGTTGAAGTGACCGTCGGCAGAGAGAATCTTATGTTTGAAAGTGGTCCTTTCACGTTCTTCGGTACTCAAGCGCTAGTCCAAAACGTTGGAATAGGTACACAAGCATGCGAAATACTCGATTTAATTTAAAAATTCATATCAATTTTTGATTGTAGTGGAGTCAACCAACAATCTGCAAAGCGCGATGGGTTCTTTGCAATCGCTAAATGTTGATGCCATGCTTAGGCATACATTCATTCCTGACTACTCAGTACGAGCAGTTACTGAAGTGATTTATCTTGCGATCAAGCGCAATCTCTATTTAGCTGCCAAACGGGCTACACTTTTGGAAAGAGCACAAAAAGTTGGGGAGCCGAACAGTGAAGCATTTGATGACGAAGTAGAGAAGGTACGTAGAATTTTATAATTGGCACGAATAATTCTGGACCAAGCAGATTTGAACCCAGTTCAAATATTATAAGAAATCCGATCACTGAAATATGAGCCGATACAAAACAACTTGACGGTTTTTAAATTTTGATTTGGTTGATTTTGTAGTACTATAGGAAAGAGCTGTATCTAAGCATTTCAATATTTTAATTTTTATTATTATTTTATTGAAATCATCGCAAAAAAATATCTATTTTTATCATAATTGGTTATTATAGAGTGCAGAAAGTTTACTTTGGGGAAAAGACGAACCCGATGAGAACGATGAGTTGTTAGTCGGAACACCAGTTTAAAGAGAATCATAAAATTCATATCATAAAACTTAACTATACTGCTAGTCATTAAATAGAACAAAGAGATAAGAAAAGAAGCGATGCGATTGAGATGAGATGCCCATATCTAGTGAGTGAGTTTAAAAATTCAATACTGGTGCAATAAAATGAATTTAAGGTGGTTAACATGATCAAGTCTTGTGCAACAAAAAAATTCAATAAACTAGTGAAGGTGATTGAAAATATCGTGCGCTCTGTAACTAAAAAAACTGTCATTCAGCTACTCGAGAATCATTGATTTGATTGGTACTAATACAATGGATGGATGGATATTTCCGATTTTCTTTTTCATTTGCGTTTTTTTTTTATTAAACCTGGGAAAGAACAACTTGAACTATTGCTGAAGATTACACTTCTGTGATTTTCTAAGATCTTAGCTTGTTTGCTGATTATTATTTATTATATTATGACAAATATTGCAAAATTAAGAGAAAAGAAGATAATCCATCTTATTAGTGTGCTGAAAATTCAAATTTGGGTACGCATCCGTTATTTTTTCTTTTATTATTTAACTATTCATAATAATTTATCATAATGTTTATTAGATTTTATGTAAATTCATAAGCCTCCACAAACTATGAGGTACTTTTTTTTGGACAAAAAGCTTTTGAAACCGTATTTTTGAAATTCATTACGACTAGTCCGCTCGCAACAATACAAGCGCGCTCAAAAAATGATCATGTTTACGTTATTGTGTATTTTCAAGCTCTAAATTTTTGGTATAGATTATACGAGGGTAGCTTGAAATATTTCTGAGGTGTGCAAGAAAAAAGTGTTTGAACTGTTGTTAATATTTTTCAGCATAGTCCCTTTTAGGATGATTAACTTTTACTATCTTTACTTGAAATTTTACTTGAAAAGTCCTCGGAACAATGCGCGTTAGTGTTGACGATGTGAACTGATTGCCGCCAAGTCAAGATTTTGTGAACAAAAAACATGTGAACATATAAGATAATACAGAGGTGTGGCAGCACTACGTGCTCGAGTTCAACTAATTTGGCCGAGTCGATTTAGGATGAATGTGCTGGAGCATTGTCTGGGTGGCAAAGCACTTTCTTTCGCTATGAACCTGGCCGTCTAAACATCAGTATGTTATCAAATTGAGCTATAAAATCATTGCAATATTGTCGCTTGTTAATCCATCCCGTCTCCAAAAGGTGGATGCGGAACACATCTTGCAAATCATAAATAAAAAAACCGTGGCCTTTTCGGCCGATAATATCCTCTTTACCTTCTTCGGAGCAAATCCGCCCGAAAAAGTGAAATTTTTCCACAGCTGTTTGGTCTCTGTTGTGAACTGTCGGGTCCATGTTTTGCCATGGTTACGAATCCATTTGATTATTCATTGCCAGACACTTCAAACACGAAACGGTCACAAAATTTTGCTTGATACCCACAGAAAGCAAAGGCGATAGCCATCGCGTCGATAGCTCCGTCATGCCCATGCCTTGCAATTTTCGAGCACGTTCATATGAGATGCCTGTTGCCTTTATAATTTTGTTTCACACAGCGATCGGCTGTCATTAGATCATGGAACTTGATGAGCATTTCCTCAAACGCGACCGTTTTTGGAAGTCCATTTCGAGCTCCATCCTTAATATTTGCACAGCCATGTATAACTCACTAATCTGGTAAATAGATAGTTGAAAATTAAGGTGAGGCGGTCTCATGAAACCTCTGCAAAATACCACATATCTCTATCACCGTTTTCCTCATCTATCCAGCATTGCTTCGTAACTGCACTATTCTTTCAAAATTGCACGACTTGTTCTAATAACTGCCTGTTAAACAAAACCTATGCAACTCATTTATCTGAAAATTTGACGGATTTCCTACATGGGTTGCTGTCATCAATCATTTTAATACTTTCATGCCACGTTCGCCATATCTTGCCTGTTCCTGAAAGATCTCAATCTCTCTACAAACCTAAAATGAAACTCTTCATTTTTTCTAGTTTCTATGATTCAATTTGGAAGCCTGGCATTCTAGCAACCACTTCCAATCTGATAAAGTGATTATTAAGAATATACTCTGTTATATCTTATTTTTCGCATAACCCACTTATACTATACTATTGTACCATTTGTAGGTACATGTGAAGCTCGCTCGCATAGTTTATCGTTGAAAAATTTTAGCTCTTGCGCTGCCCCAAACGACTGTTTCGTATTGGTTCACTCAGCACCTCGCCTCTTCCTGAAATTTTACAAACATCTTCTAAATTCATTTTATTAACTCTTATTGATTCCCATCTTTCAGGTGACATTCTACCCTTGACAGTCACGTTTCTTGTTAGAATTCTTTGTTTTGTATTTGTTTATCTGAATTTTTTATCGCTGCCTGACACTGCAGAATCTTCATATTCTGCAAATTTTCTCTGGTATCCCATTGAATTTTTCAATTTTCAATTTTTTCAATTGTTCATTGAATAGTTCACCAGAAAAGCTTGCATTGAATTGCTTTAATTGAGCGATATATTATTTTTACTTTCCATAATATTTCGACTGGTTGCGACAATCCTTTGTTTTTAGTTACAAATACGGTAGTCTTTCATAGTCTCGGGCAGCCAATGAATATTGACTTTACTTTTCAGACTTGCTATCTTATTGCATTCTTTTAACTTTTGGCACATGGATAATGATTCGCTGCCAAATTTACAAAATCGATAATTTTCAACGGAATTTATTCATTTTTGCACACATGCTACTTCATAGCTTGATGAACATCTGTTATATTTAGGCAAAAAAAATTTAAAATTGGCGGCTCTATAGGTGTTTCCGCGAAGGTCCTGTGCCGCATATGTTCGTACCTTGCAGGCAAGAAATCTCGAAAAAGGGTCAACAAAAAAACAGTCGCTTCTCTTTGAAGAGGATGACTAAATTGTAGCGTAGGATTTTTTGTTCTGATCATTACAAAAAATTTTATAGGGAATAATTAAAAAAATTTTGAACTTTTTGCGAAAAAAATTTTCAGCGAAAAAATCCTACGCTGCATTTTAGATAATATATCTGAGAGTATTGTGTCAAAATTTCAAGACAACCGGACCATAATTTTCCGAGATTTACAAACTGCAAGGTCGAAATATGTAGTTTCGAGATAAACACAAAAGAAAGTAAGAACGCAGTTTTGCAAACGAGGGTGCGTTGTTTGTCCAGGCAAGTTTCAATCAACGATTCCTGGCCCATATAATTGTCCGTCTGTAGCTGTTTGAGCATCTTGGGTCTGGTTTTGAAGCGGTATACGAGCGTGGCGAGCTAATTTCGTGTTTTGTTGTGCTCGTATCTCCCCGGTTTCGCAACGCAGTTTGCCGATTTTCTGGCAGAAATTGCAGCAGCGATCACCGATTTCCAGGTTCAACATATTCATCAGTGTCATTATACTTTATAGCCATCGTTGAAAATACTGGTCGCAAGATGGGTAGCAATTTGGACAATTTTTGCATTACTTGAACTGGTTTTCGGAGCCATTCACCAAATAACCGCGTTGAGGCTCTCGTTGCTATTTTGCGTGAAGCCTCTTTCACACCTCCTTCACAATTGGTTCAAAGGAATCTTGAACGGTTGTTGCTAAAGGATTCCTGGGAGTATATTCAACCAAAGGGTCGATCGCATTTAATTTTTGCCAAGGGCACCACGAGTCTGCTCCAGGAGGACAGTCGTCATGCTAGGGTTGTTTTTCTGTCGAGATTTTGTGCTTGTACGTTGCCAAGGTTGCTTTATCTCGTTTTTGGAATGAGAAAATCTCCGAATAGCTAGATCATAATATATTGTTAGCTCATTGATTAGCTTATCGGCAAGTTTTCCTTTTCCACTCAGCCCTTTGGTCATTTTTTTACGTGACGAAGTCGTGAGCCCATCCCTTTCTGCACGTGTTCAATACATACTTTTTTATTACCTTTTTTTTGTATCCATATATCCTTTGTAGGTTTTTGAATCCCCATCTCCGATGTTATAAGTGTGACGGACAGAATATTTTCAATTGACCTCGAAAATAATTCCTCGACGCTATCGACTTCTATTTTCCCGGACGATCCTTCATGATTGATCGAACATTTTCCTTGTGATCTTCATACCATAAGTTATATTCAAGTGTACTGAGTTTTTCATTCAATACTCGCAAGCTTTATTGTACGATTTTATTATATAATCCAAGAATCGTCGATACGCCATAGTGCGAACTGTAGCCTCGTTTACACAAAGCCCCGTCGCCAGATACAGGCAAACCCTTTCCACTTCTGTTGTCAATTTCAGTTCCTTTTGCACAGCATGAACACGTTACACACCGTTTCTGCAGCAGTTTTGATATTCCCGATGACAGTGTCGTCGTACGAATGATACACTGCGTTCGGTGAAACCATAATCCCACAAAATTTTTCTATTCCTTTAAGACCAATCCCTAACAGTCGGAACGCGAGGACAATCCGTCTGTTCATGTCATAGGCTTTGCTGTTGATTAGTGGACTAGAATCAGCAGTTGTTGGTTTGCGAGTGCCGAAAGAAACTACTAATTTGAAACTGAGTCAACGATACTTGATTTCGTGAACCTTACTTCTCCGTTGCATGTCTTACACTTGACGACGCTGCTAATTACTTGAAAAACAGTACAAAAATTGAGAATCCAATACCCAAAAATCGCCAAAAGCGATAAATCGATATCTTGGTCAGCGTTCGGTTTTTTGGCTGCTGTGCTGGTACTTTTCGTTTTGTCCTCTATTTAATATTGATTGGCGGGCCGATTTTGCTTTTTTACATTGTTGATCGCCTCTTCTGATTTCTTATTCCTTTGATATCCTGATATACTCAGGATTCTGGCTGTTGAATCGTTTTTTTTTTTTTTTGAAAATTTCAGGGTGGCCAGACTACTTAGGAGATAAATCGAACTTACAATAAATTTTCAAGTTTTCTACTGCACCCTGCGTCTTGTATAAGTCCATGCTGCTTACATAGTCAAGTCTTCAATGCGAAATCTCCCGAAAAATCCTGAAAATTTAAACAATCTTTTGATCTACTGTAGATTTGAGATATTCTTATTATTGTGGTGCGTAGGTCGTATTGGCTTTGGTGTCATGCAGATGAGCCAGTGTTTAAAGCTTTTGAATTGGAACCTCTTTGCGATTGCGTTTTTAGTGTGTTCGAATAGGAATACATGTATTTTTATTATCTATTTTCTGTTCACACAATTGTGACTTGCATTGTATTTTCTTTTGATTTGGGTTGGGTTAATTTTAACTTGTTTGTAAAAGTTTATTAGGGATTTTTGTGAGGACACGTGATTGGGCTGAGTAAGAACATTATTATGATTAATGAATGTGTTGGTTCTATGATAGCAATCAGAAGATGTGAGTAAAACTGCTCACAACTCTGGTTTAACTTCCTCCGAGAACTTAATCAATCGCCAGATGTAATCTTGGTTTTTAGGTAAGTAAGTTATCTAGGTTGTATATTGACTTAAAGAGAGACAATTTCCTTCTTAAATTTGAAAAGTTCATACAGTGGAAGATATGGTCAAGTTTATAACGTTTGTTACATCAGCAACAGTCTAACGTGGTGACTTCGGCGTCTTTGAGTACGCTTTTAAACGATAATGGATAACATGTTTGCATTTATAGAACTTTTTTTGTTAATCTTTTGACTTTAACGGATTCGACATGGTTTTTCCCCTTTTCTATTCAGTTTTTCTTCACGCTTGGTGCAGTGCAGCTGTGCAAACTAGTTTAATAACGTTGACTGTCGTCGAATACTTAATCACCAGGATCACTGGCATATTTAACTGTAAATTTTGCTAATACAAGCGCTTCAACCTATTTTTCGTCGATGCTAGAGTTTGTTCCAGTTGATTTTTTTAGTTGTTTGAGCTACATAAAACTTCAAAGTAGTAGAATTTTTGAGTTCAATTGAAATATGAGCCCGCGGCAACCCTATAATTCTCGTAAAATTCATACCGTTGAATAGCTGCTTTAACTTTTTCTAGAGTTAGATTCGCTAACATGTGTGTAAAATGACCCCTTTTCATTATCTTCTGATACGTATTGGGAGAAAATTAGATGGAATGGATCCATAACCTATAGTCAACCAAGACGCTTATAATTCAACGATGAACTGCTGTAATCAAAACGATTAGGGGCATCAAAAACGCAGTTACACAAAAATCCAAAAGATTTAAAAAAAAATAAAATTAGAAACTCTAAATTAAAATATAATATCCAACCGATTCTAATAGCATAACATTGCTCCTAGATTCTGATGGCGTTACATTGCGCATAGATACTTAGATTAGTTTCAACTATATGTATAAATTTTTTGTGAACTTCAAGATTGTTGGGCTTTCGATTTTCATATCAATTAGAAGTTCCACTTTAAAATGAATTCAATCTTAGCTTTATACGTTTTTAATAGTTTTCTGGTATTCTGTCAACCTCCATGATCATCAAAACGTTAGTAACACATCCTATACTTTATTGTTTTGTAGGAAATTAAAGAAGTTTAAATTCGGTTTTTTTGATATCTTATTTATAAAAAAACACGCAGCCGCCTTTTTACCCCATTGTCGATGTTCTTTTTTGGGGAAAATCTTTGAACGTCAACACTTACTCGTTCAACTTTTCTGAGTTCACGAAAAAACACTGAATGGAATGCCTGAAACTTGTACTAGCCATGGATAAGAAAATCGAGTGCAACTTTTCGCCTAGCTTGACAATCTCAATAAATCCATGAACTTAATCATTGAAACTTATCTTAAAGTATTCTTATATTTGCTATCTGCGATTGAATTTACCATAAGGAACTTGAATGGGTAATGAATATGGCCAAAATATTCTAATTATATTTTAAATATTGATTATCAATACGAATCAGGATGGTTGTTAAAGTGAAAATCTGTAGACGTAAATTAATTAGAAAATAACATCGATTTTTTCATTACATGTAACCAAGCTGATCTCAAAACTCCCAGTTAAATTTTGTGTTCATACATTATCAATGCACTAATAAAATCATTAAATGTGCTTTCATCGGCAACAATCAGTTAACGTCATATGCTGAAATTGCGCATCATCCCCACATACATTATTCTTGATTGTTCGTTGAAATGTATTTTATTTTATCAAAAACCTTGATGTTTAATTTTGTTATTTTTCTTCTTACAACAGTTACTACACTCTCTTGACGAGGATGATCGAAGTATAGCGGCTCATACAAAAGATTTAAACAGTATGACTCCCAGAAGTCATAGCAAAGGAGCCAGCTACACTCCATCTCCCGTAAGTATTTGAACTCATTATAAAATGTTGTTTTTGGATAATTATAAAAATGTACACAATAAGCCTATACCCAAAGTAGAAAGGTCCATTAATGAAAACGTAAGTGAAAATCGAATCACTATTCCTAGTGACTTAAGGATTTCTTTTAAGTTTCCTGGATCTTTAAACGCAAAAGGTTTCCGGGTTTCCTTTAAAATTAATTCTCTAAGAATGTTCTCGAACTATTCTAAATCAAAAGTAAACGAAAGCTCTTATTCGCAGGGGTGACTCGCTGCTATAAAGTAAAAAGTATATTTTCATATAATTAAGTGTAAGTAAGAAATTCGACAAGTCTAACTGTACACCGCACTGAAAATACTTCACAAATGTGGCACAGGAATAAGATCTGAGAAATGAAACTACTTCAAATAAAACCTAATAGTGAACTTAGGCATCTCTGCATAATGATTGTGCGTTGCTTGTACAAAGCTTTAATTATGTTTCGTTTTGATAAACATTTTCAATTTGGGTAACGTTTCTATTTTTAATATTTTAAGGAACAAAAACCAAACGGTCCTTCAACTATGAGTCCCAATTCCATGTTATCGCCAATAAATTGTGATCAAAATACAATTTCTAATTTATCATCAACTGTTGCTTTGTTGAGAGGAGAAAGGAGAGCCTCTGGAGAAAGGAGAGCCTCTGGAGAAAGGAGATCCTCTGGAGAAAGGAGAGCATCAGCAGATAGGAGATCTTCGGGAGGAAGAAGAAATTCCAGCGAACCATTAAATCCAAACAATAACATGCAAGACGATGACGATGATGCAGCAACTGAATGTATTCTACCTCCACATTCAAAATCCTAACACTGCGCCCAACGATCTGATGTAGAATTTACAGTCTTTCAAACCCTAATCAAATTACTTGCTAGCAACTTTTAATAATGAAAAACAAAACAAAGACCATGAGAAGATATTCAGGAAAAAGAGGATTTCGCAAAAAAATGGCAAAGAAAATAAATCATTGCTAGTTTTAAAATAATTTGCAGTGTTTCAGCTTTTTCGAGGCAACTGCATATCAAGAATAAATCAATCATTTTTATTCAGAATTGCGTTATCCTGCCATTAATTAATATGAGCGCTTAACAAGTGTAGTATATTCCAATTTAATGATGCAACAATTGTTACAGTTTTGTTGCAATTTTATCGTTAACTACTTTTAATCCCTTTTCATGAGATGATGTTAAAAATTGTTCGCTCTCAGTTATAGTCTTGCAGTTATGTAAAAGCAACGGTTGTAAATCGATTGCATGAAGAACGGTCTGTATGGATGCTGTTAATCTAAAATTGTAAAATTGATTGTGTTGGTGATTTCATTTTTCTACACATTAATGATAAATAGGTTAGCACGATAAGTTTAACGTAATATTGCCCACTGAAAAACGCATCGCATCTTTGTTCGCCTTTATTGTACTTAAAAAGAGATGCGAAAATATTCGCCTTCTGCGGTATACCTAAGTTAAAATGATTGTTGAAACTTTACAATACATAAAATTAAGTTTAAATAGCAGTTGTGTTTCTACAATATATATATATATAATTTGATTATTGTTTATTTTGTACTGATGATTTATGATAGATTTATTATTTTTTCATACATTGAAATGCAGTTTTGTTGTAAAATTTATTGAAACAAAAAAAAATTAACATGAAAATTATATGTATTTATGGGTGTATTTAGTCAGCTTACAAAAAAGTCGGTGATAACAGAATTAAAGATAATTTTTGAAGAGATTCATGGAAAAGTGAAAATAGGAAATCCTGATACGTATTTGTTTGGTGTCCACTGACTGAAAATTAGATATGATTTCAAGCAGAAACAAAGTAACTATGCGGTCATTAATGAATATAAGTGAAATCGGTTCGGAACCGGTAAGTACTCATACTTCCATTTTAAAAAGGCCACGTAATGCGTAACTCTGAATGCTCTTAAATGTGTTTACAAAATTACCGAGAACAAAATCTAACAGAGCCTATAAGTGAAGTTTAAGTCGGCCTTGGTGACTGAATAACGAGCGTTATTCGTGCTTAAATAATTGTTTCTAGATTTCAAATAAAAAATAATGTTATCGGTGTTTGTTTTTTAGTAGTTCAGTAAGCTACGAGCATTGAGCCAATGTCATTTTTTCTAAGTTCAATAAGCAATTGTCGAAAGATCCCTTTCGAAAATTCCACCGCTTTTGCTTAGCAAACGATTTCCTTCACTCAAAGCTAGGCGTTGTTAATCAGCACTTATAGACAAATGTCGACAACATCTTACCAGGTTAAGTCAAAAACATTTCGTTATTTTTCAAATCATTTGTAGAAATATATTTAATATTTTTGTTGTCGGGCCTCGGCCAACAATAAGTGCAATGTGTCTTAAGTTCCTTTTAGCAAAAAATGATCCGGTTTTAAAAATAGAATCAAAAGTCCCTATGAAAGTTGCCCCTTTTCGACTTTATCCATGCTAAAATTCTTCTCCAATATACTCTTGTAAGTAAAATAAACTTTCTTCGAAGTTTTACTCAACAGACAATAAACTAATACTCTAGCATAAACACTACTTGGAACATTTTCATGTGCTCGGAACATTTTCAATAGTTAAATTTCAACGTTAGACAACGTCAAACCTTCAACTTATTTACCACATATCTCCTAGAAAACGAATAAATTCAAACATTTTTTAAGTCAAATCTTCTTCCAAAACTTGTAATTGAAATTCTTGCTGTACTAGGTATAGATTTTCATTATGTGAATGAACTTGAAAAGCGCAATTCAAAATTGCATTATATTACGGAACTTGTGAAATATTTCCCATCTTAAGGGATGCAAAATTCATTATAAATGATAAATAAAGCATTAGAAATAAGGCAATTTCAGGAAATTGTAAAATTCAAGTATGTAGCTAACGTTAACATTAACTTAATGCATTGCAAAATGTATTTGTAGAAAGGAAAATTTTAAAATGATTTGAAGGCAGAATATGTAAGTTTATAAGCTATAGATTTCCACGGATTAAATGTATATTGATAAAGATGAAAATGTATTATAAAAACAATTCAATGTGCAGAGTATAACAATCGTACTATGTTGAAGAAAACGGTGATTTAATGTTAATTTGTCAAATGATTACATATAAAAAATAATAACCACAGAATAAATATGGAAGCAAGCTATAAAAATTGTGTTTAAGTTCTTTAAAATTTCGTTCATGTATTTAGTTATAGCATATAAAATGTAGTAAAACACTACAAGCCCTATCAGCTGAGTATAAGTTTCATTTCAGCTTGTTACAGTTTCGTTCCAAGCAAATAGTCTTTCTAGCTACAAGATATGCCTAAAATTCTTCAGAGAACGGTCGGCATGTTGCTGGCGGCCCACAACATTTATCTAACATTTAACTCTTGTCTCTATCGAGATGATCTTTAAAACGTTCTTAAACTCAAGTACGCTGTAGATGAATCAGAATCGGCCCTTCGCTCCCCATGTGTACTACTATTGTTTACAGATGTTCCATCCTGTCGCCCTACAGTAGCCGAGGAGTTCCCCCAGTTCTGTGGTCGCCAAGTGTTCCAATTCTGTTACGCCAGTACACCTCAGCCAAATAAGGCGTTTCTTGGCCAGACTCGGGCAATCTAGGAAAAAGTGTTCTGTACTTTCTTCCTCCTCGCCGCAAGCTCGGCAGGTGTCATCCGTTTGAATTCCTATTCGTTTGGCATGTTGACGTAGAAAATTATGGTCCGTTAATACTGCCACCAATGTTCTAACGCCGTTTCTGTTTTTCCCCAGGAGTTGTTTTGTCTTCGTTTTATTAGGGTGAGGCCAGAGAGCTCGGCTTATCTTGCAGTCGTTCCTGTCATTCAAAGCCGTATCTGTCTCTTTCCAGAGGATTTTCAGTTTATAACTTCGGCTTAGTTGCGGGTGATCTGAGAAAAAGATTCCGGCGCCGCTTCCCTCATCCGTTTTGGAACCATCGGTGTAGATCATGATCTCACTTCCAGATGTGAAATCCTGCACCGTATTCCACGCTTCTCTGGTCGGAATGCTGATCTTGTATGGAATTGTTGTGTCCAATATTGGTTGAATTCTATCCAGCTCCCTTTTACTTGACGGGGCCATTCTCTCCATTTTTTCCAAAATACATACGTGCCCCGTTTGAGTGTAGTTAGATAACCCATATGTGAATTTTAATCTGATGCTTGCAAGTGATGCCTCGCTGAAGATGAGTTTGTCGAGTGGCATGCGATTGAGCGTTATCTCCATTGCAGCAGTTGGCGTAGTCCTAATGGCACCTATGATGCCAAGGCAGGCCATTCGCTGGATCTTCTCCAGCTCTTTTGCAATGGTTTTCTTTCCTGCCACCAAACCAATGCCCCTTAAGTGATTATTGGCCTCACTACTGTTGTGTAGATCCAGTGGGCAATTTAGGGTTTTATTCCCCAGGTTTTCCCCACTAGTCTTTTCATTGTGAAGAGCGCCGCTGTAGCTCTCCGTCTGACTTCATCTATGTGGGGTGTCCAAGTTAGCTTACTACCCAGGGTTACTCCTAAGTATTTTACCTTATTTACTAAACTGATATGTTTTCCGTCAACGGTTAGGGATGAAAATGCCTCTGGTTTACGGCGCTTTGTGTAAAGCATAAGCACCGTTTTGTCGGCATTGATGCGCAGTTCGTTTAGCTTCGCCAACTCGAAAAGATGTGAGAGTGCGGTCTGCATCAATTCCGACATGGTTTCCGGGAACTTTCCACTTATCAGTATAACGATATCGTCAGCTATTTGGTTAACTGTGAGTACCCAGGCAAGTGGTGAGACTATGCCGCCTCGTGGTGTACCCATGTTGGTCCATTAATTCAAGGTTATGCCGTTTTCTTCGGCTGTAATCTTCCTTTCAGTTAGTAGTTCCGTCATCCATTTAGTTATATATGGGTCTATTGCATATCTTTGAATGGCTGCTACTATGCTCTCAGTTTTTACATTATTGAAGGCTCCCTCGATATCAATGAAGGCCCTCAAAGTGTAAACTTTGATGGCAAGGTTCCTCTCTATTCTGCTTATGACTTCGTGTAGTGCCATCTCTGTTGAGCGCCCTGGAAAGTATGCATGTTGGTTGGGACAAAGCTATGTTATGTTCACAGTGCTCTTTATGTACCCACCCAGCAGGCGTTCCTGGGTTTTCAGCATGAAAGACGTTAAACTGATGGGTCGGTATTCCGTTGCTTTATAGTGGCTGACTTTTGCCGGCTTCAACCAAAGGGAACCAAAGGGTAGGACTGGTAAAACTAGTCCAAAGGCGCCGACCGATCCGCTGAACATCATATCATTTCGAACTGATAAAAAACTGCCACTTCATCTTTATCAACACGCATATGGGAAGGACAAAGATATCGTACCTTGTATGATTTGACTCGAAAAATATTTACAATATAAAAAAATATCATTATGTGCATTTCTTGTTGTTGAAGGAGCCTTTGAAAATACCGCCCACTGTTCTATGTGGAGGCCGCTGGTGAAAAGTGGGATGAATCCTGACCTTATTTGTTGGTCATAGAGAATGCTGCGTCGGATGTATACCATGGTAAGCAGACCAATCATCACCTACGGAACAGCAGCTTTAGCAGACAAATTCCAAGAACGCAAGACGAGGCTTGTGCTCACTTGCACGTACTCTGCGCTTAAGAACGTCTGTATCATTAGTACCGTAACGGTATGTACAATAGCCGCTTCTGAGAGAATTAAAATCTATCAGAACTTAAGTCAGTAATAAAAACGGTAGCAATTAGATGTTGTACGGTTAGTTTGAAGACATGTTATGAACCTGTAATTAGGCTATTCAGGCCAAAGAACAAATATTTTCAACCGATAAGGGAAATGCAAGCATGCTCAACGAGTTCTAGATTAAGTATCGCGTGTAGTTCTAGATTGTTGTAATGCACTCAAAAAGTTGAGTGTAAAAAATAGAAATACCTTATACTCAGAAACACGCAGGAGCTTCAACAGTGTTGATCAGTGCTGAATCTTTAACTGTAACCGAAAGAAGTTTCATGCAAAGCAGTGTAGAAAAGTGGAGGGAGATAATAATTGCCTCTGGAGAGGACTTTTTGGGCTTCAAACACTAAAAGTTTTCTTTGACGTCTATAACGAGAAGTTCTGAGCTTGTAATTTGAAATGGAAACGAGAAAGATAAGGATATTTACTGGATTTTCTAGAGGCTATTACACTTTCGGAGGACATCTAAAGAGCTTGGAAGCAATACAGATTTTGCCAAGGATATGTATCTATTAGCACAATGGGGAGTGAGTGTGCTAAGAAAAGAACAATCTAAGAAGTTACTTGAGGAAAAGATTGGGGTGTTTGAAGCCAAATTAGAAATTATCCAAATAGGGCACGGGAAATCTTAGCGTGGGGTGTATCCAGGGATATTTATGGATGGTGGCCTCACCTGGAATGGAAGGTTTTATTAACAAACATATTAAATTTCGATAGTGTGCAAGTCATTGTTATTTTTTATCGTTGTTTGTTTATTTTGTTTGAAAATTCTCTTAAACTTTTTATCCGTACTTCCATTTGTATCCGAAATGGAAGCGCAATGCTATGGTGCCCTCTTACCAGCGGGAAGCATTATTGAATAAGAATCTGTTCGAACATCTCCCAGCACACATCGAGTCACGAAAAAGGAACGCACAAAAATGGTATATCGTGGGCATATCTAAAGTTTTCTGTCAAACAACGCCATGGAAAATGAGATACAAGATGAAGCTCCAAAAAACAGTACAACGAACGAAGAGTTCCAAGCGCGATACTTCAAAGAAAGATATAGAAACATTAAGGGAAATGCATAGCTATATTAAACATGGCAACAACAATGGCTTTAAATGTGGCGTTCGTTTTGACGCGTAATTTTATTGTTATGAGTTATGTTCCACGACTCGTTTGCGATTTTCTGATCGTATATTCGCAATTTATACGGTGCCAGTTCCGGTTGAATTTAAATTTTTGTTTTAAACTTTGTTGCCAACTTTCCGCGCTGCATATCGCATTTTACGTTGGTAAAGAGGATTATCCTTACCATATGAACGAGGTGCCTTTCCTGGGAAATGCGGGTCGATCGAATTGCCGATATATGGGGACAGAACTCCAACAGCCTTTTTTCTCCTTCTTGTTTATTGTGATTGTCGGCGTATTTTTATTCTCATTCTACCGGTAATGTTTTTAAATTTAGGCACATTTATGATAAAGTAAGATTTGGTCGAATGAAAGGATTCAGTATAACAGATATCATTAATATTAGTAGGACGTTCTTCTTAGTGTGTATGTGCCCCGTTCATGTCATCGCCTATACAAGCTCATTATTGCTACTGTCACTATGTAGAATTATGTTGAGGTCACTTCCTAAAATTATATCATAAGCGGCTTCACATAGTTTTGGTATATGGAGAGAGGCAAGAGTGCAAGATAAATTGGGGAACTGGCAATCAATCTGATGAGTGAATATGCTTGGATTATGCTGGGAATGCAGCTCTTCGTCAGTCATGATCACGAAACAAATCATTGTTCCGGAAATATAGTTTATACCTCGAGGGAGCTGATTTCTTGTTAAGAAATACCCAGTCAGAAAAATACTGATTCACCTTATGTTCTAATAAACCCCGCAATCGGAGGTACCATCGTCCGTGTTGACTGTTTCAAGTGAGTAAAAAAGACGAGGGCCTAAATCGCAGCGCTGACAAAGCTTCACGGAGTATCAACTTATGTTATAGGTTATTTTTCAACCTGCAGAGCAGGTTGAAAAATTATGCAACGATTTTCGGAACAAACTACTGTTTTTGGAACTTGGAACCTCATGTCAATTAAAGAACATGTACACAGTGACAACTTCTTGATGAGGTAAGAAAATATGAAATCAACATACTCGAATTTCAAAAGACAAGATGGCACGGCAATCATATGTTCTACATGAGAACTCACACTGTTATTCCCATCAGCATTCGCGACGTGCATTCGTTCCACGGGGCTGCCTGCGATCTAGATCAGTTCCTTATAAGGGCTGAAGTTCCGTTGCCGCAACTCAAAGAGTTACAAACCTTAAAGAACAGTTACCCCAAAGTACCCGCACCACAAGCTAAACGATAGCTCTGTAAAATCTCAGACATGTCAGCGGTAGAGGACTCTATCAACACAAGGGACAGCACAAGGAAGGTATTGGTGGTATCAAAACCATGGTGAGGACCATGGGAGATACGGTAACAGCTCGCTCGAATAGGTCTTGGGATATCAATAAAAAAATTGGAACGACTGGCACGATGCGGAATGCAAAGAAGCAGTGGATAAAACGAACCGGATACAAAAAGGATACGAAAGCAATTGTGGCAAAAAAATGGCTTCCTGCGAGGTTTACAAGACTTAAGTCCAGCATCAATCACGGCTTTTCCTACTATTTCTGGGTGGACTTCTTTTTGGCTGGATTGAAGGAGCTGCGCACTTATTTTTGATGCACTTATGAACGGATCCTTAGCAATCATACGCTTGATTTGTAGCCGATCTTTATCAGTGAAAATTGCAGGGCGTCCTGATTTTGGCTTATTGCAGACTGGATAGTAGAACGGCTCCGAGACAGTAGTTTGGCTATTACCGCGTGTGATTTTTGTTCCTTTAGGTGTAAATTTACTATGAGCTTACGCTCTTCCAACGAGGAGTATTTACCAGGCATTATTCGGAATCACACTGAGCGAAACTCAAAGTTTACATTTGTGTCCCTTTGTTTACGTTACTACAAACCGTTATGAGTGGAGACTATATGATTATGGTCGATAACTATAAGCAAAGAGATCGAAGGGTAAACAAAAACTTAAATGTACCAAGCAATTATTGGAGGCAAATTGTCGCCTTTTTTTATTTTTAGTTAATAACTTGGTATAGAATAATCTAAATAGATTAATTTTTTTTTTCAAAATTAAATACAAATTCTGGGTAGCTTGGGTCCACCGGGCCTTGCTTCGTGGGGCTCGAGGACGGGTTTCGGCTGCATACAGCCATCTTGAAGATGGCTGGGCGGCGGACCCAAGCTAGCCAGAGTTAATTTTGGCCTGCGGCAACATCAAAACGAACTTAAATACAAATGTTCAATGAATAAACTTATTAAAATTAAAGTTAAAATAGCAAAAAAAAAATAAATTATTAAATTATTAAAATTAAAATAGCATTAGAACTTTTTCAAATTTCTTGCAGCAATTTGTTATTTTCATCACTTGATTTTCAAATAGCTGCTGTACGAAGACATTATTGGTACACTGTATATCAACGGGCTGCTGCACTTCATAGTGATTAGAGCTTCTTGCCACTAGAAATTTTAACTCCTTTTTAATTTTCATAAATCGATTTATTTCCGTTTTGAACTAACGTTCAACTAAAAGTAATGAAAAGTGAAGAATTGGATCTTACTAAAAGTATACCAGAATTACCAGATGCAGCACCCAACACCAGTGTCTATCCAGATCCAGAACAACCACAACAAGGTACTAGCAAAAATCAAAGAGAATTATATTTCAGCGTGAAAAATATTGTATCTTCGCTATATGTTACTGATAAGGGTAATTTTAAAGAGCTAACTGATCAAGTGAAAAGTGTCGTGATTGAAAACGGACATTGTCAAGCTAAGGGCCCTTTCTTAAAAGATCGTGACAGATAGATCACACACGTGACAATAGATCTTTTCTAGAAAAACATTACTACATTTTTTCCAAGTGTGGCGTGAAACTTGAACGTACATGGCTATCTTATTCTTTAATACTTCAGAAGGCGTATTGTGAACCGTGTTGGTTATTCGCAAATCGGGCATTTAAAAAAATACAAAATGTTTGGATTGAGGGCTATGACGACTGGAAACATATTGTAGACGCCATGGAAAGACCCCAGACATCGAAAATTCATCTGAATTCTTGTCTTACGTATCAACAGTGGCGACTACATAGAACACTCGATGAAGAGCAATAATCCATGATCAAAAAAGAAAAATCTTTTTGGCGCCAAGTACTTTCTAGGCTCCTTGATGTTACTCTGACACTTTCTACGTGTAATTTAGCCTTACGTGGCCACAGAGAAAACGCAGATAGCAGTGATCCGAGCTCCAAAGGGATTTTTTTTTGAGTTATTTTGTTGAGTTATTAAGAAAATACGACCGGATTTTACAAGAATTGTTAAGTAAACCAAAGGGCCAGATAAAAGTCCAAAAATACAAAATGAAATAATTTCTGTCCTGGTTCTAAAAGTAGAAAATACACTCATAAATGAAATAAATGCCGCACCACTCTACTCTATCATATTCGATACAACTCAAGATATTTCAAAAATTGATCAACTGTGTGAACTTGACCGTTATTGTATGATCGAAAAAGATGGTAATGAGATCCCAAAGGCACTTGTCATTAAAGAGACATTTTTAGGATTTTTTTTAGGTATTATGTTATTGGTTTTCCATTGCAAAATTCTACAAACTACCGATGCAGCCTCTAAAGCACTTCAGTCAAAAGCCACCGATCTTTCAAATGCCATAAAACGTTTGAAAATTTATCTAGAAGAATTGGAAAGGTATCGACATGAATTTGTAAATTTAAAAATGAAACCAAATAGTGTTGCAGAAAAATGGTCCATTACCCCTTAATTTTCTAAAACTCGTCAGAGGAAGGTAAAACGCCATTTTGACTAGCTCTCCGAAGATGAGCGTCTCCAAGATTTCGAAAGTTTGTTCAGAGTGAACATATTTTATAGAGTATTGAATATCATTGTTAATCAACTGAAATCGCGTTTCGTTTCGATGAATGAAATTGTTTCAAATTTCAGTGTTTTGCAGTCTTCAACTTAACAAGTTTTAAATGACACTGATCTATTAAAAAAAACTCTAGAATTTGTTGATATATATATAAAAAAGACATATCTGAATCATTTGCCAGGGAAATTCTGAGTTTTCGGTCCTCTTTCAAAGACGAAATAGAAAAGTCTTCGTGTATTAGAGACCTTGCTGATTTATTAATGATAAAGAATCATTTTATGTCCTGCAGCTTCCCTGAAGTATGCACTACATTGATGTTATTTGTTACAATTCCTGTGACTACAGCTAGTGCTGAACGATCATTTTCAAAACTAAAATTAATAAAAACCTATTTAAGAAACTCTATGGGACAAGACAGGTTATGTAACTTGGCTATTCTGTCTATCGAAAATTCTATGGCCCGATCTTTAAACTTTGATGATGTCATAGACACTTTTGCGGAACAGAAAGCTCGAAGTAAAGGTTTTTCTTAGTAAATATCTTATTGAAATTAATTTGTTATTTTTATTTCATTGTAAACGTATGCAGGTTTCCTCACAATGTTGTTCCTTCACTGAAAAGCTAGCGATTTTTTTTTTGGGGTTAGGGGTGAAGGCAATTTACGCCCGGAGTGTGGGATTCCTAGCAGCGCATGCTACCAGACTACCCACTAAAAACCTCCCTATCAAGAGACTCTAGCCTGGAACCGTTTGACACATTACATCGGGCTAGGCCTCTTTTTACTTCGCCCTAGGGCGCCGTAAGCCTAGAGAAATCTACCCCCAGCGGGAGGGGGCAGGATGGAGGAGGACTGCTGGAAAGGAGACCCCCCTAGACCCCGCGACCAAGGTTATCCATGGTACATTTTTTGGCAGTAACTATTGCCCGAGAGTAATGTGCCACACAGGTCCATTTGTCGAAACTTTTCAGCATTTCTAAGACCAGATTGTCTGGAGAAAGCTCTCCCATCACCTCCCACAAGTCCTGCCTCATCCTGTTCCACCTTCTATAGTTTAAGAAGGTGTGACATGTGTCGTCCCTTTCCCCGGGGCAGAAAGTGTAGTCTGGGGACCGTGATTTACCAATCTTGTGCAGGTAAGACTGAAAATACCCATGCCCGTTAAGAAGCTGTGTAAGGTTATTACCTTACCCAGCTAAATCGGAGGCACGGCTTAATCTAGGTTAAATCGGAGGCACGGTGAGACTGATTATTATCAGTTTCACCGTGCCTCCGATTTAGCCACGATCCCACGTCCCCTATAAGGCGGGCAGTCCAGCGGCCATTAGAGTCGCCTTCCCAGGACTGTTGCCACTCGAGTATTGTGCGCTGCCTCTCCTCTCGGTTGACAGCATATCTTGAACCCTCCACTTTTCGGTTATAAATTCTCCGTCGCTCTCTAGCAAGGAGGGTGATGGGTATCACTCCTACGATCACCAACACCGCCGACTCAGATACAGTGCGGTATGCAGACGCAACCCGCAAAGCTCCTCGTTTTTGTACCTGGACCTGGGCCAAGCGCTTTCGTTACAGCTACTTAATGAGAGCTCCGGCCCAAACCTCAGAGCTGTACAGTAGCACTGACTGGGCCCACATTGCACATTAGTCGACTTAAAGCTGACACGCCTATCGCGGCCTTTTTCGCCGTTGCCCTGATCTGTTCCGAAAAGCTCATTTTGGAATCGATCTAAAGCTAGCGAATGGAAGATGAATGTGAAGTCTCCAATCCGCATTGGGCTAGCGTGGGGACTATAGCCCATTCCCTCTCGCCTAAGAGAGGAGGCCTATGCTCAGCAGTGGGACGTATATAGGCTAGTGAATGTGAATGGCTATGTTTCCACCGGAGCCGGGTCGAATTGAGTTATCCAATCAGAACTCTGGCATTCCGTTAGAAAAGATACATAATTGGATAACTCAATTCGACTACGCTTTTGTAAAAACGTTCGGTTTAGGTAATACCAAAGAATTCAAAGCATTTTATAAGCATTCAAAATTCTATATTCCTTGGTAATACTGAATGGCTTGATTGATCATTGAATATTAACTGCATACAAATTCAGTGAATTCTATCTAAATTCATTTGAGTACTAGAATACTGCTTCTGTTATCAACATAACCCTTAGTATCGTAGACTCCGTCTCCAAGTAGTTGCTGTCAAAATGAATTTTGCTCTGGTAAATACGCAATCTGTCAGAAATAAACATAACCTGAAGATGGGAGGGTTGGTCGCATTATTCGGATCTCGTTAGTTCCCGAGTTTTTTTGGCCTTTTCAAGGAACTTTATTGAAATTGTTATTATAGTACGCTCCGTTTGCTCTTCCTTCAAAATAAACTCATCCCACTTATCCCACCAAATACCCTGCAACGAATTTCTCGACCAAATACGACAAACAAAATGCTTGTTAATACGCCACGGAAACGTTTCTTGTTCGTGATTGTTTTTATAATAATATTTTGGCAAGTAATGCGCTTTTTGCCGCAATACGTATTAGGACCACCCGTAAGTGTTTAATTTTGGCGGCATGCTTTGTTGGTTTAAAACGTTTCTTTCATTATTCGTGAAACAGGATGAACTAATTATAAGGCCGTCTGGTGCACCAGTGATGGTAATGGTCTACTATGAGGCTTTGTGTCCAGACTCGAAAAACTTCATAGTGAAGCAATTGCAAACTTCATACAGGCGAGCGCCAGATCTGATGGAAGTGCAATTCGTTCCGTATGGGAAAGCATCGGTAAGTAGCTCCGCATATGATAATGTAAAATAGAATTTTTGTCTGATAACCAGCGGAACCTGTGTTCGAAATGTATTTGTTAATGGTCTGTGTGGTTTCGGCGAAGATAGTACCTGCGAATCGGTGTTCACTCGACATTCCAACAGTTCGCGCATCAGCGTTTCGAAATCTTATCATTATTAATTATCTATTTCCCTATTGAGAAAATTTGTCAGTATGATGGTAAAATCATTATTGCGACATTGTGTTACGTACGAGCATGTTTACATCAAGATATACTCAATAGGCTAACGGGGGGCATATAGCATGCAGCTAGGAAAGTAGAACACGCGGTAATTTCCATCCATTTTCTACTTTACAGAAGATCTTGCGAAATATAATTCCAAATCCAATTTGTATGAATTGACAGTGTTGAATCGACTAGTAAGCAAATAATATCACGGCTAATCATTTAGCTATCAAATAAACTATTTGCTTGCGTCCACATTTTCGGTTCTGTTGAATGACTTTGGCAACACGGAGGAGCAATCAGTGCAAAGCAGATCATATCGTTATAACTTAATTTATGGCTTTTGTTTTAAACTCTTGTTTACTTTACGCTTTGCTGATTATGCACAATGAGTTGACTACCGATTTTCATATGAAACGCACGTTATGAGTGATAATTTGTTCCTAAAAATGCGTTTATGTTTAATTTTCTTATTCGTCAGCTAAAGAAGACGAAAGTTACACTTCATATTTTATTAGCTTTTCGTTTGCTATTAGAACATATTGGGGTTCGAAGCAACTGGCGGTTTTACACAGTTAATATTACAACGTGAACTTTACTGGCTTTCAGTAAATAAAAATACAACAATCTCCATGTCATCTCCTTTTCCTTATAAAAACTATTATAGTAATACTGTTAAAATTTTTAATTACAACAACGTTTTGGAAAATGAAATGATTTAATGAATTTAATTTAAATTTTAAAAAATTTAATGGTTTAAATGACTTACGACCCTGAATGCTACAAGCTTAAGAAGTCTGGCTATTCAATAACGAGACTGCGCGCCTATAGGGTGCCGCGGGGGTGGGGAAAAAGGAGTAGTGCGTTGGGTATCTAGATATCTTGTCTATGCACGTACCAAAACACGTTCTCGTCACTATTATTGTGTTTGTGCCGTAGCGGTTTGAAACGAACGTGTTTTTTTCTCGTGCCGAAAACCATGTGACGAAAAACAGGATAAACGTATCAATCTCAAATTTCTCGTTAAATTGAAAAAAAACTCCGACTGATTGTTGCAAGAGGCCTATGGGGACAATTCTCTATCTCATGCGCGTGTTTTTGAGTGGTGTAAGCGCGTCAGTTAGAGCCGAGAGAGCACTGTAGATGACCAACGCCCAGGTCGCCCTGTGACCAAAATCAACCAAATTGTGCGTGCAGATCGTCGAATGAGCATCCGGATGATTGCCGAGGCTGTAAACGCCGATAAGGAAACGGTTAGACAAATTTTACACGAGGAATTACATATGACAAAAGTCTGTGCGAAGTTGGTGCCAAAAAAACCCGACTCCTGACCAAAAGCTCTTGCGTCAACAGGTCTGCTCAGATCTCCTTGAAAGGTTAAAAAAAGATTCCGGACTGATGAAAAACTTTATTACTTGCGACGAAACGTGGATTTTTCAATACGATGTTGAAACAAAGCGGTAATCGATGCATTTGAAGACGCCTGAATCGCCCAGAATCAAAAAAGCAAGGACGTCCAAATCAAAATTCAAGGCAATGTTGATCGTTTTTTTTTCGACATTAACGGTATCGTGATGACTGAATGGGTTCCAGAGGGTCAGACTGTCAACCAGACTTACTATTTGACAGTTTTGGCAACACTGCGAGAACGAGTTCGTAAGAAATGGCCCGAGTTGTGGAAGAACAACTCGTGGATTTTGCACCAGGACAACACACCTGCCCATAACGCGCTATCTGTGAAGCAGTATTTGGCCGGTAAGCGCACTCCAGTGCTCGAACATGCGCCGTACTCGCCAGATTTGGCACCGTGCGACTTTTTTTTCCGAAGATAAAATCTGCTTTGAAAGGGACCCGATTTGAGTCGATGGAAGCGGTAAAGCAAAAAACGGTAGAGCTCCTAAAGTCCCTCGCCAAAGAAGACTTCCGGCACTGCTTCGATCAATGGAAAAAACGTATGGAAAGGTGTGTGGCGAGGAAAGGGGAGTATATTGAAGGGGAGCATTCGAATGTAGAATAATTTTTTAATAAAACCCTTTTTCGTAACCAGTCTCGTTATTTAGTAGTCAGACCTCGTATGTATGCCAAAAAACTGTTATACTCGAGACTTGTGCCCCTGATTTATCCTCTCATGATTATTATAATAAAAGTTCTGAATGAATATTTAAAGCGCTTAGAAAAAAACCAAGCATTTGCATAATTTTAGGGAAAATTAAAAAAAAAGCCCTAATCCTCATCATATTTCAAAAGAAAGGGAAGAAGGCGATTTAATCAAATAAGGGGAATTGAAAACATGCCAGTCAATCTTTTCAACAACAAAAACATATCTAAATCAGAGATGAGACGTTCCTTAAGTAACGTTAATTTCCCGGAACGTTACATTGCGTTCCATAATGAAGATGGAACGTGTTACTTTGGAACGACAACGAATAACGTTCTTGAAAGTTTCATCGCTTCGCGTAAGCGTTTTCGTTCTCGTTCTTTTCGTTTTTCAAGGAACGAAAACCTTTTCGTTGTTTTCATGCATTATCGTTTTTCGGAAATGTATCGCGTTTTCTCACTGAGACCTTCTCTCGTTCCGTGTAACGTTTTGCAACTTTCGTACATGCTTGGTTCTACGCGCAACGAACGTGGGAAATGTGTATTTCGTTTGGTTTGGTCTTGGATGATCGGATCGGATGCAGCTATTCTGCCTTTTATGTTTTCATATGTTTATGTTATTTTTCTATGTTAGGTAGGATTATGATGTGATGAATAGAGTTCGGAAAGAAAAAATTATCGATACCTACATGGAAGGGTTGAGTTTAGTTGAGGTTTGAATGCGATTCTTTGTTAAATAAGTGAATGTTAAATAGCGAATAGGCTTTCTTTAATTTATATATATATACATATGGGATGTAACGAAATTCGTAAACACAATGGAGGTCGTGATTTTTGTTGGATTTGCACAAAATTTTCAGGAAAGGTGTTTCAAGTAAATATCTCGACTATGTTCATTACCCGGCAAAATTGCTCGAGCGAAAACGAAATGGCGGCCAATTTAGACGATTATTCGGGATTTCTAGTTTGATCAAAAAATATAGCTCCGATTTGGACGAAACTTTACATAAAGTATTTTATAAAGAAATGTGGAAAGAGCTCAAGCTGGTTTCGAACACGCGTCCCTGCCGCTTCTCATCAGGTGCCAACTCACAGGCTGTGACGCGTCGATTGGCACTACGAAGGCACTCAGCGAAGACTCATCACATTTCTTTATAAAATATTAAATTCACTATCGAGGTACTCGAAATAGATCAGCACTTCCGCACCCATGAGTTTTCGCTGAAATAGCTTAGCAAGGGTATAAATCACTTATAAGTTCTAAGTGAAAATGGAAAAATTGATCTACCAAAACTTCTGAAATTTACATAAAGGTTTATTGATGTGTATAATCAAGCTGACAACAAAAAATCGTACGAGCAGATTCAAAATGGCAGCCGTTCAAAGGGCAAAAATAGTTCTAAAAAATAGTAATAAAAATAGTTATAGCTGTGACCACACCGTATAACCTAGATGTTATCAAGATCGAATGAAGTTACAATTTTGATAGTCATATAACAGTGGGCTACAAAATGGCGGAAGTTTAAAAACGCGATTCTTTGAGATTTTTGAGGCTCTCTAGTGACCAAACCACTTAACCGATTTTGATAAAACTTAGTATTGTACGTTATTAGATCAAGTCCTTTAATCTAATTAATTAATAATAAAGTCCTAAACCTTTAAAGAAAATCGAACAATAACTAAAAACGTCGAAAATTTTTATCGTAATTTTATTAGCTACTGTTTATCATCAAAAATTGGTGATGAATGTAATAAATTTAGATCTAACAAACGTTGCTTAAATCAATTCGGTACGTTCAGTAGTCTCCGAGAGTTACTACATTTTTATCCTTTTTATCAATAAAACCTTATCACCTTGTTTGTATTATCATTTTCTTGAAACTTTTTTTCCAAAATGTAACAAGTTAATTCACTAGAAAAGAGTTTCTTTTAAAAGTGCATCCAAAAAATTTTGAAAAAGCACTTGTAGTTTCGGAGATGGACGAAGATAAAGTTTGTCTAAAAAAGCAATTTCAATGGAGGCTGTGCCTTAAGTAGACAAGATAAAAATTCCCATTTTTATGACCAGCTGGAAAGGAAAATTGGCAATGATAGATACTGAGCAACGCTTTTACTTTTTCATTTGGAACATTTTCCACAAAGGATCAAAAGTATATAAATTAAATACAATCTAGCATTGCCAAGCATCGATACTTTCACTTGATACATTTTTCCTAGAAATTTGATACAAATCAAAGCGAAATTGCGACCTCCCCCGGCGCAGCGTCACTATTTTTGTTATATATGTATGTACAAGGCATATTTCTCTCGAGAAATTTATGTATCTATGGTATGAAGGTGTGATGCGCATGATTAAAAAAAAACATGCTAAAAATCGTTCCAAGGTAACGTTATTTTTCTGGAACGTTGCTAGATGGAACGTTCCAATAGAGGAATCGTTTTTCCCATCTCTAATCTGAATATCGCGATTTTTCAAAGAGAACTATTTTAAAGACGTAAAATAAAACGCCTTATGAATAAATATCAAGTGAGTTACTCTACTTAGTATTGTTATTCATGTCTTTTACGATAAGACATGCGGCTTACATTCTTGTCGACAAAATCAGTGCGGAAAATAAACATTCAAAACATCCTTGTTCCAATTTTGTGCGGAGAACATTTTGGGGCAGGTCATTATTATAACTACACATTTAGAAGTCTGATTTTATAATATCTTGAGCGATATGATCCTTGTACGAACGATCGCACTTGAAAAAGTCATTATACTTTATTTGATCACTAGTTTTTTACTATCCCAAGATGAAAGGTTAACTTTTAACCGTGGACGTTCCATTCTTGTTACACTATTATGAAGGTGCGGCCTCACAGACCGCTATATTTACGGGCTGGTTTCTAACTTGATGAGCAAGTATTGTTTCGTTTTTTTGTTTTTATCCCTTAGAAAAGCTGTAATTTTAATGAAAAATGTATTAGTTATACTAAATCTAACGATATAACAATCAAAGGCACTTTTCAGACCACTTTTAGCTTTAGATCACTTTCAAGATATATTACCACAGGAAATAACTTTTTTAGTTAGTTTAACGTCTTTTAAAATAAAATATAAAGAACGAAGAACATAAAAAACTTAACATAATCTTCTCAAAACTAAACATAAAAATTTCGGCAAGGGCCCAACTTGGTCATATTTATTGGCAGACTTTGCATAGCGGCTTAGAGCGTTGTAGGTATATTGGCTGTTTACTGCCTACACAAGTGTGGGTCGTCTTTCGTTTTACCTTTGTTGGGCATAGTTTAGGTGCATGATTTAGGTAGGGCATTTTTGGTGGGCATAGAACTATATTTTCTTCGTTTGGTGGCTCTTGGGATGGCATATCAGGGCCCAAAACTCGTTTCAGCGTCATAAATAATTCATTTGGTAAATGAAAGTTTATAACTCGTCTTTGCATTTATGGATTCAGTGTAAAGTGTAGGCATTAATTCCACACAAGTTCAAAACTCTGTGCAAAATCAGAATGTTGGGCGACTGCTCGAATGAATTGAACATTTTTTGTCCGTTTCATCCAACCCCCCCTTTGGTGGAATTATAGAATAATATCATCTCGGATTTCTTTGTATGTTCATCAATAGTATTATCATGATGCATAGATGATATTAGGAGCACAGCTTTATTCTCCTGTGGCACATGAGAACACATAGTTTTGTCGTTCGTAAAATCGAATAAAGTTGAACCAATCCCTCTAGACTTTTGTGCCTGAAATAAATTCGGCATTTCTCTTTTATTCTTTTTCAGAGTCGCAACATACGTTAGGTTACGCTTGGACAGTTCATGTACAAGATCAATAGACGAGAACTAGTTGTCTGCTGTCACTTTAAGATTGATTCTTTGTAACGGCTGTGTCAAGCGTAGCACGCATTGAGTGGGAACAAGAAATTTTTCCTCGTCAGCTGATAGTCCGGCGCGGTCACTACCTTTTCCTGAATATAAATAACCATTTTAAAAGTAAAAGGTCTTCGCATCACACAAGGCACGAATAAGTAGGCCATATTTTCTGCTTCTTCCACAGAACTCCACTAGCATCTCGCAAATAGTAACATATTGACCGAGTTGATATAGTTTTTGAGAATTAGCGATAAACTTATCAAATATTCCAGAAATAGCGGCCAGTTTATCTGTCTTTATTCTCTCAGCGCGATCTGCTGGGTTGTCAAAAAGTAGGCCGTTCAGAAGAACTAAAAATCTAGTTTCTGGCATACAGCACCTGAATATTTCACTACCTGTTCCATCCGTAGCAAATATAAAACTGGTAGATTCGTGATTTGATTTTAGGACGGCAGAGTAGTATAATAATCCTAAAAAGGCATTGAGTTCTATCATGTCCACTTCATTTAATTCTGACCTGTCTTGCCGCTTGCATTTGGCTCTAAACTCAGCCCTTTTGAAGTTAGTCCATGTCAAAATGGTTTGTCGCATTTCGTACTAAGTAGTACTTCGAGGACCGTAACTGTGCTATAGGTATATTGTCGGCATTTGAACTTTCACTATCTGATCTCCTTATGTCACTGTCAGCTCTGGTAGGACTACCACTTTATTCAATAATCTCATGTTTACTCATAAAGCAAACAATCATCAACATCATCATCGCTGTCGCACTCATCCGATTCTAAAAGCAATCGTTTCTGAAAGCAATCAAGCAAAGAAAAACGTCTGCAAAAGAAGGATAATCTAATCGCAATATTTTACTGGCTCTCTGAGTCGACGAACTCGATGGTCGTTGGTTGATCGTTTTTTGACATTTTAGTTTACAAAATTTAAAACAAACAAAATCATCGTCAGCGTCAATCTAAACGTGTCACCACTACCACCGTTAATAATACAAACGTGGACGCGCGGTCTTACAGACCGCACTCAAAATATAAAACGAAATTACTCACGCAATGTTTAGCCGGCGACGTAAACGACTCTCGACGTAAACGACTCTCAACGGTCGTTTCGCCACTCAAACCGAAGCTACTGAGGCTGGCACGAGAATCACAAACTGCAAGCGGCCTGTAAGACCGCACGTCCATAGTTAAAGGTTAAAGTAAAAAGAGCCACACAAATTTAAATCATTCGACTAAAGCGGAAGAAAAATTAATTACATTTATCTAACTAGACCCGATAAACTAGTTAAACTAAAAAAAATTACCAAATTATTCGCAGTGATCGAAACGTGTATGGCGGTGGTACCGCTTTATACGTACAAGACACGATACCGTCAAAGGTTTTGCACAAAATACAATAGTATGGAAGGGACAACATAGAGCATCCTGAATATATAATAACTGAGCTAAAGATGCAGATTTATGAAATGATGGTAGCATAGGCCCCCATGCTACTTTTACATCAGACACATCCTTTTCTGAGGACTTTGCGGCGGCGAACGATGCTTATAACCATATAATCATTCTCGGGAATTTTAATGTAGATGAGGGAACGTCAAAAAATGATTATATATACATACTTAACTAATTTCATTCAAGATAACTCACTCCAATGCACTCCACAGGTGGGTCCACTCATCATGGACCCACCTATCACTACGAGGAAGGTAGCTCGGACCTGTATGTATGGATGATATGGTTGACAGCAGAAGGACATTATCTCATGGTGTAAGACAGTTCCGCCTTAGTTAACAGCCACGACCTCATACAAGTTACCGTGAACTTGATAACTGATCAGATCTCTCCTAAAACCATTCGCACAAGGGACTATAAGAAACTAGAAAAGTTGGATTTCCAGTCGCAACTATCGGAAATTATGTGGTCAGAATTACTACAAATGGATGACATTAACCAAAGTTTTCAGGAAAACTTCACAAAATTTTTCAAAATAATTGATAAAATTGCAGTATTAAAACGCTGTAAAGTAAACGATGAGAAACATGGCCCATGGTTAAATGAAAAAATGGTTAAGTAAACTTAATCAGAATATGAATTCTCCAAAGAGAGCTACAAAGTTGAAAAAAGCATGCAAAATAGTACAAGATGACAAAGAAAAACAGCTAACACCTTTATCGGCCCTTTCTGTATTCGTGGAAGCTGATCTCACTCGGCGACAATACGAAATAATAAGAAGTGCCAGTAAAAAGTTGTTTCCTATTAACAGCATCCGACAAAAAGCAAAAAGTGACTGCTTTCCACCCAAAGAGTCATACGAAGTGACTGAAACATGCGCACAAGTAAATCTTCAAGATGTATTAAACCATAATGCAACAAGATTACCGACGTATTTGCAGGATGTTCTACGTGATCTAAGACCAGATAAATCTGGCTCATTAGAGCTGTTTTGCAAGTGGGGCTGTGATGGATTAGCAGGCGCAATTCAAACAAAAGATGGGAAAGGACGCCACAGATAGTAACATTCTTCAAAGTAGCTTTGTACTGCTTCCTTTGGTATGTGGTGCCAAAACAGTATGACAAAATCCAATTCCAACCCCACCGCGATATTGTCGTTCTGTTAGAATCAGATTCGTTAAAGAAACTGTGGATATAACCCAAGAAGAAATTGAGTATGTGGAAAATGTCATTAACGCCCTACAAAAAATTCTGTTTCTGTAAAATTCATATTCTTAAAACATACTACGATGCTTACAATGGTAGACGCAAAAAGTATGTAATGCTGCCACACAGACCACGTCTACAATGAGGTTCTACATTTGTGGAGCACCATCGAAAGAATTCAACGATTTAACAATCAAAGACGCAAGACGCACTTTCGTTCGGATTATCCACTTTGCACGCCAGAATTCGTCTGTTTGAGAGCATATTGCACCTCTCATATAAACTCACTATAAAAAAGTGCCAGCTAAGATCGAACGTTGACAAAGCTATTGTTAAGGAGAGAAAAAAAACATTCAAGAGAAATTTAGACGTGAAACTGGTCTAATAGTGGATGTACCGAAAGCTGGGTTTGGAAATACCAATGGTGATAACACAAGAAGAAAAAATTTTCCAATCCTGACTTAGCTGCAAAAATGACTGGAGTTGATTACAATTTCATTTACCGACTCAAAGTCATCAAAGTTTTTTAAGTATACAATAATTTGTGCTTCAGCCATTTGTTAACAGAGCTTTGCCTTAATATTATTGACACTTCTCAGTCTCATCCGTTTTCCTTCTTTAGTATTGACTTTCGTCGAAATCCATGTCTTTCATTATAATGATTATTACTTTCCAGCTGAATTATTGAATCATTGAAATTGAAAATAATTTTACGAAATTTGATTCTAACATTCTTTCGACTAATTTTAACGATGCTTGATGCTTTTATGCTTGATTCGGACCGCAAAAACTCTGTTTTTGGTGATGCAATAATTGTAATAATTGAAAACTAAACAACTTGGGCCGTCATCAATTGTGTGAAATTTTTAATTTGAATTTTATAATTGTGATATTTATTTTTATCAATTGAACTTGTAGTTGAACATTGAATTCCGTTTTTGAAGTTTCTGAAAGTTCAATCTGTACTACAACAGTTCTGTAGATTCTTAGAAGATGAATGCATTGAAATCATATACATAGTCGAATTTCTTGCGTTGATGTCAACCACCAGAGAAACTCGTGACACTAAAAGTTTTATCATTTATTAATGACATATTTTTTAAACCTTTGCGAGATTTCTTCTTCTAATAGGAAGAAATTAGTTACAATCTAATCAGTAGTGGACGCAAAGACATCTCACAGTGCCAACATTACTAGCAGGCAAGTTTGTTAGACGCTGATTCGACAGTTTTTACTTTTATCACTGTCAAAACCTCAATGAAAGTTACAAAATTGTAGAGCTGCTAAAGTCCCACTGTTTTCCAGTCCTAAATTCTTGGAATTAAAACAAGATAACATAAAAATGACAATTAGCAACCTTGATAGCAAACTGCACAGGCTCTCGGATGGCGTGTCAGTACTTTATTCTAACCGTGAGGACAGTGTGCAGGACTGGTGACAAACCCTGAAATCAGGGGCGTGAAATGAAGAAGTGAAATTAATGCAGGTCCTTAGATACAGAGTTATAAAGAAACAAAAAAGGGTGGACGATTTTTAAAAAACCTAGTTCAGTCGGTTGAAACACACTTATAGTGGACTTAATTAAGGCTTCAGAAGAAATAAAATTAAGAAAAACCCTCATGAAGGGGAGAGACTCGCCTAGAAATGACAGGACTAAGGAATTTTTCGACCTCACTTTTACAAAACGAAAATTCTTCACAAAAGAAATGGCCGAAATAACAATAATCATAATAAAATTTTAAACCAAATTTCTTCATTGTATTTTCGAACCCTCTTGGGGTATGAAATTTACTGCCGCTCAAACGTTGTCTTAACGTGGTTTCACATTTACGGGGTTTCTCCAATTTGGCGACGCTCTTTTTCTTCATCCACTTTTTCAGGATCAGTAGTTTAGGCTTTATACATAATATGACTTTGTCTTGTCTATTGATTTCAATCAAGGGCTCTGCCTACTGTATCACACTTCATGGTCATATATTCCAAATATTTTTAGTGGAAACATGACATCTTGGACTCCAACCACTTAAGTTAAAACCAATTACAATTAAAATTTATGAATTCAAAGTTGAATTCATCAAATTAATATTCTATTCTTGAAACTTTATTATGTTCTTACACCCCAATCGTTTTGGGCTTTCAAATGTAAGTTTATCTTTTTCGGGCGCTTCTTTGAAAAAAGTATTCATAAAAATTCGTATTCAATAAGCCCAAGTTCGTTCTAAATAAAAAATTCATTCATTATTTTATCATCAGTAAGCATCACTGATACAGACAATTCTTGCTACTGTTTTAGATCTAGGCTAATATCAACTCAAAGCAGTAAAGATTACAAAAACATTTAAACAAGCGATTCCAACGATTGCTTGACAAAATTCTTGATTCCATAATAACTTGCAAGCTTTATTTGAAACACTATGTAAACACAAATGAGTAGCAAACTTGGCGTTACTAGAGCAAATAGATTTATTGAAATTAAATTAAAATGTCAACTTAACGAAACGAAAGCTGCTAAAATTAAACAACTGTTCCCGGAGTATTGTTTACATCAAATAAGTGATGCAGGTGAGAAAAGTGTTTACTTTTAGTTTTTGCAAACAAGCAGGTGATAAAAATGTGTTTAGGATGGTAGTTCAATTTAAATAAATGCTTTAAATTACACTGAAAAAAGCGGAAAGTAAATGCTGCTTGCAATTATTATGATACAGTAGGTAGCAGTAGTCAGTAACAAATCCGTATGATCTTTAATGAGGATGTTCATCAACCTGAAGGTTATTTTGGAGTTTGAATTCGGACAATGATAATTACAGTTATGAAACATCCAGACGCATGTTGAGATTGTATTCCTTGAAGAATTCAGAGGACTTGATAATAACTTCTAATAATAACTTAAGAATAACTTCTCATCTTCTCTCACTTGGCGCATACTCAAGAGGAGCAAGTCGAGTAGTCTAGGCCAGTTATAATCGTAAATGAATACAGGAACGTTTATATGTAAGGTCTAAAGGTAATTATTGAATGCGATGTTACGGCGGGCGGAGACTGGTAACTTCAGTTGGATACATAGACACTTTCCGAAAGAACATCAAGTTATGCTCACTGAAACCTAGATTTATCGTAGACTGCACTTTGTTAGGCAGCTTCCATAACTCACGGAATGAAGGATACAAATTGCTAAGACACATACAATGCCAGAAAACCCGATGAATATGATATCGAGATAAGGGTCAATATGACGCCCATTTGCAGAAAATAATTCGCAAATGTGCCAGTCTGATTGCTGAAAAGCAAGAGATCCCATTTAGATAGTGCAACTTAACAACATTTTTTGAATAACCATTGGCGTTATTTTTGTTAATTTGAAAGGCGCAGGTCGGTAATACTCGCTAAATTGGCATTTATAGCATCCAAGCATTTCGGAAAGGCTACGAGGCGTGTGTAAAAAGTAATGAGACTGACAACACTTCGTACGATTTGGTGACTTTATGTGTCCATC
The DNA here is from genome assembly GCA_954870665.1 of Stratiomys singularior. Lineage (NCBI taxonomy): Eukaryota > Metazoa > Arthropoda > Insecta > Diptera > Stratiomyidae > Stratiomys > Stratiomys singularior. The sequence continues at coordinate 83,717,330 of OX940879.1, read as the reverse complement.
AGCTTATGCTAGACCGGTTTATTTATGCCTTGCACTTCCTCATTTCGAGGTTAAACTCTTTACAGATAACGCAGTATTTTTGACATCGCCACCAGTGAACTTGTCTTTTTGTTGTGCGCTACAAAAATGGAGCATCGGAATTTAGACCAACGTTGTGTAATCAAGTTTGGTGGCAAGCGTGTTGAATTCACGAGTGGAAATTTTGAAAACTTGAAACCGGCCTTTGTGGATCATCAGCGCTCAGGCAGACCAACGAATTTAAAAGCTAACGAAACCATTGAAGAGTGTGAGAGCTCGAGATTAGACCCCTCGTGCCGAAATAAGGATGATGAGAGAACTTTTGGGCCCAGGGAAAGAGTGATTTGTGTGAGACTAGTTATTTAAGACGAATGGGGCCTTCATAATTGCAATGCCCCATAGCACACGGTCATTATCATCAGTTAATTTTTGATCTCAAACGTAATTATGTTGTTCCTCAACCACCCAATCACCTGATCCTTGTATACACTGGAGAATATCCGAAAGACCGACCAGTTAGAAGTGTCGCCAGCTAAAGAATTCCACCAGCGCTGACATTAAGAGTGAAAGCAGCGTTTGCGCCGGTCTGTAAATGCCCAAGTGAACCACATTGAATGTAAAAGTCAGCCTCGTTACTTTTCTCACGTACCTCGTACTTCTCAGGGAATAGACCACGGTGCGTATCATGTGGGTGGATGCTTTGGTGCAGAGCGGCATACCCATAAAAGTAGCTTGTAAGTCCGATATGTTGTAAACCAGTTGAACTTTCCTAGTTAGCTAACAAAACCATGATTTAGTTAGCTGGCTGATGATGATAGAGCGAAAGCTACTAGATGTATGTCACTCAACAAGTGCTCCGTGTGCGTTCATTGCAGGCAAGAATTCTTGGCAAGGTTCATTTTTGAACTCTGCCAAAAAGAAATTTTGACAATCATTTTGCGATTCCTTATCAGAAATGGTAGACTTTGGTGCTAAGTAAGTATTTGATAGTAATTGTCGCTGAACGGACTACCCAACTGTAAAGAAATTCCAACATGTACTTTAAAATAACCAAAAATTTGACAAACACAGATGCAAATTTATACAAAATATGTTGTCTCATATGGTATAAAACATTTTATACTGTGTGTGTTGTCCCGTGTTTAGCACTTCTAGATTAGATCCTGTTTTTTGTAGCTTTTCCATTTTAAAAATGCTATGTTTTTTAATTTTTGACAAATATATATTTCGGGAGTGAGTTGCTCCCTTCTTCAGTGTCAGTTATTTTCCTAAATATAAAATATCCTAAAAAACAGGATCTAATGGTATCCTTGTTTCAGTAGGTTGACTAGATGATTCCATTTATCTACGACCATATTAATTAACTTGTCTATGTGATCATACTCATCCAGGAAAACTTTTTGTACTCTAGAAACTGTCTAAGGATCCCCAATTCTTACTTGTACAGAAACGACAAAACTCCAAGACGAAGAGAAAAAGTAGCGACCTTCGTGAAGCAAATGTGAATGAACAACACATACCATTAATATTCAACAAAAAGGAATCAGAGTTACTTGAAGTTGATACAGATAAATTTGAATTCATCGCAGACTTCGTGTACATCTGTCCAAATAGACGAAACTTCAGTACAGCTTAATTACATTTACAGGTGATTTAATTCCTACCTCTGCGAATACGAAACTGTTAGAATAAATGAAGGTAGAACCAATCTAAGCGGAAGAATTCCAGCAAAGCATTTCATCTCGACTTTTTCCCACACAATGAAAACGTATTTAATTTTGCAAAATCGCGAAATTTCTAATTTTTCGGATCATGAACTGTTCTAATTCTTAACAGCCGACACCTACGTTAAAGTTCCTTTACTGGTTACAAAGCAAACAGGATGTAAACTTTCCCAAGTCGCATAAGCCAATAAAACCAAATAAATATAACGACTGAGACATCTTATCGTGCACGATTGATCATATCCCTGATCAAAAAGAAATCGCAGGTAAAAGACAGGACCCCAACCCAATTAAAACTACTCCGCCAAGGAATCGAATGCGGAAAAGATGTACCACAGGTTAACTAATGACTTCATAAATAAGGCAACCAAATTCTGAAAAGGACTTTGCGATTACTTCCTACAAGCCCTTGAGCCGAAATGTGGAAGCTACGTGAGTATAGTCAAATACTTCTGTTTCGGCAAGAGAACTTCAACGCACTATGTTAATATGAGGTTTGACGGCCACAGAAAAGCAGAAAACTTTACAGATACGTTGGAATTTAAATTTTGAAAAGAAATTACAAATGAGAAAGAGTTTCCTCCTACAAGGAAGAGAATAAATCTCACGGGAGGCAACTGACCTCTGCAGAACAACATGCAAGACGAAGACGTAATCAAAATGATAGAAATTCATGAAAACAAATATATCATATAGCCTTTTTACGAACGTAAAACGCCTGTTATAGATACATCAAAACAACAAAACAAAGACCTGGCTGCAGTCATCATACTTAACGCCCAATACCTAATAGTCGATGCAACCAACTCTATTTTTAGTTTACGAAAATATTCTTCTAAATATTTCTAGAGTCGAGAAAGGTTGCCACATTCCCAAAGAACTGATGATCGCAGTAGAGAAGGTGCTACTAGTCCCATTAAAAGAAATCAACCCAAAACATTCTTCAAAACTTCATATTGTTTGAAAGGGTCTAACCGCAATTTATTGTCATATTGTGAGGCGTGACAAATGCCAATTCAACTCACCTAATTAAATCCATATAGAAACCAAAACCAATGGGTCAAGATGGAATCCACCCCTTAATCTCATCAACATCGAAAATTGTTGGCGATCTTCATCACACGAAGACACAAGCAAACAACAAATCGCATGACGATCGAGTGAAGGATCGTAAAATGTCTCAAACTAAGTAACTCTCGACAACAAACTCACCTGAGCGGACGTTTTTCGAAAAAAGAAACATGAAACATACTTCAGGATCATCTTCTTCATAAACTTCTTCCGTAAATGCCATATTCAACTTAAAAATAGACTTCTTCTATACAAGTACGCCATGAGACTAACGTTTTCTCTGCGGCAACCAACCAGAAGGTCCCTCCGGACCTTTAAAAGAACGCCGTGAAAATGTCCTTGGCATCCCATGGTTCATATGAAGCATGAAAAACCTTAGGTTTTAACCCTCCGTCCATGTCGTGTTTTTTGTCTGATATTTGCACTGCTTGGCGTTTCGCGTATAACTGACTGCCACACCTGGGCCCGCGCGGTCACAGACCCTCAAACCTAAACTTTTTTTCAGTAACACTCAAATGGCGCCACCGTCGCCGGTGTCCGAGAAATTTCAGGTAGAAATTTTCGCCCGGGACCCACGACATGGACGGAGGGTTAAAATCGAGGCTCTTGATATACATACACGCATTAGAGCGCTAACGTTTTTCAAGATAACACTAGACAAAACCTTGTGGAGAGGGATACGGCTTGGAATGACTGAAACGACTACAGTGTAAGGCAAACTCTTTGGGTTCACCCTAACAAAACATGGACATAACAACTCCTAGGGAAAACAGAATTAGCATTAGATCATTGGCGGAGGAAGACGAGAGTACGGAATATTCCCCTCTACAATGTCAGAGGCTGCTTAACAAACGACTCATATGGCTAAGGAGTACTATCGCAATAGAACTGGAACACTTTGCGACCGATTGTAATCAGGTGCATCTTACGCGGGAAGCTACAGGCCGATCTTGCCCTATAATTTTTTCCAAAAATGGACGAAAACGTCGATGCGTAAAAATCCAACAAAAACGGTAGAGTTTCGGGAAAATAATATAAATTGGAGCCGAGATTTGTTTATTTTGTGCATTTAAAGTATTCTTGAGCTGCTTTATTCTAATGGCAACTCTTTGCTGTAATAAACCTCCCAACTGTGGTAATCTACACGCGCACAAGATACACACTTGAGAGATTAAAACTTGTTGTAATTCACCTCTCAGCTGTAGCAATCCCAAGAGCACACGGGAGAGGTAAAAATCGAGACGAAACACGATAAGGGGAATTATACCTCGCCGAACAGAACGAAACCGTTAGCAGCTGTCAAATTAGTGGATTTTCAAGTGGCCGAACAGATGACTCGAAGAGTTCGTTGCCATACTCCTCGGACTTCACGTCCTGAATTCGATGCGAGGCTGACTCGTAGTGGGTTCGTCGCCGTGACAACTCCGACATATAACTCGATTACGTAAATCCATTAGGGTTCTTTCGACTTAAGTTGACAATGGAATTTTTTCATCGAAAATTTTTCCGCTTCTAGTCCCAAAATTTCGGCCTCTTTCGGATTCTTGGATTAAATATTTAGTACTTTTACTTCTGCTTCTTCTTTTTCATGCTAATTGTAATGAAATGAGACAAACTTACGTTTTCAGAACTCGCATCATTATTTTCCTTTATTTTGAAAATTATTTGCGCTGTGCTCCATACCGACGGGCCTATCCGTTAACGGGATTTGTTGCGCAAGCTTTTTTCGTTGAATTTGTTCTGTATGAACATGTTTTGGTGTTTCCAAATTGGTTTTCTGATTGTCCTTCTTCTCCTTCCAGATTTTATTAACTTTTTTACAATTATTCCCTGTTTTATCCTTTTATGTGCAAAAAGCGCTTCAGGCATTAGCGTAATTTTCAACATCTTCGCTACGAAGTTTTGCCGCTTGTTGAATTTGAAGATTTCAGCCATTTTCTGATGCAACTTACTGGTGAATACTGTGACATTTTTAATCTGTTGGGAATCTTAGTTGCATCCAGATTATCATCCAAGTTTTTATACACAATAGTATGTATACGCTGTAGAAGGCATGACACTCTGTGATCACAATCAGTTTTAAAGTTTAATTGAGTGCGTTCAATGCGTCGTTTTAATAGTATGATATGACATTTAAATCGATACGTATGCTTTTTGCGGCACCCAATCAGAAGAACTCTTCAGCCCTTTTAAAAGAATGCCGTCAGAAGAGTCCTCGGCATCTCATGGTAAATAGGAAATTTGAAAGACTTTAGAATCAAAACTTGATAAATATACACGCATTAGAGCTCTAAAGGTTTTTCGACATAAAACTACCCGAAACCCTGTGGAAACAGATGAATACGGCTTTGAATGACAGAAAGACGACAGTATAAGAATAACTCTTTGGCCTCGCCCTGAAACTTTCAGATTGTCCGAGGCTGGCCAACAACGACTCAAACCACTGAGAAGTACTAACGAAACAGAACTGGAACACTTGGCAACTACTGAACTAGGGTACTTTCTTGGTTTCTGTAGGACTACAAAATAGACTTATATACAATAGCTCAATAGCTGGGAACTAAGGACCGATGCTGATCCATATTTTTTTCAACAACTTCAATGCACATATAACGAAATGCTCGATTTGAATTCTCGTGCCAACCTTAATATCCGTCATCTTTTTTGCTTAAATAAGCGAAAAATTATAGAAATTATTTATTAGAGTAGACCCAATTCCACAGTCCCTTTAGTCAAGATATAAATTCAGTAACTTCCGGGCCTTAATGTAAACTACTAGCTCACATCGGCCACAACTAGTCACCATGATGTTTCCCGGGGACCATTCACAATTAAGTTGATCCATTTTATAGATAGAGGTTACCCATGGTACTAAAATACACTTCGATGATTAATTTTCGCAGAATGAGGCACAAGAATACTCCATAGCGTAGAATCTAGCACGTCTAGCCACTGTGTTTCGAACTAATATATTAATTCTAGCATTTGTGATAAGAGTATAGTGAACATCGAAACGGGTTGTACAGGTAAATGAAAAAGGGCAAAGGCATATATGCAGGGTTCTTACGAATAATAGTAGGACTGATTTTCTGTAGCGCGACTGGAACTGTGGATTGTGTGTGGCTAGCTAGGCGATTTGGAGAGGACATTTAGCAAAAAAAAAAAAAAACAGCCCCAGTCGCCTACAGATATTTTTTGAGTATAGACACGAGATATTGTGAAGCTGTTTTCAGTCGTTGTCGATGCACAAAATGAGTCCAAATTTCCAGGAGAGATATTCGATGAAGCTTTGTGTCAAAATCGGCAAGCGAGACCCTACAAAAGGTTAAGCACAGGCTCACAGGGATACTGTCATGCATCGCGCCAGTGTTTTGAATGGCAATCACAACGTAAGAAAAGTAGGAAGCTTGTTGAAGACGACCAACGCGCAGGTCGTCAGTGGACGACTCGAGCCTACAGCAATGTGGCTCGAGTGAGAGAACCGTGGAACTGCCGAAGCAAGTGCTAACCCGTCTGTGAGACCAAGTATATCGTGTTCGATCAGCCAGACTCCGAGCACTCGCTAAAGGGAAATTTGTATGACTACTTACAATGTTCAAGTTCAAGTACAGACGAGGTCTTTCAACAGCATCCCGGAAACTGATTTCCAGAAGTCGTAAAGCGAATGGCTGAAGTGTTATTCTAAGTGTGTATCTGCTCAAGGATGCGTTTTTGAAGAATGTTAAGCAGAATATTTGAAGAATGCTAACAAACCTTCAATAAAATTAAAAATAACATCAATCCTGCTTATGCTGCCTTTATTGCCTAAACTAATTGTATAATTCTATCGGTCTGTATACTATTTGTTTATTTGCAATTTGTACCTTGCAAAGAACAGATGAGAGTTCCGATATCTAACAAAGAACAAGGAAGTCACGTTAAATGTATATTCGCTTATTGGTAATGTTGCTACTATTCAGAGTACGTTTTATCCATAGTGTGATCAAATCGTGATTACAAAGCAATTATTACCGTAATACCAACTAGGCACACTTTAAGGTCTTTGTGATTTTTTGACTGCCAATTGAAGCAGAAGACGTTAGCTTTGCTTTAAAATAAAGGAGGAACATTTATTTTGAATGCTGATTAAGGACACATATGTATCATCACATAAACATCAAAGCTGCTTTGCACAAGGGCATGACACATTTTCGAAGAGTTTGTATCAGATTAGATTACCTTTCAATATAATTGAATGATGTTCAACGTTGCAAAACAATACTTAAAAATTAAAGTCGTCAATTGGCAGTGATTGTATCATGATTGATAGAATCCATGGTATAATTTGAGGTGGCCGAGGAATCAACGTCGCATATCGGACCACAGTTTTTAAAACTCTGTGGAAGATAACGTGCGGAAAAACTAAACGCAAACGTGTATTCGACCCTGAAGTTGCAATTAAGACTAGACCGCAAGAGTCCTGAGGAATTTTAGAGTTATAAATCGCTGTAGAAAATAACAAACCGATCAAAACATATTTTCTTTTTTCAAAAAGGCTGTAAAGAATTTAGTAATCATGTACAGCTAGGTTTTTTTCACATTTCTTTGGAATACACCTAAAACTGCCGTACCGATGGCTTATAAAAAGGAGAAATGATAACAGAAAGGTTTTGTTTCTTACGCAGCAAGGATTTCGAGAAGGGAATGGCTTGCCTCGGCTGGTCCGACCATTTGTGAAGACGTTTAATAGATTAAATCACTTAGTGGACCACCAAGGCCAACGTAAACTAAGTAGCAAATAATTCCGAGTTCAATGGAAGTAAGAACATGAAACACACTTATAAGGTGTAGGAAGGGCATTCAAATTAGCGGAAAAGATGTACGTTGTAGGGACAACAAAAATTTAAAAGGACAAAAAATATTTCCGATTACCCTACAAATTTGAAAATTTTTTTTTTCCGGTAAAAAATCTATGACTTATCCAAAAATGTAATACCCAGAAAGGATTCGACCACTGAAAAATAGACGCAGTTAAACATTTGACTGAGGTCTTGTCCATTGCTCCTCGGACCATCACATGTTTTTATTCTGATTTTGAATTTGATTCTTTAGTGTGTCCAGTAAGTAAAGTACAAATAATTCATTAAACAAATGTAAAAAGAGCGATACAGGAAACATACAAAGCTGACTTTATTTTGTACAAACTACTCGTTTTTTCAGTCACGATATATTACGAATGTAATTCAGTGCGCAAAATTGCAACACGGTTTTAAGATACAGTGACTCACAGCCAAACTCGTAAAAGCCATACAAATAGTCAAATACATCGTTTTTGTCAACCTTTGTAACACTCTTCGAAAGTTTAATATATCCAGCATAAAGCTCATGATGTTTTAAATGATTACACTCTAAAATTAAACTACAAACATTATTGTATAAACTGACCAGTTACCTCGATAGCTTTTTGAGTGGGCGAAGCTAAACGGACTGCGCATCAATGCCGACAAAACAGAGCTTATGCTTTACACAAAGCGCCGTAAACCAGAGACATTTTCACCTACCGACCATTGACGGAAAACATATCAGTTTAGTAAACAAGGTGAAATACTTAGGAGTAACCTTGGGTAGTAAGTTAACTTGTACTCCACACATAGGAGCAGTCAGACGGAGAGCTACAACGGCGCTCTTCACAATGAAAAGACTAGTGGCGTAAACCTGGGGAATAAAACCCTAAATTGTCCACTGGATCTACACAACAGTAGTGAGGCCAATAACTACTTACGGGGCATTGATTTGGTGGCAGGCATTACAAAAGAAAACCATTGCAAAAGAGCTAGAGAAGATCCAGCGAATGGCCTGCCTTGGCATCACAGGTGCCATTAGGACTACGCCAATTGCTGCAATGGAGATAATGCCTACCGATTCATCTTCAGAAAGGCATCACTTGCAAGCATCAACCAACCACACAAACGGGACACGTATGCATTTTGAAAATAATGGAAAGAATGGCCCCGTCAAGTAAAAGCGAGCTGGATAGAATTCAACCAATAGTGGACACAACAATTCCATACAAGATCAACATTCCGACCAGAGAAGCGTGGAAAACGGTGCAGGATTTCACATTTGGAAGTAAGATTATGATCTACACCGATGGTTCCAAAACGGATGAGGGAAGCGGCGCCGGAATCTTTTTTCCAGATCCCTCGCAACTCAACCGAAGTTATAAACTGGAGAGCCACACCACAGTTTTCCAGCCATAAGTGTTTGCATTAAAAGCGGCTATAGAAGCCTACAAAGAAGAATACAAATACTCTCGGACAGTAAGTCGATACTGCAGGCGCTTGCCTCTAACCGCGTAGTTTCACAACTGGTGCAGGATTGTAGGCAGACTCTCAAAGCCGCAACAAACCTAGTAAATGTAAAACTGACATGGGTCCCTGGACACAGCGGTGTAGAGGGAAACGAAAGAGCGGATGAGCTAGCGAGAGCTGGATCAGCCGACCAAAATGCCACTAGAATAGACACAATTAAAGTGCCACCAGCAACAGTAAAAAGGAAACTAGACGATATCCTCTGGAAAGAGACGGAGACGGCTTGGAATGACAGGAACGAATGCAGGATAAGCCGAGCTCTTTGGCCTCACCCTAATCAAATGAGGACAAAACAACTCCTGGGGAAAAACCGAAATGGCGTTAGAACATTGGTGGCAGTATTAACGGGCCATAATTTTCTACGTCAACATGCCAAACGAATAGGAATCCAACCGGATGACACCTGCCGAGCTTGCGGCGAGGAGGAAGAGAGTACAGAACACTTCCTCCTAGATTGCCCGCGCCTGGCCAACAAACGCCTTACTTGGCTGAGGTGTACTGGCGTAACAGAATTGGAACACTTGGCGACCACAGAACTGGGGGAACTTCTTGGCTTCTGTAGGACGACAGGATGGACCATCTGTAAACAATAGTACTACACATGTGTAGCTAAGGGCCGATTCTGGCCTATGCTATTTTTCAGCAGGTGGACCCCAGTATAAATAATAATAATAATACCTCGATAGCAAAATAATCAAATTTCTACCTCACAGCTAAAATCGTAAAAAAAGATTTGTAGGACTCTCGTCCATTGGAATACTTAAGATCTAAAAACTTTACATTGTAGTAGCGACTGGAAAGTTGTTTACAGTTATTTGTCATTGCATTACATTTTGCCGCGTGTATATCTGCATTGTGTTCAAAAATGAAGCAAACGACCATTGAACAGCGAAATATTATAATTAATAATTTCCGGAACGGGAAAAAATATCGCAAATTCGCCGAAATCGTGTCGAGACCAATCAGCACTGTCCAGTATATTACAAAACGTTATGTGTGTGAATTAAGAGTGTCAAATTAACCTAGAAAGAGCCCATAACAAAATTTTTTGATTCACGCGATGAACGGTGGACCAGGAGCTCGAGGTGATGATGATCGCCTACGGTCGCTGAGAATTCAGGGAGAGTATCCAGGAAGCAGGAATACAGATAGTCTGGCAGCTGGTGGCTAAATGAATTAAGAAAAGAAAAAAATGTTACAGAAACTGTCTTAGCGAGATAGTCAAGTCTGATAACAGGTTAGATTGTTCTAATGAACGAACTCGCATACAAGTTTGACACCACAGCAACGCTCTTATAATCACATGGGATTATTATCTGTGTGGCATCAGCTTGTATGGAGACTGTAAAAGATGATTTTCTTTGTGATTATCACGAAACTTTCCTTGTATTTATCGTGAGATAAATACGTTGTGATAATCACCTGAACTTTGTGATATGTATCAGCAAGAGGAAGGCTACCAGAACGTGGAAGCCACAAAACGATGCTTCGATCGACGATGATCTAGTCTCCAGGTTGGTTCAACTTACTTGAGGTGTCAAGACGGCCTCGAGATGCGCAAAGCTCAGAACACTGTTATTTGTTATACAGCACACACGACCGATTCGCACAAAGAACACAGAGATAATGTAACATCGAGGAAGACTCAAGAGAGACTATATGAGTGTAATGTTAACAGCTGAAAGTAATAAAATAATGGAAAACCCAGAGCTATTTAGATAGCTCACTTAACGTGGAAAAACGCGTGGCCATGGAGGTAGGAAGGATTAGGACAGCAATAAAAAAAAGGTGCAGCGCACGTGTGACGCGTTGAGTCGCCAGCACAAAGAGTGAATTGTATGTGGATGCTGATTATTTTATTTTTCATTTTAGCGCTAAGGATTGAATGAATTTTACATGTTTTTTAAACAAAGAACGTTATTTACACTGACGAAAGCAAGTTTAACCTTTTTATGTCGGATCGTAAGGTAACAATATGGCGTGAGCCCAGTACAGAAAATGCACTTATAAATTTACGGCCAACCGTGAAACATGGTGGTTTAATGGTAATGGTTGGGGATGTCTCTCTGCATCACGCATTGGAGCCTTAGAATTTATGTATACGCAGATGGACAAACTGGTCTACCTGAACATTTAAAAAAAAATTTGAAGGCTAGCGCAGAAAAATACTGGGAATATTGGAGGATTTCAAAATTTATGCGAATGAGCCCAAACATACAGACCATATTATCAAGGAATGGCTCCTGTGTAATTGCCTAAAAGTTATCCAAAGCCCCGCACAGTCTCCAGATTTGAAAATCATCGAACATGTTTGGAATTTACTCGACTAACAAATTCGAACGCTTTCAAACACAAATAAAAATGAACTGAAAAACGCATTGCAGGAAGAATGGAGTAAAATTGACCGGAAGCACCTTGCGGACCTTGTAAAATCTATCCAACGCAGCCTGGAAACAGTAATTGAAAAGCGAGGATACCCCACAAAATATTCATTTATGTCAAAAACACTAAAATTTTATGTATATATTTTTGTTTACGATTTTGGCTATGAGGAAGTTTTTTGTTTTTCAAATGAATTAATTAATTTTTTAATAAAATTAATTTGAAAAGGATTATTTTTATTGTATTTTACTACATTTGCGTATAAGTAATTTATGTTACAATATTACATTCCCTCCATGAATACCATGCGCTTCATTAATTCTTTAGATGTTTTACGATTTTGGCTATGACACTGTCACGTTTTGATGTTTTAAATTTTGGAATGAAAAATTGAATTGTGGATATCATCACTGTATTCCGCTCATAGCACCCTGCTTAATACAAAATTTAAAGTCTGGATCGACAGACAATGGTCCACGTTGTTCGAGAGAGAGAGAGAGAGAGATGCATTCTAGACCTTTAGAAATCTTGAAAGCTTTCATAACGTTAGAGAAATTCTTGCGGTTGCGTGATGAAAAATAACATAAATCTAAAAATGCTTTTCCATATCTCTACAAGGACTTACTGCACGTCTCTCCTAGTTTTGCCTACAATGCTAACAACTATACTATTTCGACAACTCGCAAAAATCATCCATTCAAGTTTTGCAATTAGCTTGTAGAAATGCGTTTCGTTTACCAAAAGCATAATTTCTTACTACTAATGAATATTTGCATCTTTTAGACACTTGTGCAACCAGATGGTTCGCTCCGCTTTGAATGTCAACATGGAATAATGGAGTGCCAAGCAAATATTTACCATGCGTGTACAATCGAAGCAATTGAAGATGCTCGTGCTAGAGTAGATGTAATAGCGTGTATGATTCGTGATAATCACGCAGCCAAGGATGCAATGTTAAAAGTATGTTACATATATTAAAAATAGGAGAAACTTATTTTTAATCAAATAATATATACCAATCGAATATCCTTTTTGATGATTGATTAGGTTTTTATAATCTATTTAATAAGTTTTAGTATGTATTAATTCAAACATATTTTCTAACGTTTTCTAGTGCACGCGTGAGTACAAAATGGATAATGCAGATTTGATTGAAAAATGTGCCGAAAGTCCGCACGGAGCAGAATTACTTAAATTGCACGGTCAAGCAACTGATGCTCTTCGTCCTAAAATGACCTTTGTACCTACAATAACGTTAGATGGCTCGCAAGGACGACAAGCTTCTATTTTAAAAGATCTCTTTACCGAAGTGTGTAAGGTTGCTGCAGGTCGTGGCCCCCTACCAGATGTTTGTAAATCTTGAGCCGAATGATGATTATGGGCACCAGCAACGAATAAATGTATTTTATAATTTAGAATTCGATCTGATTTTGTGTTGTGATACTATGTTGGTATTTGTGGTTTTCATATAAGAAATTTTGGAAAATAATTCAATTTTGGCCACTTTCAAGTATTTTATTAATGGAGTTAGGATTAATTATTTTGGCAGATCTCTTGTCTTGAGAAGAGAGTGATTGACGTTTACATTCAGCCCGCAAACGTGACTAGACTAAGGTTTTTACTTATAGTGATATTAACTGTGGTTATTTGCAAGTTTTAAAATCTGTAGGTGAATTGACGCGTTCCATTGTGTTATTGCGATGATGAATAACACTAAAATGTAAATGTATAAAATGCTCAGGAAATGGATAAAGAATTTTTCCAGTCAAAAATGTTGTAGTCGATAACTGAATCTTTCAAAATCAAGACGTTTACCCATTTTCGGTTCAAACGTATAAACTGTTTGATTCGGTCTTCCAATCTGTGACAGTATTCAAATTGGTATCAACACCCTTCAAATGCATTCATACATATTACATCTCCAAACGTTCCTTTCAAAACATATACATTCAGAATTTTCACATGAAAATAACTTCATTTAACCAAACGTCTGCAGGTAGTAATCCTCATATGTAAAACGGGAATATCGTTTAGGAAGATGCAGTCTTCCGAATCGTTTATGCACTGACAAATATTGCACTAATTTAAAACTCGAAACCTAGCCAGTCAAGTATTTATTAATCAACCCGTTCGCTCTAAAATGGAATTTTAAATCCAAATTTTTACGAAATTACTGAAAAGAAATTTACATTTTGCAACAATCTAAACCACATTGTTCAAAAAATTATACCCCGCCTGCTTGAACTTGTATGTCTGCGTATAAAAAATAAAATGATGTACACAAATATTGTGTGTATATTCGTATCATATTGAAAGTGAACTGTTAATATTTGCTGATTCAAAACTAATTTGCAGGCAAACTTAGTACCTAACATGAAGAAACAAAAAACATGTAGTTCAATATTTAGTAAAATAAATGTTGTCAAGCTAATGTTTAAAACTTTTTGTACAATTTTTAACAATGAATAAATCGAAGGAAGAAAATTAATAATAAAATTCAAGTATTATTTGTGGTTTTCTTGCATTATTTGAGTAAAACACAATGAATATAATTATTGCAATTATATAATCTGCAAAACAGACACAATTCATTGCGGTTCTTACTAAATTTAAGCTCTTTGCTTAGTGATACGAATAGTTCCTTCGTATTGGTCCTACTTTGGTGTGCCCACACTAAAAAATGTAAATCTTGTTTAATCTAAAAGCACCGTAGCCAGTTGATACCCCAGCGATAACGCGATGATAGCTACATACTTTATAGCTAAAGCTATAAAGTATGTTCCGCCATCAAAGCCCAAAAGAATAACAAAGTGCCGGGCAAAGGCATGACTCCACTAAAGCTCCTGACCCTACTAGATAGACTACTAGACTATACTACTAGACTATACTAGATCCGCACATACTGGGGAGCGAATTGTGACTCGGATCACTACTTGATTTAACTAATATATCGATGTCGCGTGTCAAAGGCGTATTCGACGAAGACCATCCCACTACGTAAATTCGACATCGAAAGGCTCCAAACGGCGTCTGTTGCCAAAAATTTCACCAGCTAGCTCCCATTCTATCAGATACTTGCTGAAAACAAGTAACGAAATATGGGTGGAATGAAAGCGGCAATCAAGACCGCGGTGCAAAAGAAATGATTGGTTTGATGACGAATGCCATAATACGTTAGATAAAAAAAGTCGGGCGTACAAATTTTTAGGAAGGAATCCCAGGACGAAGAGAGATAATGAGAATCTCAGAAGCGTACCGAATAAGATAAGAATTAAGAAAAGAAAATACTATTATGAACAATTCAGGAGCATTGATGTGAGTCTAGCGAGCAACAACAAAGACAAGTACACAAAGCAGTGAAAAGCTTAAAGCGAGTTTATCAGGCCAATACCACGCTCTGCCATGATGACATCGACAACATAATCGCTGATGAAAGCAGGATTAAGTTAAGATGGGCTTCATATTTCAAGAAGCTGCTTTATCTTTCGCATAGCTCCAGAATAGTGGAACCGAGAGATAATCATTCCTGAAGAATTGGTCCATTGGTCCAATTATGGATGAATAAAGATATAATAAAGAAAGAATGATAATGTGCCGGGGCTCGATGCGATTTCAATGGAGTTCATTGAATATGGTGTGAACAGTGTTCAGAAAGCCATCCACAAAATTATCCAGTAAATCTGGCAACAAGAACATATGCAGAACGGGTGGAGCCAATTAATTATATTTGCTATCCAAAAAAAGGTGACAGGCGATAGTGCGAAAACTAAAGATCCATATCACTACTTTGTACGGGGTACAACATTTTTTCGAACATTTTAGGAAATAAAATCAGGCTTTAGACCTATTGTTTACTATCAAGCTGAGAAATGCTGGGAGTTTAACATAGACGTTTGCCAGATTTTCGTTGACTTTAAGCAAGCATACATATAAGCGAAACATATAATGCTTCACTTTGGTATCCCAGACAAATTAGTTCATCCTACTAAAATGACAATGACGTCGACAACCTCCCAGGTCCGTATCAATAACCAACTCATCAACGTCTTTGACACAAATGCCGGGCTGAAGTAGGGAAATGGGTTGGTCCCTTTGCTATTCAATTTGGCTCTGGAATATATCAAGTCAAGTGTCAGGCTAAGTAGATGACATCAACATTTTGTCACAGTCGCTAATAACTGCCAAAGAACTGTTAATGAAATTCGACAGCGAAGCAAAACTAATAGGGCTACAGATCAATCAAAAGAAAGCAAAGTTAATGATTCAGTCAATATTTAAAACCTCAAAGAGCCACAATATCTCAGTTTTGGATTCCAGTATTGAAAATGTGTGCGAAATGGTGTATCTAGGCGCCAAAACAACAAGAGCCGCTAATGAAAGAGAAGAAATATGCCGAAAAGTACAGCTCACAAATAAAACCTTTTATTCAGTTTAGAGGATCATGAAAACCAGCTGCATATATAGGAAAACAAAACTCCAAGTGTACAAATCTGTGATAAGACCCTAATCCAAGCTACCGCAAAATATTGAGCGACGGGTCCTGAAGCGGATAATTCGAACGAAGCCAGACGGGGACTCATGGCGCGTTCGATACAATCATGAGCTGTATGAATTTTTTGACGAGCTGGAGGTCTTAACCATTGTAAGATCAGTGTGAGAAACCGAGGAAACGCTAGCCTGACTCTATTGACGAAGTCAGTTCATCGCTGCTCGGTGTGAAAATTGGAAGACGCGGTTAATGAGCCGAGACATTTGGAGGCGCTTGTTGCAGGAAACATAAGACCGAGGAGGCTAATATGCTAAGAAGAAGAAAAAGAAGTCGAGGAAAAATCCCCTAAAATACAAAGTTTCATAATTCGTCCCTAATCAAATAATCAAAAATGTTTGCGAATTTGTTTATTCAGGCGCCAAGTGAAAGAAGAGCGGCAATCAAACATATGAAATATTTTTATATGAAGAGTACAGTACAGGGCGTTCTATCCAGTTCAGACTATATTGAAAATCAGCTTGCATATACAAGAAAACAAGGTTTCAAGTAAAAAAGTTACGATAAGTGCTATGCTAGAATGTGTAACATGGACTCGAAGCATCTGTAAACAAAGAAAATACTTTTGGGAGGCATATTTCCGGAGCAGAACGGGAAGTGCACTTATGGTGAATTCAATATTATGTTCAATAAATGTTCGATGATTTGGAATCAAAGGTTATTAGACAGCAGAACCTGCAATACATGAACAACTGGTATCTAAAAGGTATTACTAGGGAAAATCCAAGGGCGAAAACCAGTGGAGAAGTTAAAAAAACGCTAGTTCAACTGTGTCGACGAAGACGATTCATTGCTTCTCGGATTTCGAAAGTGAATGACGTAGAAAAACATAAAAGAATATGTGTTCATAAAAAAGTAGGAAACTTATTTATAATATTGGTAAGTCTTAAAAGTATTGAGCGTTTTTATGTCGTTTTCAGATTGAATATTTGTTTTATTTAAAATGGATTTTATTTAAGTACATATTTTCCATTATTATCTACGACCTTTTGCCATTTTTTTGGTAGAGCCATTACTCCATCTGTGTAGAACTTCTGTGGTTTATCAGCGAAAAACTTGGCCAAGTGAATTTCACAGTCCCTTCTTGAAGTGAATTTCTTTTCATTCAGGAAGTTTTGTAGAGACCGAAACAAATGGTAGTCTGATGGTGCAAGGTTTGGACTATACAGTGGATGCATCAAAACTTTTCAGCCAAGCTCTGTGAATTTTTGCCGGGTCATCAAAAATGTGTGTGGCCTGGTATTGTCAAGATGGAAGATAACACCCTTTCTATTGATCAATTCTGGCTGTTTTTTTTTGGATTGCTTTTTGCAATCTGTTTGATTGCTGACAGTACAGAGCCGAATTAAGTGTTTGGCCAGGTTCTAGCACCTCATGATAAACAATTCCCTTCCAATCCCACCATACACACAGCATAACCTTATTTGGTGTCAATCCTGGCTTTGAAGTCGTTTGTGATGATTCAACTTTTTTGACGATGATCTTTTTCGAACGACGTTCTCGTATCTTACCCATTTTTCATCGCCCGTAATGATTTGTTTCAAAAATTGGTTCGATTAAATTGCGTTTTATTAGCATTTCGCAAATGGAAATTCGGTCGATCAAATTTTTTTGTGTTAATTCATTCGGCACCCAAACGTCGAGCTTCTTTGTCTTTATCCAGCCTTACGCAAATGGTTCAAAACTATTTGGTGATGAATATTCAGTTCCTTAACAATGTCATGGCTGCTTATGTGCCGGTCTTCTTCAATTTTTTGTAAGATTTCATCGACTTTTTCAGTGATTGGTCGACCTGAGCGAGGTGCATCTTTGACATCAAAATTTCCTGAAATAAAGCGAGCGAACCATCTCTTTACTGCGGGTTTTTATAAAGTATCATGACCGTAGGCACCACAAATTTTTTCACGAGCTTGCGATGCATTCTCACCTTGATCGTAGTGATATTGTAGAATATAACGAATTTTTTCAGAAATCTCAACTCATTTTTCAATGAATACAACTTTTGACACGAATATCGAAATACAAAAGAATTGCCCGATATATGACAACGAACATAATCTAGTGACAAAAAAGGCTCAATACTTTTTAGACTATCCAATATATGTTGAAAATTGTCTGATGCATTTTCCTGTCAATGATCAAAATTGATGCGTTGCCATCAACAGGATGCAACTTGACAAATCTTGTGATTATACGGTGAAGAATGTTTTTGAAATGACGAGCGATTTCAATTGGGGGTTTCTTAAACTTGTGTAGGGCTTTTAATGCGAGATTATTATCTTTGACACCTAACTTCACATTTCCACATAAGATCAAAAATGTGTTTATATAAGATCACAAATAACAAGTGAGTATAATAAGTAATTTCAAGTAAGAAACAATCGAATTTAAAATATACGCAAAGAGTTTAACACCATTAAGGCGTCCAATATTTAAACTACGAAGTAGCTTACTTTATTGTCTTTTCTTATACGGGACAGTGCTCCGTAGTGTGCTGGCAGATGCATTGGTGTCTTCTCGGCAAAATAGTAAAATCTACCCTCCCTTAAGTTTTTTAAAATATTTGTGTCCTGTGGGAAAATGTAAAAAAATTGTGTCCTTCGAATGCACGATGTCCTGTGAATACTTCTGGAACGACTCTTTCCTTTCTCTTGACCGTTCCGGTGCTATCTCAAAACTCCTTCTCGTTTCGATCCTTCAAAGGCAACTCCAGAATCTGAGACATTCTCCATTCCCATTTTCCTTTAGGCTCCGGTGACTAAAACTTTTTTCACACGCACTTAGGTTCGGTTTCAGGTTCGGAACGCAATCTATCTTTTCTGGTGTTAATTGTAAATTGTGCCTTTATAAATTTCATACAGGTTTACCGCTTGAAAATAAATCTAAGGATACGAATTGAGTGAAATGGATAAGCTTGTTTCCTGTTTTAAAACTGATCAAAACCAATACGATATCGATGACTATCTATAGAAAAAACAGATTGGAGCACGGCTTGTCCAAAATGCTGTCAAATAACACTAATTGCTTTAGAAGAAAAAGCATGACAAGGTGAGGATACTCTTTCAAAGATGCGCATGAAGGATAAGTGCGACATTTAAAAAAGGACGATTTCTATGTTGCAGATAGTGAATTTTTGGACGGGATGGATGTATACATCAATCAACAATCTTCTATAATGCAATTAAATGTAATTCTGCTGTTCAATCAAGTACGACGGACGGCTAATGGTTGCATACAAATTGAGCGAGAGGCATCTGTGGTGGTATTCATAAATGGCAATTTTAGTCCGAACGATGTACAGAGTCGTTTGCAACCAAGTCCTTTCTGTGGACAACAAAAGGATTATTTTTGATAATCCCTATTACTCAAAAATTGTACGCCTTATCTCGTAGATGAAAAAGGGAAATCAAGGAACTCATTAGTCTTAATCAGCTCCTTACTACCGACCTACTAAATTCTCATTATAAATTCGCCACAATTCGCTTCCACATATTGAATTTAGATACACTAGTAGTAAATTAAAAAGAACAGAAAAAACGACTTACCCATTTCTTGATTCACAAATTATTTATCGATTGAATTATCCTTTCTTGTTTGCAAGTTCAATTGTCTACAAATCAATAGTCCTCAGGAATAGCTCCACAAAATATGTTTTGCAAAATCAGTGCCGAGTTCAAAATAATGTGATATCAGTTTTTAACGTGTCTGCGCCTTTTTGAGGTCCTAGTGTTAGACCTGCTAAGTTGATCGGTAATTTGTTTTGACGTTGGTCATTACTTCAAATTTCGCTCTCTAAAATGCATCGCGGAACATTTTTCCACGCGATATGTCTCATAGGTAATCTATAGGAGAATAACTGCATGAGCCTTTTACATTGAATAGATAAGGACAACAGGAATTGGTGAAATAATGATGTTAAATTGATTGAGAATAATTTGCTGTTGAGTATAATTTATGTTTGGTAGGTTTTGAATGATATATTAAAGATTTTTTGCCATTCAAAGCGTTCCTAGATGCACTGTTGTTTTAAAACTGTTAAATAGCTACAGTAAATGTTATTTCTCAGCGAAGAACTGGTATCCGGCAATTTTTTAAGATAAACTGCTGTTCTCGTTTGACTTTTTGAGTATTGCAATGGTTTTTTGCAGCCCTTTACCAAGTTTTTAGGAACTTTCACAACTTTAACTTTCCCTACCGCCAAGTTCCAGCAAGTAACTTCGAATCGCACTATTAACAATGCATTTTAATAAACAGTGCGACAGCTGTGAACAATTGTAATTCATCCTGGTAGTTACAAGCGTCCGTCGCCTCGTCACCCCGTACATCTCGTCACTCCGTACATCTCGTCACTCCATACATCTCGTCACCCCGTACATTCAAGAAGTAAGCCGAGATTTTGTCATCGTACGGTGGCATATAAGTCAGTATCAGTGCGAAATTTACTATATTATATGTAATTAATAGTCGCCGCTTTGTCTCCCGAGGAACACCCAACATTTACACTCACTTCGCTCAGCCGAGGGATAAGCAGCTTAACGTATATTTTAACGATGTATTCCCAGTAGATCAGCTTTATATCAAGGTATCATTCCGACCACACTACCTGGTCGGAATCTCAATGGAGCTACGTTTCGAGATCAACACTTGGTATTCTTCTATTATGCTTCACTAGGCAATCTCCGTCTTGCTGATCACCAACCGGAAGGTATGCTCAATCATCCCCCGTTCCACCTTCGTCACGACTTGATTCTCGTAGTCTAACTAATGCGGAAACAACTGGTCCGGTCCAGCTGCGGTCAAAACATGTCCAATTCACAAGATCGCACAGTAAGAATTTCAAGACGCAATAAAACAAGTCTCGATGGCATATAATATCCATCGGTTCTAGAGACAGATCAGCAACATGCCGCTAATCAATTTGAGCTAGGATTGGTTGGGAAATTCAACGGTATGCTTCCGCTGTATTTGTTTTAGCTCATCTCATGGCTCCAATTCCATAGCAGATGGCTTCTTCGGAAGCCGAAACTAAAGTCATCAGGTGCAGGGCCGGCAGCCTTTACACCATGTACAGTGGGCGGTACTCTGACGGAACGTTCTATTTTCCACCAAAATGGTTCCCCGTGACTAAAGACAAATTTTATAAATCCAATATGTAAATAAGTTAACTCACCACAACCATGAGTTATACATCAAGCACTCCACTAGGATCCAATGTTTTCCGTTTCTTACTTGTGTTTCTCAATACAATCTCACTTTCTCGAACGTAAAAAGAGACACATGTGCCTACGCACCGCAGTTGACCAGGCCCACCTTTCTTAAAGTTATTTGATCATGGTTGATGCACAGGGAAGGAGTCTGAAACGCTTTCCATTAATACTTAGCTCGCCCATTTGAGGAATTTGATCCATTAAAGCAGAGTCTACTGGTGACTACAATGTGCCTGCCGCCTTATCCCATCGTTTTGATCTTAAGAAGTCATTTTGCGCTTTTGTTTCTAAACTAATGTTTTTCCTTGCACTTCTGGTTGCCGATCTGGAAACAGATACTTCGGTGGCTTCTGTCATTTTTCTGACCTGATGTTCTCTGCACCTGATCATTTGATGATGGTTGGTGCACGGGAAAAGCGTTTGAAACGCTTCCCATTAAAATGGGCTCACCCTTTGGAGGTACTTGATTGGATAAAGCCGAGTTTGCTGGTGGCTTAAATGTGCCTAACGCATTATCGTGTTCATCTCCACACCTTCTTTTGCACTTATGTTTCTAAAATAGTGCTTTTCAGGGAATTCCTTGTTGCCGATCGGGAAGCAGATTTTGGTAGTTTCTGACATTTTTCTGCATCTGTACACGTTGTAACCCGATAAGTTCTTCATTTCATCAGTACTTAGGATTCCCCTGCAGAAGGGTTTCCGTGAGACGATGAACCCAAGTCATGGACTCCTTTACTGGAGTGCCAGATATTTTTGTAAACTAAAATTATCTTACAAAGAAAGGTGGAAAGAGCTCAAGCTGGTTTCGAACACGCGTCCCTGCCGCTTCTCGTCAGGTGCCAACTCACAGGCCGGGACGCATCGATTGGCACTACCAGCTGGGTGAATGTCGTCTGGTTATAATTACGTTTTTTTTTATCATTTTTTCGCTCTCAGCTTGAACTTGTCCTATGTTCCAATTTGCCTTTGGTAAGCTTTATCAATTTTTTGAAGTTATTGGTGAATCAATTTATCCATTTTCACTTAGAACTTATAAGTGATTTATACCCCTGCTAGCTAACTAAGCGAAGACTCTTGGGTGCGGAAGTTCTGATCAATTTGAAAATCGATAAAATTATCTTGTTAAGCGTGTAACGAACAGCTCATCCTCTCATTCCAGATATTTATGCGAATACACTTACAGAGCAAGAGCGATTTAGCTTTGCCTGTATTGAGGGCATTGGGGTATGATGTGTTGATTTTCGTTCAAAGTGTGGTCTTCTCTCCGCACGTCCCATCGAGGTCATGGTGGCAACGGCGATTGATCAGCTAAAATTCGATATGTTGATGAAAAGACCAAATAAAGTCACATTACAGTGACCCCTTAGGGGCACACAGGAAAGAAGCCCAAGTGCACTGAGATCGAAAACGCTGGCTAATGTGTGCAGCACCATATCCAATACCACTTACTAGTCTGTAGGAAGAGGGGGAAAAAAAGAAATGTTGATGATGAATTTGTCATGATCACCAACAAATCTATTCTTGATTCAATCGCTTGCCTTTGTGGCGTCCCCCCGGGAGTTTGTAGTGTGCGTGGCTGACCTTATTGCCTCGAATTTAAGTTGCCACACACGAAATTTGTGTCGATGACCACGGGGAAAGTATGTCAGTGAGTTGAGTTGGTCTGAAAATACTCTATCGAGTCTTTTGCAAACAAAGGATATCTTGCAAAGAAGATTTCGTTTCACATGTGGTCATTGACATAGCCACGGTCATCGATTTGACCCCTGTGTGCTAGCATTCCAAATCGATTATAGCATGCAGTGGTAACCCGGGCTTGCCTCTCTTCATATAAATCACAATGTAGGCGCTACGACCAGAACGGCAGGTCATCAGATCATCTGTCATCGGTAATAGGCTTCCTGACAGAGCTCTCAGGCTCCCCTTATTTATTCTTTTTATTTTTCTTGTATTATTTGTTCTTGTCGTCGAGCGTCGTCTTTGAAACCCGATATATTTTTAATCCCATGACCACATGACAACATGACCAACATTATAGGTGCATATAAAGCACGAAATGTTAACTGAATAGTCTGCTGCCCGGAGACTGATCTAGCCACATTTCAAGCAAATGTCTTTTGGTTTCGGCCTTTATAACTATGCCTTCTTTGGTTATAGAACAAGTACCGATATCATCCAATCTAGCAAGGCATTGCTCAAGAATATTTCATAAAAAGAAGTGAGTAGTTTGGTATACTTACTGAAGTGTATTTTGTTCTGAGCAATGAACTCTGTTAGAGACAGTCTACTTTTAGTAAATCATTTGCAACTAAACAATTTAGATTGTAAGGACCTTCCGAAAATATGAGAGGGAATATCCGAGAATCCAAACCTTTTCTATAAATCCATTCACCTCATATCAAGTAATGTATACACAAACACTAATTTCGTAATCTGTAATAAAATGTGGAATTTTGAAATGTTCGTTAAATTAAATAACTTTAACTTACCGACACTTAAGCAAATATTTTTCATTCGATTTTATTGAACCCTTAAAATACATTCTTTTTAAAGTAGATTAAAAATAAGCATGAAATTTTAATTATCTCCACATTCCATAGGTTGTACGTCTTTTGCTTCAGGCTGATCCGTAATTTCATTGAACATATATTCATCCTGATACTCCTTCAAAATTTTACTGGATCGATTCTCATCAATGAACAAGGAGTATACTTTTTTAACATCTTCCATGGCAACTTCGGTTCCTTTGCGTCGTCGGCATACTAAGTTTGAAGTTGTTATTAATTGAATAGCGTACCGTAAACTCGTATCGGTTGCAATTCTTGTTAAAATTGTTAGCGCATCAGCACTCATTATGCAATCTTCTTCCTCGCAACGGATCTTAAGAATTTCCTTCATTTGTCTGTCCGTATAGGGCACAGTCCGAATAATGATCATCCGATCTAATAAGTCAATGGGTATGCCATGCGGACTTCGATAATTCGTTCCGCGAATTCGAGTGATTCCTCTATTTGTAGCCATAATGACAACAGGTGCCATATCGCTCTCCAACGCCCGATTCAAGTAGGAGAAACACTCAATGTCCAGCATATGCGCTTCATCAATGAACAATACACCAGGATTGATTTCAGCTTTGCCTTCCTCGCGCCACTCCATTACTTTATTGTTTATCTGGTCGCGAATTTCTT
Organism: Stratiomys singularior; assembly: GCA_954870665.1. Lineage (NCBI taxonomy): Eukaryota > Metazoa > Arthropoda > Insecta > Diptera > Stratiomyidae > Stratiomys > Stratiomys singularior. Next base: position 83,692,844 of record OX940879.1, on the reverse strand, counting down.
GCTTTATTTCACCCGTATCGCCAGAGAAGAGTGCCAGGAAACCATGCGTCCGACTGTTGATTACATCAATTTCGTGTAGGGTCACTGTGTGAACAACTTCCTTGCGCTTCTGCAACTCGCCCTCGGGACATTGTACGAATCTAGTTTGTGCGCCAGTTGCGTCGTAGTCTCGCGCCCTGGTAAAGCTACGTCCAAGCTTACTTACTTTTCCCGATGCTTTGTCAATGGTAATAACGTCGCCAGCTTGGATTTTCTCTTTCATGAAACTCTCAATGATTTTGTTGCCCAAATCGTAATTTGTTTCCATTTCGGTCGTTTTCAAAGTAACTTTTCCTATCTTTTGGCCCGTTCCAGTCGCCGGACGATCAATTTGTATCTCGACTACTTCACCTTCAATTATTTCAGTTTCTTCTTTGATACGTACCCCAATGCTTTTCCGAAGAGCTTGCGAGAGCCCTTCAGTTTTGCTCATTTCTAGTGAATATATTTCAGAGCCAGACATACTGGTAAACGGAGTTTCATTGCCCAATGCCTAAAATATAGTAATGATTATTTTTGTGGTAGATTTATTTAATTTCAGAATTATTGTAGCGTAATTGTGAAAAATTTTGATAACAAACCAAAAAGTACAAGGGAAAGATTAACTAGTCAACCTTAAGTAAACTCGGATTGAAATCCAAATGAAATGATTGAAGGAAGCTTTGAAAGTAGGCAGTCACATTTTGCTAGCCGGTGACGTAGACGAGGGCGCTCAAGGAGTTATAATCATGAAAGTAAAGCGAGTGGTATTGTTTCGTCTCCGGAAAATTGACAATAGAAGTAAGCAATAATAGCTTGTCTTTTTTTTAACAAGAAAATTTTATAGAGTTCTGAAAGAGCAAGGCAAGGCTAATCAACCGAATGATTGATTTGAAGCGCTTGCATAGGAAGGAGCGGATTCAGGTTCACTCAAATCCTCAAGCTACAATTCTGACCGGGAATGAGCGTTAATTCATATGTTTTTGTCGATATGCGAAGGTGTGCTAAAGGACAGATAAGCTGGGAATATATAAAAATTTAACAACTAAATTGAAAAGCAGAAGCCAGAAATCAAGGGGGATTTGGGGAATCTAAAACAGAATCTGCACTTTCAACCTTTAATAGATGACTCCAGTAGAAGATACGTTGAAAAAGGTAGAAATGATGCAGCATGAAATAGAAACACACAAGAAAACATTGAACGAAACAATTGATAACCGCTACACCAGCTACACAAAATGAATCTCGAACATATCTCACGAAATGAAAAGGCGCCTTATTGTCGGTCATACGGCTTTGAGTATCTACAAAACTAAGTTTGAAGGACTCAGTAAAACAAAGGGTAAGCAGGAGTGAGACAACTGATTCTGAGATTCTCCAAATTATCATCGTCGAGTCGGAGTCAACCATCATCACGAATCCTGAATTATCTTAAGATGCAATATGGTGACGATCATCTGAAGAAAATACACAGGTCAAAATTAAGACTTCGGATGTAATACTCAAAAAACTGAACTGCACTTGAGAACATAAAAGAAGAAGCTCGAATTTGGATCGAAAGTGTACAGTTAAATGACTACGAAATAGTTCATCTGATACAAAAAGGACATGGCAAGGCAGATACTTTATCGTTCGTATTCAGTCAACCTCAAACAATGCAGGCGGGTAATGCCAATAGAACCAGCAGCGGGTGTGCGACCTTAATCAAGGAGGGTTAGTTACGGAAAATCCCTGATGCCCAGGTGACATGATATTGGGATACGTTTCCTATGGAAAGAGGCTACTCGATGTTCCGATTGGAAAGGTCTATGAGTCACGGCGATGCCCCTGTCTTTAGTACCCAATGTGCACCAATGACCACGCGGGAATACTTTTCTAAATTTAAATGGATAAATTGATGCAACTTCGGTGTCATAAATGGGAAGGTCTAGTAGGAAACGACACTGTCTGAGCTGATAGGAATACGAAAAAGAGGACGACGAACGAACATTCAACCTCAATTAGTTGGTGTGATTGAACGATTTAATGACACCCTGAACAGACATTTAACTGATATGGTTACTCTCAACCGAAAATGCGGCAACCTGCAAATTCCATTATTCATGATGGCGAAGAGACTTGCAAAGGTATACGTTCACGGATCTAGCCACGGCGGCCAAAGCCACCTTTGGAATAGGCAATTTGATCTGAACACTGCTACTGAGCAGCATCAGCCTGGCTCGCAGCACTTGAATTAAAAAAAAAAACCGGTACAAATAAGCGGAATGGTTTAGAGATAATTCCAATCGAATACTGACTGCATGAAGACGAACGTGTTATTAAGGTGAAATGATTTGAGTGATAGGATATAAGTCGAAGTGTTGAACGTAGGCGTTACTTCACGATCTCAAGAAACTGGGTTGGTTTGATGCGTCAATCAGCGCCGCTCATTATAAATGTGGTCCCAACATTGTAGAAAACTAAATTCCCAACTGATCTTTGCTCAATTCTTCATACTATCTATATAAAGTAGAAGTCACTACGGTTTAGCCAGGATTGGCTACTCACAATGAATGGAGTGACAGCAAACTGGTATGGACTGCATCTAGTCCGTAGAACAGATAAAGCCTCTATTCAGGTGTTTTACGTTCCTATTACGATTCTAGCTGCAATCTTCTAATCTATCCTTTATCTCCATCCTATAACGGTAGGTTAATATGCCCAAAACCTATATAGACAGATTGCACAGACTTAACACATACCTAAGAACTTCAGAGAGAGCTACCGACCCACTTCAAGGCCCACAGACTACAGACCTACGAACGACTATAACTTACCCCAAGGTCATACAAAATAGGACCAAAATTGACTTAGACACCCATCGTCATTACTCCCGCACTACCAGACAAAGCAGATAATTTGGTATGGCCTTACATATCTAAGGCCTCAAGATAATGCCGGTAGACTCCAGAGGGGCATCTGCCCGATTTCTACTACTATATTTCTATTAACCGTTAAGTACTATTAAGACAACTCAGTGCGAATCAAAAGTTAAAGAAAGCAGAACATTAGAATATAATACAGTTATAACGATAAAATGCAATTCTAATAAAAGGCAGCACGAACCAATAAATTTACAACATTTAAGATGCTCAATGAGCAGTCAAAGATCTAGTACTTCTCCGTGTAGCGGAGTATTGTAGCTTTGTCTAAACTTCACGCGCGAACATATTGATCCCATCAATGGTCTCAGGAACGGCCAATGCATCCCCAATATCCATTGGGGTCCTGAGGTAGGCAACGTCTTACTTCTTACGGATGTCGGCATGTGACAAGCACTCAAATAAGACATGGTACCATGCCTGACCCTCAGCCCCACACAGACGACACCCACGATTTTCATCAACACAATGGCTAGGCGCAGTTAAAACGCACTTTAGGCGGATGACTCAAGTTGAACACTCCCTTCAGGAGCATCGACACGTTTTTTCAGGAGGGACGACCAGTTCCACTCTGTTACACCATTTTCGAACCTAAGACATGTATTCTATAGCTTTGTCCTCCAACCGCTTCGATTTTCTTCCTCCACAATAATAAATAAGTCGACAAGAAGATCATAAATTACGAAATAGTCTCGATTCGACAGTGAAGAGTGATAGTCATAGTTGATAGATCAAGGGCTAGCTTTTCAATTCAAGATCAAATCCAGTTATTAGTTGTTTTTGATTTGCAAGTTAACTGAGGCAACTTACAGGCAGAAGTGTGTAACAGAACAACAGAAACACATATTCCCGTTCTAAGCAGGTTAAGAATTCGGACATCATACCCGGATGAAACCCTCCTCAGGGACCAGATCATGATGGCCAAAAACGAAGCGGCAAAATAGATGAACAACAGATTCGCACCATTAGCCACTCTTCAAGATGACAACGACCCGAATAACGAGCTGACCCCACTAAAGCTCAATAAAAGGTAGAAATTCCTCCTATCACATTTACAGATCTACCACGGGGTTCTATAGAGGCGATTATGACGGAATTAAAGATGTCCTCATGCTCAATCAAGCTTATGTCATAGATTTACGAAGATTACGACAATATCAAAGAATTTCTCATTGCCAAAAAAGTAAATTTCTTCACATCAACGGGCAGATAAACGTCCCCCGAAGACATGATTTCCCTGTAGGCGACCTGAAGAAAGCCCTGAAAGCAAAATCGGGGATTTGTGTGCTACTTGTATATGCAACCGAGAAACAGAAATGAGTGAACTCTGTGAAATAAAAACCCTAATGCACAATGTAGTGAAATAGAATTACTATAACCACAGTAATAATGGCCCAACTCAATGTCGTAATTGTTAACCGTATGGACACGGCGCTTCGAATTGGCACCTACTTATAAAGTATTCTGTTTGTGGTGGTAATCATAATTTCTTCATGTGCAGTCTTTCTAATGCATCGCGTGATAAAGTTAAATGTAGCAATTGTGGGGGGACCACTATTCAAACGCTGTTTTATGTAAAAGCCGGCTGGAAGGCCATTTTTTAGCCATTAAGGAAACGCTTTCCAAGCGTAAATCCCGAGACAAGAACCCGGTGTCGAGTGAGCGAAAAGCCACCGACACTATACCTCCCATTATACCGCGCTCAAGCTAGGATAAATTCTCTAGCCAGCTCTTCGAGAAACCCAAGCGGCCCAAACAGTGAACTATTTTTTGAGGAAAACTTTCTTGATCTTCTGCATGAACTCATTCAAGAGTTGACGTCATGCAAAAGCAAAGTGGACCAAGACAATGTTTTAATTATAAGGTGCGCAACTAAATTCGCGCTGTTTTTTTATGAAATTGCCACTTTATTGTGAAAAAATGGTTAAAAATGAATCATTCAGAATATTGCCCATCGCTAGCGACAACTTTTTCCCATTTATTTCTTTCATTTCTTTCTGGCAGAGCGCGCATACCGTCACGGTAGAAGTGTTCGTCTTTTGAGGCTATCCACGAATCAAGCCATTTTGAGATGTCTTCATATGAGTAAAACTGTTGATTAGCCAGACCATATGACATCGAACGGAATAAGTGATAACCGGACGGCGCAATATCTGGGGAATATGGCGGGTGGGGTAGGACTTCCCATTTGAGCGTTTCTATGTAGGTTTTAACGGGTTTGGCAACATGAGGCCGAGTGTTGTTATGCTGTAGAATGACTTTTTCGTGCCTCTGCTCGTATTATGCCCGCTTTTCGCGCAGTGCTTGGCCCAATCGCATCAATTGAGTTCGATACCGTTCCCAGTTATGGTTTCGTTTGGTTTCAATAGCTCATAATAAACACTCCCCTGGTCCCACCAAATACACAGTAAAACCCGAGCCGACAACATAGAAGCATGACCGGGGAGTCCCCATGATTTTCTTCTCTTTGGGTTGCTATGATGAATCCATTTTTCATCATCCGTAACGATGCGATGAAGAACCCCCTTCCTTTTTGCTGCTGGAGCAGTGTCCACAAGCGAAAAAACGACGCTCAATGTCTCTTGGCTTCAATTCATAAGGAACCCAAGTTCCTTGTTTCTGAATCATTCCCAACGCATGCAAGCACTTGGAAATTGCTTGGCGGGTAACTCTTAATACTGAAGCAAGCTCCTGTTGCGTGATACCGTGACTGGAATTGCATACGCTCTATCAAAAAGGCAGAGCTCTGCACGAGCTAATATCCAAATCAAATATTTTTTTTAACGCATCTAGTGAACCCACTTTTTACTCTTACAAGGAATCCGGCTCAGTTTTTTTTTTGTGGTAGGGAGGTGAAGGCTGTTTACGCTCTGAGTGTGGGACTCCCAGACGCAAAATGGTTTTGGACTTCCCACTAAACACCTCCCCTGTCAACCTGAGAACCTAGCCTGGAACCGTTTGACACATTACTTCGGGCTAGGCTTCGTGTTCCTACGCCTAGAGGCGCCTTCGGATTATGGGAATCACTTCTCTAACGGGAAGGACGGGAGAGGAAGGAAGTGCTAGAAAAGAGATCCATCCATCCCCGATGCCTCCCAGCGCTCCAATAAAACTTTTTTCAATATTAGCACTGCCCGAGCATATTGCGCCACGCGATTCCAATTGACAACTGTTTTCAGCATTACTCCGACGATAGTTTCCGGACAGAGCTCTCCAATTTCGCTGAGGAGGTCCCCCGCTGCTGCCTCCACCTTTTGCAGTAGAAGAATGTGCGACAGGCGTCATCCGGTTCCCCTGCACAAAACACACAGTTAGGAGACCATGCTCTGTAAATTTTGCACAGGTAGGACCGAAAACAACCGTGCCCGCTTAAGAGCTGGGTCAAGGAGAAATCGGTCTCACCATGCACTCGACTGAACCACGGCCTCAGGTCAGGGATCAGACGTGCTGTCCACCTTCCCCCTGTTTCTTGCTCCCAGGACTGTTGCCAATCGCTGAGAGAGCGAAGTCTCTCTTCCTTGGTGATCTCTTCTCTTCGATCTTCGCCTTCTGCGCTCTCTCGCAAGGAGGGTGATGGGTATCACCACTGCAATTACCATCACTGCCGCCCAGGATTCCGTTCGATATGTGCATGAGATTCGCAGTGCTCCTTGTCTCTGCACCTGTGCCAATCGCTTTCGGCGTAAATTCTTGCTGAGAGCGTCGCCCCACAGTTCTGATCCGTAGAGTAGAAGTAACTACACAACGCTCATTAAGAGTCGTCTCCTTGATGTGGTGGGCCCCCCACTGTTGGCCATTAATCGGGTGAGTGCCGTCACACACGCTGCAGCTTTGTAAGCTGCTGTATTGTGCGTCCAGCGATAAGCGCCGCCACGTCGTCCGCATAGCCGATCAAACGTGACTCATCCGGCAGTTCAAGCTGCAGGAGTCCATCGTAGGAGATGTTCCACAGGTCCGGGCCAAGGATAGAGCCCAGAGCGACACCTGAAGTAAGATTTGTACTTCGCCTAGCCTCCTTCGAGTCGTAGAGTAGGCTGCGGTCCTTCAAATAGTTCCTGAGAATCCGCTTCAGGTACACTGGTACTTGAAAACGATTTTCTAGCGCTTCCAGAATATCTACCCATCTAGCGCTGTTAAATGCATTTCGGACATCCAGAGTAATTAGCAGGACGACCCGTCGTGTGGAAATACTGAGAGACTCCGCACGTTGGACCGCGCTCACTACTTCTCCAATTGCATCGATGGTGGAGCGGCCTGCTCTGAAGCCATACTGCCGTGGAGATAGATCCCCGGCAATACGAATCACGTCAGCGATTCTTCCCCTGATAAGTTTTTCAAAAACTTTTCCGGCCGTGTCAAGCATACACAGTGGGCGGTATGCAGCTTGCGACTCGGGATCCCCTTTTACCTTCGTAATGAACAGAAGTCTCACCACCTTCAAGCACTCTGGGAACAGCCCTTCGCGGAGGCATGCGTTGAACATGCGGAGGAGCAGGTCAGGGGAAAAGTGGAAGACCATTTGTAGCACCTCTGTTGGAATCCCATCTGGTCCTGGAGCCTTTCTGGTCTTCATAGACAGCCGTCTTGTCCAATTGTCTTCTCCAATTCCATCTTCGTGAAAAATGGATTTTCCGTTGGTGTTTCATAGTGAACGGTTCACCGATGGCGGGATGGATGGGGAAAAGCGCCCGCACGATTTCGTCCATCTTTCCTGCCTCGTATGAGTGAGGTCACCTTTGGACACCGAGCATCCGCATTACTATTTTGTAGCCCAAGCCCCATGGGTCTCTGTTCACGTCGTCCACCAGGTTTTGCCAGCGGCTGGCCTTGCTGCTGTTGATAAGTCTACGGAGGCATTTTCTAGATGACTTGTAAGCAGCTAATTGGATACATGCCTCTTCCCGGGTTCGAGCTCGCTGTGTCCTGCGTCGTAGTTTGTGACAATCCCTTCGTTTTTCGGCAATTTCAGGTGACCACCAGTATACTGGAGGCTTGCTGTGCCAGGGTCTTCGTAGGGACATTGAAGACCTGCAGGCGGATGTAACGATTCTCATAGTTGAGTTAACGACATCTCTTGCCGCGGGTTCTTCGTCCTCTAGCGTTACTTCCGACAGCGGTGATCGTGCCATAAGCACTTCAACAAACTTTTCAATATCCGCTTTCTCAGTATTCCACCGGAGCGCAGAAGAACAAGCGCGTGGTCTTCGGGAAGCATCGTGATGGATCTCCAGAGCTATGTACTGGTGATCACTGGCCGAGTAATCCTCAAGCACTCTCCAATTTTTAACTGATTGTGCTAGGCACTCCGAGCCGAATGTCACATCAGGTATGGTGCCGACGTAACCCCATCGGAAAGTAGGGGTCCCTACGGAAAGTATGAGTGTGGCCTGTGTTCAATACGACAGCCCAGTTCGTGCTGCCATTTCCACGATCCGTTTGCCCCGAGCGTCTGACTGGGGAAATTCCATTACATGTCCAGTTCCATTACATGTCTGTGCGGTATGACCGTATCCGAGGCAATTGAAACACCGGAGGGGAATGGCCCTTCACCGTATCCGACAAATAACCCACTCTATTCTTATTTTGCCCTGCTTAAGAAGCTGTTCTGTTTCCCTCTCTGTGAGGTCGATTATGGCCATGCGTTGACCCCTGTTGTTGGGTTTGGCCAGCCTGACTTTCGTCTCGCCTAGTACGGGGAAGTCACGTTTTGAGGCGTCTTCTATTTCGGGCAGATCCGTAACGCAGTCAATGTCTCTAATTTCCAGTGTGGCCTTAGGCTCGAGTGAGGCTAAAGTTGCCTTCTCTCAAAGGACTCTTTTGACTGCGTCACGGAACGCGTCTTTATTGTTCGCATTGATCTGATCCGAACTCAACAAGTAAATCCCCCGAGCGAATTGGCCGTACAGCTTTTATTGCAGTTTGTATGTCTTCGGGTTTTACCGCTCCCTTGATTTCTCGCAGAACATCCGCATAGGATCTACCGTCGGTGGGTTTAACCAGCAGTGCCTGCCCAATGGGTTTTCGACGCTTCTTAATCTTAATTTCCTGGGTTATCTGCGATGATTCACTGCATTTCGGTTCCTGTAGATGTTTATCGATTTTGGACTTCAGAGCCGCTTTTTTAGCTGCCTTTTTGGCAGCTATGGATAGTGCCGTCTGAAAATCCTCCTCAATCGCGATTTGATCGTTCGGCGTCCTGTCCTCGTCCTTCCTCCGTTTATCCCGATCCCCTTTGATTGGACTGCAGGCCAACCTTTTGGTGGCAGTAGAAATCGGGACGGCTACTGCGCTGTCGAATGTATTAGCCTGTTGCTCTTCCTCTGCCTTAAGCCACCTGCGTCTATAATGACCTATCCAGGTTAGGAGGTCTTCCAACTCCAGAACTCCGTTTTTAACCTCTTTGCTAAGGATCGTTTGTGCGTTTAATAACCCTTTCTGCTTTACGATATAGCCGCTCTTCCTCTGCACGACCCATGATCATCGAAGTGCTCCGTGTCTGACGTGCAGGGATTTCTTTATTTGTGTCCCGTGCTACTTTTCGTCCATCTGTTTTCGAATGTTTCTGTTCTGACATATTTTCTTTTGTGTATAATTTGTTTGTAATCATTTCTTATGGGTCCCCCCTCAGAGCCGCTATTTCCACTCGTGTGTGTAGTCGCCTTATTGGTCCCATGGTTATCTTTGCTAAGCAGGGAGGCCATGCGAGGGTTGGCATCAGCCCTTACGGGGACAGGTGCTCAGGGCCAGACCGGCGCTAATCGGGAGTTCGTCTCAACCGAACCTACACCACCAACTCAATGGTGCGAACTTCGAACGTACTTCGAGGCCTGCCCATGTTTTACCGGGACGGAGACGGTATGATCGTTAGATTGGAGCCGTTCACACTCGAGTGTCACCTCGGTGCTACCGTGCGACGCAACTATGTCCAAAACATCATTTCCGCCAGCCTAAAGCATCAATTTTGGTTAATCAGTCGAATCGTAGTCCACAATTGGTTCAGGGTCATATTCCGTGATGTCCTCAATTTCCTCGGGTACGCGGGGGCGGCACTCCCCAAAGAATACTAGCTTTCAGGAACGGTCCTGGTAACCAGCATTTATCCTCCGGGTAATCCGGCTCAGTTTTAGATATTGTTCTTATAGACGGAAAGGTAAATCTGTCGGAGATCGCCGTTCTCCAAATTCTCTCTACACATCTCCCCACGTTCCTCAAAATTGAATCTTCTAACTACTCCCAAAAGGCATTCGAAGATATTTTCTTGTATAGTAAAGCAAACTGGTTTTTTTTTGCTTGTATAGTAAAGCAAACAAAGTTCAGAAACGTCGTCAATAACAACATCCTACTAAACAGACATTTTCTATTTTCAGACATTTCTACAACTCCGTAGATCCTTGAACTCCGTAGACTACTTGAGAAAGTAGTCGAAAAAATCAATCTATTAGAGTGAATTATTTGGAATGCTATAAGATTGTAGTGTTACGAAGAAACCAAAATCTTTCAAAAGTGTTCAACTAGACGATGACGGGATAAAACTAATCCAAAAAATAAATACTTTGACGCGAAAATGGCAAAGATCGAGAGACAGGTTTACAAAAACTGGAGTAAACTGCCTTACATCTGCTATCCGAACAAAAATTCAGTTTCTTCGGAACAACCAATACAACTCTACGCTTAATAACCTTAAGTATGGCTGTCAAAAATGTTGGAAACTATATCGCAGAATGAAAGGGAACCCATCGAATAAACCGTACCCTTTTTAAGACGCGGAAGGTAGAAAAATATTCCCCAGCGAAGGCAAGGCAGAACTACTGGCGAATACCTTCGCAAAACACCATTGTGAACCATCTAGTCACGCCAACGTAATCATTGACTCAATGATGAATAATTCGTCAGTCCGAATCTAATCGCTGAATGAATACCAGCTGGAGTTCCCCAAGGTTCGTGGCTCAGGCCAACTTTATTTAACATTTTCACGGCAGACATGCCAGTGTTAACCAACTGCTCAATAGCCACGTTGGCTGACGATACCTGCGTATATCAGCATCATCGGATCCGGGTGAGATCATTGGAATTCTCGAGTGAATGCTCGCGAAAGTCTTTCAATATTTTCATCGATGGAAAATCAAAATAAATATTGATAAAACCAAAACGATGTACTTCACTAAGAAAGCGCCAACAAACTTCCTGATCTATGCGTTAACAAGGCAAGGAAGTTTCATGGTGCCATAATATCACATATTTAGTCCTTGTCCTGGAGAAAAAGTTAATATTCAGCGACCACATCAATTCCATCCGTATGAAGATTTCAAACATCATTCGAGGATTATACCCTCTGTTGAACAGGAAATCTGCATTGATTTGTAAAAACAAAATTTTGTTGTTCAAAACGGTCATACAGCCTATAATGTTATATGGAGCCTCAAGATGGGGGTCATGTGCAACTTACTTGGCAAAACAGATGTCCCAAAATGGCTCTAAATAAATCGTTTTATTTCTCTGCCCAGAAATTACATGCGTTGATTAATGTCCGTCCTATAGGAAAACTTTCACTTAAAAAAAAAAGAGTAAAACTTCTATCAAAAACTCGTGCATCCTCCAATCCTTTAGTTACAGCATTAAACAATTCCCATTCCCTATAGGTTTTGCGACTTTCGATGCCATCATGGAAGTGGTGAATGCAGTCCGCTGAGCCGAAGCGCACAAAACTGAAAAACGAGTTGTCTTGCTAGTGACGCTTGACGTCAGAAATGCCTTCAACTCCGCCAGAAGGTCGGATATTCTTGGCACATTGGAAAATTTTTCCGATTGCCTGGGTATCTGATGCGGATTTTGAGGGATTACTTAAAGAACCGCAGTCTGCTCTACGACACACAAGATGGGCGGCGCAGTATGGAGATAACGTCTGGTGTAGCGCAAGGCTCCATACTGGGACCAGACTTGTGGAACGCCTCATATTTTTTTTTTCCTCGTCCTACACTATGGTAGGTGGTATTGGCTATGGTGCCGTGCACATTGGCCAGCGTTTTCGATCTTAGTGCCTTGTGGCAGATGAACGCCTCATATGACGGGCTATCGAGGCTTGAGCTGCCAGATGAGTCGCGCTTGGTCGGCTATGCAGATGATATAGCAGCACTGGTCGCCGGACAACACAGTCGAACATGCGCAGCGCAGACTGGGAATGCTAATACGGCAAGTGAGGGAATGGATGACCACCCGCGGGTTCAGTTTGGCACTAGAGAAAACCGAGGTGGTCATTCTCACGAAGAAAAGAATTCCCACGGTAATTCCTTTGCGGATCGGAGATGCGACTGTTGAGTCTAAAGTCGCAATAAAATATTTGGGACTATTGATCGATTCCAAAATGAGCTTTTCGGAACAGATCAGGGCAACGGCGAAAAAGGCCGCGATAGGCGTCTCAGCCCTAAGTCGGCTAATGTGCAACATCGGTGGGCCCACACCGAGCAAACGCCGACTGCTCATGAGTGCTGTATAGTCAGTGCTACTGTACAGCTCTGAGGTTTGGGCCGGAGCTCTAAGTAAGTAGCTGTACCGAAAGCGGTTGGTCCAGGTACAGAAGCTTTGCGGGTTGCGTCTGCATACCGCACTGTCTCTGAGTCGGCGGTGTTGGTGATGGCAGGAGTGATACCCATCGCCCTCCTTGCTAGAGAGCGACGGAGAATTTATGATCGAAAAGTGGAGGGTTCAAGATATGCTGTCAACAGAGAGGAGAGGCAGCGCACAATACTCGAGTGGCAACAGTCCTGGGAAGGCGACTCTAATGGCCGCTGGACTGCCCGCCTTATAGGGGACGTGGGATCGTGGCTAAATCGAAGGCACGGTGAGACTGATTATTACCTTACCCAGCTTCTTAGCGGGCATGGTAATTTTCAATGTTACCTGCACAAGATTGGTAAATCACGGTCCCCAGACTGCATTTTCTGCCCAGGGGAAAGGGACGACGCATGTCACACCTTCTTCAACTGTAGAAGGTGGAACAGGATGAGGCAGGACTTGTGGGAGGTGATGGGAGAGCTTTCTCCAGACAATCTGGTCGGAGAAATACTGAAAAGTTTCGACAAATGGACCTGTGTGGCACATTACTCTCGGGCAATACTTACAGCAAAAAAAGGGACCATGGATAACCTTGGCCGCGGGGTCTAGGGGGGTCTCCTTTTCAGCAGTCCTCCTCCATCCTGCTCCCTCCCGCTGGAGGGAGATTTCTCTACGCTGACGGCGCTCTCAGGCGAAGTAAAAAGAGGCCTAGCACGAAGTAATGTGTCGAACAGTTCCAGGCTAGGGTCTCTTGACAGGGGGAGGGGGGGTTGTTTAGTGGGTAGTCTGGTAGCATGCGCTCCTAGGAGTCCCACACTCCGGGCGTAAATTACCTTCACCCCCCAACCCAAAAAAATTAAGAAACAATGCAAATTAAGAAACAGAATGTGTAGGCTCTAGAGAAGACGTCCATGGCCCCGGACATCGAAGCGCTTCCCCATTTGATGACAAGAGAATGTTCCGAACCAGCATCGGAATAGCCATGAAATTCAATCATCGTTACTACGAACTTTGTCATTTAAGTCATTGTAAACTTTGAACACATCTCAAAACTAGATAACTGAATTTCAGTATCTGATGGAGATATTAGGACTTCTGCTAATACAATGTCATTCTGCACTAGAATAGACACTTAGACTTCTTCTATGGAGCAGAGGAATCAAGACGCCGTGTCAAAGAAGGTTATCAAATTTCTAAGAAAGATTGACCTGTATGAGGTGCTCTGAATGCATTGGAAAGAATAAACTTTTGAGAGTTAACGTGTGAGATTTCACCGGCACAAACAATTTATAACTAAACTAAAATATTAAAAATGATTGACAATATTTGGTAAAATAATGAAAAACAAATCAACGACCGACGAGGAAAAGCGTTGAACGGAGTTCAAGGGGGGAAGGGGGATGAATTTTGCAACATTGCACAAGCGATTTATTAAATGACGAAAATAGTAAAAGTTCATAGAACTTTAGGAAGAAATATTCACACTGACAGAGAAACACGAAAGAAACTAAGAAAAACTGGTAAAGTATAGAATACTTGATAACAAAGAACATGAATCACTAGAAAAACGCCTCACCTGTGCCATACCGACTGCTATAGCTGTCTTTCCGGTACTTGGTTCGCCGGCTAAAAGGATACATCTTCCGGCAATTTTTCCGTCTCGGACCATTTGCACGACTATCCCAGCGGCACGTCGGGCATCTTCCTGGCCAACCATGCCCTGCGAAACGGGTCTAGCCTCCAGCACATCGTCTAATCCCAAGCCTCGTATATGTGAATGCGCTCCAATACGTTCAATTCGAGTTATGTCGCGAAGCTCCAGCTTTTCGGCGTCAGTCATTTTGATAAGCTTGAAAATAGTCAAAAAATTTTGTTATAATGCTTTATTCCAATTTGTTTAACTGTTGCTAAGATACCTTTTATTTGATCGAAGTGATTATGCTTCCAGGAATATTATCGATTTGTCTTTACTTTTATTGCGATGGAACTTGAAATTTCCGGTAACAATTGTTGTGTACTCTCCGCGCGTTTTAGGTTATAACTTAGTGTGGAGCCAATCATTTGTTTTGAATAGTGACAGAATTTTAGTACGTTTTAGAACTGTTGTACAATCGTTGCGGCGGTTTCCCGTGACATGAACCTGAAGTACTTCGGCACAATGAATATATTCAAGACAAAATTTGATAGTTCACAATGGTTTTTCCGAGTATTTGCACCAAATGCATGTGAACGTTCTGTAATGTTTAGTGAAGAAACGCACCCTGCAAATTTCTAAGAAAATGCTGGGCTTGCTCCGGTGTCGGGTTTCCCCATTAACATGTTTATTGCACTTGGCCGGTCTTCAGAGTGAATAAACAGTGGAGGTTTCGCCAAGAATTGAGCAGTCTGCATTGAATCGTCACTTGAATTGTAGTTTTTATGAGGAAGTTACGTTTGGCTTTGTTGCTTGTGAGTTGAAATGCCGTGCTGCTAAATTCATTGCTTTTACCGCAATACGTGAACATATCAGGACGTTTTAACAGTGTCATATCTTCCTATTGATTATCTTTTCAATTAACAACAAAGAAACTATCACAGCCCTTCGTAGTTGGTTCGAGGAGCGAAATAATTAGATCTGTTTTGTGTTACATCACAGGAACAATTCGAATAAGTTGTGAATAAAAGTGCATTGCAACGTGCGGTGAGAGGGTGCCGTCGTCTTCGACACCCTGTGGAATTGAGCTGTGCCGGTTCAACCACCGCGTCGGGATAAATTCAAGCTTGTGTATATTGTGTACAGCTTCTAAGATTACTTGCCCCTGTTTCTTCCTTGCTTGTGATTCATTGAACGACCATTTTATATCTTCCATTTTGCTTTTGTGTGAGAAAACATCCAGCCAACAATTTTCTAGGAAACCATGGACCCACTCAGGTATGTAAACATGATCCCTTTTGTTGTTCTGTGCGTGTTGGATGTGTAATTGGAACGGGATACTTGTGTAGTACAACGTAGTAGACCAGCTGATGCTTGGAAATCAATGAAATTGTTGAGAAGAGTGACACAGTGGGCCTTAATTGGGTGAAAAGCATAAAAAGTATTGGATCCTGCTTCGTAATGATTACCCATTTAATTTGATTGCCAATCAGTAGGATTCCGGCTGGCTACCAAACTAATATTTAAGGTAGAATTTAGCTTAGCATGAGTTAAGGATTATTCGAAACGCTCAGTACTGTCAATGAAACAATAATTTAATGTTCTTTTTGTCTGAAATGATTGAAATTGGTTTGGTTTCATATAATATAATTCCGCATGACACATTAATATAGAAATAGTTGCAGGCGCGACATTCTGCAGGCTAAGTTCCGAGATGGGCTGTCTTGCCTTGATGACCATGGCGATTACTTGCAATTTTTGTTATTGTTGCATGGGGTCCAACTCTCAATTTCTGCATGTGGTAATACCGCAGCGGAACTGCTCACAAGCGCTTTCACTCTCAAGGGACATCATGGAGAAAGAGACACAAATACCCCACATAGCAAATAAAACAAACTCATACTTGGCTGAGTGCATAACCATTAAACGATAGGTATGTGAAGTTTGCATCGTTGCAAATGCAACGGTCTATCATTTCTTCACATTTTTAATTTTCTTTTGAATAATTTGACTGAAATTTTCGTAAATTATGCTTGGTAACTTGAATTATTAGCAACGAAATAATTTTTGGTTGCAGTTCAATCATCGCCGAAAGTCAAAAAGTGTTTAATATCGAGCCCGTTGCATTTGCAACGATGCAAACTTCAGACACCGTAAACGACGTAGGTAATTCGAAGGAACGCGATGGCTGTCCTTACGAATTAAAAATGTATTGCGAGTAAAAACTTGTAATTTTTTGAGTATAAATCATTATATGTGAAGATAGGATAGGAGGAAAAGAGTTACCACAAACCCAGCTCTTTTACAAATACTATTGCATCTTGGGTGACAACGACCGAATCCCATTAGATAGGAAATTTATTCGTAGTGCAGCTACTGCAATTATTTTATTAGCAGCTGCTGTAGAGTAAAACCTGGCAAGCGCTACGATATCAAACAATTTCCTGATCTAACAAGATTCAAGGGATATCCTAGATAAATCGGTATTTATTCAAAAAACTGACTTGAGATTGTTCATGAAGATGACAATGTGGAGAATTGTGCATTAACAATCTCTTAAAGTTTATATTCCTAGCGGGAAACGAAGCGCTTCAGAAGCCTTTAAAAAGCGGCATTTTGGCGCAAAATCGAGCGCATAACATTGACTAAAGCATTCATTTCTATTAGGTCGTTCGGAAACTAATTTCGTTTTCTTTGTGAAAATGAAAGATGATTCTCGTATAATGAATAAACATTTTATTAAATTATCTATTGTCAATTCTTGTCCAATACCTTTTGCCATCTTTTTGGTAGTAGCATGATACCACGCTCATAAAATTGTTGGTCTTTGCTGGCAAAAAACTGATCGAGGTGTTTTTTGACGTTTTTGATTTGAAGTGAAGGTTTTACCGTCTTAAACAATTTTGTTGCGATCGGAATAAATAATAATCTGAAGGTGGCAGATCTGGAAAATATGCTGGGTGTGACATTGTTTCCCATTCAAGCTGTAAAAGCTTTTGGCGAGTGACCAAACTTGTATGAGGTCTCGCATTATCTTGGTGGAACCTATTTCTATTGATCATTTCTGGACTTTTCTCGTGAAATGCATTCAGTTTTTCCAGCTGATGATAGTAGACTTCCGAATTGATTGTTGTGTTATCCGTCAAAATCTCAAAAAAAAAAGGTTTGCATTAACTAATGCCTTTATCGTGTCTTTATCAGCTATAATCGGTCTTCCAGAAGGTGTGTGAAGTTTGCATCGTTGGAATTTCAACGATCCGAAATTTTTGACATTTTTAATTTTGTAGATAATTGAGCTGGGACTTCGTAGAACGAAAATATTCTTTACATTGTTAAATCGCAAAACTCATACTCTACACACACTATTTTCATATTTTATTGTTCTATTGCATTCATTTATTGTTGTTACATATCCCAAAGCACCACATATTATGATTACAGACGAATTTGGAAACAGAGCCATTCAAATGTAAGCCGTAGAGAGACACAGAGTCATGTTGAATTGCGATTTTCACGCAAGTATATGGTCCCATTCGAGGAGGCGAGGATCATGCACAAGTCTTGAAGTGACAATTATTTTGAATGCCATTGCATTCGTAATTAAGTTTCAGATAAAA
The DNA here is from genome assembly GCA_954870665.1 of Stratiomys singularior. Classification (NCBI taxonomy): domain Eukaryota; kingdom Metazoa; phylum Arthropoda; class Insecta; order Diptera; family Stratiomyidae; genus Stratiomys; species Stratiomys singularior. The sequence goes on along the minus strand of OX940879.1, from coordinate 83,675,103 downwards.
CAAAGCTATTTTCTTCAAACTTTTCACGCCGCGCGTCTATAGCAGACGCCGTTGAAGGACACAGAGTCATGTTGTATTGCGATTTTGACGCAAGTATATGGTCCAATAGGCGAGGATTATATTCCTGTGAAGATACTCAGATAAATTCTTGTGTGATACACAACTTGAAGGTGTCAGGTCTTTGGTAGCTTTGCATTCTACTCATTGCGAAAAAATTACCTTCGTGTAAGTTTGGGTTGCAATTGTTTGCATAATAAGGTACAGGTATATCAGTGCAGTAGGTTACGTGTATTCGAAACATCCATGGAAACCGAAATCACATCAGAGTGGGACGACTACTTAAGTTTTGAATGCATGACAGCAAGGGACAGAAGTTCGTCTGAATTTTGGTAGGGATTTTTTTGTTAATTTTTCGTGATTCACGGAATAAACAATAAATTCAACAAATTTGAATATAGTAAAGAAGTTATTTACACATGAAGTGCTCTCCTTCTGTATTTGTGTATACCTTTTAACCGCTCAATTCCAGACGCATTGTCACGTGACGTGTGAGTGTTCATTTTCAATCCTTTCAGATTTCTTTTATCGTTTTAATGCTTCAGTGACCCACTATTTGCAAAGCACTTCACTTGAATATTTTGTTACTTTTACCAAACCAGTTTCCTCTTAAAGATACTTCCAACAAGGAAAGCTCGTGCTGCTCGGATGTTGTTCCACTCCTTCGAAGAATCTGATTAATATTGTTGCAGATTTTTATTTTCTTCTTTCGCTACATCTGATTGCAATTTGCTCGTTTGTATCTGCCAACCTGTCCCACATCCCAACAGCACTTTAATTGAATACATATTTTGATTTAAGAATGTACAAACAAACATCTGATGTTTGTCATATGCAGTTTTGAGAGTGGCGGTACAGCCCGAACGCAGACCGATCTAATTCGCTATGGTGATGTATCTAGAATGCGTTCTAGTATTGGGCATAATAGACATTGAGATTGGCACAAATTCAGATGTTGCAGTACCCTGTAAATAGAAGTCTTGGCTGTTACGTAAAGTCATGCAGATACATTTAATGTTCCGACAAAACGATGACTTTTATATTTCTTTGTTTTTGTGGTTTTCGTGATTTTGCATTCGCATGGCCCCAATACGGTCCCACCGATATATGAACAAATGAATGGTTTCTCTTGAAATCGATGTAGTGTTCAGCCATATGAAGCCCATCAACAGGTTGATTTGCATACTTCTAAGACTTAAAAGCTTGCTGGCTTGTAAAACTGCAAGATCATATCGTATATACATTGAAGTATTCCGGCGAAGGTACCATGTGTGGATATGAATCTGATGTGGAGAATTGGTTGTCTCAGTTTGGTGGCCTCAAATTTGTTGTGAGTTTTTTTTTATGGTAGACAATCTGAAATGCTCCTACAGATACATGTATGGTTATTTATTCCTTTTGCGCGAGATAATTCAACGGAAAACTACTCAGTAAATTGTTGATAGATATAATGGGAAGTTGTGAGTGAATTTTTGCATTGATTAATTGCAAAAAATTGATGTCTTTGATATTACCATTCAATGGCTTTGAATAGGTGAGATGCCGGCTTGTGGACCTTTTTTGTTCCAAATTGTTTGTATCCTACTTTGACCTGGACACTAAGCGATTGATTAATTTCAAATTTGGTGATAAATATCAGTAAGAGAAAGTTTCTGCTGTGTAACTTGTGCTTAAAGGTGGAGCTACTATCAACTAGTGGATAAATTTAGTGTAAAATGCATTTTTGATAATCTTTTCTTTACACCGTAGTATTTGACGAACAGGACGAAAATCCGCATCGATTCGATAAGTACGACTTTTGTATGTTTCACAAAGAAAAAGACGATAATTTCCTTAAAACTATAAAAATCAATCAAAACGATCGTGCAATGTCGAAAGCGAAGATCGATAAAAATAGATGTTCCTCACAACCTATTCATAAACTTCATCCAAATATCTCAAGCATCGCTTCCACACTTAAAGCTTTACCGAAACCATAAGAATTACATTTTATCGTATCTAATTATGCCTCAATCGAAGCAAAAGGAATACGTATACATGGCAAAATCAGAAAATAATTTACGAATAAATGACATCCGACACTAATACTTATGTTCTGTTCAGGAATAACATATTGTACTGCATACTCTGTAAGTCTGTTTTGCCTGAAAAAGAATCTAATAATCTTAAGGATTAATACTACATTCGATTACGATTTGTCCGAATCAAGTGTTATTCCTCATTATTCGTTGTTGACTTATGAAACGCTTTGAGATGCGAATCTTTAGTTCTCATGTTATTTCTCGCAGAATAAAACACAAAGATACTCAATATTCCTAAATCTCTTGTAATCATAGATTTTTTTATGTATTAATCCTATTTTGTTTCGGAAAAATTGCTTCTTTCACTTGCTTGTTTTGAATTATAACTCAATTCAATGATAAGAGCATAAGTCCGTAGTCTAAAATATCCCAGTAATGAACTGAGATCGAAGATTTTTTTAGTGAAATATTAAGAATTTTGTTTGAATCATTGAAATTTTACTAGTTAAAGTTTTCATTATAAACAGCGAACTATACAAAATTGCATTAATCAATTAGGAATTTATTTATGGTAGCATTTAGCCTTTATTCCACAACTGATTCCACAACACAGACAGTATTCTAAAAAAATCAAAATAATTAAATAAAATAAAAACGAGCGTTTCTCACCAGAAAAAGAAGAAAAAAATATATATAAACCCGTCAAAGTAATGATTCCAAACAAGTCTAAAATAAGGTTTTACTTAAAAGCAAATTAAAAACGAATGTTTTTTGTCAACTTCACTTTCAATCCAATATTTATTCCGATTTAAGGAACGGTAGACTGCGGAGTTTTGAAAGCAAACTAATCTCTAATTAATTGATTTCTGATTTCTGGTCAACGAGTCGACCTTTTCCATTTGCATCCTACCAGTAGCTCATCTCGTCGAATAGTTCGAATAATTTGTTACATGTACTCCCCACAATGAATGAACCTAAGCAAAACCAAGATGTTATTCAACGATTATATTAGCACTCAAAGACATACAAAAGTGAACAACACCAAACTAGAAATAGTCCAAGAATATGTATACTTTGGTCAGCTAATACACATATCCAGTTCACTACTATCAGAAATCAATCGACGAATCAAGATGGCATGGAGTGCTTCGGGAAGAACTCGATTATATTCAAGTCTAAGATGAAGATGTACTTGAAAAAGAAAACCTTCGACCAATGTATCCTACCAGACCTGCTATACGGTAGTGAAACATGAGCGTTAACAAAGAACGAGAAAACTTCAAGTTGCCCAAAGAGCCATGAAGAGATGCATGCTAGGCATTACACGAAGGGATCGCAAAGGACTATTGTAGATACGAGAAAGGACCCAAGTAACATACGTGAGAAATAGAGCGAAATCCTTGAAATGGCGATGGGCCGGAGAATGACGGACGGCAGATGTATCAGAAGGATATCGCAGTGGTACCCAAGAGGAATCAAATGACCGAGAAACCGACCGACCGACTGACCAAAGATTCGATGGGACTCTGATAAAAAGAAAATAGGTGGCATATCTTGAATGAGAATAGCTGAAAACAGGCAGACTTGGAAAGGAATGAGGAATCTGATGACGATGACTTCCCACATTCGTATATAATCGCGTTTTCGCCTGTATCCTGTCCTATCTTACCTAAAGTCCAGGAGAATGAGACTATATGCAGACCATAGAGTACTATATTCATTCATTTCTAATTATTTATTTTGTGTAAAACATGTGATAAGCCACTGCGGATGCAGGTTGTCTACAGGTCTGATTTGAACTGCTTGCCGTGTGAAACGTGTGATGCCCTAGCTCATAAGTACTAAGTTTACCGACAAATCATCAAAGAACAGGGATACGTTGAAATAGTGACTTCAACGCTAGACCCTCATCATGACCGCACAATACAGAATACGTCTTAGTATTTTAAGCCCACAATCGACCGGACATCAAACGTCTCTCCGGATCAATCGTCGTCAGCGAGAGGACGCCAACATTCCCATGAAGCAGTTAGTTCCTCGCCATTTGCGCTCTTAAACCTGAACATATCCCTAAATATAACTAGTATCCCGTCACTTTCTGAGTATGACGTCTTATTTCGTGACGTTGCTCTTCCCGGGCTGTAGATTGACAAACTTTTGACAAGCAGCTTTTCCACCATCTGGAATGTAGCTTAAAATAAACCTTTGACGAGCATCCTTCCGCCCACCTGGAAGAAAAATTCTCCTGTTATTGAATATCCAACAATAATGGATTAGATGATTTAATACAAAGGCTTTTCGTCTGCATTCATAAGCTTATGAATACACAGGCACCTGCTAAACTTCCCCTCTTCTGCGAATACTTTAACAAAGAACTTGACTTGAAATAGAGCTAGATGGGAGCAAAACCTGGAAGGATGTTCCAAATAAAGTTAAATCGAATTAATACAGAATACACCTCTCTAAAATTCTCCAGTCCAAAATTAACTGCCTTCAGAAACTCAAGGAAAATATGCATGCTGAAATGAACAAAGCATTTAAAAAGAAGGCTCGCCTCAACGTATTCAGGATGATTTATACCCTTTCGGGTCATCAGACAACCGAGTTTTCAATAAACAGGAACTCTATCTAACAAAGCCATCTTTAGGACCGAACAGGAATTAACGACTAATTATTCCGGGGTAGTGTAGTCACCCAGATTTCTACAGGGATAGGTCGTTTGCGGATCAACACAAGTCGTTGAAACTTTCCTGTACAAGTCTTGAGGAGACACTTGCGAAGTCTTATGCGTCCAAAACGCCTCTGACATAGGCCACCGATCCGCGGCAGGTTGAATTAAAGGACTCCCACTACAAATTGATAAAGTCCCATAAGTGTGCTGTTTCGTCACCGCCTTAATTCCAACTCCAACGCTTGCAAAGCCATCGAAAAAGCCACTTGAGCTTCCGGAGCCCTAGCCCCTGGCTCTCGAGTCAAATGAAAAACTAAGCTTGTGATCTACAAAAACTCATCAGGTCCTTTATTAGTTGTTGCTTCCCTACCTCGTTTTTGAAGTTATCCACCGTGGTAGAACAGCTGAAAATCTTTGAAGCGAGAATTTTGAGGAAGTGTCTGCATGAAAGACCAAAAAACACTATCGGAACACTTCCCTATACTGTGACTTGAAATATATGATTGAGACTATCTTGATAAGCTTAAAAACATGGACTGTTAACTGATTTCCTGGAATATCGATGAGAACATCGCTTCTCCATGTGTTTTGCCCATTAAATTGCTTAGTTTCAACTCTCCTACCATACTCAACTCCCGCAAAATACTTGTCAAATGGGGCACTTTGCTAGTGTTGTGGAACCCCAGAATTTTCTTGGATTTTGTGAGTTTACTGACATTAAGTTAGCACCTACCCTTTTGGATTTGACGCGGAAACATTCTGAACGTAGGATCAGTAGTATTTTTATTGTTCTTTTCGTAAATACATACTATTTGCGTAGTACTTCGCATGTAAATAACTTTTTTTGTGCTGTAGGAAGCTGAGGGAAGTGAAGATGATTTAATATTGAGATTCCGGATAGAAATATCGTCATCAAAATCTTCGCTTGTAGCATACAATGTGCCCTAGTGTTCCAACATTGATGTTGGTTTCACTACCGATGTTCAAACGATGTGTCTAAACATTGGATAGTGATGACCCACTCGGTGATCTTCCATCACCAACAGTCATCGGTGCTAGACGTACAACTCTGCGCCTGTAAGATTTTCACCTAATCCTTTGTCATATATTGTTTCTACTTCAGAGCTCCCTTCCCCTTGGATAATTTATGTTATACTGGCATGCTTCTATAATGACGGGCAGGCGAGTGAATGACGTCACGTTTTCTTTCAAATATTAACCAGAAGGAAGACTCAATAAACCTACATGTTTTTTTTCCAGCCAAACAGCTTAACTAGATTAGAAGTTATGTTCCACATTACTTCTCCATTCCCTTTAGCTTCTGAAGTCCGCAGGGTTGATATCCTAACCGAAAAAACAATTTTTTCCTCCTTTCTTAAGTGACAATTATATTCTTGTAATTTAAGAATAGTACTGATGCAGGGAATGGGGTATGCTCACATCCAAGGTTTATATATGAAGAATAAATCCAATAACAAAAAATTGGAAAATAAGAATAAATCTTTCGAATATAACTAACTTACTAAATAAATAGATATTCGAGGACTCGTGCAGAATCCCTTCCTTAATTTTTAAGCTGTGGATGTTTTTTGGAATCTGTGCAATCTTCTTATAATATGGTTATTATTCTTATTCTCAAGATATGGTTCCGGGGCAGAGAAAATCCTACGGTCTTTTGTAGTTAAAATTCAGGATAAAAATTTAGCTGCCAAAACGTGAACAGCTGCCGTCCCTTAGCTTCAAATAAATTGTTGCACATTTCCTCTGTTTTTCAGGATTCCGTAATCCTAAAACTTCTTTTTTCCTGCTGGAAGATAATGTTTACATCTTCTGTAAGTGCGACTGTAAGTTTACATCTTCAGTTTTGCATCAATGTGTCGTTTCGTCGATTTTGGCGTTTGCAAATATTTTTGATACTTAAATGTTTTCGCAGGCGTTTTCCTTGTACTCACTAAACTAGGATCACTGTCCATATTCAAACGTTTAGCAATATGTGTAAATAAACTTTTTTTATCTACAAAATTTTTACAAAACTACACTTTATTTAAAATTTCTATAGAAATACATTTCCAGATCTGCAATGTATTAAAACTCTATATATTACAAAAACTAAACTTCTACCACAGAAAATGCCCTAGCAAACTCCTAACTGCGACTGAGTTTTTAATTATTCACAGCTGCAAAGCTCGCCAGCAATTTTAACCTTGAACTTAGCGTGGGTGAAAGAACGAGACATGCAGATAATTGAAACGGTTCTGAGATAACCCAAATAACATGTACAGGTGTGAAAATTCATTTCCTAGAAAAACTTTGGAACAAATGTGAATAAAAGAGGTTAAGTTTATAATTTTTCACAGCACTGTATGCCCTTAGTAGCTAAGAGTAACTAAGAAAGTTATGTATTGCGATCTTTTTGAAAAATTCTGACAATTTTCGATTCCAGTCCCTGATATTTTAGGAGCTGCATTAAATTCAAAATTAGAAGGCGAAGTAATAACGATGAAAAGGAGAATCCGTGATTAAATCTATACATTTAAGAAATAAGGTATGCGGAAGATATCAACATTTTCGCTCTTAAACCTGAATTCACCTTAAATGTCACTAGTATCCCGGCACCATTAGACTATGACTCTTTCTTGACGTTGTTCTTCTCGGGATAAGAATATTACCATCTCAGTTACTCACCCAATCAATCCAGGCTGTAAATTGACGCCATCTGGGATGTAGCTTGACATACCTTTGACGAACAGCCCTCCGACCACCTTAAAGAAAATTCCCCTATCATCGAATATATAACAACAATTGATTAGATGATTTAATACTTACGCTTTTCTGCTGTGTTCTTTGTTTTCAGTTTTCTGTTTTCTGCGGCTAAACTTCTCTTTTTTGCGAATAATGTAACATATCCCCTCAATCAAAGAACTTAACTCGAACTAGGGCCAGATGGCAACAACGCCGGAAAAGATATTCCAAAGAAAGTTAAACCGAATTCATACAATATACGTCCCTCTGAAGTTCGGAATTACCTTTCGGGACATCAGACTACCATGTTTTCAATAAACAGGAATCCCATCTAACAAAGTATAAAAAGTATATCAGGACGGAACAGAAATTATCGACTAATGATTTGGGGACAGCGTAGCCATTATCCCCATCTGTACAGGGATAGGTTGTTTTCGGACCAACACGAGTAGTTGAAACCTTTGTGTGCAAGTCCCGAGCAGGTACTGATCGGTTTTATGATTCCGAAACACCTCTGATATAGGCCATCGATGCGAACCAGCTTAAAATAAAGAACTCTCACTGCAAATCGATAAAGTCTCTGTGCTTCTAACGAACTTGAGTAAGGGCATACTCAACACTGCTTTAAAACTAAATCCTGACGGAAAACCAAATGAATAAATCTTTAATTGGAAGTTGAAAATAATTCGAAGCGTTTCTTTGCCAAATATCATGGCTTACTACCAAATGATAACTGCAGTGCCATTATTTTAAGCATGGTGCATCATTTTCAAAAACATTTTGTAATCTTTCCCGTAAAGCAAGGGAATCGCATCGAAGAAATTTTTAATTTTTAGGTTGGCAAATAAAGGAATCCATTTCTTAGTTATTTTTTAGTCTTCAAACTACTCCTCTAAAAAATGATGAGCCATGGTATTAAAAACAAATGAAAACGAGATAGAGCGACGTGAGTAGGACTTTTCAAAGTCTCCGGATAAGCTTTCACGAGTCTTACAATATGACCTAACCATGGAATAAAATCACATCTTCGCGTCCTTTCTGAATTTGTAGGCTCGTCTTAAAGGTGTCAATCAAAATCTGTGAAGTGGTGTTTATGTCTCATTGGACATTGAACATTTATCTCGTAACAATGTATACTGACTTGATTGTATCATCTACGAGGTGTGATCAAAAAATACGGTGAATACTTTTTTTATTAAACTGTCCTTGGCTAGCAATGCACTTATCCCAACGTTGACACCATGACTGGAAGCATTTCTGGAAGGCATCTTTCGGAAGAGCTTTCAGTTGCTCGGTCGTGGCCCTCTCAATGTCAGCAATGGTGTCAAAACGTTTTCCTTTAAGCACAGTTTTTATTTTTGGGAAGAACCAAAAGTCGCATGGTGCTAAATCCGGTGAGTATGGCGGATGTGGATAGACAGGAACATTTCTGCCAAAAACTCGAATGAGAAGCGAGGTGTGACACGACGCATTGTCGTGGTGAAGAAGGAAGCCAATGGCCCATTTTTCGGGCCGCTTTCTTCGTATGTCTTTTCGCAAACGTTGCAGTACGCCCTTATAAAATTCAGAGTTTACAGTTGTGCCCCTTGGAAAGAACTCTGATCGCACGACGCCCTCACTTTCGAAGAAAACAATGAGCATGACTTTGATGTTGGATTTTAACTGACGTGCCTTTTGAGGGCGAGGAGATCCACTGGTTTTCCATTGGGAACTCTCCATTTTGGTCTCAGGCTCATAGCCATAGACCCAACTTTCATCTTTCATCAACATTTCATGAGCTTCTTTGGCATTCTTTTGCAGCTTAAAACAAAACTTAATGTTGATGCGTTGTTCGAAGTCCATGTTGCGCGACAAACACAATAAACTCAACCTCACTAGCGGCTCTGGCAGCTGACTGACAAGTTCGAACGTGTTACAACTTGTCCCTGCGTGTCTCAGCTAATCACGCTACTGGACAAATTACAGCATATGGATGTAACGTCAGCAGTTGCCGGTATAAAAATTTATTCACCGTATTTTTTGGTCACACCTCGTACATAGTATTTTCTCCTTGTAATAATGTAGATTCTCGTTGGAGAAGATGTGGATATAAACAAAACCTTACGATTTTTTTTTATTTAAGGTTCCCGTATGAAACTGCCTTTTTGCCTGTATTTCGGACAAAAAACGATGTCTGACAAGAGTTCAGCTGCCAAAACGTGACTAGGCGACGTTTGCCGTCGTTCTTGTTGGTGCACATTTTTGAAAGTATTTTTAGACGTTTTACGGCCGCTGATAAGTCACTTGGCAGCGATTGAAACAACTCTATAAGTTATCGATACAGATCTGCACTGAGCGTTTCCACTTATTCGTCATTCTCGAACATTTCCGTTGTCTAGGACGATGTTTGTCTTTTTATTCAACATTTTCATTTTGTAACAGAGAAAATCACTTTCGTAAGTTTGCTAGACTAGAGCATATTCATCATAATGATTCACATAAACACGATATCTTTCCGGAGCATTTTACTTGACGTGTATATAATCAAGTAATACTCCGGCTAAATGTCTGTGAAAAATTATAAGCTCGGTATAATATTCGATATGTTCTTTATTTAATACTTAGTTAATTTTCCTTAATTTTTAAAGCATCTTATCGAGTCGGAATGCTATTCATTAGACTAGTTAAAACACTGTCAGATATTTTACCCCACGTTTCAATTATTCTTTAGCAACGTTTTCTATAGATGGTTTCTCCTGGGCGTAGACTTCGCTCACTAAAATTCCCAAGATATTCTATAGGGTTCAGGTCGGATCTCAACGCTGGTCATGGTAGCGATTTGGTTCCGTAATCCTGAACCTACTTTTTATTGGAGGTTGCCGTATGGTTGGTTGCATTATCCTGTTCGAAGATAATGTTTTCATATTCTGTAAGTGCTACTATTGTTACTTCTTTTTCCCATACGTTTCGATTCCCAGCTTTGCGACCTTTTGATTTCACTAGTCATTTCTCTCCGAGGTTTTCCACAGTTCTTCAAGTCAATAATTCTTTGTTTTTCAACGTCACTTAACATTCAACATTTTCGATAAAAGCACACTTCCAGATCTAAAAAGTATTGCTACTCTATATAGAAACTAAAAATCTACCGATGGCTGCATACAGTTGGAACACGTCCTCGACATAAAAAAAGCGAGGTCCGGCGGACCCAGGCAACACCAAGCTAGTTTTGGCCTGCGGCAACATTCAAACAAACTTCAACGGATCAATAAGTTTGATCCAATCCAACACCGAATAACAACTCTCGAAAACAAGACGAAAACAAGATCAACTCCAAAAAAATGATGTTTCAATCTCTATTGGTCGATTCTAGGTCGACGACTTTAAGGATGCTTAGAGAATTATTATAGTGTAATATTTTGCAAAGTGTGCACTGTTAGTTGCTCTTTGTGAACTGAATTCAAATCATGCGCGAGGCCATTAAAAAGGGGATAGTGGTAAGCTGCCAAGCTGAAGGTATGGTGGCCGCCTTCCGGATATGAGGCTTCAAACAACTGAAATGCTCATCTAATCTACCTCTATTGCAATTCAACTCCTTCGAGAGCGGTGCCCTGTAGAAAAATTTTGGATAGAGAAATGCATCAGTGTTTTGCAATGGTTTAGAAAATTAAAAGAGTTCTTCGAATTTGTCAAGAAACAATGTTAAAAAATAAAGATATGCCCAATATCATAGCGTCATTACTAAAAAGCGCTAACAGTCTGGAGGGGCATCACAAAAAAAAAGAGATTAGAATACATGCGGGAAATAACATGAGCTTTGGCAGGTAGAGAGCTTTGAAAGTGAAAGAATTTAAGATTGTTAGAAGTTTAAGCGCTCTTTAGAGTTCCCGCTGTGCCCATTATCATCTCCTTTTTGATCAACCTTCCTCTTACGTTACATTCGTTACGTTTGATCTGGTTTTTGTGAAGACCATTTTGCAGAACACATGAGCTAAGAATATTATGTTCATTTTTCCACGATATATGTCCACGAAGAACTACACCTTTCCGCGATTCTGTTCTTTTTCTTTATTGTCTTTCGACTATTTCTTATTGTAATTTATTTACAAGCTAAAATTTCTTAAAAATAGGAATCATTGAATGCAGAATGTAACTCACGATTCAGGTCCTTTTAGCTTTTTGCTTATTTCATTTCAATGTTTGGATCGATTTCAATCAATTTCAGTAATTTATAGCGAAACTCTTATTAGCATGTAATTAAAACTAATAATTTGAGTATCTGCCTGTAGTTGGATGAAATAAATAAACCTAGCATGCAATTCCAATCAGCCATGTTTAATTAAGTGTTTATTTGTTCTCGGTTGTAATAAAGTGTAAACTTTTATAACTGTGAAGCTAAAGAATAAGTAATTTATGGTAGTTAAAATGTATACAAACGTACTTCAATGCACGTGCATGCATTTATGGAGTTTACTAAGAAAACATAAACAAAACGATAAATATTGTCTAAGTTGATATGTTCCATGCTCCGCGCAATGCGAGATAACAACGATAGTTTCGTATATTCTGGTGTGGTATCAATTAAACCAGGTTAAAAGTTGACCCTGAAATTTGCCAGAAAAAATCGATCAAACAAAACGACTTGCAGTTGTATGTAAGCCTCGAAAGATGATTATAGATTTATGGCAATTATGTACCATAAAGATTTCAAATTGCAAACAAATGTTGCTAGACAACGGCATTACAATGTAAACTTAACCTGTTCGTAATATAGAATGGAAAAAGGATACTTAGTTGCATTAACGACTACATGTAAATTGTCGAAGTTTGATCAGTCTGGTCGATTCTTTGGGCTATATTTGTATACCCCAATGACTATATTTTTTCTCTACGTCCTTTGTCTGTGGCTACTCACCCAAATTTAAAAACGTCCTACTGGTAACATCATAGTAAGTCCATATGGTCTTGGTAATATATTTGATGCACACACGCATAAGGTGATAATGCCACCTGTTTTCCCTAATGATTTAAGAAATTTGAGCCTTCAATGAGTCTTATCGTTATTAATAGCACAAGCAAAATCGAAAATGTGTCTTAGAACTTTTCCTTTTGTGTGCTAAGGGTGAAAGTTGTAGGAAAGTGAATTGCATGATCTAATTTGGTATTGTAGAAGCAAAGACGCCAACAAAGAGTGCGATAGTAAACCACATTAAAAACCGAACTAAATAAGGTTGAGCAATGGAACAAGATGTAATCTAATAGTCACAATGAAAGTTGGCTGAAGAAAAATCGATGTAAGTAAGTTTAACGTTAGTACAGTTACCTTTTGAAGAAAAAACGATGATAAACTTAGTAGATTTATAAAACGAAATGCGATACTATTCGAAAGAGAAAATGTTTAGCTTATATTAAGTTCATTATAAAAATATGTAAATGGTTAATGTGGTAAATTGTCCATTTTTTCAATTAGCTTCGCATTTCGCTAATCCGTTCTGCATTCTTGAAAGTACGTTGTTAAAAGCTGGACAGTGAAGGCACTCAGATTACATGATTTTACATTTCTTGCCCTTGCCTATGAAAACGTAAAATTGATGAAAAAGAGCGGTTGAACGACCTCTTTGTCCTTCCGTGCGTTTTATTGAGCCACCTATTAGAACGTCTTCAGTTGTTTGCATCCTTTTTATGAAGATCGATTCTTGGTTGAACTGGAATGACCAACTATAATGTTGGAATTCCAACAACTTAAACCCTTAATCTACTCATTTCATAATTAAAAGAGATATTTTCAAGAGTATTCGAAAAAGAGAGATATTTGCGATTCACCGAGTGACAATCAAAGCTCTTATATTAAATATTTTCTGTTATAATAAAAACATTGCCGGTTTCTCTGTATTTCGAGAGCTTCTAAGAGTTTAGAAAATGGCGAGAATGCCTCTTAGAAACAAGCAAAAATTTCCTTTTCTGTCTTCTATCAGTGAATCTTATGGCATTAAATTCAGAGGGACTATGCTTCTGCAGGCACATTGTAGTTTCGGTTTGCTAAACAACTATGTTTCCAACGAGAATTTTGTTGAAGTTGAAGTGGAAAGGCTGCTGGAATCCAAAATTCATGATAGGCGACAAATCCTTTTGAGCTTCATGAGACATGTGACATGATACTGGATGAGAACTGAAAAAATGAAACACGGCTTTCCAACATCTACAAATATCATTATGTCCTGGATGCAACTCAATCCGAAAAATTTTCTGTTAAAGAGAATCATCCCAGATGTGGAAATTAGCCAATTATCATGACAAACCAGGTCAAAGTATACTTTTACAAAGTATACTATACGCTCGGTGCTCTACGGGTGCCCTGTGTACTTGAAACGGACATGATGGACGGGATAGTACGGGCTCTCTTCCCCCCACATCCCGTCCGTGTTGATGCCACCCACAGGGAAACAACAGCAGACTGTCCACTCTTCACGAAGAACGAGCTGGAATTAGCAGTTCTTTCCATGAAGGCGAAGAAGGCTCCGGGACTAGACGGTATTCCAGCCGAGGTATTGCAACTAGCCTTTAACTCTTGCCCTGACTTGCTGCTCAGTACTTTTAATGCCTGCTTGCGAGAAGGCGTTTTCCCTGAGCAATGGAAGATGGAAAGACTCATGCTGCGAGAGGGTCAGCAAGGGGAAGGGAAATCCCGAGTCGCCGTCAGCATACCGACCGTTATGCATGCTAGATACGGCCGGGAAAGTGCTCGAGAAACTGATAAAGGGAAGACTTACTGACGTTATCCATACCGATGGGTACCTTTCTTCAAGGCAGTACGGTTTCAGAACAGGAAGTTCCACTATAGATGCAGTCGCGGAGGTGGTGAGTGCGGTCCAACCGGCGGGTAGTCCTGCAAGTGACGCTGGACATAAAGAACGCATTTAACTTCGTTAGATGGACGGATATTCTGGAGACCTGAAAAACTCATTCCAAGTACCAGAATATCTGATGCGGATAGTTTGAAATTAACTGAAGGAACGCAGGCTGATACGACACGGCGCAAGGTAGATGGAGGATGCTAGTCACATCAGGTGTGGCCCAAGACTCCATCCTTGGTCCGGACTTGTAAAACGTCTCCTACAACGGACTGCTCAGACTTGAACTGTCGGAACAGTCGCGACTGATCGGCTATGCAGATGATGTTGCGGCACTAGTGGCTGGGCGCACAGTCGATCAAGCGCAATTAAGGCTAAATGTACTAATGCGCCGGGTAGGGAGCTGTATGATGGGTTTAATCGAGTGTTAGAAAAAACTGAAGTGGTCTTCCTGACCAAGAAGAGGATTCCTAGAGTAAGCATGGTCCGAGTCGGGGACACATTAGTAGAGTCGAAACTATCGGTTAAGTATTGCTGATAGACTCTAAGCTGAGTTTCTCGGAGCAAATCATGGCAACGGCTAACAAGGCCCAAATAGGGGTCTCGGCAATTAGTTGACAAATGGCCAATCATGGGGGACTAAGTCCAAAAAAGGGCGACTGCTAATGTGTGTCGTACAATCTATGCTTCTATATGGAGCAGAGATATGGAGTGAAGCTCTCAACAAGGAACTGCACCGAAAACGGCTGGCACAGGTGCAGAGACGAGGAGTAGTGCGGATTGCATCAGCATACCGGACAGTCTCTGAGTCAGTGATGTTGGTGATTGCAGGGGTGATACCCATCGCTCTTCTTGCTAGAGAGCGTAAAAGAATCTACCTCCGAAGGTACGAGGGTCTCAAAGAAAAAGTTGCTCGCGATGAAAGACGATGCACTCTCGACGAATGGCAAAAATCTAGGGAACGCGAGTTAAAAGGAAGATGGACTGCGCGGCTCATCAACGATTTGAGATCGTGGCTCAGTCGAATGCATGGTGAAACTGACTTCTACCTGACCCAGCCACTGAGCGGACACGGTTGTTTTCAGTCTTACCTGCACTAGATTGGTAACTCACGGTCTCCAGGTTGCATATTCTGCTTCGAGGAGAAGGGTGACGCCTGTCATACTTTCTTTTCATGCAAGAGATGGGACAAACATCGCGGTGGTCTTGCCGAAAAAGTGGTAAAGCTCCATCCACATAGCCGGATAGTCGGCTGCAGGCGTCGAGAGTGAGGTGTTTCCTTCTTTAGCAATCCTCCTCCCCTTTCCCTGCGCGCTGGAGAAGGAATCCCGAAGGCGCCCAAAAGACGTAAATTTAAAAGACCTAGTCCGAAGTAATATGTCAAACAGTTCCTGGCTAGGCGCTCCGGGTGACAGGGGAGGTGTTGAGTCGGTAGTCCAGTAGGTTTGTTTTGCCACTGGGAGTCCGAACCTTAGGGCGTAAATAGCCTTCACCTCCCTACAAAAAGGATACTTTTACACATCATGATTACATGAAGAAAACATTCAACCGTATGAGTGTTTTAGTACCGAAGCTAGATACCATAATCCACGGAATTTCGGTTGGCAAAGGTAGTCTAGTATATCTTTGATGGAATGATTAAAAGACAGGATTAATTATTAAAACGAAACCGACTAGTCAAATCTTCCCACAAAGTCCGATGAAATTTATTTGCAAAATGTACAAATTCAAAAAACATCCTGCATTCCTTTTCCAAGGTGAGACATCAGAAGAATTGAAAACTAAGTTACTCATTTGGGGCTGATTCAATCTAGTGCTGCTCGAGGATTATTCAGCTTCCAAATAATCTACAGTCTACAAATGGTAGACTTGTCTCAGCAAGGACATTTTTCATTGCTCTCAATTCGACGTCATCATCTCAAGACTGCAACAGCTCCTTGAAATCTCAAAAGAATATTTTCGCAGTTAGAAGATAGACAAAGTTACTTTTTAGTTCAAACGTCATACAGTAGAGATAAAACTGAGAGCTGGACTACAAAATACCTATGACTAACGTGAGCTCACAAACTAGTGTAAATTGATCATATGTTTAGCTAACCAAACCAATATATCCTCATCCTTCAATCCAATTGACCTCACTTCAATAAGCGACACTTTAATATCAAAAATAAGTTACTGATACGCAAACAAGTATGCAACACGACATGTTGGGCTTCTGACAGACGTAAACGACTTACAGAGAATCTGTACGATTTCATGATAATAGCGAACGTGAATAATTATGTCCTTAAAGTTGAGACATGAAACAAGTAGATACTCGACAGACCACTACAACTAAAACACTACAACATACTAAAAGTGCTATGGAATCCTTCAGCAATGCTGTTGGAGGAGAGTAATGTTTATTCTGGGTTTAAGTCTATCAGAAGCTCGTGCTATATGGTTATAGATACGAGGACGTGATGGCCTTCCTTACGTAACATAAATGTTTGCTTCGCGCTATAGAGCCTGACAGCTAGTGCAGGACTGTGGGCAGGCACTCAAAACCTCAGCCGACCGAAGGTGTGTGATACTAACGAGGGCCCTGTAAACGAATGTGTAGAGGGGGAAAAATGCGAGGAACTAGTAAGAGCTGGTTGAGTCTCCGAAAATGCGGTAAGATTGGGCACAATTAAAGTAGTTAAAACAGGAGTTGAACGATTGCATTTAGAACGGTATAGACTCGGCTTGGAATTACAGAAATAACTGTGTAGTTATTGAGTCCTTTGGCCTCGACTTGTTCCACAGTTATTTCTTTAATACCAAGCCAAGTCTAACCTATGAAAGCGAGCACCAAATATGCTCTACGGAAACATGCTCCAACGAACAAACTTGTATAAAAAATCTAATGTTGTTGTTTACAAACTGTTTTCTCCTGGATTAATACCGGAAATACGAGCACTAGATATAGCTTTTTTCGGATAAAAAATTTAAAATACTGACTATTACCCCCTTACTAACATTATTAGTGACTTCTCTGATAGTTAAAGTTAGGCAGGATAATAACAAAAAGTATAATATATAGTTTGTATACAAGTTTTTTTTTTGTATACATTTCAGGACTTTTTACGTCTTGAGTGAGTGAACTCCTAGTAGCAACCGAACTACCAACTAAATACCTCCCAAGCTACATTGAGAAACTTGCGAGGAACTTTTAGTCAGACTGCTTAGGACTAGGCCTCTTTGGTCTCGCGTAGTGGCGTCTTCAGGGCGAGGAAAATCTCTTTTTCGCTTTCTCAGCAAAGGATGAAATGATGACGTATTGCTGTCAGAGAGACCCTCCCCCTTCACTCTGCACCTTGAAGCTTTCCGTGATATCCTTTAAAAGAAGACGGTCCGCACGTCATTTGATATGCAGTTCCGATTTTCTTTAGATGTCCAAAACATCTTTCCCATTATATTTTCTGGATAAAACACCCCTACAACATCGGAGAGGTCGGACAGTGTCTGGACCTTCTTCGCACGCGAAGAAATATTGCAGGCGTCATATGTGGCCACATTGAAAACAAGCAATCAGGGGACGGTGACTTTCCCTTCTTTTACAGGTGAGACTGAAAACATCCGTGACCGGTCTCACCAAGCTTTCTGCAACACCATGGCCCTGGATCAATGAGTTATGTGGGCCACATGCCTTGCGCTTCGTACACCAATATCTCCTGCCTCAATGCAAGAGTTATAATTATTTCTTTCTGCTAAAATTTTTTTCTTTCCGACTCCCCTCTACGAAAGAATACTCCCGATAACGAGTACCGGCTGCACAGACAAGCTTTGCGGTATGCAGCTGCTATTCGCAAGGCTTCTTGCTTCTGTACATGCGTCCTAATAAGTAATAAATAATAATAAAAATTTTTAATAATGATAAAATTAATATGTAAAGAATAATAAAAGTAACAAATGTATTAAATTTTAGAAGTGAAAGCTACAAGGATCCTTGTCCCTTCAATGACTCGGCTGGAACCACGTCATAGCATTTAGTCTTTGCAAAATAGCGTCTGTCTTTTAGTCTTTGCAAAAAGCTGACATCCCTTCATCTCACGGGTAAACTATGACTTGTATGGTAGAGTATTTGTTATTTGATACCTTGGAAGCGTTTTTTCGGCACCCTTGTTTAAAAAGAAATCTGTCCTCTACAGGTCAGCTGTTTGTCTGTTTGTAATTGCAGCTAGTGCTTTGCGATGTACTATGTTTTTCGCATCAGTATACTTATGGTGTCCCATCAATGGCCTGCGACAAGCCATTAACCTATCTTAGGTTTAATTCGTTTACATAGAGAGGAGAATACATAGAGGCCGATCTGCTTGGTTCAGTTTTTGGGTAATTTGATGAAACGTAAAAAGAACATAACAAGAAGGTTTTCGCAAAGCATTTCCTTTTGAAGATAGACTTATTTCAGCCACGTCCATTAGCCATTATTTTTTTAAGGACTGCCGAGTACTAAGGTGTCAAAAAGTGAGAACAAGTAAAAGGTACAAAAAGTGAGAACATTTTAGACCGTTGTGTTCGCAAAGATGCAAACTTCAGACACTTCGTGTACTGATCGTCAGCCGAAATTGGTGCGAAGAAATTGTTACAAACTTCGAGCCCCTGTCGGTCCTTCGCTTCCTACAACAAGCGCTATCAACTGTAACGGTCCATTGATATCGTCCTCCAATTTTGAAATCCGAGCAGCGATTACCTGTCGTCGTCAACAAAGTTGGACCAGCGTTTCCTCGGTTTCCACTCTGGTCTCCGCCCTTCAGTTCTTCCAACGAATTCCTTTTTGGGTATCCGTTGTTAGTCCATACGATTCATATGGTCAGCGCATTGCGGCTTCTGCAGTCTTGCAATCGTTATGACCTCCGGCTCGTCAAAAATTTCATGCAGCTCATAGTTCTTTCCAATTCGCCATTGGTTCCTCTCTTGCTTCGCTCAGCCCAGGAGCTTTCGCTCAAAGACGTTCGATATATTTGCAGATGCTTGGGTTAGGGTCCTTGTTTTGCATCCATTGAAAAGCACAGGTTATCACCGATTTGTATACATGGAGTTTTGTTTTCCTGTTTATGCAGCTGATCTTGATAATCGTCAGAACTGAAAAAAGGGTTTTATTTGCAAGCTTTACTCTTCAGCAATTTTCATTTCTTTCATTAGCAGTTCTCTTTATTTTGGCGCCTAGTTAATCAAATTCGTCCACATTTTCGATAGTGTATTCACCTACTATGGTAATTTGGGTGTTTGAGGTATTTTTTTTAGACTGTGCCATAAGCTTTGTTTTCTTCTCATTGATTTGTAGTCCTATTAGATTTGCTACCCAGTCGAGTTTCAGGAAAAGTTCTTTCGCGGTTATTTGCGGCCGTGACAAAATGTTGGTGTCATCCGGATAGGCTATCACTTGGCTTGATTTGTATAAAAGTGTGCCTCTTGTATCGACAGGTAGTTTTCTTAAGACATATTTTAGAGCCAAATTGAATAACAAAGGGGCCAGCCCATCTCCCTGCTTTAGCCCAGTATTTGTGTCAAAGCCGTCGGTGAGTTGGTTATTGAAATGAAGCTGGCAGATAGGCTTCCAAATTCTGAAGCTGTGCGGTGAACTAAAAAGTTTCTTTAAATATGAAGCGAATCTTTCCTTAATCCTGCATTCATCAGCTATGAAATTTCCCATGTCATCTCGGGAGAGCGTGGACTATGGTGATTTCACTACTTTGTATGCTAGTCTTGTGTTGTTGCTCGCTAGACTTACATCGATGCCCCTTCATTGATAATAATAGTATTTTCTTTTCTTAATTCTAAGTAGTTTCTTCACTACTTTCTGAGGTTTTCATACTCGTCTCTTTTCGTCCTGGTTTTCCTAACTAAATATCTTTTGATAGTTAGGTAGGAAAATGATGCTTTAATCGAATGCATCCTGGCATTCGTCATCGAAGCAATCATTCCTTTTGCGCCTGGATTGATGTCCGTCAGTTCTGCCATGGGCCATGTTCACTTCCACCCATATTTCGTTGCTTGTTTTCAGCAAGGTATCGATAGGATTGGGGCTAGCTGATTGTCGAGTCGCCGTGAAATTTTTGTCCATTGACGCCGCTGGAGCCTTTCGTTGTTGAATTTTTGTAGAGGGCTGGTCTTCGTCGAATACGTCTTTGACATGTAACATCGTAGTGATCCAAGTTACAATTATTCCTTGTATGGTTAACGTATTTCTGCAACAAGCAAAGTCAATCAAACGTTGACCATTGTCGTTTGATTCATCATGGAGGCTATATCGTCAATTCGTTCCTCGTCGGGATGGCTCATTGCCAACTTTAGCGTTGAAATCACCCAGAATTAGTTGTAAGTCGTTTGTAGGCAATGAATCGACTAATCTTTCAAGGTGATTGTAGAACGCTTCCTTCGTTTCTTCGTCCTTTTCTTCGGGAAGTGTTCGTTTATCTGTGAAATTTTGAGAATTTTCTTATATACGGATCTCAAACAATCATTCATTGATAGCCTTAAAGTCAATGACATGCAATTTGAACCCCCTATCCGCAATGAAGGCCATTCCAAATTATCGTTTTCCGGCGGGTTTCCCACTTTTTTATGTTTTTAAATTGTGTGCGACCTCATATCTTGAATATCGCTTCCAGTCGAGTTAGTTTCCTGGATTGCCAGTTGGTTTAGTTTATATTGGTTGGCATGTTGAAAAGGTCCTTAATAAAAGGGTTATTCAATGATGTGACATTCCAGGATCCAATGCCATAGTCCTTTTTTTGGTCGTGCGATCTTTGCGTAGGTCTTATCCATTCCGAGACTCCGCTGCAAGTTTCGAACCAAATAAATATGTTTAACAGGGACAGGGAGTTAACCATCGTCCAACCTCCTATCGGGCGGCATGGTTATTACTTTGATTCCATTATCAGGCGCAGAACACCCGCCATCACCCATTTACGTCCTTGCAAAGAAGTGTAAGTAGGATTTAGTAGCAGAGCTGTAGGTGTATTTACAGTTATTGGCATTACTCAGCATTTAATATCCCATCCATTGGGAACTAGTGACCTATTATGCGACATCGATACCAGTTGCGACTATTTATTCGTGGGATTTGGGATGAGGAACCATGGAAACTGTGAGTTGGATAAAGAAAGGGATCCGTCCTACTTTCTTCAGGTGTCTGAAGTTTGCATCGTTGCAATCGCAATGCTGTCAAAATTTTTCTCATTTTATTGTTGGTAGATGATTGAACTGTAATGAAACCCTAGTAGAGTGCAAAGAAGTAATAAAAGCGAATGAACCTTTCAAAAAGTTCAAGTCAATTTATCCAAAAAAACATTCAAAAAGTGAAAAAATTGCATACCGTTGCATTTGCAACGATGCAAACCTCAGACACCTCTTTCTTCACCGGGCTTGGGATCGTCTATGGCGGAGTTATGCAAGGCGTGATGTTCATCATATATGTTGGCCAAAAAATTTCAGAGAATACTAAATGAAACAAAAACCATATAATGGCAGCCTTCAGTTAAGACTTCCATGCTTGAAGCAGAAAATAACGAACAAAATTGGTTGGGTACTTTTTACTTTCCTCGGCGCACATTATATAATGAGTAAACTGCTAAAAACCCGACCGACTATAGCTATTCAGTGCAAGGAGAATTATTACATCAATAAAGAATAGAGAGAAGCAGAAGGCTTCGCGACCAGATAGCGGTAGAAGCATGACTTCCCTGACGTGCTGCGTAATACATTCAATACTAGTCTGAAAGAGGGAGTATTCTGTTAGTGCATGTTGGAGATGAGGCTTATGTTTTCAAGGAAGATTAAAAAGAAACCTTTTATAATTTCCTTAGGCCAGTCATTACTTGAGAAGTTGTTGAAAGCCACTCACTTGGACGGTTCGCGCGAAAGGTGGTCTATCTGCACAGCAGTACTACCTTGAAGGATTCACCATTCACGACGTTCATTAAATTGAAGCACTCAAGGTGTGTTGTACTACTTGTTACGGTCGATTTGGGGAATGCTTTCAATTATGCTATATGGCATAACATATTCTCGGCGCTCTGGAAGTATCTTTTAAAGTGTTAAATTATTTGTGCATTGGGGGTCGGCGAAGAATGGAAGTCACATCAGGAGTGGCGCAAGGCTCCATTCTTGGCCCGGATCTATGGGATATCTCGTACCACGAGCTTTTCAGGTTCCAGTTACCGGAGGAGTCACGTTTGATTGGCTACACAGATGATATGGCAGTACTAGTCGCCGGACGTACTTTCAAACAAAAACTGGGTGCGGTACTGCGCCGAGTGAGCGAGTGGATGACAGGCGGTTGGCTTAGCCTAGCGCCTGAAAAGACCGAGGTTGCCATACTGACCAAGAAGCACATCCCACGTGTTATTCCCGTTCGCATCGGAGAAACAATCTTCGAGTCAAAGGAATCGATAAAAAACCTTGGCTTGATGATGGATTCGAAGATGAGCTTCTTCAAGCAGGTTCGAGTGTCAGCAGATAAGGCTGTTGTGGGAGAGTCAGCCTTATAGCCATAGTCGCCTTATAGCCAACACGGGGGACCAACCTCGAGCAAGAGACGGCTACTTATGAGTGCAATGGAGTTAGTGCTCTTGTATGGCTCCGAAATGTGGGCTGACGCTCATAGCAAGGAGTCGTACCGAAAGCGTCTCGCACATGTACAGAGGCGAGAAGCTCTGCGGATTGCAGCTGCATACCGCACCGTCTCCGAAGCTGCAGTGCCTGTTGGGTTGTTCTCGAGCCCTCATCTCGAGGGTTGTTCCTGTTATCCTTCTTGCAGAAGAACGGAAACGTACGTACTTAAGTAGGAGGAGTCGGCGAGAGACGCCGTCAGCCGAGAGGAAAGGAGAATGATCCTAACTGTATGGGTAAGCAAAACGGGAGGCAAGTGGACCGCTCGGCTTATCTGTTACTTGGAACCGTGGTTCTACAGAGTGCACAATGAGACTGACTATTACCTGACGAAACTACTCAGTGGTCACGGATATTTTCAGTCTTACCTGTATAAGATTGGAAAGTCACCGTCCCCAGCTTGCTTGTTCTGTAACGGGAAACGGGAGAAACGGAAAAATAATGCCATCAAAAGTCAATTGGAAATGCGTGTCGCATTACGGACATTTTTTTTATAAAAAATTTGGGCATCATGGATCGCTTGGCGGCACAGACGGAAGGGGAATCTTTCTGACAGCAATCCTGTTCCTCCTCGTCCATCCGTGCTGAAAGAGGAATTTTCCTTAACTAGAAGGCCCCTGTAATGCGACAAATACTTCAAGGCAAGGTTCTCGGTGTGACAGAGGAGAGTGTAAATAGCCTTCACCTCCCAACCATAAAAAAAGTATTTATTAAGATGTTGAGGACATTGGAGTATCTACCTAAGTAGGTACCTACCCCCACAGCTGAAGAATAACTATAGAGTACGGACCTTAAATTTGGTACTGAATTTCATTTCATTCTATTATTGTTCCTGTCTTTTGGAAAAGATTAGAGAAAAGGTACCACCAGCTTGCACTGTTGCGAATGCATCTATCTTTGACTGCAAGGATAAACTAGTATCGAGTAAGAATACCAAAATTACGGCAAAAATGGCCAAGTTTCCGTCCAATAATTCAAAAAAAAAAAATGAAAACATTCAGAAGCGGCGATATTAACTTCGGGTACCTTGATAGATCTATCTTTCGAGCTTACTGCTGCCGTAAGAGTAGCGCTTTTAGGCGTAGGACGAAACCTCAAGTGAATGTTGGAGTGAATGATCAATCGGTGGGTTCATTCTAGCCCTGCAAGAAACTGAAGTGGTTTTAATGACTTAAAATTGAATAGCAAATATCACATCTATCTAGACTAATGCCTACTGATTCGCGTAGTGGGTTCAGTACTTCAATACGGCTCCGAGGTTTGAGATGCTGCTATTAAAAAGAGAACAGGAACTGTATCGGAGCGGGAAGCTTTGAGGATTGCACTTGTAAATCGTGCTGTCTCTGGGCGTTGGCGACACTATAGGGCTGGTGGCTGAAGAACGCAAAAAGATCTATTTGCGATTGGGAAATGAGAAGAGGAAAAGAGCGCCACGGCAGAAGGGAATAAGGACTCTTATTCTCTGACAAATGAACAAATGAGACACGAGTCAAAAAAATTTTCCAGTTGTCTAAAGATTTTGGGTCGTGGGCCAATCGAAGTTATTGTGAGACTCATTATCTATTGCAGCTATTCGGCTAGTTGGTGCCTTTTCAGTCTTATCTGTGCAAGGATTGAAAGACACGCTCTACTGTTTGCTTGGTCTGAGAACCGTGCATGATGTCTGCTACCCGTTCTTCTTATGTGAATGGTAAAAGAAACATTATTTGCAACTTGCTCAAAAAATTTGTTAGGTTTTTCCACAACTTGGTGGTAATAGTGATATCAACTAAGAGAAGTCAGACAAGTTTAACCAAGTCTTACAATACACTCGGATGCATCTTTTCGTAAAACAAACTCAGTCGCTAGCCGACACAAAGGCAAAGGAGATCAATTTTACAGTAACCTTGATCGTTTCCATTTTTCCGAGGTGAAAAAGGACATGCGTCTACCAAAGATGCCATTCGACATGAAAAATAGGACTAGCTTTGAAATTGTATCCTGATGAGAGGTGAATTGATTAGTGCGTTGTTAAGCGCCCTTGTGTTTGCGGAGGTCTCACATTCAGGACTTAAAAAGCCCTCAGCACATAACCTGAAAAGGTTGTTACTGATATTATCGTGCAAATTTTTCAGGTTGAAAACTGTAATTTCATCATGTGATTGCTTATGAATGATTTGCCGCATATGTTGTCATGTTTAATTACTTTGAAAACCTTAAGCAAAAAGTTCTTTCAATAACGAATTCTGCTTCCTCAAATTACTTTTCATTGTGCTGAAAAAAATTCTTAGCAAATCATTTAGATAAATCATTGACGGTGCAGTCACATGCTTGACTCATTTGCTATGGGAAACCTTCCGACAGACAACAATTACTTTGATGCGTTGATTCCTCTGTCCTCAAATCCTATTCATGTTGCATTGCAACGTAGCCTAATTATAAGATCAAAAGCTTAATCCTCTAGGAAATTTATACTTTACATCTTTTCGTCATTCGAATAAAATGCAGTCTCTGACGATTCTCTGATTCTTATCAATTCTAGTAAGAATTGTCAACAAGATAATTAGAATACATGCAAATGCATTGCGTTCTTGTAAGAGTTGTATAAACTGATAGCAATTGAAAATTCGTACCTGATGACTACACATGACCACCAGGTGCATAATCGAATCTAGGTCACGCACTGAGATCAATAGCATGAAAGCATGCTTGAAAATTTACATATGTATGACACAATGCCTAATGGGGGTTATTTTCTGTTTTATTTTTAGAGTAAATTTAGTCGTACGTGCTTTGTTACTATTAGTGACAGAGCGACAATGTGTGTTCTAGAATTAATTTTTAATATAAGAACGAGTTTAAAAGCATTCATCTTGAAATTTGTTGGTTTCTAAAATCCATTCAATATAAAAAGTTGAAATTAACGTCTTTTATTTACTGAAATGTACAAACATGTTCTTAAGCTCAACTCCGGGAATCTGTCACTATCACATGCATGTGCATACGGTAATTAGAGAAGAATTTATTCCATCCATTTAATCCATTCATGTGACTTGATTCAATTCTGATTCCGAAAATAAAGCAACAAAAACTGAAACATACTTCAAATACAACACGAAAAATCGATCTGTAACGAATGAAAACTTCACCAAAGAGGGACATAACAAACCATACTGACTTCCTTCCATCGTTCCAAGAGGCTCCCCAAACATGATTCCATCGAACAAACAAAAACTTACTTACAATGCATTTCCGGTACTTCCAAATAGATTGATGTAAAAAAGATACAATTAAAAATAGAATTTTTATTGCCAGATGTCTCTTGGCTCTACAAATTCTAGCGCTCCTGACGCCTTCGCATTGGTCGAAACCAGACCCGCAGCAATTGAAAGAAAACGGCGCTCAATCATTCTATTGATTGAGAATTATGTAATAGTCAATTTCCTGAAAGTTTTAGCTCCATTTACTCTTGTTTTATTGGGTGTCGACCAGTCTCCATGCGTGCAATGTTTAATATTGTTTATAAGGCTAAAATTGGACAGTCATTCGTTGAATGGGTAGAATAAATGGTTTCAGTATTTCATTTTGTTTTGTTTTGTTCAAGGGGGAGTAGTTTATGACAATGCATGTCGAATTGCCAAGAGCATTTCTGTACAGAACAAGGACCAATGCAACGAATTCAAATCTGTGAGGATATTCGGCGATGAAATGATGCTTATGCATCATAAATCATTGGGCATATAGCATTAATTTTTCTTGATATAACATACTTCCATTATGAAAATTTTCATAATTATTTTCATAATTTTCGCTTTCATAATAATTCCAGCATCCAAGTTCACCGAACTGTGAAGCATATGATTAAGATAAACATACGTAAAGGGCGGTTTTTAGAAGAATAGAACTTGACGTTGACAACACTTTTTAATGGTATGGTTTGACAACTGTCATGCGTTTGATTTTTAATTAAATTTGCCACTTTATCATAAATAGGTTTGTTTTCGGGCTTACAAAATCATACTCGTTCACGAATTGAATCCGAAAGACCACCGGGCACAGCGTAGATTTGGTGAATGAGACCAAGAACAAATTGCTACAGATCCTGAATTTCATAAGGAAATTTTGTTTAGCCAAAGGCCAGGAATGAGCCAGAATATCTACAGTATTGGACAAAACTAAAGCACCCCTTTGCGAAATATCAGTTATTCTATGATATCCGGAAAACTTGGTGAAAAAAATTTGTTCTTAGTTTTTATTATTTATGTGTATTATAAAAAAACATAACAATGACAATTCAGTCTTTTCAACAAAAAAAAAAAAAAAATAAAACAAAAATATTTCTCAGTACTCAAAATTTGCCTGGACAAAACTAAAGCACCCCTCTTCTATACACACTTTTTTCTTACCGCTACTGCCGAACAGTTAGCAGGAAATAGTTATTGCATCAGAAATGCATTTGTCTGATATGAATCATTAAAATTTCATCATTACTTCAGCATTTGTGCAAAATTTCTGTCGTGAATAGTGGTGCGCATTCTGTTCTTTGTATTAAGACATTAAGAGACTAAAAATGGCAAGAAACACGTACTGTAGTGAAATTAAAAAAAAATTATATTTGATTATAAAAGTGGATTATCTCGACATAATATAAGTAAAAGATATTCGATAAATCGGTCAATTATATCGCAACTAATCAAAAAATATGAGCTCAAGTGTCGCATATCTCCTGTACATTCTGGAGGAAGACCTCGAAAAACAACACGAAGAGATGATTCTTTGATCAAAAAAAGGATTGTAGTTGAACCTACGGTCTCTTCTAATCAAATTCAAATTGATTTGAAGTTGCCAGTATGTGCAAGGACAATTAGGAGAAGAGCTAAAGAAGCTGGTTTGCCGGCTTACCGGCCTGCAAAAAAGCCTTTCATCTCAGAAAAGAACAGGAGGGTCAAATTAAAGTTTGCCAAGGACCATTTGGACTGGACTATTCAAAAGTGGAGAACTGTATTATTTTCCGACGAATCGAAATTTGATTTAAAATATTCTGATGGAATAATACATGTACGACGACCAAAAGGTGAAAGATTTAACCCTAAGTACTACATCCAACAACCATACATGGAGGAGGTAATGTCCTAGTCTGGGGTTGCTTTTCTGGACAAGGACCAATTCATCGGACCAATTCATCGAATTGATGGTATTATAGATCGTTTCGTGTACGTTGACATTTCAAAAAACATAATGCTGCCGTACGCTGAAGAGGAGATGCCCCTAAAATGGACAACAGGGAAAACTGCAGGAAAAAACCGTTACTTTTTGAAGCTATTAAGACAGCGTGGGAAAATATTCCTGAAGAGTTCATTGATAATATAATATATTCTATGCCAAAAAGATGTGCTGCTGTTATTGCAAATAAAGGACTGGCGACGAAATACTGAAACTACCCATCATTTGGTATAAATTCTGATCGTCAGCTAGAGGGTGCTTTAGTTTTGTCCAGGCAACTTTTGAGTACTGCGAAATATTTTTGTTTTATTTTTTGTTGTTGAAAAGACTGAGTTGCCATTGTTATGTTTTTTTATGTAAATAAATAAATAATAAAAACTAAGAACAAATTTTTTTTTCACCAAGTTTTCCAGATAATATCAGAGGATAACTGATATTTCGCAAAGAGGTGCTTTAGTTTTGTCCAATACTGAACGTCGATGAACAAAACTAGCGGATTTGGTGTGATGAGCAACCACTGGTGGTTGTTCAAATACCGTTACACCCAAAGAAAGTCTCTGTTAAGTGTGCTGTACGGGCCGGTGGCATCATTAGTCCATATGACTTCGAAAATGCTGCTGGGAATAACATTGCAGTTAATGATTACTGCTATTGAGCTATGATCAACGCTTTCCCGCTCTGGAACTGACTCGCCTCTAGTTTCAGCAGGGTGACGCGACATGCCATACAGCCCACTCATCCATCGATTTATCGGAAGAAGCTCTTTAAGAGCGCAGAATTTCTCGGTTTTGACATTTAAACTGGCCTGCAAGATCTTGTGATTTAATTCCGCTGAACTTTTGCTTGTGGATTCGTCAAATCTCTCGTCTACGCCGACAAGTCTTCACAAGACGTCTTAGTCCTGGCATTTAACCTCGCGTTATTGCTGAGATACGGGCCCAATTGGCTGGAGTAATCGACTATTTGACTTATTGTTTGGACTCCGCAACAGTCGGGGCGCTCACATGCCCGAAATCATAATATATTTAAATGAAATTGACAGAACCGTCTTTTCAATAAAATCAATGCCATGGAAAACAAAACAATTTTTTCGTATTTTATTCTATTTAAAATTTCTAGACTTCTTAAAAAAGATCCTTTATGAAGTCAATATAAGATTTTAGATTGTATCGTTCATGAACATTTGTTTGATTACGCTGGAATCATCAGCCAGTATTAAAAAAAATTGGTTAAGTCAAATTTTAAGCAAAAATTCAAGTGTTTTTCAAAATGACCTATGACAAAAGAAATTCGCAACAAGAGTTCTACTCTGCGCAACCAACACTGGTGTAATCTGCTTGAATATTGACAGACTTAAAAAAACTTAATAGACTTTTTGAAAGAGCCACAAGCCAGTGAATAATGGAAGCGGTAAGAACGCAATCTCATACAAAGAGAAGGCAAACATCCTCGCTGATAAATTTCATACCCACCACATTTCTTAAAAATTTAACCAAAAAAACAAAAGGATCACTTTTAGAATTTTCGATACTTTGACTTAAAATTTTGGTAAATTTTATTTAGAAAAAGCTTTCTTAGAAAAATATGGTTTCCACATCCCATTTACTCAATACATGCCGACAGCTCGCGCATTTCTTTTCCATTTCCCAATGAAGAAAAGCTATGCTTAACCCGTTACTGACCGGGACCGAGAAAGACCGAGAAAGGTCCACATGGGCTGCAAAACTAAATAAATCCGGTAAGTCTTCTGCCAGCATTCGGGAATGTATTTGTATAGCAGTATAATAATAAACTATCAAATTTCAATTTGAGTTTAAACAAGGATATTCCATAAAACATCAATTTTACCACATTTCAAGGGACACCAAGTCAGTTTTGAAGAAGGAATCAGTTGGTATGATCACAATTGATATCAAAAACGCGTTTCTGACCATATGCCCTGTGGTTGCAGTACATAATCAAACAGGAATACAATACGCCCACCTTCTTAGTGTATTTGATTGCTTCCTTTTTTAATGTTAGAACTTTCAATAATTCATTAAGGTTCGAGTCGCTACATCCTCGGTATACAATAAGTACATCGGCTCGTTTCCCTCAAGGTTCTTGTCTAAGTCCAACCCTATTTAAAATCTTATATTCTTCTAATAAACTCATATCTGATTTCCGTCAAATGTCAGCTCTAATGGATGACACTTGCTTTTAATCCTTCGGATCTAACCCATACACAATAAACAAAAAGGCCTATTAGCTTTTCTTTAGATGGAAAATGCGAATAAATCTGGGCAAAACAAAGTATAAACGTGAATCTGCTTTGATTACAAATAGACCAATGAACCTTCCAGACCAATCCAATTGTTAGAAAATTTGATCTATCTTTTTTTTGTGGTAGGGAGGTGAAGGCTGTTTACGCCCTGAGTGTGGGACTCCCAGACGCAAAATGCTTTTGGACTACCCACTAAACACATCCCCTGTCAACCTGAGAACCTAGCCTGGAACCGTTTGACACATTACTTCGGGCTAGGCCTCGTGTTCCTACGCCTACAGGCGCCTTCGGGTTATGGGAATCTCTTCTCTAACGGGAAGGACGGGAGAGTAAGGAAGTGCTAGGAAAGATATCCATCCATCCCCGATGCATCCCAGCGCTCCAATAAAGCTTTTTTCAATATCAGCACTGCCCGAGCATATTGCGCCACGCGATTCCAATTGACAACTGTTTTCAGCATTACTCCGACGATAGTTTCCGGACAGAGCTCTCCAATTTCGCTGAGTAGGACCCCTCGCTGCTGGCTCCACCTTTTGCAGTAGAAGAATGTGTGACAGGCGTCATCCGGTTCCCCTGCACAAAACACACAGTTAGGAGACCGTGGTCTGTCAATTTGGTACAGGTAGGACCGAAAACAACCGTGCCTGCTTAAGAGCTGGGTCAAGTAGAAATCGGCCTCACCATGCACTCGACTGAACCACGGCCTCAGGTCAGGGATCAGACGTGCAGTCCACCTTCCACTTGTTTCTTGCTCCCAGGACTGTTGCCAATCGCTGAGAGAGCGACGTCTCTCTTCCCTGGTGATCTCTTCTCTTTGATCTTCGCCGCTGCGCAGGTAAAAACTTCTGCGCTGTAAAAACACTGCCGCGCCGGAGACCGTTCGATATTCACATGCGATTCGCAGTGCTCCTTGTCTCTGGACCTGTGCCAACCGCTTCTGGTGTAACTCCTTGCTGAGAGCATCGCGCCACAGTTCTGATCCGTAGAGTAGAAGCGACTGCACAACGCTCATGAAGAGTCGTCTCCTTGATGTGGTGAGCCCTCCTTTGTTGGCCATTAATCAGGTGAGTGCCGTCACACGCGCTGCAGCTTTGTCAGCTACTGCCCTGATTTGTTGTGAAAAACTCATCTTCGAGTCTACCAGGACGCCCAGGTACTTTGCTGCTGTTTCGATTCGACCAGCTCGTCCCCTATACTGATAGGCCGTACTCTGCGGATTCTCTTCTTCGTTATGATGACCACTTCCGTTTTTCCAGTGCCAGCTTGAATCCGTGAGCGGTCATCCAGTCTATTACCCTCCGCAATAACGAATTGAGTCTGAGCTGCGCATGGTCTATTGTGCGTCCAGCGACCAGCGCCGCAACACCGTCCGCATAGCCGATCAAACGTGACTCATCCGCCAGTTCAAGCTGCAGGAGTCCGTCGTAGGAGATGTTCCACAGGTGCGGGCCAAGGATAGAGCCCTGAGCGACACCTGAAGTAAGATTTGTACTTCGCCTACCCTCCTTCGAGTCGTAAAGTAGGCTGGGGTCCTTCAAATAGTTCCTGAGAATCCGCATCAGGTACAATGGTACTTGAAAACGATTTTCTAGCGCTTCCGGGATATCCACCCATCTAGCGCTGTTAAATGCATTTCGGAAATCCAGAGTAACCAGCAAGACGACCCGTCGTGTGGAAATACTGTGAGACTCCGCACGTTGGACCGCGCTCACTACTTCTCCAATTGCATCGATGGTGGAGCGGCCTGCTCTGAAGCCATACTGCCGTGGAGATAGATACCCGGCAATACGAATCACGTCAGCGAGTCTTTCCCTGATAAGTTTTTCAAAAACTTTTCCGACCGTATCAAGCATACACAGTGGGCGGTATGCAGCTGGCGACTCGAGATCCCCTTTTCCCTTCGTAATGAGCACAAGTCTCGCCACCTTCCAGCATTCCGGGAACAGCCCTTCGCGCAGACATGCGTTGAACATGCTCCTCCGCATGTTCAACGCATGTCTGCGTCAGGGGAAAAGTGGAAGACCATTTATAGCACCTCTGCTGGAATCCCATCTGGTCCTGGAGCCTTTCTGGCCTTCATAGACAAGACTGCTTTCTCCAATTCCATCTTCGTGAAAAATGGAATTTCCATTTGTGTTTCATAGTGAACGGCTTCAACGATGGCGGGATCCTCTAGCACTCTCCAATTTTTAACTGATTGTGATAGGCACTTCGAGGCGAATGTCACATCAGGTATGATGCCGACGCAACCCCATCGATGGAAAGTAGGGGTGTGGCCTGTGTTCAGTACGACGAGCCCAGTTCGTGCTGCCATTTCCACGATCCGTTTGCCCCGAGCGTCTGATTGGGGCATGCCCCAATCTATCTTGGCTTTATCTTAGGTAAACAAAAAATGGAAATGAAAATCCAAAGGAGTTGAAAATGGTATTACAAAATATAATTCTATATGTAGCGCCTTATTGGAGTTAATGCGTTAACTTTCTAAAGGCTTAACTTAAAGTAGCAAAAATTGATACTTGAAAGAAGCACTGAATAAAACATTTTTTCCTCCACTAAAAGGTTGCCTGAGCTCGCTGACCTTAGCCCCATTAATAAACTCATGGCCCAATACAGAGCCACCAATTCTGATTCCCAAGCATTCTCTGCTTAATAGCGAAATTTAACACAGAATTGGATCGAGATCTATTTGTTATTCGTCGCCTTTCGCGAACAAAAGCGGCAGTTTCACTCTGTAGACTATTTTTGCGAGCGATTTAATGTCGCCCTTTGTTATTGATGTTCCCTCTACTGTCCTCGAACGCTTTAAACCTTTGTAGAAGGTTAGCTGATTTATAAAGTATTCACCATACATTTTACCTAGTACGCTATTTGTGTCTTTTCGGTTTTTGCCGAATTTCACTAAAATTTCACGTTACAACGTTGCTGTAAGTTGTTATACATGTCAGAAATCGTAGGCCGGTATTTAACACACTTTGCAAGAAGTGCCAAAGATTGTCACTCACTACACCGATAAAATTGAAACTACCGATTTGGTTGGCTTAGCGAATAGGTTACACGATTTTAATTTGTGTTGCCACCCTTCGCAATACATGTGGTTTCAGGGTCATTATTATCGATGTAACGATTCCTCGTGTGAACAATTTTTAAAGACGTGAGTAGTATTGTCATGGATTTAACGATTAACTGCTTTAAAATGTACCATTTTTATCCTAACGGGTGCATATAAGCGTATACAGCTACTGCTGATCACGATTTTCAGACGTTCTTCGTATTATAAGATACATGAGTTGAATTAATATCAGACCTTTTTACTTTGCCAAATAAAAAAGGACGTAGAGATTACGTTCTTTATGTTATCAAATGCGTGATTAGATTTGATTTGATTTGTTGTTTGAACATTGTCTTGACGGTTAAATTTTGTCTTTCCTAATTTTTGAAAGTTATTTCATCGCCAACACTCAAAAGTGTAAACTCAATTAAAAATGATCAAATTTTTAAATACTTAAATTAATAATTCCATCTAAAACAAACTGATTTTCCATAAGGCTAACCGTGGAATTGAGGCGACTGGAGTTAATTTTCCTTGCATTCAAAAATGTGTTTGGGCAATCAACATTTTCGTTGAAAAATTTTCCCACCCGTCTTAAATACCATCTAGAATAAAATCTATACTCAACAAAAGACCTCCGATGTGAAAGAATTTTTTCAAAACATTTACCAACTGTTTGTTGGAACAGATGTCCATTGGAACAAAAGCACAGGCGAGCATAGGTCCGTAGCTCCAGCATATGGTCCACTCTGCCTGCCTAGAGAAACTACGGAGATCCCTTACTTTATCATTGCTAGGGATTCCTGTTCTGTTGCGTTCATAAGCCTTGGCCAATCTCGGACTATCCAGAAGGAAGTGTTCTTTACCTATTTCTCACTCCTATGTCGATGTATTCTCCGAGAGAATTGGTTTTTCTCCGTGAAGATTCCTTTTTGTCGCTTTTGTGGCAAATTTAATTGTAAATATTTCCGCTTTAAAAAATTGGCATTTCCACGTTTATGAATGCTGTCGTGCTGCGAATAATTAAGAAAGAAGATCCTGATGTGACTTCCCGCGACTGTTTCAAAATCAGCATATGATAATATTTGGCTGTGACGTTCTTTAACTTCTCCCACACATCTGTTGACAGGATATTAAACCTGGATGCGATCTATGTGCCGACTATCGGTTGAATTTTGTCCAGCTCTCTTTGCTTAACGATGACATTATATCAAATTGTTTCAAGATGCATGAGTCTTTCATTTGGGAAGGGTAGGTAACCTGTGTTTGGGGTTTAATCTGATACTCGCAAGCGATGCACTTCCAAAAATAAATTTGTCAAGTGGCATGAGGTTGAGTATTATATCCATTGCAGTAATTGGTGTGTGATTCCATTGAAGCAGTAAGAGACAATGCTACTAAAGAATATTTGACAACAGTTGCAATAATACACATTTTATTCGAAAACCTTTCAAAGCGATCGATTTACTCGAAACTGTTTGGTCGTTCAAATGCGTCTAATTTCATGCTTATTTTCACTCATGTGTAAACCATTCCAAGTTATAGCTGGTACCATATATTACAACATTTTCATCAGAAAGCAATGAAAATCAAAATAAATACTTTTCCGAAGGGATCACCCGTCTGAGATAACTGATTTTGAAACCCGTAGGGAATATTGCGGGTGCAGGAAAAAAGCATTTGTAGGGAAACCACGTGTTTTTTTCCCTCAATCCAACATTTACAACAACTCAATCGCGAATTGGTAAATTAGTATCTATTGAGAAAGTTGTCAGAAACTTCTTCCGCAATCGAATACTTGACCCCGTCTGTGTTCGTTAGCTCGGAGGGCTGAGATCTGTATAAACTCTTTAATCTTCAACCTGATCCAAACAGCATCAGCTGTTCTGATCTGTAGATCAGCTATATATACAATTTTTATGCGTAAATTTGGTATTCATACCAAATTGAATTTTTGTATTCAATTTCTCTTACGAATATATGATATACGAATCGAATCCATACGAATCCATTGGAAAAATAATTTAAATTTTTTAAGCACATATATAATAATAACCATCGCGATCTACCTACTGACTGATGTTTCACTTTCAAGTTCTCGGTCGTGGAAAGCTCGCTTTATTTACCATGTGGAGGTATTTGTATCTGTTTATTTCTGATAGTTCTTCGGTCAGATATCGCTTTGGCATGATGACGCTGTATTGCTTACACTCCCAGATAATTCTCTTAGACAGAGATAGAAAAAGCATAAGTATATTTCTGTTTGTATTACGCTTTCACGTAAAAGCTTTGAGAGAGCTGTTCTTGTTTTATCTACGAATGATATAAAACTCACCAATCCAACTAAACTTCCACTTATTTTGGTCGGATATGCGAGATCGTATCTTGACGCTGATTGTAGATACGCCGGGCTTACTTTGTTTCAAAGCAGTTGAAGTAACCATCAAACACTTAGAAGAAAGGATGTAGGACTGTAAGCTAAGTCTAGGTGATTTTCTGAATAATACCACACGTTTACATAATCTCCTTGTATCATTAGTTGATTCAAATGCAATACGTTGATTCAGATGTTGCAACCTTCTGAAAATTTTAAAACATTCTCATTAAGTTCCATTTTTAAGTTGAGTTTTATTTTAGAATAGACACCTGTTAAAAGGTCTGTTTAAGCTGAAGTGCTAGATTTTTTTTATATCCTATATAATATGTATCTAACTTTCCCTAAATTACCTTAAAATATTTTTAAAATCGTTTTTATAGCCAAGTAGTAAATGTGATGTGTTTCACATTTTTAAATAAGAGTTATGACCTTAAATTTCTAGAAAAAGGTATAAAAAATGTTTGCATAGTTTACCAATCGCTATTAAAATGTTTATATTTCTCATTTCAGTATTGGATCAAGTGCTCTTAGTCTACATCAACGGTAAGTGACGTAACTTAGTGCGTATTTCTTTTTAACCCAATAATCATAATAATACCTAAAACTTTATTATAAAGATACTTCAATATTTATTTTATAATTATATATTTAAGGTGAGCATAATATTAAAAGACTTCCTTTAATTTTTTGATTCTTTTATTCTACTCGAAACTGATTTCCGACTGTGTAATCGTTCGGTCTTCTTCATCGACTTAATTAATTTTGCTTACAATTTCTTGTTATGTACTAATAGGACAAAAGATACTTTATCTATAACAGGTAATAAATCGTAATTTCCAACGGTAATTTCTGAAGCTATCACAACAAATACAATAAGTATCACGATTTCTCAAAAATATTTAGAAAAGATATAACTTGATTCGTTGGTATAACACTGACCTACAATTTCCTTCATCGTGGAAAAATCCTGTAGGATAAATTTATATATAATGGATTTGTCCATTATCTATAAATTAAAATTAATTAGATTTAAAAATTTATAGATAATGTGGAGATACTTGAATTTCTTCTTCCTTTACAAGTAAAATCTTATTGATAATGTAAGGGCACACGCTCTTGGCAACCATTCCACCTAGCGACAAAAAATCTACGAAATGTCCCTTCCATGCAAATTATCAAAAATTTCATCCTTTTTCCGTAAATGTAGACTTTGTTCATACTGGGTGTTTTTAGAGGTATAAAATTTTAAGTTGGCAACACTATTTAATGCTATATATGGTGTGTCACCTGTCATGCGGTTTACGGCAAATTCGGTTTGTCATTTTATTATAAATAGGTTGACGCCTGAGCAACGCCTGCAAATTTTGTAGATTTATTTGAGAAGAAAAACATCTGTGCACACCCCGTCAATATTATGGCCGACATAATCTCCCATCCGAACTATTAATTCGGTTGATTATGGATCGTTTCCGCACCAAGTTTTTACTCACTGCAGAGTACTCTGGTTACAGCACGATGGCGCGGCATTCCATACACCTCGTGCAATCAACGACTTATTGAAAGAAGGAATTGATGAGCACATCATTTCTCGTTTTGCACCTGTGAACTGGCCTGCAAGATTTTGTGATTAAACATTACTGGACTATCTCTTGTGGGGATGCGTGGAATCAACCGTCTACGCCGACAAGTCAGATACATTTTACGATATCAACTGAAGACAGAATACAATGTATCTGTTATTTTTTCTTTTCGAAATTCGATTGCTCTGCACAAAACATCTTTTATTGACATTATAAATGAATATTAAGTTAGGAGTGTTGAATACTTATGCTCATTTCGTTTATCGCACTTGATGGTCTCTCAAAACTCGTTTGCGTAGCACCCTACGATGTCATGTTTGCTGCATATACCTATCCTCTAACAAAGCGCGAAACTCAGTAGTCGCCATTAATGGCAAACGAGAGGTACTACGAACCCAGCATAATCTGCTAAAAATATCATAATTAAATTTATAGTGCAGAAATACTATGGATTTGACAGGTGTCTGAAGTTTGCATCGTTGTAAACGCAAGTGTCTGCAATTTTTTCACTTTTTGAATGTTTTTTGGCTGAATTGACTTGAACTTTTTGAAAGTTTCATTTGCCTTTATTACTTCTTTGCAATTTAATAGGGTTTCATTACAGTTCAATCATCTACCAACAATAAATTGTGAAAAATTTTGACAGCGTTGCGATTGCAACGATGCAAACTTCAGACACCTGGATTTGACTTACCCAGGCGAAGAAATTAAATTTTCATTGCAGTGACAAGTACATTTTCAGGTTTAGGTAAGGTTTTTGGATCTTAGTTGAAGATTGGTAAGTCGGTGCCGCCATCTGCGAGATATCCAAGCATGTTGACGGTTGTTAACTTAACAAGGGTTCAGATGTCGTAATTTACCTTTATAAATTGAAATCTTTCAAAAAAATTCGTAGCTGAAAGAAAAATACGCAATTCCGATCAAAATTCTTTGTATCCATCAAACAGAAAGTTATATAATTGGAAAATGTCTTGAAAAAATGCAAGGTTCTGTTTATTATAATTCATTTCAGCTTCGCTATTCAAGGCATTCGGAAAGAGTTATTATGCTTGTTATTCCTGTGTATTGCGCAAGGGCTATTATATTAGGTACGCTTGAGTGATAAACGCTAATTGACACTTGTAGAAGACATTAGACTAAACCGCGATGTATTTTACTGATAAGAACAAATTATTTAATGTCCCAAGCAAAATATTACGATCATTTTATCAACTTATGCGAAATATTTCAAGTGTTTGTTATTCACTAGTTTTGGAGAGATAATTACATTTATACGATGACAGACACCTACATTTATTTTTTCAACGTGACAAAATTAAGGTGGTGTCTAACGTATATAGAAAATTCAGATCGAAGTTTATCAAAGAATATGCCAATATTTTTCTCAGCAACACTTATATTTTCATAAAGATTGACAGGGCTTGCGGTCTAAAAAAAAGGCAATAATAACATATGCTAACTCAGGTTTCAAACTATTTCAGCTATATAACTTTCTTTAACGATATCTAAGAATTGTCATTCCCCGGGAAGCTGTACATGAATTCTAGATGGTGTTTTAATTACAAAATTTTAAGTTCTCTGCATATTGTCAAAAAGGATTCAATATGATTATTTGTTAATGACACAGTATAGGCAAGTTATAAAGAGGTCTCTGAAGTTTATATCGTTGCAAAGGAAGCTGTAGAACTACCTTTTATTGAAGTTTAATTTTTTGTCTCTTTTTCTTCCGTTTCTTATTATCTGAAATGTCAAAATTTTTATCAATAAGAAAGTTTTTCCATCGTTTTAAGTGGTTCTGAAACTGTTTTAGATTTATGACTATTTTTGCTCAAAATCGTTCATCCTAAGCTCAAATTCACTGTACGTGAACTGAAACAATATTTTATGGAGTAAATCTAACCCCACGTTGTATGGGTGAGGAGTTTTTTTCACGTTGTATGCCGAAGGTTAACGATTTTCAACACGGCTAGTAAGCGCCATATTGTCCGAAAAATCCGGGAGAATCGTTAACTAACGCCTTGAAAAATTGCTAGTGAAGTGGAGAAAAGGTTGGGTAAGTCATGCCACCCAGAAAAAATTCGCCGATTGCTGCGACAGTATGATTTTAACAAAAGAATACCACACAAGAAGCCTTTCATTAACGCCAAAATTCAAACATGTCGTTTAAAATTAGCCGAGAAACATTTGAACAAGGATAAGTAAGACAGAGTAAGAAATCACGTTGGTTACTCTTTGATTTTTGCATCCGTTTCAACCCAGAAAGTATTGGTTTTATAGGCGTTTGTGACGGTTTATGCTGACTTTTATCTAAGATCTGTTGTCAGTTTTAAGAATGTGTCAACATCCTTCCAATATTTTATTTAGACTAGACGTCACGGTTACTTCCTCAATGTTTCTGCAAAATAGACTCCAAGATTTATTTTTTCCCTCTTTTTACAGCTGTTTTGAAGATTTTCAGATTTCCGTTGTAGCCTAAGCAATTTGTGGCTCCTGTTTGAGTGTTGCTTCTGATCTTTTCCAGTTCTGTGCTGCTTCAGTTTCCTTTTTGTTTGGTCAGTCATTGGACGCAGTTTGCTGAAAGGATGTGAACTTGTATGTAGGTTAGTAGCTTTGATTTAACCTTTCAAATTCAGTTTCCTTGGATTGAGATGAACCAGCGGCATCTTATCGCCTGTTTTTAACTCGAAGCTGATCTATTGGTGGTCCGGAAGACTGGATGAGCCAGATACATTGCAGTCTTGTAAGCCCTCGAATATCTTCGTTGTGGTAATTGTCATGGTTAGCAGTTTTACTTTACTTGTTCATTGTTTTTGTTATTTTTGTTAGGTGGGTCAACGTATTAGCTTTTCTTTGTTGAACTGGCATAAGTGCTTATTTAATAATTAACTAGTTATTCACAACTTTCGTTATGCTTCTTTCCATTTTCGTAGGCTCGTTATGCATTTCCAAAGCATCCGATAGTGTCCCTTGTAATAATCGTTTCCCGGTAATATATTCGTTGACACTCGTTTCTCGTGTTATATATTCGTTGACGCGTAATTCTATGGTAAATATCGGATTTTTATACAGGCGTTACAACAAAGGTATATTAGTCTGATCGCTGTCTCCTCTTCTGAACACCATTGTAGTGACTACCGACCTGAAGATGGTGCCACCATCTTTTCCCGCAGTCGGAAGTTCGGCGGACAGGTCGAAAGTCAGCTGACCTACGACCTGGCGACCACTTCAGGTCAGAAGGGAGTGATGGCATTTCCGGAACGGGGATTTGGTCGCGAGAAAGTGAAGCACGCGCTTGAAAAAAAAAAAAAAAAAACATTAATTAAGATCTTCGGCGGACTTAAACTCAGATGAGATTAGAAGTGGGACTGCCGAGCAAATGATCCTTTCGTCACAAGATCGGTTGCATCGATCGGTCGTTGATAATATACAAATTTCGTGTGTGATATGGAATTAAGCTTTTGAATGAAACTCTTCATATATCAGTGCTACGCTTGCTTTAAGGACGAAATTTCCTTAGATCTTATTAAACTTAAGACTACCGTGTGAAATAAAAAAAAAAATAAAAATAAATATTTAGCTAATTAATAACAGTAAAACTAAAATAAAGTTAGAACTTAAAACAAAAGCTACGGTGTGATTCTGCAAGTGTGCATGTGTAACAGTGAAATAAAGGTGTTCATCTATATCATGTAGCGGGTGAAGTATACGCAGAGTGTTTATCAGACTCTGCTATCTTTGTGCAGTCTCGCAATTGTAATTATCATCACGGCTTCCACCCATCGACAGTGTGTAAAATTCCACCAGGTTGTTCTCTAAAAATTTTCAACAATCAAGAATTTGCTCAGTTATTATCGCAGTCTGTTAATCATGGATTTGAAGCTGTTTTTGAGCTGACACGTATGTGCACAATACGTATGAGTTTTGTCAAAGGTTGGGGTGCTGAATTGGTATTCAGCACAAGATGTAACCTCGACACCATGCTGGATCGAAATTCATTTGCACGGACCACTTCAATGGCTTGACAAGGTGCTCACGCAAATGGGCTCTCCCCATAATGCTATTAGGTCGGTATCCTAAGAATTTAATAATTCTCGTTCATAGATTTTTTTAGTTTTTTGTTCTAAGCATAAGCGTAATAAAATATTAAAAGAGATTTTATTTTAGATCAACTGCATGCCATATAAAACTGTATTGAAAAAAATAATGAAGAAAAAACACATTTAGAAAAATTTTGATCTCATTTTACAAATGAAAAAAAAAAAAAAATAAAATTATGACGATCATTCATTTTAACATCATCAGAATAAGCACTTTCGTAAAAGAGAGAAAAAAAAAATATTGGAAAAAGTAGAGTTAAGCAGTTAAAAATATATTTGATTGTAAAATATTTTAAATTTAAAATGGATCGCTTCCTCTTTGATTTGAACTCATTGGAGATTTCGACACATCAATGAGAATCAATTTAAGAACTTGTAAAAATTTTTGAATATTTATATTGATAGTGGAAAAGAAATATTCATTTGTGTAAGAATAATGTGCAATTCAAAAGTTTGTTATAAACCCAATGAATGATTAAGAATAATTTTTTTGAAGTAGGTTAAGCAAGTATGTGTACACATATAATAGTATTTCGATGTTTCTGCTTCACTATCGTGCTTTCTTTTAATTTGATTTAATTAACAGTGGACTTAATATAGCGCGATTCTGGTACGTTTGTCTGACTTGTATGAATTGACCTATAAAGCGTTAAAATTTTACATAAATTTTTAAGAACCAGAATTAAAATGAAGTGCTAAAAGAAAAACCACATTCTTTCCTTCCAACAACCTTTTCTTTCAGGTGGAAATGGCGCGAAGGTAAGTGCAGGATGATGTAGGGTCAACAATGTGTTTCGTCGCTCGGGTTCCGCGGTGCTGTAGTTTTGTTCCGGTAATAATTTGTAGTCGTGTCGCGGACTACTAGTTCGGTTTTTCGGGTTCGCGTGTTTTACGGTCGCAAAATTAAAGTAGTTTGTTTTTAGGCACCGCGGTATATCGGTTCGCGAATGCGCGTTAGTCGGGGAGTTTGATTCTTTGATTGTATCTTGATGGTAAAAATTAGAGTAAAGTAACGTAATTTGTTTAGAAACGTCGCATAGTAAATCGGGCTTTTCGGTGGCTGGTTCAAATGGAACCAAGAGCGGAAGTTCACTTGGGTCCGACCCACGTCCGCAATCCTCGCCGCACTGAGCTAGCTAGCCAGCAGCCACCACGCGAGGGAACTTCCGAGTGGCCGAGTTGTTGACCCACGGGGTACGACTCGTTGCCACGTCTCCAGGACGGCACGTCCAATTGTCGGTGCGAGGCCGACGTTCATCCCGAGTCGTCGCCGTGACGACCTGGGATTCTAAATCCATTACACCATCCTAGTTAAATGGGCTGACCCTTAGTTTCTTATCTTTGCCTTTGTACCGTGTTCAACCCTAGGACCTATCTAGATTTATTGAAGTTACCAAGCCTGTAACAAGTTCTCATAATATTAGGAGAGAGTAGAATCATACCATAAACCAACCACTAAGAAGCGCTGATAGTCCATAGGGGTCAAAGTCCATAAAGTGAGCTTTGCGATATAGAGAGCTTGCAAATTAAACGAGATGGGTGGATGTCGAGAGTGCGATGGCTAGCTGTCCGATTTCGTATGTGTTTGTGAATAATTTTTTATAATGAGAGAATGGTAATGCGCGTTGCTCCTATCGTTTGTCTTTATGTCCTATTTACAACATGTTTTGTACACAAATAATGATGCACCTGAAAAACTGGAGCCAAATCCCGTTAGGTTGGGAGTTTTTCCAAAGAAGAGAGTTATGTTGAGGAGTTTGTTTAACTCGATCACGATAAATGAGAGTTGTAATATCCATAGCTCAACTTACGCTTAACGTGCGAGTTTCCTAACACGGTCTTTTATTCGCATGTGTTTGCAAACTTGAATTTAAAATTTTGTTAATTCAGGAAAAAAAAAACATAATCAAGCGAGCATTAAAGTCTAATTGCAGCTGGAATGGAATTCAAATAGATCCTGAAGCAGCAATTTCTTTTAAAAAATAAACTAGAAAACGAAAAGGAAAGTCGGATGAGCTAATACGAGCTGGATACAACGCAATAAAAGCGTTGCAATAGTGAAAACAGGGATGGCTGCGAGAAAATTCAAGTTCTTCGGATTCATCTTTACACAATGAACTGCTAAAGCGAAAAGGAATAAGAATCCTGTTAGCATTGTTATCAAACCAAAAGACAAACATGCCTAACCAGTAAGCATTCAAACAAATGACACTTGTTGAGCTAGTGGCAAAGAACAGGAAAGCTTAGAACGCTGTCTTATAGGTTATGTGGTTATTTGATGTATATGCGCTTCAAAATGGCGACCAGAATCAGGGAAACGAGTTCGGACTCGGCTCGTCAATTTCGCTAAGGCGATGGGATCCACTATCTGTGAAAAGTATCTCGACATTTTGGAACCTAACGCCAACACAATCTTGTGTCTTTTTCAAACGTGAATCCTGAATAATAATAATAAATAAAGTACCAAATTTATCGCTTGGGAAAAGAATGGAAAACAAATGTCCTGTTGTGATTTGGGCATTAAATTTATCCTAAATAATTCACAATGTATTATTCTCATATTTAATAAATGGATAAGAGTGATATAATTCCTATTATAGTATTAAAAACTTTCGCACAAGCGATGTAAATTTCGTGATTGTTAATGTGAATAATGGTGTTCGTAATCATTTATTCTTTCACTTATGAACGTTCATCAAATGAACGCATAACGATAGTCACTATTCACACCAAATTTTATTCAATTTATTCATATTTAGAACGCTTCTCTGAAAAAAAAATTAAGGATAGTTAAATCCTCTTTCGTTTTCAAGCACAAGCATTCAAGATATTAGTTTCTCAGAACGCATATCTTATTTCCTCCCAAAAATATCTATGAATCAGGTTCCCAGTTAAAAAAAATTTATTTGTCCTTTTTGCTGTTTCTCTCAGTGACATTATTCTGTTTCACGTATTATCAACTTATTACCCAAAGCAATATACGAAAACAAATAAATTATTAATGTGTTCGAAAAGTGAAACATATCTTGTGAGTTGATTTAAATTTCGTATGAAGACATGATTTGTGCCTTCATATGTCTACAAATCGTAGCACATATTCAATGTATCTGTAAGATGTGATGAAATC
The DNA here is from genome assembly GCA_954870665.1 of Stratiomys singularior. Taxonomy (NCBI): domain Eukaryota; kingdom Metazoa; phylum Arthropoda; class Insecta; order Diptera; family Stratiomyidae; genus Stratiomys; species Stratiomys singularior. The sequence continues at coordinate 83,630,453 of OX940879.1, read as the reverse complement.
TAGAGTTTCCATAAAGCTTTTCAACGCAGATGTTATAAATTATACTTTTAGGGTTGTGTATTTTTATTTCTAGTTTCCACGTTGAAAATGTTTATTTCTGGTTTCTTTGTTTTTCTTGGTATCTGTTTTTGGTCCGCCAAGTTTACACTTTCTACGAACGTATTACGAATAATTCGATAACGAATAAAATAAAACGAATAATTCAAACGAATGCTATTTGCTTTAATAACATAAAATGCATTGAATCTAAGCATCAAACAAATGTAGGGCGCTTTTACGTTTATACTCGGTAAAGTCGAAAAGAAAAATTTATCCACAAAGAATATCAAAAAAAAAAAACATAAATTATTCTTTGATTTGTTCATTCGCTGCTGGCTCAATTTTTATCATATTTTCAAAAATCACAAAAGCTTATTGTCATGATTTTCTTCCCTTCCGTTCTTTTTTACATCAGGATCAGGAGGAATATCAGGCCAGTAGTGACTTTTTACTTAAAAATCATCTCTGTAAAAACAACGTTAGTCATGATGTTACTCAACGTTATCGTCCAGATGCGCATCGTAATGAACATTGTCAGAAAATGTATATATGATACATCCTCAGAAAGCCAGCCATTGCGATCACTGCACTCACCTAAGCCTATTCGTGTGTATTTATTCCTGATATCCCTTTAGAGTGTTTACACTTTCTTATTGTTACGGCATGCTTACAGTGTTAGCAAAAAAGCAATCATACTCGCGGATGACTTCAGGTAGAAAGAGATAGCGTTAGCATCTGTTGTTTTACATTTATATTCTGTTACTCAAGGGTTGAGAGTGTTATATTGGAATGGGAATAGAATGAAAAATTATTTAAAAATACGAATTCTACTAATTTTTGGTTTGAATCCTCTTAAAATGGGAGTTTTGTTTTGGAGTATTATCAGTTTTACTTATAACGCTGTGATATTGCTCCAAATTTAGAAAAAATTGTCTCTCTCTTATCCAACGATAAAGCTCTCTGAAACTAATAATCTGAAACCATTTATATCGATTTTTAGTTTTTTGTTGATTCGATTGCCATTGTAAGTATTTTTGCAAAATTTTCAACTTATCGTTCAAAAAAAAAAAACTGTCCTGATTTCGCAACAAACACTCTCATTGATTCGGTATTTATGAGTATAGAACCAACAACTCATGAGTTACCGGCTATAGGCTTGATTGCATGCCTTGGAGCGTGTCCCGTTGATATGAACAAAGCATTCGATGTGGTTTGATGGGCTAATTTTCAGCCACTTCAACCCCGTCGTCATCGAAAGCCTCCGGTGTATTGGTGGTCCACTGAAATAACTAAACAACGAAGGGAGTGTCACAAACTCCTGCGAGAAGCTCAACGAGCGCGAAGCCAGGACGAGGCATGCACCGGAATGGCAGTATATCGGTCGGCCAGGAAATGCCTTCGCGGACTGATCAGCAGGAGTAAGGCCAGTTTCTGGCACAACCTCGTCGGAGACATGAACGGGGACCCGTGGAGCCTGGGCTATAACCTAGTTATGCGAAAGCTTGGGGCTCTACGGGCCCACTGCGTACTTGAAGCGGACATGATGGACGAGATAGTACGAGCACTTTTTCCGCAACATCCCGTCCGTATTGATGCCGTCCACAGGGAAACAACATCAGACTGTTCGCTCTTTACGAGGAACAAGCTAGAGCTTGTTCTCTCCACGAAGGCGAAGAAGGCTCCGGGACCAGACGGTATTCCAGGCAAGGAACTGCAACTGGCCTATCACTCTTGCCCTGGCTTGCTGCTGAGTGCGTTTAATGCCTGCTAGCGGGAAGGCGTTTTCCCTGAGCGTTGGAAGACGACAAGGCTCGTGCTGATCAGCAAGGGGAAGGGAACTCCCGAGTCGCCGTCAGCATACCGACCGTTATGCATGCTAGAAACGGCCGGGAAAGTGCTCGAGAAACTGATAAAGGGAAGACTCGCTGACGTTATCCACACCACTGGGGATCTTTCTCCAAGGCAGTATGGTTTCAGAACGGGACGTTCCACTACAGATGCAGTCGCGGAGGTTGTGAGTGCGATCCAAATGACGGAAGCACGCAGTGGGTCCAACCGGCGGGTTGGAGTCCTGCAGTCCTGCAAGTGACGCTCGACATCAAGAACGCATTCAACTCCGAACTGATATTCTGGAAGCCCTGGAAAACTCATTCTAAGTACTAGAATATCTGATGCCGAAATTACCTAAAGGATCGCAGCCTGATCTACGAGACGGCGCAAGGTCGTCGCGGGATGCTAGTCACATCAGGTGTGGCCCAAGGCTCCATCCTCGGTCCGAACTTGTGGAACGTCTCCTACGACGGTTTGCTCAGACTTGAATTGCCGGAAGAGTCGCGACTGATTGGCTATGCAGATGATGTTGCGGCACTAGTGGCTGGGCGCAAGGTCGATCAAGCGCAATTAAGGCTGAATGTACTAATGCGCCGGGTGGGGAGCTGGATGACCACTCACGGGTTTAACATAGCGTTAGAGAAAACCGAAGTGGTCATCCTGACCACAAAGAGGATCCTCAGAGTAAGAATGATTCGAATCGGAGACACATTAGTAGAGGCGAAACTATCAGTTACTTTCCTTGCTAGAGAGCGTAAAAGAATCTATCTCTGAAGGCACGAGGGTAATAAAAAAAAAGTTGCTGGCGATGAAAGACGATGCACTCTACGAATGACAACAATCATGAGAACGTGAGCTAAAAGGAAGATGGACCGCTCGGCTCACCAACGGCTTGAGATAGTGGCTCAGTGGAACGTATGGTGAGACAGACTTCTACCTGACCCAGCTATTGAGCGGACACGATTGTTTTCAGTCTTACCTGCACAATATAGGTAAGTCACGGTGTCCAGATTGGATATTCTGCATTGGTGTGAAAGATGGCGCCTGTCATACTTTCTTTTCATGCAGAAGATGGGACAAATAGAGCGGTTTTTTCTTGCCGAAAAATTTGGAGAGCTCCAACCAGATAGCCTAATCCTAGAGATGCTAAAATCATTTGACAAATGGTATCAAGTGGCACATTACGTTCGGGCAATTCTATTCATTAGAAAAAGGCATACTTGATCGGCTGGAGGCGTCGAAGGTGGAGGGTTTCCTTCTCTAGCAATCCTCCTCTTTCCGATCCCATTGGAGAAGGAATCCCTGTAACCTGGAGGCGCCAAAAGGCGTAAAATTGAGAGGCCTAGTCCGAAGTAATGTGTCAAACAGTTCCAGGCTAGGCGCTCCGGTTGACAGGAGAGGTGTACATGTCCCTTCCAAGACTCTTTCATTCCAGAAACATTAATTAAGACAAAATTATCTAACGCTAGACTTTGGTTCGGCCAGCCAGGAAAAGCTTCTTATGGTGCTAAATAGCATTTATAAATTTTTAATTCTCGAAATTGAAGTGTTCCGGGTCACCAGTACTTCAATTTTTAAACTGCTATCATAATTTTTGGTGTCACACGAAGGGAAATATTTTAATAGTTAAGGTTCGCGAAGATAATTTCGCCGAATTCCCATTGCTAAAACCAAAAAAATTCCTGGATCAAAAACCCGTGGATTCTACTTCAGGTACATCGATAATTGTGTTTCCTCGAACTTCAAACCTTCCAAAGTATTTGTGCATTCGGACATGAGTTTCACAGATTTTGATTCTAACGGTGTGTCTATTATAGACCATGTTTCTATGTGGTATTAGGTCCGGTGATACTACTCTCTGGGCATATGTATTTTCAGTATTCCCTACATAAGATGGGAGAGTCACCTTCACGTGTTTGTTTATGCTCTCCAGGAACCACAAATGACGTTCGCCGAAAATTCTCTAAAACTTTCCGGAAAATATTTTCCGAATTCTCCAAAAATTCTTTGCTGGATAAACTAGGTCCCGTTTGTATCTTTCCAAGAAAATAGGCGTAATGAATAGGCTCTCAAGGAAACATAACGGTAAAAGTGTTATCATCTGAAGGCAATTGGAACTGCGTCTCACATTACGTACGGATGGTCCTTCTTATAAAGACAGGCATCGCGGATCGCCTCGTGGCGCAGAGGGCAGGAGGTCTCTCTCACAGCAATCCCTCTCCTTCCCATCCAGTGGGTTGAAAGAGGTATATTCCTTACCTAAAGCCGCCGCTAAGCGAGTCCAACAAAGCCTAGTCAGAAAAAATTGACACATAGTTCCAAGCTAGGTTATCGGTGTGACTGGGGAGGTGTTTAGTAGGTAGTTCGGTGTCCGGCCAATTGGTGTCCGACACTGGGAGCGCAAAAAAGCTTAACCTCTCTACCACAAAAAATATTGCTTTTAATATCAAAATTTCCACTTTTTCCTTGAGATTTTCCCGCATTTTTCAAGTATTTTTTAAAATTATCAGTAAGTTTGTGATAAATAGATCATTTTCGCAGTGATATGTTTTAGTTTAGAGTGCCATTTGTGCAATCAATTTTTTTTTGAATTGGTGTTACTTCACCGCAATATAGGACATACCAAATTTTACCATTACCTCAGATAGTTGATTTCTTTCATTGCGCAACCACGTAGTGGAACTTTCTACTTCTTCAAATAAATTTGACGATTCTTTAAAAATAAAAGCGCCGTTATATAATATATGTTTGATTGATTGATTGGGGAAAAAGAAGAGAGAAAACATAAGCCCACCTTAACCTCAAAAGGCGCTGGCAGCCTCCTACAAAGACCTCGGTAGTGGAAGATTATAGGCCTACGTTCATGAGGCTTTGTCTAATACTCGACCGCGGCATCGATGGAAGCTAAGGCGATAGAAAATGCCTCCCTACGAAACAGATGGGGTGAGCGAATCTAGGCACGCTGAAAAAGAAGAGACAAGTGTCATGACTTTGACATATGCCAGGCAGGTTATATCTTGTGGAACTATCACGATGGAGCCTATCTCTCAAAAGTCGATATGTATGTGCCTGTTCGACTCAAACTGCTGTTAGGGAGACTACCCTTCCCATAGTGGATACAATAGAGCTTGCTCCGTCGCTGGCCTGTTCCTCTTTAACATTCGGCTATGAAAAGGCTCTGAGATACCAGTAAAACCCTCGCCACACATGAATGATAAGTCCAGTTGCGCCCGTTTCGTAGGCTAACAGTTACAAGTAAAAGCTGCTATCTCCGCTGGTAGCTGGCAGCTGGCAGCTTACGAAAAGGGTATGAATATTCGTCCCGCTGATAGATGACAATCGACCAAAAGCTCCTTACGCATTTCACTCTCAGTTATAATGTTTTAACAATGTAAGAATTACGTGGAAGTAAATCACATTACTAAGTATTGTACAATAAAAGCAACTCCAGATTCCAATTTCCTCTCCAGGTAACTTGTAAAGTCCCAAAAAACAAAAAAAAAGTCTGTTAAATTTCCTTCCTATTCGATTTCTTAGTAAATTGAGATTATTTTCATTGTCTGTTGTATCTTTAGTCAGAAATAAGTTATTGCGACGTGTTTGTTTATTTTGTATAATTTATGCAGTGAATGTTTTTGATCCACATACAAGTCCAGTTTGAATGTTTTCTAAACATGCTCAGGTAATCCCAAAAGTCAAATCGTTATTTTCACCTAGTTTAAATGCAACTTATTGGAACATTTCATCACCCACAGTATAAAATTCGAATTTGGAAACATGTATGAAATAGTAGAACTTAGATATTCTGACGCAATCTTTAGATTCTTCGTCATGAGTTCTTATCGTGATTCAACAATTCATTTTGTTTATCAAATCAAACGTCTCAAGTATGGCATGAGTTGATTTTATTGTCACAGTTTGAAAAAATCAAAAGTAATCCGTGATCTTATCGTTTCGTCGAATATCTATTAGATTTAAGATGATAACAGGAAAAAGATTTATTACTGAAAATTAGCATGTGATAAAAATATTTTGCTTGAATTAAAATGCTATAAAAAAAGAGAAGAGGACAAATTGAATTAGAGCAAGATTAAATTACCGACGGACGATGAGGACCCAAAACTAATCGAGACATTTTTTTTATTAAATAATGATTTATTAGTTTTAATTAATTGTGCAACAGTTTATTATTCAATCTATCGCTTATAATACGATAAAGGACATCATTTCGAACCCTTTTGCTCACCAGCGATTGCTCTGCCGATTTTACCGCAGCAAAGTTTCGTTTTCGCTTAACATTCTTGTCATTGGGTTGTCACTACTTTGTACCCCGAGAAACTATTCTTCACATTTAAGTTGTCCATCCTTATATTTCCTTTTCTAATTTCTGATTATTTTTTTCGCTATTCTTCAGAGATGCTCAAAGATATTCCTTATTAACCTCATCTTGACATTCACTTTCCATGTCTTTCGATTGTCGCTTCAACTGTCATCTACAGTTCGCTACTCGTTCTTATCGATGTGTTAATAAAGATTCCGAAACCAGTATAAGATCCTCTTTTTTCAGGATCTTATCGAAACTTTGGCTACAGAGATGATGTGTAAAGTTTCAAAATGTCCATTTTACTAGAGAGCTACTTTTGGCCGAAAACCTGTTTGAGAATCAATATCGGCACGCTGATTTGCCTACGTAATGGTTTGAGCCTTTTCTGCATCTTCTATGTTGACAGGAATCAATTATACCTGGAACTACTCTGCATTGCATTTGAACGATGCAGATGTCGAAAGTAACGTCATGCGACGATTCACCGAATCCTTTTATGAATTTCTAATCATAATAGCTTATTGCGTAACACATAATTGGCGAGTTCTTTGCCAATTATGTGTTTAGGGATATAGGCAAATTTACGGTATACCCAGGGAAAAGTGTAGTGGACAAGATAGAGTCTTGAGGAATCTCTGTTATGTAAAGGAAGTTATTGAAATAAATGAAGTTACAATAAGCGGACTCGTTGGACAATAGAAGGGATAGTAGCATTTTGCAATTTTGTGTTTTGAATTCCTATAAAACTTATTTTTGATTCAGCACAAATAATACATCAAATAAAGGAATTAGCAGTGAAGTTGATTAAAAGATGTATTATGAAAGGTGTCTGAAGTTTGCATCGTTGAAAACGCAACGGTTTGCAATTTTTTCACTGTTTTTTGGCTGAATTGACTTGAACTTTTTGAAAGTTTCATTCGCCTTGATTACTTCTTTGCAATCTACTAGGGTTTCATTACAGTTCAATCATCTATCAACAATAAATTGTGAAAAATTTTGACAGCGTTGCGATTGCAACGATGCAAACTTCAGACACCTATTATGAAGTTGAATTTAATGCTGAAGGTGAAATGAGTTATAGGAAGCAAATTTGGATGTTATTCGGATTGGTGGAAGAAAAGCATCTTAGAAAGCGTTAAAAATATATGCTAAAAAGCTGCTCAGGGGGAAGGTCTGTGAAAGATGTCGGAATGCAGTATACATTAGTGAGATGAATAGCTCATAATTTGCTCTCTTAAATGACCACTTGGTGTAGAATGTATTGGGAAGTAGTTACCGAGATCAAAGCAGGCTCGTCGTTGATCTTTATTCATTTCGGACCAAGGGTCACATTTGATAGTTTTCTTCAAGGGAAGAATGTTTTTGTTGTAAAACTGCCAGGAATAATTGCCTGTTTTATTTCATTTTTTGAAATTTTATGTTTAAAATTATTGTGTCAAAAATGTATAAAGATCAAAGCAGCATAACTGTATTTCTCGTTGGGCTTGGTATATATCCTCCCGCAGCCTAATCAGTAAATCTACATACGACTGCGAAATGATGGCTGTTTTTTTTCAGCAGCAGTTCAATTTTGAATTTGAAGCAGCAACATCTCAATTTGTGTTCATTTTTGGACTTTCAAACCTGGCGTAAGGTTTAGGCGAGTTTCTTTCACGATTTTTCATGTAAAATTACTTTAAACGTGTTTTTCTCAAACATTTTGGTAAAAGAATCTTCGAAGTGTTGAACCTATCCATAAGAAACTTTAAGCACTTGTGTATAACATGTGAAGCTCTTGCGCAAACCTAATTCTTGCCGATATTTTGACTTTAACTATGTTTTTTAGTGAAAAAAAGTGATTTGGAAACCCCTTCCCAATTTGTCATTTTGACGTTTATGGTCAAATGGTCAATCCTTGTATGTGCGATAGACATTATATTACTTAATCGAAACGTTTTTGGTTTAATCTTTCAAACGAGCCATCCCGGAAATTTCAACAACAATGCCAGAATGTGAAGAAAAAAATGTTGTTCATGTATTTCAAGAGTGTATCTATTAGCCTTAAAAAAATTTTGTATCGATTTCCTCACGCATAAATCATAAACCTAGCATTTCTTCACAGCTTTTATGATATACCCTTTCTCACAAACCCACAACACGACCTCATCGCTTCCGCTATTATCGAGCCAAGTTAACCAAATCCCAATTCATGGGTCCGTCTTTCTGGAATGAAACTCCTAGTTAAGATGATTCATGTGTATTTATTTGGACTGTTGTCAAGTTAGATATTAAATCTGCGCTTTTGAAAACATAACAATTGTATTCAATGTGATGGTCCTGATTTTTCGAAACTTTTGAGGATCCTGTCTCTCGAAGTGCGATGGCCAAAAATAAACGATGAAATGTGAATGTGAAGAACCCGAAAAATCCCTATACTCCACACTTACTTTACACCGTTTACATATCGTCAACGATCGGTGGGTATACGATTTATTTTCTGTATGAAAAGGGATAAAAAACATTAAATTTGTGAAAAAATATTGGAAACTTTCCAGCCATTTCTTCCGATGTGATTTTTGTTATTTCAAGAAAGGATTTATTTTGTTTATATAATTTTAAGATAATTTTTCTTCCATTTACACATGTTCCTTTGTGATTTGGAACCATGTTTAATCCTCTTCCAGTGAACTGAAAAATAATCACTGACAGCACAAACACATATGTTCAGATATACTTAAAAAAACTCCCTTTAAAGCTTAAAAATAGTAACGAAAGTAGTACAAAAGTAAGAAGAGTACTACAAACTTCACATAACGATTTCTTTTCAAAATTTTAGTCCAGAAAATGTAGTGTGAATAAGAATTATTTTTCTATTTTCCCGAGAAATTCATTCGATATCTGACTTCTATTTAATACAACGGACTATGAATATACAAGATGTCTGACGTTTCCACCGTAACAAACGCAACGCTGTCAAATTATTTTCCTCAATTGTTCTTTGGTAGACGACTGAACTGAAATGAAAGGCTAATGGAGTGCAAAAAGTCAAAAATGCAAATAATTTTAGGTCAAAATAATCAAAATTCATTCAAAAAGTGGAAAAATTTGAGACCGTTGTGTTTCCAAAGTTGCAAACTTCAGCCACTTAATATATAAGACTTTAAATTGTGGAAAAATCGTTCATTATATTTCTTAGCTTCTGCTCGTGTTTTTTTTTTTCTTGTTTCTCATAAGGTTCGATCACTTTTGGCCACCTCTTTATATACATTTTAACACTTCGACTAATCTTCTGATCTAACAGTATTCAACCAAAATAAGTAGAATTTTATTTGAACTGGTAAATTTCTTTAAATTGTATAAAACAAGCATATGCCCGTGGTGTTTGTGCTGTGTGCAGTTACGCTGTTGTTTGTGGTTTTATTGTATCCGTGGGCCGTACTTGTGATTAGATGCCTCCGTTATCACTTGGTGTGGGTTGAGTTGTCATTTTTATTTGTTTCAAACATTATCACGTTGTTGTAACGTAAGTCATCAGGATGCTTTTTTTCAATAATGAGGTAAAATATCAGCAATTTTATACGCAGTATATAATGTGAGAGTGATTGCTCGGGGATTGTTTAAGAATTTTCCGATTATAAGTGCGAAAAATTTCTGGTAGAGTTTAGAGATAGATACCTTTGATGCTGTGGAGTAAAATTCGTAAAATCTGGGTTCGTTTAAATAGTATTGGGTTGGGAAGTAAGTAATTGCCGTTTTCATTAAAAAATGTCTCTCGCTCCCATGTTTATGACAAGCTCTACAAATTTATTGTCTAGATATTCTTTCAAGGTATTTTTTTACCTCAATATTAGTATGGAGTGCGAAAATGAACATTTTGCCATATTTTGCCTCATTTTTTAACATTTTCTCACCAAGAAAAGAACGCTCTGAAAGCCACCAAAAAGTTAAGTGATGTGTATGGTAATGAAGCCGTTGAAATAAAAAAAATATCGGTCCCGTTGAGAACGCAGATTGTTTGGCTTCCGCACGATTTGAAAGAAAGTTCTCTGACAATTCTCTGCGAGAATTGTAGGTTAAACGCAATTTATTTTAAACGAATCATCACTAGTGACAAAAAGTGAATTGTGCACAACAATTTCAATAGAAAACGATCGTGGTGCACACCTAATGAGTCATCGCAAATCACTTTAAAGGCGCATATCCAATAAAAGAAGATATTGAGGTCAATTTGATGGGACTTTGAAGGTCCTGTGTACTGTGGACTGCTCCCAAGGAACCAATCCATTAATTTGAAGGTCTACTGCCGGCTAATGGACAAATTGAATGCAACGATCAAGGAAAAGCGGTTAATGGTCAATCTAAAAGGTATCATTTTCCACTAGGACAATCCTGGGCCGCGCATTTCTTTGGCAAAAGTGATGGATATTAGTATCCATCACTATCACTAGTATCCATCCATCACATCACATAGATATTAGGGAATTGATGAAAAATAAATGAAAAAAAAAAACATTTCTTTTTTCATTTATTTTTCAGAAATATTTTGCCAAGATGAAATCAATTACGAACACGGGAATTGATGTTACGCCCACCATTCAGCCCAGATCTTGCGAAATCGGATTACCAGTTATTTGGATCCCTGGACAACTTCCTTTGTGGTAAAACTGTCAATGGAGATGGCACTACAAAATCTTACTTAACTCGGTTTTCGGCCGAAAAGGTTTAGACTTTCTACGAGTGTGGAGTATTTTGAAGCTGTCAGGGAGATGGCAAAAGGACATGGAGCTAAGTGGAAAATACATTATAGTTTAAACTTCATTCCACGTAAGAAAAAAAATATTATTTCATTGAACAAATCAGCAATTACATAGTTGTCAACCCAATAGTTAAAATGACTCCTTTGGTTTTTGCCATCTGGATTTTGATGTTCATGAAGAGAAAGTATTATTTTAATTTTTCTGATCGATTGAAATGCAAAAACATTATAGAATGGCGGTAGAGGGGTTATGTGTCGGGAAAATGTCTAGTGCAAATTATGAAAGGAAAATTCGGTTTTGAGAATTCAAAAAATTCCAATACTCCGATAAACTCCACATTTCTACGGAGTAGTTGCAATGAAGTTTAACGAAATTCGTTTATGAATTTAAGCAAAAACGTTTATACGAATATTTACGTAGAAACTTTATAGATATTTTCCAAAAGGATCCACGTACAGAGGTGGCCAAAAGTGATCGGACAATACAAGAAACAAGCAATAAAATACTTTTACGAGCATAAGCTTTGAAATGAAATAAAAATTTTTCCCTTATATAAAAGTCACTTGTATTCTCAATTAATTGCACAAAAAAATAAAACAGAAATAAAAAGATTTCCACAAGAAAATTAACAACTAATTCAAATTCACATTGCATCAAGTGGACAAAAGTAATCGGACATTTTGAAAAGTGTGAAATTAGTCATTGAAGTTTGGAGCAATTCTTTTCTTTTCATTTCCGAGTTTAAAAGGGAATTCCCCTAATTATATGTTGATATGTGTTTTTCTGATATCAGTCATTTACTTGTCAGTTTTAAGTGAAGAAAGTTAAACATGGCTAAGAATCGCAAAGAAACCTGTATAAATGAAAGAAAAGTTATTATAAAGTTGTATAAAGAGAATAAATCCTTTTCTGAAATATCAAAAATAATTGGAAGAAGTCGTTCGACAGTTTTCGATATCATGAAACGGTTCAGAAAAAATAATCAGGTGGAAAATGAAATTAGGAGTGGTCGACCATGTAAACTAACAAAGAGAGACGCACGAAAAATTTTAAGAATTGTTAAAAAGAATCCGACTACAACGTCCAGAAGTATTAGGGATCAATTAGCAGATGTAAATGGTACCAATGTTAGTGCCCGGACTATTCGTAGAGCTCTCAGCCGTGCTGGTTATCAAGCGAGAGTACCTCGAAAGAAACCACTAATTAGCAAAGTTAATAAGAAGAAAAGATTATGCTTTGCAAAAGAATTTAAAAGCAAGCCGCTCGACTTTTGGACTCGTATAATATTCTCTGATGAGAGTAAGTTTAATATCTACCACTCCGACGGCAGGTTGTTGGTGTGGAGAACTCAAAATAGTGAGCTTCATCCAAAAAACGTTCAACATACAGTAAAACACGGAGGTGGCTGTGTAATGGTCTGGGGTTGCATGGCTGCCAACGGTGTAGGAGAACTTGTTTTCATTGACAAACCTATGGACAAACTAGGTTACTTGTCGATTTTGAAAGAAAATTTGAAAAAAAGTGCACAAAAATTGGGTCTTGATGGTCATTATTTGTTCCAGCAAGATAATGACCCAAAGCATACAGCTCATGATGTTCGTATGTGGCTCCTTTTCAACACTCCTGGTCAATTAAAAACACCACCGCAATCCCCAGACCTAAATCCCATCGAACATCTTTGGGATCATCTGGATAAAAAAATAAGGAACCATCACATTACTAATAAAAGTCAACTGAAGATGGTGTTATTAGAAGAATGGGACAACATTATTCCTGACGTTACCCGTAAGTTGGTACAGTCTATGCCCAATAGGTTAACAGAAGTTATAAAACAAAAAGGATACGCAACTAGATATTAAAAGCCTATGTTCTAATGGAATCATCAGAAAGAAAAGTATTACAATTGAACGTCCGATTACTTTTGTCCACTTGATGCAATGTGAATTTGAATTAGTTGTTAATTTTCTTGTGGAAATCTTTTTATTTCTGTTTTATTTTTTTGTGCAATTAATTGAGAATACAAGTGACTTTTATATAAGGGAAAAATTTTTATTTCATTTCAAAGCTTATGCTCGTAAAAGTATTTTATTGCTTGTTTCTTGTATTGTCCGATCACTTTTGGCCACCTCTGTATATAAAAATATACTGAAAATATGGTATTAACATATCACCTTGATTAAAAAGTTTCCAGAATCTTTTTTAGGTTGGCACATCTGTCATTGATATTCTATGAAATTTTCAGCTTGATAACTTGACATTTGTAAAAGTGACGCCGTATTCAGTACTTCTGCGATTGAGCGTATTTTCGATTTCCTGCAATTTTAAAAATGGAATTGACAATTTGCAACAACGAATTTGTATTAAATTTTGCGTTAAAAGCGGGTTCAAAGGTGCAACGACATTGCAAATGTTAGAAAAGTGTTTCGGCAACGATTCTCTGAAGAAAACAGTCGTTTATCAGTGGCACGAACGTTTCAATAGTGGCCGTTAGTCCGTGAACGATGATGAACGCAATGACAACCCATATACAATGAAAACCGACGAAAACATAAACAAAATCAAAGAATGGGTAACAGTAGACCGTAAATTAACCATTAAAACAATGGTAGAGAAGCTAGACATTGCTTTTGGATTTGTTCAAGATGTTTAGCTTAATGATTCGGGCCTCGGACGTGTCGCTGCAAAGCTTATGCCGAAAGACCTGAATTTCATGCAAAAAAGGGACCGCGTTTACACCGCAAAATACATGATTTCCAAGGCCGAATCCGCCGCAACAATCAAAAGAATCATTACTGGAGACAAGACGTGGATTATGAGTATGCCAATCAATCCAGACATAAAGCGAGTGAATGGCGTGCACCGAATGAGCCGTGACCGAAAAAACCACGTCGTTTTCAGTCGGAAAAGAAGGCGATGCTCACAGTTTTCATGTATTGCAACGGTGTTGTGTATCATGAAATTCAGACTGGAGTATTTTTTGGGCGTGATGATACTTTTGCTTGAAGCATTTCGCCAAAAAAGATAGGATTTGTGGGAAAACAACTCGTGCATCTTGCATCACGATAATGCACAGTCGCACAATTCTATCGTTATCCGGGAAAATTTGGCTAAAACAAAACGAATACTTTTCAAAAACCACCAAATTAGCCTGCGGCTTTTTCCTATTCAGTCGACTCAAGAAACCGCTCCGCGGAGCTGAACACGTTTCAGCATCCGAGATGAGATCATGGAAAAATCGAAAATGGCTCTGATGGCCTACCGCAAACCGAATATAAAAAATAATTCGAGGATTAGCTCAAGCGCTGGCATAAGTGCGTTGCAGTCAATGGGAAGTAGTTTGTAGGGGACAATATCGATTTTGATGTATAATCTTTTACTCTTAATTTCCTGAATAAATTCTGGGAACTTTTTGATCAAGGCAGTATAACATATCGAAATATAATCTTAGTTGAAAAGGTTTTTAACAGCTGAATTTATTGAAGAAAAAATGAAGAAAACGTATGCACATACGTGATGAAATTGCAGGAGTATCAAATCAATTATGAATGATAGTGCAACTAACTCTATCATTGTCTTATGTCGTCGATTTCCGCTCAGAAGGCTTCTGAATACTCGACGAATTCACCTATTGATTACCCTACCCTCGTATGTATATGGGTAGCGTCAGCATTAACTGAACAGATAATTCTTGGCAGCATGAGGACATGGGGTGGTAGGTATAAGATCGCAGGTTACGAACGGTCGGCTCTTACTTAACTTACTACTGTTGTGTTAGCACCTGGTTATTCTGTAAATCGATAAACTTGGCTTAGCGCACCTGAATTAGTCGCCAGTGGCAGTTTCACTTTCCTTTGTATCTTGTATCTATCGGTGACGCTTCAGTGTTTTTGCAAACTTCAGTGTTAGATAAATATTTAACGTTGGTCGAGCTGCCGGGTTCTAGTGTTCTTATGTGTAATATATGACGTACGCGTTAATATGGATCTCGACTGACTCAAAGAGTATTTGTTGTGTTGTTTGATATCTAAAAACGACAAGTTAGTTAAGCTTAGTTTACTCATCGGCACAATAAATTTGAAATTCTAGTAATACGACAGCATTCACGCGAGGTGGTTGCAAGAGATTTAGTGGCTTCGGAAGTATTAGCAATAGGAGGTGGAAGTTATAAAGTTCGAAGTGTTATTAGTGATTAATAAGAATAAACTTTTCCGCGGCATCATCCAACGGAAACATGGCCGAAAGGGGGTTGGTCAGTTGTGATAGCTGTGCCGCTTTTCCGAGGTAATAATGTGAAAAAATTTTAAATGTAGAATAAGTTTTTGTTGGTGTGATATCTCTTTCAAGTTTCACGCTCCGGCTAATTATGCAAATCATTACTGTGTGGACCACAAAAACCAGTAAAATTTAATTGAATTGTTGGAGAAAAAAAGTTTGAATATTCTGGTTTAGAAATAAAACCACGTGGGAGTTAATAAATTGTTGAAATAATGTAGTTTAATATGTTCCAGCAGCTGTTATTAGTTTTGTGTGTTTTCTCTCAGTCATGTATGCAAGTGTGAATTGCAAGTTTCGCTTCCATTCAAATTGTCATGAATATTTTCCTTAGCAACCATGAAGAATTTTCAATTTTCTTATGCAACAGAATGTGATTTTTTTTTGGTCCCTTTTAATCTCAAATCTTATGAAGAAAACCAGCAGCAAAAAGCATATCTTGTACGCAATTCTGTGAAAAGCATTGATACATCGGAGCTAACATAAGACTGCATAGGCTTCGTGTACGCCGTTGAGTATGTTAACAAATACACATTTCCAGTTGCTTGTCGTGCGATAGTAAAAGTGATTGCAATTTTCCATTATCATGCAACGCGAAAGAATTCATCAAGGTAAACATTTTGCATTGGCTCATTGAAATTGCTACGATATGTTGCGTCGTAAAAGTCATCCTAACTCTCAACAATAAATTACCCAATTTGTGCTGTTTCACAGGCGAATAAACACGCTAGAATCAATTACATGCGTCAACTAACGTGTTGACTACTTATCGACTATAGCCAAGCGAATATGTAAATATACGACTACCTATCAGATATCGTTACCAATTGTTTCAATCATTTTACAGTATCTAGTAGCTGGAATAAATTGTTTATCCTTGTAACAAATACTTATCATGTGATGCGAAATCCCACAGATTTTATCGTCGCCGACAGAAAAACATACAAAAATTTTCGATTCGCAGCTCTTTTGCGAGCAACTGATTATATAAATTGATCGCATGCCTTATATGCTACTCCTCGTAACATATGAAATATGCAATGTAAGCAGACTACTTGTAGATAAGATTTGATTGGAAAAACAATTTTCCACAATCTGGCCGAAGGTATCGTGCAATATTGAATAGTCATTAGCTAAATATTGAACTCTGTTAAGGACGTATCGGCAAGTTCATGTTAGTTTGTCTATCGATAATTAATTAAATTTAGAATTAAGGTGAAACGCATTGTTAGCCAACATGTGAAAATTTTAAAAATCAATACAGGAAGAATGCACGGTCACTTCGACACGAGCTCTTGATCGCTTGCAAATCAGCGATCCCAATAAATTATCATACAATATGAAGTTGGGAGGAAGCTTGGACCATATATTCAAAGTAATTTTTCAAACGGGTAATTATTCGCATTTATTTTATTCCAAATTAAACAGCGCCTAGTGTGTGACTTGCGCCATATTTTGCGCTAAATGAGAATTTCTGATAATGGTCAGCAAGTCACTGAGCAATTCACAAACTGATTAATCGATTTTTATCCATTTTCGTCATCTTAATTCCAATGCTAATTAACCAAAGCTGATATGTGCGCTAACTAGGAAATCTGACTAGTGCTTTGTTGTACTGATATGCGCTTCCACAAGTCAACATGGCTATCATCAATCTTTGGATATTGTGTTTTAATTATAATTGATGACAAACGATATTTCTCTTACGCATGGTTGTATCATGACTTGAATTGAAATGAGAGATGGAAATACGAAGATTCAGGTTAATGTACTTACCTTGCGCTTTCATGCGTGTATCTGACGGACAGGCAATCATTGAATGATAAAATAGATACAAAAATTACAGTCAATTAGACGCCAGATGGGTTGGAATTTGAGAATGTTATTCAATGGAAATTTAGTTATTTTGAGGATCGAATAGGAAAAAAAGTTTCAAACATTTTGCACTGCAGTGAGAGCTAGGCATATCCTTGTGGTATAAGATATCTGTAAAGGACTACAAAAACTGTTCATCTTTGATTCTTGGAAACATCTGACAATAAGTGCACTTAAAAAACGTTAAAAGATGCTGTTGCATATTAATATTTGCAATGTGCCATGGGTTTTGAATCGAAAGGTTTTGCGTCAAAAGTGGCAACCACGCAAACAGCAAAAAGTGCTAAACATAGAAGAATTCTCAAAACCAACAAGTTATGAACTAAGTAGTAAAACTTAATATTTTTTTAATTGATGCTTCCAACGCCAGAATATTACGCATAGAGAAAGACAGAGAGAGAGAGAGAAAAAGGCAAGTAAAAAATTGCAAATAATAAGACATATCGTAGTGTGTCCAAAAGTAAAGGAAATTCCTGAATTTTTTTTTTTGCTTTACAAGCAATTTAAACAGATCTTTTTCTTAACATTTGAAGCATATATATTCATGGCATCGACTACACCCAGTGACAAAAATTACTACTTTCGAAGGGCATCCAAACGAGCCGATTGCTACTGGGGGCTAAAAATTGGGTAGAGGTGGGCGAAGTGCCGGAAAGGGTTGTGGAAAATATTCTGAATGACGCGAGAACCAAAGGCTCGACCGATTTCTTTAGTTGTCCTTGAAATGAGCGGAAGGGAAGTTCATCTTTCGGTTGCCGAAAGCATCATAATAAAATTTTAACATCGAGGTACAATATAAAGAGAGGCCATAAGCTCAAATTTTTGTTCATACTCATCAAAATTTAGGCATATTAACCCATTATTATTATTGAAAATAATGTAGGCCAGCTCATAGCGGCCAGCTTGCTGGAAATTACCATAGGCCAGAAATCGGCCCTTAGCTCCCCATTTGTACTACTATTGGTTGCAGATGGTCCATCCTGTCGTCCTACAGAAGCCAAGGAGTTCCCCCAGTTCTGTGGTCGCCAAAAGTTTCAATTCTGTTGCCCCAGTTCATCTCAGCCAAGTAAGGCGTTTGTTGGCCAGACTCGGGAAGTCTAGGAGGAAGTGTTCTGTTCTTTCTTCTTCCTCGCCGCAAGCTCGGCAGGTGTCATCCGTTTGGATTCCTATTCGCTTGGCGTGTTGAACTAGAAGATTATGGTCCGTTAATACTGCCACCAATGTTCTAACGCCATTTCGGTTTCCCCCTAGGAGATGTTTTGTCCTCATTTGATTAGGGTGAGGCCAAAGAGCTCGGCTTATCCTGCAGCCGTTCCTGCCATTCCAAGCCGTATCTGCCTCTTTCCAGAGGATTTCGTCTAGTTCCCTTTTTACCATTGCTAGTGGCACTTTAATTGTGTCTATTCTAGTGGCGTTTTGGTCAGCTGATCAAGCTCTCACTAGCTCATCCGCTCTTTCGTTTCCCTCTACACCGCTGTGTCCAGGGACCCATGTCAGTTTTACGTTTATACATCGGGTTGTTGCGATTTTGAGAGCCTGCGGACAATCCTGCACCAGTTGTGAAACTACACGGTTAGAGGCAAGCGCCTGCAGTGCCGACTTACTGTCCGAGAGTATTTGTATACTTCCATGAAGATTATTTGTTGCCGCTTCTATGGCCGCTTTTATTGCAAAAACTTCCGACTGGAAAACTGTGGTGTGGCTCTCCAGTTTATAACTTCAGTTTAGTTGCGGGTGATCTGAGAAAAGGATTCCGGTACCGCTTCCCTCATCCGTTTTGGAACCATCGGTGCGGATCATAATTTCACTTCCAGATGTGGAATCCTGCACCGTTTTCCACGCTTCTGGTGATGCTTCTATGCTGATCTTGTATGGAATTGTTGTGTCCAATATTGGTTGAACTCTATCCAGCTTCCATTTACTTGACGGAGCCATTCTCTCCATTTTTTCCAAAATACATACGTGCCCCGTTTGAGTGTTTTTTTTTTTTTTGGGAGGAGGCAATTTACGCCCTGAGTGTCGAACTCCCCCGCTACCGGACTACCGACTAAACACCTCCCCTGTCACACGGAGAGCCTAGCCTGGAACTGTTTGTCACATTACTTCGGACTAGGCCTCATTAATCATCGCTTAGCGATGTCTTCAGGCTAAGGGAAATCTCTCTTTCTCCACGGATGGATAGGAAGGAATTGCGATCAGTTACTATTATATTGCGTTGCAGAGATGTCTCCTCCCTCGCTAAGCGATCCATCATGCCCTTCTTTATAATAAGTACTGTCCGTACATAATGCGACACACAGTTCCAATTGTCCTTTGATTGCATCATTTTTCCCGTTACATTTTCTATGGAAATTACGCCAATTTTCTCCGAGAGATGCAAACGGAGTCTCGTGAATCTATTACACTTAAAGAACGTATGGCAGGCGTCATCCCCGGGCAGAACACGCAAGTTGGGGATGGTGTCTTTCCCATCTTACACAGGTAAGACTGAAAATACCCGTGACCACTGAGTAGTTGCGTCAGATAATAATCAGTCTCACCATGCGTTCTGTAGAACCACGGCCCCAAGTCACTTATCAGCCGTGCGGTGCACCTGCCTCGCGTTTCGTTTTCCCATGTTTGCTGCCACAAGGTTAGGGTTCTTCTCCGTTCCTCTCGGCTGACGGTTTCTCTCGCCGACTCCCCCCTATGTAAGTATACACGTTTCCGTTCGTCTGCAAGTAACTTAATAGGAACCACCCTCGAGATTACCAGCACTGCAGGTTCAGAGACAGTGCGATATGCAGCTGCTATCCGCAAAGCTCCTTGCCTCTGCACCTGTGTCAGACGCCTTCTCTTTACTAAGAGCGTCAGCCCAAACCTCGGAGCCATACAAGGTTTTTCTTGAGGTTGGCCCCTGCGTGTTGGCCATAAGGCGACTGAGAGCCGATACTCGTACGGAAGCCTTATCCGCTGACGCTCGAACTTGCTCGAAAAAACTCATCTTCGAGTGAATCATCAAGCCAAGGTATCTGATTGATTCTTTTGACTCGATAATCATTTCCCCCACCCGAATCGGCATAACACGAGGGATCCGCTTCTTGGTGAGGACGACAACCTCGGTCTTTTCCAGCGCTAGGCTAAGCCCACGGTGTGTCATCCACTCGCTCACTCGTCGTATTACCGCACCCAGTTTGAGCTGCGTCTGTGCGAAAGTACGTCCGGCGACTAATACTGCTACGTCATCGGCGTAGCCAACCAGGCGTGACTCCCCCGGTAACTGCAGCCTCAAAAGCTCATCGTACGAGACATTCCAGAGGTCTGGGACCAGAACGGAACCTTGCGCCACCCCACCAAATCAATTCTTCGCCGGCCTCCCAACGTGTTATAGATGAGTTTCCAGTTTTTAAGATAGTCCTTCAATATCCGCGTCAGATACCTCGGCACCCTGAAATATTCCAGAGCACCAAGAATATCTGTCCATCTAGCAGAGTTGAAGGCATTTCTCACATCTAGTGTTATGAGCAGTACTATTCGTCTCGAATAATGATTGTGGGCTTCTGCCTGCTGGACCGCGCTCACTACCTCTGCTATTGCACCGATTGTGCATCGACCAGCCCTGAAGCCGTACTGCCGAGTGTGTGTGAGTGTGGTTAGAGAACCCATATGTGGATTTTAATCTGATGCTCGCAAGTGATGCCTCTCTGCATTATCTCCATTGCAGCAGTTGGCGTAGTCTTAATGGCACCGGTGATGCCAAGAAAGGCCATTCGCTGGATCTTCTCTAGCTGTTTTGCAAATGTTTTCTTTTGTAATGCCTGCCACCGAATCAATGCCCCGTAAGTGGTTACTGGCCTCACTACTGTTATGTAAATCCAATGGGCAATTTTAGGTTTTATTCCCCAGGTTTTCCCCGCTAGTCTTTTCATTGTGAAGAGCGCCGCTGTAGCTCTCCGTCTGACTTCTCCTATGTGTGAAGGTTACTCCTAAGTATTTTACCTTGTTTACTAAATTTATATGTTTTCCGTCAATGGGCAGGGGTGAAAATGTCTCTGGTTTATGTCGCTTTGTGTAAAGCATAAGCTCCGTTATGTCGGCATTGATGCGCAGTCCGTTTAGCTTTGCCTACTCGAAAAGATGTGAGTGCGGTCTGCATCAATTCCGACATGGTTTCCGGGAACTTTCAACTTATCAGTATAACAATACGTCAGCGTAAGCTTTCGTTTTGAAACCCTTCCCGTTGAGATCTTCCACTATTTGGTTAACTGTGAGTACCCAGGCAAGTAGTGAGACTATGCCGCCTTGTGGTGTACCCCTGTTGATCCATTTATTCAAGGTTACGCCGTTTTCTTCGGCTGTAATCTTCCTTTCAGTTAGTAGTTCCGTCATCCATTTAGTCAGATATGGATCTATTGCATATATTTGAATGGCTGCTACTATGCTCTCAGTTTTTACATCATTGAAGGCTCCCTCGATATCAATGAAGGCCCCCAAAATGTAATCTTTGATGGCAAGGTCTCTATTCTGGACTCTATCAAGGCCTCTTTATTCTGCTAACGACTTCGTGTAGTGCCGTATCTATTGAGCACCCTGGAAGGTATGAATGTTGGTCGGAACAAAGCTCCGTTATGTTTATGGTGCTTTTTATGTACCCATCAACCAGGCATACCAAGATTTTCAGCACGAAAGACGTTAAACTTATAGGTCGATAATCCGTTGCTTTGTAGTGGCTGGCTTTTGCCGGCTTAGGTATAAAAACTACATTGGCTTCTCTCCAGTCCAAAGGAATATAGCCTTTGGATATGGAGGCTCTATATATTTTCACCAAAATCCGTATTATTGTGATATCCGCTTCCATAAGCATGATCGAATACACTTTGTCGGTTCCTAGTGATTTGTAAGGTTCGAAGGTATTAATAGCCCAAAGTACATTTTCTTCGTTTACTATTTCTTTTAGGGGAGGCCACGGTAAGAAGTCACGTTGTTTAATTGTTGTTACTCCTCATCCGTTGAGCCCGGAAAGTGTTGGTTTAGTAGGAGCTTGAGATGTTCTATACTTTTTGTTGACCACGATTCGTCTTCTTTTGGAGCATCGTGTCCACATGTGGTTCGCTTTTCAGAGCCCAGAAAAAGATTCCAGGATTTCCTTTTCTCTCTTCTTGCAGCTGTTTTAAAAATTTTCAGATTTTGCTTATAGTCCTCCCAATCCGTAACTCGGTTTTTGAGGCGAGTTATTCTGAATAATCTTTGAGTATTTTTTCTGATCTCTTCCAATTCTTTGTTCCACCAGCTTACCTTTTTTTGTTTGATGGTAGTGGTTGGACACATTTCACTGAAACTATCGACCAGTATACTTGTGATGTATCTCACTTCATTGTCAATGTCTTTTCGACTTCTCAATGGATTCGCCTGGTGTGAACCTATTTATTTAAGTAGTGTTGGTGTAGTCGTTTCAATCTGCTTTCCTAGGATTGTAGAAAACCAATGGGGTCTTCTCGCCTCTTCTCACTTGAAAGGTGATCCATTGGTGGTCCGACAGGCTAGGTGAGTCACATACTCTCCAGCCGTGCAGGTCCGCCAATGCCTCTGTTGTAATTAGAGTGACGTCAATCACTTTCGCTCTATTTTTCGTTATAAAAGTCGGTGTGTTACCCTTATTTGCTAAGTTGAGGTTGGTAGTTATTAAGTAATTGACTAACTGCTCACCTCTTTCGTTGCACTTGGTGCTTCGCCAGAGTTCGTGTTGCGCGTTCGCATCGCATCCGATGATGGCCCGCTTCCCCCGTATATGCTCCGATAGGGTGCGGAATCCGGTGGTCGGCATCGGAGCGTCAAACGGTAGGTATGCCGAGGCCTGCCCGTCCCTTGCATCGAACACTGCTGATGTAAGGTCCATGTTGCTGAACTGCGATAGAAAATTAAATTAATTTCTTTCCGACATATAATGCAGCTACGGATTTTATTTACCCCGGTTGTGGCAAAGATTTTGAATTGTTTTGTACTGATTCCAAGTATCTTTCCATTAAGTTGGTAAGGCCCTTGTATCAGTGCTATGTCGGTGTTCCCATCTGCTAGATGTTTCAGCAGGTTGGCTGTTGCCGCCCTGCTGTGGTGCAGATTTGCTTGGGTCATCCGCATTGATTTTTCGCTTTTGCTCCAAAGGTTCGGTCGCCTTTGCTTTGGTAGTCACCTGGGTGAAGCGAAAACTCAGTCGTTCGTTTTTGTCCCTTAGAGTGCTGACGTCTTCTTTTCGCATGCCCAGTACCAGGACCATGCCTTTGTTGGCGACTCCTTTCTCCGCGAGGAGATGCCACCTTTCCGTTTCATGCCCCGTATTTTGTAGTTTAAGCGTCTCGAAGGCTCCCTGCCGTGTCTGCTCCGTTTCGGGTATAAATACCTTGACGGTGCATAACCGCGGTACCTCCTTTATGGGGACGACTCTAAACTCTTCGTTTAGGGTGGTGTTTACCTTGGCAACATATGCTATTGCCTTGGCAACATTTAGATATTCGAGAGACTGCTTGTCGCTACAGGTTACAGTCAGATAGCCTGCTGTCGGTTTCATTCCTCTGAATGTTGGAATCATTTCTGGTTTGCTGTGTAGGTGCTCGAAGAGGTCCTTCTTCAGGGCGGTTTGCAGCTTCGCGAGTTGATCCTCTTGGATCTTCAGCGGGTGCGGTAGCTGACATTGCGCTTGTTTTGTTGCAGTCACTCGTCAAATGCACGCCCTGCTCCCTCAGCTTACATTTCTGGCCCAATAGCTCGAGCAACTGGTGCTTGGAGCCGGCACGCCAGTTGTCCGGTCCCCGGAGATTTCTCCCCCTCGTTTGCCGAGTACTGAGGGTACTTCTTCTTGTACTTCCATATTTTTTAAATTTGATTACCTCTTTGCTTCACTTCTCGCCTTTTGCCTACCTGCTAGGTTGAATCCGAAGATTTGCAGTGTAGCCGCTGGGTTCATTGGATTTAGTAGGCCCCCTCGCCACGTCAAGGCTGGAATTATGGTAACAAAAATTACAATACTTATTACGATTCAAGCACATGCTTTTTTTTTCATATAGAGTTTTCAAAAACTCATAAACTTTATACTGTGTGTGTTGTCCCGTGTTTAGCACTTCTAGATTAGATCCTGTTTTTTGTAGCTTTTCCATTTTAAAAATGCTATGTTTTTTTTAATTTTTGAACAAATATATATTTCGGGAGCATTTTTAAAATGGAAAAGCTACAAAAAACAGGATCTAATCATAAACTTTATTTCATCATGAAACAAATGAAATTACAAAAATATATCATCACATCATCATCAACAAATTTGTGCAATCCATGGAGGCACGAGAATCGACTTGATGAAAATGATAGCTCCAAGCGGACATCATTTCCCGAAGAACTAAGCCCCGCCCATTCCATGAAATTTTGAGAGATGCTCGACTTCGAATTAAATTCACTCATGCCAAATAAACATGGGAACAGTCTCCATGAACAGTTTGAGCGCGATTGGTCGCATACCTGCCCGAAATAATTTTTTTCGAAAACCGCATGAAATATCTCCCTGATCGATGGAAAAGATGCACTAGCAATGAAGGAAACTTCTTAAATGGAAATTAAAATTATCTTGGGAAATGGCAGCTTTGTATTTGAATGTCCTCGTATTTCATTCTATTTCTGAAAATGTTTACTCTGTTCATAGAAACTATTATTCCTATCCCAGGAGAATGGGAAATTAACCACAACATGTGAGTACAAGGTCAAGAATAAAGAAAACTGAAGGTGGCATCTTTTAGATCTATTCGGCATTTCATCTATCATCCATCATAGACCTTGTGTCAAAATTTAATGACATTCGAATGAATTGCGCTCTAAGTGACAGTATTGTGACTTTTGTATCATCGGTCAAATAATGAATTTTGAACAACGAGCCAATATAAAATGCTGTTTTAAACTCGGTAAAATAGCGGCACAAATGCATCAAATGATGCAAAATGCTTATGGTAGTGAGTGTTTATCCCGTACCTCTATCTTCGCGTGGTTTAAACGCTTTAAAGAAGGTCGGGATGTGCTGGTTAACCACGAACGTTCTGGCTGTCCAAGATCAGTTGTGAACGAAATGAATGTTGAATTTGTACAAGAAAATGAATTTTGATATGTCTTATGCGTCGATTCATCGCATTTTGACGGAGCACTTGGGCCTCAGAAAGATTTGTGCGGGATTCGTTCCTCACAAGCTGACCGATGACCAAAAATTGTTTCACATTCAACATTGCAAAGACTTGATTAAGGACGACAAAACCGACCCAATCTACCGCAAATCGCAAGTCTCGTCACCCGTTTGGGTGACGAGACATGGTGATATCAATAGGATCCCGAAACCAAGCGACAAATTGCCGAATGGCACCATCAGGATGACCCCAAATTCATAAAATCGCGTTAGGAGAAGTCAAATCAATGTTGGTTTGTTTTTACGATTCCACAAATTCCATAAAGAGTTCATTCTACAAGGCCAAATGGTTAATGCAGTGTTTTATCTTGGTGTTATCGTATTCGGCCAGAATATCATGAATGTGGAAGTTGGCGTTTGCCACATGATAATGCGCCGGCTCATCGTTCAACGCTTGTGACTGATTTTTTGATAAAAAAAATGATATTCTTTCCATCAACCACTCGCCGTATTCGCCTGATTCGGCACCATGTGACTTATTTCTGTTCGGAAAATTACATTTGGCCATGAAAGGAAAGCGTGTTGCGAGCATTGAAGACATCAAATAGTCGACAACCGCCATTCTAAACATGATATCAAAGAATGACTTAAATAAATCTTTTGACACGCTTATAGACCGTACAAAGTGGTGTAGAGGGACCGAAGGGAACTAATTTCAATAAAATAAATCCGTTTAGGAACTATTACTATACTATTAAGAACTACGAACTATTACTTATCGATTGGTAAGTTTTACCTGCCACAGAAAAGTTTTCAATGGTAATCAAGCTGAAATCGTTTCCTCTCCACGGTAATGACTATCCTAAGCCGCTTCTTAAGTTGATTGCTCTGGAAAATAGAAACCAATAAAGAGTTTATTATAGCCAAAAGTGTTCTGCTATTTTTTAAATTATTTTTTAAGGTCGATGAGCAAGTGCCAAATCGTTTTGAAAGAGAGAATTTGACAAATTTGCCGTTGAATCTTCGATTGCTGGTATAACGCCTTCCTTTCCATTTGGCAGCATTCACCGATCTAATCTGATGAAGTTTAACAAGGTATCGACGAATTTGCATAATACATATTCAAGCAAATACAAAGGAAGATTTTTTAACAGCTGTTTTGATACATTCGTCCGAATGTCCTTCACTGGTGCTACGTCTCACTACGCAATATTCTATCTGAAAATGATTCTTTTTCAATTCTCTTAGGTGAATTTTCTTTGCAACATGCAAGACGATACTGCTTCATCTGATTACTCAACACCGGCTTTTTCGTACAGTGACAGAAATGAAAACCCATCTCACTGAACATCCTTTGCAATGTCCTGATGCTAAATAGCTTTTCAATCGATTTGAACAAATGAGCTCGTAATTTTGACGTTGATTCGAATGAATTTGGCAGGAACAGGAATTTCAAATGGACATCATCTCTTCATATGGTACTTCGTTTCCTTTCACTGCCCGCTGCATCCTGTTTGCCAAGCAACTTACGATTCCCATTTATCCGATTGGAAGGAAGCCTCAGCGTTTCTCTGTAGCTACTGTTTTCCTACTGATCTGCAAAGTCACAATAATGCAGAAATTTGGCGGTTTCTCTCTAGGTTCTGTCTGGAAAATTCCGTTCGCAAGTTGATAAGCTAATTTATTAATTTTTAAAATTTCCTGGAAGTCATTCTTCCAGTTTACAAATTGCTGAAAGCAAGTATTGGTCACTTAAACACCAAATAGAAAACTGGCACTGATATGAGTTAAGATATTCTAAAGTTTGGCTTCTCGATTTTGACCACATTTTATTGCCACAATTTTTTGGTATCATGACTTAAAACTTCTTGTTCTCCTAAAAGAGCTTTTATTGACAACAAAATTGATGAGAACATTATTCAAAATGTCTGCCAACAAGAGTTATGACATAATTCCATCTATTTTGGCAACTTGTGGATATGGTATGCAAAAAAAACCTGTTCGTCCTTTGAAGGCAAGAACAAATCAAGCCAAATTTCTATTCTGAAGTGAAACGTATGCGAGTAAGAGCGTTCTGCATCGATCTGAAAAAATACTAGTGAGCAGAGGTAAGGTTTACGCTAGAAGGCGGGTGGCGTAAAATGTTTTATTCATAAATTACAAAACGACCGCCATCACAACAAGGGGTCGATCTGCTCGCATATTTCGAGCGTTTTTCCGCGAATGGTCTCTGCAGATTAAATTTTCAATGTACGGACAGGACTCAGGTGATTTTCGCGCCTCACTAAAGCACCCAACAATAGAAAATACCATTCTGATCTCAACAAATATAGAGCTTTGTCTCCATTTCGCTTCAGAAATACAGAAATTCTTCTTGTGTTTTACCCGAGTCCTCATTGATTAATGTGTCTAGTTCCTTATCATTACAATTCCTCTCTTTCGGGGAGATCAGCAAAGATATTGTAATTTTCACTTTTAAATCAAATGCCAGTTTTCCAACAAACGATATGTTTCCATACTATACTATATACTTTAATTGAAGAACAAAAGTCCTTTACATGTTATGTTTTCAGTGAATATGTTTTATACACTGCGACCAAATGACTAATCCCGGTTCTAAAAGTTCTTTAACTTTTGAAGTTACATCAAATACATCAAAAGAAGCTGAGTGCAAAGCTGACTTGCAAACAAACGTTCAAATTCAATTGGTGTTGAAACACAAATACTTCCAAGGATGTTCAGGTTCACCGCGTTACACGGATCATAAAGTCAGCTCTGGATAAGAGATTGCTTGGTTGGTCACAATTGACATGGGAAAGGCGTTTGACAACGTATAACAAGAGGGCCTAGAACACAAGCTTCAGGAATACAATACAATAACTTAATTACCCTCTTTGATTGCATCTTTTGGTAAACCTTAAAAGAAACCCATTAACATAAGAATTGAGAATAAGATAAGATCGGGCGGCTGAAGGCTTGTTGAAAAGTAAATCGGCGGGTGTCCCTCTAGGCTCCTGTTTAAGTCCAACGCTTTTCAATGACTTTATTTCCGAGCTATGTGTTTTTCACTTCTCTGAAATAGCAGCTGACGATGGTTTCTAAAACTTAGGTGCTAAAACAACCGCATTAACCACGAAATAAGGCAGAAGACTATAAGTTGAAAATATGATATGAATGTGAAATTTCGAACACTTAACTTTAGCCCGAACGCGTTTGTTATTAAACATATAGTTAAAGTTAATTGCATCTCCCATTGTCTTTTTGACATTTAAATTGTTAACGATTCCTTTAACCCATTAAATTATACAACTCAATACACAAAAACTAGCTTTGTTCAAAACAATTCCATCATATTAGAATCATACAAATAATTATAAAAATGATTTGGCTCAATTGCTTTCCCGATTAATTGTCCATTGTTTTCTCAAGCTACACATATCTTTTCATTATTAATATAACATTGATCGGATGCAGTCCTGTGTATGCACTTATTTCTTGATACTAAACCTTATTGAATTACGTAATAATTTGTTGTCCGTCACGTGAACAATAAGTTTGTGCATTTGAATGATTGAAGTCAACATATTTCACAGGCATACCATGATCGTCATGATTACAAAGTCTAAAGGGTTACATCATGATCGTCATGCATGCTCAATGGATTACATAATTAATGAAATAGCTTACATTATTATTGATAAAAGATACCGTAATTCATGTCAGTTGACCAAGACCGAGGAGATTGAGGACTCCACCTCAATCAAGGACTTGAGGTGGTTTAATTGTACTTATACTGACCCGTAGTCTAGGTATACACCAGCTGTAGTGAATTGACTATGATACAGGTATATTTAGGCGACATAGACCGTAATGTGATTTTGGTGTATGGGATTACATACGAGGTGTGTTCAAAAAGTAAGGTGACTTCAATATTTATGTTGTCCCCCTCACGCCAATCCCCCTCAGATATAATACACTTGTGCCAACGCTTTTTCCAATCCACGAATCATTGCTCATAAGCACTCTTCGGTATAGCCTTGAGCTCTTCCAGCGGTGCAGTCTTCATCTCCTCAATCGTTGCAAATCTCCGTCCTTTCATAGGTCTCTTCAGTTTTGGGAACAAGAAAAAACAACACGGGGCCAAACCCGGTGAATATGGTGGCTGAGGCATGATAGTGGTGTTGATTTTGGCAAAAAAAATTTCTACTAAGCAAAAATGTGTTAGCAATCGCATTATCCTGATGCCAAAACCATGAATTGTTTTTCAATAATTCCTGACGTTTTGGAAGCATGACAAAGATAATACTCTTTATTGACCGTACGACCATATGGTAAGAACTCCTGATGCACTACCCCACTGTAATCGAAGAAAACAGTGACCAAAACTTTGACATTTGATCGAACTTGGCGTGCTTTTTTGGTTTGGCTTACCTGGGCTCTTCCATTAGGACGATTGGGGTTTGGTTTCGATTTTTGACATATATACACTAATTCCTTTTGAGTAAATCAGGGCCATCATTCACGTCTGTCAACAGCTCATGAGCGATGCTCATGCGAAAATTCTTTTGCTCAAAATTAAGCAGTTTCGGAACGAACTTCGCTGACATATGCTTCATTCCCAAACCGTTCGAAAAAATTCATGGCATAAGCCAACATATATGCCAACATCATCAACAACTTTTCTGATAGTGATTCGACGGTTTTCCAAAACAATCTTCTTCACTGCTTGAACGTTTTCATCTGTTATTGACGTGCTTAACCGGCCAGAACGAGGCTCGTCATTGGCATCTTCTCGATCATTTTCGATCTTTTACGACTTGTAAACATTTGCAAAGTCTGTGGAGTCAGAAGGCAGTTAGTCATTCTGTGGAGATAATCAGGCTAGGGTTTCGAATGCTGAAACGCGTGTTACAGTCGCACAGCAGCTCAGTACAAGGTTTGGGTCGACAGGCATGTAAGAATCAAATATCAAGACCAAATGTAAACGAGTACATTAGCTGATTAGAACCACGGGCGACCTTAATAATTTCCTAGCTATGTACGCTGATACTCCTACAATAGAAGTAGATATATCACCATCACAAGCGAGACAAGAACCCAGCATTTGTTGAGGTGTCTGAAGTTTGCATCGTTGCAAAGGCAACTATCTTCATTTTTTCACTTTTCGATGATGTTTAGATAATTAAACTAAAAATTGTTGTTCCATGTCGTTTCAATCGGTTTCCAATTTTTAAAACTTGCTGAAATATTTTGGGTAGTAGACTGCATTTTTTCCCCAAAATTCTTCCGAGATTTCATTTATTTTCGCTCTTATAGTTTTTACCCCAATGTTCGACAAAAACCAATGGAAAAAATCGTCACAATCGCGTTCGGAACAATGCAAAATTCAGACTTCAGATTAGAATGGGAATCGAATCCGGAGTATGTGAAAATAGCTACTAATGTTAATTCACACTCTTCTCTATGTATCTTGAAGTAGTAACACACAATGCGTAATTCATTGTGTATTCATAGCGTAAATATCAGGTGTATTCATAAGTTTTCTCCGGTTTTACTAAGAGATGGCGCCAGCGAAAAGTACGCAGCGTATTAATTTGACACTGACGCCATTTCGATCGTCTGACATTTAGCTTAAAAGGCACACAAGTTGAGTCCGCCAAAACAAGCGTGTTTCTTTTATCGTGTTGATCAATCATGTCGAGTTTTGTGCCTGATACAGAACATTTACGCCGTGTTTTGCTTTTCTTTTTCAACCAAAAGAAAAAGGCTGTTGGAAATCATGATTTGCTGATGAAAACATATGCTGGGCACGCTCCATCAATATGGGCATGTGAGAGATTGTTTCGGAGAAGAGGCCGAATTGCATAAGTTATTGGATGGTGACCGAACCCAAACTCAGCGGTAATTAGCAGAAGCTAATGCTTGTGCTAATGATGTGTCAGAGAAAACATTCAGCAGACGTTTACGAGCAATGGGGAAGATTAATAATGGTAAACTTGGTAAATGGTTCCCACACTAATCTTCAGTTAATTTTTGACTGCTGTTTTGCTTGTATGTGTATTGGCTTGTGTATTCCAAAAGACGGATCAAAGTATCTGTATCCTTTTTTAGAAGAAAAAACAAAACTTTTAGTGCGCGGACGCATTCCGAATGTTGATTGTGACATCCGTGAAGCTACATTTGACCAAAGCCACGTATCTCGGTAGTATAAAATATTTTCAGAGGGACCAGCAGATATGAACGTCGAACAGCGAGCCAGGCATCCGAGCATATCAACAACAGACGGAAACATTGATAAAAAGAGGAAAATACTATTGGCCAATCGTTGAATCCTCGTTAGAGAAGTTGCTGAGGACCTTAACATACCATATCACACCGTAACTTTGGAATATTACCAATCATTTGGTATTGGGACGGATAGCGAAATTCGTACCAAGATTGCTCAATTTCAACAAAAACAGCATAGCATTAACATTGCTAAGGAGCTGTTGGACTTTGACCTTGACGACTCAAATTCGCTCCGGAGGGTCATAACCGGAGACAAACCATGGGTTAATGGTGATGCCGTGGAAACCAAGACTCATTCTTCCCCTGGAAGCTGCCTGCCTGTCAAGACCGAACAAAGCATGGCAAACTCAATCGAATGTGAAGGTTTTGCTCAAAGTTTTCTCCGAACGCAGGTACGCGATCCATCATTAGTTCTTGCCACAGAATAGAACGTTCAATAAGGAGTATAATCTACAAGTAATACGCAATCAGCGCAAAGTAATCAGAAAGAAACGACTACATTAGTGGAACAACAAAAATTGGCTTTTGTACCATAAAATCGCTCCTGCTTAAATATCGTTTGTTGTGTGCGAATTTTTAGCTGAAAACAATACGCAAATGATTCCGCATTCATGAAAGGACGACGCTACGCCAGACTTAATGAGAAAAAGGTTGCATCGAAGCAATGTACTTAAGGTCACAAAACATGATTTTTTGAAGTACTTCGAGGTTCGCTAAAATGTTGGCATAAGTATATAATATCTGATGAGGACCGAGAGAATGGGGATGGGAAAGGGGCTAAAATTGACATTGACAAATAAATAAATTTTGAAAATAAAACACAAAATTCGTGATACTTTTCGTAATGCGCTAATAACTCGAAAAAACTTGCGTTCTAAAAGTATTCGACCAAAATAAGTGGAATTTTATTGAGATTAGTAAATTTCCTCGAATTTTTTGCGTAATACATGTCACTCCTGCAAATGTTTTGCGTAAATATGCAATACAAACATAAATTTACTTGTGCTTTTCTATCTGTTTCTGAGAGGAGCAGCAGAGAGTGTGAGAAATATGTGTAGTTAGACTATCCCCAAATTATGAAGCATGGAGAGTCCTTCAGAATTTTGATAGTTCATACGAACATATGCCCCACATCAATATGGCGCTAATTTTATTGCATTCATCTCATTGTCAGTTTTTACTAAGCTTCAAAATTTAGACGATTGAATTCATGACATATTGTAATACAAATGTTCATTAATTTTTGAGTTATTGTTATTACAACAACAAAATGTTGGTTTGCTGAGTTCCAACGTGGGCGTCGAAACATAGATTATGCAAACCGCAGGACACGTCCAGAGGAGATGATAACAACAGGACACACAAAAAAAATCCACAAAATCGTTTATAATGATCGGAAAGTGAAATTGCGTAAGTTAGTTGACATCGTCAAAATATCAAAAGAACATGTTGATTTTATGTTGCATGCGTATTTCCAGGAGAAAGCCCTTTTCAAGATTCGCCTACTGTAGATCAAGAACACGGCGATGATGCAAACATTGGCCATGTTCAAACGCAACAAAACCGAAATTTTTGCGTCGATATGAGACAATGAGTGAAAGATGGATCAATCAGTTGACTCCGGCGTCAAAACGATCGTCATCTGAGTAGACAGCAACTATTCAAAGCGACCGCAAGCACAACAATCAGCTTGAAAGGTTATGGTCTCGGTATTTTGGGATGCGCGTGGTATAATAATCATCGACTACCTTGAAAAAATAAATACCATCAATGGTGAATATTATATAGCGTTAATAGAGCGTTTTGAGGCCTTAATTGTAAAAAACGAACGATTATGGCAAAGAAAATAAAATTTTGTTTCATCAAGACAACGCACCGTGTCAAAAGTCTATCAAAACAATGGCAAAACTACATGAATGAACTTCGTGTTGCTCTCGCATCCAAAATTTTCTCCGGGTTTCGCTCCAAGTGACTATTAGTTATTCCTAGACCTCAAAAAATGCTTGTCAATAAGAATTTCCGTTCAGATGAAGAGGTTAGCGCTGAAACTGAGTTCTTTTTTGTAGTGCTGAAATGATTGTGTTGCGTTTGATGGAGATTATATTGATGAATAAAGTCAATTTTCAATGAAAGGAACCATGTTTTTTGTTAGCACCGGGACTTTTTAGAACATTTAGTATCTACTGATCGAATCTTGCCGCTTCATCAGGCACCCGAAGATTCGATCCCACTTTAATCATTTCCAGCCTCATTCGCCCTTTTTGTGCTAATTTGAAGCTATCAGCTTTCAAAAAAATAGTGCAGAATGTATGTTTATACGTTGTTTGAAATCTGCATCGTTGCAAACGCAACTCTGTCAAATTTTTCCACTTATATTGGGAGTGTCGGCTTATAATGTCGATTTAGATAACAGATGGAGCAACTTTTACATATGGTTTGTGTCTATGATAACTCATATCGTATTTTGGAGGGTAAACATCTGTCATTTATTCTCACTAAGTCATTGAATGAAATAGCGTAAACAAGAAAGTTTTTTTGCTTTTAAAATGCCGAAAAGAAAAATAGTTGTTTTGCTGGGATGTTTAATAATCTTCTTTCATTTGAAGAAAAACGTGGCTGGAAGTTATGGATTGTTGGTAGCAGCTTAATGTGAATATGCTCCAACTAAAAAACTTGTGAACGATGGTTTGCACCCTTCCGAAGTTGTGATTTTGACTTGGATACAAGGAAAGGTCAGGTCAGCCAAAAAATTTGAAGATGCAGAATTAGAAGCATTATTAGAATAAACTCGTGTCGAACGCAAATCGATCAACCATTTTTAAACGTTTAAATGCAATGGGAAAGATTTAAAAACTTAGAAAATGGATCCCACATCAATTCAACGAAAACTAACTCAATTCCTGAATTATAGCGTGCCAAAAAAGATTTCGAAGAGCACAAACAACATAGTTTTTTGAGTTGAATCTCTACTGGCGATGTAAATTATGTAATTAATTTACGATTAAAATTACGATGATGATTATTACGATAACCCTAAACGTAAAGCATTGTATACTGATCCCGGCCAACCATCAATGTCATAAACAAAACGCGATAATTATTGCCAAAAGCTTATGCTGTTCACTTGGTGGGATCAGAAAGGTTTTGGGTACTATCAGCTACTAAAACCGAATGAAACATTCACAGCTGATCGCTAGCGACGCCAACTGACCAATTTGGCACACGCACTAAACGGAAAACGACCATTGATAGCTCGAAAACACCACAAATTTCTGTCCCACGATGTCAAATTTCTGTTCCGGACTTTATCGGGCAAACATCGTTAAGGAAAAATTAGAAAGGCTCGGTTGGGAACAGCTTGATCAACCCCTGTACTCTGCAGACTTTGCTCCTTCTGATTACCTTTCGTTCCGATCGATGCAGATCAGCTTGGCCGATGTTCGCTTTCGAAATACTGAAGAAGTGCGAAAATCGGTCGATGAATGAATTGTCTTGAAAGAGAAGTCTGAAGTTTGTATCGTTGCAAACACAACGCTGTCAAAATTTTTCACATTTGGTTTTCGGTAGATGATTGGACTATAATGAAAACCTAGTAAAGCGCAGAGAAGTCAAAAATGCGAACGCAATTTTCCAAAAAACAAATTCAAAATGTGAAAAAAATTGCAGACCGTTGCGTTTGCAACGATGCAAACTTCAGACACCCTTTGAAAGATTAGGAATTCTTCAAATGTGGGATTAAAAAAATCTCCCAGAAGATGGGAGGAAGTCATAGCTAACGATAGAAAATATATTGGTTAATGTATTCATTCCTTTAGGTATTGAAAGAAATGCTTTTTTCACAAGCCAAAAACTCGACATTATTAACCGACACCCCGAACAGTTTTTTATGATTAAAATGATATGGAAACCTATTAGAGTGCCAAAATATTCAAAAATGCAAACAAAATTGCAGTAATTTAAGGTCAAATTATCTAAAATGACATTCGAAAAGCGAAAAATTTGGAGTCAGACCCCTCTTTCTATCAGGTTTAATCCCACAAAGACGAAGCTGATTAAGACTACGTGGCACACTTTGGACGTTTTTTTTCTCTTAAGAACTGTCGTTGAACTTCATTTGGTTCTTCATTCAGCTCCAATATTTCTTTCATGCTGATTCCCTATAGTACGGCTTCATCTTGCTCTGTTCATATTGTCCGGCAAGGACTTCTTTTCTTCGCTTTGAATGTCAGAGAACGGTTTGAAATCCTTCTGAAAAATAGAAAAAATTGGGAGGAGAGAGAGAGAGGGGGGGTCAAATTTTGACTGGCGAAACTCTGCTTTAGACAAGTGATAAAAACGAAAACAAATTTAAAACTGCAACAATTAAATAACAGATGACATGACGAAATCGAAGGATGTTAACTTCCTGAGATTCGGAGACCAGAAAAGTTAAAATATGGAAGGACATGGTGTCGGTTAAAATTAGAACAACGTGTAAATTGCATTCATGATTGCTAATGTTTGAGGCTCCAGGAAAACACAAAGAAAAGAAGAAAATTATTCATATTGATATGAGATTACGTTAGAACCTTCAGAGAAAAATTATGAAACTATATTTAACTTTTCTTGATTAGAGTCTTGATATGAAAATTCATATTTATCTAAATTTGCTCATGTTTAGAATACTGTCGAGAATTATTGAATTATTATACTGAAGCTTCAATGTCATTCACTTTGTGATTTCTCAGAATAGGATCGAGTGTTGAATCTTGAATGGTTAATTGCTGAGGTGTGGGTTGATTCCAATTCTTAGATTTTTATTTTACTTACTGCCGCCAACATGGATTGCAAGGTAACGACTATCCTAATGGAGAAGTAATGAGTTGGCGTGCAAAAACACTTGCGCATGGAGTTATTTTTTGTTTTCTCTAAGCCAACACTTTTCCTTATTTGTTTAAAAATTCTTGCTTACTTGAACAATTTATGATCGTCAGTGCATCGGGCTCGATTTATGTTGAATTTGTTTGAAATTCACGTTTCATTAGCTTCCTTTTTGCTGAAAATTTTTGTCGTTATTTCTTCAGTTCCTTCATAGGATGCGTACCTTGAAATGTCATTTGATGGCCATTGAATTGGACTGCACCTTGCAAATGCAATTGCAATTGCTTGCACCTTGATGATGCACGTATTACCCTTATTATTAATGGAAGCGATTACTCTGGCAATGAACCACACTTAGATGTTAATTAATTCAATCAGAAACCGGGAAACGGCATCTCATTGAAGTAGCAATTCAACAATCTATCTTCACTTATAAGAATCGACGCCGACAAAGTAATATCTCAACAAGCTATCAATCAATTACGCCTCCGTCACCAGAGGAAAAAATCTGAAATTGAGATAAATAACTTGCGTGCTCCCATCAGAACGTTATCGATTTATTTGTTGTTGTGCTGAGACGAAGAAACTCTTCTGGAAAACGCTTTAGCGCTAGTGCTCGAGTCAGTTCAGCAAGAAAACTCAGCATTCTGGAAAAGTCAGACAATCTGGAGACTTGGTCTCTTATTGCGTCCCAACAACCAACAGCCAGCTGACTATTTGTCGTTTGGATAAGGCCAGAAAGATAAGAGATTCAGATGGAATGCCGCCCTATGAACGCTGAAATGAAGACGTTATCATTTATAACATATAATAATGCATGTAAGATTCCAAAAGGTGTTGAGACCGACAGTTTCTTATTCGGCGTTTAAATTTAAGCATTTCAATCAGCTAATGTGCAGTTATGAAATTTGTAACCATTAATTTTCAACTTTCTTCGCGTTGGTTTCATCAAAACGCCTACACAGTAATTTGTTTTGGTATTTTGCCTGCGTCCAATTTGCAAAGTTTTCACGAAAGTTGTGCTGGAAATGGTCAAAATTTGTGTCTGACCTACACTTGACTGTAGACATTGATAGTATGTGAAGTTTATTTAAATTTAAATTATTTTTATTTTAATGTTTTAACCTTTTCTTGATTTATTGCTTATCATGTGCATTTGGAATACGAAAAGTTGAAATTGGCATTTTGATGTATTTAAACGTGGTTGTGCAATGAAAAGCGAAACTTAAACTGAAAATGAAAATGAAAATTTTCGTTTGCTACATTTTCAACTCACTGTAGTACGTTGCGCGTTATTTATTGATCGTAAATATTTATTTAAATTGCTTGCAATTAAATGGCCAGCAAGAGGTTAAGTAAATAAAAATTTTGTGCCAAAAGTTAAGTACAAACTTTATGGTTTCATTAGACATTGAATTTAATTTTAACATAAACTTGAGGCAGGATTGATAGAAAAAAGTGCTATAATCAATAGAGGAGATACAAAGTTTCATTGCATCAATTATATAAAGACGAAGCTTCATATGTACCAATGTAGAAACATAAAGGTATCATTTAGCTAAAAAAAGGATGAAAAATGTATATTTAAGGATAAAAGCACAAAAAATTTATCACAAATACCTGAGCATATAGAAATAGCCAAGAATATCCTATTTAAAGAGTGAACGAGGGCGGTCCGATTACTACCTAGCCTACTAATAAGAAAAACAAAAATGTTGAAAAAAATGCAATTTTATTTTTCAATTAATCTCGTCTGAAAAAAGGTTTTCTCGAGGTCTGCAAAGAAGGCCTCCGTTGCAGTGATTACTTCCTCATTTGAGTGAAATTTTTGCCCGGCAAGTGACTTTTTCAAGTTGGAAAACAAAAAGAGGTCGCACGAGGCAAAATCTGGAAAACACGATGGATGAAGCAGCAGTTCATAGCTCAATTTGATCAATTTTGCCGTGGCGAGTGCGGAGGTGTAAGCTGGTGCATTGTTGTGATGGAAAAACACTTCTTCGCTAAACGGGGCCGTTTCTATTTTAATTCTGCGTCAAATCGGCCCAATAAGTCGACATAGTACTGCCCTGTGACCGTTTTAACCTTCTCCACATATTCAATGCATGTCACACCTTGCAAATTCCGGGATTTGCGAATCCCGGAAAATCACCTTTCCGGCAGTCTTCACCTTCTTCGGAGCAGCTTCACCGGGTGCAGTCCACTTTTTCGGCTGTTTCTTGGTCTCCGATATGTACCAGTGGATCCATGTTTCGTCGATGGTCACATAACGACGCAAAAACTCCTTAAACTGCGCTTAAAAAGCGCCAAACACTGCTCTGAAGTGGTGACACGGTTTCGCTTGCTATCCGGAGTAAGCAAACTCTTCTGAAAGATGGGTATCGTATCTTGCCGACAGCTTTCTTATACCCAAAATTTCATTTAGGATATGCGCCATGTGGTCTTTTGAGATGCCTACTATCTCATATACCTCGCGCACCTTCAATCGGCGGTCTCTCAAAACGAGATTGTCGATTTCGTCACGTTATCCTCCGTGGTTGCTGTATTCGGGGCACCTGGGCGTGGCTCATGAAAAACCGACATGCGACCGCGCTGCGATTCGTTGAACCAAATTTTGACGGTCGCCATCAAAGGAGAAGCGTCCTCATACTATGCATCCAAGCGCTCTTTGGGCTTGTTTTTCTTCCAAATACAAGAATCGATTCACCAACCGATATTGCTCCTTTTCCATTTTTGAAATAAACGGACACGCTTGCTTGAACACGCTCTCAAAAAAAAAAAACTGCTAGTCCGATTCGGCTGAAATTTCTTCGGTAGCCGTCTACAGGAAGGTACTACACTATCTCTTGCGATAGTGGGCTGTGAGGCTAAGTACTTATCGGACCGCCCTCGTATATCATCAGTATTGTATACACAGCATGTCTACGAACATTTTATTTACTATCTTATGATTCCAATTTTTGGAAGGTACGAAATTCTACACATACGAGGGGTGACTGAAAATTCCGTGCAAAAATAGAACCCGTTTACGTATTTGGGTTAAACCTTTTTTATTTTTCGACATAGTCTCCTTTTTGTCTATGTCTATGTTCTAGTTTGTTGATCCCTTTCGAATAATATGATTTGTCCGTCTGAAAAATATCCATTAGTATCTGCAATCATCTCTTTGTTTGAATAAAATCTTTGTTCCGCCAGCCATTTCTTCAAATTGGGGAACAAGTAGTCCGAGGGAGCCAAGCATTCCGAGAAAACCAAGTTTGGAAAATAAGGCGAATGTGAAACGAGTTGGAATCCTATTTCTGTTAATTTTGCGACCGCAAT
The DNA here is from genome assembly GCA_954870665.1 of Stratiomys singularior. Lineage (NCBI taxonomy): Eukaryota > Metazoa > Arthropoda > Insecta > Diptera > Stratiomyidae > Stratiomys > Stratiomys singularior. The sequence goes on along the minus strand of OX940879.1, from coordinate 83,590,777 downwards.
TGCTGAGGTGTATGCTGGTACTTTGTCGTAATGGAAAAGGACTTTCTTTTCGGCCAATTGCGGACTTTTTTCTTCTAGCTTAATTTTTAAACGGTCCAATAAAGATGAATACTTTGCATCTGTAATAGTTTTACCCTTTTTCAGGTAGTCGATGATGGTCGACCTCTTCAGCCGAAGGAACGATCTTCGCCTTTTTTTAGTGCAGATTCCCCCTTGCTAACCCTTTGTTTAGATTGTTGTTTGGTCTCAGGAGTATAGTAATGTATCCATGTATTATCCACAGTGACGAAACGACGTTTAAAGTGCTCCGGATTCTTCTGAAACAGCTGTAAACCATCCTTGCAACAGTTCACAAGATTTTGTCTTTGATAAAGCGTGAGCAATCGCTTCTCTTTAGTCTCCTGAGGCGTTTTGCCTTTCATTAAGTAATGTTTATTCACCAGACGAAATTCCTTTTCGTCCATTTCTTGAAAATCACTATGAGATATGCTACTAACTAAACATGAACTCGAAATACGTCGGTGGTGGGATTTCTTGGACTTTGGACGGATCTTTGTAACACCCATCGTATATCACAGATTTCTAATCTTTTGAATTTTTTTTCAAATTTTACTTTAACGGATATGATTTTGGCGTTCAGTACATTAGCAGATGTAAAGTTCAATCTCATAGCACACGTTTATAAGATGGCTGAAATTATTACATCAAGGTGCCTTCTTAGAACACCTCGATTCCTTTTACGCATGACAATGATTCGGTTAGTATTTCGCATGAAAATGCAAACAAAAAGAAGTCGTTTGGGGCTAGATCTGGTGAGTAAGGCGGATGGCTAAGCAGTTCAAACTGGAATACGGAGGTTTTCGCAATGGCAGTCGCCGAGTCGTGAGAGGGCGCGTTGTCTTGCTGAAACAGGATTTCAATTTTCTGCAAATGTCGTTTTTCCGCATTTTCTGGTTTCAGCTTGGCAGGTAATGATGCGTAATATGCTCCTGTAATGGTTTTTTTATTTCTGAAGATAATCGATTAAGATAACTATATGACTATCCCAAAAAACAGTCACCATCACTTTTCCGGACAAAAACAGTTTTTGTTTGTTTTCCTAGCCGATTCCTCCTATGAAGTCTACTGTATTGACTCTGTTTTTGTTAGGTTTGTTTGTTTTTAATCTACAGTATCAATCGGCGCAAAAATACGGATTCTTTGCCCCTAAACTGCATCAACAGAGCGTTGAAAATGTTCATTCGAACACGTTGTTGGTCTGACGTGAGCAAACACGGCGCCCAACGTGACAAGCATATTCTTTGGACATTCTCATAACCTCTGCTATCTCTCTCACCATGAGAGAGACTATTTGGTGAACAGGAGCAATTCTATCACCTGTTGTTGCAGTTTTTGGACGTTTCGAACGTTCATCATCTCCCAAGCTCTTAGTGTCAAGTTTAAATTTAGCTGCTCAAAAATTCACCGTAATAAATGATGGTGCAGAGTCCCCATACACAGAGTCTAACTTATCTTTGATTTGTGTAAGCGCATTGACTTTTATAAACAAATATTTAATAACAGCTCTATACTCAACTTATCCATTTTCACAAAATTAGTCATTGACTCATTGAAATGACTATCAACTAAAAAATGCTCGTCTGAAATGGCTGAAACTTTGGTGAGTATAGGCCGAAATACAATACTGCGATGCGAGAGCGCGACGAGAGTCTCGCAGCAAATGACAAGCAGTTTTCGTAACATGCATTTATATGCGTAATGGTACAATGATTGCGATGCGTCGATGCGAGGCGGGAAATATTCGGAAAAACGAAAATTCCTCGCAACGATGTGTGTGACGTTTGTCAAATGCAATATGGCGCTTAAATGAAATTTGAAATTCAAACGTCTTAATTACTTTTTAAGTACATTGGTTATTATGAATGAATTTTGAATGAAAATTTCATGCATCGTAGTTAAGGATTTTATGTGCTAAACGAAGGAACATTCCATATTCAAAACATTAAAAAAATCAAAAACAATTTCTAGCAAATTTTATTTAAAATGTCACCAATTTGACATTTATCATATGAACATTAATGGTCCCCGCATCGCGTGCATTGTAAATAGAATGCGTTGCGTAACGACGAGAGAGAATCGCGTCGCGCTCACATATCGCCATCACGCAGTATTGTATTTCGGCCTTAACTGTCAAAATCTTTACCACCATCTTCACGTTAGGTGTCTGAAGTTTGCATCGTTGCAATCGCAACGCTGTCAAAATTTTTCACAATTTATTGTTGGTAGATGATTAAACTGTAATGAAACCCTAGTAGAGTGCAAAGAAGTAATAAAAGCGAATGAAACTTTCAAAAAGTTCAAGTCAATTCAGCCGAAAAACATTCAAAAAGTGAAAAAATTGCAGACCATTGCGTTTGCAGCGATGCAAACTTCAGACACCTCTTCACGTTTTGGTCGGACACTTTTCAGCCCACACTCGTATGTACTCAAACTATAATTACACTTTGGAAAGAGTTTTCAGGAGGGGTATAGTAACGGAATGGCCTATCCTCGAGTTTGTCCCAATCCAATACTTATTTATGTTCTGTTGTTGGAATCTATCAACCAGTGTCTAATGACTGTGTGTCCTTTTTTGAGAAAACTGGCCATTTAGTTGGTTACAGTTTGGGTGTTGCTATTCAGAAGGATTCAAAGGAATTTTACTTCTGGTGAGGAGTATGTTTACATAGGCAATAAGGGAGAGAATGTACTGTGAGCAGGTTCCTAAACATGTGATTTGATTTTTCGAGGGAATATAGGATCTGTCCGAAAATAAATTTGAATTATCTCTTTCCTGCATGGCAAAGCTCTATCGAAGCGTACCAGCGGTGAGAATTCTAGATTAGGATCTCGCGAAGCAACCGATACTCGCGCAAGTCTCTTGCGAATAGTTGTACACGTGACCTGTTTTGGACCTCTCCTGAAATGATGCGTGGAAAAAGTCTCGTTCTTTGGAAAAGCGAAACGCGATAAAATTTTCTATTTATATCAACAAAATGGGATCTGCGGCTGTAGTTATGCTATAGGAGGCTTGTGGCAATAACTCTAAAGTGTTCACGGATGACAGAAAAGATGATGGAGACGAATTTTATCGTGGACACCCGCCATTTGCCGATAAAAACGGAAAGGTGAAGAAGACGAGGTACATTTGCAACTCAGATCATAACATGAGAGTAAGAATGTTGATAGGAGATTGGGATGTTTCCAAAAGTACCGTGCATCACGTTATTACAGAGTATTAGGGCATGGGCAAGTCCTACACGAAGATAGTGCCCCAGGTCATTTCCGATGTCCAGAAGGCTTCTCGTGAACTCTTTGAGCGATGTGAGAGTGATCCGAAATTTTGAGAAAGCGTGATGATAGGTGTGATACGAAGATTTTCGAATATGAAATAAATGGGGTCGTTTCAGGTCTTTAGAAGCGGCCCAAAAGACTACAACGAGTGGCTTGAAGGAGGTTCCCATTAAAAATTCACACGACACAAACCGCGAAAAACAGGGTTTTTGCACCGGAACTCAGGCGCGGGAGGAGAATTTTATGCCAATAAAGCGGATGAAATGCGAAGTTGTAGCATTCTTCTTTTAATTCTAGTGCTATAGGACTCTGGGTGAATGCAGGGGGCTGACGGTCTAGGCTTCGGCTTTTTCCATCAGTCTTTGGAGAGTACCGACCCCACGTACCCGAGGTATGAGCAAGGGCTATCAGTCCTGTGCGCCTGGAGCAAAAACTGACAGTTTCCCTCGGACAGTAGAGAAGCGCAACCTGATCAAAGGTTATCTGAACCACGGGTTAGGAGGACACCCGTGACAGGTTACTGTCAGCCCCCTACACAGTGAGAAGCCTATCCTGACAGAAAAGGTTGTAGTTTCGAAGGCTGGAGTGGAGGTGGAGGAGGGTACTCAGCAGTTGTGTTCGGGGATCCAGGTGGCTTAAATAAATTGGGACTTAGGACTGAAATTTATTTCAGACTCTAGGGGTGGTGGTTGACAGGTTGTTTCAACCCCGTCTATGGAAACCGTGGGTTTAAGCCACTAAGACAGATGTCCAAGTTAATCTGCGAGATTTCATTCTTCTTTCAATTATGCAGAATTTCGACCACCTGTGGCTTTATCTGAATCTCCTTTTTCCTTTCTCCTTCAAATTTATTTAGGGACTGACCCTGTACTTAAAATGCAATTTATATTTTATATTATATAAAGTTCTAGACACGGTACGTAACCCCAGCGATAATTCTTACTGAGGCAAGTGTGTGTGGAGAATGGAAATTCTCTGGAATCTGCTTGTGGTAGGTACTAACTTCCATTTCTTTGGAAAAGTGTGCTATGGTGTTGCAGTAGGCACAAATCCTTTTCATGTTCAAATGAAGGTTATGTCAGACAGTCTATAGAACTAATTTGTTGGCACATTGTAACGTTTGTGTCGAACGTCTTTGTTGTGGGGGCTAAAGGTAATCGATAGTAAAAAAAACAAAAATCGTAGTAGAATAAACTGGACCCTGGCTGGGCACTTTCATGTATTTGAGAGAAGTGATTGCATTTAGGATTCATTATTTCGTAAATAGTAAAAAGAGAAAAAGTGAAAGGCTTGTACCGGAAGAAAGGTGTACGTAAGGAAGTTCTTTTTTGCATTCACGCAGATGTGTGATCTCAAACCGACCAGAGCTTGGTTGGTTTGTTCGTCAAGAATTAAATAAAAGGGACGCCAAGCATATTGAAAATTTTACACATATGAAGGACATCAATATCTGAATCTTTGTAATTCTGATAATGTATCAATGTTGGCCATGTTGTTATCTATATGACCTCTTCTCTTACAAACATTTTTTTCGGCCTCTCCGGAAGTCATTTAATTCTTGGCCGGAAAATAAAAAGCGAAGTGAAGGGATGTACGTTTTTATAGATCTGTTGTCCTTAAAGTAGTGACCTAATTCTTCTTTAAATGGCGTAACAATTTGAATGTTGGATTGTGATTAATCAGGACTGTAAGGCAGTTGTATTATAAACCGAGAGCAGTTGTTTTATAAACGTATAACCGAGGGTTATTATGAAACAGGATTGCATTCCAGGTAGACATGTCTCGCCTTATTAGACCAAGGGGCTAATTCCGCTGCATTAATCACTAGTATGCAGGTTTAATTATGCGAGGTTTGTACAGAAGATCAATGTACAATCCGTTGTACATATCTGGTATTCACAACAAGAACATTACAAGAAGTTACACTGACGAGAGATGGGTCTCCGCTTCACGAGATGCTACTTGACTTCCTCACCACTCCATGTTTGCCCGTTTCGTTATCGACGTATAATGATTCCATTCCCGTATTATTTTCCGTCTAATAAAAAGTACAGGAGAAATCTCAAATACTTAAAGGCTTCGGAACTCAAATCAAGTACCTACAAACAACTTCATACTCGGACTAATATTCGCCTCATCGATTCTACTGTTGGGTCATCATATATGTCCGGTTTTCCACTATCTCTTGAGTCTTTAAAGAGTTTCATCACCAAACTATATAGATAATGGACCCTCAATTTCGGGGATTTTGCGCCTTTTCACGCAAAAAATATATTTTTTAAATAGCTCTTTCGGAATTTGAGTTCTTCCATAACCTTCCTAATGCCTACCTCTTGCGTAGACACGGAGACTCCACTGCCCTCATCCGCTTTAAATCTCAGTCAAACATATATCAATATAATCTTCCATTCCTGTAACATTTGGCGATCTAAACAGAAAAATGCAATCCATAATCAGTTAACCCTAGTTAAACAAATGACAGCTCGAACCATTATGTCCGATAAGAGCACTCGCTTTCAACATCATAGGTTCCAAGTTCAAACCTGCATCTCATAACAACTACATACTATCTATACATTCAGTGTAGTAACCAAAGTTTATATTGTACAGATCAACTTGTCACGCTTCTTTTGTTTCGCAAAATTATTCTGAGGTGTAAAACTGATGCAATTGGTGATTATTGTGTTATATGTTAAAAGATACAACCTGACTCTACTCAATACAGGATAACAGAGGCTTTCTACGTTCAACGATGCTCAGCAGAAAGATTTGATTTCGATTTTATATTCCGAAATTTCGACTCAATATGTCAGTCCGGAGCTCAATATTCCTGAAGTTTTTCAAGGCGATGGAAACCTTCAATGCTCTGTTATGAAATAATATCCAAGTATATGTTTATCACGTACTTATTACTTTGACAATGCGTAATAACTGTACATAAATGAGGGTGGTGCCTTATATACTTATAACGAAAATGTGGCTCATTGAAAGCTAGGTGGAAAAAGGAGGCTAAATTTAAGCCTTCCGTTTTGATGGTCAAATTAGATAAACTTAATCAATTTCTTAGTGTTTTTGCACACTATGCTTCGTCAAAATCTTGTGACCAAAATACATCCAGTAAAGATAAGAGAGTCGCAATTAATTTTTGAATTTACTCATCGCCTAACTTAGTTCCTGAGCTTTAGAAAGCTCTTGACTCTGTTTAAGGCCGCGAATTTTGTGCCGATAATCCCTAAAGTCTGACTTATGAATGCAATGTTATTGCACCAACATTAGCCACGGGTCCTTTTGGCTCATATGTCTCATATGAGTTTAAGTGTTTGATACGTGATTATGGTCAAACGCCCGAATCTTGTATTTTTTCCCATAGACACCCAAAGTGATCTTAGTTTACATAATGCTTAAATTATTTATGGTTCATATTTAATGCATAATCACTAAATGCAATGTTTATACTTGAATTTGGATATCACTGAATCTAGTAGTATCAACAAATCAATGGTTATGTTCTTTGCTTGGATTAAATTTACCCATGAATTTAGTCTTTCTGAACTTTTCAAGGATAAATATTCTGATAGAGAACAACGTTGGGCTTGACTTTATCAACAAATTTCGACCTGAATGGCACCACATAAGTATACAATACAGGGAAAACGTTACGAGCTGCAATTGCATGGTCGAGAAATATAATTTCGAAACCTTATCTTTAACACTTGAGCGATTAGAAATATTCTAAACCATTAAAAATTTGAGCATAATGTCTGCTGAAAAGTATTTTTACCCATAAATTATCTGCTTAATTATTCTGGCAAGTAGACTGCAATTGATGAGTTTTTTTATTTCAAAAAAGTGCCCGGGGACTGCCCTGTATCTTCCCTAAAGGTTAGACTATGTGAAGGCGCCAGACGCTGTCAGTTCCCAGACACTCTAATTATGATTTTATAACTATTGCCGATCCTTTTTACGTGCAGTTTATGCACCTGAAACAGTTCTGTTATTAGTAGTCCTTTTCGTTGAACATTATAAGTGCATATTCTGAATATAATGTAAGTTGAAAACTACATCGGTAAAGCATACGGCAGGCTGCCTGTCTCGCCGCAGAGTAGGCTGAAGGCAGAGTTGGTTGTCCCTCGGGATACAAGACGGTGACCTTTCTTTCAGAGTTGAAATGTTGGGAAAATTAATTTATGCTTTTTTAAAAGACCGTCGCCATATCCTTGGACAAAACCGGATTTTTGTTCGGTCAAGTTTCCGATAAAAGAAGTCTTTTTGAACCGGAGATAAATGTATAATTTTATCATAATTAGTAGTCAATGTCGCATCGAAGCTGAAAGAATTCGGTGCTGACATAAGAGCGTGAATCACATGTGTCGGATTCGGAAACTTTTGCTGGCCTTTCTTAATCCTTGGTACAGGTGCTGTTTGGATGCCCGATCGCTTGCCATGGTGACCCGAATGGTCAAACCTGTAAACAATACCAATGGAGTTCTTACACCGATTCTGCTCCTCCCTTGGAGGCGTATGGTCCTTTGTTAGAGCGATACATACAACTGGGCTTCACCTAGTTGATAGCCTTCGAGAAGGTTTCCTGGAACTCCCTTTCTCACTGTTTTTACTTGCATAGGTCAAAGCTGACTTCGCTGGAACGTCTGAGTTGACGCACAGGAGCAAGGAATCACATTAGTTTCATCTTGCCCTCCACTCACTATTGAAGTCTGTGGCCCGTGGTAAATGCTAATTACCTCAAATAATCTGTAATTTGCTATTGAAAAACCATACCACGATATTACAGTCGGGAAATCCCACTATTACTTTCGGTTGAGTTTTGATGAATCCGCTTTCAGCGTTTATTTCAGCGTAAAATTGTGAATTCATTCCCGAACGTGCATAGAGCTCTGAACTGTTTCCTTTTATTTTCGCTTTGAAAACTTTGACTTGTAGGAGTTCATTGTATCCAAACCATGTTTGGTTGTATCATTGACGTCTTACTTTATGGAGCCCTTCTTTTTTTCCATGAACTTGGAACAGGTTTAAGGATGATAGGCTATTCCCTTCCTAGATTTAATCGAAAATTGACTTTTTTAGGATGATGTTTTTGAGCAATAACAGTAATAATCAACAACCCTGCTCACTTAAATCAATTTCTAGCATTTTTCAAGTTCCTACGCTTAGTGTCTTCTCCTGTAAGTTCTCCTGTAGTATCGGCCATTATACTAGGTGATTACTAGTCCCACTCAACATACTAGGTGTATGTGTTTTCCCACTATTGTGGTATAGGTCTAGTGGGTGAGTTTGGACCTTATTTTTCATGTCTTACCTACCAGTTTCGTTACTTTAGAAGTGTTATCGTGGCTTTTTTCTAAATTTCTTCTGAATAAGGAGTCGAAGCGAGATGGTTGTGCACAATAACTCCAAAATATTCGCCTCATTCACGAAACTTACTTGTTAGTCTTTTTTAAGTTATGGTTAGAGAAAGAGTTCCGTTTGGCCTTCAAATCCCCGCACATATCACTTCGTCGGTTGAGCCTGAAAAGGGTTAGGCGGTCTATATAGAGTTGCCGCTTGAAGTTTCTTGTTTCACTGCTTCGATATTTCTGTCAAAAAGGTTTCATAATTTCCTTTTTCCTTTCGATACTTTGAGTATGACTGACTCTCTTCTGCTAAATATCTTCCTGGTGATGTCTCTTTGCAGGTGTGGATTATCCAGGGCATATGGATAAAAAGCAAGCCCAACTCGTAAGTTCGGTGTTTGAGCATTTTTAAAAAAAGTCGGTATCTGATGTGAAAGGATAACATGTTGGAGGAATAATCATGGTTGCTTTTTGCACAACATCACGAATAACTAAATCTATAAGCGAACCGTCGAATGAAGTGAAAAACTGAATCATGTTAGTAGCCGAATTAATCGTCAAACGTGTGACCGATCGAACAAAAAATAGCTTGCCAAATATCAAATGAAAGGAAGCTCAGAAAAAATATGCCGCCTACAGCTATTAATGCAAACGAAATATAAGGATGTAGACGAAATGATCTGACGACCTCTGACGAACAGCATATAAAATTAGAAGATACGAGTACAAAAAGCTGAAAGTATTATAACTACGAACTCTGGACGATTCATGACAACTCTAGTGGGCAAAAATATAAGGAATCTACTGCGGGGCTTTCAATCATAAAAAAAAATTTGCAAAAGTTAGGATGGGAGAATTAGAGCAGATGATGAAGAAGCACAAACCTAATAGATGGCTTACTTCAGACTCCTTCTCCAGACAGCACTTACATGCAACTGGACCATTCGATCTAGAAATGTTGAAGGATGCTGTAGATACCCGTCTAACACTGAAAGATCGGAGTACATAATTCGAGGCCAGAAAAATTACAAAGTAGCAAGCACCGAAAAAATTCAAAAACAGCATGCCAATGACTTCGAAAATCAATTTTTGTGTTAGTTCACGGAATGATTAGGCAGGCTTATCCATAAAGTGAAGTTAAGCTGCAACGTGAGAACCAAAGAAGAATAATATCACTACTTTGTATCCTACTTGACAAAAATATTATAACGTATGGATAAACGGTGTAATAGTCGAAAGTGTCAAGGGTACAAGATTGACCCTCATCAATGGTTTTTGACTTCAAGCAATCTTAAGATAATGTAATCGAAATGTACCTTAACATTTTTTGTTTGCCTTCGGGATCGCAGCAGAACTGACTGATTCACGAGGATGAAAATGTTGAACTCAATAGCAGGAGTATAAGTCGTCAGCAACAGCCTGAGTATAAGTCGGATTGAAGTAGGGAGACTGTTGATGGTTCTACTGGAGCACATCATCAAAAAGCTCCCAGAGAACATCATGTCTGTCTTCATTTCATCAGCAGAAGATTTATTCTGAATCTCAAATCAGCAGCAAATAAAATAAGTCTACAAAAAAATAGAAAGGAAAAAAGATTATGACTCTAACTAGAATACTGATGCCCTCAAATTATAACCAAATCAGAAAACAAGAAACACGGGAATCAGACTGTCTAAAGTTCTTGCCTGCCTGGATCGTCATTCTGTCATTAAAACCAATCTCATTTGTATTTCTGGAAAAACATATTTCTCCTATGTTCAGAGGAAAAAGAAAGAAGCATGAATGCTCTCGTGCTTCTCCACGTACCCGGTTACCTACGCACCTAAATCGTTTCATTACGATAGTTAATTCCTGTTTACAGTCAAGCCTTTCACATCCTGCAAACATGTGGTCACCAACGAGTAGGATTTTCCACCATTTTCTTTAATGAAATTTCTTCTGCCGGATGTGTCAAAACTTTCTTTTTCACAGCAAAAAACCACAGTCCTGTTTTGTCTTCCGAAATGGTCGGTTCGGTGAGAGTCTTCTGTGTTCCAAGCTTCGGGACTTCCACTCGTTTTCTGTATTTTTTGACCAAGTTTCCTGGAACCTTTCCTGCAATCGCTCACAGTTTGAAGAAACTATCTGTATTCTTTCTCGTTGATTGAGTACAATTAGGTGGTCTTTCATACAAGGTCTAGGTACGCACCGTGTGTGTCATCGCTGGCTGCACGAGACTCCACTTTGGGGTTACTGAGAGGACGCTGCAGAATTTCCTCCTGTTGTCTGTCCGCTTCCAGTGTAAAACTGTGTTTCACACGAAAGGATCTTCCCAAACGATCAGGATCCATCATCTCCAACATCGCATCTTAATAATCTGGATATCGCTCATCACAAAACTATTCTTTCTTCAGAGATTGTTAATTTAGTGAATTAAAATTTAATAAAAAATTATTAGAAGTATTTCCTCGCGTGTGACTAGCAACTCAAGTCACAACCTCCGGAGCCTGAACACAAACTATTGAGTTCGAATGGCGAATCCAGCTCACAAATAAGACGTTTTATATGTTGCTTTGGATTTTGAAAACCAATTTATAGGAAAACAGCTCCGCAAATAGATCTGGAAATGCTATTGGTGTTTTTTCCCTTTATAAAAATCCCAAAAAATTGTCAATTTGTCCTTTATGTGTCCTTCAAAGAAATGAATGGTATTGCCAGAAATGAGCCACTTGCAACGCACGGGTGCTCCTCGGGTATTTCTCCCCCTCCAAGGATCCCTCCCCATCTTCCTGATCTTCTCCCCACGAGAGGATCAGGAACAGTAGGAGAACCTCGAAAATGTTGGGCTGATTCAATCGTCGCAGATAGTTCTGCTGCATGAACTCCAACATTGAAGGAAACTTTCAACAGATTTGATATTTATAGAGAAGAATCCCAATTGTTAGCCGTGAACGGCCATTCGTTGCGTATATATTTCTCATGGGAAGTTTCTAGTTGTCTGTTCTCCCTATCGTAACACTGAGCATTGATGATTGGAAGGATGCAAATGAGTTGGTTGTAGGCTTTGTTTATTTTCACATAATTTTGATGCGCTGATTTGGAGTCCTAAACTTATCCAGTCTATTTTTCAAATTTCCCTCATTTTTTTCGTTGCTCCCTTATAATAGAGTAATGATAAAAAATGTTCGTTCTTCTCCAATTTAAATGTCAATCGAGATTTCGGGTGGTAAGATTTTATAAGTGCAATAAGTTTTTCAATTTTCAAAGTTGTCTTGATAATCGCTATAAAGTCAGTCATATCCCGCTTAAAGGATGTCAGAAGTTTTCCATCAAGTCATTCAAGTAGTTTGAGCTAAAGGAAGATTCATCGTGGGCCTAATTAGGAATTTGAGACAATTTTTAAGGGATAATGTGGGGTTGATTGTTGGCCAGATCCGCCCATCCTTGTTTTTGTGGTTTTCAGGACGCCATTTTCAGCGCATTCTGATGTCATTGTGGTGATGTACAATCGATATGTTTTCTGTGGAGCGATCGATCGAGTAATTTAGCGACAATAAGGGTGTTTTTGGATCATGTTGGATTCCTGGAACTGTCATTGTTTGGTTTGATTGTTTTGTTTGAGGATTGAGCCGAGGACTGAAAGTATTGTGTCGAAGTTGGTTGTTCGTTGATAAGCTCACCTTGGTTTTTCAGTCACTGGATTTTCAGTCTTTAAAATGCGTCTAGGCTTGGTCCTTCCTTTTCGTACATTTTGAATTTGCCAAGGTTTAAATCAGCAGGTTTGTTACGTAGTTGAAGTATGTCTTCCTGTGTATAAACGAATGCAGTTGTTCATATCTTGTTATAAGATTTCGTGTCGTTTCCCTATGTATACCATGTTGCGGTCATGATAGCTTGTATATGCCGTTATTGTTGTATGGTGTTGTGCTATTATTTTCAGTGTTAGTTTGTTTCCGAAACGACACGAAGACATGTTTTTTGGCGTACTTTGCCAATTTGTGTGTCTTCTTGCCTATGTATATGATTGGTTCATTTGTCAGTGCCTTTTTTGTGCCTGGATTATGCCATTTTTGTTTCAACGTATGTTCAGCGAATAGTTTGTTGAAAACAAGTTTTGTGTATCCGTCCTGAATGCACAAATCATGGTAATGCGGAAAACCCATAAATGCTATTTGTGATGTACCAATTATCAACATTGGGGCATTCGCCTGAACAGGGAAAATCCAAGAAAGCAGGACGAGGCATGCACTCGATCAAATTAAACGTTTGACATGTGTCATGTGTTTGACATGTATTAGCGGAGCAACTCCGACGAATGAGATATACATTAACTAGTGAATGTCATTGCTGCAAGCAAACAACTCAGCATAAACAAAGGATATAAAGCTAAAGCTATACTCTGGCGCTGGATTCTCCGGTGATTTCATCGAAAATGGGTTTGGACTGATGAAATGCCCTCAACAAGTTGAGTGCGGACAATAGAGTCAGCCAATACTGGGTGCTGAGGCACACAAATATCGAGGGTAATGAGCAGGCGGATCAATGAACGCAAAAAGAGGTTTCGATAGCGTTCTTCGACCCTGAAACCTTCATTGCTACTGAAATGAATTTCATTTGCAGCAGCCTTAATGAATAGGAGGAGACGAAATTTAAAAGGCTCTGACGTGAACTTCCAGAGCTTGGAGTGTCAAAACTTCTCCTCGACGCTTATGATGAGAAGAAGTTTCGAACTTGTATCGTAATGAACAAGAGAAAGCTAAGGGACGTTACTGGGATCTTCACGGGGCATCACACCCTCGGAAGACATCTCAAAAAATGGGCTTTAAACCGAACGGTGGGTTCAGATTCTGCAATGATATACACCTTAAGGCCTTACATACGTCCAGAATTTTCAGAAATCGATTTTTTTTAAAGATTGATGTTCTCTATAGTTTCAGGCCTCTTTCTGTAAAAGTCAATTGTAAGAATTCCCTGTGGATCCAAAGTTATAGTAGAAAATGTTACTTCCCGACGAGAGTTTGGTGCGCGCAGGTATCTCTCCTTTGTGTGAGACGGCTGGCCGTCACTTTCGGAGCGCCTCTACCTGCTTTGTTATGGTAAAATAAATTTGGGGACGTTTGTAAAGCATTATGAGAATATGTTTAGGGTCAATTGCTAGGATTTCTAATGTTCAACGTTAGTTGTCTTTGATCTTTCGAAGTGTACAGTTGTGTCTCATTTGAGATCGTCGCAGTGTACATCGTAATGGCTGTAAGAGTCAACGATCTTCACGCCCTAAAAAGTAGAAGCCTCTCCAAAGGCCAGACAAGATAGAGAGTGAAACTATACATACTAGTTCGGTCGCAAAAAAATAGAACAATTATATGAGGTTTCATTCGATCCAACGTTTTCATACTGTATTTTACAGTTTACTGCTGTTTTCATAGCTATTTCGGAATGTGTGGTCTGTCGTACATGTGTTAGAAGTGTGAAATTTTTGAGAGCAAGTAGCCGTAGACATGGTTTGGAGTTGAATGTTTTTTGTACAACGTGTGACGATAATACCCAGAGCGTTTTTTCATCTCCTTTGATAAACTCTGTATACGAGATAAATTGACGCTTCACATTCGCCTTTCGACTGCTAGGAAAAGGATTAAAGGCAATGCAGCTTTTTGCGTTGTCGGATTTAGCATCATGTATCACACAAACAAGCTTTGATTCAATTGTAAAAAATATTGAAGATGCTCCAATAGCCGTTACTAAAGCAACAAAAGAGGCGAGAGAAGCTTGTCGACTGGAAAAAAAACCATTAATTACCGACTAGGAAGGCATACAATATTGCAATCATGGGATGGAAACAGCATTACATCTGCTACCACACTGCGACCCACTGTCTCACAGGAGAAGATTCAATATAAGAAGCTACATCTTTGTTGAATAAGAATTGGGACGCCTGGAGCCAATGCAGATCATTGACTTTCTTGGAAAGATTGACCTGCTTAAAGCGCTCTAGGTGAAAATGGAAAAATTGATCTACCAAAACTTCTGAAATTGATAAAGCCAGACCAAAGGTAATTTGGAATATAGGTGAAGTTCAAAGCTGTAGAGCAATATTCATAACTAGTAAATAACCAGTCGACATCCACCTAAGCTGGTAGTGCCAATCGATGCGTCCCGGCCTGTGAGTTGGCACCTGATGAGAAGCGGCAGGGACGCGTGTTCGAAACCAGCTTGAGCTCTTTCCACCTTTCTCAATATTAAATCAATATTTAAAGGTTGAGGTGCATTATCCCCGACACAACCAATCAGTCATTAAATCAATGAATCCTTTATTGACAAATTCTACATATTTTGTTTAGTTCGTCTGTGTAGTCGCAGGAGTGCATAGCGATGGACTTAAGTTTCACCACTATTGACCTTTGCCCTGCTAGTTTGTGCTGCCAGGATTAGGTAAAATCTATTTGTCGGTAGTTTTTCAGAATTAGATTCTAGGAATATGTACAATTTGCTTTCGAATCTTCAGCTAATGCCTCATTATTTAAAACGAAAGAGTTGAGAGTTAATTCTAGACCTGAAGACATGTTAATTTCAGATCAGGATCAGGTTAAAGCTTGAGACCTTGCGAATCTTTTGCTTTTACGTTGAATTTGTTAAACGAGCAATGGTTTAAAAATGTGGATGAACCATTATATAATGTAATTGGTATTTTTCTGTTTTCTGAAATGATAAAATCAAATTAACAAAGAACAATCGTACGTTTAAGTTTCTGTTGAAAAAAACGCAGTTTAGAGACTATATTATCGGCACTTATAAAGTAAATATTTATACATACCTCAGAAATTTGCCGGTGAAATTTAATAATAAATGCATGATAAAAGAAATGTCTGCAATAATTAAATCATATAAGTGGAAGCGTCAAATTATATACACTGGCCAGTATCAACGCTTTAAATTGTATAGGGAAAATGCAGCAACATGTATTACATAAGATTTTAAATGCATCGCGTGCACTTTCTTCCGATCTATTGCATAAGTGCAAGTTGGAAAATTTCCACATTGAATCTTATAATCAATCACTGGAGCTCTGCTGGCTAGTTATGTAGCAATTTAAAATTAGTACTTTTCAGGTGAGTCTTTTATACAAAAAAACATAAAATCGCGTCGTAACTTAGTACGAAATTTAAGCTTCTTGCTGACAAAAAGACCATTTAAAGATTGGAAATAAAAATATTAAAGGAAACTAAAATTATTATAATAAAAATTTTTAAAACAATAGTTTTTATGTTAATCTGTAGAATCCATCTTTCATTAGAATCGTCAATCTTATATCGATTACAAACGCATATTTGTTAGTATCTAACACTTTCTCTATATTTTACTCTACTTTCAGAGAGGATAGCGAACAAAATGTAGAAGATGCATTCCGAGAAGTTATAGTCAGTTGTCGTTCCTTATCCAAATATGAACCGTCAACTTTGAAAAGTGCTCTTCCACAAGCTCTTGCAGCGATAATAGCGGCTTCATTTCACATAGTCATAGGTATCTCGTTGGCATACTCAGCAATTTTCATACCACAAGTGGAGGCTGAAGACAGTGATTTAAAATTAACAAAGCTCCAATCATCATGGATTGGTAAGTTTGAACCAGATCAATTTCAATGGAATCAATTCGCATTAACTTTGCCTTTTTATTCTTGCAATCTCAGCATCTATAATTGTGATTGCCGTTCCGTTTGGTTGCCTTATCGCTGGAGGCTTGATGGAGTGGATTGGTAGATTGAATACGATAAAATTGGCAGCCATACCATGTTGTTTTGGATGGGTGGCAATAGCTTTAGCGCAAAATTTCTATGTTTTATTATTGGGAAGAATAATTACAGGTTTATCATGTGGTAAGTACTTAAAATAAATAATAAATTTCGAAGCACTTCTAACAATGTAATTAACAAATCCATTCTTAGCCGTTGGAACAAGTCCAGCTATTGTGTACATAACGGAGGTTGCTCGTCCCGATCTTCGAGGCTCATTGATCTCAACAGCTCCTACAATAGCATCATTTGGTAAGTTGAAAAATATCCCTAATACACATATCAGAATCTACATTTAGAATCCCATCGGAATTGATACATTTCTATATATGCACTCTATACATTTCCATGCACTCCTCTAAGCACATTTGGAACAAAACTGGAAGCACTATCGCGGTTATATGAACATTTTCCCACTTAATTCCAAAAACAAATATTTTTGTACAGTTCGCGCCTTCTTTTAACAAAGATTTTCGTTTATTTTATATAAAAACATACAAATTGTGTTAATTCGAAAAATTCATCTTAAGCGACAAGCTTTGACCTCCCATCTTTTGGGCAACAGAGGGATATCTAGGTAAAACATTATTCCTCCCTTGGTTCCTTGGAGCCAGTGCGATTTTGCACTCTTGCTCCAATCTTGTCTGTGACCGATTTTGCAGTCACTGTAACCTAAGTTGTTTTACTAGTGTGTGTCAATAATTGAGAAAACAATAAATAATTTGTATCACTTGGAGTGGTATATGAAGTTCATGCATTTGAATATTAGTCCTGCATGCCAGACTTAATCGAAGGCTTTTGGCTATGTCAAACATAACAAGGCCTGTCGATTTGGTGCGATTTATGCCGTTGCGGATATGTTGGAACACCCTGATGAGCTGGAGTTCAGTGGAATGTTCGGCACGGACACCAAATTGTTCGTTGGGGATGATGTTTTTGTCTTTGACGGTTTCTTGTAGTCTATACAGACTAGCCCTTTCGGCTATTTTGGAAATGGAAGAGAGAAGGCTAATCGGTCTCCAAGTTTGTGGAAATCTGTGGTCTTTCCCTGGTTTGGGGATGACTATTACGGTAGCTAGTTTCCATGCTTGTGAGGATTTTCGCAATTAGAAAACTTTGTTTATAATGTTTGTTGTTGTCGTTAGTATGTTATCGGGAAGCCATTTAAGCATTGTGTTGGGTACCATGTCCGGCCCAGGCGTCTTTCGTTTGTTGAGTCCCAGTATAATATTTTTTGTCTCGTAGAGGTCCATTGGTCGTATTTCGTACTCCTCATGTTGCCGTGAAGATATTATTTTTCAAGCTTTTGAAAGAATTGCTTCTTCCTCTTCAAGATCCTCCTCCGGGAAGGAGTTTTCGCGAAACTGTTATTCTAAGGTATCCGCGAACGCCTTCGCCTTCCCTAAAGTATTGTATTGGAGTCCGTTTTGTCCGTGGATACGTGGCATAAATGTTTTGTTTTTCGTTCGGAAATATTTGGATATCCTTCAGAAGGCATTTTCGCTAGGCTCCAAGCTTTGTTGGAATCCTCCCCATTGGTCATTTCGGAACTCGAGTATTTCTTTTCGGACTTTGTTGGTCAACCGGCAGGCTTTCGTTTTCAGTCTAGGATAATCCGTGCTCCTAGCTCTTCTCCGTATTTGATTCTTTCTCCTTATCAGGTTTTTTAAGTGCTGGGGGAGTTCGTAGGAACTGTGTTCCCTGGCCGGAGTTGTGGCTGTATGGCTCTCCTTTGCCTATTGGTTTTTCTTTGTTATTTCTTTTAGAATTTTGTCGAGATCCCTAGCTGTTTTTAATTCTTGTGTGAAACTTTCATTTGCTAGCGTGGCTCGGAAAACCTTCCAATCTGTTGTTTTCATTACTTTTAGCGGTACATCTATGATGATATCCTTTAAAAGAAAATGGTCCGGTTGATGATCAGAGGAGAGCTCGTTTAGGACTCTGATTCTTAGGTTGTGGTGGAATTCTCTGGAGATGCCGAAATCTATGGTGGTCGCTGAGTTTCGTACTTGGTGTGTTGGTTCTTCTGGAATGTGTAAGCTGCCTTGTGTGCTAGTGATGAACCTGTTAAGCTCAACCCCGGCTCGGTTACTTCTCACTGCTCCCCAGTCGCGGTGGTATTTGTTAAAGTCGCCTATGATTAGTAGTGGACCTTCTAGGGTGAAGAGAGCCTCTAAGTCTTGTGCAACATTATTGCTTTGACTCGTTCCACATATCTATCTGTCGTTTAAATTTTCTCATGCGGATCGCCTGTATGAAAAGAAAAAATAGAATAAAGTAATCACCCTTTGTGAATATGGCGCGTTGGATACGATTTCCCATTTCACTCCTTCCCAACATATTCTGACCGCTTTTGCAACGTAGGGTCTGACCCTGTTGTTTAGCAGAATTATCTTGTGATATCGATCACCAGATGCCGGCAGTTTTACTTATAGAGATCGCTGCAATAGTTTCAGCTACAGTGGGAAACATAACATGAAATTTCTTAGCACTTCTATGATTTAGATTTTCATCAGTCGTCACATGATAATATACATACTATATTACCTTCTGCATTTTATTTTCGTCATTTTGACGCTTTATGATTGCATAAGCGTGGAATATCTTTGTTCATTAACTATTCAGTTAATTTAACTGTGATTTAACGAAATTCCTCTAAATTTTTATCTTTCTTTGCCATGTAGAAAGTTCTCAGGGATACCGTAAGGATTCAATTCCGTTGATGCGAATAGGCAGCTCTATTAGCAGCACCAGGTTTTATTCCGTATTTCTCAACGTAAAGGCTAAACGTTCATTTTACTCTATCAATTCATCAGCAAGTCATTATCGACTAACAAGTACCTTAGATCTTCTTGTCAGATATTTTTCGTGCTCTCATTATATAACAAAATTATAATTTATTCTATATTCATCACTTTTATATTTAACCTTCTGTTGGTTTATCAATTTCTTCCTTATAAAATATGGTAAAAGTAAAAGTAAAAGGTTTCCGACGGCCTTGCCTGTCTTGCTCTCTAGACTTGAAGATTTGTCCATTCAAAAAGTTTAAATGGAATCGAAAAGATAGCTCTCTGGCCGGGGCGTACGGCGGATGTGGTCAAAATGAGCACCTAAGTTCATAAGTTTTTTGAGTCACCCTTGCTGCATGTGTTCACGCAATGTCGTGTAAACGAATAACATTTGTGCATCAACGAGTCCAATACTCTTTTCATAAGGTTTCTCTTGGTCTTTTTACAACCGCTGAACGTATCTATCTCAAGTAATCG
The DNA here is from genome assembly GCA_954870665.1 of Stratiomys singularior. Lineage (NCBI taxonomy): Eukaryota > Metazoa > Arthropoda > Insecta > Diptera > Stratiomyidae > Stratiomys > Stratiomys singularior. The sequence continues at coordinate 83,571,062 of OX940879.1, read as the reverse complement.
TTAAATTTGACTTTAACAACCCTTCGTGAATTACTCTTAGACAATAACACCATTCACAAATTGAAATATTGTTGCCATGAATGTTTACTTTCAGATCTGGTAGGAGTGGTTGAAGCTCCTTTTTTCAGACTTTATTGTCATATGTGAACCATCGCCTGCTACACTTCTGCTTAATAAAGGCTCAATTTTTACTCGTGCGAGCAGACTTGAGGCGATTGGCATGCGGTCTTCAATGTTAACTTGAATTTTTCGAGTTTCCTGCTTATTCATACTAAAATAATAGAAACATGTGTAATTCCTATAAGTTAGTTTTTCATTACATTTTTACAAATATATGTTTCGGCTACTAATTGCAGCCTTTTTGAGTGTAAACACAACTAAAGAGTTCTTCTCTTTTTTTGCGTATTTATAGTTCAACATGCATTTAACTTAAATATTTAATGATATTTTTAGTACTTATAATTACTTATATATATTTGTATTCAAATATTTGTCAATACGGGTCATCTGGCAATAGCCAGATTTCAACGTGTTCAACGTGGACCAGTTTCCTTGGTCCACGTTGAACATATGCTCACCTCTGTTTTTGTAGATCTCGATACTCTCTTCTATATCTGGTTTCTTGAAATTCCTCGTGCCGATCCTGTTCCTTCTATGCCGATCCTGTGGTTCTCCGCAACTATGTTTTCCGATACTTTTGATTTCATTTCTGTTAGCTAATCTGCTTTGATGTTTTTTCGTTTTGTTTGCTTCGCTGATGTCTTCTTCGCTTTATGTTGCGAAGAAGACATCAGCCCGTTGTACTTTTTGTTGAAAAGCTATAGACTACCAAAAAACATATGAAAACGATTTGACGAAAATTCCTAAATGTCGTGCCCCTTCAAAATAATAGCACTAGCGAGATTTTCAATAGACGTAAAGCCAAGACGAGGCATGCACTAAAGGGTGAACAAAATCAGTCAAAAAATATTTTCGCGGACTGATCAACAAAAGTGAGACCCGTAAGACATTGTGGACTGTGGAAGCTCTACAGGCATCGCATTTAGAAGAAGTGGGTCAAAGACGAAATAGAAAGTAAGGTCTCTCTTTCTTTGAGATATTTTAATTGATCTATCACACTCTCTGATTTGCTGCTCACTAAATTCAATGCCTGCTTGTGAAAAGAAGTTTTTCCTAAGCAAAGGAAGATGGTATATTCAGGCTGATCAGCAAGAGATGGGAATGCTATTCATGTCGCTGAAGGCTTTTCTCCACGGTGGCGCCGTTTCATAGCGCCTCTTTATAATGCGATTATAGACATGATGAGGGGGACTTCATCTTCAGTTATGCTGGAGCCGCTGAACAGCATAAATGCGTTGAAAATGGAACACTCGTTTGAAGCACCAAAATTTCTGATTCCAAAACCCAGAAATTATCTGAATGATTGCAGTCTCATGCATATTACAAAGCGTGTTCGACGGGAGATGCTAGCCAGATTAGGTGTGAACCAGCACATCATTCTCTATCCAGGCGTGTTAAATGTTAAAACGCCCGTAAAAACAAAACGACACTGAAACGGCTTGAAATGTTAAGGAAGTCGTGATTGATCGGTTGTGCAGATGATATTGCGGCATCACTCGCTGGGCGTACAGTTGATCAAGCGCAGTTAGAGGTTAATGCGCTGTGAACGGCAGAGCTGGATCATCATTCGTAAATTTGACTTAGCGAGAGAAAAAACAGAGGTCTTGACTAAGAATAGTATCCCTAGAGAAAAGCCAGTTAGTGTTTTTTTTGTAGTAGGACGATTGTGGGACTCCCTGACGGGCAATGCTTCTGAACTACCCACTAAACACCTCCACTGTCAACCTGAAAATCTAGAGTGGAATCGTTTGATACATTACTCAGTGCTAGGCCATAGGTTCATATGCCTAGAGGTGTCTAAAGGCTACGGGAATCCCTTCTGAGAAGGAAGTACTACAAAATATATCGCCCAATCCTAAATGCCTTTCGATACTCCAGTATATCTTATCTGTTAGGACTGCCGAAGCATATTGTGCCAAGTAATTCAATGTGTCTACCGTTTTAAGTATTTCTCCGATCATAGGACACCGCGCTGCTTACTCCATACTTTGCTAGAGTAAAACATGCGACAGGCGTCATCCACCTCTCCCGTACAAAATACGCAGCTAAGAGACCGTTGTTAATCCATGCCCGGTTAAAAGCTGGGTGAAGTAAAACGGAAATCAGTCTAACCATGCGTTCGATTGAGCCACGGCATCGGGTCAGGTCACGCGTGCGGTCCACCTTTCCTTTGTGTCTTACTTCCAGGACTGTTGCCAATCGCTGAGAGTGTTGTCTCTCTTTCTTTGTGACCTTTTCTCTTTTGTCTTGCGCAAGTATATCTGCGCTGTTTCGTAAGGAAGGTATCATCCCGGCGATCAGCAGCACTCCCGTACTGGGTACTGTACGATATGCGCATGCGATTCGTAGCGTTTCTCCTTGCACGTGTGCCAACCGCTTTCATCGTAACACCTTGCAGAGAGAGTCGTCCCATTGTTATGACTCAGAAGAAGTCTTCCTTCGTGTCGTAGAGTAGGCTACGGTTCTTCAGATAGTTCCTCAGAATCAGCATCAAATATACTGGTACTTGAAAACGATTTTCAAGCGCTTCCAGAATATCCAACCATCTAGCATAGTTAAATGCATGTCGGACATCCAGAGCAACTAGCAGGACGACTCATCGTAGGGAACTGCTGTATGCCTCCACACGCTGGACCGCGCTTACCACTTCTCCGATTGCATCGATGGTAGGGCATCCTGCTTTGAAGCCATACTGCCATGGAGATAGGTCCAAGGCAGCACGAATCATTTTCCCCTAATTTTTGTTTCGAATATTTTGAACGCCTTATTCAGCATACACAGTGGGCGAAATGCAGCTGCGACTCGGGATCCCTTTTACCTTTGCTAATCAACACTAGCTTCGCCACCATCCAGCACTTTGTGAACATCACTTTGCGCGACTCAAAATTATTTGTTAAGTAATTGAGCTTGCTGATTATTCCGTTGAGGGTAATTGCACAGGGACCAAGTCCGCAAAAATGCGGTGTCTGATGAGCGTCATGCTGTTTATACTTCTATACAAACCAGAAAATTCTAGTGACATTTTTTATAAGCCGCTGTTCCGGAAAAAGCTAGCACCAATGTGAAGCATTGTAGGAATGTAGGAAGGTAAGGTCGGTAAGAAAAGAATCTATTTCCGAAGGCACGAGGTGCTAGTAATGAAAGGCGGCGTACTTGACAAGTGACAGCAATATTGTGTGTGTGAGTTAAGGCAAAATAAACGGTGCAATTCTTTATTACGTTTGATTTAAAATGCTATTGAGCGAATGAGTAATTTCAGTCTTATCTGTGTAAGACTAATGTCACAGACTTCGGATTGCTCATTCCGCATCAGAGAAAATAATTACGCTTATCATACTTTCTTTCTATGTAGTAAACCGTACATAAAGCTCAATAAAGAGTGTGACATAGGAAATCCGATAGTACATTCGCTCGGTTAATCATAACGAAAACAAGCGGTATATTTGATATACTGAATCTGGTAAGATTGATCGCTTGCTTAGCAAGCCTCCTCCTCCTTCTCTTTCCATCGGCAAATATATTGCTGTCACTCGTTGATATCATGCCTTTAAGCTGCCAAATTAAGGATGCCTAGTCCGAAGGGATGTGAGAATCGATTCGTGCCGAGGTATTTTGGTTGACAGGGGGATATGTTTAAGCAAAAGTCCAGTTGGTTTCTGTTACTCTGTACTTCAATTACGTACACCTCCTTTACCTGCAACCAGACATAAAGAGTGAAGAAAATCTATGCTTATGCTTAAAAGCGCATCAAAACCTTTGCTTATAATAAGAAAGAAATAAAATTAACCGCTAGTAAAAAGTTTAAATTGTTTTTATTTTGTCCATATAAAAACGTGTTAATCGAGCATAAATATTTATATGGTGTATGCAATGTAGGTTAAGTAAATTAAACGCTGATGACCGAAGCGCTGAAAACGAACAATTTTAGTTGAAAATGGATATAAATAATGGATTGATACTAAGTCCGAAGGACGGAATTTCATTTGTTTTTTGTCAATACATATAATGTATGACAATTGTAAAAGGTTACTTCATAACAGATTTTAATCGAAAGCGTTTCCTAAGCCACCATAAAATTTAAAAATTGACACTGTCTCTTGCAAATGCTTGGGCAAAAAATGCGGTTCTCTCAATAAATTTATGTATGAAAGGATACACAGGGATATAACAGGAAACGGTATCAAATTCACTTCTTCTATTCCTCACTGATTTTAATTATCTGAATAGTCCTTTTTTAAAACGAACAAACAGCCTTTCACTTTTGACTGTTTCCAGGTATGATTATCGCATACGTGAAAGGATCTTTCTTAAGCTGGCGATTAGTAGCGTGGCTAAACATAATTTACACAATTCTACCAATCCTTGCTGTTCAACTGTTTGTACCTGAATCACCTGTTTGGCTAGTGTCGAAAGGTCGAATTGAAGATGCGGCGCGTTCACTTAAATATTTGTACAAAAATTATCCGCAACCCGAACACACGGTAAGTAACTGCACTGTGAATGATGATACAAATATTTATATTTTTATTACAAATTCTTATTATTATCATTTCAGACTCAAAGTCTCGCTGATATGCACTTAAATGCATTACAACGTGAACACGAAACGAAAATAATGAATCGCATGAAAAATACATCAAAAGCCGATTTCCAAACAGAAAATAAATCTTCGTGGAAAAATTCGAGATATGCAGGATTTTTGAAACCGGGTGGCTATAAGCCATTGTTTATTCTGTTTTGGTTGTTTTTGATTCAGCAATACAGTGGAATTTATATTACCCTCTTCTATTCCGTTACATTCTTTCAGGTAAATTAATTGTGCTTCTTTTTATTTAACGAAATGTTAATAATTGTTTAATGTATGTGTCATTTTGCAATTGGGATTTATTAGTGTATTTTATAGGATTTCAAAGTGAAGGTCATAGGCACGCTCTAGCATTGAAATAATTGCTAGCGTTGACTAATTTCAATCGGATTTCATCATGACTTAGAAAATGTTTTGAGGATACTATTTTTTAAATTTGCACGTTTCATTATTATGTGACATGAGTTTTCTTCTCGAATTTTCACATTCACTACTGTGTTGTAGTAGTTCTATTTTCCATTGATAATTATATACACAGCACGCATATAATTGAAAACATTCAAGGCTTAATGGCTTACCTTAAGATATGAGTGATTAAAGATGTGAATGAAAACCATATGAATGAATTTGGAACGATTGTGGCGCTTGTTGTGACGAAATAATGAAGTATTTATTATTTAGCGAACATTCAGTAATCTACACGCTATCATTTGTGCTAGTTGAAAAAGTTCTCTCAGGTCAGAAACAAACAAGTTCTGGCTTTTGCAGCTATAAGAATGTATTTCAGAATATGAAAGGAAGATCAGTCGAATGCGTTTTTAGTTATTTTTTTTTGAACAATATAGAACTGAAGGACAAGGCCACTGTTTTTCCTTCGCTGTTTCATTCAACATAAATTAATTCCTCCCAGTGGCTGGAAAGTTTCTGTACCTTGCCAATTTGTGATTCTAGAATTTTTTGACACATTTCTTGGGACTAGTCTTCATTTTCGTGCTCCCATCTCTCCCATCATCTATAAGATAAGTCCGAAGTATGTCTAGGGATTTTAGATAAGTCTCATCTTAATTGATAAGTCGCGCTTAATTGAGTTACAGCGTCTGTTCAGTTCAAGTATCTGCCTACTATTTGTTGGTTTGGCTGATACTTGAATTACTTGTAAGTACATGTGATTGTGTCATGATCTCAGGACTGTTGCCAATTGCGAATAAACCGTTGTGTGTTGTCCTATACTACCGCCTTCCTGTTGTCTTCGTTCCGGGAATGGTAGAATTTCCGCACTCTCTAGTAAAAAGTGAGAGTGGTATCACACCTATGGTCACCAACACTGTCGATACAGTGACCAGTTGACATCTGCATTCAATTCACATCACTCTATGGTGCCGCCCTTGTGTCAAGCATCTGCCAGTACAAATCTATGCGTCGCCACCTAGTTCGGACTCCCAGAGTAGAACAGACTGCACGGTGCTTTATGTCACTTAGGATAAGGTGCTCTCCCCTATATTGATCATCAATCGCGTAAAAACCATTTCTTTTGTTGCGACCTTATTGTCCTCTTTTGCTCGGAACCAGCAATGATATACGCTCAGGGTTTTCATTTAACCATCGTTCCCCTTACTGTGGGGATTATCTTCTTTGTCATGACGTCAAACTTGGCTTGGCAGCTTGACTTGCAAGCAATCGTTTTTGTTGTGGTGGTTTTCAGATGTGTAACCAGCGTCTAGCGCCTCAACATTGCCCGCACAACCGATCCAGAATGACTCATCCGGAGGCTCAAAGCTTCAGTAGTCTGTCAAAAGAGATGCTCCACAAGTCAGAACTGAAAAAAGGTTCCCTGTACAACATGTAATGTAGCCACAATCCTTTGACTTAGTAATCACTTGCAGGGGCCGTCGTGCGAAACTGCTATGTATAACCACATACAAATTTCTCAAATTACATTCTCCTGCGCCCAAGACTTACTACCGTAGAGAGCATTTTCTAGCAGTATCGGATTTTTCGGTCCCTGTTCTCCTGATGAGTTTGAGCATATCTAGCGGAGTTCGGTTTCCTACATGTATGAAAACGGTAAAACGGTATTTCCTTTTATCTCGCTAATCAGCCCGAGTTTTACTACCTGCCCTGAATTTGGGAAGACCATCCGTGCAGGTAAACGTTGAATGAGCTGGATGGAATCGTATTCGGTTCTTGAGCGTTTCAGTATTCTGAGGCAAGCCAATGGTGCTCCAACTAAAAATTGAACATTTCATTGGTGTTTAACCGTGGTAAAGAGCCTTCATATGCTTCTCTATGTATTTGCCTCGTACGTGATCAGCAATTTTTGGGGCGCCAAGTATTCCGCATGACTAGTATGTAGCGCAGATCTTATGAATTTCTGTTGACATCGTATTCCTTGTCTTCCCAAGTGCTGTACGTATTGTCATTCTTTCCGTTTTCCAGCTAACTGATAAGCTTCTATACTGGGGGATACCTTATTCAAGATCTGCGCCCGCTAAGTTTCTCATCCGAGTTTGTGACTTTCACTACGTTGTTCCAAGATTTATTTTACATAACCACGTTACTGTGGGCTTATCATACCTATATCAATACCTTCCTATCCATCCGTGAAGAGAGATTTCCCTTAGCCTGAAGACATCGCTAAGCGATGATTAATGAGGCCTAGTCCGAAGTAATGTGACAAACAGTTCCAGGCTAGGTACTCGGTGTGACAGGGGAGGTGTTTAATCGGTAGTCCGGTAGCGGGGGAGTCCGACACTCAGGGCGTAAATAGCCTTCACCTCCCAAACAAACAAAAAAAAAAAAAAAAAAAAAAAAAAAAAAAAAAAAAACTGTGGGCTTATCATGCTGTTGTCTTCGTTAGGTATTAGAAGACTAACGAGCGGACGCAATGATACTCCTCATAATTGTATTTTGTATGCCATCGGCTGTCAGCTTTCTGCTCTAGCGATTCAGTGTACTTACGGTGAATTCTCCAGCGGATTTCCCTGCGTCCACGACCTTAATATTCAACGCGACATCGTGATATTAAGTGTATGTGCATGAGGACGCTCAATCGCCGATCTCAACTAAAATGCTCGGATGTTCATTCGCTTAGTAGTTGGCCAGTGCTGTCCAGTTGTATAGACAAGGCACTGGAGACTCCGAAGCGAATTTCACATCTGGTAGAGTTCCTGTACAACGCCTGGGGCGTCATGTAATTGTATTTCTAGTGTTCGCAATTGCTAGTTCCGTTCTTGTTGTCACCTCCAATTGCCGTTTCTACCCAAAATCAGACAGGCAGGCCGCATTCAACGGCTCCAGCGTTAAAATTTCTCGCTTCTGTAAGGAAACAGCATTCAATTTTCAAGCGTGTGAATGTAAGTTCAGAGTATAGAGCCTGTTTCGGAAAAATGGCATTGGTTCGTTCTGTGTTGAGTTCCGGTGGAGAAATAAAATGTATTATTCCTCCTAAATGTCGAAGCTATCGGAAAACATCTCTTCAACCTTCTTCATTCAGAAGCGAGCGCTGATTCTGGTCTCCGTGGCTGTGATTCCCGACTGATCAGGCTACCATCTTACAAATTCTTGTCGGAATGATGTTTTATGAGCTACTGTATGTTAGCTTTTATGTCACTCGCAAACTGGCAAGTGTATTTCGAGGATTTCTACTGTGGTAGATATCTCGCGGTATAATTTCAATACGTCGTGCGGATGGTGTAGGAAATCAAAATATCCTGACAAAATATGCGTTGGGCAACCAATCTTTTGTATATAAGATTAAAACCATCCATCCGCTTGATCGAATCAGGGCTTCAGGTCAAGGAGATTGACATCACCCCTGTTATCATCAACACTCTCGATAAAGTGGTCCCTCCACATCTGTGCCAATTATTAATCAGTGTAAGTCTGTGCAGAGATTGCTGTCGAGAGTAGTTCGGACGATATGGCGCTCATTAGAGGTCCGTTTTACTCGTTGCAATCTTGCAAGCTGTTGCCCTAATTTGCTCAGAAAAGTTCAATTCGAGTTTATCAGCACGACCAGGTAACTCAATGCTGGGATCAAATCTAAAATTGATCCCCCTAAAACTGATTGGCGTTGCACTGGGAATTCATATGAAGGGCAAATTTGAGGTCTAACCACATAACCAAGGTCAGATAACCTTTTGGTGTGTGATCATAATAAGTTGGTTGTAATATGTCTCAAAACCTGAACTCCGAGGTGAAATTTTACGCCACAAAAATATAAGTTCAACTGCAGGAAACGACTCATTGCATTAGTGCTTTCGCTTTTGTTATTGACTCCTGGAGAACACGGCACTTTTCTTTCCCTAAGACATGCTTTATATCGTCGGGCTTTGCAATAGCATCGCTGCAGAGGACACATTATGCCTTCCCCACTTAAAGATACTTTAAGCAGTGAAGATGAACAGCTTTTCGTCGTATCTTGCAGTTCATGCAGCCTATTTTAACTTAGATCCTTTTCAAAATTTATTTGTCTTTGATCAGGAAGCTCAATGATAGCCTTGTGCTCTGTTGTTTGCTTTCGTCGACGGCGCTTTAAGTTTGCTTTAACTTAGCACACTCCCTTTTTAATTGCATCTTCTATCAGGAGATCATTTGACGCAGTTTTTGTCCCTAACTTCGATTGTTGTCTTCGACTCGAGGCATACTGCTGTTGCTATCTGGCCTAAGTATTTTTCAACTGTATCACGAAATATTCACTTGTTTGGTGCGTACTAGTAATTTACTGGATCAATTACGCCTACGATTTGAATCATTGTTTCTCTCCTGTTCTGCGTTCAAATAGTTTCAAACTAAGGGCTAGCCTTAGGAGTCTAAGCCGTGTGTTATATTTTGTCTCCCGAACTTTATTAAATACTACGTTAGTATGCCCTTTTCGGGAATCTGCGTGTTTTACATTTCTACTAAAACGAGCCCACTGGCTTTTCATTTGCTTTTATGGGAAGGTTCCGGAATCCTTCTCCTATGAAAGCGTGTCCATTGCCTTATCTATACTTCTATTCTATGAGAGACCTTCGCTTTGGCTAGCAATCAGTCTGTTGGTGGCACTTATTGGAGGCTTTGCAATTACTTCCTGCTCTGCCTTTCACCAGCTGTATCTGTAGCCTGCAAAACGGATTACAGGGTCGTGTAGGTCCAGGAATCTCTTTATTTTTGTGTGACAAACGTTGTTTTTTATGTATTGTTCTATTTGCTCATACAGCACGGGTCGTTCTGGTGTCCGCCTCATTAGTTTCCTGCGCTGAAATACGTATTTCTGCGTATTTCTCCGCTTGCTTTTTAAATTGGTACTTACAGCAATTTCAAAAGTCGTTATCGTTGTGGTTGCTTTTGATGCGCTCATTTTAATTGCGGATTGGAATCAGCTCTTATGAAGACAGATTTTCAGAGCTAGCGCAACGGTGCGCACTTCGAACGTACTTTCGAAATTTATGCCAGAATAGAGACAGCTTGAAAATGAAATGTGACCCAAGTGCAAGACTGATGGAGCTGGAACTATTGATCAGGATTACTTTCGCTACTTTTGGATCTTTAGATTTTTTTTATTTCTAACCATATTTGATGTATTCCTGCTATGAGGGTCTAGCAGGAATACATCAAATATGGTTCACTATACCGAATGCCGCTTAAACAAATGTTACGTCGAAACAGACCATAGAACTCTTTGCACTAATACAACAATTAATATAACTAATGAAACAGCAAATATTATGATTACATCCTTAAATTCAAATTCGAAGCTATCGTTATAATGATGTAAATCCCATATTTAAATTTATCCTCTATCGTATTCTCCCTTCAACAGGAAGTCGGAAGTGACATTGATGCCTTCACAGCATCAATTTTCGTTGGCGTAACACGTTTCGTTATGTCCCTCAGCAACGCTTGGCTATTGAAACGTTTTAAGCGTCGCCATCTGGTCATGACTTCATCTCTTGGCATGGCTGCTTGTATGTTTGTCTCTGGAGCTTTTACGCTTTGGCTGAAACAAGGAGTAACAACACTTTATTGGGTTCCCGTACTCTGCCTACTCCTGTACGTATGCGCTTCTATGATTGGTTTACTCAGCATTCCGTGGACAATGACTGCAGAACTATTTCCAGCTGAAATTCGAGGTGTTGGACATTCTGTTGCTTATTCGATGGCCAACGTTCTAATGTTCATCGGGATCCAAAGTTATCGTTCCATTTCCGATGCACTTGGAGGTGCTTATGCTGTGCAATGGATGTTTGCGGTTGTGTCGGTTATAGGATTCTTCTTTGGTTTGATATTTTTGCCGGAAACGCATGGCAAGAAACTATCGGAAATCGAAGCTTATTTCAGCGGCAAGCAAGCTGGCCCGAAGAAAACAACAGCTAATGGTAAACGGAGTGGAACTGCCATCAATCGTAAACCCAAGCCAACTTTAGAGACAGTTAAGGAAGCCGAGCGGATGATCAAACCAAAAGAAGTTGTATAAGCTTGAGCAGCGCGTGAAGTCATGCAGTGCGCGAATTACACTTAAAAATACTTTGAGGTATTTGAATCGAAATCTTTTACTTAGAGTCTCAAGAAAAGTATTTGTCAATTTTGTGTGTTTCCAATCAATACTACCATGTACATAAACAAGAGCGTTGTAGAAAGACAGTAAATCAACTCACCCAGGTTTCAAAAAAACTATCAGACATTCTCATGCGGAGTCTTACTTAACGAAAAGCACAAAATTATATCACATAAATCAATTGGAAACTTTGTATTACTACTTTGAACTTTTTTGTATTGCAAGTATTTTGCTTGCGTCCTTTGCTAAGTGATTAATACGAGATTATAGTAAGAACAAGTACTTATTGATAGTTTTTTTCGGAATCTTATTTTTTGCCAATAATAAGCGTAAAGTAAGACAAGAATGTGATCACAAGTTAAATAACCACATTTCCATTTGATAGAACAAATGTTTTTACAATTATCTTTTAAGAAAGTCGAGTGAAGATTTACTTAATATTTTTGGAATAGGTTTTTAGCATACCTAAGTGTAAGTCAGTGGGGTAGTGGTGTCTAGTGAAGACAAAATATTCGATCAAATATAACACAAACATAGAACGACACAATATTCGAACCGCTGCTCCTTGCAATTAGTGTTAGATAGAATTCTAAGTAATAAACAATCTTTTCAGCAAAACGAAATCATATTACTTTTACGTAGAATATGAACAAGACCAGCGATTTTTGTAACGGACTATTTATTATAACACTAAAATTAAGTACGAGTGAATAAGAAAAGTGAAAATATAAATTGTTTTGCCATATAAAACGTTTTTGTATTTGAAGTGTATTTAAAACTTTTAAACAGGTCGAAAATAGGAAGCCAACGCGATTAATGTTTGCAGATATTTTGAACAGCCGTGCCTCGAAGTTTCTTTTAAAACTTGCTTAACACGCTGACTTTTAAGGAAGTCCCCGTCACGCCCCGCGCGTATTTTAGGGTAAGTGTCACTTGCCGCAGTAGAAAAGTGTTTACATTTTGAACGAGACGCATATAGGCATTCATTCAACATGTTACGCGCCAAGCCTGTTTTATTTTCATTACCGTTCGACCCTTAAGATAGGATTTTCTCGAAATGGATTTGTGGCCGGTGTTCCTTTTACGAATAAGCAGTATTTTGCCGTTCTTTGCCCCGTGCAGACATTTTTTAAATTTTCGTTAGCCCTTTGCGTTGAAATGAAAGTCCAATAGTGTGAAAGTGACAGTAGCAGTGAAAATAAATTTCCTGAAAAAGGGCGTAGAGTGGATATATTTTTATTATCTGAGAAAGAGGAGGAGATTGTTGGAGAGTGGCATGATCCGAGGGGTATTCAGCCGAAGATTGTGCTATTTACACATCCTTTTGGGGTTTGCATATAGGATCAGACATACCTGTGGAAACCTGCTATCAATTATTTGTGCCGGCTGAATTGAACGAGAAAATTGCCGAACAAAAAAACCAATATGCAGCATAAAAATTAGAAGGTGGACACACGCAGCGCTTGAAAAAGTGTGAAATAAAGAGATTTTTGGACTGATTCTATGGAAAGGATAACTAAAACTACCAGTTGTGCACCAATATATGATCCTGCATATATTCAAACGTTCCCAAAAAAGGAACAGAGTTGAAATTTTACTAAGAATGCTATATTTTGCATACAGCCAAAACAGTAATCGTTTCAATCGTTCATTCAAAATACTATCAATTATAGACACAAACCAATTTGTTAAATTTATTATTATTTATTAAAATATTGCAATCCATCCGAGGGCATATGCATTGACGAATCCTTGGATCCATAGTGGCCGCATTATATTTGGACAATACAGTGGTGCCTCGCATAACGAACGCCTCGCACAGCGAACGCTGCACACAACGAACTTCCTTTTCGTTCATTTCACGATTCATACAACGAACTTCGCTTCACACAACGAAGTCGCCCACTTCACACGATCACTGCCGATTTATTGCATCCTTCCGCGCAGGCAGTTGTTAGTCACTGAGCAGTACGCTTAACTTACGCACGTGTCGCAGCAATCGTTCATCATTACAACGAAGTCGCCCGATCTTCTACGATCACTGCCGATTTATTGCATCCTCCCGCGCAGGCAGTCGTTAGACTCGTTAGTCACTGCGTAGTACGCTTAACTTACGCACGTATCACAGCAATCGTTCTTCATTACGAATTAAATCGCACACGTATCACGGCAGTCGTCCTTTTAAGATAAACTCAACATTTTTTTTATATGATGGGTTCTAAAAAAAGCAGGAAGGTGATTTCTCTTGAAATGAAACAGGAAATAATTAGAAGGAGTGAATGTGGGGTAAAACAGTGTGACCTCGTCAAAGAGTTTGGCCTCAACAAGACCACCATTTTCACCATTTTGACAAACAAGGATGCAATAAAATCAGCCAAAGTAGCCAAAGGAGTATCAAAACTATTTAATGAAAAACATAGATCTTCAATCCACGAGGAAATGGAGAGGCTATTAGCGATTTGGATTAAGGACAGGCAGGTGAAAGGTGACGTAACAACCCAAGATATTATCTGTCACAAGGCCAAGATAATTTATGAAGATCTAAAGAAAAACATCCCTGGAAGTAGCAGCAATCAAGATAATAAAGAAGATTTCAAAGCCAGCAGGGGGTGGTTTTTTAGATTTAAGAAAAGGTATGGAATCCACAGCGTTAATATGCATGGTGAGGCTGGCAGTGCTGATAAAAAAGAAGCAGAAAAGTTCTCTATTAATTTTCAAAAATTTATTATGGATGAAGGATACTGCCCACAACAAGTGTTCAATGCCGATGAAACGGGCCTTTTCTGGAAAAGAATGCCGAGCAGAACCTTCATTACAAAAGAAGAGAAGAAATTGCCTGGACACAAAGCCATGAAGGACAGACTTACCCTTATGATTTCGTCTAATGCCAGCGGAGACCTCAAGATCAAACCTCTATTGGTTTATCACTCTGAAAATCCAAGAATTTTTAAGAAAAATAACGTTATTAAGTCCAAATTGCCCGTCCATTGGAAGTCCAATCAAAAAGCCTGGGTGACCCAAGTTATCTTCAACGAATGGATTCTGGAAACCTTTGCTCCTGCCGTGAAGAAATTCTTGTTGGAAAAAGAACTGCCGCTCAAAGCCCTTCTGATACTTGACAATGCCCCTTCTCACCCAAAAGACCTAGAAGAAATATTAGATATATTAAATATAGGAAAATTATCCTTTTATCAAGGTGCAGTATTTGCCACCAAACACCACATCCATTCTCCAGCCAATGGATCAGCAAGTTATTGCGAACTTTAAAAAACTCTACACTAGAGCCCTCTTTAATAAGGTGTTTGAAGAATGCGAGTTTGGTGGAGACAATATGACTATCCGAATGTTTTGGAAGGAGAAATTTGATATCCTTTTGGCAATACGACTTATACAGAAGGCCTGGGAAGAAGTGTCACGAAGGACCCTCATTTCTGCTTGGAAGATGCTTGTGCCTTCGTGGATTCAGGAAGAAGCAGTAGTTGATGACACAGAAGTGGTGAAGGACATCATCACAGTGGCCCAAAGGTTGGAATTAGAGGTAGAGAAAGAGGATGTAGAGGAGCTTATTGAGGAACACAAAGAAGAGCTGACAACTGAAGAGCTCCAAACTCTTCTGGCCCAACAACAGGACAATGCTCAAAGGGAAGCGTCATCTGATAACGAGGAGCAACAATCAACCAATCAACCAATTCCAACTGCTGACATCAAGAACATCCTGGTCAAATGGAAAGCAGTTCAGGATTTCTCCAATGCCCACTATCCGGATTCCGCTGAAGCAAACAGGATCAACGACCTGTACTCCGATACTCTTGTCCGTTATTTCCGGCAGATGTTCAAGAAAAGAGAGAAACAAACGACTTTGGACAGGTTTTTCACTGCACCATCGGCCAAAAAGCGGAAAATGGATGAAGATGTGCAAGATTCGATTATTTCTTAAAATTAAAAAATGTGTGTTTTTTTCATTATGTTTTTAGATGTATCTAAATAAAAATAATAACAAAAAATTTATCTTTTTTTTATGTCATCTTACCATATTTTATGCTACAGAACGAATTATTTTTTTTTAACATGTATTGTTATGGGAAAACGCGTTTCACATAACGAACTTTTCGCATAACGAACTTGCTCCTGGAACGAATTAAGTTCGTTGTGTGAGGCACCACTGTATTTAAATTTAAAGTGCCACAAATATGGATTTTCACACGAACATATCTTCTTTGTTTTCGGAATGTTTTATAGTCGGAGTTAATATTTATGAAACAAAAACAGGTTCCTTTTCGACTATAAATTTTATTATTTTGGAGTAAATACGTATATCGTTGGGGACGTACCACGTTCTTCAGTACAACTATGGTTAGTTGTACTAAGCTATACTCTGTAAGGAACATTTGAGCGGAGCTGACAACGCTTAAAAAAAACAAAAGTAAACCAACGACATCAAATCATCCGTAAACAGACACATAGTGGAGACAGGACACGCGATCCAGATGGAGGACTTCAAGATGACGCCAGGTACGCCGGATACAGTAATTAGACACCGTAAAGAGTCTGCAAATCTACAAAACAAAAAAAAAACAGAATCAACAATGTAATAGGCAACGCGTTTTCACCGCTCTTTAAATTCTTATATCCTTAATTAGCTCCTTCTAATGTTTTATACATGGATCCTTCATGAAATTTCCCTGATAAGTTTTCTAATGGCCATTAACCAGACAGAAACCATTGACTTAGACAGGGTAAATGTTCGGCCAAGATCTGCTACAGATCTTTACTACTTTACTTGTGTTTTGTTATTATTTGCAGCTTTTAATATTACACATAACAAAGCAGACTCCAACTACGCAACACACCTACAGAATCACACACACGAACCCAATACCATGGCAAACTCAATGACGCTACTACACAAACAAAAGAAGGGACTTAGACTTGACGTACTAGAGAAATTAGAGATCTACAAACACAAAAAAACCCACGGAAATATTATCAACGAACAAATAATGACCAACTCCGACACAATATTTTCAGTCCTCCACCCAATCCTTGTCAAAAAAAGATAACGCGACGAACCCAACAACGATAATTCCACTATCCTGAAAAGACCCAAACTTAATGACCCTCGTTAACACCTAATTAACCAGACCTACCCCTCCGATAAAAGTTTCACATATAAAAAGATGGATACCGCGACAAAGACACCAGAACGAGCTGAAGATGGCTGTATGCAGCCGAAACGCGTCCTCGAGACCCACAAAGCAAGGCCCGGCGGACCCAAGCCACCCAGATTTAATATTACTCGTAGTGGTTCTGTGCACTGAGGTGGATGATTAAGAGTCTCAGACCCTGTCAAGAGTCGAGTCTCAACCTGATAAAGCAGGTATTCCTGTAAAACTTTAGAAGTATTTTTTGTATTACTATATGGTTGGTTCTCCGTCAAGTACATTTTTTATGGTTGGAAGGTGAACGTTATTTGGGCCCTCAGTGTCGGACTCCAAGTCGCAACCGGCTAAACCTAAACCGGCTACTGACTGAACACCTCCCCTGTCAAACCGAGAACCTAGCGTGGAACTGTTTGCCACAATACTTCGCACTTGGCCTCATTAATCATTGCCTAACATCGCCAACTCTGAATTATTTCAGAGCACCAAGAATATCTGTCCATTTAGCAGGATTGAAGGCATTCCTCACATCGAGTGTTATGAGCAGAACTATTCGTCTCGCGTGGTGATTGTGGGCTTCCGCCCGCTGGACCACATTCACTACGTCAATTATTGCACCGGTCATGGATCGGCCAGCCATGAAGCCGTTCTGCTGAGGAGATAGAGGCATAGTTTCACCGCTCATAAGAACTGCGGCGAACGCGTCGACATCTATTGTAGAAATATTCAAACTTGCAGGTGAAGGTTAGGTCGGAGGTTGATGATCGCTCGCCGAGTAGTCCTTCAGTACCCTCCATTTGTGTATCGTAGTCACTAAAGACTCCGAAGCAAATGTCACATCAGGTATAGTTCCTAAGCAAAAGGTTGGTGTATTTCAAACGTTCATGATGACAAGTTCCCTCCTAGCCGCCATTTCTAGGATTCATTTTCCTCTTGAATCTGGATGAGGCATCCCCATTCTATTGCATTGGCATTAAAGTCGCCGCCCACAAGAATTCGGCTCCTTGTGCTCGAGACAGCTCCCTCCGGTTCATCGAACTTGCTCTGAAAACATAAAATTGACTGATTCGGCGTGAAACAGACGCTTATGACATATCTGCAGACACAAAGAGCACATAGCCATCCCCGCTTGAGCAAGTGCGAACTGTGAGTAGAGCACTATCACGTATCCAGATGGCGGCGGTTCCGGATCGGTCACAATACCATCCAGCCTCCTCCTTGTTATGGTGTTGCTCAGATACCAGTAACAAGTCGACTTTTTTCTCCCTAGCTACCTGGTCGAGTAAATCTTGAGCTACGGTGTAGGTTGATCTGCAGCACTTGGATCATGTCCTCGCTCTTTTCTTGCAAAGTGTCTCTTTGAACTCCTGGCATCTACCACTTCCTGGAATATGAGCCAATTCCGCTTCCTGGAATATGCAACTAGGTTTGTGTGGGCAGCCTTTCGCCTTATGGCAAAGAGTGCCACACTTATAGCAGATTTTGCTTCGATCTGGCCCCTTGCAGTTCAAGGAAATGTGTCCAAAGCTAAGGCACTTATAGCATCGAGATAGGACTATCCTCCGATGTATACTACACACAACCCAGCCGATTTTAATTTTCTCATTGGCAGGAGTTGCACAGCGTCTTTCTCTGGGATGTCTATTATTTCGACCCTTTACCCTCTAGGATTTGTAGGACTCAGCCTTACCCTAAAGCTATCTGCCGTAGGATGAGTTTGTCTAATGGACTCTTCAACTCCTTTGGCATCCGCAGCACAGTCAAGATCTTTTATTTCCAAAGAAGCCATTGGCTGTAATTTAGAGTTAACAGGTTTAGAGCTAAGGAACTGAATTCCGCCCCGAGTTCTACGAGGAGGCCGCCGCTTTTGGTCACCATTACCGTTAGTATAGAGATACTGTTTTTTAGGGTTCCACATTTTGATTAATCTCCATGAGGATCCCGGCGTATGTCCTCTTGTCTGCAGGCTTGATCAGTAAGGCATCCCTACGCTGCTGGCGCGTGGTCTTTTTAGGCATCACGCTGTGTTTTGTGCCTTCTTGCTTTTCGGGCGTTTTGAATCGTTTGCTGTCACACGTTGTGTCTTCTTCGCAGGCTTCTGTTGCGATTTGGAGCGCATCAATTGAAAATCAGCATCTGTCTTCACCCATTGAGTAATGTTTCTTGTCTCGATTGGTGTCGGCCTCTACCTTTTTCCTGCGATCAGCTTTTAGTGGGCTATATGCCGACATTTTGCCTTTTACCAAAGGAGTAGTATTTTCGGTGAAGGGAGCTTTATTTTTAGAACTTTGCTTAAGCTCCTTCAGTTCACTCTCTGCCCGTAGCAACCTGCGGCGATAGTGCTGTATTCTATCAACGAGGTACTCTAGTTCGCCAATCCTGCTTTTGAAATGCTTGTTGACATGTTTTGGACATTCGTTGCATTTCTCATCACATTTAACATTGCACTTATGTTTCTTGTTGGCCGCTCTTCCTCACTATTTTCGAAATCAGGCCGTCCTCAGGCGACGTTTTTGGTGTATTGTCAGAGAGAGGGTTTTGTGGCTGCTGAGCATCTTTTTTTAGCTTTCCACGATGTTCGGTTTGTGACTTTCGACAACGGGATCGATCGCTTCAGTCCCCAAAGCCTCCACTTCGCTTCTTGTATCGTTTGCTCTGTCGCCTTGAGCAGGAGGAGTGGTGTCAACAAGCACCTTTTTCGCTAATGCAAAGCGGTCAATGGAAGTTTGCTTTCCCGATTTTTTATCACTGCTGTGGTTAGGCTTGGCTACTCTTTGAGGCGGAGTTCGTAGCAGTTTTGGCCTTCGGGCGAACATGCTTACCTCGGTGATGTTTTTCAGTGGCCAAGTGTTCGACCACTGAAAAATGCCCTGACGACTTAGCCCACGCAAGATTGGTCGACAGAAGCCTGTATGAGGTCGAGACTCCCTCACACCCTCCACACCTAGTTTATTATTTCTCTCTTCACTCATCATTTTTTTTTGATTGGGTACTTTTAGTGACTTGATCGCGTGCCTGAATGGCGGGCAACTTCACCAAGCCCCCCCCCCCCCCCACTACGACAAGGTTATACCGTCCGTCAAGTATATTTACTAATTTTTTCTTAAGTTGGGAGGTGAAGGCTATTTACGTCCTGAGTGTAGGACTCCCGCAACCGGACTATCGACTAAACACCTCCCCTGTCACACCGAGAACCTAGCCTGGAACTGTTTGTCACATTACTTCGGGCAAGGCCTCATTAATCATCGCTTAGCGGCGCATTCAGGTTAAAGGAAATCCCTCTTTCTGCACGGATGGATAGGAAGGAAGAGGATTGCTGTCAGAGAGATCCCCCCTCCCTCGACAAGCAATCCTTCATGCCCATCTTTATAAGAAGAACTGTCCGTACGTAATGCGACACACAGTTGCAATTGTCTTTTGATTACATCATTTTTCCCATTACATTTTCTAGAGAGAGCACGACTTTTTTCTCCGAGAGAAGCGAACGGAGTCTTGTCCATCGGGCTCACGTACAGAACGTGTGGCAGGCGTCGTCCGTCATCCCCGGGCAGAACACGCAAGCTGGGGATGGTGACTTTCCCATCTTATACAGGTAAAACTGAAAATACCCGTGAACACTGAGTAGTTGCGTCAGGTAATAGTCAGTCACATCATGCTTTCTGTAGAACCACGACCCCAAGTCACTAATCAGCCGTGAGGTACACCTGCCTCGCGTTTCGTTTTCCCATATTTGCTGCCACAAGGTTAGGGTCCTCCGTTCCTCTTGGCTGACGGTTTCTCTCGCCGACTCCCCCCTACGTAAGTATACACGTTTCCGTTCGTCTGCAAGTAACTTAATAGGAACCACCCTCGAGATTACCAACACTGCAGGTTCAGAGACAGTGCGATATGCAGCCGCTGTCCGCAAATTTCCTTGCCTCTGCACCTGTGCCAGACGCCCTCGGTGCGACTCTTTACTAAGAGCGTCAGCCCAGACTTCGGAACACTCATCAGTAGACGTTTTTTTGCTCGAGGTTGGTCTCCGCGTGTTGGCCATAAGGCGACTGAGAGCCGATACTCCCGCAGAAGCCTTATCCGCTGACGCTCGAACCTGCTCGAGAAAGCTGATCTTCGAGTCAATCATCAAGCCAAGGTATCTGGTTGATTCTTTCGACTCGATGATCATTTCTCCCACCCGAACGGGAATAACACGAGGGATCCGCTTCTTGGTCAGGACGACGACCTCGGTCTTTTCCAGCGCTAGGCTAAGTCCAAGATCTGTCATCCACTCGCTCACTCGACGTATTACCGCACCCAGTTTGAGCTGCGTCTGTGTGAAAGTACGTCCGGTGATTAGTACTGCTACGTCATCTGCGTAGCCAACCAGGCGCGCTCCCCGGCCTCCCCTGGTAACTGTTACCTCAAAAGCTCATCATACGAGACATTCCAGAGGTCCGGGCCTAGAATGGAACCTTGCGCCACCTCCTGATGTCAAATCCATTCTTATCCCCCCCCCCCCCATTGTGTCATAGATGAGCTTCCGATTTTTGAGATAGTCCTTCAATATCCGCGTCAGATACCTCGGCACCCTGAAATATTCCAGAGCACGAAGAATATCTGTCCATCAAGCAGAATTGAAGGCATTTCTCACATTGAGTGTTATGAGCAGTACTATTCGCCTCGAGTGGTGATTTAGTACATTTAATATTAATAATAATAATAATAATAATAATAATCTTCAATTCTAATATTTCACAAAAGTAGTGGTGCCTTAATTAGGAGATCTGATTTCGATTCATTGAAATAAATAGTTAAGCAGAATTAAGTGGAGTTTAAGATAACTTTAAAAGTGTAATCCTAAGGAAAAATTCAAACAAAGAAAAACCTTTTTAAACTTAAAATTAACTTAATTTAATTAGCATAGACTGTGCTGATGAGAAGAAAAGGCGTAAAAGCAATAGGGAATCGGAATCGTTCAATGCTGCAACGAAAGTATTGGAGGATGAACGAGCTTTTGATAGAAAGTTTACTCTTATTTTAAGAGAAAGCTCTCCTAGGACGGACATTATTCAATGCATGTAATTTCTGGGTAGAGCCATTTTAAGACATCTGTAGCTTGCTTATCAAGTAAGCTGCAGAAGACCCCTATGCTAGGGCTCCGTATAACATTGAAGTCTGTATGACAGTATTATATACTGTTTTTAGCTGTATGATCCTCGAATGATGTTCGAAATCTTCACACGAATGGAATCGATATGGTCGCTGAATGTTAACTTTTCGCACCATGGAATTTCCTTGCCTAAAAAGTTAACGGCTCGGTCAGGAAGTTTGTTGGCGCGTCTTTTCTAGGTGAAGTACATCGTTTTGGTTTTATCAATATTTATTTTGATTTTCCATCGATGAAAATGTTTTCTCGAACAGTCTTTTGTAGATTTCAATGATCTCACCCGGATCCGATGATGCTGCATATATTGAATAGTTGGTTAGTACTGGCATGTCTTCTGTGAAAATGTTAAACGAACCTTGAGACGAACATTGAGGAACTCCAGCTGGTACTCTGTAACTACTAGTTTCGGACTGTCGTATTTTTACGAGGAACGTTCTGTCGTTAAGAAAGGAATCAATCAGATTAATCAAATATGGTGGGAGCGCAAGGGTAACAAGTTTTTATAGAAGACCACGATGCAAAACTGTATCGAAGGCTTTTTCAATACCTAACATAACCATACCCACAGAGAGTTTGTGCCTAAGTGCTGATTATATTTCACCCGATACACGATAATGGGAAGATATTGTTAATTTTACAAAGTCCGCTAATCGCCTCAGGATCAACTTTTCAAAAAGTTTTCTCAGAGCCGATAACAAGCTTATAGGCCTATAATTAGTATACAAGGGTCTCTGCCTGACTTGCCAGGATGATTTACTACTGCATGCTTCCTTCCTACTGGAAAATAATACAGATTGAAGCAAGAATTGAATGAATGACATGTATACTATTGCTTCCTTTGGCAAATTCTTCAATACCTTGTTGAGAATTCGAACAGAACCTGACGCTTTATCGGGTCTCAGATTTCGAAGCAACTTTGCTATTTCCTGGGCTTCAACTCTCTCAGAAAGAGGTCTGGTTGTTGGCATGGGGAGGGAGTTAATAGAATTATTCACTATTGAGTCAATGATTATTTTGGCGTGACCAGATGTTATACAATGGTGTTTCGCAAGGTATTCAGGAGCAGTTCTGCTTTGCCTTGGCTGGAGTTTATTTTTCTACCTTCCGCGTCTTCTAAAGGGTATGGAAAACTTGTTGGGCTCCCTTTCAATCTTCAATTTAGTTTCCAAAAGTTTTGAGAGCCATACTCAATTCATGCATAGAGTTCCGAAACCGTAGAGAAGAAACCGAATTTTCGATCGAATAGTAGACGTAAGGCAATTTACTCCGGCTTTTGTAAACCTGTCTCTCTTTCGCCTCAAAGTATTTCATTTTTGGATTAATTTTAACGTCTTATCGTCCAGTTGAATACTTTTGAAAGTTGTTGGTTTTTTCGGGACACTACAATCTATAGTATTCCAAATAATATTTCCTCTAATAGGTTGATTTCGTCGTCTACTTTCTCAATCGAATCTATGCAGTTGTAAGAATCTTTGTTTAGTAGGATGTTGTTATTGACGGTTATTTCTGAAGCAAGTACATTTACCTACCCTAGCTAGTCAAATAGTCAATTTTGTTCATATTTCACTCACTTGACGTCATACAGCCCGCGGCCATAACGAAGCCTGGTGCCTGGTGGAGTTGGTAATGCAATTCTCAAACGAGTCCGTTGCAATTTGCTACACTTCGAACGTTTCAAAAATCCTTCCGTCGGTGCACAACATATTTTGCTGAAGATTAATGTCTAGGTTTTTTTATTTAATGGCGAATTCTATGGATTTTTGATTCATTCACTTTTGATATGTTTTACTTCGGGGAAAAATATTAAGACTTTGTTCATAATTTTAAAATTTTTTATTCATTCTTTCAAATCTATTTCGTCCCCCTCAAATTAACACCTACCCGCCCCCAATACACTTGTACCAACATTTTTCCAATTCTCGAAACAGTTGTTAATGTCAATTTACGGAAAAGCCTTCAAAGCGCGCAGCGATTCACGTTTAATGTCTTCAATTGACTCAAAACGGTTTCCCCGGAGCGGTCGTTTGAGTTTGTCGAACAGCCAGAAGTCACAGGGAGCTAAGTCAGGCAAATACGGTGGTTGTGCAACCATATTGGTTGAATTTTTGGCGAAAAACTCACGAAGAAATAATGCAGTATGCGACGATGCATTATCGTGGTGCAAAATCCAAGAGTTGTCGGCCCATAATTCCGGCCTCTTTTTACGAATATCTTCGCCCAAACGACGCATAACACTTCCTTGTTGACAGTTTGGCCGGTCGTTAGGAATTCGGAGTGCACCACATCTCGTAAATCGACGAAAACTGTCAACTTGACCTTGATTTTGACTTGCTTTGACGTGTTTTTTCTCGGTTTGGGCTCACCTTTGGCACGATGTTCGACCGATTGTTTCCGGGTCGTAAGCAAAGATCCAACACTCATCGCCAGTTATAATACGTTTCGTGACATCCTGGAAGTCGGAAAGCATTGTTTCATAGGCGTCAACGCGACGCTGTTTGTCAAGAAAATTGAGTGATTTTGGAAACAATTGTGCTTTCACGTTTCTTTGGCCCAAATTATGGTTTTCGATGATCCTTTCGATATTCCAACGATGCCAGTCAGGTCTTTGACTGTTAATTATCGATTATTGAGCACCAATTCATTGATTTTATTGACGCGTTGATCATCAGTTGATTTTGATGTCCGTCCTGGACGTGATTCGTCGTCAACGCATTCTTGACCTCTTTAAACAATTTTTACTAATCAAAAACACATGCTCGCGACATATAATTATCATCGAAGTCTTCTTGCATCATTTCGAACGTTTCGGCACCAGAAATTTGATGCCACACACAAAATTTAATGACATTTCTTTGTTGAATAATTTCACTCATTGTACGATCGCCGAATGCACATTTTGTACTTCAGAAAGACAAGCGTATACTAAACATAAATGATTATTTTGATGTGACATTTGGCACAGATGCCACTGACAGTCATACCAACCTAGAAAAAAGAAACATTTTGACGAATGGGTTTCCGTGCGAAATTTAAATTAAAAAGTCTTACTATTTTTTGTCCACAGTAGTATGTTCTCTGGCGCGGTGTTTTCGCATGAAAACCTGATATGGAAGATTTCCCTGATCATACTAGTAATAACCGGATTCCCGGATGTTTCCGGGATCTTTTCTTATATTTATATTGACCCGAACTAGAACACTTAAAAAGGCGCGAAATTCTGTGTCAGTAAGCCACTTTGGGCGTCCTGTTGCCGGTAAATTCTTCACATGGTAACTATTAGCATATTTGTCATCAATTTTCTTTTTTATCCAGTTACTTTATTTATCGTTACTTGAATGACATATGATTTCTCCATAGTAGAGTAAATTGTAGTTCTTAGTAACGAATCTCAATAAGAACTTTTAAGTAAAATCCAAATTTTCCTTCTTGTCTAACATTACAACACCCTTGCTTCTATAAACACAAAACGTTGGAGAAAATATTTTCGAGAAAACAAAAATAGGAATTCTCGAAACTTTGTGCTGCCACATTTGACTATATTTCAACGGTTCAAAATAGGATATTTACATTTAATCGTTTATAATATCTGTAGATTGCTGCATAAAACACGGAAGACAAGTGATTATTTTTTCGATGCCCACAGTGTCTAAGGTGGAAATCGGTCACCTAATACGGAGAATATTTTAGGAACTGTTTTATGTACGCTCGTACTAGTCCTTAACTAAGTCTACATCTTATACAATTTTATACAACATAATTCATTAGAAAATGCTTTTAGACTAAATATGTTGATTTATATAGTCCTTGTTTTCGTAAAAAAATTTACCTAACACGTCTACAAAGTTGAAAATTTTGCTCATTTCATTAAAGCTGAGCAATGCTAATAAAATACACACAGAATCCTTATCAATTTGGTAGTTGGGTTGAAAGGATCCACCACAGTGAAATTATCCTTTTTCATACATCCGGTACATGCACGTGCAGGACGTTAATTTGGAGCTAATACCATTGGATTTATGTTTACTGATATTTTAAAACGAAGCAAAGGATAATATACACATGCTTCCGCCAGTGAAGCAAACATGTCAGAAAACATGATGAAAACATGTCTGATGGTAAGACATGTTTTTATCGACAAATAAAGTCCTCGAAAAATTCTAGAACATGATTCTCAGGTTCTCTCACACGTGATGTGCTATAAAATAATGAGATGCGTAGGATTTCGACATCTGTATGAATATCAAAATTCCTGGAAATACATAACTTTATGAAAGGAGGTTCCTTCGCGAGACGTCGTAGCACATAGAACAGATATGAACGCAACAGTTGAGTCATTAAGAAATCTGTATTTAATTAATTCTAGATGTCATAATTCATTACTAACCGCGATAAGTTCGTTAAGTCTCGAAAGTAAGGCCAACCCCTTATGGTTTTTTGTGGGAAAATTCGCCCAAAATTTTCTTTTTGTCGTTACGCCTGAGGGAGTGTTTTGAGCCCATGCCGGGGGTTGTGGTCGTCGAAGTAGATTTATTATTGACAATTCCACTTACTGCTTTGTAAAATTTTCTCGAGAGCAGATGGAATATTCGTCAAGGGATTCCTTTAGATTATATGAACCCTTCGTAAACTAAATAGTTTACGGTGTTTTTCTTCAGAATTATGTAAATTGTTTTATCACTTAACATTTTAACAAACATGTTTCTTCCCAATTATCAGTCCTTAGAGAGTCCTTAGAAACTTTTGTGAAAGCTGAAGAATTTATCCTTAGAAACACTTCACAGATAGTAATATGAGAAAATTCATCCTGGTTTATGCGAATTCGACTTACATGATTATTGTTCGGTCCTACCTATGACGTAAGTCCGAAGTATGCACGAGGGGCGGCTAAAAAGTTCGCGGCCTAGGGTACTTAACGATCAGTAATTAGCTTGTTACGCATGTCACTAGTTGCGGCACTCAGTATTATAAAAGCAATTACTAATAAAGTTTGCATAACCAAACATAACCAAGTCCGAATCTGCAAATTCCGGAAATTTAAATTCCCGAATCTGGAAATTCTCGGAATTTTGAACACTGCGCACTGATAAAATTCCTTGTAAAAAAGGGAACTACACCGAAAGACATTTTTGAAGATCGGTTCTTCAGGATTCTGCGCCTTCAAATACGATGGCGAAAAAATGGGCCCGCCTATTTCAACAAGGACGAGAGAGCTGTGCAGACGACCCTCCCCCGGGCCGCTCTGTCACGTTACTGACCGAAAAAACGTCCGAAAAGTCGAAAATCGTTGTAGCCGACCGAAGAATTAAAGTGTGGTAGATTGCGAGACAAGCCCTGAAAGACACGGGGTTCTCAGAGATTGACCACCCTCCATATAGCCCAGGCCCCGATTTTTTACTGTTTTCCAATTTGAAAAAATACTTAGGGGGCAGAGATTTGCAGATGACAACGAAATGCCAGCCGCCATTGATCGTCATGTCGAAAAGAAAAAATATTTTTTGCGTAGGTTAAAGGCATTGTATGCGAAATGTGAGAAATGTAGTGTTACGTTTTCTTCTTCTGGGCCTGGTTCTTAAGCTCTGCCCGGAAGCTAATCGCCCGGAGCCCTCGATCCGGGTAGGTTCGTCGGAGACGGGCGTGGGCCCCATTCGTTTTCACCAAGCCTCGATATGCCGCCAAGCGAGAATGCGACAAACCGATTCGCCTTCCTGGAAAGATTTTCCGCTTCCTTGTAACCGTTTTGGTCTGCCGTGTTCACTGTTGTCAAGTTCGTGATCTAAAGATTCAGCTTACCCACTGTTTTGATCTTCTAGCGGAGAGAAACTCGCGGCAAGTTGTTTTCTTAACCTCTAATTTTTGTTTATTTTGAAATTCCACTTATCCTATGAGTATCTTAAGACCTAAGCTAATACCAGTTTACGGCTTATATTCTAGCTCTAACCTAAGGCTTATATCCGATAGCGGTTTTTTGCCTCGGCTGCACACTGTTGTAATGATATAGATGCTGATAAGCCGCGTACGCAATCAATCGTCACACAGCTCAGCCGCTTTCATTGCCAACAATCTGGTTTTCGATTTTATATTGCTCACGCTGATCCCGGCGCTTCCACTCGCCCCCTAGTCCTTGCGATTCCACTTTTGTCCCACACAAACCTTGTCAGCGTCAAACTCACACCACACGTCCAAACCGCAACCGGACACCCCAACCGGTTTTCAATCTGTTCCCCAACTTCCCCCGCTCTTTCCCATACACTGTCAGGCTTACCGAATACCTCAATCGGATTCCACTCCGTTTACCAACTTCCCGCGCTCTTTTCTGCGCACGGTCGGGTTCCTTTACAAAGATTTGCGTTCCGAGCTACGAACTGCTGCAGTCGAGTGATAAAATAATTCGTCGTCAATTTCACTTGGAAAATTCACTAAAAAAATAGAAACGCATTCACGGACCAACCACATGGTGACCCTGCTCAACGCGTATCGTTCTGGGGAAAACAATCACAACAGAAGGCCACTGTTCTTTTTCACTTCCTTTTAAACTATGTTTCGAGCGGGTTGCTGATCCTCCCGCTGCGGCCGTACATCTTTCGGACGATGACCCATCCGAGACTCGACCCTCTCTTGCAGAACTGCGGTATTTGCCGCGTGGTAAATTTTCCCAATCGCACCAAATCTCACCACACCTCGCCTTGACCCTTGACCGCTGACAGGTGTTGGCTTGGTTTGATTCGCGGAAGTGGCTCGAATTTGCCGCTGCTCGCTGTCCTCCAACATCGAGTGCTAATTCTAAATTCTAATAAATTCTATGGTTCTTATCTAATTCTATGCTTAATTTTATAATTTTTATCTAATTCTATTCTATTCTATACTTAATTCTATCGTTACAATGTTATGGTCTAAAGCCAACGAGCTTCTCGAGCCCTCATTTGCATGATGAGATTGCCAACTTTCCTAGGTTTTTTTATCCATGAAGAAAGCTCCCCCGAGTATGTCGAAACAATACCGTAACACTCCCCCCTGCTTTAAGAGGATTTCCCCGGAATTCTCTAAAACGAAATTTCTCCCCGTGTATCCGGCTAACCTTCGCCTCGGATCCAAGAACCAATGTCCTCCGGTGCCAGCTTAGCCGAATAATATTGAGTCGCATCCGAAGGTCCAAAGTTTCGCCTCCACACCAAGTCATTTTTTTGTGGTAGGGAGGTGAAGGCTGTTTACGCCCTGAGTGTGGGACTCCCAGACGCAAAATGCATTTGGAGTATCCACTAAACACCTCCCCTGTCAACCTGAGAACATAGCCTGGAACCGTTTGACACATTACTTCGGGCTAGGCCTCGTGTTCTTACGCCTAGAGGCGCCTTCGGATTATGGGAATCACTTCTCTAACGGGAAGGACGGGAGAGAAAGGAAGTGCTAGAAAAGAGATCCATCCATCCCAGATGCCTCCCAGCGCTCCAATAAAACTTTTTTCAATATCAGCACTGCCCGAGCATATTGCGCCACGCGATTTCAATTGTCAACTGTTTTCAGCATTACTCCGACGATAGTTTCCGGACAGAGCTCTCCAATTTCGCTGAGTAGGACCCCTCGCTGCTGGCTCCACCTTTTGCTGTAGAAGAATGTGTGAAAGGCGTCATCCGGTTCCCATGCACAAAATACACAGTTAGGAGATCGTGCTCTGTCAATTTGGTACAGGTAGGACCGAAAACAACCGTGCCCGTTTAAGAGCTGGGTCAAGTAGAAATCGGTCTCACCATGCACTCGACTGAACCACCTGTGCCAACTGCTTCCAGTGTAACTCCTTGCTGAGAGCGTCGCCCCACAGTTCTGATCCGTAGAGTAGAACCGACTGCACAACGCTTATTAAGAGTCGTCTCCTTGATGTGGTGGGCCCCTGTGGTGGGCATGTTGGTCATTAATCAGGTGAGTGCCGTCACACGCGCTGCAGCTTTGTCAGCTACTGCCCTGATTTGTTGTGAAAAACTCATCTTCGAGTCTATCAGGACGCCCAGGTACTTTACTGCTGATTTCGATTCGACCAGCTCGTCCCCTATACTGATAGGCCGTATTCTGGGGACTCTCTTCTGCGTTAGGATTACCACTTTGGTTTTTTCCAGTGCCAGCTTGAATCCGTGAGCGGTCATCCAGTCCATTACCCTCCGCATTAACATATTGAGTCTGAGTTGCGCATGGTCTACTGTGTGTCCAGCGACCAGCGCCGCGACATCGTCCGCATAGCCGATCAAACGTGACTCATCCGGCAGTTCAAGCTGCAGGAGTCCATCGTAGGAGATGTTCCACAGGTCCGGGCCAAGGATAGAGCCCAGAGCGGCACCTGAAGTAAGAATTGTACTACGCCTACCCTCCTTCGAGTCGTAGAGTAGGCTGCGGTCCTTCAAATAGTCCCTAGAATCCGCACTGGTACTTGAAAACGATTTTCTAGCACTTCCGGGATATCCACCCATCTAGCGCTGGTAAATGCATTTCGGACATCCAGAGTAACCAACAGGACGACCCGTCGTGTGGAAAACTGTGAGACTCCGCACGTTGGACCGCGCTCACTACTTCTCCAATTCGATTGCGTTGCTTCCGACAGCGGTGATCGTGCCATAAGCACTTCAACAAACTTCTCAATATCCGCTTTCTCGGTATTCTACCGGAGCGCAAAAGAACAAGCGCGTGGTCGTTGGAAAGCACCGTGATGGATCTCCAGAGCTATGTACTGGTGATCACTGGCCGACTAATCCTCTAGTACTCTCCAATTTTTAAACGATTGTGCTAGGCACTCCGAAGCAAATATCACATAAGGTATGGTGCCGACGCAACCCCATCGACGGAAAGTAGGGGTGTGGCCTGTATTCAGTACGACGAGCCCAGTTCGTGCTGCCATGTCGAGGATGCGTTTGCCCCGAGCATCTGATTGGGGTATGCCCCAATCGATTCCTCTTGCATTGAAGTCACCTCCGACGAGCACATGGTCCTCAATACTCCAAACAGCGTCTTCCAAAGTATTGACCATAAGTTGAAAGGACGATAACGATTCGTTCGGAGTTAGGTATACACTGAAGAGTGTAGTTCCCGAACACCGAACCCAAACGAAACCATCTCCTCGCCTTCGATCCTGCACTTGTAGGTGAGCACGGTTCCGAACCCAGATGGCGGCTGTACCGGATTCGTCAGAATATCATGTTCGTGAGTTTCTGGTGTGATGTTGCTCGCTCAGCAGTAGTAAGTCAGCTTGCCAGTCTCTCGCAAACTGTTCGAGTAGGTCTTGGACGATGATGCTTCAATGCAGATTGATTTGAAGGATACGAATCATTGCAGAAGCGCTTTTGCCTTGGTTAGGGCTTCTTGGAAGACCCGACACTTCCCTGTGCCTGGAATATGTTTAAAATCATCTGATCTCGGGTTATACTCCTGGCAGAGAACACAGTGTGACTCGTCTGTGCATTCCTTCTTTTTATGCCATGTCTTACCGCAATTGTAGCACGAGGATCTTCGGCCAGTTCCATTACATGCCTGTGCGGTATGACCGTATCCGAGGCACTTGAAACACCGAAGGGGAATCGCCCTACGCCGTATCCGACAAATAACCATATTCTAATTTTGCTCTGCTTCAAAATCTGTTCAGCTTCCCTCTTTGTGAGGTCGATTATGGCCATGCATTGACCTCTGTTGTTTGGTTTGGCCAGCATGACTTTCATCTCGCCTAGTACGGGGAAATCGCGTTTGAAGGCGTCTTCTATTTCGGGCAGATCCGTAACGCAGTCATGTCTCTAATTTCCAGTGTGGCCTTAGGCTCGAGTGAGGCTACAGTTGCCTTTTCTCCAAGGACTCTTTTGACTACGTCACGGAACGTGTCTTTATTATTTGCATCTGATCCGAACTCAACAAGTACATCCCCCGATCGCGTTGGCCGTACAGCTTTTATTGCAGTTTGTATGTCTTCGGGTCTTACCGCTTCCTTGATTTCTCGGAGAACATCCGCATAGGATCTACCGTTTGTGGGTTTAACCAGCAGTGCCTGACCAATGGGTTTTCGACGCTTCTTAATCTTAGTTTCTTTGGTTATCTGCGATTATTCATTGCATTTCGGTTCCTGTGGATGTTTATCGATTTTGAACTTTAGGGCCGCTTTTTTAGCTGCCTTCTTGGCAGCTTTGGATAATGCCGTCTGAAAACCCTCCTCTATTGCGATCTGATCGTTCGGCGTCCTGTCCTCGTGCTTCCTCCGTTGATCCCGATCCCCTTTGATTGGGCTGCAGGCCAACCTTTTGGTGGCAGTAGAAATCGGGACAACTCGCTGTCAAATGAATTAGCCTGTTGCTCTTCCTCAGTCTTTAGCCACCTGCGTCTATAATGACCAATTCGGGTTAGGAGGTCTTCCAACTCCAGAACTCCGTTTTTAACCACTTTGCAATGGTTCGTTTGTGCATTGCGTGTGGCAGTGATGCGTTTAATAACCCTTTCTGCTTTACGGTGTAGCCACACTTCCTCTGCACGATCCATGATAATCGAAGTGCTCGGTGTCTGCCGTGCAGGGATTTCTTGATTTGTGTCCCGTGCTTCGGTCACTTCGGTGGTGATGACAACAATCATAGGTTTCTCAACCGTTTCACCTTTCTCTACCGTGTGTTCGTCTCTTCCAGGTTGCGAGAGGCTCTGTTCTTCTGGGTTTGGTCGCTCTGGTGTGCACATTGTTTTCTTACTGCGCCCAAATGTTGTAAGAATCTCTGGTTGTACCAGATTTCCTACTTTTCGTCCATCCGTTTTCGAATGTTTCTGTTCCGACATATTTGTATAATTTGTTTGCTCTAATTTATTATGGGTCCCCCTCAGAGCCGCTATCTCCACTCGTGTGTGTAGTCGCGTTATTGGCACCAGCCCTTATGGGGACAGGTGCTCAGGGCGAGACCGGCGCTAATCGGGAGTTCGTCTCAACCGAACCTACACCACCAACTAAATGGTGCGAACTTCGAACGTACTTCGAGACCTGCCAATGTTTTACCGGGACGGAGACGTTATGATCGTTAGATTGGAGCCGTTCGCACTCGAGTGTCACCTCGGTGCTACCGTGCGACGCAACTAGGTCCAAAACATCATATCCGCCAGCTCAAGGCGTCAATTTAAGTTAATCAGTCAAACCGCAGTCCATAATTGGTTCAGAGTCATATTCCGTGAAGTCCTACATTTCCTCGGGTACGTGGGGGCGGCACACCCCAAAGAATTCTAGCTTTCAGGAATACTCCTGGTAACCAGCATTCCCCCTGCGGGAAAATACCAAGCATATAAAGCAGAGTTTGCGAAAGACAAAACATTGTAATTGCCTCTGAAAAAGTGATTCGAACTGAAATTAAATCACTTATAGAGCGTTTGCAACACAATCTGACTAATTCAAAGACACAGACAAACTCAGATCCATCTTGGTCGATCGCATCAACATCAGCTGCCACCGCTAATGATAAAGCTGAATTTGATGATGATGATAATCAACTGCTTTCATCTCTTCCTGAAACACGCAAGAGTATTTCATTGCAAGAAGAACTTCAGGAAACATTGACTGCTGCGTTCAAAGAACCTAGAGACGGAAAACGAACTACGGATTCTCTGGAGGCATTAATCAAAAAGGAAATGAATTTATACGAGTCCGCGGGGTCAAACGGCGAACTTTTACAGTTCGTGGATATATGTGTGATTCCTAAGATCTGTGGTTCCAAATAGCGTTGAATCCGAAAGGGCCTTCTCATCGGCTGGTTATCTGGCCAACAAAATAAGAAGCCGTTTAGCAGACTTTCAGCGGATTCATTGGACATCTTAAGGAGCTACTTTCGAAAATAATTCCTAACCATGGCTTCTGATTTGAACTGAACAAATCTTTCATTTGTATAGTATATTTATATTTATATAAATTATTTTGTACATGGTATATTTTGTTAATTAATCTATAATTTCTAATAGCCTGACTAAGTGGTATACACAGTATGTCGGAAAAGTTCCCGAACTTATTTTGTAGCGCTTGTACGAGTGGCGCCACCTTTTGGTACCGGTACTATGTTGCTACATCCCTCTGGAGTGTCTGAGAATTTTTTCATTAGTATCCGTTCATTAGTTGCCGAGATAGACGTGCTTGAGTGAACGTGTGTTTAGTACACCGGTGCAAGCTCTACGATGGATGAGAAATTTGAACATCGTGCTGCAATTAAATTCTGCTATCAACTTAAAAAAACTTTCGCGGAAACGAAAAAAATGATCGATTCAGCTTACGGTAAAGGTATAGTGTCGCGTACAACTGTTTACACGTGGTTCAGTCGGGTCAAGAAGGGTAGATAGTCGTTAGAAGATGACTTCGACTCCAAAGGCCTGATACACAAAGAATTTGTGCCACCAAACACAACCGTGAATGCTGCGTATTACGTAGAGGTGTTAAAACGTCTGAAGCGCCGGATTAGTCGCATCAGGCCCGAGTACAAGGAACAGGGATCGTGGAGTTTGCTGGATGACAATGCTCCTGCTCATTCTTCGAACATTGTGAAGCGTTATCTCGTTAAGTATCAGATCCCACGCATCAATTACGCCCCATACTCGCCGGATCAGACTTTTTCCTATTTCCCAAGCTAAAAATGGCCTTGAAAGGACGATTTTTTGAAGATGTACCCAGCATTCAAGCGGCTTGCACCGAGCGTCTCACAGCGATAACTGTAATACTGTAAAACTGTAATCTGTAATATCTAATGGATCTACTGAGTAGATATAGTTTTTATGATAACTTCTAAACAGGATTGTGTTTGATTTAAGGAATTATCCTGTGGGAATCAATCAATTAATCAATCGTAATGACTGAGGTGCTCCTGAAAATTGACTTGAATTCCAGTTGGGCTCGGGATAACCTTAAGGCTGTCAGAGCTCTTTGGTAAATGTTTGTTGTGTTTTCTGGCGCAGTTAACCTACATTGTAGATTTGTTTGCCTGTCCGCGTTTCGCCATAAATAAATTCTTATCACAAAAAGATAATCATTTTGAGACACATCCATATGAGCAACATAATACGGGTGCATTTTACCTTCCACCACTGGATTCAATTATCACTCTCCGGGGCTTCATTTCATAAAAGCTCAAGCTCTTTGTATAAATCCGTAATAATGTTATCCGTCCATATGAAGGGGTTGTTGGGCTTGCTATTAAACAGGGAACGCAGCAATATCCATTGTACGGGCACTCGCTCATTTCATTCTTTCAGGACGGTCGCTCATTATCATTTGTAAAATGTTTCGCCATTAAATGCCACGTACAATGTCATAATGCCGCCATATGCCATCCATTATCCACTTAAGCTTGGGTAAATTTACCGTGAATTGCTCATCTTCCCTCGTGGCATTATTTTAAATTGAATTTCATCATCAATTAGTTGCAGTAATGGAAAATAGTTGGCTGAAAGAGTAGCGAGCAAGGATCACGAGGAATTTGTTAAGTCGCCTTGGAATTGATGATTGAAAACGAAGCAGTATTGTAAGAACATTAAACGATTCCGGTTCTTAAGGTTCCTCAGAAGGATAATTGCTCTTTCTGTCAAAGGATCGCGATTTTGTACGGATAATTTAACTTTTCATCGATTAAGAAAAAGTATTTATTCGTAACGTAACCGTTTATGAGCATTTTGGTAGATCTGAGAAGGAGTAGCAAGGAATGTGGTGATTTGAGTTGTTGTCGATTGGAGTCGAATCACCAGTCCTATCAGACTTTAGGAAAATAAATTATAATGGGAAAATATTTTAAATAATGTTTTCCATAGGGAAATTGGCGGGAATGCAAAAAGCAGTGTCCGTTTAGGATATAAATAATATAAACAGATAAGAAAGAAAGTTTGCAATAGACATGTAATTTTTTAGCGTTAGGATTATCAAAGGACATTTAAGGATCAGCGCTTACGAAACATAAGATCTGAGAGCTAACACCTGAAGCAATCTTCATAGATTAACAGATCTTCAGGATTTGAGCACGCCGCAGACAGACAGGGTTTGAGTTGGCCAGTCGTCCTCGGTCAAACCTCTAGCAGAATCAACCTGAGTTGTATCTGAGTGGGTCCATATTTCATCGGAAACAGGATCCGGCTTTTTAAAGTCCTATGAATGCACATTCAAGAATTAATTACTCCTTGTACTACCGTTACAATTTCTAAGAGTTTATATTTGCCTCTGATTCGTGTCTGCTAAATATTTGGAAGCTGTTTCTTCTGATCCACGAGTTTCTCCTCTATGAATGCCCAGACTTGTTAGAAGCCACAGTGGCTCTTTGAAGACCAAACGAGCCTTTTGCAGATTTGCTTATGGGTTTCAACAATGTGTCAACCACCACCTCTGAAATAAGTTTCAGTGCCAGGTTCCAATTTATTCAAAACTTCCTGAATTCCCGAACAAAACTGGGGAATGCTCTCCCTACTCTCTAGTCTTGGAAACCACAACCACCACGTTTCAGCCAAGGGTAGGCTCGGCACAGCGTGGGGGTAACCCCAACCTGAGGTTCAGATAAACCTCTGATCAGGTTGCTCTTCTCTACAGTCCGAGAAAAACTCTCAATGTTTGCTCGAGGCACGCATGACTGATAGCCTTCCTCACTACCTCGGGTATGTGTGGACTACACTCCTAAAAGACTGATTGGAACAAGCCGAAGCTTGGACCATCAGTCCTCCGGCGTCACCCGGAGTCCTATACAACAAGTCTTTAGGGTCCGGATTAACGACTGTCACAACATTTATTTCAATATAAATAGCACAATTTAATACATTTCAACTTTACGCTTAGCAAGTGTACTAGTCTCGAATCCACCCAATCAACAACTTAATGTGGCTAACATGGAGTGGAATGTTATTGCGTCCCAGTGTATTGAAGTATTGGTCGTCAGCAGTCACGCTGTCCAACTCCAGTAACGTCCAATCTTCGAGAGTCATTTAGTAGTTTCTGTATTGAATAGCATATTGTGTGACTTTCTTTTTAATTTTTTTTCGTAGAACTGCAGCGCCTCTCTGGCTTTTTCTTTGCACAGCCTCTAACTTTGTCGCTCCATTGACCACGGCCTCCAATTTTGAATTCTGAGCAGCAATGAACAACGTATTCGTTAAGAGAGTCAGCCTTTCCTTGGTTTCCTCACTCCGGGCTTTAGTTTCCCAACGAATACCTTTTTGGGTGTTCGTAGTTCGTCCAAATGATTCATAAGATCAGACCATTGCAGCTTCCGCATTCTTACTATCGTTGAAACCTTTAAAACTAGACCACGCCCAGCTCTGTTCCCATTATCTGGCTCAGGACCCGTCGCTCAAAGGAGTTCAATATATTTGGGGATACTTGCGCTAGGGTCCATGTTTCAGAACATAGCATAGTACAGGTCTTACCACAGTTTTGTATACTTGGAGCTTTGTTTTCCTGTGTATACAGCTGGTCTACATAATCGTCAAGACTGGATAAAAGGTTTTGTTTGGGAGTTGTACTTTTCGGCGTATGTCATCTTTCTCATTAGCGGTTCTTTTTATTTTGGCGACACAAAATAACACAAGGGTATACACATAAGGTGTTTTTTCTATACTTCGTCCTGATCTCTGTTTTCTTCTCAATGATTTGTAGCCCTACGAGTTTTTCTTCGCTGTCAAATTTCAGGAAAAGTTCTATGGTGGTTATTGGCGATCATGACAAAATGTTGATGTCATCCGGATAGGCTACCACTTGGCTTGACTTGTGTAACAGTGCGCCTCTTGTATCGATATGTAGCTTGCTTATGGTATTGGCATTGTCTAGAGCCAAATTGAAAAGAACAGGGGCCAGCCCATCTCTTTGCTTTAGTTCGGTCTTTGTGCGAAAGGCGTCGGTGAGTTTGTTATTGAGAGGTTATGTGAGGTTGTCAAGATCATTGTCATGTGGCTAAGACGGACTGATTTGGCTGGGGTAACAAAGAGAAAGATTAAGCTTGCATAAAGTTAACGAACCTGGCAAGCGTCTAGTTTGAATTCCTAGAATTTCTCAAGTTCCTGCTTGATAGTAAGCAATTGTTCTATTGTGAATCTACCAGCTAGAACCTTGATAGTTCCCAATAAAAGTGTTGGCGTATGATCCGATTTTGTTTTCTAAGATCTTTGAAACTTTTTTGCACAGCCTACCAAGAAGTGATATGCCTCAATAGTTTTCGCACCGTAGCTTCTCACCTTTTTGTGGAAAGCGTCCATATTTAATTGACTCCACTCGTTTGTCATATGTTCTTGTTGTTGGAAAGGCTGGATGATTCTGTCATATCTTTCTGAACATTGCTGTCACCATATTCAATAAGCCCCACTAGAATCTCGTCGATGCTCGGTGCTATATTTTTTTTGGGCTTTAATGGCGGAACAGACTTCATCGAGAGTTGATGGGGCCAAAGTAAGCTTTCCAGGAATATATGTATTTATAGGTTCCAATGTTCTAGAGCTGTGCGGACGATAAAAGAGTTTCATGAAATATGAAGTTTATCTTTTCTTGATCGTGTTTTCATCAGTGATTATGTTGCCGATTTTCTCACGGCAGAGCGTGGACTAGGGCTGATAATTTTGTTTCAAACTTTTCACTCCTGTGTACGCTTGTCTTGTGTTGCTGTTCGCTAGACTCACATCAATGATTCTCAGTTGTTGGTTATAGTATTTTCTAATTATCTGATTCGCTACTCTTCTGAGATTTTCAAACCCTTCTCTCCTCGTGTTGGGTTTCCTATCCAAACATTTTTTGTATACCTGATTCTTACTATCTAACGCCGCCTGGCGTTAGATAGTAAGATAGTTAGATTCGTCTTCAGGCCAAATTCCTTGCGCCGGGTTTGATGTCCGATCGTCTATTCTGTCACGGTTTTAACTGCTGCTATCCAGTCTAATCAAAATCTGTTAAGATGAGAGTTAGCTTGTTGTCGAAGATTTCTATGAAATTTTTGGCGATTTAGAGCGTTTTGAAGTCAAATTTTTTTTAGAGGGCTGGCCTTCGTCAAGTTTAACATGCCTTTAACATGCGACACCGATATCATAGTTCAATCAAGTAGTGATCCGTGTAATAATTGGCTCCTCGGTATGTGGGAACGTCAAGTCTGCTCGAGGCCCATCGTTGTTGGATCAGACCGTGGTAGATCTGATTTTGTGTGTTGCCATCCAATGATACCCAGGTCATTTGAATATGCGTCGATGTGGGAAGCAAGTCGAACGTATGAGTAGATTGTCGTTGACGTTTGTTTCATCGTGGAGGCGATATCCTCCTGTCGTTCTCCGATGGTACAGCTTATTGCCAACTTTAGCTGCCAGATTTATTCTTGTGTCGTTTGAAGTCAATGAGTCAACCAGTCTTTCCAGCTGATTGAAGATCGTTTCCTTTGTTTCTCTGTCGTTTTCTTTGGTCGGGGCGTGTACGCTTATCAGGGAAATTTTGAAGAATTTATACGGATAACCGTTTATTAGCTGCCTTAATGTCATTGACATACGATTGAACTTCCTACCCACAATGCAGGCCACTACACTTTTTCGCTTTCCAGCAAAAAACTTTTGAATATTGTGTGCAGTCTTATATCTATAATATCACTTCCAGTTCAGTTCGTTTCCTGGATGTATAATTTATATTAACTGCTCTGTTTCGATGGTCCTTGACAGTGCCAGGGTTATTCAGTGATATAATCCGCGAATGTTTTTTTTTGAGCAAATAAACAATCAAAGTAAACAATCAGTCCAATCAAAACAATGATGGGACTCAAATTCACATTTGTTGGTTTTGAAGATTAATATAGATCGCAAATGATATGATCTTCATTTATATTTGAACAAGAATGAGCGTTGAGCGAGTGGGGCGTGCATTTGAGGGGTGACTGCAACAAAACAAGCGCAATGGCAACTACTGAAACAAAAAAAGGAAAAAAAAAAACACACAGAGCAGAGTGTAAAAAGTGACCAGAATGCCACAGACTCTGCGGGAAAGCCCAAAGTTCTAAGGATCAGGATGAGTCATATTTCCAAATCCTGGAATTTAGGTTGACGAGCAAATTCCTTTGCAAGCTGGTCAAAAGAACAAGACAGTCAGGAGGCAAAACCTCATTTAAAACATAAGAAGATATCAGCGGGGCTTGAGTTATACGGTTTTTATTCACAAGGCTAATGCCTCGCGAACTCGCAGCGTTCTTGAAGCGGAGAAAATCCATCTGAGAAGTTCTCAATCCGTCGAAGAATTAACCAACTTTCATATACATTCCGTTTGCTTCGATGCTTCATGCGAGAAAAGTTGGGCTGACAGTCCGCTGCCAACGAAAAACAATGTCAAAAGGATGCAGTCATTAAAAATCCGAAAGGTTACGGTGCCAGACGTCATTCTAGCAAAGTTGTCACAACTTGTTTATAAACAAGGCCCAAACTTGTCACTTCTTGCGGCAGGTCATTTTTCAATGTACTGGAAAGATGTGGGGTTTGTGCGTATCAGAAATGGAAAAAGGAAACCGGAGCTACCATCTGCATACCGGTGCTTGTAAACGCTGCTGGGAAAGTGTTCGTGACGCTCATCAGAAAGAGCCTCGGTGAAGCCATGTGAGTCACTGAACATCTATCTCAATTCATGTAATCTATCATTTATGAAAATGGTGAAAGCGGTTGATCGGACAAATGGTCAGAACCTCTTCTCAAGGCGAGTTGAGGAATGCCTTACGGTACTAGTATACTTTAGGAGGTGCAAAAACGGGTATTTTCCATATTTTTTTCTCAGTCCCATTAATAGATATTAAGTTGAACCTTTTTTTTATTTTATTTTTACATATTTATAGAATATAAAAAATTTTGTTGTTCTAATTATCATTTATTGACCTTTAATTCAGAAAGTGCCATCGTCGAGCCTCAAAAAAAAGTTGGTCCATGGCGGGCTGTTAATCTCCGAATCAGCAAGCCTGGAAGAAAAAATTCAAATAGTTTCTTAAAAGGGAAGGTTTTTTACAGGGTAATTCACCACATTTATCAAACAAATTGTCAAAAAAAGGGGGGGTGCTTGAAAAAAACTCCAAGAATTGCTTATTTTTTCGCTGTTTTTTCGGTTTATAAAATAATATTTTTTTATTTTTTTTCGAGAATTGTGGTAAATTGGCTTGCAGAATGTATTAATAAACAAAACGCAACAAGGCTTTTCAACATTGGTTCAGTAGTTCCGGGTATTAACTGTCCGCCATTTGAAAAAAAAACCATTTCGAAAAAAACACGTTTAACGTTTTTTCTTGTATTATTTGTTAAATATTTTTAAGAAAATCAAGTTTTAATACTTACAATAAATTAATCTCTATCCCGCTATCCCTGAACCATACAGCAAATGGGCACTGACTTGGAAAGCCTCCTCCTCCGTTCGGTAAGCCTCCTTTGCGCCACACGATCTTCTTTGGACGATGCTTTGGCAGCTTTCTCGGCCATACAAACTTCGATCTTCGTCCTTTGACTGCACGTATTTGTATGCGGATTTTCCAATAATGTACCTCATCACATCCATCATCTTCACAAGGCTCATACGTCCTTCATTGAAGATGGCCAATGATGTTTGAGTTCCCACTTCAACGAAGCCCTTCCCTGCGAATGTGTGTTTTGGGACAATCGCCCGAAGTGTTTTTTTATAACACTCATGATTATTTTGAGTACTTCTCCCCAAGCACATTTTCAGAAGATCGTCATTCGTCAAGTTTTCGAAGGCCGGTTTGACGTATTCCTGGACTTCCGCACTCCGAGCAGGTTTATGTTTAAATGGCTCATTTTTAGCTTTCGCTTGTAGGTATTTACACAAATCTGGAATTGCAGCAATAGTGCTGCGGTGTGTCATCAGTGGAATTCATGTGGTAAAGACTAGCCCATATTTCTTTTTTCAGGTCGATTAGACAATCTGGATGACATTTTGACGTCACAATCGTGACGTCTTGATCTTTTTCATTATTTTCCCAGACAAATCCGTGGTTTTTGGAGGTGGTGGCACTGAATCCTCCGTTTTCGTTTTATTACCGTGCTGTCTAATTCTCGGTGATTTTATTTTATGCTTTTTCCTGTTTCATTTGTGTTTCTTACTTCTTCTATATTCAACTTTTCAAAATTTTCGCAATTTGACTAACGACTTTTTTAGTCGATAGTAAGATTTATTTCGATAGTAAGATAGTTAGATTCGTCTTCAGGCCAAATTCCTTGCGCCAGATGTCAAAATCAACGCAATTTAATTTTTTCTCCATCATCTCGCGAGCTTTGCCTGTCTTGGAAGAAACGAAATAATCTAACACTTTGCCAGTGTATTTACCTATTACGGTACAAACGCCAATCAGCCACGTTTTGACCACGTGCTGGAACTACTGATTCGTACACAGGTAAACCATTGTCTACATTTTTCCGCTTTTTTTTTTAGAGAAATGTCGGTGACACTTTTCGTTGCAATAAGGACATTTTCTAAAAGCTTGTAGTATGTTGTTTTACCAAAATTCGTTGTCATGTCCATCAACGAACAAAAGAGTTACCTTACCGACCTACAACCAACTATCGCATAATAAATACAATGGGACGAGTAATTTCAAAACCAGTATTTATAAGGGGTGAAGAATTTATTTGTCGATCACCACAATCGCACCCCACATTAATTTTAAATCCCAGTGCCCGTATACTAGTTTTAGAAAATTTAACATCTTTGTCACAAGTTTTACGTTTTAACATACTCGCCAACGCCGTAAAAACGAGTGGAAACGTCAGTAAAGAATAACTAAAAGTATCGTCACACTTAACATCAAAATAAGAAATCGTTTACAATTTTCTGAATTCGGTATTATGTTCAAAAGTGCGTTGGTTACCATGGAATCCATCACTTAGCCTCAATTTTTTTTTACCTTTGAGTTTTTACTGCCTTTCTTATAAGAACTCATTTTGGCGGCACACAACACTTCAAAAGAGAACTCAACAAACACTGAGAATGCGTGCAATAACCGAATTGATCGCGTAACCAAAATCTGATGTTTCGTGTGAGAAAATAAACAATGAACGTCACGTCACTGGCAGCTGCATAAGTAAGTGCGTATAGCTGAGAGCACGCATACACGTTCACTTATTTCATGGTGTTAGAGCTCGAATCTCTTTGTAATATTTTAGGAGGGGATTTTTAAAGGCCTAAGGAAGTGCAAAATGCAAAAAATCCGATTTTTTTTGAAACTGTAAAGTGTCTTAAGTACCTTATTTCGCTAGATAGATTGTTATTCTTGACGACATGGAATCTTTCAGAGTGCCGGTCTGAGGTAATGTGGTTGTGACCTGAAGGACCAGACGTTCACTGATGAGACCTCGCGATGAATTGTGGACACTACGTTAGAATTGGCGCAAGTCTCTATTCTAGGCCCAGGCCTATAGATCATTTCGTACGACAAGCTTTTGAGGG
The DNA here is from genome assembly GCA_954870665.1 of Stratiomys singularior. Classification (NCBI taxonomy): domain Eukaryota; kingdom Metazoa; phylum Arthropoda; class Insecta; order Diptera; family Stratiomyidae; genus Stratiomys; species Stratiomys singularior. Next base: position 83,528,114 of record OX940879.1, on the reverse strand, counting down.
TGCATTAACAAAATGCACCACGTTGGATTGGTTTCGAAAATGAAGTAGCAACATGAGTCACCGGAAACTGTCAAGCAAAGCGCAGACTTACGGCACTTGACTCCGATTTTCAAGACATATTGGTATTTGTAAGCAAAACTTGTTGGTAATAGGAAATGAAGACGAAGGTGAGGAAAGAAAAAAGAAGGTGCGTTCTCTCAAATTCTGTATTCCTACAAAATTGCTGACATATACAATTATTCCAGAAAAAACATTCTCTTTATATTTAAGCACAGAAAACTAGCCAACGTGATCCCTTCATTCACCCACGTCCAAGACTAAGACGACAAATTCTAAAACTTCTATCTTACAAAGCTCACTTTATTCGCCATACGGGGCATTTATTTCTCTTTTTTTTGATGCCTCTGTGGACTCTAAACGGCAACGCTATGCTGTCGACCGGGCTGAAGTCAAACAAGAAATGATAATGCGTCCAGTGAGTGAGTGAAAGACAGGCCGTGGTTTCTGCCTGTGCTGGAAAATTCTGCGTTACATCCGTTTACTAACTAACGTAGCTTCTGAGGGTGCACGAGTATTTTAGTTAGTATCCGATTTCCGATACATTCCAAACATCCTTTTACTTGAAATTTACGCTTGCATCAACCTAAATTCTCTCCGGTTTAATTATTACTTCAAGTTACTTTTGGCAATCTTCGCATCCAACGCTGGTGTCTTAAATCCCATCTGAACTTATTTTATATCCAATATAAAGTAATTTCACTATGTAGCGGACTTGAGTATGCATTTGGCCGTATGTCCTTTAACATCTCCTTCATGGCAACATACAAAACAATCGTCTGTACGAATGTACCCAAAACGTCTCAAAGTAAATAGTCCAAGTGTGTCCTCAACAAAGAGCCCCACATCGCCTTAGCAATTTCTGCCCACATCCTAGAAACATTTTCAAACGTACTACGAATATACGAGTTTGTACGATGACCCGGTTTGCAATTTACATACATGGACATGCGTTGGCATACAAAAGTTTCTGTCTCGTTGGTTTTCACGATCGTGGGCAGGCACCATTTGTTGCGAATGGCATTCAGCTGTAATGATGCAAATTATTGACGGGCAAGGAAACAAGGACATTCTTTTCTATTGCAACCTGTGTGAAGTAAACAGAAAATCCAGCAGTCCATTGACCTTTTGGCATATATATAAAGCATGAAATGGATCATCTTCGGATATATAACGGCTTTGGAGTCCTCGTTGTATGTTGCGATTCCTTATATACCCTAGATACGAAGCAATTAAATAGTGCTCGATTCGAACGCAGCGATAGAATGAGATAGGACGAACTTGGCTTCAGCGACTGTAAAGCTTGGTATGCGCAATGGAGCCGATAGTTTCAGGAGCAGTTACCCCGGAGGTCCTCATTTTGCAGCTTTCTACTCGATAAACGGTAGCATTTGATAGAAATTAAATGCTGTCCAGCAGCTCTGCGTTTCGAATTAATTGGAATTTGAAGGATCTAATTAAAAGCGAATTGAATTTGAGGACTCACATGAATTCCTTTATCAAAAGTATGTGCGAATGTGAGCGTTGAACTGCCAGGATGAGTACAGGTGAATTCAATTTATCGATGTTGAACGTACTCCCCGTTCCCAAAGCGCAAGAAATGTGGCGTGTTCATGGCGCATCAGGAAATGGAAGCACATTAGTCGATGCACGAAGAAAATGGAGGGGAAAGCAAGCTTTTGCACAATTTTCTGAGCAAACCCCAACAATGGGAAGGGTTCGCCCAGCTATTGCTTAGCTTGACTCCTTCGACATAGGAGGAAAAGTTCGGACGACAATAGCAAAAAGTTAACCGATTTTGTGGAAAACTTTGCCAGGAGGTAATCAGTTTTTCGTGAGTGATTCAACCGGAAAGATCATACGTGCATAGTTCAAGTCCTGGCGTTGTACAGAACTACTTTCCGGGGGAGCACTACTTTCTCTCACTAGGCGCTAAACGAGCCAGAAGTTTTTAATGGACAATACTGTGGTGAAAATTGTCGATTCGGCTTAGTGTTTGCAGCATTTAATTTTCCAGTGCGTAGAATACGAAGTTGAGTGCATCGTCATGTAGGATTCGAGTGATGTGCTGAAAGGGTTGATTTTGAGAAGGTGCACGGAAGGTACAAGCGAGCCTCCACAAAGTTGGGTGGAGTCAATGAATGTCCGAGTATTCCCTGCATCAGTAAAGTGTATTGAAGCTAAAATTTTCCAGCAACACTTTAAGCTACTTTTCCCACGCACAAACGATTATTTTAGGGATTGTGCAGTGCTTTGAGTAGTTGGGAATAGTATGTGGTCACAGAGAAATTTTCTGGTGCAACGGTTTCTTGATAATGTGATTACTGAACACTTGAGCGCGCATTAAAAACGCACAGGTGAATCCGCGCTGGTTTTTCCTTTCTCGACCTCCCTTCGTGCATATCCCGCACAAAGGTAAGCTCCAGTAGGCTTCGATTTGCCTTATCATGGTGTATTTATAAGTTGTATTTATCGTGTATTGAGTGGATAGCAGTGCTCATCCGACGAGACCGTCAGTTATTCGCTACTCAAAGGATTCAATCTGTTTTGGCACCGAACAGACAGCCGGAGCAGGAGAACATTGCTGCGGTAAGTATGGGAGCAAAGTTATCGATTTTCCCACATGAACAGGAGCAAGAAAATAGGAACGAAGGATAACAGCGGACAACCTCCAAACAGCTTTTCTTACCTTATTGTTTTCATCTACGTTCCTTTGTTGCGGCTGTTTCTTTTGTCATTAAGTTGACTCCTTACTCATTGTTGATTTTTTATCACGCAGCACAGATTTAAGGTTTAAATGTTATGTTTATCTGTAAACAGGAGCGTTATTTGGGAATTACACGTTTTTTGCGCAGAAAATTTAAAGTCGCTAAATGGAAAAGGATATTTGAACGGATAATGGTGATGCGTCATGGAAATGTGTACCTTGAGTCATTCTAAGTGGTAGTAGAAACTATTCCAACTTTATGCAGCGCCTGTTGGGAATGAAAGGGTGGAGAATATGTTTGCATAATATCTTCCAGGGAAGCTGAATGCGTCGAAAGAATTGATAAATTTGGATTGTTGCCAAAAGGAATACGCTTCAGTTTTTCGCTCATTTAAAATTTATGAGCTGATGCGTAGCCAGCATCCTTATATTCGTTATTTCGTCTTACTGCATTATGAATAACTCTAAAGCTGTCGTTGATACTTTCGCACTATTTGTACCATAAGGATACATGTGCACTATCCGGGAAATGCAGTTGAAAGGAAATTAAAAATTTCTTATTTTGTATGTTGTAACAAACAGATGGAGACCGAAAATAGGTCATCCTTTGAAGTGAAGGATCTAGAGATTTTTATCCCTTATGTCTGCGGGGTCTTGCTTTTTTTGTTGTCAAAAGCGTGTTTCGGCTGTATGGACCCATAATGGTCGTTCGAGAACATAAAGCCGAAACACGTCCTTGACAACAAAATAGCTAGACCCGGCGGACTCAAGCAACAAAAAACAAATTTTGGCTTGTTGCAACGAAAAAACGAACTTCATCTAGAGATTGTTTGAATTGGCTACCAATATTTGTGGTGTAAAGATGTGTAAACAAGCTGCCGAAAATTAAAAAAAAACTACAATTTAAAAAAAATCATGTGAAGCGCTCATAGTACCAATGCAAATTGATGGAAAATAAAGTCAAATATGAAAACAAATCAAACATTTTTAACTTCAACGGTTTGCTGTAGCTCGTTTTAAAAATCAATAATTTCTGGCCTTTTTCGGGCAAACTTGTAACTTTTAATTTTTTAATTTAAAACTTTTAATTTAAAATTCAAAATGTTATTTATTATTTTTATTATTATTATTATTATTATTATTATTATTGTTTTTATGATTATTGTTATTTCCCTCGTCTTCATTTTTGGTAAAAAGCATATAATAAGTAGTTGTATAGAGGCCGTCTAGCACAGGTACAGAGGTAATGAGCTCTACGGATAGCCGGGGCATATTGCACTGTCTCTGAACCGGTAGTGCTGGTTATCTTGAGGGTGGTACCGTTTATGCTTCTTTTAGAAGAACGCAAATGCGTGTATTTACGTATGGGGAGTCGTCGGGAGAAGTTGTCAGGCGAGAAGAAAGGAGAAGGACCCTAAATTTTTGGCAGCAATCATGCGTAAACAAAACACAAGACAGGTGCACCACCCGGCTCATCAAAGACTTGGGACCGTAGTCACAGAACGCATGGTGAGACTGACTAATACCTGTTGGAGCTACTCAATGGACACGGATGGGAAAGTCATCGTCCCCAGCATGCTTGTTCTGCATGGAGATGGCAGATGACGCCTGCCACACGTTCTTTGCATGTGGAAGATGGACAAGGCTCCGTTCGCATCTCTCGGAAAAAAAGGGCTTGCACGTTCCAGAAAACGTGTTTGGGAAGATGATGAAATCGAGAAACAATTGGAAGTGCGTGTCGCACTACGTACGGATGGTTCTTCTCATAAAGGATGTCCTTCGTTTTGAGAAGAACCGTGGATCGCTTGGCGGTGCAAAAAGAAGGGGGATCTTTCTTGCGGCAGTCCTCTTCCTTCCCGTCCATCCGTGCTGAAAGACGGATTTTCCTCAACCTGAAGGCGCCGCTAGGGGATATTTAACGAAGTCCCAAGTAATAGGACGAACAGTTCCAGATTAGGCTCTCGGTGTGACAGTAGAGGTGTTTAGTTGGTAGTCCAGTTTCGCAGGGAGTTTGACACTAAGGACGTAAATGGCCTTCATCTCCCAAGGATTTAGAAAATTTTTTGGTAAATAGCATAGCGCAGTGTACCGTTGTTTATAGATGGTACATCCTGTCATCGTGCAAGAAGGCAAGAAAGCAAGAAGGTCTCTTAGCTCTGTGGTTACCAAGTGCTTTACTTCTGTTACATTAGTACTTCCAAGCAATGAGCAAGTGTTTAATGACTAGAAAAAGTATGAGATATTGTAACGGGTGAATATGTCACCAGTGTTCTGTTTTTACATGGGGATTGTTTTTTCCTCGTTTTTTAAGAGTGAGATGCAGGGGTTCATTCGATACCGTCTATCTCTTGCTCTATGTTCTTGCAGTGGGTTTCGCCGATTTCGTTTATAAAATTCTAGTGGCATTTTGGTCGCGTTTTTTCTAGAGCCAAGTTCATCGGTTGTGAAGCGTTCTAGGTTGCAAATGGAGCAAGCCTGGTCCTGCTCTTGCTTGATCATCTGCTCTTTCACTTTCCTCTGTATTGGTGTGTCCGGGAAAACATGACAGTTTCAAATTTACTTGGGTCGTTGCAACTTTGAGGGCGAGCCGACAGTCGACTGTTGGTTGTTGGCCTACGCGATTAGAGGCAATCGTTTGCAATGCCAAATTCCTCACCGAAAATATTTTTATTCCCCCGTGAAATCTATATGGGAAACTCTGGTATGGCTTTCAGTTTTTAGCTTGATTTGAGTTGCGGATGATCTCGGAAGACATTTTCTGCGCCACTCTCTCAAATATTTTAGAATCATTCTATTATATCACGATTTCAACTCCAGATGTCTTAACCGTTTTCGACTCTCCTTTGTATACGTTCGATATGTCCACCTCCGACGGAATTCTTAAGACTTCCTGCTCTGTACACTGTACTGTTCAGCTCCGCCCCGCAAATAGAAGGAACATCCTCCTAATGGACGATGCTAAATACTTCTAACCTTAGTAGTTTGCATGGAACCTGACGAGCCTAGAATCGACAGACTACTTACTCGCATCGCATCAAATCTGCCGGAATGGAACTTGAATCAAATGTCAGAGTTGATTTTCTGACAGCGTGCGAGCCATTTTGTGGATATACTCACTGTAATAACATTAGTCGACTTTTGTTTTAAGCCAAACTACTGCCAGCTTTCGGTTGATACATTTTTCCAATCTCCCAGTGATTGAACCGTAATATTCTCCGTTCGTGGAGCCGTCCCCATGCTTTTCATCTGACAACAGGGTCTTTTTTCAGTTCCAACAAATTTTCGCCATGATTTTAATAGCCGAATGTGACAGCTTAAACTTCTTGGGTTGTGTGATGTGGCCGTTTTGTTCTACTGCATAGAGTCCTGTTTGGACTCAGGTTCATAATGACGAACCCAAGATTCAGCCTCTAGGAACAATTTGATTCATCAATGCATTCTTGTCTTCACTCTAGAGGTCGTATGGAATGTATGGAAACTCTCTAAGCAGTTTTTTTTTCTCAGGCGGCGTACTTTACACCTATCTAGCGCTGACCATTGTCACGCCAAAATGATCGTGAATTAGAAAAATTGTCGTATCCAATTCTCCAAGCTGTTCATTTGTCAGTCTAGCTTCTAATAATATTAATTTTTCCACGTTTTGAATCATTTCCAAATTGATCACGACTTTGATCACGGCCATTCGACGGTGGGTCGTCTTTAAGTGCGTCCTTGCCTTGTTTTCACTAACTGTGCCACTTGTGAACGATGGTCTTACTCGGACATGAGTCCCCGTTAATGAACACTATATTTCAGTATGGTTTCAACTAACTTTCCTTGCTTGGAAAGGAAGTTAATAGCGGCGCAGTACCCGCTTTTTGCAGACTTTTATCCAGGTTGAGATGTTTGATCGCCGATAGTTCAAGGATTTCTGATTGAACTAAAATAAAACTTACTATTTCTACTGATAACACCTTCATAAACGCGTGATCCTCCCGTGAATTACAATTGCTGATGTCCTACCCCCTATTCCGCGAATTTAAAAATGCACTCTCGTATTATGAGCCTACTGCCCCCTGTTTTTACATGCCGATGCAGTCTGTTGCGGCTGACTTATTCCACTTTGATGTTGCCTTGTACATAACCAGTTCAGTATCTGGGCTTGCTGATAGTCTCTAAGCTGAGTTTCTCGGAGCAAATCAAGGCAAATGCAAACAAGACCACAGCAGTGGTCTCGGCAGTTAGTCGACTAATGGCCAATCATGGGGGACCAAGTCCAACAGAAAGGCGACTGCTGGTGAGTGGCGTGCAATCTACGCTTCTATATGGAGTGAAGGTCTCAAAAAGAAATATCACCGAAAACGGCTGGCACAGGTGCAAAGACGAGGAGCACTGCAGATTGCATCAGCGTACCGTAAGGTCTCTGAGTCAGCGGTGTTGGTAATTGCAGGTTTGATACTCATCGCTCTCCCTGCTAGAGAGCGTAAAAGAATCTACCTCCGAAGGCACGAGGGTAATAAAGAAAAATGATGCACTCTCGACGAATGGCAACAATCTTGGGAACGTCAACTGAAATTAGTTGACAAATGGAAACAGGTGGTACAGTACGCTCGGGCCATTCTATCCACGAAAAAAGGCATGCTTGATCGGCTGGAGGCGTCGAGGATGGAGGGTTTCCTTCTCTAGCATTCTTCCTCCTCTTTCCCTCCCTGCTGAAAAGAATCCCTGTAATCGAAGGCGCCAAAAGACTTAAAATTTGCTTCGGTTGCTCCGGTTAACAGGAGAGGTGTTTAGTCGGTAGTCCAGTAGGTCTGTTATAGTCCGACACTCAGGGCGTAAATAACCTTCACCTCTCTACCAAAAAAAATTTTTTTTGCTTTGTACAAAAAGGATTCCATATTATCTTTGAGGCCCTGCAAATCCATAATCTGGTTAGAATATGGTTTCAGTTAAATGATTCCTGTCTCAGTCGACAGACAAGGCGCCCTGAAATTGTTGGCTCGCCGTCCGACATCAAAGTAAACGGTGTTACCACCTCACCCCTATGAAGCTAAACACCATTCCAGCCTAGCCACCTCATGCCATTATCCGCTCGCATTGAAATGAATGTTGGCGTAGATACACTCGGAGGGTCTTGTTTATTGAGGGCTTGTTTGTCTTGTTTATTGAGTCATTCAAGGATATTTAGGCAACTTATAAAAGTCATCCTTTAACAGTTCGCTCAAACAGATGGCTGGGATGGATTCGTAGATGTATTATCTGCTACACTTTTAGTATCCGAAAGTTGGGTATCCCGTGGTACCCAAGATCCAGACGGATAAGTCCGTGATTCATTTGGATCATTAGTCCGTATGACCTGCGTTTTATGTCTACTGACGAGGTTCATTCCTCAAGTTCTACAGCAACGCAGTTTCCTAGGATAATTCTCTCACTTTTTGCTGAAACCAAAAGATCTTTACGAATATTATTACCTAGGAATAGGAATCACAACAGTAAACTATGAACAGACAAGGGAACGCCAGCACCTTTGTCATTTCCCAGCTTTCACTTTAGAGAGATACAAGCTACTCGAGCAATTCACGTTCAGTGACCTGATGGGGATTTCCAAGTGTAGTATGAAGCAAACCTTAAACTTTGCGATAACCACTAGGTCGATGGACCTACATCACGTAAGCTCTGCTGTAGAGGATTCGCGGACTTTTAAATGTAAGAGTGAGGTGGAACTGGTATGGTACTCTTTCAATCTGTAAAAAAGATGAGTAGAAAGCAAATGGGTGCCTATCAGTATTGGAGGGGCACTGGTCGTATCGATACGAGCTGACAGTCATAGGTTTACGGAGAGAATCAGGGCGAAAACATATTAAGGAGACCCACTACATCAAGGTGAACTTTCCACTATGTTTTTTTCTATGAACTAGATTTATAATGATGTGCTTGGCTTGGAGCAAGGAGTTACGCAGGAAGCCGTGATGAAAGGTGTAGAGATAAGGAGCCATACGAATCGAACGATCACTTCGAACGGCCTCCTTGCTAGAAAACATGTTCGCCAGCCAACGCAGGACACATTATTAACGGACTACTGGAACACTTTGGTCTATATCATATCCTCCGGGGAAGCACAATTAATTAATCGGCCAATTCACTTTGTTTTGTTGTCGTCGGAAGAAAGAAGAAATATGTTGGCTTTGTCAAAACACTCATGTGGGACAAAGATCATGTAGGACTCAAAAAATTATTTTTCCTTTTGTCTGCAATGAGTTCAATACAAGTGAAAACTTGCCTTATCCCTAGAAAAATAAATTTAATCCTTGTTCAAAATATGTATCAATATGAACTTATACAACTTGGAGAATCGTCCTTTTTATTATACTTTCAAGTACACTTTTGTTTAAATTTCCGTTAAGAGTTCTCTGGTCTAGTAACAAAACAGCATATAAAACCCAAGAGACAAGAAAATGATAAATGTGAAGGTAATAACTTTGAAGAGGATTTCAATTAAAAGTTCCTTTCCATTATTCTCGCAAAATGTGTGTTAACACATATATATATAATCCTTCATCCGCTGTTTAAGATTAATGCGAATATATGTTAACACGACAAATAAACTGTTAACGTAGATTAATATTTTGAATAACATTTTCGAAGGAAGCATATGTGCTCTGTTTGTGAAAATAGTAAGATCCAATTCCAGCATTTATTTCCCCCTAGGTATATGCGTCCTTAATTTCGAATCGTTGTTGTTACTTAGAGCAACTTTTATGGATGCAGAATATCATCAAACTTACCTCAAGGACTTTACTACAATTGAAGGATTTATTTCAAAAACATGTGTCATGACTGATATTTCTGCAACGTAAATTATCAATTCATCGCTGCCTAAGGAAATTGGATGCTTTACATTCGTGTGGGTGTTCTTCCTTATTTCAATGAAAGGTATTCTTATTATATGGTATCACAACTGTTTATTATATTTTTCCCGGAATCTAGTTACATTCAGTCATTCAGGATTTATTTTTTGTTGGAATCTATTGAAAATAAATTTTGAAGAAAATGTTGTTTGTCGATGAAGTATTGTTTGTTATTGCTCGGCCATCTTGCCCTTTAGAATCATGCATATCGTATATCTGCCTCAGTGATTAGGATATTTCTGAAGAAAATTCCTTGCTGAATGAAAAAAGGAACAACATCTAGGAAACGGTGAGATATAAACGCAAAATAATGTCTAGGAACAGTTTAGATTGATCAATCACTCGAAGGAGTCGAATTAAGCAATCGTGAAACAAAGTCAGCCTAATCCTTTTAGATCCCAGATGTATGGCGAGAGCATGGTTATCAATCGGAGAACCTGTCACGAGCAGAACCATTCATAGGCAATGGAGTGTTCATAAGGACGTTACAAGATAACTTTCAGATTGTATATTATTGCTATTAACTTGGGTTCCATTGTTGGAAAAAAGCATAGGCCAGCATCAGTTCTTAGTTCCACGTGCATGGGCTATAGCTTGTAAGTGGTCCATTCTGATGTCCAAGAATGCCCGACAAGCCAAGAATGCCCGCCATCTCTGTGGTCTCAAAGTATCGTGGTCTCAAAAAGTGAGGAGTTTAAAGGCCAGGGTTGAACAATGTAGAAGAAATTGCTCTGCACTTTTCTCTTTGCCGCCCAAACTTGGCAGGTGTCATCCATTTGTTTATTCGGTGTTATTCGTATTGTAAAGAGTTCGGTTTATTTTGCAGTCGTTCCGGTCGCTCCAAGCCACATCTTTTTGCAGAGGCAAGAATAAGTAGGCGAGAAATTCGACTTGTAGATTTGCCACATTATTCAAATTGTAGATTCGCCAAAAAAGATTCGCCACATCACTCCCACACCAGTGACGAAGTCACTATAATAACTTTGCTGGTGATTTAATCTGACGTCCAGAACGTTGTGAGACGTAATGTGGAAGGTTGGGTTGAAATCTTACGGTTCTTTTTGTTCTAGGGGCTCAGTGGATCAGTTCCTGGGTAGTTTTTTATCAAGTGAATTGTTCTTCTCGTTCGTGATGAATGCTGCCTTGAGCCGTTAAACTCAAGCCTTTTGCTCCTTCCAATGTTTGTTTATAATGTAGGTTGATTTTTTTTGACGAGTTACTTTAAATGGTCCGTCGTAAGTTGGGGTCAAAGGTGGCACCACCGCATCGTTTCGGCGAAAAACGTAGCCGCATGTTTCGAGGCTCTTTTGTAGAAAAGTTGTTCTTTGAGACAAATGATTTGAAGTTGGTTGGGTTCACAAATCTTGCATAGTTTAATGATGAACTCGTTCTGGTGTTCGCCGGTTTGGTTCTCGAAAAACTTTCCAGGAAGTCTAAGTGATGTTCCGTAGACAAGCTCAGCTGGTGTGGCATTGATATCTTCTTTGAATGCAGAGCGATATCCCAAGACAATAGTCGGTAACAAATCGATTCAATGTTTAGAGTTGTGACATTTGATTGAGGTCTTGATCTTTTTGTGTGTGCGTTCAATCAATCCATTACTTTGAGGATGGTAGGATGTGATTCACCGGTGCTTGATTCCAAGCATTTCGGTCAGCTCATTGAATGAAGAAGACTCGAGTTGTCTTCCTTGGTCAGTTGTAATGTGACGAGGGATACCAAAACGAAAAATCCAACGATTGACGAGACCACGGGCGACTGTTTCGGCCGTAATGTCTTTAATCTGAATTAGCTCGAGCCAACGTGTGAATCTGTCACAGCAGTCCAACAAATGACAAAAATCTTGCGAAAGAGGTAATGGTCCAGCAATGTCAATGTTCATGTCACTTAGTCGCCCACCAGGAAAAAGAAGTTTTGTAAAAGACGGCTTGTTGTGGAGTTGCATTTTGGCTCGTTGACAAGCAAGACATGCCTTAACCATCTCTCCACAATCCTTCTTGATTGAAGGTCAGACAAAACGATCGGTCATCATTTAGGGGAATTAATGATACATAACACCATTGTTATCCTTGAAAACTGAGCGTCGCCTTCTTTTTCGATTGAAAACGACGTTGTTTATACGGTCGCGCCTCATTCAATGCACGCCATTTACTCGCTTGATGTTTGGATTGTGTGTCATATTCATAAATCCGGGTCTCGGCTCTATTCATGATCCGTTTGATGAATGCTGGTTCGAAATCAGCATTGGAAAACATGTCTTTTGCGACGTCAATGCGGTCAATGTTTTGCATGAAATTCAGATATTTCGGTACCAGCTTGGCGGTGACACGTCTGAGGCCCAAATCATTAACACAAACTGTCTTAAATGGACCCAATGACAATGTCCAACTCCTCTGCCATCTCCTTGATAGTCAATTATTCTTTGATTTTGTTGATGAGTTCGTCGGTTTTCGATGTCGATGGCCTGCGAATGCCGCTTTGTAATGCGGTCGCACTATTGAAACCGTTTTCAACGTAAAATTTAGTAAAAACTCATTGTAGCAAATTCAATGTCTTTTTTAAAATGTAAACATTAACAACCACACATGTACTCAATACGGCGTCTTTTTTTCAAATGACAATCTATAAAGCTAAACATTTCATAGAATGTTAATGACAGATGTGGCAACCTTAAAAAAAGAGAACTCAAATCGGGTGACTGAAAGCGGCACATTGTTGTCATTCCGGGAAATTTTTGATCAAGGTGATAAGTAAGGTGTAAAAAGGTGAAAAAGTCTTCTATTTTTGTCCGAGGTGGTGCAACTAGCCATAACATGAATGCATACAAAGCTAATCGCAGCAGACGCTTGAAAAAAGGGGCAACATCATCCTAGCTCCTGATAAATTTCACTCCAGGTAGTACTGAAGGAATAAACGTAAAATACTAATATTTTATCATATTTCCTGAATAATGCTAAGGATTTAATACAATCCAGCATAATCCACAAGGAATATTATTTGCTCTTTACACACACGAAAACCTTCGCTAGTTTTCATTGCTCTGAGAATTTGTGTTTAACCAGATACGTGTTCAGATTATGCAAATAGAAAAAAATACTTATTCCCTGACAAAAGGTTATAATAGACATAAAGGATGTATATAGTGTCTTGTGTTAGAAATATTCTGAATGATGATTAAATATCTCTAATAAAAATCAAAATATTACCGGATTTTAGGTCAGAAACCGGGAAACTGTAACCAACTCTACTTGAAGCTTGTGGAAGTAGTATGCGGATTAGTATCCTTTACTCAGTCATGATGGCTGTTGATGGCTGTCATGATGGCGATGCTCTGCATTTTAACACTCGCAATATTCTCTGCTTAGTCTTTTCTGAGTAATGCTAAGTTTTATATTCCCATTCGTTAATGTTAAAAGATTTCCTAATTTTCCATTTTATTGCTCAACATGTATCGTGAAGTGTACAAATCTAATACATACAAAATGTAATTGTTCATAGTATACTTACTATGCAAATTTGGTTGTATTCTCGTTATTCAAAGGGCACGAGTCTTTCCTTTTATTTTGGTATGATTTTTGTGTGGTAGGGAGGTGAAACCTGTTTACGCACTCAGTGTGGGGACTCTCGGACACCCAACACTTTTGGACTACCCACTAAGCACCTCCCCTGTCAACCTGAGAACCTAGCCTGGTACCGTTTGATACATTACATCGGGCTAGGCCCCGTGTTCATACGCCTAGAGGCGCCTTCGGATTATGAGAATCTCTTCTCCAGCGGGAAAGTAAGAAGCGGGAAGAACTGCTACAAAAGAGTTCCTCCCCACCCAAAGGCCTCTCAGCGCTCCAGTATGACTTTTTGAATACCAACACTGCTCGAGCATATTGTGCCACACGATTCCATTTGTCAACCGTTTTCAGCGTTTCTCCGACCATAGTTTCCGTGCGGAGCTCTCCAATGAAGAGGTCCTCGCGCTGATTGCTCTATATTTTGCAATAGCAGAATGTGTGATAGGCGTCATTCAACTCTCCTGCACAAAACACACAGTTGGGAGACCGTACTCTGTCAATCTTGTGCAGGTAGGAATGTGCCCTTGAGTCTTGCTCCCGGGACTGTTGCCGATCGCTGAAAAGCGACGACTCTCGTCCATGTTTACCTTTTCTCTGCGGTTTTTGCCTCTGCGCAGGTGAATTCTTCTGCGCTCTCTCACAGGAAGGGCGATGGGCATCATCTCTGCAATTACCAGCACTGCCGGAGACTGTTCGATATGCGCATGAGATTCGCAACGCTGTTTGTCTTTGCACCTGTACCAACTGCTTCCGGTGTAACTCCTTGCTGAGAGCGTCACCCCACAGCTCTGACTGATAGAGTAGAACCGACTGCACAACGCTCATCAGGAGTCGTCTCCTTGATGTGGCGGGCCCCCCTATGATGGCCATTAATCGGGTGAGTGCCGTTACACGCACTGCAGCCTTGTCAGCTGTTGCCCTGATTTGTTGGGAAAAACTCATCTTCGAGTCTATTAGGACGCCCATGTACTTTACTGCTGATTTCGATTCGACCAGGTCGTCCCCTATACTGATAGGCCTTACTGTGAGGATTCTCTTCTTTGTTGTGGTGAAAGTTTCGGTTTTTTCCAGTGCCAGCTCGAAACCATAAGCAGTCATCCAGTCCATTATCTTCCATATTAACTTATTTAGTCTGAAATGCACATGGTCTACTGTGCGGCCAGCGACTAGCGCCACGACATTGTCCGCATAGCCGATTAAGCGTGACTCATTCGGAAGCTCAAGCTGCAGCAGTCCATCGTACGAGATGTTCCGTAAGTCCGGGCCAAGGATAGAACCCTGAGCTGCACCAGAAGTACGAATCGCCTTTCGGCTACCTTCCTTCGAGTCGTAGAGTATGCTGCGGTCCTTCAGATAATCCCTCAGAACCCGCGCCAGATAAACTGGTACTTAAAAATGCTTTTCAAGCGCTTCCGGGATATCCGCCCATCTAGTGCAGTTCAATGCGTTTCGGACATACAGAGTAACAAGCAGGACGACCTGTGGAAATACTGTGTGAGTCCGCACGTTAGACCGCGCTCAGCACTTCTCCGATTGCATCGATTGTGGAGCGGCCTGCTCTGAAGCCATAGTGCCGTGGAGATAGGTCCCTGGCAGCAAGAATCACATCAGCGAGTCTTCCCCTGATAACTTTTTCAAGAACTTTTCTGGCCGCGACAAGCATACACAGTGGGCGGTATGCAGCTGGCGATTCAGGACTCCCTACCCCGTGGTAATGAGCACAAGTTTCGCTACCTTCCAGCACTCTGGGAGCAATCCTTCGCGCAGAAATGCGTCGAACGTGCGTTGAACTTTTGTAGCACCATTTGTAGCACCTCAGCTGCGGTCCCATCTGGTCCTGGAGCCTTTCTGGCTTTCATAGACAAGACTGCTATCTCCAATTCGATCTTCGAGAAAAGTGGGATTTCAATAAGTGTTTCATAGTGAACGGCTTCAACGATGGCGGGATGGACAGGGAAAAAGGCCCACACGATTTCGTCCATCTTTTCTGCCTCGTATGGGTGAGACGAACTTTGGAGACCGAGCTTCCACATCACTTTTTTTGTAGCCCAGGCCCCATGGATCCCTGTTAACGTCATCCACCAGGTTTTTCCAACGACTGGCCTTGTTGCTGTTGATAAGTCTGCAGAGGCATTTTCTAGATGACTTGTAAGCTGCTAATCGCATACATGCTTCTTCACAGGTCCAAGCTCGCGAAAAATGAGAAAATGATGGATTTTCCAAGCTTAGAGAGATCGATTTCCAGCAGAAATTATTTTGTTAATTTGTGCTTACTGTTCTCGAAACACGCTTATGTTTTGAGCCAGGTTCCAGGGTTCCAATTTTTTTTAAAGCGTAAATATAAGAAAAATAAGGCATGGAGTACTTATGTCCAATATATTAATTTCATGACAGATGTGTAGAAGTTCCAGCTTAAATTTCAAAATTTAATTTTTAGAGATAGAGTAAGAAACCTTGTTACTAAAATATTTTCAACTTATATCAATTGATAGATATTTCAGTAGTTATTGTCACGGTTGCGATTACGATTTAAAATTTTTTCACGTTGAGCCATCAACTCTTCTGCAGTGATTTGAACTTGACATCTGTTGGCAAAGCGATGACATTTCATATTAGTGCAACATTCCGAATCGCTTCCACACTGAAAACAACAGATGTTTCTTTATTATGTACCCAAGAAAAAAATATCTATTTTGTTGTTGTTGATACTTACAGGATCCCCATGTCTTTTACATGCTGCCATTGCACAGGCAATCAACATAGCCAAAAGAAGGATAACTTTAAAGTTCATGTTTTGATTTTCTTAGAATCCTTTCCGAAAGCAACCTGAAAAAAATATACAAATGAAATTTTTAACATTTCATGAGAAAGAAAAAAAAATTCTTGAAAGACGTCAATGAAAATTTGTATATTTGTAAGCTCTTTATTCACCACATCAAAATGCGATTTTCACAATTTTATCACAATGATGAAATGTTCCCAAGACTGGGCTTATCCTTATGATAAAGTTCTGAACATAAAGATATATTTAGGTTGGAATAAAAGCGGTTGAGGTTAGGAAGATTGTTATTACAACAGGAGCAAATGCCATGAGCAGGACCCACGTTTTAGGTCAGTAAGCCTGGGCAAAAGGACTGGATCAGACAGTTCAATTTTTCGTTCAATTCACATTTCAGAGAAACTTGCTAAAAAGAAAAGGTTAACGTCAGTTTATTTTTCCTCAAAGTTCACCGGCCAGAAGGGTTTTCCCAAAAGTGCTGAATAGTGGCGAGGTTCGTTCTGATCAGTAAGCAGAAGGGGAATCCTGAGTCGCAATTTAAATATGGTCCACTATGTGTGCTGGACATGGCTAGATAAATTTAAAAAAAATATCAAGGGAAGACTCGCAGACGCAATTCATCATGTCCGTTTCAGGATAGCTTGCTCTATGATTATAATTGGAGAAAGGGTGAGTACGGCCTTGCGTGGTATTGCATACAGCAGCTTAACTGGACGGCTTGTCCAGCTGGTTAGTTTTTTTTAATGGTTAGGAGAGGTAAAGGCTATTTACGCCCTGAGTGTCGGACTGCCGGTGGCAACCAGACTTCCGACTAAACACCTCACCTGTCGCACCGAGAATCAAGCCTGGAACTGTTTGTCAGATTACTTCGAACTAGGCCTCATTTATCGTCACCTAACGGCGCCTTCTGGTTATGGGAAATCCCTCTTTCAGCACGGATGGATAGGAAGGAAGAGAATTGCCGTCAGAGAGATCCCCCTTCCGTCTTCGCCGCCAAGCGGTCCATGATGTCCTTGCAAGAAGCATATTGTGGAGAGGAGTTCCAATCCTCTCCCCGAAACCGCCTCAGGGACCGCAATGCACAGCAAAGTCTTCACTATTATGAATTTGTCGCTCAGAGCTCGTGATTTATTCAGAATCAAAATAGAACTTGAAAAACCTTGTTAACGATTTCACGCGAGCTTGAACAATCAACGAGCTTTTCCATCTGGGTAATGAGTACAAAGCTCATATTACACCATTTGATGATTGGTGTAATTCTTACCGCAGCGTACTCTACTGCATTAAGGAAAGAAATCGAAGGAGGTTTGACTGCAGGGCGGAAGCTGTTGATTCAAGTCTATATTTAACAACATTTATTTAACAAGTCTGTCAACAAGAAGTTGATGCTCCTTATTTTAAGCCCATACAAGCGCAAGCCTAAACATTGGGTGATTATGGGTAATAAATTAAGAATAATAGGGGTTCCCGTGAAAGAGTTAACCTTAAAAAAAATTTAACTCTTATGATGTGCCCAAAGCATTAGTGAGAATGAGTTCTAGTCTTCTCAATGAATCTGTTTTTAAGACGCGAAAAGCCGGAAGAGACTTTAAATCGAAGCGAAGTGCTATCGTTATGAGAGTCAATGTAAGGCTTAGCAACAAAAACTTTCACTCACGAGGACTGATTTTATTCTAGTAGTTGTTGAAAGAACTCTCTAAAAACTCAGGCTAGCTTGAACGTTTGTTCTTTTTTATCCACTCGGCAATGAACTGTGAATTCTTGTTATATCAGATGACTTCGATATTATGACAGATGACCTTCGATATTAATTATTGTTCGAAGAATTCTTAATACATGTTTAGTATTTTAAATATGAAGCAGATCAGTGGTGAGTATGGCATTACTATAACCTGTACGAAACTTGACGATGATAAGTAGAAAAGCCAAGAAATCACTCATCGGACTCGATTGACGATGAAGGTGAGTAGCTTTTTTGAGTTTCCAAATGGAGGATACGTTCTATGGGCTATATTAGACTATTTTTTTTGGGGTTATGGAGGCGAAGACTATTTACGCCTTAAATGTCGGCCTACCAGCGGCACAAACCCTAATGGACTACCGACTGAACTCCTCCTCGGTCAATTGCAGTACTTAGTCTGCAACCGCTTAACACATTACTTCGAGCTTGGCCTCCCAATTGTATGCCTAATGGCGCCTTCGTGTTAAAGGAACTCTTCCTCGATTGGGAGAAGAAAGAGAATTGCTCCCTGCACCCTCGGTGTTTCCAAACGATCAAGTATGACTTTTTGAGTTATAAGAATGGAATCAGTGTTACGTTGCATCTGAATCTATTTATTGGCCAACTTTAGCAACTTTTCCCCATGCTTTTGACTGAGCAACAATAGCGAATCGTTGATGAGTCGTACGGCCCATCTTCCCTTCGGTTCTCTCGTCGGTAATGTATCGTCTTTCATCGCTACGCTGACGTACTCTTTAATTGTTTGATTCGTGTCTTCAGAAGTAGCTTCTATTACGCTTTCTTGCAAGGGGGGCGATAGGTGATCCTTGTGATTACGAACACTGCCGACTCAGGGTCTCTACTAGCGTAGAGACTTTCAGCAAGCCCCGGTATATAACTGATAGTTCCGACTCTACTAATGTATCCCCGACACTCATCGTTTTACTCTAGGGATCCTTCTTTTTTGTCAGGATGGCCACATCAGTTTTCACTAGTGATAGGCTAAATTCATTTGTGGTTATCCAGCTCCCTATGCGATGCATATGCGCGTTTAGCGCTTCTTATTTGCGCTTGCTCGAAAGTAGGCCCAACGCACATTATTCACGTGGCCAATCAGTCTCGAATCGCCAGGCAGTTCGATTTTGAGGAGTTCAATTTCATCGTTGTATGAGATGTTCCACAAGGATGGTGCCTTTGGCCGAACTTGATGTGACTTCAGGTAATTCAGGTAAAGTATCAAGAGCAGGATTTTTTGCTTAGAATGAGTTTGATTAGAAATCATTGTGGAAATTACCCGCCGGTTAGACCACAGTCATCTGTAAAACTGTATCTATAGACGAGCCCCCTGCTCTGCAACTGTGAGAAACTGTAGAAAGGTCTCCAGCGGCTTGGATAACGAAAAGAAGACTATATTTGGCGTCACCAAAGACACGTTGAGGCCCGTAAGGGGTTGCTGCGCCACAGAACGATAAGAAATGTTCCTACTCAACTTATGTTCCATAAGTCTTTAGAGGCAATCGTTCCAACTTGCAATTCGTATTCCTACAAACAATTGCCACGATTAATTTTTTGAAAAATTATTCAAAATTTACTGAAGAAAAGAGAAAAATATTTTTTTCAGTTTCTATGTTATAGACGAGGTACGGCTGAAAACTTTCAGACAGTTCGCCAAGATAGGTTTTTTCTGACAGCATGTATGTTCTAACTTTTTTTTTGGGTAGAGAGGTGAAGGCTATTTTCGCCTTGAGTGTCCGACTCCCAGTGGCACAACGGACCTACTGGACTACCGACTAAACAACTTCCCTGTCAACCGGAGCGCCTAGCCTGGAACTGTTTGACACATTACTTCGGGATAGGCCTCCAATTTTACGTTTTTTGGCGCCTTCATGTTACAGGGATTCCTTTCTCCAGCTGGAAGGAGGATTGATAGAGAAGGAGACCCTCCCCCTTCGATGCCTCCAGCCGATCAAGTATGCCTTTTATTGTAGCCAGAATTGCCCGAGCGTAATGTACCACCTGCTTCCATTTGTCAACTGATTTCAGCATCTCTTCGATTAGGCTATCTCAACGGAGATCTCCCACTTTTTCAGCTAGATCACCGCGCTGTTTGTCCAATCTTCTGCATGAAAAATGTATGACAGGCGTCATCCTTCACACAATCAGGAGTATGATATATGCAATCAGGAGACCGTAACTTACCTATCTTGTGCAGGTAAGACTTAAAACAACCGTGTCCGCTCACTGGGTCAGGTAGAAGTCAGTCTCACCATGCATTCGACTGAGCCACAATCTCAAATCGTTGATGAGCCGCGCAGTCCATCTTCCTTTTAGCTCACGTTCACATGATTGGTGCAATTTGTCGAGAGTGCATCGTCTTTCATCGCGAGCAACATTTTCTTTATTACCCTTGTGCCTTCGGAGGTAGATTCTTTTACGCTCTTTAGCAAGGAGAGCGATGGGTATCACCCCTGCAATTACC
This sequence comes from Stratiomys singularior, assembly GCA_954870665.1. Taxonomy (NCBI): domain Eukaryota; kingdom Metazoa; phylum Arthropoda; class Insecta; order Diptera; family Stratiomyidae; genus Stratiomys; species Stratiomys singularior. The sequence continues at coordinate 83,507,919 of OX940879.1, read as the reverse complement.
AACCCCGCTGGCTCAGAGACTGAACGGTATGCTGATGCAATCCACAGTGCTCCTCGTCTCTGCACCTGTGCCAGCCGTTTTCGGTGCAGTTCCTTGTTGAGAGCTTCACTATATATCTCTGCTCCATATAGAAGCGTAGATTGCACGACACACATCAGCAGTAGCCTTTTTGTTGGACTTGGTCCCCCATGATTTGGCATTAGTCGACTAACTGCCGAGACTCCTGTTGCGATCTTGTTTGTCGTTGCCTTGATTTGGTCTGAGAAACTCAGCTTAGAATCTATGAGCAAGTCCAGATACTTAACTGATAATTTCGACTCTGATAATGTGCCCCAACTCGGACCATTTTTACTCTAGGGATCCTTTTCTTGTCAGGAAGGCCACTTCAGTTTTTCGAACGCTATGTTAAACCCATGAGTGGCCCTACCCGGCGCATTAGTACATTCAGCCTTAATTGCGCTTCATCGACTGTGCGCCCAGCCACTAGTGCCGCAACATCATGTGCATAGCCATCTGCGTAGTTGTAACCTTAAAGACAAGGAAACCGACTAATCTTATACACAACAATAAACATGACAGCCCAGTTTCACTGTTAATAATAGCTTCGACCTGAAAATTTATGAATAAATGTTTGCAACTGGCTGGCGCCAATTTTTCTTTTCGGGTCCTTTCAGTTTTCCAACTCCGCCACTTTGTAGGAAATTTGCCTATGTCGCGTTTATTTTTCCCCACTTCTATAACAAGTCTCTAACCTACCATAATCTACTAAAACTTTTCCAATTTTCCGCTTAACAGCATTGTGGTCTGAATTTTAATGCATAATCTAAACTAATATCAACAAGTTAAGTTCAAGAACAATATCATAATAAACGCAATACATACATTTTCGTGTTTTGCCGAAGGAAGAACAAAAGCAGGCTCGTTTGCGACGCAAATTAGTCATTTTTCAAGCACACGTGAGTGAAGAATGGAGAACACCAGCATAGCGCCAATCAACACAAGTGGCGTGTCCTAGATTTGCTTAGATAAGTTTCCTATTTTTCCAGGTAGTAATTAAGATTTCATGGAAACGTATTAACACTTCAAAGCATCTGATGTTAGACGCAAATGGAAGAACATACAGCATTAGTTTGTCAGGTTAACGACGTAACGATATAGAAGTCTTCATTTCGTCAAGGATATCGAATTCCTCCTTGGCAACCGTTTCGCAACATTTGTCATTATAAATGATTTCACTGACAAGGTGCCCGGCAAAGATAATAGATGTTGGCTGCTCTGACAATGGCATCATTCTTCCATTAAGTCTGAGTAGACACTTCAGCGAACTTAGTGCCTGCTCGCGTCAATGCATCCGCTAATTGGAAGTGTTCATGTATCCTGACGCTGATGTCACTCCACTTATTCTGGTACCTATTCTTCGTTCACATCTAAGTTGAGCAGAAATAGAAACGTATTATAACACTACTTAACAGGACGATACAATAACGTCTGCTCTTGAAAGGTAGTGACATGTATCGTGCCTACGAACTTGGATATCCTGTTTCAATGGTGAGAACACGTCAGGAGCCTTTAAAATGAGCAACAAACTCACAGTAGTGCCATCCATTGAGCATTGTTCACAATTATATAGGAGATGAAAACGTGCAGGGTTTTGTTTTCCGACTTAACCCGCAGGGACTATTCCCAGAAATAAATGGAGCCAACTACAGTCAGGGAGTTTCGTGATATGAATAGAAGTCACATTATCGCAAACAACATCAGCGACGAAAACGTTGGATTTAGCCCACCGATGACGGCCTCAGTGGCCTAAGCAGGATTATGGCGGCGTTATTTTATGCTGGTAATACTGTTCTTATGGTAAAATATTGCACGTGCCGGAGTGGGTGAACGGGGAGCTAATGAAGAAGACAAATATCCAAGTCACGCACAAGTCCGCAGTAAACGTGTAGCAATCATAGAAAAAATCCGTGGAAAATGGATTTTATGTCATTTTCCACTGTACGTAGTCGAAATCTGAGATACATTTTAATCAATTTTGCGGTTAAAGCTAGTCAGCTGTGTTCCTTGATAATTTCGGAGCTTCGTATATCGACGGTGAGTTTGAAAGCAAATTGTATTTACTATAAAGATTTGGGAAATGTCCTTCACTTGCATGATAAAAGAAAATCCATTCATCCGGCTCAGTTGCAACGGTTGGTGTCAATAGAAAATAACTTAAATTGTAAAGTGAGCCCCTATCTCATCATTTGACGCCCTGTCATTTTTCGTCCTTTTCGTCGTTCATGATTTTTTTGTCTTCAGAAATGTTTTCAAAACTTTACTAAGTCGTGTGACGTGATTGAATTCCGCTGCTTTTGAGATGCTGAACAGGCAATAGTTGCCTGTATGAGTTAAGGATTCTCTAATATATTGGGTCATAAATTTAAAGCTGAGTTGAAATCTGGTGAATTTCCTCGCCAGTTCAGCAACACCTGTCTGAAAAGCTCAAATATCGCTACAAAAGTTCTTAAAGCCGTTCACGGTCTGGCTTCATTTTGCATCAGTTAGACTCGTTCTCTACATGGATTTAATTTTTGGTTCTCTTTCGGAATTTCCGGTAAAATTCTGCCTAAACAGGTAGAATCTCAACTCCATAATTGTTGATATTCGTCATCCATTGACTCCACAATTCCAATTACTTTTCAGCAAAGTGAAGTATGCTCCAATTACAACTGCTGCCGCTGCCAGCTGTCATTACCGTCAGATCGATTTTCAAAGGTTCGATTCAGAATATTGATACTGATTGCTAATTTATTTAAGATTCAAGAAATTATAACCGGTCTTCAATGTTACAGCATCTTACTCAGTTGTCAATGTTCCCTTCAGCCCCAGTATATTCATCGGATATATCACTGTACCGTCGTTGCAGAAACTTTCTTATTTCATTGGAGCATTTTCGGAGACAATCGGAAAGAAGTCGCTTTGATACGAACCGACTACTTAGATCTTGTTTACTTTTTTTTGGCAAGTTTTGGAAAATTTTTTGATGGTTTCAGAAATGAGCTCGGTTCGTTCACAATTCCTTGCTTTATCTGCCACGAACCCTTTATATTATTGACACCATTTTTGCGGTTATATATTTGAAATTGAGTGTTTTGGAAGTTTGGAGGTCGGTCTACCCCAGAGAAAGCAAAGTTTACATTACCATTGGCTTTTGAACTCTTTAGGAAAACGTCTAACGTCAAAAAGTATCTTATGGTGAGTACGGAAGTGGGATCTCTCTGTCGGCAATCCTTTTCCTTCCCCTCCATCTGTGCTAAAAAAGGGATTTCCCTTAACTAGAAGGCCCCGCTAAGCGATGATTGATTAGGCCTAGTCCGAAGTAATTTGACAAACAGTTCCAGGCTTGGTTCTCGGTGTAACAGGGGAGATGTTTAGTTGGTAATCTAGTTGCGAATGGCAGTCCGACACACAGAGCGTAAATTATTCTCATTTGAGTTTTTATTCATTTTCATTCATGAACTCGTATCAGAGATGGGCACAAAGAGACATCACACGGTTTTCAAGAATGTTAAGCTTCCATATTATCCCTTCGTTTTCAAACCAAAGTGTCATGAATTGATTGTGGCTCGTATGTAGCCTGAAGGATTATGGTTTTCATTGCCGTCCACTATTACCTTAAATGGCCCTGAATGACATATGTACTATGACTCGACTTTTGAACTGAAAGTGAAGTCCTGGGGTTATTTGTGGTAGGGAGGTGAAGCCTGTTCACGCCCTGATAGTGGGACTATCCACTAAACACCTCCCTTGTCACCCTGCGAACCTAGCCTGGAACCGTTTGACACATTACTTCGGGTGAGGCCTAGTGTTCCTACGCCTAGAGGCGCCTTCGGATTATGGGAATCTCTTCTCTAACGGGAAGGATGGGAGAAGAAGGAAGTGCTAGAAAAGAGATTCATCCATCCCCGATGCCTCCCAGCGTTCCAATAAATATCCCAGCTTTTTTCAATATCAGCACTGCCCGAGCATTTTGCGCCACGCGGTTCCAATTGTCAACTGTTTTCAGCATTACTCCGACGATAGTTTCCGGACAGAGCTCTCCAATTTCACTGAGTAGGACCCCTCACTGCTGGCTCCACCTTTTGCAGTAGAAGAATGTGGGACAGGCGTCATCCGGTTCCCCTGCACAAAACACACAGTTAGGAGACCGTGGTCTGTCAATTTGGTACAGGTAGGACCGAAAACAACCGTGCCTGCTTAAGAGCTGGGTCAAGTAGAAATCGGCCTCACCATGCACTCGACTGAACCACGGCCTCAGGTCAGGGATCAGACGTGCAGTCCACCTTCTTCTTGTGTCGTGCTCCCAGGACTGTTGCCAATCGCTTAGAGAGCGACGTCTCTCTTCCCTGGCGATCTCTTCTCTTCGATCTTCACCTCTATGCAGGTAAATACTTCTGCGCATTTTTGCAAGGAGGGTGATGGGTATCACCCCTGCGATTACCAGCACTGCCGCCCCGGAGACCGTTCGGTATGCGCATATGATTCGCAATGCTCCTTGTCTCTGCACCTGTGCCAACCGCTTACGGTGTAACTCCTTGCTGAGAGCGTCGTCTCACAGTTCTGATCCGTAGAGTAGAAGCGACTGCACAACGCTCATTAAGAGCCGTCTCCTTGATTTGGTGGGCCCCCCTATATTGGCCATTAATCGGGTGAGTACCATCACACGCGCTGCAGCTTTGTCAGCTGCTGCCGTGATTTGTTGGGAAAAACTCATCTTCGAGTCTATCAGGACGCCCAGGTACTTTACTGCTGATTTCGATTCGACCAGCTCGTCCCCTATGCTGATAGGCCGTACTCTGGGGATTCTCTTCAACGTTAGGATGACCACTTCGGGATTTTCCAGTGCCAGCTTGAATCCGTGAGCGGTCATCCAGTCCATTACCCTCCGCATTAACGTATCGAAGTCCTGGGGTGGTGAGCATGATGTTTCAGACATCGTTGCAGTTAACGCTTGCACTTCGCTTGCTTTGAGCGCGAACAGCTCCAATGTATGGATCATAGCGTCTCCGTCCTATAAAAGCTAAGTTATGACATGGAATCTATTTAAAGTTCACGCCCTTTGATATGTAGCGAAGGTTCCTATCAGACGTACTCACGATATGTGTCGGTTTGGCGGTTTTGTTGATTTTGAATATTTGCCTTAAAAAGAGCTGGTCCCAATCCTCGAGCCCATAAAGATGATCAAACAAAAAAGAGGAGATGGGGCTCCAAGAGGGGTTCGTCATCCATAATTTCTCAGCAATCGCATGCAAAAGATAATATTAAATCGGGAATTCAGGGACAACTACAGATTCTCAACTCATTCGGGCAGAGCGAGTAAACCATGCGACCATTGAGTCATTTTGAGTACCTGCGTTGATTAAGTCAAACTTTTCAGTAAATTTGTAACATGATTTGAGATTCATCATTCATCTCCCCTTACATCGTTATATGGTTCCAGTTTGCAGTAAGGACGTTCTACTTTTATACTGGTAGAAACGGAACCGACCTATCCCTGAGGCTTGCACGAACAACGCCGCCCTGATCAGGACTTACTGCCATGATACTCCCCGAAACTTTCTTACTAACTTCTCGTGGTCCCTGAATATGCATGGATGACGTTCGCTTAAAGACTCACAACGAGACTCCACATGGTAGTATTTACTAGATGTGCGCAAAAGTTTTTGTCAGCTTTTCAATATGCATTTTCTTTCAAGTGAATATCACTAACCCTTAATCCCATAACGTCAGCAGGTAGCATTCTGGAAACTTCATTATCGTGAGTTTCGTGACTCGACAAAAACTTGAGTCCGGCAGAACGGCAATCGGCTTATCGTCTTCGACAAACTATTCAAAAAAACATTCAAAATGACAAAAAATTGGAAACAGACTCCAGACATCTATATAAAGTATATTCCTATATAGGAGCCCGCGGAGTATTCATCAGAATATAAGCAAAATTTATGGTTAGAACGTGCTAACATAACGAGTATGTCAACAGTGGTTCAGTGCTTTCGTAATGAAGAACGACATTCATGACCACGACGGCCAAACGAGGTGACAGATGTTGATCTATTAGAAGTCATACAAACATCTGATAAGAGTAGTATCGCAGAATTATCGAAGAGGTTCCAGATCCACAAAATGACTATAAACAAAGAATTCATGCGTTAGGCTATGTAGTAAAGTTGGATGCTTGAGTACCCTACGAAGTTTTGCATAGAAACAAGGAAGACAGAAAGTCTGCTGTGATGCCTATCTAGCTCGCTATGTTAATGAAGAATGGTTACTGAAATTAAAATGTGGGTCCTGTAAAATAAAGCGAAACAGCATCGTACGATTTCCAAAAGAGATGAATCACCAGGACCAACTTTAAATCAGGCTTGTGTCCATTGTTTGTTGGTTTTCTCAAGGAGTTATTTATTGAGAGCTTTTAGAGTGAACCAATTGATAAATGCGGACTTTTATTGCAGAAATTTTAGCGACTTCAATAAGTAATTTATGATAAATGTCCTGCACTAGTTAATCGTCCCGCGGTGTCATCTGTCACCACGGTAATGCGAACCACATACAGCTGTAGTTACCGAGAACAAATTAACAAAGATTGCAGGGAAGAGAATACAACACAGAATGATTTTCGTGCAGGACTAGTACACATTTTCGAAGGTTAGAAGGAGAATTTTTATAGCAACTGTCTGAACACTGAAGACTGCACGTATGTCCGGTGCCAATAGTAAGCTCGGCCGATATGCTTTCAACTAAGATCCTAGTTCTAGTAATTTAGCTAAGCGTTGAAGGACCGTGGGAATGTCAACTCTCTTCGGGTCCGATCGATCCACAGTTTAAAGCCAACTTTACGAAGAAAACTCTTGTGAACCAGATCTAACCAACCTATGTGTAACCAAGCGACCAAGAAAGGAAAACTAGAGATGACTACAATTTGTATTTTTTTTTTTTTTGGGTAGGGAGATGAAGGCTATTTATGCCCTGAGTGTCGGACTCCCAGTGGACCTACTGGACTACCGACTAAACACCTCCCCTGTCAACCGGAGCGCCTAGCCTGCAACCGAAAATTTATATTAGATGCATTCAAGGTAGACGCATGTGGAAGGTTTGATAAATCTTTCCTCACTGCCATCTTCATCGAAGAGACTGGACCACGGTATGTAAATAAAGAAATGAGCATTGCAGGGGACGCGCCGTGAAGTTTGAACTTTCTCGAGCTTTGAATGTTCGCTCGCGCGATGGTGTATTTTCGGAGTGCTGGACGGCCTTTCACTTATTGGTAAAAAGTAAGAGAATGTCATGTTTGCCCACTATGTAGGCTATTCAGTAACGGAAATGATCTCAAAAGTTTCATCAGAGGAGAACGCGCTGATGCGATTCATGCTGCCATGGAGCTATTTTCACGATGGTATGACCTTGATTTTGATTGAGAGTTGATGGCTCCACCTTGAATGGTACAATGGTACGGACAATGAAGCCCAAGTTTTGCATGAGTTTTTTTCACTGAGTTTTCAAAAACGGAACGACCTGGTTTGAAACAAGGTGAACCCGCTTGCTGACATATTTGGATCATTCAAAAGGAAAACAACTCTACTGTAAAACCAGAAAGATTCTTTTTCGACAATGGCCATTTTTATACGAATCCAATGAGAGAAGTTAAACTTGAAGTACTGGTGTTGGAAGATCTCCTGGTCCGAAAGGAATATTACATATGCAAGTCAATGGAGGCAGACTTAGAGCAAAAGGCTCAACTCTTTGTTAGCGTGGTGATCTTCCCAATTGCATCGTTAATTTTTCCACTGCCAACAAAATACTGGCCGAAATCAGGACGAGCATAATGTATGAAACGACAAAGCTGCGTTGTGAAAGGGGTTTCAGTTAACATTGCGGCAGCCAAAAAACAGCGAAAAGAGTGATTTTAATGTTTCAAATCTGCTTATTCGACCAGTGATCTTCAGACGGTGCTTCTCGACGCCCACATGCTCCCATATTAATAGTGGCCACAAAAATTACTACGCATAAAACGGAGTACTACAAAAAAGAAGCCCAGCGAAGGTGAATCTGGAAACTTGCACGCAATAGATCTCGATCCGCAGCTCTTAAGCCAGACTGGATATGCCTCCGAAAACTCATCAATGACACTGAAGATGGCATTGCAACGATTTGATTAAGACGAAGGTCCTCATTCGTGGGGCCTGGCTAAAGTTTAAACATCGTGAAACTCGGCTCGTTTCGTACGAATCAGAACAACTTGGGCCTTTTCTCAATAGAGAAACGGTACGACGATAAACTTGGAGAATAAAACTTTATCCATGAAGGAAGGAATGTTGCTGAACTACTTAGGATTGAAACTATGGTGCTACGCAAAATGCTTGACTTTCTCTATGACGTATCGCTAATGTCTCAAAGTATCAGGATTCCGAGAGACTATCTGAAGGATCGCAGCCTACTCTACAACTCGAAGGAAGGTAGCCGATAGACGATATTTACTTCAGATGTCGCTTAGGGCTTAATGCTCGGCCTGGACCTGTGGAATGACCAACTTCCTATGACAGACTGCTGCGGCTTGAACTGCCGAATGAGTCACGATTGATCGGCTCTGCGGACGATACGGGGATGCTTATCGCCGGACGCACAGTCGGCCATGCGCAACTCTGACTATGTTACTGTGGCAAGTAATGGGACGCGAAGACCGCTCACAGTTTTAGGTTGGAACTAGAAAAAACCGAAGTGATCATCCTGACAATGACAAGGAGAATCCCTAGATTCATAACCATCAGTATTAGGCGCTGTTTGCATCTAAATCAGCAGTGAAATACCAGAGCGTCGTCATAAATTCGAAAATGAGTTTTTCCCAACAAATCACACCAACAGCTAACACTGCTGCAGTGCGTGTAACGGTACTCACTAAATTAATAGCCAATATAAGGAGGCTCACAACATTAAGGAGAAGATTCCTGATGAGCGCTGCGCAATGTGTACTTCTCGATGGGTCAGAACTATGGAAAGCAAAGCTCTCAGTCAGAATTAACACCGAAAGCGGTTGGCTTAGCTGCAGAGACAAGGAGCTCTGCGAATTTTATGTGAACATCAAACAGTCTCCGGTGCGTTAGGACTGGTGGCCATAGAGGTGATACCAATACCCGTCGTTGCGAGAGAGTGCAGAAATATTGCCTGCGCAAAAACGAAGACAATAGAGAAAATGTCTCCAGGGAAAGAGAAAACGCTCTCTCAGCAATTGTCACAGCAACAGTCCTAGAAGCAAGACACAAAAGCAAGGTGAACTGCATGTCGGACCCTGATCTGAGGCTCAATCGGGGGCATGCTGAGGCTTATTTCTACTTGAACTAGCCTTTAAACGGGCATGGATGTTTTCGGAACATTGAAGGGTTACGATCTCCTAACTGTGTGTTTTGTACAGGAGAGATGGATGACGCCTGCCGTCTATTATTCTCTTAGTAAAAAGTATGTGAGTAAGTAGCGCGGTAATCTCTTCAGTGTAATTGGAGAGCTCTGCCCAGAAACTATGGTCGGAGAAACGCTGAAAACGGTTGATAAATGGAATCGCGTGGCACAATATGCTCGAGTAATGCTGATACTTAAAAAAGCCATACTGTAGCGCTGAGAGGCCTTAGGGAGGGGAGGACCTCTTTTCTAGCAGTTCTTCCTGCTCCCTTCCGTCCCGCTGGAGAAGCGATTCCCGCAATCTGAAAGCGTCTCTAGGCGTAGGAATTCCAAGCCTAGACCGAAGTTGTGTGTCAAACGGTTCCAGGCTAATTTCTCGGATTGACTGGGGAGAGTGCTTGGTCGGTAGTCCAGAAGCATTGTGTGTCTGGGAATCTCACTATCAGAGCGTAAACAGCCTTATTCTTCCGACCACAAAAAATGGTGCAGGGTGCTGGAAGATTGTTCGTTTATTAGCAAGTAATAGAAGGATCCCGAGTTGCCCATCTGCAGACCATTCACTATGTAGGCTCTACAGGAAATGTTCTTGAACAAAAAACTATTCAAGGGAAAACTCGCTAATGTGATTGATGCCGTCAGGGACATATCTTCACGGCGATATGGCCCAAATAAGGTTGTTCCACCTTAAATGCCAGTAAAAAACCGTTGAGGTCTCGCCTGTGGACTCATAATGAAGTTCCACCCAACGGTCGTCTCTGCTGTTTATTCTGGACATGACAGCCCAGGATTTGCATGAAGTTTCATATGAAATTACAGTTAATCCTTGATTATTCAAAAACGGAACGATGTTTTTTGAAACGAACTGAACAGCTGAACACACACTAATCAGCGAAAATACTACGAAAGACGACAAAATGAGACTTCAGAATCTTGACAAAAAATTTTCGTCATGATGAAGTTAAAATAGTTAACAAACATGAATAAGAAAGAATAGGGTCTTCCCTATAAAGTATTGATTAATCCTCTTCTAGTATATGCGAGTGGTCGCAAAGAGGATCAAAGCAAATTCTTCCCTAATTCAAATAATTCTTTATTTGAAAGTCTCCGCTTCCGTTTTTGATTTTCATGAAACTGTAATAATTTCAATAGCTAAACTCACAGGACCTTTATTGCTGAGTGCAGAAGTAAACGAAATGTCTGGGCGGAAATCCGAAAGAATGATAAAGGCAGGATACGATTCCATTCCGGTACAATGGAAAGAGAAAAAAAAAAACAGAGCGCAGGTTCGAGATATTGTTCAAAGGAAAAAACTACAGTAGACGTTGGTGGCGGTTATAATCGTAATAATGTTTCAGTTTATGGGGAAAACGGAAAATTAGAAATATGCAACGATATGGAAAGAGCACTTCCCCTCAGTTTCTTAAAGCTATTAAATGAGGGAAATTCATTTACATTATTATTTCATGCGGGGCATTGTAACTTCATTTAAGAAAAGTTGAATCGAGGGAAACAAAACACAGGCGCTGAAGGACGCACCAGATCTATTCTGCTGGATATTCGTCTGTAAATTTCTAGGATATTTACTTCAATGTTACCAGTGGCGAGTGGAATCTTCGTATCTGCAAAACTTATGCCCGTTTCACGCCAGTTTGAGGTCCCCTAAAAAATTTACCAAGGCTACCATGGTTGAACGCAATCAAGCTTTCTCAGTATGTCTGCGTACTTCATTATCAGTAAAATGCGCAATAAATCTTAACATTAAAAAGAATATTCTGATTTATCTGCTTTTAAGACGTTTTGACCTTCATTGCTCACACAAGATTGTTTATTTATTTTTTTTTGCTAGACAAATTTTAATGCCAATTGAATTTTTCGTGACCTCTCCACGTTTTCGCGGAATTCGGATGCATATTGTAAATTTTTCTGGAATTCATTTCAAACCCTCGCACAAGCCAAGAACAATTCCATTGAAATTGTAATGACGGTGAATTTGAATCAAAATTTTGTCCTTTTTGGGTAGATTTCATTAAGAATTTTTTCAGGTATTTGTTTACTCGATCGAATAAGCTTTCTTGGAATGAGAAATATGGGTCAAGCGATTTCTGTGGAATTTCAAGTAAAAGGCAATACAAATGTCGTTATTAATCGCCTGATTGGATTTTCCGAACAACTTTCCATGTAATTCATTACTTGTACATTCTTGGAAAATCGAATGTCGAAAGCTTCGCGCTCCAATTACTATTAATGTAGTTTCAGTGGAACATTAATTTAAATCATTAATTCGATTAACTTGTCTTATTCATGTAGTTCTAGGAATATTACACATGCAAACAGAGTATGTTTAATAACTGAAAGTGTTGAGTGTGCCGTTTTTAGCGATTGAGAGGGGAGGGGGTTATCAATATGACTTTTATATGACAAAACCAAATGGAAACTATGGGTTGCGAATATTTTTTATTAATGAATTAATTATTTTAGCTGTGTCTTAAACAATTTCACGGAATAATCGATGAATCAAATTATTAATAATTTTACAATATTATTATCAATCTATTCCTTAAATGCATGAGAATCGTCTTATGTCAAAACTTGGACTCGATCCATCTGTTAAGCTATTTATAATATCTTCATTTGAAGCGTTCTTCGGGCAAGGAGCGGAATAGAAGCGGAATAATATCGGAAGGGAAATCTCAAGGAGCCATATCTGACAACTACGCTAGCTGGAGTAAGATTCCCAATTTCCAGCCTCAAAACTATTTGCAACTCTTAAATAAATTTGTAGGATAGTTTTCTACCCCTATTCTTTTCTTTGCTTATACGTAAGTTCGTGCGGCGCCGTGTCCGTCGAAACTTCATGTAAGCTCAGTTGACATTGTACTCTCGCGGAGTGCATCGGTGTGCCGTGTTACGTCGAATAGCATCGTGGGTAGATACACGTTGAAATAGAAAAGTAATTTTTAGACCCAATGGCGTCGTATTTGAGTGAAGAAGAAATTTTAAAAATTTTGAATGACTATTTCTCAGATAACTATGAAGAAATTGATCATCTTTTTGTAAATGATAAAAATCTGAGCGACGTTTCATCGGGAATCGGAAGTGACGAAGATGATAAAAGCGAAGAGCAAAGAGAACAAGATATAACAAGAAAGTTTCAATGGTCAAAAACTCCATCGGAAACTTCTTGAACAAAGACTCATAACTAGAAATATTAGAAAAACACTGTAAGAACAGAATTTGACATCTCTTGAATCATGATCCTTACTTATTACGAATGATATGTATTTTTACATTACTACACAATCTAATAAGAAGATTATTGGAATTTTAGAGGAGGGAACTATCAATGACTTGCCTTTTTACGTTTGATAGTCTGTATAAGTGGAAATCAGGGGTTTTGTTGGTCTTGTGATACTGATTGGTATATTCAAATCCAGCCATGAAAACGTGCCTACATTGCGGGCCATTGATGAAACTGGTCGCAATGTTTTCAGCGTTGTAATGATTTTGAACAGGTTCTTATTCATCTTATTCTATCACGAAAAAAAGAGTAACTGACCACCTGGCTCTTATTTCTTATATATTTGACATGTTTATGTCAAAGTTTGACATGTTGCAGAATGACGTAATGAGTCATATGTGTTTCTGTGATAGGTTCTTAGGTTGACAGAAGAGGTGTTTTGTGAAAAGTCCAGAAGCCTAGCACAGCTGAAACTCCTTTGGACACAAAAACAAATGGAAAGGTTCTTTACAACTTCTTATAAGCGTAATTTCGATGATAAGTGCTGATTTTTCGGAAGAACTTCCATATTTTCATATTAATTTGTAATTTAAACACTTTAAAGGTTCCAGTTCAACTTTTTATATTCTTTCAAATCTATTTCTTGAATTTCTTTACGACTTTCATATCACGAACTAATTTTGAATGCTATTGTACGTAAACTACTGTAGCGTGTTGTAAGTATTATAGATAATCCTTCATCATCTTGTTGCTCGTTAGAATGAGCTTCAAGATTTTCCAGGAGGATCAAAATACGTTTCCAAAGCAATCAAGTCTATGCCAAGCGTAGATACAAGGCAATAATAAATATTTAATAAATATATTGCAACTGAATCGCATTTTGCTTGATGAAGGAACTAGGTACAGATATAGAACCCGTACATATGATTTAGGCTCAAATCAGAACGGATATTGATGGAAAAATTCATGATAACAAACACATCAAGGCAGTTTGTTTTATATACTCTATATAGATACTTTATAGATCCCAGAAAAAAAAACACTCGACAAGAATGATGGAAATTTTTCTGACAACAAAACGATGTACTATGAATTGCTGAATATCGAATCCTTCTGTTTGTTAAGGATGCTACGATACACGTATATTTTTGTACGGTAGATGTTTTAGATGTTCATTTTGTTTTCCGTACACATTTTCTGTGATTCTCATGTGGGTTTTATTGTTTTGTTGTTTATTTCGCCTTTGTTCGTGTGAAGAACTGTCTCCTGTCGGAAACATATCACCATTTTGTTTGGACACAAACAAAAGGTGAATTATTTTTTGAATAATCGACAATAATATTTGAATGGTATTTACAAAATAAAAATGTGTTAAAGTTATCAAGGGGCTGTTACTCTTAAATTTTTGTTTAAATGTAATGTGACGATGCCATCTGGAAATCTGAAACTTTAATCCATGAAGCACCATTACCTAAAAGTAATTGCGGATTTTCCGTAAAGTAATCCGGAACACTCATTGTCTTGGTCTCAATTGATACTTGCAATCATTGTGTAAGAGAAGTTTTGAATAAAATCAGTCCCTTTGACAGTGGTGTCATCATTCAAACTAGTTTGAAGTTATAAAGCCTAGCAAATGAAGGTCTTTTAAGAAGAAACTCGATATTCTTGACACTTGCTCTATCAACAAAAAACGAATAAAATTAAGGGACAACCGAAAAAGTTGTAAGGAGTTGTTTCAAGATTGGTACGAGTTAGAGAACAACTACTGAAACAACTACGGAAACCTACTCAAATGTTAAGGAACAGGAACAGGAACAGGATTTTCTCGAACATTTAAAATTCCCCAAAATCTTCCACGTCCAATAAACCTTCAAATTCACTCAGTACAAAGCCTTCAGTAACGCAAAGACAGGACGAACCCGACTGTGCCGATTGTTTTTCGTGAACCGGATAAATGGACAGGACTAGCAGAAACACTGACACAACGCCAAAATAACTATGGTTCGGCGAAAAGGATATACCTCGGAATACAAATAGTACTCGAAACTACAAAATACCATCGACAAATCATCAAGCTACTGGCTGAAATAAAAATAATCATACTTATTAACTTCGCGAGGAGAAGAAAGTGAATATTCTTCAGCGAGAACTTCATAGCCTGAGCTGTGAAGAAATCTAGGAAGAACTGGTTGCTCAGAGCTTCCATTCCATTGAAGTCTTCTGCACCAAATCATAGTTCGGTACTTCTAAGTTGATCATGGTCTTCTTCCGAAAGACGAGACTACTATATTTAATATAACTGTAGTCTGCCATTAAATATGTGGGGCACTCAACCCACAAAATGGTCTGGTAATGGCCACAACTTCCAACAATTTGGCCATTCCTCGGATAATTGCCACACATACGAGAGATGCGTTTAGTATGATGGACTTCACCACCAAAAAGACTGTAAACAACCGAAGGAACAAACACCAAAGTGCCAAAATTGCAAAGGATGAGCATCCGTCAAGCTACGGAAGTTGTCGCAAAATATAAATAACATCAAGAAGATATTTGCTCCAGCAGCTGCATAAACCAGGGTGTTAGTTAAAGTTTGCCGGTTTTTTCAATAAGTAAGAGACTCAAGTCACAAGGGAATCTCAAAAATTTATTATTCAAAGTAATGACCATTGGATTTTACACATTTTGCTCATCTTTCAGGCGAATCATGGTTACCATTCCAAAAAAACTTTTTCTCTTTCGAGGTAAACCATTCGACGAGCCATTTTTCGACTTCTTCAAAATTGGCGAAGCGCTACTCCGAGAGTGAGTCTTTCATCGATTGCGAAAAGGTGATAGTCGGATGGGACAAGGTCTGGAGAGTACGGCGGGTACGATAATATTTCACAATTCAATGCTTTTAGAGTATTCCTTACCACTTTCGCGGTATAACTTTGCCATGTCTTCAAGCATTCCGGCCGTTTTTCGATCAACGCATGATTCAAATTGATAATTTATTGTCGATAGCAATCCATGTTCACCGTCTCGCCAGGCTTTATTAACTCCAAATACACCACACTACACTGGTCCTACCAAACACAGAGCATTGTCTTACGGCCAAAGTGATTTGGCCTTGGAGTCGATGGGCCGGCCTCACTAATAGGTGAAAGCCATGATTTTTTCGCTTTCGCTTTTTATCGCTTCTCAAAATAAATCCTTTTTTCGTCCCCCGTGACAATTCGATGCAGAAAAGATTTCCTTTCGCACGTTTGAACCAGCATTTCCCGAATGGTTTTTCGATTTTCCATTTGTCTATCGTTCAGTTGGTGTGGTAGCCATTTTCCATACTTTTGGATCTTTCCCATGGCTTTTAAACGCTGGCAAATTGCTCCTCGGTGTTTGTACTAATTGTTGTTGCGATTGGGTTGGGTCTTTATCTAATAGCGCCTGCAATTCCTCGTCTTCGAACTTTTTCGCTGCACCAGGATGTTCATTGTCTGTTAGTTCGAAATCCCCACTTTTAAATTGACGAAACCATGTCTCACATGTTCTAATCACTGGAGCATGTTCACCATAAGTTTCTACCAGCAACCGATGAGCTTCAACAACTTTTTTCTTTTGATGAAATAGGAAAAGCAACGAATGCCTCAAATGCGATTTACTTGGAACGAAACTAGGCATATTCACTGAGGTAAAAAACTATGACGCAATTACTTTGGTAGATTGTAACTTGTGTATTTTTTAAGATCAATGTCTATAGAAAAATCTCACATAGATGCCAAATCATAGAAATGTACACATATCTCTAGCGACATCTATGAGTAAAACCGGCAAATTTCAACTTACACCCCTGATAACAATACAAACACACCAACAAATACTCGAACCATTAACAAGCATAGAAATAAACTGCAACCAAATCAGCCCACGCCTTTATAGCACCAAAGATGGAGCAATCCTTCGCATATATGCAATCTCAGTTTCAATTGATAATGCCAGATATGATGGCAAAGATGATCGATCTATGGCATGTTTTTGGCCCAAAGCATAAATTTCAACTTCTACACAAATAAATAATAATGGTTCTAGTGAATAACATCTACATACTAACGTGGAATGCGAATTCCTTGTTTTACAACATTGAAGAGTTTAAACTATTTATCAGAGATTATTAAATTAAATTAACTACTTAATTAATTAAAATCTACATGAAAACTTTCTTGAAACCCTCAATACGTCTCCACTTCCCTTACTGCATTCTTTATAGCAATTACAGATTTTTTGATGGGGAGGGGGCGAAACAGCCATTCTCGTGAGGAATAATGTGGATTTTCCCCAGAACATAATACCAAAACAACAAGAACAGAAGTCTTCAAAGTGGTAACGAGCTTGTTTTAGTTCGCTGTGATTTTTCTGTGCCAGCCCCAAACAGCTGTGGTTTAGCACAGAAGCGTGACGTTCACCCGTGAGCTCTCACTTTTGGTCAAAGGATGCTTTAATGTCTACCAGTGCGACTAGAGCGCTGTGAGAAGCAACCGAGCTAGGGCTGGGCTTAACAGGTTCATATCACGCGTACAAGGCAGCCAATATTAGATGAACAATACACGACGAGCACTCTAATTACCAGATGAACCCACACACTAATACACCAACCATCTTAGACTTTGGAATTCCATTATAATATAAGAATCCCCGGCGGATCTCTCCATAGCTCAAGAATCGGAGTCCTTAACGAGTTCTTCTCTGAAAAATCTCTGAAAAAAATATTCTCGCGAAAACAAGAAGACAGTACAATACAGTCAAATTTTGCGTCAACGGAAATACTATAAGTAATGGTAATCGGCTACCCTAATCGTCATATCGAAACCAGGCAAAGATATACCTATAAGGACACCTATAAGGACACGTATAAGACACCTACAAGGCTCTTCATTTATCAACCAAAAATAACTGAAAGAGCAATCAATTTCGAAACATATAATTTGGCTACATATATATCTTGGCTACATATGTATTTGGCTTCCGAGTTCCAGCTCACAAAGGTGGTCCAACTGATACATAATAGGATGATACGCGGAAAGTCCACGGGTTTATCTTTGTTTGACATAACGAAAGCCTCAGACAAAGTCTGACATGCAGGACTAATCTTCCAAATGCATGAACTTCATACTCCTATATATACGAGGGTGGGGCGAAAAGTTTCCGGCCTGAGCAAGAAAAACGCTGTTTTTAAATATTTTCTTTGCTTTATTTTTCAACATAATCTCCATCAACACTGATTCATTTCTTTTAACGATGTTCTAGTTTAGTTATACCATTTTAAATGTAAATTCGTCAAGCTCCTCAAAATACTGATTTACAGCTTCGATTACTTCTTCGTCGCTCTTAAATCTTTTACCACCAAGCAATTTTGTAAGGTTGGGAAACAGGTAATAGTCGCGGGGGGCTAAGTCTACAAAATAGGGAGGATGCGGCATCAATTCAAACTTCAATCCGTGGATTTTGGACATGGTAACAATCGACGAACGCGCTGGTGCGTTATCGTGATAAAACAAAATTTTTTTCTTCGCCAAATAAGGTCGTTTAATATGCACCTCGAGCTTCAAACGTTGCAATAAATCTGCATACTATTAACCAGTGATAGTTTTACCCTTTTCAAGGTTATCAATGTATATATTTCCTCTCGCATCACAAAAACAGTAGCCATAAACTTGTTTGCCGATAAAATTTTTTGTTTCCTGTGGAGCTGGTTCCCCTTTTCCAACCCACTGTTTTGACTGTTCATTATTTTCAGGAGTGTAGTGGTGAACTCAAGTCTCATCAACAGTTATGAATTGACGCAATAGTTCGTTTGGATTACGCCTATACAGCGCCAAATTGTTGGACGAAATGCTTTTTGAATCAGTTTTTGGTCGAGCGTTAGCAAACGCGGCACCCATCTTACACACAGCTTTTCCATGCTCAAATGGTTGTGCAAAATATTTCGCACACGTTCAGCTGACATCGTAAGGTCTCAGCCATTTCATGCACTTTCAACCTGCGGTCTTCCAACATTATTTGATGTATTTTCTCAATAATTTCTGTAGTTGTGACCTAAACGGGCCGTCCTGAGCGACGCTTGTCAGAGGTGCTCACACGACCCATTTTAAATTCAGAAACCTACTGCCTCATAGTTAAATATGATGGGGAGGAGTCTCCTAGTGTTGAATCCATCTCTTCTTTTAATTGTTTTGGTGTAAAACCTTTCAAATAGAAGTATTTGATGACAGCACGTTGTTCCAATTTTTCAATTTTCACGAAAACAACGGAAACGTCTCGCGCAATTTGCTGCCAAACGCAAACAAACTTACTGATTGGGCTGAAACTGTACATACAAGCTCGATAGGAATGGTACTGTAGGACTCGCTACCAAAAGTAGACCTTGTGGCGCAGTCTCTTGGTCGGGCCTGAAACTTTTCACCCCACCCTCGTATATTCATTGCTCCAACGCGGAATCTTCCGAGTCAGAAAAGACAAAAAATTTCCCAAAATGCGGTTAATCGAATCTGGAATCCCACTAGGATCGGCTATGTCACCAGTCTTATGCACTTTATACACGTCAGGTTCGCCCTTTCAACATACAACTAGGCAACATACATCGCTTATTCTGATGATATGTGTATTTTCTATACAACACGACAAGCAGAAGTTATCTCTTCAAAACTGCAAAGTTGATACTCTCCTAGAGTACTTCCCCCTAAATAGAAAGAACCCCTCACAACAACGACAAAACCCAGTAAGTATTTATTACGAGCCGGAGACCACAACCTCCCATACAACCACAACCAGATTTTATAGCACAACCAGCTATAAAATCAATACAGACTTGACAGAAACTTGTGTAAATGGGAGGTTACCTTGAGCGCAGGAATGCTCACTGACAAGAATAGAGCAAAAGTGCGCAAACGCATTGACTGCAAGAAACCAACTACGCCAAGGACTCTATCTTTGTCAAAGGGAAGCCACCTGAGAGTGCTCGTACTATATGAGCTTACGCTATGGTTCCCAAAAGACTTGGATTTGGTACCAAGCATGGGTTAAATATCGCATAATAAAATCAAGGTAGGGATTAAATGTGAATGTTAAAAATACAGCAGAATTACATTCGTGTAAGGATCCGTGAAACGAACTATATGTTTTTTGATCATCTGAACTTTCAGATATTTTTGTCTCTGGAATAAATAACAAACAAGTCGTCACTATAAAGTAGTCTTTTGAATAGGTAAGTCTTAACCCCTTCAGTGGAAATGGCGAGTGCCGCTGGCAACCATTTCCTGTGCCAAATTTGACATTGACGGACTATTCCCGCCACATATTTCAATACTTCAAAGCTAGTAGTAGCAATTGCAGTAGTAGAGGTAGTGGTAGTAGTACTAAATTTATTAAATTTGAAAACAACCGTTATGATATTTATACATGGCCTTGGCTCTCTTTTTATCTAAAATTCTCTCATTGTAGATAACGGTACAAGGCGTTTTATAAAAGAAAACAATTGTCATTTCTC
Organism: Stratiomys singularior; assembly: GCA_954870665.1. Lineage (NCBI taxonomy): Eukaryota > Metazoa > Arthropoda > Insecta > Diptera > Stratiomyidae > Stratiomys > Stratiomys singularior. The sequence continues at coordinate 83,487,727 of OX940879.1, read as the reverse complement.
CTCATTCAGTTTCTATGAAACTGTAAAACTGTAGTTTTTAGCAGTATAGCTTGCTTTTTTTAAGGAAGTTGTTTGTTTGAGTTTATATAACTAAAGATTACAAATATATGATACATAACACTAATCTTAATCGTTTTTATTTATGAATATCCAATATAACTCTAAAAAATGCCCCGGAAATAGAAAACCTATTATACGAAAGAGACGATAGTTGCGATTTCAGTGAAGTGGAAGCTATATTTGATGAATTTGAAGTTGAACGTGATAATTCATCGGAAACTGAAAGTGATAATGATGCAAGTAGCGAAGATAAAATTTTATTACTAGAAATAGAAAGCGTGCAAAACACCTGAGTAGCAGTAGCTTCAGAACATCTTCCCATTGATTGGATTTGGGGGAATAAAGACAGTATTCCTGAAATATCAGAATTCAGTGAAGTTCCAGCTATGAACCCTTGTACTTGTCGAACATTAAGAAATAACCCAGAGGCCCTATCTGTCCTGCAAGAAGCATTGCATGATGATTTTTGGGACATATTGTCAAGAGAAACGTGTCTGTATGCTGAAAAAGTTCGGCAAAATCAGCAGAATAATAAAAACAAAATTACACAAGGAATTGTTTCCGGGAACTCTCGATAATATAAAAGGGATTTTTTTGCTCTTAAAGTCATTATTTCGTGAGTGAAAAAGCCTATGGTACATTGAAAGTGGTCAAAAAGATAAATCATAAACACTCTAATATTTGCCGAAACTATGCCTTTCAGAAGCTTTTAGGTATTTCCTATTTTCTGCATTTTAGCAATAAAAGAGAAACTGAAAGTTGTGGCACAATAATGAAAGCGCTAACTTATTTGAATAATAGATTCCGATAACTGTATACAGCAAAATGTGATTGACGTTGTGATTGACGAATCCCTCATGACACATAAAGGACATTTGAGTTTCATGCAGTTAATCCATCTAAGGGAGCTCGATTTTGGATAAAATTTTAGGAAATTTGTGAATTGGAATCGGGATGGTGTTAAGGTTTCAAAATTTATTTTAAAAAAAAAGAGAAAACTTTTCCTTACTGACATGTTTTATTATTCATGCATATGCCCATTTCTAGGAAATACTCAAGGAAAATTTTTTTCTTTTACAAAAATTCGAAAGCAACTAGTCACAACTGCCAGGATAAATACAGCAAAAGCGAAGAATATGCTTCCGAAAGTATAGTTATGAACTTGATGGAACCTTTTCCTGAAAATGTTACACTTTATTTATTGACAACTAGTATTCATCTCCCAGTTTATATTGAAATTTAAAGGAAAACGTAACAAACGTTATGAAGACTCTTAGGAAATTCAGAAAAAAATGCCAAAGCGACTTGCTACACTAAAGCTTACAAAAGGATAATTTCAAAGTCGCTCATCTCATTGTTTACTGTGTTTGAGATGGCGCGATAAAAAAACAATGTCTATATCTTAAAGACAAAGCTTGCATATGTCAGTATGATAAACACAAGGGAAAAAAGATACAAGAAACCTGGTATGGAAAATGTTGTTAAGCTTGAATACGTTAACGAATACCATAAAGAAATGGGAGGCGTAAATAAACAAGACCAAGTGCTATCCGATCATGCGAAAGTTTATGAAAGGATATAAAAAGATATTGTTCTACATGGTGAATGTTGCGCTTTATAATGCTCATGTTTTGTATTTAAAAATCCATGGCAGAAAGGTAAACTTTACGAATTTGCGCCTTGGTATTGCAGAGCAATTATTGTCGAAAATACTACATGGGCTGACGAGTCCCGGGATTTTTCAATGTGTGGCACCATTAGAAAACGAGCATGACTCATTTCGCGAGGCTCATCTGTCACTAGTTTATGTATGAAGTTTCATGACATTTTGTTTATTCGTTTACAAGTTACAATCGTTTGAGCGATGCTTCTTTCGTCATCGTAAACAAAATGTAAAAACAGGAATATCGCGTCACAATCAAAAATTGTTTTTTATACGTAAAACTTCTGAACAATTATTGCAATGGTTGCAAAAATGTTATCCCACATCTGCGAATTTGAGAACAACTGTTTATCGGTGGTTTAGTGAATTTATAATGGGTCGTAAGTATCTAAGACGCTCCTCGCTCTAGAAGGTCAAAAGAGGCTATGAATGCGGAAATCGTGAAGAAAGTGCATCGAATCGTCTTGAATGATTATAAAGTGAAGTTTCAGAAGCTATCGGCGCAATGAAAGACTAAAGAAAGAAACGCGTTGATGATTCAACTGCAGATTTGGCATTGTCGCAGCATAATCGAGCGGACTTTTTTCGACATTATGTGAAGATGGATAAAACATGGGTCTTGTACTACACGCCTGAGTCCAATAGACAGCCTTCAGAGTGGCTTGAACGCCAGGAATGCCGACAAAAGCGGCCAAAAGCCAATGTTCCGTCGGGAAGGTTATGGCCTTAATTTTTTGGGACGCCCCTGGATTCTCAAGATTTGCTCCCAAGCGACTTTTATCTGTTCCCAAACCTCAAGCGGTGAGCTCCAGAGAAAAAGATTTAGATCGAATGAGGAAATCATCACTGAAACCGAGGCGCATTTCGAAGGCTTGGACGTTTCGATTACAGCAAGGGCGTCAAAGTGTTGGAAAATCGCTATACCAAGTGTATTGCTCCCAATAGCAACTATGTGGAGGAATAAATATTACATTGCCCACAAACTTTGTGTTCATTAAAAATCTCGGGACAAATATAATACAAGAGGACACTCTTCACAAGGTGATACACCGCTAAGGTTAAAGGCTAAGAATTAGAGTCATTTTCCCAACCACGTTCCTCAAACGAGTCAAAAACAAACTTCTCCAAAAAGGTGTCGCGAATGTGCCAAACAATGGAATGGAGGCAATGGAGGCAATGAATTGCTGACCGCTGGAGTTGATGAGCGTTTAGTCAACTTCATCAATAAGCAAAATGCCTCCCTAAGATATAAGTGGGGAAGAATAAATGTACGCAGGCTGAAAAAAGTGGAGACAACCTCCACGGCTTCGGTGGATGCGAGGCGGGTCACACCTCCTGGGGATATTGCGGTGGAGCCTATTCCTCCCGCAGCGGTTCAGGCGGGGCTGGTTTCGTCTGGGACTGCTGGTAGGGAGACCATTCCTCCCACAGCGGTTGCAGTGGAGCCTGCTCTGTCTATAGCTGATGCAAGGGAGCCCGTCTTTCCGATGGCTGTTGTAGGAGGGCCGGCCGCGGTCGTGACCAATGTTGAGGAGCGTGTCCCCTTCGCAGTGGCGGAGATGGAGCATGCTCCATGTACCGCTGTTGTGAGGAGGGATGGCCCTCGTTTGTCATTTGCGACGGGGCTTACTTCTGCAACTGCTTCCGGGTGGGCGGGGCGACTGATTCCGCAAGCGTCACAGAGGGGACTGTGATCCTTGCAGCATTAACGAAGCTCTAAGATAGAGTGAAACGGGCTACAGCAGCGGTTGCAGGATGGGAGAAAGAAGCTTATCAGGCCACCCTACCGGATGTGCTGGATCTCTCAGTCCTGGAAAAAAGTTCTGACAAGAATCCCACGGCGGAAGTAACGGGGCTTGCACCCGCAGTTTCCAAAGAGAAATGAACAAGGATTTAACTCGTATAGCACAGGTGAACTTTCATCATGCCAAGGCGGCTTCGGCTGTCTTCCCAGGAGCCCATCATCACTAAGAACCCAAGAAGCACCGATTGGGCATTGTACATCACCCATTTCCGGGAAAATCTCCAGCATGTCTCGGTCCAAAGGATCGCCAAAAAAGTCTTAAACTTGAGCATGCTGCAGATGAGGTTAACAAGGCTATTGTGAATGCCTTTGAGAAAAGCTGTCCTGAACGCGTCATAATGGGGGATAAAGAACCCATGTGGTGGAATGAAGGACTAGCCAAACTTAAAGAGGTCAGGCGCAAAACGTATCAACGGTTGGGACGAATATAATGGAATTCTAACACACCATAGGAAAGAAAATTGAAGGGTAAAACGTCATAGTTTCAGATCTTTTTGCGAGAATTTTACGGAAACACCAGTGGCAGCTAGACTACACAAAGCCATAGCTCAGCTGGGAACTTTAACATTGAACTAAGGAAAAGTGACGGCAATTTCATTGAAAATGAAAAGGAGCGCAATCTACTTCTCATAGAAACTCATTTCCCGGGAAGCTCTGTAATAAATGAAGGGATTGACGAAATGGTACAAGAAAGAAGACCAAGCAGCTCGGATTGGAAGGAGGCTGCTACAATATGTACGGAAAAACGTATAAGATGGGCTTTAAACACTTTCCAGTCCTTTAAATCACCGGTTGTAGATGGGGTGTATCCAAATCTTTTTCAGAAGGGACAGAAACTGCTTATATCGCACCTGATACGCCGCTTTAGAAGTAGCCTGGCTGTATACGAAAGCCATGGAGACAGGCGAAAGCAGTATTTATACCCAAAGTGGACAGAAATGATAAAACTAATCCAAAGGTGTGTCGGCCGATTAGTTTAACGTGGTTTATTTTCAAAACGATGGAGAAAGTGGTAGATAATTATTATAGGACAACTCACCTAATAAAATATCCACTACATTCAAATCAACACGCATACAGGACGGGAAAATCAACAGACACCGCACTGTACGAGTTGACTCGCAGAATTAAAGAATCTTTAGAATATAAAGAGGTAGCACTAGGTGCATTTCTTGATATTGAAGGGACCCTTGACAATACCAGCCACGATGCGGTAAAGAGGGCGCTGATGAAAAGGGAGGTTAATCCTACCCTTATTCATTGGCTGTCTCGATCACAGGCGAGGTGAACCGTCGTATGTAAAGTGGGATCATGCACTACCAACGTACGTAGGAACCGTGGATGCCCACAAGGAGGTGTTCTTTCACCACTACTATGGACTCTTGTGGCAGATGAAATGTTAGGCAGGTTGCAGGCTGAAGCTGGGGTGATATGTCACGCGTATTCGGATGATATAGCAATTCTAACCAGAGGGAAAAACGAAGGGACACTGTGTAATTTAATGCAGGGGGCACTTCGAATTGTTAACAGCTGGTGCCAGGAGATTGGTCTAAGGCTTAACCCCGATAAAACCACACTGGTGCCGTTCACAAGAAGAAGAAATATGAACCAACTCCGCACCTTATATCTAAATGGGACGGAGATTGGGTATACGAATGAAATTAAGTATCTCGGATTGCTGTTGGATGGCAGGCTCAAGTGGAATGGACACATTAAGGCAGGCTGTAAGAGCTCTGATGGTGTGCGGGAACATGACAGAAAAGTCCAGGGGTAATCCGGGATTCCTGTGATGGATGCACGTGATGGTGAGACCAATCATCACTTATGGAGTGGTGGCCTGTGCAGACAAAATCCAGGAACACAAGGCGAGGCTTGCACTCGGTCGAGTTCAGCGTTTGGCATGTGTCTGTATCACCGGAGTCATAAAGTCATGTCCCACGGCAGCTCTCCAGAAAATCTTAAACCTATCGCCATTTCATGTGGTAATAGAAACAGCAGCAACATCTACAATGTCAAGATTCTACCATGAAGGAAGAGAAAATGAGCTCAGAATTGGGCACAAGTACCAAGCTAAACTAGTGAAGGTGTCCCCATTCATATATGCATCGTCGGATCGCATGACGTCAGCATTCAGCTTTCGCAACAATTTTTGTGTAGTGCTGCGTGACAAGAGAGAATGAAGCGTTTAATCCAATATGCAACTCATAAGACGGAGTGCAATCAGGTGGTATACGGATGGCTCTAAGACATCTGAGGCAAAAGAATTGGAGCATTTAGGCCTGGCACCAAATACTACCAACCGATGGGAAGTATGCCAAGCATCTTTCTAGCTGAGGTCTATGTCATCGCCATAAGCGCACAACTCAGCATAGACAGAGGATTAAAAAGGCATAACTATAGCTATAATATCCGATAGCCAAGCAGCCTTAAAAGCACGGTGATCACATCGAGAATGGGTTCTAGATTGTTGCAATACACTCAACAAATTGAGTGCGGACAATAGGGTTACCCTATACTGGGTGCCGAGGCACGCAGTTATCGAGGGTAATCAGCAGGCGGACCAACTGACGAAGAAAGGAGCATCGACAGCATTTATCGGTCCTGAATCCTTTAGCGCAACTGAAATGAATTTAATTCATGGGACCCTAAAGGAAACTGAGGATAGAGAATGCAACAGGCTCTGGAATGGACTTCCAGGACTTCGAATGTTGAAGCTGCTCCTCAACGTTTATGACGAGAAGAAGTTTAGAGCGTGCATCGTAATGAATAAAGGAAAGTTAAGGGTCCTGAATGGGATCTTCACGGGGCATTGCACATTCGGAGGGCATCTCAAAAGGATGAACTTGGCAGCGAATGATGAGTGCAAACTTTGTAATATTGCGGAGGAGACACCAGTGCATCTGCTGGCACACAGCGACGTACTGTGCCGCAGGAGAAAAGACAGTTTAGGAAGCTGCTTCCCTGTCGAGGAGGAATTGGGACGCCCGAGGCCGAAGCAGATCATTGACTTTCTCAGAAAGATCAATCTGCTTGAGGCGCACTAGGCGCAACGCAGGCGGGGGCTCAATAAACCTGCAAGGGTTGACGTGCACCATCTCCGATAGTAAATCAATCAATCAATCAATGCGCCAAGCAAAATATTTGTAGCGAGACTTCTTGACAATGTAAACTATATAAGGTGCCCTTACATTTACCGAATTGCTTCGAATAATAATACTCACTTCAGAATATTAACTAGACAATTATAATGAATAACCGAAGTCCTTTTTAAGTATATTTATATATGCGTTTTGTTAATTTCATTCCTAATATTTGTTTTTGTGTGGGAATATTTTTTTTAAAGTTTCATCCTTACTTGAAGAGAACATTTTTAAAGTTTTATGTTTTTTTCTGTCAATATTTTATAAATATGTTTTGCTACAAATGCAATAAAATTCATTTTTATTAATATAATAATATATAATTAATATACTTATTAAAATTAAAATATTTTAGATTTATGTTCTGATAGCACCAGCACAGTGTTGCATAGACCCTTAGCTGGTATCGTGGGGTCCAAAGGGAACCCACTGCAAATATTTACCGTTGCAGTATCGCTAGCTTTTCACTAACGGACACGCACATCGATATAATCTGATTATGTCACGTGTTGTAGTGGGTGCCGGACGTTTATTGTTTTATCTTAATTAGAAGTGAAGGTATGAACTAGTTTGGGGTCCAAATGGACCCTCGATATCAAGTATGTGTTCTTTGTTTTGGGTTTAGAAACATTTTTTTTTAGTTTTTCAGTATTTTGAAGCAAAAATGGCGCGATTTCTAAGTGACGATGAGATTCGCAAACTTCTTGAAGATGAATCAAACGTTGAAACCGATTGTGAGCATCTGGCATGTGAAGTGTGTGACGATGAAATAATTAGTGACAGAGAAGATGTGGAGATTGTTAGTTGCTCGGATGATAGTGTAATTGTGCATGAGAGTGACTCCTCCGACACAAGTAGCTCTTATTAAGAGGAAGATAACACCGCAAACTCCGGCTTATTTAGAGGTAGACAAACTAAAACAAAATCGATTGACGTTCGTGGGGACTATGCGGAAAAATAAGCGTGAAATTCCACCACAGTTTCTGCCACTCAAAAGTCGACCCGTAGGCTCCACTCTTTTTGGATTTACAAATGATAAAACATTGGTTTCATCTGTACCAAAAAAAAAATCAAAGCTTAGTCATGATATCATCCATGCATTATGCCAAATCTGTAGATCAGGAAAGTGGCAAGCCTGAAATTATTCAGTTTTATAACGCCACTAAGGGAGGTGTTGATTCCATAGATCAAAAATGTGCTAATTATTCCGTTTCGAGAAGAACACAGCAGCGATGGTCATTCGTTATATTTTCTGCCGTTATGAATATTTCCACGGCTAATGGTTTTGTTTTGTGGAAAGCTTCGAATCTAGGAAAACGAATGAAACGCAATGATTTCATCAAGCAAATTGGCATAGATTTGTTAACACCATTTGTCAAAGAAAGGAAGGATGAATATTCTAAATTTTCTATTGACTTGAAAAAAAGAATAGATAATTATCTAGAGCACATTGATAATGCAGCAACATCTACAGAAGGCCAATCAAAAAGTGATCATCAAACTGTAGCCAACGCTGAAATATCTGGGCGCAAAAGGGGACAATGCTGTTTATGTGACCGAAAAAAGGACCAAAAAAAATCCCTAAAGTGTATTAAATGTAGCGGATATATATGTAAAAGTCATTCAGTAAAGACTGTAATGTGTACCAAATGCCAAACATAAGTAGTCGGTGAGCTTTTCATAGCAAATGGTTTTGTTTTCACTAATATTTTTAAGTTATATAATGCCTGTTATTTTTTTCATGTATTATTGATCTCAGAAGAAGTTCCCGTTTTTGTTAAGTTTAGAGTATGATAAAGCATAAAAAAGAATTTGTTTACGTTATTTTAGATATTTTCATTTTTTTTAATGTTTTAAGTATAGAGTGAAAATAGTTACCTTAACCCTCAACCACTTACCACCGGTCTCTCAGACACCTCTCGAAGTGTTTTTTGATTATATTTCGGCGTCAGCGCATCGTTGAGTTTCGTGCGTCCGTGTACCTTCCCCCCACTCTTGTCAGTGTCGCGCGAGCCGCCAACGAAGTCGTACGTGCCCGCGTTTGTCCACGGTAAGGTTGCAAACATCGTCAGCGGTCTGTGATACCGATGGTAAGTGGTTGCGTTATTTTTTTTATCATTGTTTTTTTTTCGTTTGCAGTGAATAATGGCTGCTAATGACGAACTTATTGCTAGATGGTTAGAAGAAGACCTGTCATATGAAGAGGACATAATAGATGGAGATTTTAGTGATGTTGAAGTCGACATTAATGACGACCATGTCCTAGAAGAAGCTAGTGGATCCGATTCTGAAATTGAATGCGAGGAGGAATCTACGTGTGCAAGCGGAAACAGTAATCTTCAAAATAGAAACTTGTCTCCTATATCTGTTCAATCTTCATCAGATGAGGATATGCCGCTGTCAGATACGCGATCTCGTCGGAGAAAAAAGAATTTTTTGGTAAAAATCGATTTCGTTGCTCGTCTGAGCCTCCATCTATTCGTTCAAGGACATTACAACATAACATTGTACAAGAAAGAGAAGGTATAAAGCCAGAGTACAGATCGCTTTTAAATGCTTCTTCTTGTTTCTTACCGACGAAATTCTAGAAATAATTGTAAGTAACAGCAACCAAAAATTCTCGAAATAAGACCTAAGTACAATAAGCAAACGAATGTTCAAGATACGGATTTGATAGAACTTAAAGCATTCATTGGATTACTATTATATACCGCCATTTTTAAAGAAAATCGTGAATACTATTCGTCATGGTATAAAACTGATGGTACTGGCAGAGAAATATACAGATGTATCATGAGTAAAAGCCGGTTTGAAGTTTTACTGAACACCATACGATTTGATGATGCCGCTACAAGAGAAGCACGGCGAGAAACTGACGCATCGGCACCTATTTCAGAGATATTTGACAGCTTTATCAAACAGTGCCAAGCTGTTTATACGATTAGAAGCTACGCCTGTATCGATGAAATGTTGTTAGCTTTTAGAGAAAGGTGCCGATTTAAAATGTATATGCCAAAGAAACCAGCCAAATACGGCTTAAAAATATTATGCATTACAGATGCAAGGTCTGGCTACTTTCTTAATGCCTATAATTACTTAGGTAAAAACTCTGATGGGGTAAATTTGCCTTCACAATACAGTCGACTGAAAAAACCCACACAGGCAGTGATGGGACTTGTTTCTCCAATAGAAGGGTCTAAGAGGAAACTACAGGTAACTGGTTTACGTCTCTAGAACTCGTGAATTTACTAAAAGAGAAACATCTTACATTAGTGGATACTCTCAGAAAAAATCAGCGTGACATACCCCCAGAGTTCTTGCCCAATCGTCACCGAAAACCTGACACATGTGAGTTTGGATTTACAAAAGATGTAACAATAGCATCGTTTTTTCCAAAGCCAAACAAAGCAATCATTATGCTCTCATGTATGCATCACTCTCCAGAGTTCGATGAATGTACAAAGAAGCCAGAGATTTTTTATTTTATAACAGTACTAAATTTGGTGTAGATTTACTGGATCAGAGATGCTCGAACTATTCTACGGCCCGTCGTACACGCCGATGGCCGTTGGCCATATTCTATAGATTACTTGACGTGTCAATTTCGAATGCTTATGTCGTTAGCTTATCAATCAACGCACAAAAGAAAGAAACTCAATTCCACTTCATTAAGACGCTCGCAGAACAACTCACAATACCAAATATGGAGCGAAGAGAAAAAAATATCAATCTTCAACGGGATATCAGAATTGATCTTCGTCGGATTCTGAAAATCAATGGAACAGACACTCCGGCAGTTGCAGGTGGTAGCTCTGATAAGCTAGAAGTACGTAAAACTTGCTCCACTTGTGACCCAAAGAAAAAGCGCAAGACACAGTACCTGTGTTTTGAATGTAACGCCTCAATATGCCTCGAATGCGCAAATAAGCTGTGCAGCAACTGCCGAGAAAAACTATAAATATGTAGGTTGCAATTTTACAGAAAAAAGGACAATAATGATCCAAAGATAATTTTCCTGTGTTATTTGATTATTAAACTTCAGGAAATAAGTAAAAAAAAATTATTAAGCAGTTCTATTATTTACGATCTCCGTTACCAAATAAGTCGTTAATTTTTGTTAAAATTTGAAGACTGACTAGAAGTTATGTTTTTTTTTTTTTCAAAAGAGTTCATTTTATTTCGTGTTTTTTTTTCTTTTAATAAATAGTTTATACTTTAGAAATGTCTATTTTATTACAATAAATCCTTTATCTTTGACTGTTTATAATAAACAAGCCACTTAATGCGCGCAGTCTCCCTGACCGGTGGTAAGTTGTTACGGAAGCAAAACAAGTGGTGAGTAGCAAAGGGTTAAGTCAAAGGCTGTATCTTTATAAGTGATAAGATTTATCAAAGAATTAATAAAAGTTGATTTTTATAATTGAAAAAGTGTGTTCTTTGAATATATAGAAACTCTCACCTTCATTAATTTATAGAGCAGGTTTTATTTAAATTTTTTCTATTGGGGTCCCCCTTGGACCCCCGATACCAAGAATGTAATTTAAAATATCAATACCAGCTAAGGGTTAAGATTAATTGCATGTGTAGAATGCATGTTTCATTGAAATTAAATTGCAAGACATATGGTTAAACTCTGATTCTCCCCTCTCTCCCTTTCTTCTAATCATCCCATCGTCCTTAAACAACTGTTTTTAGTGTTTGTTTTTTCTAAGGAAATAGTTAAAAGTTAACATTCGAAAGGAAACTATTAAATTAACCATAGAATGGAAAGGGAGCAATAATAGCCCGATAACTTAACAAAAGTCACTCTAAATCCAAACAAAGGAAACAGGATGCATTCAACACTTTTTTCTGCGTATTTACGGACGGTTTTATTTACATCAAAAAAACTTTTTTAAATGTAAAATCGATTGCAGCAATCTGGTATATTCGAATATGGTTATAAATTTTTAATCAGTTCAAATCACATTCGCTCCTATTCACTTTTATAACATATAAACGAGATAAATGCATGCTTGCTCGCGATCAAACTTATTCAGTTCAGATGGCGATGCCAACACAGATAAGAGTCTCATCTGCTGCCTCAGTTCTTGGAAAAGCTCTCTGAGTAGAACTTCAGAAGCATTTTCCAGAAGAATTTTCAAATAAAATTCAAACTTTTACTGTTCAAACAATTGATGATAACGGCTAACCTCGTGTATCTTTTCCTTTCAGATAAATCAATCAACATCTGAAGAACGTCGAGTAGTTAGTACACTTTGTAATTAACTTTAAACTTATTGTCATCAGGACTTTATAGGTAAGGCAGTCTTTTTGGGTGGAACTCACGTGTTTTTCAGAAATCAATGCAGAAACATTAACAATAACTGAACAAATATACACTACAGTAGCAACCAGTGCTAGTATCACACATTACAAATTTCAAACACGAAGCGATCAAAGCTTTGAATAATTGTAATCCTAACATTAAATTCACAGCTAATTCACAAACTTCCTTATTCACAAATCTTACCTAATAACAATTTTAGCAACTTTCCACTACGACGACTGAATATTCAATAGTTAAAGTTTAGAAGCCAGTTAAACTGGAAATGCACAATGATCCCCTCTTCGGAAGCTTTTATAGTCATTAAGAAAGAATCGCATTCTGCGGAGACGTTCAGTGGATCAGTAAATAAATCGGTTCTACATACTCACATATGTTTTTATTTGCACGCCACATATGAGTATGTATTTTGAAATTATCACCATTGGAATTGACATGGGGCACATCCATAATTAAGACTGATTTCGTGTGATTTAAGGGAAATGCTAATCTGGTTTTGATGGAATTTCATGTTTTGACACTTTTTCTGAGTAGCATCCGAGTTCGTGGAACTATTTTTTCCGATTTAACGCATATAAATTTATTGCTAATTGTTTGGACGCCAAATTACAGAGAAAGAAAAACGAAAGAGCTGTAACGCGGGACAGAATACTTGTAATGCAAATTAAGTAGTGTTTTAATGTACGCATCGAGATTGCCAATCTTATAAACTGGCTTTTGGCGGTCAATGTTTTACCATAACCATTGATGTGAACTAGCATTGAATTTTATATTTCAATGTTACACATTTACTGGAAACTTAAAAACGTTTATGTATTCCTTAGTCGCCATAATAGGTAATAATGAGCTGTATGCTGTATTTAGTAATCATGATCTGCAACAGCTGGCTATAATTCCAGATTTTAACATACTCGAACAGCTATTTCGGGATGTTTTTTCACTACTTCCTAATTTATTGACAAACTGTTTTGATTTTACGTGATTCATAGAACCTATTCTATTATCCTTGATGATTTGATTTAAACATTATTCAAAGACTCAAACTAGCCTCCATTGCCTCGGGCGGTGGCATTTGCAATATAGTACTGAGGTCCAGGAAGACTCCTGTCGCCGATCATCACGTCTATGGGCTCTGTAAACCTAGGTTTTGTGGCAGAATTGGTGCTCTTAGAAATTGAACTCAATGAATAGGTTCACAGCAGAAGAAATTGTCTACTACACAGTATGTCGGAAAAGTTCCCGAACTTTTGAAATGAAAAATCGAAAATTACATCTAAAGAAATTTACTTCAGTTAACTTTCAACATATTCTCCTTCCCTAGATATACACTCATTTGAGCGCTCCATGAGTAATTCGAAGGCTCTCTGGTACTCCTCTGAAGTTATCGCTGTGAAACGCTCGGTGCAAGCCTCTTGATTGCTCGGTACATCTTCAAAAAATCGTCCTTTCAAGGCCAGACAAAAAAGTCGGCCGGAGCCAGATCTGGCGAGTATGGGGCGTGATTGATGCGTGGGATCTGATTTTTGGCGAGATAACGCTTCACAATGTTCGAAGAATGAGCAGGAGCATTGTCATCCAGCAAACTCCACGATCCCGGTTCATGGTACTCGGGCCTGATGCGATTAATCAGGCGCTTCAGACTTTTAACACCTCTACGTAATACGCAGCATTCACGGTAGTGTTTGGGGGTACAAATTCTTTGAGTATCAGGCGTTTGGAGTCGAAGTAAGCGATGAGCATCGTCTTTACCCGTGATTTTTGTTGGCGCACTTTTTGAGCCCTCGCACGGCCCGGACTGAGCCAAGCGGATGACTGACGCTTCGTGGAAGGATCGTATTGAAAGCATAAAGTCTCGTTTCCAGTCACAATTGAGGTTAGAAAACCCGGAGTGGTGTCGCAAGTCTCGATAAAATCTTGACAACATTGGATGCGAGTTTGTTTCTGCTCTGGTGTGAGAAAGGGCGGAACAAATCGAGAGCAGACCTTCCTGCGGTTAATTTTTGCTTTCAAAATTAACGCGACGCTATCCTTGCTCATGTTCAGTTCGGCTGCCAACATTCTGAGAGTCATGTGGCAATCCTGCTTCCGTAGCGCGTGCATGCGAGCTTCGTTTTCGTCGGTAACAGCTGTTGACGGCCGGCCGCTTCTCTGGTCATTTTCTAACGACTATTTGACCTTCTTGAACAGACTGAACCACGTGTAAACAGTTGTACTTGACACTACACCTTCACCGTAAGCTGAATCGATCATTTTTTTCGTTTCCGCGAAAGTTTTTTAAAGTTTCTAGCAGAATTTAATTGCGGCACGATGTTCAAATTTCTCATCCATCGTAGAGCTTGCACCGGTGTACTAAACACACGTTGACTCAAGCACGTCTATCTCGGCAACTAATGAACGAATACTGGTGAAAAAATTCTCAGACACTCCAGAGGGATGTAGCAACATAGTACCGGTGTCGTCCAAGAGGTGGCGCCACTCGTACAAGCGCTACAAAATAAGTTCGGGAACTTTTCCGACATACTGTGTAAGTGTTGTTACGTATTCCGATGTGTAGGCGACATAAAAACAAACAAAAAAAATATATATAAATAAATGAATATATAAATATAATAACAATAAATTTTGAGCATAACAATAAATAACTTTGGTTAAGTATTAATTTGTACTCATATTTTTAAGTTAAAACAAAATCATATGAGATAAAACAGAACTAAGAATAAAATTATTAGGTGCGCAACTCAGTTCCCATTGTTTTTCAAGAGATGGCTTCAGTAGTAAGTTTCTGGTCGATTGTGACATAACCAAATCGTCATGGACCAAGCTTAGACATATGGTAAACAAACCGCTTCGACACATAAGTGATATTATTTTTTGTCATATATTTTTAGTTGTGTAGAAATGTCGAATTTCGTGCGAAATAATCGTCATTTGCGGGAAGTGATACTTTTTTTCTTTAATTCAAAAAAAAAAACGGTGGCTGGAGCTCATCGAGAGCTGCAAAAAGTTTATGGAGGTACTGCTGTAAATGATACAACGTGCCGTGATTGGTTCCGTCGCTTCAAAGACGGTGATTTTGGTGTTGAAGACCGTTCGCGTGAAGGAAGACCAAAAACCTTCGAAGACGCTGAGTTGGAGGCATTGCTCGATGAAGTATTAGGAGCTTCAGTATTAGGAGTTACCTGCCAAGCAATTTCCAAGCGCTTGCATGCGTTGGGAATGATTCAGAAACAAGAAACTTGGTTTCTTCACTGAGGAAACCATCACTGAGGAACGGTATCGAACTCAATTGATGCGATTGAGCTGAGCACTGCGTGAAAAGCGGCCACAATATGAGCAGAGGAATGAAAAAGTCATTCTACAGCACGACAACGCTCGGCCTCATGTTGTCAAACTCGTTAAAACCTACTTAGAAACGCTCAAACGGGAAGTCCTACCTCAGCCGCCATATTCCCCAGATATTGCACCGTCCGATTATCACTGATTCCGTTCGATGGAACATGGTCTGGCTAATCAGCAGTTCTACTCACACAAAGGCATCTCAAACACTTCTACCGTGACGGTATTCGAGATCTGCCAGAAAGATGTGAAAAAGTTGTCGCTAGTGATGCGCAATATTTTGATTGATTCATTTTTAACCGTTTTTTCATAATTAAGTGGCAATTTCATAAAAAAACAGCGAGAACTTAGTTGCGCACCTAATAAAATAAAAACATTTATAATTAGATTTAGCTATTAAGTAATATTTAGTTAAATCATATTAGTAACAAACAAAAAAAATCTCAGTAGAAAAAAGAAAAACAAAAAAATTTCTCGGAACGCTTTTGGGAAATTTTTTTCCATTAATATGATTCACTGGTTTGTTGTGAACATATCGCTATAAGAAGGATAGAAATTGTGGCTTAAAGATGGAAAATAAAGTATAGAAATTGTGTTTAGTATTGAGGAGATGGAAAATAAAGGAAAATGAAGATAACAAAGAGAATCAATAAGTATAAGCAGCTGTTTGAAATGTTTAGCCCCAGATGTCCTCGAGTCGCAAAATCTTTTGAATTACAAAGTCCAAGAGAACATTTTGATTAAGATCGAGGCCAAGAAGATAGTAAGCAGGCAGAAGAGGTGGTCAGACACAGCGCAGCAGAATTCATACGCTCAAGTGAAGTCCCGAAATCAAGTAGAGGTGGTCAGAACGCAGCGCAGTAGAATTCATGTAAATTAAATATTTTATATTTACTTACTATTATTTGCTCATTTCTATTTATTCATTTATTTTGTCTAATATGAAAGAGTTAGCTCTTTCTGTGTGTTTGTTTGTATGTGTCATGGAAGGATCAGGGCTTAAATAATGTCCTAAAACCCCCACATCTGCGCGGTGAGCTAGTCGTTTACAAGCAACTTCCCTTGGCCGCCATTATGCGGCCTTTGTATTTTCAAATAACCCTGTCTATTTAACCTTGTTCCATTTTTTTCGCTGCAGGTGCGACCTATCGGTTGCAACAATGAGATCATAATATCATTATTATTATTATTATTATTTTTTTTTTTTTTTGAAAACATATCACAGTGTATGCATAAGTATTTTTGGGTTTTACTAAAATTTGGGGCCAGCAAAAAGTACTGTAGCGTTTTACACTAAGTACTTATCGCGCTTTTTTGTGTCCTCTTTCTTTCTTAGAACGCTATTGTGAGAATGCCTTTAATAAAATATACTTAATCCTAGCTGGCTAAAGTTCGGTAGAACGCTCTTTAGGCTAGCTATCCGTCGAAACGACGGATACCTGGAATAAGTTTTGAACATATAACTTAACATATAACTTTTCAACTTATATAACTTAACTTATAACTTTTAACTTTAACTTTATAACTGAGAACGCTCCTAATTTTATCTTTGACTTGAGTAGGCATTGTTGTTTTGCTCAATCTCGCTTGTAGTCAAAGTTCCACACGTTGAAACTGCAGTGTCATGATAAATTCTCTGCGTGGCATTACTTTATCCCCAGCTTTCAATGAATTGTGACAATGTATAATCTAACGTTTTATGCACCCAATATTAATCATTCCATAAAAAACGCACATTGGCCATCTACTAGTTTTTCGGTTGCAGGACATGTTAGTATACATTTGATCAAACATGTCTAACCACCTTTTGCTGAGTTATAGAACCCAATCATGCGTGGTTATTTTGTTGATGAACTCACTATGCTTTGTTCGTCGCATGAAGATAACAAATTAATAACTTTTGACGACTTGAGTTTGTAAGAGAGTAATGTCGGTGGTCCATCGAAGCAAAATATTGACGTTCCGACCTGCAGCCTTTTGTTATTTTTTAGTTCTATTGGAATTTTCCGTTTATTTTCACGAAGTGTATCAACTATCCTCAACTTATATGGCTTGAGTTGTAGATAACGGGCTGATAATGGGCTGATAACGGGCATCAAGGATGGCCACTCTCCAACATTTTTGAGACGGCGTACCATTGCTAACAGCCTCCGGTAGGATAACATCTGCTTTGAATCCATTTCATTATGAACAACGACTGCAATCAATTCTTCGGGTGTGACTTGTTCACTCTCATCCGCAAAGTGGACTCATTCATTCCACAATATAACAAAACTCACTAATCTGAGTGAGAAAAAGGTGGCGTACTTGGACTTCAAAGTCAAACTCTGAGCTCCATTAAGCTCTCCATCGTCAGCATTTGCTGACTAGCTCCACCTTTCAAAAGGAACTCTGTCCAAGAATATTTGGACATAAACAGACCAGATTTCATTATTGAAACAAGACTGAAAAGTAAACACAAAGTTCTCTTGGGGAAATATAAAGCCATGAGGGATGACGACCCAGATGGATCCTAGACGGAGTGGCTACAGCTTTCAACGAGCATCTCAAAATTCAAGCACTGTGTTCCAAGTCGGCATACGTGTGTGTATACGTGTGCATATGTAATTATATTAAGCTCAGTTCTGGGAGGCTACACCTTTGCATTTGTTGGAACAGACGTTCAACTCAAATCCATTGAAGACTTGGAAACAGTATACTCATTGCTTGAAAAGTATGTGATAGGGGGTGATTTCAACGCAAGACATCCTTTATGGGACATCCTTTCTATCCTTTATGGGGTAACCACGTATCCAATCGATATGGAACGGCTGTGTTCAACCGGGTGCAAGCAAATATGGATCTAATTTTGATTTCGTCGAACGAGCCCACCTTCCGAAGAAGCTCGTTAACCATCGATTTTTTCATTGCATCTGCTATCCTGGTAAATATCTCCCACAACTAGAGGAACTTCGAATGTGAAGTCATCGACGCCGAGTCTAACAATCTTTTGGTAGAGCTGACCATGAGAGTGAAAAAGAGTGTAAAGTTGGAGGTAGCAGAACCTCAATTCCCCATCCTATATAAGCGTATCAACTGACAAGCAGTAAGTGCGGACTTGAGTGGGAAACTTGATGATATTTCAATCAGCATATCAAAAAATCTCACAACCATCGAAATTGAAAATCGAAGGGAATTGCTTGCTTAAATTCAACCCTTCATACGGTCACAAAGATCTCCATAGAAGACTCCTCCAAAGATCTCCATAAAGCACTCCTCCAAGATTTTTCTAACAGAGATTTACCGTAGGACGTTTTGGAGCTTTATCGAAGACGTAGAACCTTAAGAAATCTACTCTCAAGAATATACCATCGCAAGTTGAATGTTGACCCTAGCAAACACCGGACGCGATGCCTGGATTTTCCCCAAATAAACAAAATAACTGGCCGTAAACGCCTGACAGGAGTTCTCACTTATAACGATTCCATGCTCATGGATGACACGCCGTTGCTGACTTTATCGGAAATTATTTTGCGAAAGCTCTTCAAAGAGAGAGGGCAAGTGAGGACTCTGCTTTCAATTTGTTGGTCAAAGGAACAATATCAACGTTTGACAGGGACCACAAGAACTTGTGCTTGACTAGATTTTCCGATTCAAATCCGATTCGAATCCGAATGCTAGGGCTAATGGAATTTCAAATTTCTTTTAAAAAAATTTCCTCAAAATTATTTCGTACATCTCGCAATCCTTCTTAACAATTGCATAAACATTTGCTCTGGATTTGCAGCAATGGATATGCGCCAAATAATTTGTCATTCCAAAAGAGTCCACCAGTACTGACGTAGTCGATACTAGTCCGATATCTCTTCTGTCCAACGTAAGGAAGTTACTGGAAAGAGTAATCCTTCAAGGCATCACAAAATTCACTGAAAAAGCAGGAACTGTACCGGAAAGACAATTTGGCTTCAAAAAAACTCACTCAACAGTAGACGCGTTGGCTGTTTTTGAAGCCAGTATAAAAAGAAATTGGCAGACCAGAAAGAACGTGGTAGCGAGACTCATTGATGTAGAAAAAGCTTTTGATTCGGTTTGGATCGCGGGACTTATCTACCAGCTAATTCAATTTGGCTTTCCGGTGAGGGCTACAAAAGTTGTAGGTAGTCTCATGAAGGGACGTACTGCCTTTGCGGTGTCTAGTGGAGTTAGTTCCGAACCCGTTGGTATCGATTCGGGGGTCCTTCAGAGGTCTATTCTAGGCCCCTTTCTTTTTAATATATTCACGCCGGATAATTTCGGTATCAGAGAGGAATTAAAACCTAACATCCGGGTGAATCTTTTCGCTGACTTATTGGCGTGGTTATCTGGGCACAATGATCTCTGCTTTGCGCTGAGACTCCTGATAATTGATACTTGATAAAGATACTTGGACTCGTTAACTCCATACTGTGGAAAGTGCGGGATGAGGGTTATAGCTAGGAAAATCGAGTTGATTGTGTTCAAGGATCTACATCACGGCATCGTACGAAGAACATATGTGATACCAGAGTAACGTTGATCGGGCAGGTGGTGCACTGTTCCAAGCAAGCAAAGAATCTGTGACTTTTGATAGGAAAAACACACATGTTTGGAAGAAAACCATTTAGCCAGACCATCTAATTATGCCTCTTTTCAGGAAACAGTCAGCGACCAACAAGCGTGAGAGGATACTTGACTATAAGTCACTGATCAGGCCCATACTCATGTATACCGTCCTGATATAGCAGGCAAGTGCGGCGTACAAATGGAGCAAGATAAGGTTATTGGACCTAAGTATCCTTCGGACTTGCACTGGCTTGCACGAAAGGCAGGACGGAAAGCCCTACCCCAACCGATTATTATACCGAGACTCTGTGAAATCTATAAATCTCTATGCTAAGAGGTTGATCGAGCGAGCAACAGAACGCTTGGAGGAGCACGAGGCCGCTACAATTAGGAACGCGGCAGGCAATCGAGTGATGGAGGCAGCCAACGGTTAGGATAAATAATTTTATTTCATATTGTTAATTGTAGTTACAACTTACTGTACATAAGTTAATACTTATTAAATACATGGAAAACCATAAAATAATTCAGGTCGCACTTAGGGCACAAGTGATAGCAATAATAATTTGAAATTGTAAAATAAAGTAATGTCAATATAATTTCATATGTGTTAGTTGAGAGTTCTGGGCACAGCGATTAGCCAAAGTCCGTAGGTTGAGGATAGGAAAAGTAACAATAAGAATAATTTCGAAGATATTCGTTACAGCTATGTGCAGTAGTATGTCGGGACGGGAAACAGAAATCCATACTCCCCTGTCCTCCAAAAATAAATTGGCGGAGTTATTTGTTGGCCGAATAAAGTAATTCATAGATAGTGAGATATATAGTGAGTATATCACAGTCCGAACTTTTAGCTAAATAAAGCTTTTTATAAATTTCCCCGGTTTAGTTATATATAAGCATCTGTGATGTATCAAAAAAAAATTTATAAATGTATACATATAAATAATTAATAATTATATAATTAATTGTCGTAACCGACCGGTATCGGTAAGGACGCATAATGGCCGCCGAAGGAAGTTATTTTTAACCGACTAGCTCGCCGCACGGGCGTGGGGGTTTTAGGACATTATGAAAGCCCTGATTCTCACACGGGAGTCACACACACACTGAAAATTTTTATTGATTCATTTTAAAAAAATATTTGAAAGAAAATATAGTAAATAAATAGAGGTAATTAAATAACAGCAAGTTAAAGTGAAATATTCAATTTACATGAATTCTGCTGCGCTGTTTCTGACCACCTCTGATTTCGGGACTTCCACCTTAATTTCGGGACTTCACTTGAGCATATGAATCCTGCTGCGCTGATTCTGACCACCTCTGCTTTCTCCAACGCGAATCTTCACCTTAGCTTAATTTTGGGACTTCAATTAAATTCCGCTGACAATTCTGGATTATTCTATATTTATTGATACTTCACAGTTCTGGATTAGTCTTCTCTATTTAACGATACTTCAAAAATCTGGATTATTCTCTATTACTCGATACTTTACAATTCTGGTTTAGTTTAATTACTCAACATTTTACTCTCCTTCTTATAGCCAGTTGTTCGCAACAAACAAGTGAAGCATATTGACTGAAAATTTTTCTCAGAAGCGTTCCAAGAATTTTTTTGTTTTTTCTTTCTACTGAGAATTTTTTTCCTAAAACTGTTTTTTTCTGACACTTTTTTTACTGAAGCTTTCTGCTTCTTTATATTTTTGTTTTTATGTCGCCTACACAACGATATACGTATCACATCAAAATTCAATCTGTTTTGAAGCGGTGTTGAAAAAATTTGTTATCCCCACCCTCACTAGTTTTCTGATAACGTGATCCAGATAAAAATGCTCACATATATAAACTTTCCACATTTTCAATGGGACAGGTGCTCAGGGCCAGACCGGCGCTAATCGGGAGTTCGTCTCAATCGAACCTACACCACCAACTCAATGGTGCGAACTTCGAGACCTGCCAAGGTTTTACTAGGACGGAGACGGTATGATCGTTAGATTGGAGCCGTTCGCACTCGAGTGTCACCTCGGTGCTACCGTGCGACGCAACTAGGTCCAAAACATCGTATCCGCCAGCCCAAGGCGTCAATTTTGGTTAATCAGTCGAATCGTAGTCCATAATTGGTTCAGAGTCATATTCCATGAAGTCCTCAATTTCCTCGGGTACGTGGGGGCGGCACTCTCCCAGCTATCAGGAACGGTCCTGGTAACCAGTATTTCTCCTTCTGTATTGAATTATAGCAAGAAAACATTGTAATGTTTGTGACAATATTTCAGTTGACGAAAATTTCGGCCATCCATTTATACTACCTCTGATTATTTTTAAGTAAGTGATAGTGAATTTGTGTTAATATGCGTTACTTTCGGTGATCCCGGACAGAAATGAGAGCGTAGGGCCCCTCAACGCCCCCCCCCCCCCCTCTACCCCTATAAGTTTCAGGATAATATGCCTTTCCTCAGCCCTGATTTTGCTTATTTTGGGCGTCATCATGTATTCTAGCGCGCAAAAAATTAAAAAAAAACTACACTCACTTTTAAACTTATCACAACTTAAAATAAATCTAATATTGGACCTAAAAACTTTAATATGCATCTGGATACGTCATCGCGTAACACGGTTTGTTCTGTACAGATACTTTTTCTGGTCTATTGTGCTGCCACAAATTGATTTTTCAATCATTCAAAAGGGTAGATTTTATGATATTGTAGAAGAATGTATTCAAATTAAGTGGACATATCCTTTTTAATACAACGATAACTTTATGATCTTGCATGTACGGAAGCTATTTCTGGCAAGTGTTAGTATACATTTTCCTCTGTCATGGAGGCAGCAGAGAAACCGATCCTGATTGCTTAGGGATTTGTTCGCCTGACCATGAAGAAGAACTCCCGCTAAGGCTATGTCCAGAAAGGGCGAATACACCACGAATCCTTTCGCTCGAATTCATTCACCCATTGGCGGGGTACTACTCACCTCGATTGCCCTTCTAATGAAGAGATTCCCAACGTCCAGGTACCGAGTGAAAACGTTCACCGAGTCGTACCACAAAATCATAGTCGAGGTGTACAAAATTGAGGCGTACGACTTCATTTTGAATACAATGAAGGAACGCCGGAAACCGGTAGCAATCCTAAAAGGACTAAGTTCCCTTTTTCCTCTGACGAGCATCAAAGAGGATATTCTAAATCAGCTACCTGGCCTCAGCTTCGAAATTTCGAACCTGTTAACAGCCTGGTCGCGGCGCAACAATATAACTTTAAACCTCTTTAAAGTGACACTGAACTCCGACGGAGACCTCACTAAAATTCTAAGGATAAGATATATTCTTAACCACAAAATCCACTGGGAAAAACCAAAAAAAGAGGGGACTTAACCCAATGTTTTAGGTGCCAACGCTTTGGGCATGTAGTTGCGAATTGCAGTCATACGGCAAGGTGCGTGGCTTGCGGAAAGGACCATGAAGGACAAAGTTGCCCTCGCAAGGTCCTTACATACCCAACCTAAGAGCTCGCACCTGCAGATAAATCCACACCCCCGGTATTTTGCACACTCTGCGGCTCCGGCAGCCACCCGGCAAATTTTACAGGATGTCCTGAACGGATAAAGCTAAAAGCTTTAACACCAAGTACCAAATGAACAAACAAGCAATATACACGCAACGTTTGCATCCATCTTGAGACCCCCCAACAACTACAGTCGCAACACTGTAGAGGATAACCCCTTAGCTTTTATTGCAAGAGAAACTCAGAAACACCTGGGAGTTTCTGCAAAGTCAAGAGAATTCGTGGCCACATACCGCCTTCTTCCTCCCCAAGATAAAGCCATAGCCCTCGTAAACTTCTTCCTTAACTTTTTCATCGATGCCCCGAACCACAACTAAGCTATCGTTCCTCGCAATTAACATTAACTCTCTGCAACGCCACGACAAGCGAATAGCAATGCAGCACATGTTGCAGACATACTCTCCAGACTTCGTCCTGATCAGCGAAATCTGTCTTCGAGCACTACATCGGCCTGGTTTCCCGAATTACACCATGTTCCGGAACGACCATGGACGAGGGACTGCGATTCTCGCCAAATCTTCTCACACTGTTTACCAAATAAATCACTCAGCGGGCGACATTTCCTGCACCTTAGTGTCGCTGCACTTCCAAGGCCCACGCGGATACATTTAAAAATTCCTTATCGGGTCTCTCTACATTCCTTGTGGCTTAGGCTCCACACTGGTCACCAATCTCGACCACTTGTTAAACATCGCTATTAACCACGACGAGGTCTTCTGGGGCGGCGACCTCAACGCGCGTCACCACTCTTGGGCCGATCTCACCATCAATAGCAACGGTAACACCATCTTTCAATGGCTGTCTTTATTCCATCAAATGTCTTTTGGAATTGTTAAGGCAGGTGTCCCCACTTACCCCAGAGGAACCTCCTAGTTCCTAGTCGCTTCGATTGGAGCCAATTCGAAGACGACCTATGACACAACCGTCAAGGAGTAGCCCCTGACGATCGTACCCTCTCTAACGAAGAAATCGAAAACGAAATTAAGGAAACTGTCTCTAGAATCATTTTCTGCATGGATACACACGCCCCATTAAGAAAAGAAACCTCTTCCATGTACGGATATGTTTCTGGAAACACTTAAGGTCTCATTCGAACCGAAGCTCGGTGGTTGCAAAGACTGAAAAGAATCTTCCACAGAAACTTAAACCGCATTACACCCGAATATACATAATTGCGAGCCCAAATTAACTGTTTAGATACCATCATCCGCGGAAAAACACGTATAGAACTCAACAGCCATTTTAAGCAACGTTTATTGACTATGAAACCCTCTCCCAATGCATTTAAAGAGATTAACAAACTTTCCGGTCGCCTAAACATCCCCTACAGCCTCACCTCGGATCCTATCAGGTGCGGGAACCAAAACATGTACACCACAGAACAGTACTCTCGGCTTGCACAACATTCTATAGATCCCTTTATAGCAGCAGATCTTCCATGGATCAGACCACCAACGATCTAGTTTATGAAAAAACTGAACAATTCGTAAACGGATACAGAGGGTCCTACTTAACTATCTTCTCGACATCCAATCGATCTTCGTGCCCAGTCACTGTAGACCATAATAATTTCTTCACCACACCGGATGAAGTAGAATTTCTTCTACACTCCCTGAATCGAAAGAAATCCTACGAGCGAGACGGAATCCCCAACTACGTGCTGCGAAAATGCAGTAACGCATTGAGCAAACCACTCTGCACTATAATTAACAACTGCATTAATAACGAATACTTCTTGAAATTATGGAAACAGGCAATTCTTGTTCCCATTCCCAAAAAAGGATCAAATCGGGAAATTTTTAAACTAAGACCCATATCACTTGTCCCGAATCTAGGTAAACTTCTCGAAAAAGTTCTTCTCCGGTCACTGAAGGACTTCACTATCAACCTTAGACCGGCCGAACAGTTTGGGTTTAAACAAAAAATGACAAATGAAATAACGCTATTTCAGCAGCTCTCAGAAGGAAAGAAACCACAGTCGCCTGCTCAATCGACCTGAATAAAGCCTTCGACTCCGTCTGGACAAGAGGGCTTCTGTTTAAACTAATACACCATCGTTGCCCAATTGCACTAAGCCGCATATTAGCAAGTTTCCTTAGCGAGATATCATTTGTGATTAAAATAGCCAACGAAACCTCAAACAGTACCCAAGTACTCTCCGGAGTCCCTCAAGGATCTATTCTAGGCCCGACCCTTTTTAACTTCTTCATCCATGAGATCCCGCTGACTCAAAGGCTCCACTCCGAATCACACGTCGCTTCGAAAGAACTGTTCCACGCCGACGACATCATACTGTTCGCAAGCCATGCTCGGCCAAAGACAGTCCTATCCGTAATGAAGAAGCATGTGAACACTCTGCATGAATACCTTGAGAAGTGAGCACTAAGCATAAACGCAAGCAAATGCGAACTCATTTGCTTCCGCAACGCCAGTGGAAAAAGACATAAGTACGCGCCATCTGAAAGCAAAGAGCTCGCGTTATCCATCAACCAGCAAATGGTTCCCTTGAAAGAAACAATCAAATACCATGGCATTCTATTTCACCATCGCCTAAAATTCAACCCAAGTGTCCGTATGATTTTGCAGAAGGCAAAAGTTGTCACAGCCTCACTAGCTCCCCTACTTTCTAAGAAATGCTTAGACCCGGGAACCAAACTTCTCATGTATTAGACCCTCATAAGTCCAATTCTGACTTACTGCTTCCCTGTTTGGATGACTATTTCCCCCACCGTAGCCGAGGAACTACAAATCTTCGAACGGAAGATCCTTAGAAAGTGCCTCTCTAAATATAGAAGGCCTTATAAGAATCATTTCCGGAACGAATTCCTCTACAGCGGAGCGAAAATAACCCCTATCATCCGTTACCTAATTGAAAGCAGTGAAAACGCATAGACAATTGGGCTATCCACCCAGAACTTACCATAAATAATCTCTACCATCGCAATATATCACAAAACGATTCCTGCTACCTATCGCTTATCAAACTGGTATGCGCAAACGACTCTCGCCACCGCATACCTGCATCACATCCCTATCAAAAGTCTCCCTTCTATATACTGGCAGATGAGGGCATCGATCGGGGCTAGATCATGAACGAATAGAGAAAAAAAAAACATCCAAAACAAATAGAAATAAATGACACCACTCCCTATTCTCACACCGACTAATATAAAATTAAATTCAATGTCACAACAAATTGTAAATTTTAACTAGGTTTTTTGTTTTTTTGTTTGGGAGGTGAAGGCTATTTACGCCCTGAGTGTCGGACTCCCCCGCTACCGGACTACCGACTAAAAACCTCCCCTGTCACACCGAGAACCTAGCCTGGAACTGTTTGTCACATTACTTCGGACTAGGCCTCATTAATCATCGCTTAGCGATGTCTTCAGGCTAAGGGAAATCTCTGTTCACGGATGGATAGGAAGGAATTGCGATTAGTAACTATAATATTGCGTTACAGAGATGTCCCCTCCCTCGCCAAGCGATCCATTATGTCCTTCTTTATAATGAGTACTGTCCGTACGTAATGCGACACACAGCTCCAATTGTCCTTTGATTTCATCATTTTTCCCGTTAAATTTTCTGGGGAAATTACGCCTATTTTCTCCGAGAGATGCGAACGGAGTCTTCTGAATCTATTACACGTAAAGAACGTGTGGCAGGCGTCATCCGTCATCCCCGGGCAGAACACGCAAGTTGGGGATGGTGTCTTTCCCATCTTATACAGGTAAGACTGAAAATACCCGTGACCACTGAGTAGTTGCGTCAGATAATAATCAGTCTCACCATGCATTCTGTAGAACCACGGCCTCAAGTCACTTATCAGCCGTGCGGTCCATCTGCCTCGCGTTTCGTTTTCCCATGTTTGCTGCCATAAGATAAGGGTTCTTCTCCGTTCCTCTCGGCTGACGGTTTCTCTCGCCGACTCCCCCCTACATGAGTATACAATTTCCGTTCGTCTGCAAGTAATTTAATTGGAACCACCCTCGAGATTACCAGCACTGCAGGTTCAGAGACAGTGCGGTATGCAGCGGCTATAAATTTTAACTAGGTTAAGTTAGAACAAGCTAAACTAAGTACAAGCCATGTGAGCAGACGGCATAATTGCATTCATCAATAATAATAATAATAAAAAATAAAAAATAATTTTTCAAATGCATTGGCTACGGCCGAATCTTAGTCATAAGTCCGTGCTATTTGACATAAGTGTCGCTGTCAAATTACTCTAAGACGTTAATGTAACATGTAGAGGAGGGAGACTCGGAATGTGTTACCGTGGACAATATCGTCCTTATCATAGGCGACAAGATACCGCCTCATCTACAGGTACCATCTTTCATGCACACCAGAACCTCTACAGAAGCACTACTAAGAAGCTGCAACAGTCAAAAGGATTAAAGCGCCGCTGCAAATCACCACCGGTCAAGAGCGAAAGTTTCAATCTTAAACTTTCACGAAACTTAAACGAAAGTTAAATATCTGGGAATCCCTAAAAATTACAAATAAATTGGCTGTGATCGTTAATTTAAACACAAAAGAAAATTGTTTTCTAGTCCCTTTCGTTCAACAAAAAAGGATGAATCCTTCAACACAAAGTCATTATTTCTTACCTTTGATTGATACAAGAATTTCAATGCACAAAATATCTCCAGTCGAAAAATAAAAACAGAAAAGAATGGAAAATTTTCCACCTCAACCCACAATCCTTTTAAGGACTCTCTCCGCATCGCCTCTACTCCTCATCGAAAAATTTAAAGAAAACATTCAACGATAACTTCTGCGCTACAATCATCGAATATTGTGTAGCAATGAAACATTTTGCCTTTATTTTGCTCTTTCTTTTATGATTGACGACGCTTCGTTTTATATTCCCATTAGTATGCGTTAAAAGAAGTCCTAATTTTCCATTTTATTACTCAACACGTGGCATCTAGATTGTGTGTATTGTGCAAGAGGGACTCGTTTTTTTTTTCCTTCTTTGTATTTGCACTGCTCTATTGAATTGATTAAATTTCCTCCATTCAAAAGAATCTTTCTTGTCAGATTTGAATGTCTCGAAATTTGTATTGAACATCAAACGGAAAACTAATGTAAATTTTTTTTAACTTAAAATGTATTTTTTGAATAGTGTATCCTTCAAATGTTGACTTCAGTCGAAGTTAGAATTCGTATTGAACACACTAATTTGGAAGGAGCCCGAAAAAATATCAGAGACATTCAATTTTGAGTGAAAAAATTCTCTCTATACATCACATGTGATCAATAAAAAGGATATGGCAGCATGATGTGATTATGATAAGAGGATATGTGTGATCATAAGACTCAAAAAGCTATTTCTTAAAT
This sequence comes from Stratiomys singularior, assembly GCA_954870665.1. Lineage (NCBI taxonomy): Eukaryota > Metazoa > Arthropoda > Insecta > Diptera > Stratiomyidae > Stratiomys > Stratiomys singularior. Next base: position 83,458,935 of record OX940879.1, on the reverse strand, counting down.
AAAACTCTTTGCAGAAATGGAATTTATGTATTTCCTCAACCAAGTGGAATTCAATCACTTTACGAATTCCAACGTAGATGTTAAAAGTTATGGAAATATCTAATTATTTTCACGACGATGTTTCATAAAAAGGTAATTGGAGTTCATGGTTAATAACTGTAATAAAATCTTTTATTAATGTCGAATACTGGTTTGAAAGGAATAATGGAAATTATGGCAGAGCTAAGCAATATTTTTGATTTTCGATATACGTACGTTGATAAGCTTCATAAAATGCGATTGATTTAAAAATATCGATACTACCGTCTAGGGTTTGCTGTGGGGATGTAAACATATACCACCGGAATTGGATGGTAGCAATAACTTTTTAACTCATAACAACGCCATAAGTTGAAAATGTACAGCCGAGTCCTGACCAAAGGAGATTCTTACTCTGAATTCGTGTCGTAAAGAGAAACACCTAAAGATAATTATCCTAAACGGGTATAAGGGTATACATTTCGGGGAGTGGAACTTATTCGTGACAGCACATTTCAGAAGACTGTCAATTTGACAGCTAATAGCTTCTTGTTGGATAGTTGGTTTGCGAACATAAAATACACTTCTACTGACGAAGCAAGTAGGCATAAAGAGCATAAATACTTTAAATTTTGCAACTACAAGAAGGGACGAGATTCGTAATAATACGTTGAAACAATTAAAACCAAATAACAATCTCACATTGAGTTTTATTTAAAAACAGCAAATCATTAAATGTCAATTCATTTTCTGGGCTAAATCTTTTTTACAGGGTGGGCCATATAAAATTTTAAATTTAAGAAGTCAATAAAAAAAACCGGCTTGATATTTTTCAAAGTTTGAACATTTATTTGAAAGGTTATTTTATGAAATTTATTTGTGGAAAACAATTTTGGACAAATGACCATCACGGCTGAATTTACAGTAGCTCATCCGATCCACTCAATTTTGGAGTACTTTCTCGACGGAAACCCTTTTCAGGCCTTATGGCAGCAACAGCACCTTGAATCTCGTACTTTAGATCTTGAATTGTTTTTGGATGGTTGGCGTAACATTTATCTTTGACGGCTCCCCAAAGAACATAGTCCAACGGCGTTAAATCGCAGCTTCTGGGAGGCCAATTCACATCACTTCTCTTGCTGATTATGCGATTTTCGAAGATAGGGCGCAAAAGATTGAGTGTAGCGTTTGCTGTATAGCACGTAGCGCCGTCCTGTTGGAACCAAATGTTGTCCAAGTCTTCCTCTTCAATTTGCTTTGCAATTTGCTTCAAGAAAAATTCGGATAACATTGCGCGATATCCCTCACCATTGATGTTTGCAGCGCCTCCTTCATTTTCGAAGAAAAATGAGCCGATGATTCCACCAGACCAAAATCCGCACCATACAGTGACTCGTGCTGGGTGCATTGGCTTCTCGACAATTACGTGTGGGTTTTCTGTGCCCCAAATGCGACAATTCCGCTTGTTAACGTAACCACCGAGGTGGAAATGAGCCTCGTCCGAAAAGATGATTTTTCGGTAAAATTGACCATACTCGGTCAAACGATCTTCCGCCCAACCTGCGAACTGTAGACGGATGGTCAAGTGGCTTCAGGTGCTGCACCAAGTGAACTTTATATGGCTTCATAGCGAGGTCTTGTTGCAAAATTCGTCGCAAAGTTATTCGTGGAAGATTCAATTCTTACGATCGACGGCAAGTTGAGGTGGATGGATTCTCACTTTTAGCCACAGTCGTACGCGCGTTGAACGCGCGGGAAATGAACGTTGACGTTTTGGTTTATCCACCAACGAGCCAGTTTCACGCACAAGCTTGACAAATTGTTGCACAAATTGAACTGATGGCACTTGCTGTCTGTCCATTTTTTTGCCAAATTTCTCACAGTTTGGGTTGAAGACTCACCATTTTGGAAAAAAGTTTTCAATATATCGCAGTTTTCTTCTAGCAAATAGCGACCCATTTCGTAAATTTTATACTTTTTACTGAATATCTGTCACTTTCCGAATGGTATTTGACGTTTCCAATGTCTAAATATAGATAGTTCAAATTTAAAACGCTAGATGGCCCACCCTGTATAATAAACATAATATGCACAATAAAGGAACTCGGGAGGGTTCTCGGTGGGTCGCACCACTGCAAGAACCGGTCGGTACTCACACTCCTAGTTCGCGGTAAGAAGCAAGTCTTTGTTTAGTATTCACGTCGGTTCGTTTCAAGTTTTTTAATTTTAATGGGCTGATAACCGCCTTGTGTCATTGTAGAATTGTGGTTCAAACTGAATTTGTGGTTTCGAAATGTCGAAAATAGTGAAAGGAAAATGGTGCCCAAAAAGCGACGGAAAGATAATCAAAACTTTTAAAAGATAAGGGAAAGGATTACTGCAAACTGTAAATTTTTGAATTTCTAAATGATGCTGTTGATGAGAGCTCAAAAAATTCTAGAGAAAGCGGTTGACCAGTCTTTCCCATCGTGTTCTGCTTGGGACTTGTCCACTAAAAACAGTCAGAAAACTGTGGCTAAGGAAAAAAATGATTCCCAGATTTCTTGTGATGATAATGATGAGGATGATGATGAAGATGATATTCGCGAACCCGTTAGTGACATCAATGGTAAGTTCTGGTGAATCATCGATTGTTTTTGTTTCTTTATAAAATGGTGTTTTAGTCGGAGGTCGTTTGACCTAGAAATATCATTTTAAGGTAAACCAGAAACCCCTGCACCTGTGATTGCGATCGCAAAAACCGAAAAACAAAACAAGTCAAAAGATGAAACGCCGCCAAAAGCTCATTGACAGCATATTCAAATTTCACCCGAAACAAGTCAGTGAGGCCTTCCAATTTTACATAGTTCCATTACATTCAAGATTTACAAGTCCACGAAGGCTCACGTATAAAATTAATGGTTTCAATTTTTTTCACGCTGATGCTAGGACTGTCAATTACATAAAAATCGGGGAGCCCCCGTTTATACTTAAGAAGAAATAGAGTCCTGCTAAGTGTCCGAGTTCTTTTTTCACTTAAATTTCGGTTGCATTCCGACTTTTCATTCATTATTTATCACCAAAAAGAGGTATGTCTTCAATGTTCTTATTTTTCGTAAGTTATTAATAAATGAGAAAATCAGTTCAATCGTTTATTACCTATTCAAGGGTAAATGGGCTTGTGTCCAATTTATTCGTGATAATCTTGATATTCTGATGATAAGAAATGCTTTCTAGTCAGCATTGTAAATGTATTATCCCTTCCTACGTTGACAAATTTCTAAAGCATAAAATGAATGTTCCATCAATTAACCCCATTGGCCCCAGCCTTTTATGTGGCGCGACGCGTTCCACCTACCCCTAAGTTAATGAAAAATCAATAAGTTCTACTTATCTTTCATGATAAAATTTGATTATTAATCGATATTAACCTATCATCACAAAATAAACTTCAGCATAAGTCGGATCGCTTGAACATGGAGGCAACACCCTTGTTTCTGGGCTGCAGGGTAAAAATGTTTACAAACAACCCACAATTATTCATCCGCTTTACAATCATGTCCTGTGTATACCAAAGAAGCTGTTCAGCAGTGATGAGTAGCATTCAATATTCAATTCATGTCATAATGCTTGTTCGTCCTCTTGGAACTCTGTTACTGGAGCTGAATTTTAATTTTTTTTTTAACTATGTCGAGGAATGCAACTTCCTCATCGCATTCCTAACATGTAACGCAAATAATTCTGTATATGACGAATGTAAATACTTTCCATCAACCAACTTTTAATTTCGTGCACAACCATGAGTCCTGAACTTTGCTTGGGGGTTGCAAGGAATTAAAGATGGCGGAATAATCACATAACGAGAACACTTTTGTGAAATAGCTCACCAAGTAAGAAATGGCATCGGGCAATAAAGATATTCTGTTAAATTGCAGCCTTGAACTAGTTAGTCCTTCCATTGTTCCTCTTGACGGAATTGTTTTATGGGACTCAAGTATCAAGGACACGCAATTAGAGAGATCGGACGCGAATGCTAGAATCTAGATTGAGTCATTTCTTTGTAAAGACATTACGTGGGTATTTACAGCGCATTCTTTTCAACGAAAATTGAATTGCTGTCTGAAAAATGTCAGAAATTATTACAAATTCAACTCAATCACATTAGCACGCTAACAATCGTCTTAACTTAAGCATAAATAATGTTTATTTATAGGGTTGGCACATGATGAAGAGCTCGCAAATTTTTGTGGTGTTTTACAAGGAAACGCCCAACCCTCACCCACTTGTTAAACTGTGTCAGTACCACGTTCAATTACCGAAAAAGAGTTCATTAATAATGACGCATAAAACCCCCACACCACTCATAGTCATCCTTCTGGATTATTTAGTTGTTATTCTCTTCTTATTTTCAATTCAAATTGGATGTTGTTGTGACTCCGAATAATAATATGTTTTTTAAGGACATTCAATAATTCACGCAAACTTCACTTAATAAATGTTAATTTTGATATCAAGCGAATATTTGACAAATGTTAATGGATTCTGCCGCTGTATGATAAATTATTAAAAGGGACGACATGGAAGACGTTTTCCGTTTTTCATTTCCCCTTGTTTGTAGCCAGAACTAGGAGCAGAAAGTTGAAAGGATATTTCATATTCTTTCGAGAATAAATTCTAAAGTTTCCGCATTAAATTTTTGTTTTCAAATCTACCGTCTTGTTTACGCTCAGAAGCGAATCCTTAATCATTGAATTAGTAATTCAATGGTATAAATGCAAGGACAACTTGTACTTTTACATCTTGTACATGAAATGAAGGATGTAATGTATGTTTAGCAAGAAAGTGACCGCAATAAATTGAAAATTTGCTTATGTATTAAGTAGGGGCATCGATGGAAGTATTTCTGAAATAATTACTCAACAAGCCTTCAGTGCTTCAAAGAAACCTCGAAGCTTCTGCTTAATGGAGGCCCAGATATCTTCGTTTTGACTAGCATCCGGTGATTGTCAAGACCATACAGATATATACAGGAGACAGCATATCAACAATGAACCCTGAAGCTTTACGATTTGCGCTTTTAGAGTATCACATAGACACGAACGTACTTCGAAAATGGAAGGACTTATTAATCTTATGAAAATTGTAACCAATAATTCGGCCCGTATCCCGCCAATGATGCTGCCAATGTTATTTTCCCAGTTGTCAAGGGTTCGTGTTTGTCAAGGTAGACGAGTTATTTGACGTATTTCCACATGAAATATCACAAGATCTTATATGCCAGTTCACAAAAAATTAAGCGCTCATCAAATGCTTCTTTCAATAAGTCGAAGATCGCCTGAGTTGTATGATACATCTCGCCAACCTGTTGACACCAGAAATCCCCTACATAACGGCGATTCAATTTCGCAACGAGAAAGTCATAGATCATGGCCCTATAGCGGTCACCATTGACTGTAATGTTATTCCTCGCGACATTTTGAAAGACATATGGAGCAATAATTTCACCGGTCTATAAAGCACACCAAACAGTGACTTTCTCCGAATGTCACGGTGTTCGGACAACCGCCTGTGGTTGTTTATCACTCTAAGTGTGGCGGTTTTATTTATTAACGTAGTTTTTCATCTAGAAATGAGCCTTACCGCTGAACAACATTTTCTTAAGAAATTCGGGATTTGCAGCAATTTGTCCTGGGGCCCATACAATAAATGTACGCCGTGCCCAGTGGTTCCTTGACTTCAATTCCTGTACGAGTTGGATTGCAAGCCCACAAGCCAAGCTCATGTCATAAAATATTCCATAATGTGAATGTGTACAAGGACGTCTACAGAGGGGTGGGGGGTTGGTGCAAGGTGGCAACTGCCCCCCCCCCCCCTGGAGACTCATTGATTCATAATCCATGACCGATGATCCATGACCCATTGACCCATATTTAGTTTGGTAGGGTTTGGAAGAACAATTTTTAGACGCGAGCGTATTTAACCCTGAACAACCCACAAGTGTCTCGCGGGCACAATATTGCGTTCATGTTTTGATAAAAACGTAAGTATTAATTTATATGAATCGGCCTTTTATGTGAGAGTGAAAGTAATGTGACAGAACCAGCATCTGAAAACGATGATGAACAATCATGGAGTGAGAGTGATGATGTACCTTTACAAGAATACGTTTCAATTGACACTTTTAAAGGAAGATATGGAGCCATTTGGAAATCAGAACCTGACAGGCAACGCCGAACGCCTCGACACAAAATAATTCGCCGTGCTATTCATAAGGTCATTCTTCCTCTGAGGCAAGCTATAATAGATCCGATAGACAGTTTCAGCCTTTTTTTCGACGTTCACGTATTAGACATAATAATGACGTATACCAATACTGAAGGGCTTAGAGTTTTACAAAACCGATGGAAACCAATTGACCAATTCGAAATGCATATTTTCTAGGTCTATCATTGATTAAAGGCCTCAAATAACAGGGAGTTGTGAATTTTAAAGAATACTGGAATCCAATCTTTGGCAATCCGATATTTCGAGCTACTTTTGAGGGAAAAAATAGATTTGCTTCTTTACTACGATTGTTTAGATCAGGTGATAAAAATACTACGTCTCTTAGAAAGTTAAAAGATAATCTTGCACTTATTAGAGAATCATGGAAATACGTAAGCCAAAACCTAACCGAAGTGGTCATCCTGACCAAGAAGAGGATCCCCAGAGTAAGAATGGTCCGAGTCGGGGACGCATTAGTAGAGTCGAAACTATCAGTCAAGTATCTGGGCTTGCTGATAAACTCTAAACTGAGCTTCTCGGAGCAAATTAAGGCAACGACAAACAAGGCCGCAGCAGGGGTCTCGGCAATTAGTCGACTGATGGCCAATCATGGGGGACCAAGTCCAACAAAAAGGCGTCTGCTAATGAATGTAGTGCAATCTACGCTTCTTTATGGAGCAGAGATATTGAGTGAAGCTCTCAAGAAGGAACTGCACCGAAAACGGCTGGCACAGGTGCAAAGACGAGGAACACTGCGGATTGCATCAGCATACCGTACAGTCTCTGAGTCAGCGGTGTTGGTAATTGCAGGGGTGATACCCATCGCTCTTCTTGCTAGAGAGCGCAATAGAGTCTACCTCCGAAGGCACGAGGGTAATAAAGAAAAAGTTGCTCGCGATGAAAGACGATGCACTCTAGACGAATGGCAACAACCATGTGAACATGAGCTAAAAGGAAGATGGACTGCGCGGCTCATCAAAGACTTGATATCGTGGCTCAGTCGAACGCATGCTGAGACTGTCTTCTACCTGACCCAGCTACTGAGCGGACACGGTTGTTTTCAGTCTTACCTACACAAGACAGGTAAGTCACGGTCTCCAGATTGCATATTTGGCATTGGTGTGAAGAATGACGCCTGTCATACTTTCTTTTCATGCAGAAGATTGGACAAACAGCGCGGTGATCTAGTTGAAAAAGTGGGAGAGCTCCGTTGAGATAGCCTAATCGAAGAGATGCTGATATCATTTGACAAATGGAATCAAGTGGCACATTACGCTCGGGCAATCTTAATAATGAAGAAAGGCATACTTGATCGGATGGAGGCGTCGAGGGTGGAGGGTTTCCTTATCTAGCAATCCTCCTCCTCTTTCCCATTCAACTGGAGAAGGAATCCCTGCAATCCGAAGGCGCCAAAATGCGTAAAATTGGGAGGCCTGCCCGAAGTAATGTGTCAAACGGTTTCAGGCTAGGCGCTCCGGTTGACAGGGGAGGTGTTTAGTTGGTAGTCCAGTAGGTCCACTGGGAGTCCGACAGTCAGAGCGTAAATAGTCTTCACCTCCCTACCCAAAAAAAACCTAAAAAAGTTTTATTTGCCTGGAGAAAATCTCACTATTGCTCACAAGAGCAGCTTTTACCTTCGCATTGACGCGTATCATTCAAACAGTACCTGCTTAGCAAACCAGACAAATATGGTACGAAAATTTTGTGGATCTGTGAGAGCAAAACTAGTTACCCACTATTTGGTATACCAAATCCCGGAAAAGAAGGACCAAACAGGGCGGAAAATTTAGCGTACAATGTAGTCTACCAGTTATGTGAACCATACTTCCGTAGTAACAGAAATGTTACTTTTGATAATTATTTCAAGACTCTTCATGTCGCAAAATCGTTGAGACAAAATTGTCGTACAATAGTTGGAACAATGAGAAAAAATAGGACGTGGAAATGGAAAGGAAGAAGATGTAAACAAGTAAAACAAATCTGAAATAACCTTGTACTACAATAACACAAACAGACCAGATGGTTCATGAGTATAGAGTTTGGCGTAGGACAAATAGGTGGCCAACTGCATTTTTTCAAAATATAATAGATGTTGTTGGCATTGCATTTCTAATTATATGGAAAAATATTCGTCCTGATTGAACCCTCGGAAAAAAAAATCACTTAGAAAACAACTTTTACGCGAAATCGCAACCGAGTTGGTAGCACCTCATATACGGAGACGAAGTAAGAAGGGCCTATCAAGCTACCCCTTAGCAGCCATGCAGGACATGGCAGGGTCAGATCAGGAATCATCTGAACCTGCTGTGAAAGGGAAGAAGCGGTGTTATAAATGCCCTTCGAAATTATCAAGAGCTTCTAAACAGAGTTGTGATAAATGCAATCGCAATGACTGCTCTGAACATTCTGAAAAAAAAATTATTTGTAATAACTGTAACTAAATAAGTGTAAAAAATATATTACTAAAAAACTTTAAATTGTCTTTTTCATTCAAAACAACTTTCTTTTCTTTCATTCTGCCTTACATACATGTACAATGAGTCTGTTGGATACTACTGGGCAGTTACGTTACAAAAGCATACTGGATAGTTAACGGTTAAAAAGAATTCAGACACGAAACAAAGTCGAGTGTTGGCACGTGTAAACACTGCCGCTTCCACGATTTTTGGCGATAACTCCAGGAAAAGAATAAACAAAAAATTTCAAGTGAAACGCAGCGCGCAGTCGATGATTTAATTATGTTCGCTCTCTCTCTCATACTTCCATGAGTATCGTCAAGCAATCGCCACGAGAGACAAAGGATTCAGAATGTTTTCATTTTCTCTTCATAACGGCTGCAATCTCTTTGTTACGGGAATACAAGCCGAGCCGGTGCAATACTGTGTTTCTATGGTAAATGAATGCGATCAAAATGATATTGGTCATTTTATGTATCGTGCCTCGCTGTTATCCTCTGAAACAAAGAAAGAGTTACTCGAAAATTGCTGGATGCCTCCTAAAACTTATAACTTTGCAGAAGACGCTGTTGAATTGAAACGAAAATTCAATTTTTCGTTGTTGGAGACGTACTCGTCATGGCTTGCTTACTCCCGCCAAGAGAAAGGAGCCTTTTGTGAATATTGTGCCTTGTTTTCGCCAAATGCCAGTTCTTTCCGAGGTGTCCTGGGGTCATTTATTGCTAAGCCGTCTTGCAAATTCAAGGACATTGACAAGCAGAGCAAAAAGCATGCGGAAACGCACATTCAAAAGGCAGCGAGCGAAAGTGCTAGGTCATTTATTCGAGGTTTGGCTGTAGATGTGCAACTCAAGAATTACTCCCAGAATCTGATCCCAGAAAACAGAAAAATCATAACATCTATTATTTCTTGCATTACATTTTGTGGAACTCACGACTTAGCGCTACGAGGCAAAAATCAAGGCAAAGGAATACTAGAGACTGGAGCTTTGTCCTTTGCAGGTCCATGCGGCCCTTTGCACTCGTATGTCACACTGGAGGTGAGACTACTTATTCACTCGATAACTCGTATGTCACATTGGTGGCACACAGGCGGAGGTGGCAATACTAATGTATGTCGGTAAATCTCGGTAGATTCGAGATCTTACACAGTAATATTTTGTCAAGTTTTGTTAGTCGGGTGTAAGTAGTACACGATATTTGTTCCCTTTATATAATTCAGTACACATATATTTCCCGCAAAAAAATGGATTTTGATGGATTACTTGCAGGCAGTCAGGATAATGACAGTGAATTTGATTTACTAATATAGATATGCGAAATAATAAATGAAATAAATATACGTTTAATTCTACCACTGTATATTACTTTAATTAATTTAGCTAAAAATAGTAACAAGTTGACACGCAACAACTTGATAATAAATCGAGTTCAAAGGGTTAAAGACACACATTGAGCACGGGGAAAAAATGTGAGTTATCGTGTTTTTGGGGACGATAACTTGTTCTTTTGAATTGAGAATTGCGGTGACGTGCTGAAGACGGATCTTATTGCCAAAGTGAAATCAGCGGATGGTTACGGTGTATTGGCAGACGAGACAGCTGACATATCCGGGAAAGAGCAATTATCCATTGGTCTGCGATATTTTTGTGAAGAAACCAATGCAGTTGAAGAAGTTTTCGTTGGGTTCGTGGAGCTAAACAGTCTTGACGCGAAATGTATTGGTCAGGTAATTGATGATTTTCAAGCAAGGAAAAGGGTTGACCTAGCAAAATGCGTTGGATTGGGATTCTATAACTATGGCTGAGAAAGACGATGGTCTACAAGCGATCTTGCGAAAAAAATACACCAAAGCTTTGTTCTTTCATTGTTCGTCGCACAAACTGAATTTAATATTTCATATTCTGAATGCTTTGCCTGAAATCCGTACAGCCATGGGAACCACCAAAGATATTATTGCATTTTTCCGGGAGACCATTTTGAGAAGCGAATTAATACGGTGGAGCGGGAAACACAAGAATCTCAGAGTTTTTAAAGAAAACTGCTGTGCAATAAAGGAGGCATTAGAAACCCTATCAGTCGAAGGCAATAGTGCGACTCAGAAACACGCTTTTCAATTCTATTCTGCTGCATCTGCAGTTCCTTATATTATGTGGCTTTTGTCAATAGTCAAATACTTAGCTTTGATAGAACCGGTTGTGAAAAGACTCTAGGCAGGAGCTTTGCACACGGCCAAGGCAGCACATTAAGTGCCTTTTACAACTTTTCAAATTCACCGTAATGATCCCGATCAAGTCACTTGAAAGGCGCTACTGCCATAGTAGAATCACTCGGAATTGATGAAAATATTTCGGCAATTCCACGCCTTGTTGGCCGACAGCGTTATCGGAGCAACCATCCAGCAGACAGTCCATCAGAGTTTTGGATGTCGTCTTCGGTAATTACGTCATTAGATTACTAAATACCCAGAACACGTTTTGCTGAAGATAACACTCCAGCTTTCGCATTATTAAAGTTGCACTGTGCCCAAATGCAAACCATGTCCCTAAAAAATTTAAGTGAAGCTTGCGAAATCTTCATTGAATTTTATAATTTTCCAATTATAAAAAATGAAATTGAATTGTGGCCGAAATTGTGGGAAAACCAAACCAATGCCACTGATTTGACCGTTGTTGAAGTGCTAGAAGGGGAATCGTTAGAGCTCTAAAAATCTTGATAGCTTTACCGTGCACCACTAGTATCGTAGAACGCTCCTTCAGCAGCCTAAGGCGTACCAAAACTTGGGTCCGAAGTACCATGGTGGAAACTCGACTGAATGGCCTGGCAATGATCAGTATTCACCGAAAAATTATCGCAGGGAACTTGTCAGATTTCAACAATAAAGTGGTGGATAAATTTGCGAGAAATCCGAGGAGACTGTGTTTCAATTGAGATAATTTTTGCTCATTATATGTCTTATAGGCTTCCATTGTTTGTATGTAAACATATTTCTGGCAATGAAGCATTTCTTTTATTGTCATAACTTGCAGTTATTTTACTTCCTGTTGTACCCTTAATCAGGCAGCTGCGGTTACTGCTAAACTAAAAGTGCTACTACTTACTACTTCTACGGCTACTACCAAAAGTGATGCGGCTACTTGTAATGCTCGATGTTTACGGTGATCATGCTCCATCTGAGACGACTTGCAGAGAGTTGTTTCGACGTTTTAAAAATGGTGATTTTGACGAGACTAATAAAGATAATGAAGGGGCGTTTGAAGATTCAAAACTACGACAATTTTTGGGTGAAGATTCAAGTTGAAGCCTAGAAGAATTGTCGCTGGAGTTAAACGTTGACAGATCTACCGTCGAGAAACGCTTACACGCCTTCGGAATGATCTAAAAAGCTGGGACTTGGGAGACGCTTTAACTGAGATAAAGAGACATCGAATGGCGTTTGGTGACATGCGAGATGCTTTCAACGACAAAAAAAGGGTTTCACGCATCGAATTTTGACAGAGGATGAGAAATGGATGTACATCGACAACCCTAAGTGATCAAAACATTGGGTAATTCCAGGTGAACAAGGTCCATCGACACCAAAACGGAATATTCACGCTTCCAAGGTAATGTGCATCTGGTGGGATCACAGTGGGTGCATCTATTACGAACTCCTGAAACCATCTGAAACAATCACTAGGAGGTGTGCCCCGGCAACTCATCGGTCTTAATCGATCTTTGAATGAAAAGCGGCCAGAATGGAATGACAGACATGACAAGCTGATTTCGCTGCATGACAATGCAACATAGCCAAGCCGGTCAAAAAATATTTGGAAGGTATGAATTTGGAAATCTTGCCCCATCCGCCGTATTCCCCAGACATTGCTCCTTTGGATTTCCATTTGTTCCACTCCATGCAATCGGCCCTCACTGGAAAACGATTTACTTCCTATGAAGGCATGAAAAAATGGCTCGATCACTGGATCGAATCGAAGGATGGGGATTTTTTCTGCCGAGTGATCCAATTACTACCAGAAAGATGGCAGAAGGTCATAGCTTCATACTTTGAATGACATGATTGTATTTTTTAATGTTTGAAGAAACTAAAAACTTTGTCGAAAGAACGGCGGAAACTTATTCCCCTACCTAATAATAGATATTAATTGTCTGCTGAGGTCCATTAAATGCGAACATTACACAGAAAAAGGGTCAAAAAGAAAAGGGCTAAGAAAAACGGGCACATGAGACTGTCAGTGTACAGATTACAAGAACAGACTACAAGTTAACATTTCTTCAAAACTTCATGGGCCTTGTTCAGAAAAACAAACTTAACAAAACAAAACAATTGATTTCCACATTGGCAAAAGATGAATTCAGTTACTAAAATTTTTTCGAAAAAATCCTGCGGTATCGGATAACTAATGTGACGGCATTAAGTATTGTCTGCTTAGAGCGATTCCGTCGGGTGTCCTCACTGCAGGAGTTTTGGGAAAACTTACAGCACACCCTGGACAAACAAGAGAATCAGTAAGAAGAGTTACCAATGTTAATAAGAAACGTAAAGACTATAAGTAGAAGAAGTGGTTGCTAGTAGCAAAGGAGAAGTTCGGAAACTATTGAAACAATATTCTGGGAAAAGTGAACGTTAGACCCGAACATGAAAAACATGATAGTACTCTTATCGAAACTCTCCCTTAGACGCCACACGTGACCGTCACGGTAGGAGAGGTTGACCCTTGCGCCTGGGACACAGAAAGCCATTCGAACTAGTTCATGATATCATAATGACGTCCTCGTCTGAGGAAATTCACATATTTTCTAATCGTTGACGTCTTTAGGATGTCAAGAACTATTTCCAGTGGCGATGTGTGTTCCAGGCATTACAATGCAGCGTATGTATGATCCTGGAGATTTTGCTGACCAATCTGCAAGAGATACTGTAGAAAGATTATTCGTACAGCTTTGCTAGAAACCGCATCACAACCCGACGTTCATGGGGATGAAATCACCTTCGGGTGAACTGCAACGAATATATCAGAACAGCTTCAGTCAAAGCATAAAAACTTCAAGTCGTCTTGAACGAAAAGCAAAAGAAATTATCAAGTCTCTATTGCGGCGATATCAAAGGAGTCAATGAGTCATCCTCGCTGGGCAGCAGCCAACAAACTGATACGAACATTGATATGATGCTTCCGCGGGTTCGTGAATCATGGATTCGTAATAGAAGGCAACGTTTCTTTCTCTTACTGGATACATACTTCCCTGACTCAATAGACAAGGAGATCAAAAGGGAAACCAATATGATGTGGACATCTTTGACAGACAAATAAGAAATTAAACAGAAAGGGCTTGGAAATGATTAGGTATGCCAATGACAACTCCTAGAAGCGATAAAAACGATCAAAACATTGAAAAAAGGGAGCTCATGCTACGTACGAAACGCTGAGCCGAAGAACTTTCCACTGTCAATTATAGAAAGCAAGCAAATATTTTTGATGAACAAGATTGAATATTTTAGGGATAGCTCTAAGAAGCTAACTAATCTGGATTACTGAGATAGGAAAAAGTAGAGAAAAAGTGAATACAGCATACTTCATCATGAATAGACTGGTCCCAAACTTCCCCAAACTTGGACACTGGATTAACCTTGGCATTGAAAGATATAACAACCTTTGAACCGAAATTGTGGTGACCGTCACAACAGTAACATAAATCCATAAAGGAAATAGAAAAGATATCCTGAAAGGCTTGTCAAGGCATCTCTTGTGCCTTGACAAAAAGAACAGCTTCGATGAATTAATCGTCCACTTGATGCCCCTCGGTAGACACATGCTAAGAGAGACATCTCCAGCGACCATCAAAATAAAGCCCAAAAAATAAAGAGATGGACTACCATTCTCGAACGAACCTCCTTCACATTTTAAATCCAGATGGAGAATGCCCCTTGAAGCAGGAAGAAAGGGCTATATTGACAGGTAGCAAATCATCACCTCAGACACTTGTCTGTAGCTACATTTACCTGATGGAAGTGAATCTATCGTGGGTTCCTGTACACAGGGGTACACCTTATTGGATCAACGGACCATGCCACGTCGAGTACCTGAGCTTCGTGGCCAAACCTCATAGCTACATGAACTACACCCTGAGTTGAATCCGAACGGGTTCATTCACATCAGAAATGGATGAGACATTTGAAATTCAAAAAGACATTTGAAAATTCAAGTGAATGCGCATTTCAGAGGTTTTTACCTCTCTGAGCTGCCCCAGCATCGCATTTCAGGTATTTGCCACTATTGTTAAGACCACCCTTGTGGAAACTGTCTGCTCGGAGCGAACGAAAAACGGGTTCGTTCCGCATCAACGCATATTGGTTGATGCGGATCCTAGCTGTTCCTGACGTTGTAGGGCAACACGACCCATGTAGTACCACAGCCACCGCGATACTCGCCGAATGGGCCGTAACCCATTAAACTGATCCTTCCGAAGATGGGGGCTTATCAGTTACCCGCCGTACCTGAATATACCTGCAGGGTTGGAGTTCGTGTCCCAGTCGCTTAATACTCTATTCGGCAGTATCACGGCGGGCCCGGGCACTATACTTTGAACTTTGAAGAGCCTAAATCGTAGCGTTTTTGCTCGGTTAAGGTTCGCTGGGACACCACTCCCCGTTGACTTCACTGGAATCAAGGTTTAAATGCAGCATTATGAAGTAAACCTTTTTGTACCTAGATCCCCTACGCTGCGGGCAAATACAGACAACAGCAGGTACAGACAACCTAGTACAAACTGCAAGAGTCGACTTGATAAAATTATCACTAGCAACAGCGGAAAAGGAGTTAGTTTCGTCCGAAGAGATGAACCCGCCCCTAAATGCAGGAATGATTGCAGTAATCACTGCAAGATAAGCCAAGCTTTAGGCCTGACCCGATTAAACCACGGACCAAGCAGGTCCTCCAGAGGAACGAAAATGGCATGAAAACTCAAGTGGCTTTCTTTAGAGGCCATACCCTTCAGGATCAACACATCACACGGCTGAACATTCAAACGAGCAAAAAGTTTGAACAATTTTCTTCTAAGGTCTCCTACCCTAATTCATAAGCATTTCATGTGGCCGGGGCGGAACCAGACAGCAGATTCGGAACACTTAGCAACTACTAAACTTGAAGATCTTCTAGGATTCTGTTGGGTGACAGAATGGGCACTCAGTTCAGTCAGTTCATATTTCAGGCGCAAATTCTGTCACTCGAAACAAAGGACAAAATTTACTGAGTTCCTAGAACCGAAGTCCAAACGAAATAACAATCAATTTGAACATTACACCGAATTTTAGGTATATAGTAACCCATCTTATGCTCGGTTCATTGGCATATTTCCGTCGCTATGAATATTTAACGCTTATACTTCAATACATTTGACAGGACAAATTGATGTCGCCTCTAGTAGATCACATTCAGGCCACAATTGACTGTTCTAATTATCAAGATGTTGTTTAAGGCCTACAACAGACAATGATTGGCAAATCTTGACTGTGTAATTAAAGCCCTTGAAGATAAGAGTGTCCTTTCTAACTAACCACACAACTTAAGTTGAACTATCTTTCGGTCGAACGTTTGTGGTGTCTCAAACATTTTCTTGGTGAAGCGCACAAGTATAATGGAATAATTCCAGTCCATTAGAATTGCAAAGGAGCTTATTCAATGTAGTGGTGAACGGTTGAAAGGTCGATCCGGTCATAATGTCAAGTTGATTAGTTCGTTGAGAGGATTTGAAGTAGATTGTCTGTGACATGAAATCCAATTAAGTTTCAACCTGTTGGAAAGGATCACATATATTCATATCAAATGTTATCCGCTCAAGTTTTATTTTGTTGAAGTCTTTATCGATATCTTTATATTTATTATTGAAGTCTTTTATGCACTTATTTGTAAAGAGTTCTTTTCCATTTAAAAGAAAGGTTATACTTAAGAATAGAAAAATGAGTCGTAGACTTCTCAATTAAAACCGAATTCACTCTATGAGCTGGCAATGAGTAAGCTTAATATCCAATCAAGTCCTTTTCCTTTGCGGCAACAAACTGAAACCTCCTAGCAACTTTAGTAAGAAACAATCTGAATAACTGAGTAAGATTTATCCTTTTTGCAAACGAAATTTCCAAATACGCAATCTTTCTTAGATGAATTTGAGACGAAAGTAGGAAAAAGTGAAGAAGATTTCCCTGGTGAATTGTTAATATAATAAACGCAAGAACATCGTCAAATCACTATTGAAGGATTAAGATTGAGTACTTACATAAAATATGATAAAATTTATTGCGATCTAACTCAAAATGAAAAACTGGAGTGATTTCTAACCGTTTTGATGCGTTTATATTCTTAAGAACTCAATGTCCTTTCTTAAATTTTACATTTGCATTCCCGCAAAATTGTTGCTTTTGAAGAATATTGTTCATTCCTTAAACTTATGCATAACTATCCCAAAGTTTTTCAAAATTGAAAACTATACCGAATATTTAAACATTTCGTAAGTTTCCTAAGAAATATTTTTGGAGAAATTACTTAACTTTAGGAAGAAAAGTTTTATGGAACGAAGAGAGAATACCTTGAGTTGAGTATGTTAAATTAGTTTGCTTAGTACACGAATATCGCTTCAGAACAATAATAAAGAATTACTTATGTATAATTAGTAAAATGAAAGGATACTGAGCAATCACACGCAAGTGCTGATTGAATGGATTAACAAATAATAAGGCATGAAGCTATATGGGTTAAATCTATCTATCTGGTTATGCAAAAAAGTCAGGTTGGATGTGTCAGCCAGAGTTTGTTCATTATATGCGCCATTTCATCGCCTTCGCGAAACCATCGCTCGCTTCAGCGGTGATTCTTCTGATGAACAATCATTGTTCACATTTGTCTGTGGAAGCCATTCACTTGGCCGTTGAAAGTGGCGTTCATATCGTCACTTTTCCACCGCACTGCAGTCACAGATTACAACCATAGCACGTGTCTGTGTTTGGACCGGTGAAGGCTTATTACAAGTCTCAGTGTTCTGCTTGACAGAAAAACAATGCAAACAGGGTAACACTCTTCGTAAAACTTATTTTGTTTTGCCAACTTTCAACTGATTTCGTTTGAAATGTTTCTAGGTATTAGAAATCCGTCATATTGCTGACCTGGCGTGGAAGGCTCTTGATCTGGCTTTCACTCCTAAAGTGATTAAGTCTGGTTTTAGAGCGACCGGCATATGTCCATACGATTCGGACATTTTTTCTGATGCCGACTTTGTTCAAGCCGTTGAGCCGAATGAGGCAGAGGTTGCCGCTGAGGCCAAAAGCCAATGACAAGCGCCATTTTAACGTCACCAGAAACCGTTGCTGCTTTGCATGAAAAAGCAGCAAAAAAGCGAGCTGCTGCAAAGCCCATTAAAAACGCCAAACGCAAGGCAACACAACCAGCCAAACTGTCGGCCAAACGCAAGAAGCAGAAGGCTTCTGACGAAGAAGATTTGGACTTTTGTCTGATCTGTTTGGACCTTCTGCCACCAAAATTGACGAAAGCCAATTCCATCAAATGCAATGGTGGCTGCGATCGGTTTATGCATTTGAAATGCGCTGCTATGACAAAGAGCTATTTTACATGCAAAAATTGCGGAACTGATGAGGATGATGATTAATTTAAAAAAGTGCCATTTTCTGGATGTTTTTACGCTACTAGAGGCTTCATTGATGAATAAATTTTGATATTATACATATTTCTTTATTGGTTTTTCTTCATAATTTCGCATTTGTTGTGGATTTACAAATCCCCCCCGGTTACAAAATTTTTTTTGGCCACAAACAAGCTCTTCACAAAATTTGTGAAGAAAATAAATTAATTTTGGGAAAATTCAAAAAAAAATGTTTTTGTTTTTGGTTGCTTACTGCCTCTAGCTTTCCATTGGTATCCAAAAGTCCGAAAAATTTATACTTGAACGCAAGTTACGGGCAAAGAACGAAACCAGGCCCATAACCGGTTACATTCCCCTACTATTTTAAACATATGCTAAATCTATGCGAAATCTATGCTGTCTTTCTGGTAATCAATCATAAAGGAACAACTCGCATAAATATTATCCGTGCCTTAAGTGTCTCATTATAGTAAATTTTATTCATTAAATTAAATTTTTATTAAATTGTTGTATGCTCTAAAAGAAAATGTTGCAAAGCGCTGACTTGGACGAGCAGCGTTAATAAGTTATCATGACCAAACCTAGACAGCTGACCAATTATAGCGTGCTACGAAGCTTGCCATTGAGAACAGTCACATTGAAACGTTCCGGTGACTTTCTTTTGGCCAATATACAATATTCATAAGCAAGTGAGATGCAATAAACCAACAATAATTCATTCAAAATGATAGGAATATTCTGCAGTGGTTGAATTTGAACTTCCTTGATTGACGGAAAAAGTTTAAAAGCAGCAACTGGTTGAAGCGAGAGCGAGTTATGAAAAAAAAGATAAAGTCCTTGTGAATCCAACACGGTCGATAGTCCGCGAAGCAATAAAATTGCGACACAATCATTATAAGTCAAATTTGAATGTAAAAATGTCTACCGTAGAAACGGAAAACCGTCCGAAATTGAAAAACTAAAATGAAATGCGACAGTGAAGATTATGAATTGGGAGAAAAAGTCATGATTTCGAGTATCGAAATTTGAAACCCTTTACTAATTGATTATTATTTTTTAAATTTATCCTTACGAAGAAGAATTGAAGGTTGGGTACCTACCACGCGCAACCCTGCTGTCAAGGATGAAATAATTCCTGTTAAATTGACAGTTGGACAGCTGGGGTTAACTTAAAACGCGTAAGGAGGGAGGGAGTTCGAGGGAGTGGTGTAGAATTGCTGAAAAAGTTTTAGAATTTTATTAAAAAAATATTATAGATATTATAGTCATAATTCACTATTACAAACAAACAAATTTTATTTACTATTGTTGTTTTAGTGAATGTGAAACGGCCTTAAATATGAAAAAACTACTTAAAATCAACGTTATCAGTTAACTGGACTTGAAGAATAACTTTAAGAAGAAGAAAATCTCCGAAGGAAACCGGAGGAAAAGAAAAGTAACGATAACCACTTTAACGGGTTCGTGGAGAAGCATGATATCACTCATTCTGCTTTATTTTTTTTAATTTTTTTGTGAAGAGAGGAGAAATATGTTTCTTACAGAATAATTAGATTGTAAGATCTGTAATTTTAATAGCTTTATTGAAACGGATTTAACTCAGCTACCCATTAATCATCCATCGAATACCCGAATAACTAATGTTTTATTTTTCTGCTCAAAGATAGGCGTTGGTTCAACGCAGGATATTAATACTATGCTACGAATTCAACACATATTAAAAGCAGTTAAAACGAGGTGTTTCCTATCCTCAGCATTCCTTTTTCTCAGCTGTTCCTATTTAACATATTGGTCCACTATAGTATGTGCCATAGAAGGGCATGAAGGCAAAAGGTTGGGGACCACTAAAAACGTTTTTTTCACAGTTTTAACTTATTTGTACTCGACTAGTTTTAACTATCAATAATGCAGATTAGAGAGATTACGGCCCAATTATCCACGAAAATCAATAAGGGAAATATTCCGGACAATTGCATTTGCTATGATGCCAACTTCAAAGTTCAGAGAAAACGGACTGAACTTGTGCTTACTTCTGATATACATTGAAAATGATTTTAACTTTCAGAAAAAAAAAATTACTGACCGAGAATCTTGCGTTTTTTAGAAGTGAAGAACTTTTAAGAACTGTAAGAAATACTTTTTAATGCTTCGCCTGTAGTGACAGCTGTCATGTGCCTTATGATCAGTTTGACTTGTTACTTTATTGTAAATAGTTTGATGCCTGAGCAACTTTTGCAAATTGTACAGATTTAATTCGAAATTAAAAACTGTTCTTTTCAAGAAACTCATTACGCACTTTGTCAATTTGATGGCCGATATAATCGTCCATCAGAACAATTAAATCGATTAACTATGGATCTTTACCGGACTACATTTACTGCCACTAATAAAATGCTTCCACCCAAACGTCCTGCAATGCTGTGTGCAGCTGTAGAGCGTAGTATTGACGAACACCCAAGTGAATCCACTTGATATCGTGCTCAACAATTAAACATTTCCCCATGCATATTGTGGAAGACTTTACGGAAGGATTTTGGCTTGAAGACTTACAAAATCCTACTCATGCAGGTATTGAAGCCGAACGACCATCGGACGCGGCTGCGATGCGGTATATGGACTGAAGTACAAATTGCTGCAGGCCGCTAATTTTATGAGAAAGGTTTGTTAAGCGAAAAGATTCATTTCCGGTTGGATGGCAACGCCAATAAACAAGACTACCGCTTTTGGACAAATGAACAACTACAGGCGGTTATCTAAACACCGTTATGTTCGGAGAAAGTCGCTGTTTGATGTGATTTATGGGAACCTTTGGTCCATATGCCGTCGAAAATGCTCCTGAGAATAACATTACAGTCGATGTTGACCGCTATAGAGCCATGATCAATGACTTTCCCATTTCGAATTTGGCTCGCCAGAAATCAGGTGACCTGCCGCTTCAACAGGATGGCGCGACATGCCATACAGCTCGGGCAACCATCAACTTATTGAAAGAAGCATTTGATAAGCACATAATTTCTCGTATTTGACCGGTGAACAGGCCTGCAAGATCTTGTTATTTAACACTCCTGAACTATTTTTAGTGACGGTACGCCAAATCATCCGTCTACCCGGAAACGCATGAGACGCTTGACAATTTGGAAAACAATATTCGCCGCGATATTGGCGAGATACGGTCCTAATTATTGGTTAGAGCGTTGTACCTCTCGTTTGGACTTTCCCCGCGCCAGTTGTCGTGTTCACATGCCCGAAATGATATGTTGATATGATTGGCAAAGAATTATCTTTCCAATAAAATAAAGTTCATGACAATCAAATTTATTTATCCGTATTTTATTACATTTCAAAGTTCTATACCTCTAAAAATAGCACCCTACACTACCGACTCTTTATCTACCGCATCAAGTTTTAGTACCCCATTGAATAAGTTCTTTTTACTGGAAACTCATTCCGTATTCTTTGAATAAAATTATATTCTACCATAATTAGCTGCACAGACTAAACAGGAAAATCTTTAAATCCAGAACATCTTCAAGTTTGCCGAACATAGTTGCAGTGATAATTAGATTTATAATTTAGAACAGCATCTCTGCACAATTCTCTGGAATGAATCGAATTCATCATCCAGAGACCCATCAGTATGATGTAATTCCATGGGAAAGCAAGCACTTAAGTCAATATCATATAACAAGGATAATGTATTAGGAAAGAGCTTTACCACATTGATGACCCAGATAGCATTTCTCATATAAATGCTTTTGTGAATCTTGAGAACAAATTCCATAGAATGATGACTCATGTTTTATACGTCCATTATATTGTCCATTTATATTACATGTCAATTCGCGATAAATATGTCTAAAATATGTTGATAACGCTTTATCAGAATACATAAATTAAAATATCTTCCAATTGAGCGCTAGTTATCTTGCTTGAGTGAAATCATCGATCTGGCATGCATGCTCGAAAAGATCCTAAATCCACTCTGACTATACGAATTTCTCCAACAGGACATCTGCTCTAGAAAGATAACGAAACACTTTTCTGGTACTGAATTGAATGATTTTTTCTCGTAGATTCTGAATCGAAATGCTGGTTGAGATATAAAATGAAATACATTTTATTCGTCGTAATTTTCATCGCTGGTCGAACGTTAAACGAAAGGTTTTATTGAAAATTGATACGAGATTATGTTAAATTCTTGTTAGATATGAGGATGATGACACTGCATAAACAATGGACAAGAATTGTAGACGACTCCTTCTCAATGTTCTAGTTCACTGGTAAAACAAACTATGCCCATCTCTAGCCTCATTCGATTTCACAAGAAAAAACTTTCAATTTTTAAACTGTAACTGAAAAATATCTGATTTGTTAATATAATCATATTTTTGGGTTATTAACTAGATTTAACATTTATGAAGGGCCCTAAATGTCGGACACCCGCTACCGAGAACCTAGCCTGGAACTGTTTGTCACATTACTTCGGACTAGGCCTCATAAATCATTGTTTAGCGGTGCCTTCAGGTTAAGGGAAATCGCTCTTTCCGCATGGATGGATAGGAAGGAATTGCGATTAGAGAGAATTGCGATTATTAGAGAATTGCGTTACAGAGATCCCCACTCCCTGACCAAGCGATCCATCGTGCCCTTCTTTATAATAAGTGTTGTCCGTACGTAATGCGACACACAGTTCCAGTTGTCTTTTGATTGAATCATTTTCCCGTTATATTTTCTGGGGAAATTACGCTTATTTTCTCCGAGAGATGCGAACGGAGTCTTGTAAACCTCATACACGTAAAGAATGTATGGCAGGCGTCATCCGTTATCCCCGGGCAGAACACGCAAGTTGGGGATGGTGTCTTTCCCATCTTATATAGGTAAGACTGAAAATACCCGTGTCCACTGAGTAGTTGCGTCAGATAATAATCAGTCTCACCATGCATTCTGTCGAACCACGGCCCCAAGTCACTAATCGGCCGTGCGGTCCTCTTGCCTCGCGTTACGTTTTCCCATATTTGTTGCCACAGGGTTAGGGTTCTTCTCCGTTCTTCGGCTGACGGTTTCTCTCGCCGACTCCCCCCTACGTAAGTATACACGTTTCCGTTCATCTGCAAGTAACTTAATAGGAACCACCCTCAAGATTACCAGCACCGCAGGTTCAGAGACAGTGCCATATGCAGCCGCTATCCGCTAAGCTCCTTGCCTCTGCACCTATGCCAGATGCCTTCGGTGCGTCTCTTTACTAAGAGCGTCAGCCCAAACCTCGGAGCCATACAAGAGCACTGACTCCATTGCACTCATCAGTAGACGTCTTTTGCTCGAGGTTGGCCCCTGCGTGTTGGCCATAATGCGGTTTAGCGCCGATACCCGCACGGAGGCCTTATCCGCTGACGCTCGAACCTGCTCGAAAAAACTCATCTTCGAGTCAATCATCAAGCCAAGGTTGATTGATTCTTTTGACTCAATTATCATTTCCCCCACCCGAACGAGAATAATACGAGGGATCCGCTTCTTGGTGAGGACGATGACCTCGGTCTTTTCCAGCCCTAGGCTAAGCCCACGGTCTGTCATTCACTCGCTCACTCGACGTATTACCGCACCCAGTTTGAGTTGCGCCTGTCAGACAGTACGTCCGGCGACTAGTACTGCTACGTCATCTGCGTAGCCAACTAGTCGCGACTCCCCCGGTAGCTGCAACCTCAAAAGCTCATCGTACGAGACATTCCAGAGGTCCGGGCCCAGAACGGAACCTTGCGCCACCCCTGATGTCAAATCAATTCTTCGTCGGCCTCCCAATGTGTCATAGATGAGCTTTCAGTTTTTGCGATAGTCCTTCAATATCCGCGTCAGATACCTCGGCACCCTGAAATATTCCAGAGCACGAAGAATATATAGCACGATTGAAGGCATTTCTCACATCTAGTGTTATGAGCAGTACTTTTCGTCTCGAGTAATGATTGTGGGCTTCTGCCTGCTGGACCGAACTCTATAGATTAAACATTTAGTACGCACCATATACTTTTAATTCTTTTAACGAGTTTCAATTCTAAGACAAAAGTTATAAAAAATTATAATTGCGTCAGCCCTCAAAATGAACTGCACCTGCTAATATTCGCAGGACACCTTTGAAATGAACCACACAGAGAGCTATGCAAGCAGAGAGAGAGAGATGTAGACAACGGAGAGGTAGAAAAACAGAGAGAAACGAATAAAGTATGCACAGGACCAAAGAATCGACCTAAAAAAACATGCATTAACATTTCTCTACGAAGCTCTTGGCACATTAATGGGTCTTTACGCATTCATCATTAGTAGCGTTTATAATGGAAAGGAAACTGGAGGAAAGTGTAAACAATTTCCAGATTAACAGAGAACGATTGCATACTACCCGGATCCGAACAAGATTTCTCAACATCCAGCTGATAAAGGTAACCACGCTACGACGATAGACCAGGTGAAAGACTGTCTTAAAAGACTATTTGAGGTCTTTCCTTAAACAACATCAAGATCATCGTCAAGATCATCGTCAAGATCATCGATCATCAAAATAGACTCGTATAAAGGAACAAATTCAGACCACTATCATAACTTTATATCGAGTCACAACGGCCAGCACTTCAGTGATTTTTCGTTTAGGATAAACTTTACATGTTCCGGCCGCCAGCTCATCTATCAAACGATATAAACCTTCGACAACGGCACACTCAAAGAAATCGATCACCTTTTGATACCGATGAAAAAGTCTGTACGACTCTCTAACCATCTCTAACCTGAACTAGTTAAATGTGTCTACAATCGTGAAATATCAAGAAATACAAAAATGTCAAAGTAAGTCCAATCCATACGCTTAAATTTCGAAACCTGTTAGTATGTGGACGAATGTATGCAAATTCAAAAAGGAAGAACCAATGCGACCGCTACTGCAGAGCATCTCGAACAGATTTACAGCCAAGACCTAGAATCTCTGTAGCTTAAGATATGGTGTATTGACAATGTTGGTATTAACAAGGGCCAAAAAGAAGGGTCAGACATACAAAAATATACAGAACAAATAGTAAATAATTGTAACACTTTAGAAAGCAAATATATTGAAGAAAACCTGAGGATATTTAAAGAAATCTTCCAAGCAACAAAACATCGCAAGTTGACAAAGCAATGAAAAGCCTTAGGCAAGGTTGTCTCAGAAGAAGAACGGCTTTACCGCACAGCAAAAAGTGTTTAAAAAGTGTTTACATTGTTGCCATCTGTGAAGAACAAATTGAACTCAGCGAAAAGGTTAAAAACGGAGTTCTGGAATCGGAAGACCTTCTTACATAAACATGTCGCTATAGGTGGATATGGCTGAAGACAAAAGAGGATCCGTAGATTATCCCTTTGACAGCACAGGAATCTTCCGATTTTTACTATATCTAAGCATGTTCTTAGCCGCTCATCGAGGTAAGTGAATGAAAGATGAGGACGGACCATCAAAGAATCAAATTACAAAGGAATAGAAGTTTTAGACAGGCCGTCTGTTAAGGCTGTCTAATGCAGCCGAGAAAGCCGTCAAAAAGCGACCTTAAAATCGCAAAATAGAACCATCTGGTTTACGTCAAGAAACAACGACTAAGTAATGACGCATATCTGTTTGGGTGGCACGGCTGGTCGGTGATTCCTACGTGGTGGAACCACCGATGGTGGTTCCTATGCAGATGTCTTGTGATAAATCTAGTGAAGAGTAAAATCAGAAGGCATCCAAACTGCAATCAAAGCTATACTGCCAACCCGGTCAGGTGACTTTCATGTGGAGTTTGGATGACATGGCAGTCTGAACTAGGCCCATCATATTAACCACACCCCTTCTTTCCACCGATGGAAATGTATTGGAACAACCTTTCGGAGAGTGCTAGAAAATCACTCAGACAGTGATCACCAGACACTGACACTGGAGATCGTTGATCGTGTTTCCCAAGGCTCGTAATCGTATTCTTCCACACTACGGTTGGATTCTGTGAAAGTGAACTTTGGAAAAGGAATGTGCCAAATAAGTAGCTTATAAGTGAGCTAAGAATGGCCTTGGCAGTTTGATCAACAACAGTGTCAGCCAGTGGCAACACTTGCTGGATGACTTGAACAAGGATCCGTATGGTTTAGGCTACAAACCAGTGACAGGTGCCTAACAATTAATTCACGTGTTTAAGGCAAAAAGCATGGACGAAATTGTGCAAGACTATTTCCTTCCCCATTCTGCGGTTGAGAATTTTCACGGTGAACTCACGGAGTAAATTCTACTTTCCACAAAGAGGAAATTAGAGGAATTATTCTATGCCAAGAAGGGCAAAAACGCTCCAGACCCCAATGGGACCCCATGTAAGGTGATCCAGGCGGTCTTTCACTTTTGCACCGACCTGATCTTCAATATGTTTGCAAAGTGGTTTCCCACTCCCTCATATCCCAGAGTCTCATTCCTCCATTAAGGAGCATTTCCATAGTTCTAGAAGATAATACGAATCATTCTGATCAGCAAAGGAAAGGGTAATACTGAGTCAGCAACCGGCATACCCCCCTTTGTGTATGCTCGAAAAGTTCTCGAGATATTCGTTACGAGAAGAGTCGCAGTATTATGCCGTCAGAAACTGATCCCCACAGCAGTGAAAAGCAGCAGGTTTACAAATACGGCCCAGCTTACCAATTGAGACCCCCAGGTATCTGGTTGTATAGGTAGGCTCAAAAATAAGTTTTTCCGCGCAAATCAGGATGACCTCTAGTGGGACTTCAACGTATGTAACGGTATTCACTTGATTAATTGTCAAAACAGGGCCCCCACCGCACCAAGAAAAGGACATCTAATAAACACTGTGCAGTCTATTTGTCTCTATGGCGAGAGACTCTGAGCAATGTCTTACCCCTAAAGCAGTAGCTACAGGAGCAGAGACAAGAAGTACATCTATGCGCATATCGAACGCTGGCCTCGATGTTTCTAGCGTCACGTACACAAAATTTGTAGAACATCGTCGCATATGACGTCATATTTTTTTGCCTTTGTAAGAGGGACCAGGCAGCGTGCTTGCGTCTTCAGCCAAACTGTATGCTCTTCCAAAAACTG
Source organism: Stratiomys singularior (assembly GCA_954870665.1). Classification (NCBI taxonomy): domain Eukaryota; kingdom Metazoa; phylum Arthropoda; class Insecta; order Diptera; family Stratiomyidae; genus Stratiomys; species Stratiomys singularior. The sequence goes on along the minus strand of OX940879.1, from coordinate 83,431,489 downwards.
CAATGGTACTTCCCGCTGGAGAAAGGCTCCTATACAAAAAAATACTTTTATGGATAGTACAAATCACCTGGAAAGGAAATGGAAAAGATCATAGAGCAGCACAAAAGCAGTCCTAAATCCCTAAATTGCAACTCAATAACATCGAACGCTCCTTTAAACGGAGGAGTTCCATTTGTGCTGGCGATAGATCACATCAGAAGAGGATGCCAAAGCAGACGATAGGGCGGAAGAGTGCTAGTGATGGGAAGCGAGTAACTCCATTTTTTATGATCGACTCGCAATTATTCGAGTCGAGCGCAAGTTTCCATCTACTAAAGAAGGAGTTAAAAGGATACAAGATAGCTATTGACGTGAGATATTGCTAGAGTAGTATTTCTGGGAGCAGTACAAAAGATGATGTCATGGGCGTATCAGATGGTATGGATTGGGTTGCGGTACAGGGTAGGCTTGGACATGTCATCGGTATAAATTTAAAAGAGAAGAGTAGAAAGGACAGATTCCTGTGGGATCGCAAATGTGCTTGGAAAGCTGGAAAGGGTGTCGGTGTCGGAATAGTTTATAGAGGTGAGGAGGGGAGTGGAAGGTGCCGGCCATTTTATGAATAAGGCCGTATTGCCATACCGTGCCGAAAGCTTTACAGAAAGTACATTCTGCCTGAGTGTTGAGTAATGAGAGTGAGTGGTTATATTAGTTGACACAAATGTTTATTGTGATGATTAGGAGGGCTTGATATATTCAGTGGAGAGGACGGCTCGCAAAATGGTGATGAACGATGATTTTGTTTATTGTTAGGTGATTATCAATAAAATCTTCACAAGGCAAGACAGGAGGGTAACGTGAGGAGGTGTTCTTGCACGTTTACTAAGACTCCAGCGGCAGATTAAGACTTAATTCAACTATAAGAAACTTGGTTATGTATCACGTATATGCTGGAAGATGTCGTCATTTAATCAGAACGAAGAGACACTGTTCGTCATAATGCAATTTAAACTTTGAATTGTGAACAAGTGCAGTGAGAAAATAGATTTTTGATTTTGGTTAGGTTAAGATTAGATTTTAGATTTTCTGTACCAATTATCCTTCCAGGAGAAATCAATACCATCATACGAGGTGTGTAATTAGATCAATTTTATGTTTACCAATGTTTTTATTTTTCCGAAAGAATAATGTTATCCCCTTCAAAGTAGCTCCCTTGACAACTATACACCATCGAAATTGTTGTTCCCACAATTTGTAACAACGTTGGAAATCTTCAACTGGCGGCTTTTAACTGGTTGATCCCATTCCATTAAATCTTTTCCCGAAATTCAAAATAACATCCTTTCGGCCTGGGGCCTTTCAATTCTGGGAGAAGGAAAAAGACAAATGCACTGTGATCACACAATTCTTGGTGATAACCGATCCTCTAAAGATGATCTACGATCAAATTTATTTGATCATCCTTCTGTCCAGTTGAGAGAGTTTTCGGCACCATTATGGCACAAATCTTTTAAATGCCCAAACCGTCTCTCAAAATTTGATGTATGGTGAAAAATTTAGCAATTCTCTCATCATCCTTCCTGTCGACGACGGTCTGACTTCACATGAAATCTGATTTTACTTCACACGTACAACATGTCCATCAGTTTCTTAAGTTGAAGGTCTTCCGGGAGAAAAAGTTGATCTTAAATCTATTCTCGGCCTTTCAAAAATGATTTCTCCAACGGAAACCTTGTGCTATTGACAAGCAATGTTCCAAAGTCACGATCACGAATTAGCCAAATTTAACACGAAACTTGATTGCACAACATTGAACTAACTCCCGATGCTCCATTTTTGTAACACAAATCAAAATATCGCTGGTTCATTGATAGCGTTGTTAACAATAATGTTTTAGCTATATGGAGTTGAAACTCGGACTGAGAAATTGTAAGGAATAAACAAACCGGTCTAGCCCAAGCCGGTAGACACAATGTTGCCAGACCACATGCGGTGATCAATCATTTTCACACACATGTCTTAAGTACACAACTCCGCTTTGAAAGAGGATACGGTTATACTTCCGGTGGTTTTTCTGTCTGACAGCAAACTACCTGAAAGACTCTATAGTCACCGATGATAATACTGGGTAGGGCTCTAGATTCCTATTGTGAAAGAAATCTCTCTACTGAGCCCCGGAGCACACGGGTATTGAGGATAATTAACAGTCAGATCGACTTCCCAAAAGAAGAGTTTCGACAGCATCCATTGTCCCTGTACACTTTAATGCGTTTGAAGTGATTCTGATTCATGGGCCCTTAATCTTTTCGCTTAGGAAGTGTGCTCCGTTGGATTGACACTGCTGTACGGGCCACCGTGCCACCGGTGCAGCGGCACTGTGCGGAGCACTTAACCGAAAAGTGTGTATCGAACTTAGGTAAACTGGTGTTAGAACTTATATCGTTCGGTGCATCTTCGTCTTTCTCCTGACCAGACGATTCTTTAAGTGTTATGCAAAAGCACTTGGAGATTGTTGTGATTAATTATTTTCCATCCATCAACCTCAAATTTTAGAACTGTCAAAACTTAGTAATGAGGAGAAACTTGAAAGAGTGAAAGAGTAAAAGAGAAAGAAAGCAATTGTATTGTAGAAAAGTAGAAATTGGCGTTCGAATTGTAAAAGAAATTGTCTGTGAAAATCCGCCAAAATCAAGAAAAATATTGTAACTGCAAGAAAGGTTACGCCGTTCCCGAACTGTCGAGAACAGGCTATTCGCTTTTGATTATCCAAAACTGTGAAATAAAGGATGCCTGCAAAATACAAAACTGACTTATTTGATAAACTATTTGGCATTAAAGAAAAACAGAGATATTTCAATTGTTAACAATGAAAATGTACTTATATATTAAAAATTACGCTTGACACAGGCCGTTACGCGGATGTCGTCTATAGGCGACACTCGTAGCGAAAGGGCGAAAAGAGCAAGAGCTTAAAATGTCGCAGTTCTTCCTTTTTTCGAACTTTCTCAAAACTTTTCTAAAAGTATATAAAAACACTGGAAAATTCTAAGCATTTTTCAGATGAAGCAAACTTCTCCTCATCAATTGATGCCTAAAAGGGAATATCTTCCTTAAAAATAAATACAAAAATATTGTAGAAGTTTTTGGTAGATCAATTTATCCATTTTCACTTAGAACTTATAAGCTAGTAGTGCCAATCGATGCGTCCCAGCCTGTGAGTTGGCACCTGACGAGAAGCGGCAGGGACGCGTGTTCGAAACCAGCTTGAGCTCTTTCTACCTTTCTTTGTACATAAATACAAAAATATTTTTTTCAGTTTTTGATCTCCCTACCTACAAAATTCGAAAATCATATATTCTTTGAATTTTTGCTTCTACAAAACTTCAGCTAATTCATTAAAAAAAAGATAAACCAAACAGATCAAATCATAACAAAACTAACAAAATATCCTGAAATAAATAGCAGGACAGTGTATTATTGCGAAGAAGTAAGAGAACATTTGACATGGTAGTCTATAGGAACCGTCCTTATTTTTACGAACTACAAGCAAAACAGTTGTTTTGCAGTTGATATGAGTCCTTGAAATCCCTTACAACTCCCTTTTCTTCCATAATACAGCATTCTTATCTACCTGGAAAAATGTCAACGAAGAACATAAAGGATACACCTCTACTCATTTATACATTATCCCGGTCTGTAAACATTCCATATGGCCCACAGACGATACGTGTGCTGAACACACGACTTTACTATGACTCCTTACGTAAACAAAAGGAATTCTCATAAAAGCTTCTTCCTTCTAGCGCCTTGCTCGCTCTTCGCCTCTCGACATCACGGACAGATATGAGCAAGCTCAGCGGATATCTCATTTCTATTTTCCCATAAGGTTGTGTAATATCAGCCGCAAGGATCAAGCAAACAACACACTTCCGACATTTATACACTGGGCATATCATATCAATTATCAGTTAATGATAGCCATGGGAATAGGTCGAATTTAATGAGTGAATATTTGGTAAAACGACGATTGTGTGCTTGCTTTAAGTAGATTATTCACAGCAATTTGCTGGGCAAAGCTTCGGGGAAGGATACTTTGTTATGTGACGACACCATTTAACCTTTCATACCGTGGATTCAGAAAGCAATATATATAAACATGGAGTAGCTGTAAATTATGCCATTCGCGTTCCAACGTCATTTTCACCATTTACAACAAGAGGGAGGAGGGTTAGTGAATGATACACAAACATGCTATAAAAATTGCATAAAAATGTCGAAGACGTTGCTTCAGGGATGAAATTCATACTTTAATAAGTTTGTCTCTACTAGCTTTTTGTGCGCTCCTTTAATCAATTCCAATACTCGAATATTACCTATTATATTCCGACAAAGCCGAGTAATTCCTCGAACCATTTTTAACTGATGGTAAAAGATATCTATTGTGTTACCCTCCATTACCCAAGTTTAACCCAGACTTTCGAAATCAGGTCACAGGTTACTATCTATCAGATCGTAATAAAGCTTAACCCTTTCACGGCAACGGACGGAGAAAGGATAGCACATACCTTTTTCCGCTTATGTATGGGAAATCGATTTTGAATCAGCAGATTTCCTTTCAAAAAAAAAAGAAATTTATCGTAACATTTATCCAAATAAGTCATGCCTATTAGAATTGGTTATTTGCAATTTCCTGTTCCAAATTACTTTGTCATTTTGACCTTGCTCCCCGTGAGTGTCGGGAAAATTATTTTAATGGTTTTCTGCTTTGTAATTTTTGTTTGTCCTTTTTTAAAGTTATATCGAACCCATGTACGATTATTTTACTTAAACAACTTCGATACAATATTTTTTCGGGTAAGGTATTAAGCTCTAACATGTTTTCATGTTTGCAAAGAATTTTCGGAACTAATAGCTTGGACTTGAATATTGTTGAGAAACATCAAGAAAATGTTGTGGCAAAATCAAGTGATAAGGAATTTGCCCTTTGTACTATGTTCTCCTTGGTACTTGGGATCAATTTTCACAATTCATACCACCCTAATTTCGACAAGATGTGGAGCACACTTCATTAGTAGGGGACTGTGGTAGGAAAAATCCCCCCACTCGGTTTTGGATCCGACACCAATGGCCATAATGAGCTTTGAAGGAGCCCCGATATAAATCAAAGTGGTAGCAGACTACGGGGCCTGCTCGAAAAATGATAGAAACGCCCTAGTCTTCTTAATATATCTACTATGTCCTCAAATGAACATCTTTAGTTCTCATGCACTTCTGCCATCCTTCCTGTCACTTTCTGAATAGAAACGCCTGACCAGCCTTGCCAAGTTCCTTGCAGTCCGCTTTCGTAGCTTTGATGACTTCATTCATCTTGAATTGCCAATCCCTGAGTGAAAACTTACGTGCAAGGATCTGGCCCGCAGTCACAAGGAACCAAATCTGGCCTATCTTTGCTGTATGGTATAATAGCAATACTTTTAGCGCTATAGAAATCCACTATTTTTCGCGCGATGTGCGGCCTCCCGCATGATACAGTAAAATTTCGTTAATATTCTTTTGTGGTCGTTTTCTTTTGTAAAATAAAGCAACATTGAACTCATTACCAGTTTATAAAAATTTGTTGAGGATGAACGGCCATGGGGGAAAGCATGTTGGTACAAAAAACTTTCGGAATCAAAGATTATCCTTATAATCGAACCAGCACTGCAGCTGACCTTTTACTGTTTTCGAGGTGGAGATCGCTTTGTTTTCCAAACAGAACTGTGTCGTTTCGTCTTCCAGATCATAGTAATGAATCCACAATTTATTTGTGGTTATGAATCGATTCATTTCTTCGTTTGCTTCCTCACTAACGATGATAACGGACCTAGACACATTGAAACACGAAGTTTCATCTACTCTGACTTTAGGCGGCCAGGCACCCATCTGCTAGATACGCGTCGTATGGCCAAATCAACTTTCACAACTAAAAATGCGTTGTAAAGTGGAATGTTCAATCCTGCGTGAAATACTCTAACGTTTTTTTTTTTATAACGGAAGAACCTCAGTGCGAGACGCCGAAGGTCATTTCGTGTGTAGCTCATCGACAACAGTCTCTATGCGACCCGCGAACGCCTCATACCAATTGCAGAAGGTCATCTGCTCTATTTCATCTTCACCTTAGTTAATAATTTCATATGCGTCTTTTCATTTTATCCCCCTTTTCATTCATTTTATTCACTCAAATTTTCACCTTATAACACTGATGCAACTTTTTATCCATGCTAGATATTTAAAACGTGTGGTTAATACTCATTGCATGATGCACCAGATATGTTCACTTACTTCACCGCCTGAGTTGAAACTAACGGTATTGTTTGAATAAGCAAATAGGTTAAACGATGATATTCAGTGTTTCCACCCTAAGTAATATATTTCACCTCACGATTTCTGTTGCAATAACGTTTGAATAACCATCTTACACGAGTTCATATTGACATCGAATATCTTTATGTAACATAGCAACATCACCTACGTTTCCCACACGAGTAAGGGTGTTTGCCAAGGAGAGGCAGATACAGAGAGAGAGAGAGAGTAATATTAGATATAACTGGCAGAAGTGTGGCTCGGGATACCTTAGTTTAAAGATGACACGTATAAGATGAAAACTGCATATTGGACCATTTCATTCTGAAGTACGACGTACATCCAAGATGTATCGATTGAGGATTAGGCACCCCTAGGTTGCAAGAAAATATCATGCATGTCGCTTTCAAGAAAGCTGTCATGGATGTGTAATGGGGGTTGAGAGATGGTATGTGTTGGGTGTGGTGAAAAATCTGAATGACATTCTTCTTTGTACCAAGAAAGGCTCAAAAATCTTGCAAGAGTCTACTGTGGTTTTTAGAAGTGAGTCTTTTTCCTGTATTTGTGGAAACAACCATAGTGATCCCGTGTCCCTGCTGTGTTGTATTTTTTGGTGCTTTGCAGATTATTGTAAGATCTGTTAGCTAACGATCATTTAATGGCCCTGATAGATTTGAGAGGAAATTTCTTGTTATTAAACCAAACTCTATTATCGTTTTTAAGCTAATGTGCTTCGTTTATACATAATGTTTGAAGTTTTAAGCGCCCTCATATCATCCTCTGCCAATTACCTATGGTTACATGAAATATCTGGGATAGAACTTCATCCAGTTCGACATTGGTGTTTAGACAGTCGCTTCTTACTGTGGCCTCCTTTGCCATGCTGCCGACCTCATCGTCTACCTGACGCGTATCCACTAAGTGGCATAGGTTTTATCAGGACTATTTTGTATTAATTTCCGGGTATTATGTGCAAACTAATTGCTGTCCATATTGTGGTCAAGGTTCTTAAGGGCTATACTGGAATCAGTGAAGACCAATACTCGATAGCTGTCATAAGAGAATTCTTTTCAAGGACTGAGCAAATAGCATATAGTTGCACCTCTAGAGTGGTGACCATACTACTATGGTTAAAGGCGTGGCAGCAGTTCGGGTTGAGATTGTAATGGCCAATGCCAGCACCAAACGAAGCACCATTATTCGAAGCACATGCTACGAGCACTAGTGTTCACTCATCCATTAGATTTCGAATCTATGTCAGGAAGTTTTTATTTAGGCCGTCAGTCGGCTTTTCTGACATTACCGAAGATGGTAACGCTTAAGGAAAAAGCGAGCTTGAGTGGTTTCTTGTTGGTGTATATTGGATCTATCCTGGATAACTGGTTTCAGAACTTCACCAAAGCCTAAAACTGGTCTTGATATTACACTCCCAGTCTTCATTAGGGAACTGAAAGATGTTTTTGTTGATAAGCTTACCTGCCTCCTTTGCATTTAAGTATTCTGGTCTTAACTTAACTAAAATGTTGATGGGCTGCACCATCTTTGCATTATCTTCTTTGATTAATTTTGTCGTATAGTTGTTATAGAGGAGGGGACTTAGCACATCATCCTATGAGATGCCATTTGTGTTCTCTGTCCTGGTCTTGTGTAGATGTAAGACTCTACGACTGTGAAGATTCTAAGCCAGTGCACGCAGATGCTGAATCGAAGTGTTTAACGTGAGTTCCTACCACCACAAGGCCTTACCTCACGGTTTGACTAGACGGGGTTGATTCGATGATTCAACCAACGCCCCTCATGATCAAAGAGGTCCAAGTTTACAGTAGTATAGCAAACCCAAGTTACACTGGTTGGTGCTCAAATACTATTTCCTAGCCACATCGCAAACCACAAACCACCCCGTTTTAACCAGGTTAAGCTTCTTACCGTGTAGATGGATGACACTAACCTATCATGGGCGCTCCCCCTAAAACGTGGTACAGAACAAACCCCTGCTCGGGTTTTCGCAGAACGCAGCCGTGCTATGTTACCAATTTGCGTTCCTACTGTTGCGATCACGCTGCCGCGGTCGCAGACATTTATATGGCAGTGATCTCATGTTCCCCCAGGTGGCATACTGAGGCCGGCTAGGCTCAGCTGGTCGGGGTCGTTCGGGGAAGATCACTGCCCGTGCTGGGCCACCTAATTCAGAATCACAACATTACACATTGGAGGGGAATAAGGGATAAGGACGAAGGAGAGATGGCTTCGAGAAATGAAAAAAAATTTTTACTCTACTTCATTTTTTTTTATTAAAATAACAAACAAAACAAGAAAAAGAAAAAAAAAATATAATGAAAAAAAAAAGGAAACTTAAAGTGAATTTTTGAATTTAAATCTATAAAAAAAAAGGAAGAAAGAACAAAATAAAGAAAAATTCAAAAAAAAAAAATAATAATATACCAATAAAAATACCACCACCAAACCCGATCGGGTACGGTTCACAGCATGCTATATATTAAGTGCAGTTATAAAAATAAATATAATAAATTGCCTATTCTATTTTTTCGATTTTTTTTATTTTTTTATTTTTCTGATGATGTTTTCCATATTTTCTCGTCGCATACGATGACCAACTATTCCTCGTGCAGAGAAAACCTTTCACGATGAGTGCAATTCAAAATAAAAGTTTAATCGTACCGAGTAGATTTTCGCTGGATTTTCAATTTAAGCTTATTCAGATAAGATTTTCATTTAATGTAAAATGTCTTTTATAGGTTTTGTTACAAAGTCACATAAGCACCATATATCAAAACTCTCACTCTCTTTACTGCCTTTAGTCACTTGCACTCAGGCAACTTTTTTCCTTTTCCTTTTTCTTGTTTTTTTTTTTTATGGAGTATCCTTTAAAAAAACATTTTTCTCACTGTCACCTCTCAGCATTTCACGCCTTTATCTAACTCTACTATTTTCAAATGTAATTTAATTGACTTCCAATGGAAGCAACGAATTCATATTTCACTTTCACAATTTTGCAAATGGTACTCTTGGGCACAGAGATTTTCTTCAATTACAATGAACACCATAATTTTTCCTTTTTTTCTCTTTTTTTTTTTTTTTTAAGTTTTAATAAAAAAAAATTTGCGCACGATTGGTATTTTTGTTTCAAAATTCACTTGTTTAAATTTGGCCTTAACGAACAAAAATGTAATTTTTTGTAACGAATCCTAGCCAAAAACCGATTTCAACAATTTCACTAATTTCTCCCGCGCACGATGAATTGTATCTCCGTAAAACCACGTGTGAAATATAAATTGAAAATACTGTGCCGTGGGGTAACACAACGTTAATAAAATCGCATAAATTCACTTAAAAATTTAGAATAACAATTTTCAGAATTCTATATGTAACACCGCCAACTTGTCGACCAACTCTCCTCTTACCGAACAAAAAAACTTCTCGACCACCCTCAATCAGCACCATCCAGCAACTCCCTCATCATCCAGCAAATCCCCATCACCGCCAACCCGCTGTCGTCACCGGTACATCATCCCGCTGTCGACAACTGTCCCTCACCGGCTCGCGGATGTTAACCTTTCACCCTTCGGTCAGGTCAACTTCCCCAGGGCAATTGGATTAAGATATTAATTGCCCTGAAAAAAGGGAACTGACAAAAGGTTAAAAGATTACTACCCACGATGGATTCGAACTCAGAAGTCGGGGTTCCACAACCTGAATCGGATCCACTATGCCCAGAGTCACCTGATGAATGTTAATTTATACCAAAGATCAGGCATCTCCGTCGCCACTCGCGATGTTGACGTCGGGTAACTAAAGGCAGGGATTGTTGTTGGTAGAATCCAGCATATTTGAATTATATGAAATTCAAATATATTGGATTGTGTACCAACTATTTGGAGTGGATACTGGGATGAATATTGTGAGGAACAAGGTGAAAAGGAACATGACATGTGAGAGGAAAAGGTGAAGATGGGATAAATGAACAAGGAATGACGTCAACTTGCGTACCTTGCTATGTAGAGAAATAGCGAAGCAGCAGTGGTCGCAACACTACTTTAATGGGTTGGTGACTCAGTAGCCCCCAGAACAAGAGTACGAAAACAACAGTAGGTTCTACAAGACAGTAAGACTGTTACAACACTAGGGTCTTGGGCACTTCATGGAGTCCGCGCTTCACCCGGAATTCTTCACGCGCGAATTCGTTGATCTTTCGAAAAATACCTTCTCATCATCCCCAACATCCAATGGGGTTCTAAACATGTCAATAACACGCTCGGATGCTGGATATGTTGACTTCAAGCAGGGTTTCTCTAAAGTAGTCCGGATCTCCTCTCCGGATCTATGATAGCTACATTGAAGGGTTTCGTAGTTCTGTTGGCCAAATTCTGAAAAAGTGTGTTAAGGTAGGTGTTGGAACCTGATGTGTCTGCTTCAAGGATCTCGCTTTTTGCGATCCATCTTGCGATCTTATACTCTTGACTGTAATGTCTGGTACGGAACGTAACAATTTACCATTCTTGTCCAGTCTACTGAAGTATTCAGGATGTTCCTTCGATGGTCCGTGATCCATTTCTTCAGCAATTCTTTGGTACTGATCCAAAGAACAGATTCCCCACAGTTGGCTCGCATTAAGATCGTTACCTATAAGTATACTCCTAGTGTTCTTAAGTGAGTTAGTTGGGTCTACCAGTTTTGAGCCCGTTAGGTTTGACTGTAGGTGGTGCTTATTCAGACGCTACAATGGAATTGGTTCTCAAGTTTAGTGTTTTAATTGTCACCATTTCCAGGTCTATTTGGATATACTGTCTATTTACATGTGCCAGAACTTCATATCATCTTTAACGGTGATGGCTGAGATTGTGTGCATCAATGATTCCAAGGTGTCTTACTTTCATGTGATGATATTGTTGCTCTGAACATTGAACAAAGCATATCAGTTATTTCCTTTTCGGGTGTTATATTTAGTAAGGATTCTCATCCATTTCCGCAGGGTTTCTATCGTAACTATAGGTTTTTCTTTATTCTCACTAGTAAATGTCCTTTTTTTTATTAGATCGCGTTACTAAAATTTTGACTAAATTCGACTTCTATGTAGATAACTTCTATCTCGCATTTGTGTGAGACCCACTTGGGACACTTCCTGTCAGTTGTCTGATTACCTTGGTGAACCCTATCATAGCAAACATGAAAATTGATGCACGTGCAATTATTGTTGCCCCAGTCAAATTTCGTAAAGGTTTCGTTGTTCTTGCAGTGGGGAATAAATGTCATAGCCTGCGTTCGTACATACTTAGTATGGTCATTGTGGTCTCTAGTATTTAAACTTTTCGCATCTAGGATCTGGATATTCTTGAGCTGCGTTCTAATTCTGTTGTGCAGTTTCGCTATCCTAACAATTTCTTCCGTGACAAGCTCAGGAGGAATGTCTCGAACTACACCAAATCGGTGCACAAAGTTCCCCGGTATAAAGGCTTTAAGAGGTTGCATGGGTTTCACAGTTTCAAAAAAAATCAATTTTTTATTGTTTTATTAATTTCTACAACCTTTTGAGAACATTGTCATAAATTTTCAGGTTGATCCGAATAATAGTTTCGGAGATACAGCCTTGTGAAGGTGCGCGCTCGAGATCAGCTAGGCTCCGAGCGCCGTAGCTGCTCGTCTATTTTTTGTCTGTTTTTATTGTCTATTGTTTTGACTTTCCTAGGGCAACTTGTTTGAAATACTTCAGTTGGTGATTACTTCTTAAATCACGAGGTTCATTTGAGGTTATTCAAAGTGTCTGTTGTGAAATTTATTTAAAATGGCCTAAACTTTCGAGAACTCACTTAACAGACGGTGCTCGTAGAAACGATAGACCAAGGAAAAGGAGACAATCATTCAATCCTAAAAATCCGAAAATTGATGATGATTCCTTCGCGAGCACGTCAGGAAAAAAATTAAAAAGTGACGATAAAGAGCACGTGCCACAGGAAGACACGCCCCAATATTCAATTATAGACTTTGCCTTAGATTTTTCAACACTCTCATTTTTTGTGCGGTGTTCGCACATTATTAAAAATAAAGATGAAGAAAAATTGTGTAGTGGAAAATGGGATTTTAAACAATGCTTGAAATTCGGTCTGGGATTCAAAATTGTGGTAGCATGTGAACGATGTGATCCGAAATATATTTTATCATGTAGAAAAATCGGAAAAATGTCTGAAATCAATCGCCAGTTCATTTTTGTTATGCAAATATTGGGCTTGGGGCTTGTCGGATGCAAGAAATTTTGCGGTTCGATGGATCTCAGCAGTTCATTTTTAAATCAATCAACATACGATTTTTGTATTCAAAAAATACATGAGTATATCCAGACAATTGCTCAAACACTGTTCTCCTCTGCCGCTCAAGAAGAAAATCAATTAACGGGCCTCGAAAACGACGTTGAAGCTACGATAGATGTGAGTGTTTCCGCTGACGGTACGTGGAATAAGCGTGGCTTCGCATCACAATATGGTGTGAGGTCACTAATCGGATATTATTCGGGAAAAGTATTGGATGTGCTCATAAAATGCTCATACTGTAAATTATATGAGCCTCGGAAAAAATATTGAACACGACAGAGTATGAAGAGTGGAGAGATGAACATATCGCAACACATCTATGCAGCGCCAATCACACTGGAGCATCTGGGAACATGGAAGTATCTTCAATATTTGAAATGTTTAAAAGCTCTGTTGTAAAATATGGCCTGAGGTACGTCAATTATATAGGAGACGGGGATGCAAAAACATGCTCTGGTATTCTCAAAGTCCAACCTTATGGTGAAGATTTTATTATCAACAAAAAAGAATGCATTGGACATGTACAGAAAAGGATGGATACCCGTTTACGTGATTTAGTCAACAAAATAGTTGAGGAAAAACTAGTCAATGGTAAAAAAACTAAAAAAAAAATCTTTCTGGCCAAGGTAAACTGACTGGTAAATTAATTGATAAATTGACTACTTATTTGGCAATAAGAAGAAATTTTGAGTCGGTTGAAAAAATGCAAGATGCTATATGGGCTACTAATTACCACTACAGCTCTACAGACAAAAATCCTCAGCACGGAAATCGCCCAAAAGGTCCACACTCCTGGTGCGTGTGGCAGCGAGCATCGGCTACAAACACTATTTCATCATTCAAACATGATTATACTGCATTTGCAGATAATGTTTTGACTGCAATGAAACCTACATATATATGAAGATCTCAGTAAGGATGAGCTTTTAGCGCGGTGTGTTGGTGGTTTCACACAAAATAATAATGGAAACTTGAACCAGTTAATCTGGAAGATTACTCCAAAAATACTTCCTGTTGGTTCAAAAATCGTTAATATTGCTGCATTAATCGCTGCTTGCAATTTTAATGAAGGAACATCAGCTTTATTATGCATGGAATGGATTTGAAACGTGGCCGAAATTCGCACGAATATGCCCGAAATGCTAATGAAACCCGTGTGTGCGCAGCCGAAAAAAAATCTGCAAACGAGACTCGCGAAGCCAGAATTCATCATAGACAGGAGGAAAAGGATGCCCTGGACATTACAGCTGCTGCAGGTTGTTTATTTTATGGACCAGGAATCGACAATTCAATGTAGGTAAAAATAAAATTTCCCCCAGATTTATTGTTACTCAAAACTTTAAACACGTTTTTCTCGAAACTGTGTTTTCAAAATCGGTTGTCTCGAAAACTACTCAACCGATTTTGATGAAATTTTACACTGGTCTTTGAGATACAATTCTCAAAAACTTGGACGAAGGATTCTTTTTTCTTTCAATTACAACTGTTTAAAAAACCAAAAATATAGAGAAAATTTGACCAAAATTTGCATTTTTTTGTAAAAATGTCTGCCAAAAATGCAATTTTCACTTCTTTTTTTTCTCCTTTGTTCAAGTTCTAGTTTATGTTCTAAACTAAAACAAGAATTTTTTTCACTTTAGACGATCCTGTCATGAGTTCTGCTGACAACGCGGACGCACCTTTTTCCTGAGGCGTTATCGGAAATGACGTCCCAATGGCGGAGTTTTAAATATTTTTCTTTGAAAATTAAAAAAATTATTCATCAATTGTATATCTTTAAGACAGCAAAAAGTTTGAATGAAATATTTTATTTATATATGTATATTAGGGTGTCCCTTATATGGCAAAAAAATTTTTTTTTTTAGAATTTCGAAACGCACACCCTTTACTTTTTTTAAAAATGCTAAAATGTACTTAAATATGAAATTTCATATTTGTAGCATGATTGAAACCCGTGCCGACCGAGCTCTAAAGTTTAATAGAAAATGGTGTTTTGGCCTAACATTTTGGTTTGATCCAAAACTAATAAAAATGCAACAAATAAAGTAAATATGAGTAAAAATAAAATAAGATCAACATAAACTTTTATTTAAATATCAATTATATTATAAATAAATAATTAATTAGGGTAACTTCTCTTTAGTGTAGTTTTTTTACAGTCTGGATACAGATTTCTATGTTCCTGAACACAACGCAACAAAAACTGTTTTTGCTCTTCTTCAGCCGTGATAAGTCCATTAAAATCTTGCATTAATTTAACAGCTCTTTCAGCAGTGTCATTCACGTCCTTCAAACGACTTATTTGTCTTCTAGCTTCCAAAAAAGCAGGATTGTCACCCCAAGAAGATACATCTTCCCGAAGAAAACTTTCGTCGATCTGCAGTCGAGATAGAAATTGTTTGCTTCTTTGAGTCACAAAATCATCCAGCGACATTTCTGTAAGAAAGAAAAAACAGTGTAAATATGCAAAAACTAAGCCACGAAACTTTGAAAAAAGAAACAAGAAAATATTAAGCTTACCAAACAAATTTTGCGTAATTTCTTCCTTCGATGGGAGATAGCGTTTAGCGGAATCTGAACTTTGAATCTGTCTTTGTTTAAATTATTAATCATTTTTGTCTTGGTTTTGGAATCAACTTCTTTATCAAAGAGTGATAACATGACTGTTTCTTCACACAAATACCATAAATGATGAACAAACTTGCTTATGGATGCCTTGGAACTTGTCGCGTCCACTTTCTCATATTCTTTTAGAGCTTTCAAAAAGCACAAGTCTTGGTTAGGTGCTTTAATTGCAACTGTACATTCGAGCCAAGGTTTAGTATACAAGGTGGCGATAAATAAGCAAACATCTTGTAGAGCATTTTTGTCCTTTGCAGTAATTTTAAGTTGCGATTGAAGCAAACACATTTTTATAGAATAGATTGCTCTCGCCATCCATCGCGCTTGATGTTAAGCTCCGGGGGGCCTGAGTTTTAGTTTATTCTCTGTATCTCCTCCTAAGAACACAACGCATAGTTCAATCAATTCGCGGTAATCGTCTCTAATAAAAGGTTTTTCCAGTTCAGTCTTATAAAAAGTTTACAAATATGTAATGTTTGTCTCAGCAATATGTGCTTTAACGAAATCGAGAGGTAGCTCAATGTTATCGGTGTTAATATGTTTCCAATTATCTCTTAACTTTTTGAAAATTTCCATCCCAATGGACTGTGACTACTTCAGGCAAGTTATTCTGGAAGTCAGTTTTTATTGCTTCTGCCCTGGATTTTCTCGCCTGAGTCCGAATTCGCTGAATCGAGGATTTGTTAATAGGGAAATCATCGCTGTTCAGACCAAGCGCTTCGACAACTGCATGGAGAATGTAAACTGAGTCCCTTATGTTTAATTGACATCGATCTAAAGCTGCTACCAGTTTAGGAGTTATGAAACTTTTCGTGCCTCTTTTAGAACTTTTTTCAGGGCAAGGAATCTGAGTACTAAGTTCAGAGTTCGAAATCTGTTCCTCATACGAATTCTCAAGATATTCCAAGCTATCTATCGAAGAAATAGATGCAACAGCCAATAACTCTCTTTGTTTTAACTTTCTTTCCTCTTCTTCCAATCGTCTTTGCCTAATTCGTTCTTCTTTCTCCGCCAATTTTTTGTCAATTCCACCTAAGCATCCCGGTCGACCAGGCTCTCTCTGTTTCCTTAAAAATTCTTTGTCTTCCTCTAACTTCATTCTGTCGAAGGCATCAGCATGTGCAATATCAAATAAGTTATCAAGGTCTTTTACAAAATTATTTTCACGGTTCTTGAACGTCACCTGAGTTTTCTTACAGTTTTTTTGCAGATCCCTCCAAACATGATATAAGTCAACAAGTTTCTTCACGCAGTTAGGAAACGCCTTTGTAAGAATTCTGGCTTTTTCCCAAAATATAATGCACTCTCTTATAACAAGATTCGCACTTTCACTAACAGTCAGATTGACTTCACGAATATTGTAAAATAAAACGGTGAGAACTTGTCGATTAGATGGTAATTTTGCACCATTTATCTGGTGGCTTGGAAGTCCGATAAGGTAAATACTTTGTTTATCACTTCGTAATTCCACAGACATCTTCACACAATAAACAACAATGCACTAATAATGTTAGAAATCACGTATGAAATGACAATTGAAACTCGCAGTAACAGGTCGCAGCGCTGCACACGCGCGACTTGTATGAACAAGTTAAAAACTCAAGTCGGCACGGGTTATCGTTTATAAATCGGGCTAATATTTATTTCTAGACTATATTAGGTCAATACGAAAGTTTTTAGAAGGTATGCGTAAAAATATATTGAAATTGAAATTTAAGGGACACCCTAATGTATATGTATAAAAAAATTGTTGAAAATAGACCTTTTTTCGTACGAGTAAACCCATGTAACCACTTAAGGCCCAGGAGTTTCAGCTTCTTTTATTAACGGCGTCATTTGGCTTTACGCCCTTAACGTCTTTTAGTACAATATGATCGATCGGCATTCAAAATTTCATAAGTTTGCGCTTGGCCCTTTCTTTTTTCTGGTTAGAATCATCCGATATTGCCCAGAAAACTTTTTACTTTTAAATCCCGCAGTCCTGCACATGGTATATTTATCAACACAGAGTAAACAGTCCTTTGTGGTCCGAAAGATCCCACATGAATTGCGTCTTACGGACCAATTTATTTAAACAAACAAACAAATTCCAATTTAATTACAAATAAACTTAGATTTCTGTTAAGGATCTTTAAATTTAGTTAAATTTTTTATTATTCCCCACAGACATGCATTCGGTAGGCATACATTCAGCGCTCGCTATCAAGCGACAAAGGAAGCGGCGTGATGAGCAACGGCGCGCGAAAGAACGAAGATACAGTATACAAAGTTCTGAAAGTGGAGATACTTTACACTCACCACATGGATCTACGAGGCGAAAATACCATCAAAAGAATTACTCGTCAAAAGTCAACACCGCCATGCTTGACAGTCAGGTAAATATATGCGAGAATATGGTAGAAATTCTTTTCAAATAAATTTATTTCAATTTATTTTATCTGATACAGACTTCGCAAAATGCTGATATACGAAATTGACCCTAAAAATGCCTCCAAGCACTGTTTGAATTTTTTTTTTCTTGAGGATTTCATTTACTTTTTCATACGAAATGCTTTACATATATCCTTCATCGAATCTTCCCTTAAATTTCACTTTCAAATCACGGTATTCGCTTGACTTTCTTGATCCTACGCATCGGCATGAAAAATTCACATAGAAAACAATTTAACAGCGCCATAAGAGTACAGACTGCAGGTCGTCGTATTCCGTCAGACTTAGTGGAATCGTCCTTGTCAAAATCAAATTGAGAAATAATGACTACGCCTGTTAACAAAATCGATCGCCGAATTCAAGTCTAAGAGTGGTAATAATGAGGAAAAATTCTGTAGCAATTCTGGCTACGCTCGAGTCCTCTCGAGAGAGGAAAAGTGAGTTTAATTCGATTCGCAAGACATGTGCGAGTATCTCAACAGGACTCCCAACCAACTCTGCATGTTGAACTTGACATAAAATTACGGCAGATATAAAATCTTATTCTTGAATCAGAACAGGATCTCAATAACAAAATTTATTTGCTACGGGCTCTGTTTTGGATAACATTTACACACATTTGTGGTGCAGTAGACAAGTCTTAAACTCTGTTTTAGATTTCTTCTTTCGATTTCTTGGAAAACGAGTAAGGATTTGTAGGTTTCACAGGCAGATTCCGATTGCGAAATGATTGCAAACGATTCATATGGATTAGGTTTTCAAAGAATAAAGATTGAAGGACATACTGCCTTGTTAGAAGTACCAACAATAAAAAATGCACTCGTCACCTTGCCATGTCGTATTATCTTTAATACTTACTTCGATGATAAATCACGATTGTATGCTGTTGTATTCAGAACAGCACATGGACTTTCAGTCTTCAAAATAGCACAAACAAAACACGCCACAAGAAATCCTTCTCTTGGCACACAAATGGAAATAAACAGGCCATTATCAAGCCGTTAAAATGTCATCGTCAGAACAGGAAGGCGTTTTTCTTTTGTGGAGTTGATAGAAACAAAAACTTGGCAGGTGTCCAATCCTCATGCATCCTTTCTAGAAATATTCACTTTACTGAAAAGTTTCTGCACCTATTTAACTAATTAACTTTACATCAGGATTAATTTAGATTCTCGACGAATCTCATAACCTTTTCCTTTCTCCTTTTACTTTTGGTCCCTTTTTATAAATACATATTAAGATTGTATCTTCGGTAGCTGCTCTACTCTCGTAATTATTTAATTAGCAATTCTCGATGATTGATCTCAGATTATTTGCACAGAATAATAATTTTTGATGTGCCGTTCATAGTCTATATTTAATTCTCGAGTTAGTCCTTTTCATGATTAAAGGAATTCCATCTGGAACACATTCAACACCTGTCCATTCTCTCACACGGGTCTTGTATATTTGAAGTCTTAGATAAGATTTAATTTACTTAGATTGAACACTCTTGCAAGATTAATTTAAGTGTTTCATATCCTTTTTTAGGTTGTCACAAGTATTGGTATGCTCCATATTGGTGTCGTTTTTATCGTCTTTGGCATATTTTTACTGGGAGCCGGCATTATACCAGATGATACTCCAACATGGAATATGTTTGGTAAGTAATTCTGACATTATTTAACGAATTGTGTTTGATATGATCTTACAGATAGTTATGAACAATTAAGTGCATTTTCATTTGTTTTATATTAATGTATTTGTTTATTTATCGGCATATAATTAGGCATTAGACTATTCGGGGTGATTCTGTCGCAACTTTTGCATGGAAAAAAAGAAGGAGTGAAGTATGGAAACTTAGCAATATTGTGAAGGAAAGACTGGAGGTACTCATTCCCGCTGAAAAGCTGGGTCAGGTAGAAGTCTGTCTCACCATGCCCTCAATTTATTCATGGTCTAAGACCCAAGATGAGCCTTGCAGTCAACCTTCACTTCGTACAATTCACCCAAGACTGCTGTCAATCGTTGAGTGAGTGCTCTCTTGTCTAGCGGGCGATTGTCTTCCTCGAATCCTCGTGATGACGCATGTAAATGGCGTCGATCTCTCTAGCAAGAAAAACGATAGGTATCACGCTCATAGCTGAGTCAGAGACTGTCAGATATGATGATGCTCGTTTTCTTTGCACCTTTTTACTCAGAGCGTCGCACCATATTTACGCTCCGAACGGTGGCACTAACTCTAACCCTCTAAGTTGCGATATTTTGACAGTGTGTTCAGCAAATAGAGCCGCAATATCATCCACATAGCCGATCAAGCATGACTCATCTGGCATCTCTAATATCAGCAGTCTGTCGTAAGGCATGTCCGACAGATCCATGTCAGATACCCAATGTGACTTCCTTCTTTCACAAGCCCTGTATAATGTCATACAACAGGTTTCAGTCCTCGAGTAGTCCCTCATAAGTCGCATAAGTTATTCCGGAACTTGTAAATGGATTTTCAACGTTTTTATAATATCCACCAATCTAGAGGAGTTGAAAGCGTTCATAATGTCGAGCCTCACCAACAAAACGTGGTGTGGCTATACGCCTCTTCCTTGTGGACCACCAACTCTGCAGTCCCATTGATGGAGGAGCTGAGGGTCTGAGGCCCTAGCAGCACAATCAGCGTCAGTGAGTCTTCCCTTGATGAGTTTCTCGATAATCCCTGTCCCTGCCATGTCTAGCATGCAATACGGACGGCGATTCAGGATTTCTTTTCCCTTTGCTAATCAGCACGAACCTCGTTACTTTCTATCGTTCTGGCACTCTTCCCGTAGGCAGGCGTTATATGTGCGGAGCTGAAACACCTCAGCTGAAATACCACCAGAGCCTGAGGTCTTTATTGTTTTCAATGAAAGGATTGCCTTCATCTTCATACTCCGACTATGTAAAGTGTAGGCCCATACGGAGGAAGGTCGGCATATTTCTGATGTGTAGCTGTTCGCGCCGCCATTTCTAGGAATCACTTTCCGTGCGAATCAATTCGCCGCACGCCCCATTCGAGTATTTAAGCGTAGAACCCATAGCCCTCGTAGCCATTACGGAACAGTGTCCCAAAAAGCAACATTCTTGGCTTGTAAACATGCTGTCGATTGATTTGGCGTGAAGTATACACTAAAGCAAAGGGTTCCTACGCATTGATCCCACACAAAACCATCTTCCCGTCTAAAGCCCTCCGCCTGGAAATCATTGTTCCAAGCCCATCTAGTGGCAGTACCAGTTTCATCAGGGTACCACGCTGCAAAACTTCTCT
This sequence comes from Stratiomys singularior, assembly GCA_954870665.1. Taxonomy (NCBI): domain Eukaryota; kingdom Metazoa; phylum Arthropoda; class Insecta; order Diptera; family Stratiomyidae; genus Stratiomys; species Stratiomys singularior. The sequence continues at coordinate 83,410,516 of OX940879.1, read as the reverse complement.
CGTGGTATTGCTTAATCTGCACATCGGATTTTAGCCTACAGAATACGGACCTTCGTAGTCTGCTTTCACCTTTGCTGGGGCTTCCTGGAAAATCCGACATTTTTCTGATCCAAAAAACGGATGTTTGCGTCTCTACAATGTGCCTCCTTCATATACTCTTTTTTTTATCCCATCATCGCTCTATTTGTCAGTACTGTTTGGAACTCCTGGGTTCCTAGAGCTCCATGTCCATCGAGAGCCTCCTTTTTCCTCATTTTACTTGTTCACCATCAATGTGGGTTGATGCTATTTTTTATTGATTTTTGAAGGCGGAGAGGTTTATACGTGCCCTTCTAGCTTATTCCTCTTCACTCCCCGCCTTCCCTGGTCCTCTTCATCCTTTAATCAGCTCTTCCGGTTCTACCCTGCGCAGTCTTAAGACTCTTCTCATTAAAGGAATAAGCTCTAAAAACTTTATGTTGAGGCGCATGCTAACATTATTTTTTTACAACTTCTCCCGCTTTCCGGATCAGCCTTTCTTCTTTGTATCGCTGAATGGCAAATGATTTCTGTAATCTTGCTTGGGAGAATATTATGTGCTTCCTTTCCGAGTGCCGTTCTTCAGCTCCATTTGTGTTGGTTTTGATGGTATAGCTCTACGGCACTTCGAATATATGATCACTTATTTGTACAATCACTGTGATCGCCTTGTCCACCCTCAGGATGATTCGTCGTTATTTCAACCCCAGCTTCAATAGTTTCAGTCGAGCTCAACGTAGTGATTGTCAAAGTTGTAAAACGCCTTTAGCCAATGTTTCCTGGTTCGTTACTTATGTGGAAATACTGGATCCACTTCAAGTGTTCAACGCGCCAGGCTTCAAAACGTCCATCTCGTATTCTTTGCATGAAGATTTAAGTGGAAGAAGTAGCCATATCGGATTGCAGTTGATGTGCTAGAGATAGTTTATGACATTCATCCTGACTTCAAGACATGCTCAATTCGTGCCAGTGCTTCATGTATTCCCAGTGTTTTGGAAGTAAACGAGGCTTGTGCCGCTGGGTATAGAATAGACCTCAGATATTGAATTCATCAGAAATTTATCAAAAGAATATTCACTGGGGCGATTCATGCTACTGGGAGCCTTTCGCCACGCCAGTACGATGCACAATTCTTGAAGTGGTGAGTGCGATTACGCCGTTACACTTGATGGCCTGCCGTCTTTTACTCTGCACGTTAGAAATGCTTTCAACTGTGCAGCATGGTTGGACATTCTAGAAGTTTTTTACATACCAGAATATGAGGGTACCTTATACTATCTCAAAGACCCTGCCCATTCTTTAGTGAGTACTTGACACCCAACAAACATATATTCAAGCAAAGATTAACTCTTTGGAGGACGCTGTCTTGAGCACAGAGGGTCATGTTCTTATCGGGGGCGACTTTAACGGGGAATCGAATCCTAGAGATGGCAGCCAAAGTACGGCTAGCCGTTGTGAACACTAGTAACACTCCGACTTTTCGCTGCTTAGGCTGCGTGGGTACCATTCGTGACGTGACATTCGCCTCGGAGTCCCTCTCTTCTACGACATACAGTGGGAGAGTTCTAAAAGACTATTCGGCCAGTGACCACCAGTACATAGCATTCGAGATCCGCGACAATGTTACTACACTCCCATTCCTCCATTCCTACAGACGTACACCCACAAACTCCGGCAAGAAGCTCAACGAAGAAGTGCGAAGCCAGGACGAGGCATGCACCAGAATGGCCGAATATCGGTCAGCCAGAAAATGCCTTCGCGGACAGATCAATAGAAGTAAGGCCCGCTGCTGGCTGAACCTCGTCGACTATACAACACCAGACAACTGCAAACTGTCCATTCTCAACAAGGAAAAAACTAGAACCAACAGGTCTTGCTATGAAGGCGAAGAAGGCACCGTGACCAGACGGTATTCCAGCCGGGGTATATCACCTGGCCTATAACTCTTGCCCTGACTTGCTGCTCAGTACGTTGAATGCCTGCTTGCGAGAAGGCATCTTCCCTGAACAATGGAAGACAACAAGAATCATACTGATCAGCAAGGGGAAGAGAAATCCCGAGTCGCCGTCAGCATACCGACGTTTATGCATGCTAGTTACGGCCGAGAAATTGCTCGAGAAACTGATAAAGGTAAGACTCAATAACGTTATACATGCCGCTGAGGACCTTTCTCCAAGGCAGACGGTTTCAGAACGGTACGTTTCACTATAGATGCAGTCGCGGAGGTGATAACTGTGGTCCAACAAGTGGAGGCACGCAGTCGGTCCAACCGGCGGGTAGTCCTTCTAGTGATACTAGACATAAAGAACGCATTCAACTCTGTCAGATGGACGGATATTCTGGAAAACTCATTCCAAGTAGCAGAATATCTGAAGGACTGCAGCCTACTCTACGACTCAATGGAAGGTAGCCGAAAGATGATTCTTACTTCAGATGTCGCTCAGGGCTCCATTCTCGCCCCGTACCTATGTAATAACGGACTGCTGCGACTTGAAATGCCGGATGAGTCACGCTTGATCGGCTATACGGACGATGCCACGGCGCTAGGGACCGGATGTACAATAAACCATTGGAAGCTCAGCGAAGGACAAGTTTTGTCCAACACATCAGGAAAACAGCTGACAAGGTTGCAGCGCGTGTAACGGCACTCACTCGGTTATTGGCCAACATAGGGAGACCCATTTAACATAGGAACTGCACCGAAACAAGGTGGAACAAGGTGGAAAGGTGAAACAAGGTGGAACAAGGAACATGTCACCTTCCAAAGTGATTTCCAACTTAAGCATACTGGTTTCCAATTTCTAGTTGACCAAGTTCTCTAGCGGGCATGAATTTGTTCTATCTTACTTACCGAAATTGATAGACCATAATCTCCTAACTGAATATTAGGTACGAGTGGTATGGACAACGCTGACCACAAATTTATCTTTAAAATTTGGAATTAACAGTGCGGTTACCTGTTCAGAAAAACAAGAGTGCTCTCGTCAGGATTAAAGTGATGCTAAGAGATGATTAACAAAGACAATCGCGTTAAAGGTTTGCTCTGACAGTGCTACTAGCTCAAAAAGGCTGATTGGATTACCAGAACCCACCCAATATAATTTTTAGCATTACCTTCCTGGGCGATATAGAAAGAATTCTTGTACTCTAAAATAGCTCTACGGGAGATTCAGCCGATTAAAATAAGTGAAATGGTTCCAGGCTAGACAAAATAAAATTTAAGGCCTTTTCAACGAATATGGACATAACTTAATCCTCTAAAACAAGCGCGACCAAACCAATAGCTTCAAGAAATGAGCCAAAAATGTTCTTGATTATAAGACTACGAAAGCTGCAATGGGCTTTTCACGTCATGAATGAAGAGCGGATATATCAGGCGGTATTCGCAGGCAAGGATGAGGGACGAATACAAGTGGAAAAACCCAGGAAGCGTTAGTTGGACTTAGTTGACTAAGATAGTGAATCGCCAAATCGCTGTTAAGATGTTCTAATCTGAAGACCTGGTCAATAGACCGAGATTGAAGGCGTGTCATCCGGGAGGCCATTGCCCAAAAGGACCCACCCAATGTAGTTCTGAAAATGAACCTCGAGAACTATGCCTGGAAGTGAAGACAGGGATAGACGAATGTTTTTCAGACTAAGGATTGGTCAGGGTCTTTTCAGTTTTTCCTGTTTGACGAATTATAATTTCATCGTGGAACTATGACTTCAGGTCAATGCAAAATCTTGGGCAAAACAAAGTCAAAAATTTTCTCTGAAAAATTTTAATTGTACAAGTTTAATTTGAAACAAATAAATTACATCTAATATAAAATTAAAGGAGCTCTACCTTGCGTCATGCATTTAAAAAATTTTTTTTAATTCAAGTTTTATGTTACATTCGATTCAATATTTTACATTAAAATTTTTAAAAAATTATTTTTTAATTCCTTATCAACTTTATCGTCTGTGTTTCAGCTCAATCGAGCCATCATTAGTGATGAAATTTCATAAAATACTCAAGTAATAGTTCCTAGTAACTGGTATTTAGCTTCAGCCATAAGTACAAATACACACAGATAGCTATTACATTTGTAAACGATGTGAATCCTGAAAAGATTTTTTTTACCTGACAAAAAAGGAATCACATTTAAATACGAGCACAAGAGCATTGCATACAAAGCGAAATTCTAGTAAGCCTTAGATCCCTAAATTCACACTAATTGCTCCATTCATAGTAGTTAAATTCAAGACTTAACTCAAAGCATCCTTCACACAAACATTCGTCATAGTAATGAACGTTCAAGCGATATGACCTATTTTGCGGGTTTCCAAAGAAATAGATTTTGTATCCACGCAAATGCCAACAAATCCTTCTAAATTAAAAAAGAGATTGAAAAACGTCAGTGCAATGGCACTGTTAAGTAACATTGCTGCAAATTTTCATAGTGTATGGTCATATATTTCAGATTATCATTGGAAAAAGTTTCAGGTTACATTTGCATTCACCATTCAAATAACATGACTGCGATTGAAGTTAAATCCTTTTGTTCGAAATTGGGTGCATTGAAGTTTGCCTACTATTATAATTTATTTTTACAGAGTTACTCTGGAAAGGTTATACTTATGAGAGAAATGCACAAAGGCTATTGAAAATTCCTTTGAAAATATTAGAACATAATTTCAAAGAGGATTTCTTACCAAAAACCTTCCTTTATGAGGAGAAATTAAATGGGATGTTCCAAATGGAAGGTTTCAAATATGTGAATCATCCTCATAAAAACAAAAATGGCGTAAAAGATCCTCATATTTTTTTTTTTTTGCTGAAACACTAACTAACGAAAAACTACGTAACATTTATTTTTGAGTAAAATAGATTCAGCTAAAACATATTCTTTCAGAGGAAACAAGTTTAAACGTTACCAGAAGAAGCTTGACAATGAGTTATACACATTTCCCTCCCCATGACATCGACTCAACCATGTGGACATCCCCATTCACAAATTCAATCAAATCACGTTTTTATCAAAAAAGGGGCGGCCACCAGCATTTTTGACATGTGTTCATTCCAACGGCGCTGCTGTGATTTGGTCTACCTGACTTGGCCTATCTGATAAGGGTTAAGTTTCTGATGCTTCTGATCCCCATGAGCTGAAAACAAGAAAGATCAGTTGCCCCCAGATACCAGTTTTACAGGATAAAAGATAGCTCAGTAACATCCCTTTACATGTCAGCGATAGAGAACTGTATCAGCACACTTCCGTAGAGCGATGAAGGTATTGAAGGTTTCAAAACTATTTGATGGTTTTGATCGGGTATTGACAAATGTGGTAACAGAAGCGACCGAAGAGGCTTTGGCGAATCAACCAAAAAAAATCGGAACGACTGGTACAAAGCAGAAAGCAATGGAGCGGTGTAATATAGCTAAACAAAAGTGACCAGGCGTTTAAAGAGTACCTCGCGATCAACCCGGGCCAAACAGGGTCACTGTAGCACCCATTGATAACAAGCTTAAAAAATTGTACCAATAAAGAATTGCATCAAAAATGCCACAATCCAACTGTTAAACGAGAATATGACGTTATCCCCAGACCCAGATTGGTGTATTTCCTATCAGAAAACTCAAAGAAGGCTTCAATTCACAACAAGGATAAAATAAAGGCAATCCTGCCAAAGTCAAAAACAAATGGTAACAGTAACCATTTAAGCTGTGTTAAAAAGCATTTGAGAATTGGCAGCAGCATTGATATCAGATGGAAGACGCTTACGCCACAGTGATCTAAGTGCTTCCAAGATGGTTGTACATGGCTATCCTTGACGGAAAAAGTGTGAACATTTTCCGGCTTATCCCGGATGCTATAAAATTTTGTTCTATCATCAAAACCATACTGGAGCAACTAAATGTTGCACCACTATCAGAACCCTTGACCTATTCCTTTTTTTTTGTGGTAAGGAGGTGAAGGCTGTTTACGCCCTGAGTGTGGGACTCCCCACACGCAAAATGCTTTTGAACTACCCACTAAACATTTCCCCTGTCAACCTGAGAACCCAGCCCGGAACCCTTTGACACATTACTTCGGGCTAGGCCTCGTGTTCCTACGCCTAGAGGCGCCTTCGAATTATGGGATTCTCTTCTCTAACGGGAAGGACGGGAGAGCAAGGAAGTGCTAGAAAAGAGATCCATCCATTCCCGATGCCTCCCAGCGCTCCAACAAAGCTTTTTTCAGTATCAGCACTGTGTGAGCATTTTGCGCCACGTGATTTCAATTGTCAATCGTTTTCAGCGTTTCTCCGATCATAGTTTCCGGACAGACCTCGCCAATTTCGCTGAGGAGGTCTCCTCGCTTCTGTCTCCACCTTTTACAGTAGAAGAATGTGTGACAGGCGTCATCGAATTCTCCTGCACAAAACACACAGTTAGGAGACCGTGCTCTGTCAATTTTGTACAGGTAGGACCGAAAACAACCGTGCCCGCTGACCTATTCTTAGGCCAAGGATTAATGACGAGTGATAGGGTTGCAAGGCAGGAGTTACTGATAGGCGATCAGATGGAATATCCGATAAAGCAAGATCAATATTATTGAACTGCGGCATCGAGCAATGCAATCTCACATTGAATTGAGATCTGTGGAACAAATCACAGGATGACCCTTGAACAAAGAGAAGATTAAAACCCCTTCATAATACTATTTAAGAGTAGAGATGATATTAAATAAACTAAGAAGGCATGTCATCTAATTACTTCTTCTACAAGTATAACATTTGTAAAGACGGCAAAATAAAGAGAAAGCTATTAAGAAATCGCTTCTGTTTTATTATTTCCAAAAGTTGTGGCCTGCTGCTAGTTGGCATCAGCAGTCGGGATAAGTGACGGAGAAGTAATGTGCTGGTGTATGTCAATAAGGACATTCGTTTGTACTTAAGAGGGCGGTTCGATAAGTAACTAGCCTACAAATAAAAAACAAAAATTTTGGAAAAAATGCAATTTATTGTTCAATATAATATCCTTTTAGTTTGCTACACTTGACCCAGCGATGCTCCAACTTTTGTAACCCGTCTATAAAAAGGAGGAAAAAGAAAAAGAAACTAGTAGTTTCCTCAAGGTCTACAAAGTAGCCCTGCGTGGCGGGGATTACTTCCCAATTTCAGAGAAATTTCTGCCCGGCAAGTGACTTTTTCAAGTTGAGAAACAAACAGAAGTCACACGGGGCCAAATGTGGAGAATACGGTGGCTGGGGCAACAGCCCGTAGCCCAATTTGACCAATTTACCCTCGGCAAGTGCGGAGGTGTGAGCCGCATTGTGAGGCGCATTGTCGTGGTGGAAGAGTACTTTTTTCTATGCCGAATGGGGCCGTTTTTATTTTGATTCGTTGTCGAATCTAATTGTCGAATTCGCTGTCAATAATTCGACACAGTACTGCCCTGTGACCGTTTTACCCTTCTCCAAGCAGTCAATGTATATTACACCTTGCAAATCTCAGAAAAAGACGGCAATCACCTCTTCCGCCGATTGGACAGTCTTCGCCATCTTCGGAGCAGGTTCATCGGGGAAAGTCCACTGTTCCGACGGGTTTCTTGGTCTCTAGTGTAAACCAGTGGATCTATGTTTCGTCAAGGGTCACGTAACGACGCAAAAACTCCTTCGGATTGCGCTTAAAACCCGCCAAACACTTCTCTGAAGTAGTCACACATTTGCGCGTGCTATCCGGAGTGGGCAAACGCGACACCCATCTTACCGATGGCTTTCTCATACCCAAAATTTTATGTAGGATATGTGCCACGTGGTCTTTTGAGATTCCTACAATCTCAGCTATCTCGTGCACAAAGAGATTGTAGATTTCGTCAAGTTATCCTCCGTGGTGTTTGCTGTTTTCGGGGCACCTGGGCGTGGCTCATTAAAAACCGACGTGAAACCGCGCTGAAATTCGTTAACCCAATTTTGGATGCATACACTGCGTCAAAGTGCTCTTTGATTTCACTTTGATTTTACGGACACGCTTGCTTCCACACGCTCTCAAAACAGAACTACAGGTCCGATCCAGCAGAAATTTCGTGAGTAAAAGGAAGGCACTACACAATAGTGTATTTTTCTTGCGATAGTGGCACCATCGGGCAGTGAGGCTAAGTATTGCCACGAGTAAAAGTATTAGGCACCCTACTGAAATGCCAGTTTTAGGATAGTTTAACATAGATGATGTAAATAAAGCATAGTTTGTTTAGTAAAATGTAAAATAATTGTAAAATAATTAATATTTTGTCGGTCCACCTTTTGAGTTGATTACAGCAGCCACTCTTTTTGTCATTGACTTTGCCAACTTAAAGCACTCTTCTTTTGTGATCTGTCCCCACTAATGCTCTAAAGCAGCCAGTTAGGAGTTCTTATTCCTAATTGAATGTCTCTTGATTTTTTTCTTCAAAATAATCCAAATACGCTCAACAGGTTTGAGGTCCGGTGATTGAGCTGGCCAGTCCAAGAGATCTATGCCGTTTCGAGCTATCCATGCCATAGAGTGAGCAGATTTGTGGCAAGTGGCGTTGTCTTGTTGAAATTTTATTTCATCACTATTCGAGTTCCTCCAATTTTCGCCGAAAATTTTCTTCACCGACGAAACTAGAGTTAACTCTAGGACTTCGGTGTATTTTTCACTGTTCATTCGCCCCTGACACAACACCATTTCGTCCACTCGATCAGCAGGCATGCAACCACAAATCATAATTGAGCCTCCGCCGTATTTAATAGTCGGCACTACACATTCTGGGTTGTATTCTTCGCTCACCCGGCACCTGACATAAGTTCATCCAAGAGTTCCAAGCACCTGTGTAAAGAAGAAAAAAGTTGTTAAATTTATGATTCAATCATTTTCAGTATAGAATCAGTTTTCAAAGATAATGAATTATTTGAATTTAAAACATCAAGTAAATAATCATACCTAAAATTTAGATTCGTCTGACCACAGCACGTTGGATCAATCTTCCACTGCCCAATCTTTATCTTTGAGGGCCCGCTCCAACCGATTTTTGATGTTGTGATCCGAGAGCCACGGCTTCTTCCTTGCCTTGCAACCTTTTAATCCAGCCTTAAGAAGCTTTCTTCTGACTGTTCGCAAACTCACAGATTTGCCTTTTTCTTAAGATATGCTTGCAGCGAGGTTAACAGCTGTTATTTTGTAATCCTGTGGAGACTGCCTTATTAGTGGAGATTGCCTTTTTCTGCCTGTTCTGGGTCTATTTTCAAGGGATGCGGGCTCTTTGAAGCGATTTATTGCATATTGCACTGCAAAACGTGAACATTTCACTTCTAGGGCTATTAGCACTTGAGAAATGCCTTGTCCATGCAAATTCTTGATTTTTAGACGCTGTTATTTACCAAGTTCAGCTTTTTTGGCCTGTCTTACGCTTAAATTATTATTTTCGAAGAATATTGGAGAAATTTTTTGAGTACGACACGTGTATTCACTTCAAACTCTGATAATACACTAAAATTCATCATAATGTAAAATAGCTAATTTGAAAAATATTGTGCGTAGCTAGTTTGAAAAATAATGACACCTGCATGTCATAAATATTTGTTTTTGTTTTATTTCTATATATACATACGCCAGACATAATAGTAAAACAATAAAAAGCTTATCTTTACACAATTTTTTTATACAAGTATAAATAATAGGGGTGCCCAATACTTTTGCTCGCGGCTGTACTTATCGGACCGCCCTCGTATTAATCTTCGATTGTAACTCGGCAGCAGTTGTTTTGAAAATCAGCATTTAGAACAACCTAAGACGAACAAACAAGCGGTTTAAATCTCTTTTCGTATTACTAAATAAAATGTTGAGTGTAGATCCAAGGATGTTTCACTCTATCACTTCTTCAGTTTTCTTTTACTTCCTGATCTACTTTCTGAGTTAAGGAGATTTCTGATTCATGTACGTTGATTTATACACAATTAACATTGAAATGAAATAAAATATGGATAAATTGTTTTGATTGCCATGAAATAAGCTTAGTTGATTTGATATTTCTTGGCCATTTTGGCGTTAATATGATTTCAGGCATAATGGGGTGTTAATTCATAAGACCTTGCAGGCCAGTTTATGGTCAGAAACGATATTATTAGAAACAATACCATAAGCTTTGTGGTTGATTGCGTCCGCTGGGTCATGCTTTGCTTTTCTTGCTCAAACCCAACAGTACATCAATACACGAAACAGCGCCAAATACAACTGACAGGGCCTGTCAAATGGCATACATAGGACACGAAACTAACAACTAGATACAAGGAACATTTGCGTTCATTTACACGCAACAAAACAGACTCCAACTACGCACCACACCTACAGAAACACAAACACTCAAGCCCAACACTATGACAAATTCAATAAAAACAGAAAAGTACACGGGAAACTAAATAACTGATGGTCTGTGACCAACTGCGATACAATATTCTCAGTCCTCAACCCCAAGTTTATCAAAAATGAAAACATGACGAACCCGCCAATGACAATTCCACGAATTAAAGAACAAAACTACCCGAAGTAAAATTCTCTTATAAAGTAATTAACCTGACACATTCATCCGCACTGACTAAAGGCCGAAATTCAATAGTGCGAGAAGGCGATGCGAGAGCGCGACGAGAGTCTCGCGGCAAATGTCAAGCAGTTTTCGTAAGATGCATTTGTATACGACAACGTACTATGATTGTGATGCGTCGATGCGAGGCGAGAAATATACAAGCGAAAATTCCTCGCAACGAGGTGCGGGACGTTTGTCAGATGCTCTATTGCGCGAAAATGAAATTTGAAATTCATACGCCCTTATTACTTTTTAAGTACGAGAGTTATTCGGAATGAATTTTGAATTAAAATTTCGTGCATCCTTGTTGAGGCTATAATTCTCCAAACAAAGGAAAATTCCAAATTAAAATTTTTAAAAAATCAAAACCAATTTTAATCAAATTTCATTTGAAACGTCACCAATTTGACATTTGTCATATGAATGCAATTGTCATATGCGTGCATTGTAAATTGAAGGCGTTGCGCGTCGACGTGCGAGAATCACGTCGCGTTCTCGCATCACTGTCACGCAGTATTGTATCTGGGCCTTGAACGAGATGTACGACGCGACAAGGAACAAGGTCGCAAAGCTTCCTCGACAACAAAAGTAGGGCCCGGCGGACCCAATCAACCATAAAAGAGTTTGGCCTGCAGTAAGAAAAAAACATAAAAACGGCCTTAAATTATTATCATCGAATGCTTCTTTCACTGCATTACGGCGAATCAATTGTAGAACGAGAAAGTCATTGATCCTTCCGTACAACCTTCAAAAATTTCTAATGTAGATGAGAACAGATTTAATTGTTCAGAACGATATCGAATGAACTCATTTGGGTCTTCATCGATACTACGCTCAAGAGCGGATTCAGCGGCTGCGGATTATTAGTGAGGGTAAAAGTCGGAAACGATCCATGGTTTATCGAATTAATTGTTCTGATACACGATTATGTCGACCAAAAAATTAACGAGTTGCGCGATGAATTTCTCGAACGGAACAGTTTATTTAAGTCTGGAAAGAAATCTGCACAATTTGCAGACCTCGCTCAGGCATCAACCTCTTTGTGATAAAATGAGAAACAAAACTACCTACAGTCCGCGCAAAAAAGATAGCAAAACTAAAAATATCTCATTATTTCCTGAACTACTAGACGCAAGTCTGTAATATGTTCTACAAACCAAGCAAATCAATTAAAATACACATTCTTACCTGAAAATCATTAGGTTAATAACAAAGGTTGAGGCTTTTGAGCGAATTTTATGCTTTCTAGGTGCGCACAAAAGATAGCACACCTCCAGGGAATAATTTAACAAACAAACAAAGATAAGACAACATAGCCTCTAATTAATTATTAATTCTTAGTCGAACGTCCACTATTTTTAAGTGCATCGTACATTCTTTTTGGAAGTCTTTTGTATAATTCTTTAATGTATTTTCGTGAAATTTCATCCCAACATAGAATTATTGATGTTTTCAGCTCATCCACAGTTGCATACTACTTTCCTTTGGCGTAAACTAGTCGAGCCAGCTGTCCCTAGCAATTTTCGATGACGTTGAGATCGGGTGATCGGGCCGGCCAATCGAGAAGTTCAATGTCTTTCCATTGGAAAAAAGATTTCATCTTTCTGGCGGTATTGACAGACGAATTATCTTGTTGAAAAATCGGCGGAGTATCTGCTAAAGCCATTACACCGTCGGATATCTGTTGTTCCAACAACTGTACAAATCGATCAGAGTTCATTTTGCCATTGATGATCGACCGTTAAACCCGATAGCAACCCAAATCATCACCGATCCTCCACCATGCTGTCGCTTGCTTAAAATTATTTTCTCCTTACGGATATCGTGAAAATAATATCTCCAGCCATCTGGACCATCCAAATTAAATTTTTTTTCGTTCGAAAATACCACTCGCCTCCACTTTTTTCCCCATTGAATATGGCTCGTGCAAAACGCTAAACGCTTCTCCTTGTGAAGAGGAGTTGACGGTGGTTTTCGCTTTAGCTTCCGGCGTTGAATAAGTGGCGACTTTTGAATCACGTACTATGTGTTCCATATCTTCGTATTAACGCCAGCTCGTTTGCCAATTTCCCTGGCAGTGAGAGCAGAATTGGAAGCCTCCTGCAAAATTCGACGCTTTTCTCGTGGCGATATCACTCGTGGTCGACCTGGTGACTTCTTTTTCCCGTAATTCTCTGGATCCGCAATGAAATTCATCACGACCTTTCGACTTCTGCCAATGATTCGTGAAATTTCCGCAAAACTTTTTTTTTGTCGCCGTAGTTTCAAAATTATACTAATTTCAGAGTGACTCAGCAATTTACCTCGTCCCATTTTGGAAAAGACTGAAACCCTTTGTTTTGTTTTGTTTCACTAGTCTGCCCTGAGCGTCTATATTCTGATGTTTACTATTCGAAAGTCGAAACTAAACTGGCCTGATGGAAAAACTACGCTATTTTAAGAGGAAAGCAGTATGTGCTATCTTTTTTGTGCGCCAAAAATCATTAAATTTGCCTTAAAATATCAATATTTCTGAAAAACCTAATTGTTTCAACATATGAAAAAATATGAGGTCAACATATGCATTTTTGTGAACGTGTCTAATTTGTAGAACATATTAGTGAGCTGCGTCCAGTAGTTTAGGAAATAATGAAAAATTTTCAATTGTGCTATCTTTTTTGTGCGGACTGTATAAGATACATGACAGCTGTCATACCATACGCAGCATTAAAAAGTGTTGCCCATACCTCTAAAAAGAACACCCTTTGCCAAAATCGAATGCATGTTTTTAATAAAAATGTATGATTAATCTTTTCAGGTTCTAGTAGCTCATGGTGGAATGAAGTTACTTGTACCGGACTCTTTTCAACAGCCCTTGGAATATTTTTGCTCATACTTAACTGCTTGATCAGCAAAAAGGAAGAAGAGGACCTGGAGGACTATGTGCAACGGCAGCTGACACGATCCAAATCTGGTCATCGCTTAGAACGTGACGTCGAAACCGGTGTGTTGACAACACGACATGCCCGCAAAGCTCTAGCCGTCAAGAATGGAAGGATCGACAGTTTCGAAAATTTGTCGCAATCCAATGTGACTCCTGAAACAAGTGAAATGGTCACGCCTACAACACCAGTTGGTAACTGTAAAGTCTATCCCCAAAAACATATCATAAAGTCGAAGAATTTTCAGTAAAAAAATAACTTTTATTGCTCCTTTTTCTCTCTTATCTGTTGATGCAGGTATAGGCAACTCAGGTGAAATGCTATTGGAAAAGATCCTTGAGGAAGATAGCAGTTACACGGACGAAAGAAATTGCACAGATATACAATCGCCAATGGGAAACGATAAGAAATATTTGCTGGGAAATGGTCATACGGTCGGTGGAAACATACCCATAACGCGGATTTAATAGATTTCCCAGGAATTGGTTGACATGGCTAGACAAAGTGATGGATTCACAATGCTGCTGGATTCACAATTCAGTTAGATATCTGCCGGAGTTGGCTTTTGGCCGACTTCCACCCAATGCTCTTCTGAATTATAATAGTAATGGTGCGTAAATTTGCCTCCTGCCCCTATAATTAACTACGTGAAACTTTTCGAAAAGACTATTCCCAAATTATTTACTATTGTAGCTAATAAAAATTGTAGCTCGTATTTTCTACTGATATAGTAAACGTTTAGGAGACTATTGCTAAAGATTTGTACGAACTCAGTATAGAACTTCTTACTTTATTATCTACATAAGTTGGTTTCGATATAAAAGCCGAAGTATGAATAGTGAGTAAAATTTGTGTTTCGCTGAAATTTCCCATATCTGACGGAAAATTGGGCGCTGCATGCGAGGACTTATTTCTCAAAATTTAACAAATAAAGTCATTCAAGTGAGTCGGCACGTTCAATCAATCGCATTTCTAGATAAAATATTACACAAACATAAGCAACATAAGCAATCAGCGCATAAAAGTATGAAACATGAACTCATGGTTATTTTGCTCCATTAGTTCGCCGATAAACGAAAATGTGAAAATTCGTTTATTAGGGGGACTCAATCAACTAATCCTAGACATACTCAACGATCCTGAAATCGACAATGAATATTTATATGTTTCCACCAAAACATGCATTTCTAAATTTTGCGAAATATGTTGTGATAATTGTAAGAAGAATTTAAATCAAAATTTCAATGGATTATAGATGGATATTAAATTTATGTAAGAATGTATTTTGGATAATGTCGTGATCAAATATAACTGTTTTCGATTTCAAATCCCTTTCAATTCACAGCGTAATTCAAATTTGTTTCACTGATAATAAGCGCTCTGAATTTTCTCAAATTTTTAACAACAAATCAATGCCTGCATTAAGTATTTGTTTATTTTTTCTAAGCTCCAATTATCGTTCAGATTTTAAGCGTACATAAAAACTTGTAACACAAATTTCTAAGCTAAAAATAGCATTAAAACTGACAAAACTAATCAACATTTTTCGACCAACTAAAATAATAAAATTAACATATTTACATCCATAGGTAAGAAATTCTGTTGTAAATAATACTCTTCATGATATTTAAGATATTCTACAACAAAAAGCACACTTGCGCATTCACACAAAACTAAACAGAATTTGATTTCTTTAACAATTTTAAGTTGCTTGCTAATTTTTTAACCATAAGAAAATAAAAGAAATCATCCAAAAGTTTCTTTAAGTGTTATACAAACTTACGATAATATTTTTGGTATTTTATACGGATAAATTAATTGTTAAGTAAGAAAATATCTTAATTTTGTATTTACGTAGTCCGCGAACTACAAATGCTACGATTTATACTAAGTGGTCGTTTGCCGAATATTTTCTATCCAAATTTCCTTAAATTTATGGACGGTTGTATTTATTGTATATGTGTGTACAGTTATATCTCAAATATTTGGAACAATTGAAGTTGCAGTCAGTTAGTCGAAAGCTTACCAGTCGCGTGAAGAATTCACAATCAAATGTTAAAATGAAAATTTGGCTACATTCCTCTATATAAATTAATATTTATACAAATTTCAATTCATATATGTTGGCAAATTTGATTATTTTATTCGAAACAGTAGAAGAAAATTTTAAAGGATTGTTATTGACATCTTGAAAGTACTTTAAATTCATACAAATAGAAAAAATTTTAATAGAATAAGCATTAATGGAGTCTTTCAAGGCAAATGGTATCCAACAGAATTGAAAATCATTTGATGACGTTTGTGCATTATAAATTTACCACCAAACCAAAACAGAAGACAATCGATTTAATTTTGTAACAAAATTATTTCTGAATTTTATTGTACATATGTAAGTTTCGTAGCGTATTCTTTCATAAAATACGTTACAAATTCAATGCTGCAATTATTTGAATTTGAATTGAATATCTTCAGCTTGAACGATAGCACTTTGGCAGGAAAACGGAAGCGCAGAAATAACTCATATAATATTCTACAACTCCTTTTAATGGAATTCATTTTCTTTTTTTAACTGCTTGAATTTCTGCTTAGCACACCCCAGAAATTCGAAACATGCACTCTTTTTATCCTCCGTGAACCAAAAACCAAAGCGTAACTACTAACCAGGACCGACATTTCGAAGAACCACCAATCCGACAGGATTCGGCCGAAATTGTCTAGAACGATTAGTATTTGTATCGATATCTGTCATGACATAGAATATATGGACTAAAGTGTAAAAAGATGCGCTTCAATATTCTCTAACAATTTACTTGAAATTGCTATTATATACAATTTACCTAAACAATTACGCCGGAAAAATTTTTCTCACATGTGTTCTAAGTAAGGAAATCAAACACATCGCTCTCTCAATTCCCTTGCATTGTTTAATTTTCATGCACCCTATTTTGACCCGAACCTGGCTTCATTTCCTACATAGGTCATACGCATTTCTAACCTCGGAGGATACGCGTTTTCTTTTGCAAACTTCATTTGAAATGTTTCTGGTCTTTTCAATGAATGTACGTATCTCAAATATGGCAAAATTTTTTTCCGAGATAGTCTCCATTTGAATTAAAACATTTAGTCCAACGTCTTTCTCAGCTTTTTACACCATTGAAAACAATTGTTTGTAAACATTCAGAAAATACCGTTCGCATTACATACTCCCCCTTCCCCATCCCAGAATATTTCTTCGAATTAGAACACAGGAACAAAACAACCACGTAGGGCGCTGGGTTAGCAAGGACTTAGTCGCATCTGGGTCTAAGCAAGGACTCAATAAAAGTCACTTAAAGCGTGAAATCTAGTGAAAAGGGAGGGGGTGGGGTAAGAAATTCGAACTAAAACTCCTGAGTTACCACAACTACATATGTAAGTGGTAGCCCGTGTATTGTCGTGGTGAAGAGCACTTTCTTTTGGCCAAATGGAGGCGTTTTTTCTGACCTTGACGTTCATTTAATCCAACAAGATTGCTTATTTATAGCCGTTATATACCATCGTATATAAAGTAATCTTGGCAGATTATCCCTTGGCTGCCAAAAAAGCAGTTTCTATGTTCTTTCCTGCAGAATGATTCAACCGCTTTATTCTGCATTCCTTCAACGGCAATCCACTGCTTTGACTGCCTTCTTGATCTCAGAAATTTAATGATGGAGCTATGTTCCATCGACGGTTATAAAACACCGCATAAATGTCATCTAAATTTCTTGGATAAATACTGAAACCGATAGAAAAACCAAGCAAAAGGCTGATCGATTATAGTTAATAAGCTGATAGTTAATAAGCACGGCGCCCAACGCGTGAAAAATGTGGACTTATAAGAAGCTTCAGCGATTTCCGAATCAGTTATTGACGATCCATCAATAGTTGATTCTAATCAAAACAAAATTTCCTAACGAGTGATCTTACTAACCAACCAACAAAATACGATTGGAACGACAAAGTCTGTTAGTAATGTCGATTTTATGGCTTGACAAAAGCATTTATTTTAATAACTAAATGAATGAGTCAACCAATATATTGACAATCGTTAGCTATGACTTTCTCCCATCTTTTGGGGAGTTTGTTGAATCCACGTTTGAAGAAGTCCTCATCTTTCAAGGTAATC
Source organism: Stratiomys singularior (assembly GCA_954870665.1). Classification (NCBI taxonomy): domain Eukaryota; kingdom Metazoa; phylum Arthropoda; class Insecta; order Diptera; family Stratiomyidae; genus Stratiomys; species Stratiomys singularior. The sequence continues at coordinate 83,392,881 of OX940879.1, read as the reverse complement.
CATTCATGAACACATTTTCGCACTTCTTCAGCATTTCGAAAGCGTACGTCGGCTAGCGTGATCTGCATCGATCGGAACAAATGATAGTCAGAAGGAGCAAGGTCTGGAGATTACGGGATGTTATCAAGGTGTTCCAAACCGAGCCTTTCTAATTTATCTTTAAAGATGTTTTCCCGATGAGGTCTGGCATTGTCATCTTTAAACAAAACTATATGGTGTTTTATAGCTATCAACGGTCGTTTTTCGTTCAGTGTGTGTGTCAAATTGGTCAGTTAGCGTCGTTGACTATTTCATGCGGTTTTAGTAGCTCATAATTCAAAACACCCTTCCGGTCCCACCAAATACACAGCATAAGCTTTCAACAAGGAATATCGCGTTTTGGTTGTGAAGTTAATGGTTTGCCGAGATGAACGCACGATGCTTTACGTTTATCGTAAGGGGTTATCGTATCGGGTTATCGTAAGAAACCAATTTTTCATCACCAGTAACGATTCGACTCAAAAAACTATGTTTTTTGTGTTCATCGAGATGTTTTTTTGCATGCTGTGAGTCGGGCATTGAGTTGATTTTCGTTCAGTTGACGTGGAACCCATTTCCCAATTTTTCGAGTCTTTCCCATTGCATGTAAACATTCAGAAATGGTTGATCGGGCGACACCAAACTCCAAAGCAAGTCCTTTTTCGTTCGACCCAAATTTTCATCTAACAATGCTTGCAATTTTGCATCTTCAAGTTTTTTTTTAAACTGACCTGGTCGTTCTTTGTCTTCCAAGTCAAAATCACCACTTCGGAAGGGTGCAAACTTGTGAACCATCGTTCACAAGATTTTTGAGTTGGATTATGTTCACCGTAAATTTCTACCAACTATCGATAACTTTCAGCAGCGCTTTCTTCAAACGAAAGGAGGTTATTAAACTTCCCCACAAAAGAACTTTTTTAGGCACAAAATTCGACATTTTCGAAGCAAAAAAACGTTGTTGTTTACTCTTTTTCGTTTAAAGACAAAGTGAGAACTAATGACAGATGTTTAACCTCCAAAATACCATATTAGTTATTATAAAAACAAACCATACGTAAAAGTTGCTCTGTCGGTTATCTAAGTCGACATTGTTAACCGACACTGCCAATAACAAACTAACAAGGTCACCAATATCAAATCAAAACAAATAACAGTGACCCCATAAGGTTACGAACAACAACTAGCCTCAGAGCATCGAGATCGAAAAACGCTACCCAATGGGCACAGCACCATAGCAAATACCACCAACTAGACAGTAGAAAAAGGTGCAATTGGCGATCTGCAATAACTGTCGCATCGCGTCAAAACAGTATTTCAATCCCGGAACATTTCACGTCACAAACACTTCAACGATTATTGCAAATGACGGAGTGGCGTTACTGTAAACAGAGTTCAACTTATTCTGTAATTCATGAATCTTTTGCCCTGTCAAATTTACGAAATTGATTACTGCGCGGTACTCTGTTTGACAAGAAATGAAATTTGCTAATTTTGAACTTGGGCGACGGACCACAAAGTGGTTGAAATTACATGAAATTTTATATAGTTGAAAGTTATATCGTCGTTAAGACAAGAAACTTTTCAAATAACCCTCAAAGTTATGCTATAATCAAACTAACTTGACTTCTATAGGTTTTTAATTCATAAGTCCAAATGTGTTTATCAAAATAATCGCTATACTTGGCTTGTTATTTTGCTTAGGCATCGTTCATAAAATTTGATCCTCGTCTCTATTATCATCATTTCCTTTTATCGCTTCACCTACTTGTTTCTTATTATTATTTTCTATTATACAATATATCTATCATAGACAAAACAGTTTTTCACTATGCCATTGTTTAGACTTAATGTAAGAATAAATAGCAAGAACACTTCCGGGCGACTTGAAGCAGATAGAGAAAGAAAAAATCAATAGTAGATTTATATTTTTATAGCTATTTTACTCACACGCTTTGAGGAAGTTATTCTTTGTAAACGAAATAATGAGGGGAAAAATTACTAACACAAATAAAACTCTATTTATTTTGGCTGAATCCCCTTCGACCGGAAGTTATCCGAAGTGTTATTACTGTTTTGCGCTTGCGCTATGGTTTAAGGTTATGAACAGGGCAATCACTGGATGTGTCCTGTGGTCCCTGTGCCCTGTGATCGTCAAGTTCTCATCTGTATCCAATAGATATGATTTGCTGATGTTTGTTATTAGTTCCAGATCGTCTTGCGGTTGCCGTTAACACAAGATTTCCTACGACTAACTCCTACCCTCACTTTTACTACTCACTTCTGCTCCTACTTTTCGATGTTTTTTGTGCCTTTAGTTTTGTAAGGATGATTCATCCTCGTATTAATACCGATATAACTTTCAGGGCAATGTTATTATACAAATCCACTCATTTCATTTTTGGCTTTTCATCCTTAGCTGCTCCTGATAGCTGTTGCAATACTGATTCTAATTGGAAACGGTAAAGTAAGCACATCCTTTTTTATTTTTCTAGAATGCTTGTTTTTGTTTTCAACGATAGTGGTGAATATGATCCGTTTATTTACCTCTTTATTTCTTGGTCGCGTAAACATGGTAGTGTACTAGTCTTTTCGCGACTTTTTTCAATGTTTTTAAGGTGATTTCTTCTGCCATCTTAGTTGAGGATCCCTTTTTTGTCGCTAAAGCTAGTATATGGACTCGTTTCTTCTACTTCTAACCCTCTATCACTTGATTATTGTCAAATAAAAAATGATTAACAAATTATTTTACAATAAATTCAAACCTCAATGCATGAAAGAAAAAGGAACCGAGTTTCATGTCTCGACAGTGAAGAAGTTCATTGCAAAATTCGTAACATTAAATCAATAATTTCCTTCAATAATCAAACTTTAAAAACGTAAATTTTTTATTTAAGAAAGCGGTTTACTGTCTTTACTGTACTTTACTTTCTGTGTGTGTGTTTTTTTAAAACGAATATCCTTATCTTATTTTTAACCCCTATCATACCATGCCTATTTTGTCATCGTTAAAAAAGTTCGTGTCCTCCGTGGGACCCATTTTTTGTTATTTATTTTGCAATTGGTTCTATATGTTTGTTCAAGATACAGTTTTCAGGTGTCTAGAGAGATACCTACATAAGTGAGCATTATTTTCCTTTTATTTTAAGAATTTTTTCAGAATATTATATCCATTTAATGAAATTCAATAGACTAGATCTTGCAAATCTCAAAAAAAAGTTAGTCACCATAGTGATTCTCAAAGTTCTACTTGCGCTTTGTCTTCTGAATATTTCGCTGCGAATTCCTGGATTTTCCAACCGCGTCCTCCAATGTATCAATCTGACTAATGCCGCACTGTCCATACTGGCGAAATTGGCTCCGGGCTTTCAGGGTCTCCTTTGTGACCTTCCTCCTTCGATCCTCCTGCCAATTTCATTTATGGCATCTGACAGTTGGGCGTGAAGCTTCAGTATTGGTGAAGGAATGGATTCTTTACCATTTAGAGTAGTTAAATTTTATCACGTGGTATAGAAATTCCTTTAAGACAAGATTTATTAGAACCACGCTAAGGGCTGTGCTTCTAGCGGGCAACTTGGGTAAACATCTCTTCCAGCTATCGTTATATACCAATTTTGAGCGGAGACATTTTTAAGCACTAACGGCTCCACATCAATATTGAGGTCGCCTCTAAAATCCATACTACACCAATATTGAGGTCGCCTCCTAAGGAATTGTACTTTCAAGTTCTGGTGGACTCATTACTCACTGAGGGTCATCCTCGCATCCCGAAGAAAACGATGCAGCCCGAATCGAGTCTCGAATTCTTCTCCTTTGTATTTACGAAAAATCCCTTGCAGATAATCAGCTTTTGTTCCATCCTATTATGTGCTTTATTAATTGGGCTATATGCAGGTTATCCTCACAGTTCCATTGTAGATTTTGTCTTATATGCGAGGATTTTACTTACTACTTTTGGTTCCATTTGTTTCTTATTCCCCAGTAGATCCTTGTTCTTCAACGTCTTCAATTGTTTCAAGACTGTACCGCTATACCTTCCCTATTAAAGTGGGAGTTCTACTCTCAGATACTCATGGCGAGAGTGATGCTGACCAAAAGTCAGTTTTTTCTACTATGGGTCGATAAGAACACGTCCTTACTGGCAATGAAAAATTCCTCCGCACTCCCACATTGGCAGTGTAGACTTGTGACTAAACTGTTGTGTTTAAGGTCCCCATGCCCGGTCAATAGTTGAGTCACGTTGTGGTTAAGCTGGATCCATATCATATTATTTCTCATTGAAAGGATTCATGCAACCCCCAGGCCTTTTTTTCTTATGTCTTAATGGAACTGCCGTGGTTTGAGAAGTGTTTATCTTAGTCTGGATTGGACTGATTCTTCTCAAAGCGACCAGAAACCTTCTTGCCTCTTGTATTTATCTGCAGGGGTAATGATAAATCGCCGGGACAGGGAGTTGCGGTGCAAAGATGCAATGTTCTGTGAGGGACAGGCGGTTAGTCATTGTACTGGCACCAATGATCTCTTTTTAACCATATTCACATTTCGTCATAATCCGATAGTCCCATATGTGAACATTGGCACAAAATAATAAATGTAGGCTAATTTTGGCCTAATTTTGAAGTTAATAAAGTTGCTATGAAGTTGTCTCGCTTGCACAGAGCTGTTCTCAAGGTTTTGTTTTTGAGTGAAGTAATATAGTTCGGACTCGGCCATATTTGTAAGAAAATTGCGCTCCTTATCTAGCCTTTTGTCAGTATGCATTCACAGTGGTTTTCCAGTTCTCTTATTAGCTCATTCAACAGTGAGTTTCAAATTGAAGATCCTATAATTGAACCCTGTGGAATGCCCAAATGTTGCTTTTTTTCTATTTCTTAGAATTTATCGCTTCGACAGACTCGATATTCAGCTAGTTAGCACCTAATTATCTCCTCATATCTCTTATCTTAATGATTGGATGGTTTCGAGCGTATAATTTATCAAGAATCGATTAGCATGACAAATTGTCTTCTGGCATGACAAATTGTCGATTGAAGGATATTGCGCACACGTGTTTTGCTCTGGGGTTTTGTCTTCTGTTTCAAGGACATATTTACAACCACATTGACTTGATGGCAGCAAGTCGGACTGTCTTGCAAACATTTCAGTAGAATACTTTCCAGGATTATTTCTCCTTTGGGCGCAGGCATATTGTCCAAGGACTAAGTGAATTCTTTTGGGCATACATAGAACAAGTATGGCACTCATCGATTCTGGGGACTCTTTTTTTTCAAGGAATTATTATGGAGGTGCAACATTTTTTATAGTTTGCGTTTTGATCAAGCACCCAGATGCATCCAGGTCACTACGAATTCGACACATGCGAAGAAGTTTTCAATGCCTATGGGCTAGAATAAGTAATCAGCACAGGCTTTCTGGGAGTATGCTATTCACCATGTATTCATCATGTATTCAAGCGTTATATTGCCCTCTTCACCCACGTTTTCTTCTCATTTGGCTTGTCTTGAGTATCGGAGAGCTACCATGAAGTCCTTTCGAGGTATAAAGATCTCCTTGGTTAGTTAATTGAAGCACTCCTCGAATCTTTGCCTTACTTATGAAAGATACTAGTTTTAGCAAGTATACCAATGATTTTACCTTTTTGTATCTTCTACCTTTTTTCTTCTATTGTATCTTCTATTACCTTTTCCTTTCCTCTCGGCTGACGATTTCTTTCGCCTACTCGCCCCTACGTAAGTACGCTCACTTTCGTTCTTCCACAAGTAGTATAACAGAGACCACCCTCGAGATAACCAGCACTGCCGGTTCAGAGACGGTGCGGTATACAATGACAATCGGCAACGCTCCTCGCCTCTGTACCTGTATGAGGCGCCTTCGGTACGGCTCCTTGCTAAGAGTATCAGTCCAGACTTCGTAGCCGTACAAGAGAACACTGACTCCATTGCACTCATGAGTAGCCGTCTCTTACTAGAAGTTGGTCCCTCGTGTTGGCCATAAGGTGACTGAGAGCTAACATTCTCGCAACAGCCTTATCTGCTGGTGATCAAACATGCTCGAAGAAGCTCATCTTCGAGTCAATCATCAAGCCAAGATATAAAGATGCATGTGAATTGGGTACACGCCTGTACCAGTGTAAGTTCTATAGTCGTTTAAGCTGCAAAGACTTCTCCTAAAAGTTATCGCTTTTTTATTGTATCCTGTGAAACGATGACAATGTACAGCTGCTCTCTGATTTTGATTTCAAGTCTATGGTGTCTGCAAAATTTTCGGTCTCGATAGCGTACTCTAATTGGAAGTCCCAGCTGCTACTCGCTATATTCATCAGTTCAGTCTGACTAGCGCTTCATAGTTTTTCCAGTGATCTTCGTACCTCACCTGGGGACAATTTTCCCAAGCATCAGCGCGATATTCATGTAGTAATATTAGGCCAGCTCATGGAAGCAAGTGCTGTTTTATAATCTTGAAGACCTCTTCGAGGCCGTTTTATGACCCACCTCTTAATTGCTATTATTTTGTTTTCGGATCTTCCCATCAGGGTCCATGTTTCAAAGGCGAAAAATATTTCAAGCGTTATCATAGGTCTTCATATTTGACGAACTGTTCTCCTTTCAATACATCTCAACTCAGTATTTAACAAACCTGAGAAAAAGGCGTTGTAACCGAGATTTATTTTTCTATCAACTTTAGCTAATTCATAGCCTTTATCACAAGGAACACTCCCCAACTTCGTGTGTCATATAATTCGACAGTTCTTAAGAATTATCGAGAACTGACGGTTCCTGTTTTTTTCTTTCAACTAGTTTGCCATTTTTCGTTTTTCAACTGTGCAAAGTGCTGCGCATTGGGTCCACAGAGCTGAGGTTGACCGAAGAGTTAACGTATGAATGTCGAATGTAACCATGAAAAGTTTAGTATAGAGCGCATCGAGTACCTTTCATGTGTCTTAAGCACTGCATCAATATTATCCCTGAAATATAGATTAGACCAGTAGTGACCATATTTAAGCTTAAGAACTTCAGATTGATTCCTGAAACCACCATATTCGTGTATCAAAACTGCGGCAGGTATACAGTGTATTTGTTTCTCATGTTTATAAAATTCTGTTCTTAGGATGCACCTACATGCGTAGCGTACAAAACGACATCGGCCGTGGATTTTTTGCGGCTTTGATAGAGCTGGTATGGGTCCAAGCAATTTTTGATGCAATGGGTATACAATGGTTCTCAACACGATATAGTCCGTTCCGGCAATTCTTCACTGTAGCGGGGCCCTTTACGAAAGGTCTTCTTGCTTTTTGTGGCATGCAGTTTGTGTTTTACCTTAAAGCCAGGACCGTTGACGAATACATTCTTCTTGTCTTCCTTTTTTGGACAGAGTTTTATTTATAGCCCTCTTCTGGGGAAGGTGAGCAGAATTCCTTTCTCGTCTATTCCTTGGCGATAGACTCATGTCTTGGGCATTTTTAGCACTTTGAAATGTACAATCATCAAAGACCAATCTGAAAACTTCAAATAATGTAACTTTAGCATAAGTTGCCCACTTTGGCGAGAAGCGTAGGGTATCGAGCATTTCCTTTTTCTACCTGATTTTGATATGAATTTATATTTTTCATCATAATCACTATTAGAATGTTCACTGGTAGTGTCATTGAGTTCAGAACTCACTTCAAGATTATCTTCAGATACGGGCACAAATCCTGCTGTCATAAAATCATCCTCAGACTTGTCCAAGACAACTTCCCAGTCCTTGTGCTCACGCTGATCCAATTTACGACTGATGATGACATTTTCGCTCGGGAAGTGAAATAATCTGACGTTTGTTGACTGTCAGTGAAAAACAAGAAAAGCAGGTTCCGTCTGTGAGGTAGTATGAAATCATATAAGTACATATGAAGTAAAGTGCGCTTTTAATTGTTTAAGTTGTTTTTCGAAAAAAACCATTTCCTAATCGATACAAAAAGCATTTAAATCAATTGTCCTAAATTCGACAGGAATCCAAAATTTTCTGGAGTCGTCCAATGGTCCTCCTCTACAGCAACATTTGCGCAAGAAGGAACGTTGTCTCTTTATCAATGCTATCTCTATGATTTAAAAACACTTTCAAATGCTTTTCTTTTGAATATTTCGCTATACTCCATATTTTATTCCAAGAGGAAAGAGAATGGGTTTTTTCTCCGAATGAAATCCCGTCGCTCTCCGTCTGTTTCTTGTATCGTTCACATACGCGTTTCGGCAGTGTGCCATCTTCGGTGTGTGGTTTCGTACTGAAACTTTCCCTTTGGATTTATATAGAGACTAATCTGATTTTCTTGTTCAGCAATGATTAACGTTGCTTTCATAGCTTTGAGGACGCGTTTCAGCTTTTTCATGTATTAAATGTGCATTCAGGATGTGTTTCAGCTATTATTTTTTCACTAGAAATCTATTTCAGTTGCATGAGAAACGCCTCCAAAATAATATAAACAATTTACTAGGCAAATAAACATTCCAGTAGTTTCACCTTACTCAATTTAACTGAACAAAAACACTCTTGTTGATAAAGTAGAATTTTGAAAGTATTTTTATATTGTGGAAAATTTCTTAAAAATTCAACTTCCCAAGATATGACAATTCTGGATAAAGAGAAACATATTTCTCTCTTGGAGTAGTTGGTTCCTTGGAGCCAGTGCGATTTAGCACTCTTGCTCCAATCTTGTCTGTGAGCGATTTTGCACTCACTGTAACCTAAGTTGTTTTACTAGTTTGTGTCAATAATTGATCTGATTGTGGGATAAGTTATTTTTCGTCGTTTGTCAGGGATCTTTAGGAATTCCATGGTTTTATTAGAGTGTTTGTCTATTTGGTCGAAAAGTTTTAATGCTCTGTCGCGTATGTATTTTTCAATTGAGTCAAGTCTGAAGTCCTTGTGTATGTCCACGTTTCTAATATACCATGGAATTGTTCCGATCCACCTCAGCGCCTTGTTTTGTATTGTCCGTAGAGTAGCGTTGGTCGTATTATTTGTGTGTATATTAGTCTTTTGTTTGTCATGTTCAGACGGCCGGATTTGAGGATTGGTTGTAAGGATGCGAGGATTTGTATACAGTGTAGTCGTTTTTGTCGTATATGGTCGTTCCATGTAAGGTGATTGTCAATTGTTAGTCCTAAGTATTTTGCTGTCTTATTCCATGCTATCTGTTCGTTGTCGACTTTTAGTAGTCGAGGGCGTTGTAGTGCTTGGGTTTTGTCCCTATTAAGTTTTATTTTCCATTTGCGGAAGTAGTCCAGGAGGCTATCGATGGAGCTTTGCAGTTTGGACGTGATGAAAGGGATAAAACGTACGTTTTTTGGCAGACTAGGCAGATCTGCAGTGTATAGACTGTAGAGAATTGGTGAGATGCGTGATCCTTGCGGAACTCCATCTTTGATCGATCGCATATTTGAGAGATGTTGGTCAATCCTGACACGAAAGGTTCTGCCTTTGAGAAAGAAGTGAATTATTTGTATCACTTGGAGCGGTATATGAAGTTCATGCATTTTGAAGATTAGTCCTGCATGCCAGACTTAATCGAAGGCTTTTGCTATGTTAAACTTAACAAGGCCTGTCGATTTGGTGCGATTCATTCCGTTTCGGATATGTTGGACCACCCTGATGAGCTGGAGTTCAGTGGAATGTTCTACACGGAAACCAAATTGTTCGTTGGGGATGATGTTTTTGTCTTTGACGGTTTCTTGTAGTCTATACAGACTAGCCGTTTCGGCTATTTTGGAAATGGAAGAGAGGAGGCTAATCGGTCTCCAATTTTGCGGAAATCTGTGGTCTTTCCCTGGTTTGGGGATGACTATTACGGTAGCTTGTTTCCATGCTTGTGGGAATTTTTGCAGTTCGAAAACTTTGTTTATAATGTTTGTTATTGTCGTTAGTACGTTGTCGGGAAGCCATTTAAGCATTGTGTTGGTTATTATGTCCGGTCCTGGCGTCTTTCGTTTGTTGAGTCCCAGTATAATATTTTTTGTCCCGTAGAGGTCCATTGGTCGTATTTCGTACTCCTCATGGTGTCGTGAAGATATTATTTTCCGAGCTTTTGAGAGAATTGCTTCCTCTTCTTCAAGATCCTCCTCCGGAAAGGAGTTCTCGCGAAACTGTAGTTCTAAGGTATCCGCGAGTGTCTCCACCTTCCCTAAAGTGTCGTATTGGAGTCCGTTTGGTCCGCGGATGGGTGGCATAACTGTCTTGTTTTTCGTTCGAAAATATTTGGATATCCTCCAAAAGGCGTTCTCGCTAGGCTCTAGGCTTTGTAGGAATCCTTCCAATTGGTCATTTCGAAACTCGAGTATTTATTTTCGGACTTTGTTGGTCAACCGGCAGGCTTTCGTTTTTAGTCTAGGATCACCCGTGCTCCTAGCTCTTCTTCGGGCTCGATTCTTCCTCCTTATCAGATTTCCGATATCAGAAGTCCTGAGGGAGTTCGTAGGGACTGTGTTCCCTGGCCGGAGTTGTGGCTGTATGGCTCTCCTTTACCTGTTTGATTTTCTCTGTAACTTCTGGTATTCTGTTGTCGAGATCTCTAGCTGTTATTAACTCTTGGGTGAAACTTTCATTTGCTAGCGTGTCTCGGAAAGCCTTCCAATCAGTTGTTTTCTTTTCTTTTAGCATTACGTCTAAACATATTTCTGTTGCATGTTGCAAACTCAAACTAATTTTCTATTCAAAATTCGACAATTTTAATGTAAAATGCAGTAAGTAAGTATGTTAAAAAATTCAGTATGCCAAATATCATGGAATGACACAGTTATAAAAAAAAACAACACATCATATCATTATAATATCTGTATGTAAAGTCATAGGAATAGATAGAACAGATAATGAAAACTATTTTGTGGGATAAAACCATTTTTTGATTCTATTTATACAAAAAACAAAATATATAGTTTGGCGATAAAGTAGCTTTGGTTATTCAGAATTTGATAAGTAATAAACTTTATTTTTACTTTGGCGTCCTTAAGTTTAGGATAAACAACCAAAAGGCAAATTTAAACAATTCGCTATTTAACGCAAAGCCGTTTTTGAATTGGTTTTCAATGACTTTCACAATTTATATCCAATGTATATTACGAGCACAATTGAACTTGGGACTAGAGATTATTACACAAAAAACATATTTAAAAAAAAAGTCGAAAATAAACATTTAATTGCACATAATGCCAATTTTTCAAATAGATATGACTTAGGTTTTTATACTACGATATAAAATTAAAAATTAACCCCTTAGTAAGCGCCAGCCCTTGCATACAGAACAGCGATTAATAATATTAGCATAACCAAGCAAGAACATTTTGAAAATAGATAAAAATCGCATTTACTTTTTGATAACGACTTGTTAAATTAGTCAAACTTAGTGAAATATTAAAACAAAGTAAAATATTTTCAATCAGTTTGGCAAGATTTTCTCTAATCTAAAAGTCTAAAATAGTAACGAAAGTAGTAAGCACACAACAGCAATTTAGCTAAATTTCTGTTTTGATCCTTTTCATTGTTATTTTCCCTCCAAAAATAAAATCGATCACTAAGTTTTCCTTCGTCTTCAATGAATAAGAGCTGTCCTTTTTGTTGGAACAATGATTTCCAAGCTATAGTTTCAGCTAAAGTGAAGGTGAATATATTTTATTTGCAATACTTTTCTGAGTGTTTTATTCATTATTCACCTTGATTCAAAAGTACGATCCTTTTCGCACTGATGCAACTAGTTATCATCCAGTAACAAGTGATTTATAATAGAATGGGAAGCTGTTCACGCCTTCATTTGAATCTAAAAGACAAAACACCATTCTGCTAAATCTATACACACTTAAGCTAACTGATAACTTCTATCATTGTCCTTTGCGTAATCTCAAAGGACAACTCACTCACACATTGTAGCATTAGTAAAATTAATAGCATCCCAAACATAAATTGACTACTTCGTGACTGCAAATTGTGATTTAACTATTTTAACATAAAAAAAATTTACCCTAAAAAAATTAAAAATTAATCGATTCAAAAATAAAAACATTTAAAAAAATATATATATATATATATAAAGTAAAATATATATGAATAAATATAACTACGAAAATGGTAAACTTATTTGAAATATAAGATTTATATTCAATATAGAACTATAATGTTATTAAATCAATGATCTTTTACATAAGCAAGTATTGTATTGTACGATCAATTTGGGTAATGTAATTATTTCGAAGAGGACTAGATCTCTTTAATGATTTGAAATAAAGGAAAACATTATACATTTTTCTATACACCAAAAACAGAAATCGTATGACTTGAAACTGAATGGAAAAATAAATCGCATTTGAAATCTACACATGTCGGCTTTCAATATTCATTTCCAATAAAATACTTAATCAACTCCTTTTAGTTTTAAATTGTTTACTTCTTTTATTTTATTTCAACCTTACAAGGAAGTCAAACCTGATATATGATGGAATAGAAGTCAATTTACCAAAGCTAGAAACACTAACATTATCAAAGTTTAAGGGGGTTCTACCTTGTGGCTTCATTTTTGACACTGTTTTTTGAATATTAGTTAAAGGAAAACTAAAAACGCAATCGAGATGAGGTTTGTTGCATTTAACTTGTTTACTTAAATACATTTAACACTAATTTTACTGAAAAATTTCCGTCTTCGATTGGACCGTGACTTCACCTTGAAGTGTCCCTTGCAAAAAATGCATACACAAATGGTTGACACGATTCAGCTCAAAAAAATCGTCTGAAACAAAAAAATCAAAATGATTTAGTTTTTTTATCACCTTGGCTATCGTTTGACAGATGGGATTTTCAAAATTTGCAAATTTCGCAGAACAGTCAACTTTAAAAAAAATTAATTTTTTTCCCATGTTTTCGAGGTTAAAAACATCTGTAAAAATTGTTTAAATAAAAAAAATATCTAAAAAGCATCTGTCAGACGATAGCCACATGTTTTTCACAAATTTTGATATATGTATAACTTCAATTAATCATTCGATTAGTTTTCGAGATATCATGTCAACCAGTTACAAAAACACAACTTTTGGGAAATCGCAGATATTCATGTATTAATCTTGGACGAAAAGTTACATACAATCAATCTGCGATGCCGGGGCCATAAAGTTCATCTTCTTGTTCGAAAAAAGATTCCCATTCAGCAATTTGTTGTTCGATTCGAGCCTTTTTTGCCGCATCGCTGACCCTTTGCTCCGAGCGGTTGATGCGGTTCTCGTCGAGCCGAGCGGTGCACATGTCTGCTGTCGGCCCCAAAGTGATTCCCATCGTGTCCATAGTCTCCAGTATTGTCTCGAATCCTTCATTGAAAATCATCACTGCCAGATAAGTAGCGATATCGATGACATTTTTCCCGGAATGCAAATGTTTCGGCGCCAATAACCAAATACAACTGTTGACGGACTCGTTGCTGTTTTGGGTGTGTGCGCCTAAGCACCGTTGTAGCAAGTTGTCAGATGATAAGGTTTCATAAATTGGCCTAATGACTTTCTGAACTGCGGGGTTGAGGGGAACTCTTTCATGCTTGAAAGTGTCCAGAGTCCCATTTGCTTCAGCTTGACGCCACTTTCACCAGCTACTTTACTCCGGGGGGGAGGCATAATGTGTGATTTGGTTTATCATCGGACGAGCTGCAATGATAAAATGAATCACGGAATCGGCGTTTCTTCGAATTGCAAGACCGTAAAACTTCGTCAACTCCCCGATAACTTTATCTGTGAGTTTTCCTCTACCTTTGTCTGCAATACCTTTGTTATCTTTTTTAACATTCCTGAGCCTTGATCCCATTTGTTTTTCAACGTGGCCAACACATTCTTTTTTTCCCACGATCGCCATAGGGATTTACAGAGAGAATTCCTTTGAAAGTTTTACTATCACCCACGTATCGAACATATTTTACGCCGTATTTTTCTAATGATCCCATGAACGTTTCGGTAATTCAGTCTATCTCCATTTTCCCTGCACTTCCTGAGTGATTTGCAGTGCAGTCTTCTTTATGATTCTCGTACCACAAATTAAAATCATCAATATTTGTTTCTTTCAATTTTTCTTGATTTATACATGCTTGGCACAAACTGGATTTAACGATCGCATCTAAAACTTTGTGGCTATAATTTCCGATCAAAGTAGAAATCCCGAACAAAGAAGAGAATCCTCTTTTTTTCCATGTTCCATCCGCCGAAACTGTTAAATGATTTTCCACTTTTTTATGCTGCACATTCAAATCTTTTTCATCCTCTACAATTTTTTTCAGAACACTTTCGAAAACAGCGTTAGCGGCGTTGCTTAAACTTTCGAGACATGCATAGTACGTTTTGTTCGCGATTCCACAGCTAATGTCCATCAACCCGCAAAATTTATTGAATCCTTCGAGACCGACACCAAGTAACCGTAGCACAAAAATTAATCGGCGATTCACTTCGTAACCCTTATTATTGATCTTCGGACATGAATCAATATACTTCTCACTGCACTTGCATCTCATAACAACTCTAAATCCCGCACCGCTTTTACAACTTTGAGAAAACCGAATTGTTTCACGACAGTCTTTGCAAATCACAATTTTCTAAATCGCTGTAAAAACTGAAACAAATTCCAGAATGCAATATGCGATATTCGGATTTATCGGAACTCCCGCGCACCGTTTTTTCTTCAGTTTCTGCGCTGACGTGCTTGCGAACGATGCATCGCGTTTCCAACGATAATAAGAAGGACCTATACGTTTTTTTCGATCGGGGCGAGTGTTTTTTTCTTTAGCAGATTTTCGGTCCATCACGGAAAAATAATTGATACAAATAATAAACACGAACTGAATTTTCGACGGATACAGTTTTGTAACAAGCGAGATGTTTCCGACGTTAAATTTTCTTTCGAACTGAATGGACCGAAAAATTTAACATACATTACAGAGATAACATAGATACAGATACATCAGGTATTCAATAGAACGTTAGATAAGTTTAGAAAAACTTGATGGGCCAGCTTTTAGGTGGTCGCGAAGAACGCTGCGATAAGAGCACGCGTAACTGTCTGCGACGGTTCGGAAAAACTCGAAATAATAAGATTTCAGTTATATCCTTTTAAGGGTATATTCCTAACACCTTCTGGGTTGGAAAATTAAAAAAAATCAAATTTTTTGAACCAACAACGAAGAAGACCCCCTTAAACAGAGAAGCAACGTGGAAGGGTGCAAGGAAAAGTCATAATTCAATGATTGAAATGTTATTTCTTGTGATGGAGAGGAGAAGGCTTGTCATACCCAGAGTGCAGGATTACAAGCCAAACAAAACATTTGGACTACCCTGAAAAACCTCATCCTCTTATCAATTTGAGAATCCAGCTTGGGTGCGATTGGGCACATTTCTCTAGACAAGGACTTGGTTTATTATACTCAGTGGCGTCATCAAATTAAAAGATCCCTCTCTCGGAGAGAACAGCAGGGGAAAGCGACTTGCTAGAGGAGGTGCCTTTATTTTGAACAAAACTAGCCGAACCTGATTGGCAGCCAACAAGACTCTATCGGTCAAACACAGCGAACAAGGTTATATTTGTCAAACCAAGTGAACATACTAAGTGATTATTACCAAGTAATAATCTCTCCCATCAACTTTACCGAAAAGGCTTCATCACTTCCCTCAATAAAGTCTCCACAATTTGTGGTAGAGAGGTAAAAGCAGTTTACGCCCTGAGTGTGGGACTCCCAGACACGCAATGCTTTTGAACTACCTACCAAACACACCCCCTGTCAATCTTAAAACCCAGCTAGGAACCGTTTGACATATTACTTCGAGCTAGCCCTCGTGTTCCTACGCCTGGAGGCGCCTTCGGATTATGGGAATCACTTCTCTAATGGGAAGGACGGGAGAGGAAAGAAGTGCTAGAAAAGAGATCCATCCATCCCCGATACCTCCGAACGCTTCAATAAAGCTTCCTTGAATATCAGCGCTGCCCAAGCATATTGTGCAACGCGATTCCAATTGTCAACCGTTTTCGACATTTCTCCGACCATAGTTTGCGAACAGAGCTCTCCAATTTCGCTGAAGAGGTCCACGCGCTGCTAAGTCTATCTTTTGCAAGAGAAGAAGAATGTGTGACAGTTGTCGTCCAACTCTCCTGCACAAAACACACAGGAGATCGTGCTCATCAATCTTGTGCAGCTAGGACCGAAAATAGCCGTGCCCGCTTAAGAGCTGCGTCAAGTATAAATTGATCTCACTACTCACTCGACTGAGCCACGACCTCATATCAGGGATCATACGTGCAGTCAACTTTCCTGTTGTGTCTTTCTCTCAGGAATGTTGCCAATCGCTGAGAGAGCGATGTATCTCTTCCCTGGTGATCTCTTCTATTCGGTCTTCACCTCTGCGCATGTAAATACTTCTGCGCATTCTCGCAAGGAGGGCGATGGGTATCACCCCTGCGATTAGCAGCACTGCCGCCCCGGAGACCGTTCGGTATGCACATGCGATTCGCAATGCTCCTTGTCTCTGCACCTGTGCCAACCACTTCCGATGTAACTCCTTGCTGAGAGCCTCACCCCTCAGTTCTGACCGATAGAGTAGAACCGACTGCACAACGCTCATTAAGAGTCGTCTCCTTGATGTAGTGGGCTCCCCTTTATTGGCCATTAATTGAGGGAGTGCCGTTACACTCATTTTTGAATCTATAAGGACGCCAAGGTACTTTACTTTACGATTCAACCAGCTTGTCCCCAATATTGATAGGCCTTACTCTGGGAATTCTCTTCTTTGTCAGGATGACCACTTCGGTTTTTTTCCAGTACCAGTTTGAAACTGTAAGAGGGCATCCAGTCTATTACCTTCCGCATTAACGCATTGAGTCTGAGTTCCGTGACATAGTCCACATAGCCGATCAAGCATGACTTCTCCAGCAGTCCATCTCTCATCTTATTCGTCTCTCAGAGAAAATAGGCGTGCTCTCCCCAGAAAATGTAACGGGAAAAATGATGCGATCAAAAGACAATTGGAACTGTGTGTCGCATTACGTACGGACGGTACTTCTTATAAAGAAGGGCATGATGGATCGCTTGGTGAGGGAGGGGCGATCTCTGTAACATCAATTCTCTTCCTTCATATCCATCCGTGCAGAAAGAGGGATTTCCCTTAACCTGAATGCACCGCTAAGCGATGATTAATGAGGCCTAGTCCGAAGTAATGTGACAAACAGTTGCAGGCTGGGTTCTCGGCGTGACAGGGAAGGTGTTTAGTCGGTAGTCCGGCAGCGGAAGTCCAACACCCAGGGTGCAAATAGCCTTCACCTCCCAAGCAAAAAAAGGGGGGCAGCAGTCCATCGTAGGCGATGTTCCACAGGTGCGGACAAAAGATAGAGCCCTGAGAGGCACCTGAAGTAAGAATCATCTTTCGGCTACCTTTTTTCGAGTCGTAGAGTATGCTGCGGTCCGTTAGATTTTCCCTTAGAATCCGCATCAGATGAACTGGTACTTGAAAACGCTCTTCAAGCGCTTCTAGAATATCTACCAGGTCTAGCGCAGTTAAATGCGGTTCGGACATCCAGAATAACCAGCAGCACGACCCGCCGTGAAGAAATACTGTGTGACTCTGCACTTTGGACTGCTCATAACTTCCCCGATTGCATCGATGGTCGAGCGGCCTGCTCTGAAGCCATAATGTCGTGGAGATAGGTCCCTGGCAGTACGAATCACGACAGCGAGTCTTCTCATGAAAAACATGCGTGTCTAGCATACACAGTTGGCGGTTAGCAGCTAGCGACTCGGTATTCCCTTTCCCTTTAGTAATCAGGATAATTCTAGCCACCTTCCAGCACTCTAGGAACAGCCCTTCGCGCAGGCATGCGTTGAACGTGCGGAGGAGCATGTCACGACAAAAGTGAAAGATCATTTGTAGCACCTCAGTTGGAATCCCATCTCGTTCTAGAGCCTTTCTGGCATTCATAGTCAAGACTACTTTCGCCAAATCATAGTGAACGGCTTAAACGATGGCGGGATGGATAAGGGAAAGAGCCCGCACAATTTCGTCCATCTTTTCTGCCTCGTATGAGTGAGGCAACCTTTGGACACTGAGCTTCCGGTCCGAGCTCGCTGTGTCGTACGTGGTCGTTTATGACACTCCCTTCGATTTTTGACTATTTCAGGTGACCACCACTATACTCTGGGCTTTCGGTGCCGGGCGAGCCTTATTTGGAGTAATTCATTTTTAAAAATTGTTTCTTGTTTTTTTGACATGTGAAATAATAATACTCAACCCAAAATATGCTTTTAGTTCATCACGATTAACAGAAAGCCATTTTCCATCAATTTAGAATGTTTTTGAAAATCATTTTTGATTTTTTTTTTCAGCATACCGATTTGTTTCTTCCTTAGTCCTAAGACCTCCTAAAGTCCTTAGTCAATATTTCTTCCAACAATCATAGAGGTGTGGGATTTGTCACCTAATCTACGAAGGATTGTAGCATTTATACCCAGAAATTTCTGTAAATTTGTGTTTTTTCTGAACGTTTCTGAAA
This sequence comes from Stratiomys singularior, assembly GCA_954870665.1. Lineage (NCBI taxonomy): Eukaryota > Metazoa > Arthropoda > Insecta > Diptera > Stratiomyidae > Stratiomys > Stratiomys singularior. The sequence continues at coordinate 83,374,344 of OX940879.1, read as the reverse complement.
CCTTCATTTTTCCCAATTCCACTCTTACGAAAATATTACTCCATTGTCCGAAAGTTCGTTATCCCTAAATTGATGATTTTCGTCACTGCTTAGCCGTCGCACGATTTTTCGAATAGGTGCTACATCACTATCAGTACTGCTATCGCTATCATAGCTAACTCTAACCTTATCGGCAGTATGTGAGCACTAAGTAACACTATGAAATCCTTCTACATCAGGCTGTTCATATTCACTCAACACTGTCATTGTCACTTTCGCATGAAAAATTTCCCATTCTTTTAGCCATATCTGGTAATATTCCGGCACGTTAAATATTTATTACATTCCGCTCAGAAAAAATCATAATAAGTTCTGTAGACGGATATCATTAGTATGTTGTGTCGTTCATTTACTTTACGCGATACTGGCTGCAAGGATTATATTACTTACTTATATTTCTCTCATAAAAAGCATCAACCCCAATTTCGTTTTTAATTTTAATAATTTCTGGCGAGTGCCGTTCGTCATGAGTAGTTTGCTCAAGAAAATTAAGACGAGAATACGACAATTTGTTAATTCAGTTCAAGGGGTTAAGTATTAATTTTCAGAAAAAACTGTTAAAACTTATTCAAGGCCTCATTAATTAGTAGCGATCTGTAAAGTAGAACAAGATTAATGGAAATTTCAATTAGATGTATTATTTTTAAATCATTAAATCTGCTATTGAGCCCTAGCTGGGTTAAGGGGTAGAACGCTGGACTCTCGCCCGAAAGGTTCGAAAACGCAGGGACGAAAAAAGTGGACCTAGGATAGGTATCTATCTCCCAGGAACTATCTACGAAGGCAGAGGGTAGCAGGAATCCGCGGAAGTTAAACCGCTACCAGAAACATCTAACTTCCATAAACTTTGCGATTGCCGGACGCCATCAAATCAAGCAAGACTGATCGCGCTAGAGGAAAAACTGGAATGTCATCGGATTGAGCGAAACCAGAAGAAAGAATGAAAGTCTAGTAATACTTGATTCGGACAACCACTTACATACCAGGGCATACAATCAGGTAGAACTAGCGGAGTAGGATTTCTAATAAACAATAAGTGGCGGAAAAAATAGTCAATGTAACAAGCGTTTCAGATCGAGCAGCCAGCCTGAAACTCAGACTCTCACAGAGATACACTATTCAAATTATCTAGTATCATTGCACTACGCACCTACAACGAGCCACACTGAAGAAAAAATTAAGGAATTCTACACCGACGATAACCTAGCTTGAAACAATAACACCAGTCACGTCTAGTATGTAATGGGTGATTTCAACGCCAAAATAGGGGAAAGGAAAGACCAAGAAATGCGGGCAAGAAAATTTGGACTAGGACAAAGAAACGAAGGGGGAGAACGACTAGCACAGTTCGCCCACCACCACGGTCTTTTCATCACAAATACTTTCTTCTATTTCTTCATTTCTAGGAAATGGACGTGTCAACCACCCAATGGGGAAACAAGAAACAAAATTGGTTTGATACTTACCAAACACCAAAGAACGGTCAAAGACGTATCTGTAAACAACAGATTTAAGACGGGAAGCGATCATCGCCTTGTCAGAGCAAGAATCATCCTTGACTTGAAAGCAGAAAGACGCGAACTGGTCAGAAACGAAACCCGACGTTAACACTGAAAATATAGAGTTACCAAAACCTAATAAACGCATAAATAAATGAACAGAACCGGGACGCAATCAACCTAACCGAAACTATTCTGAAATGTGTCGAAATAATAGGCGGACCAAGAGAAGTCGATAGATACCGTAAACTATCAAATGAGACCAAGGCGCTGCTCAGAAAACGAAGACAAATAAAAGCATCCTCTATCCTCTAACATCGAAAGGATTGAATACACAGAAACCTACAAAACTGTAAGGAAGATTAAATCTGAAGATATCAAGAAGTATGACGAAAGACTGGTGGAAGATGCCATTACAAACAATAGAAACCTCAAGACAACAAAAAGAGATTGAATCTGCATTGGCAATTCAATCCAATTGGCTCATTGGCAAGTAACAAGTGATTGTCCTAAATCATGACAACATCCGACTCACTGATGGACAGGAAATAATTGAGACAATCAACAACTTCTACCGAGACCTGTATATGGCTCCAGATAACTCAACTTCCAACTTAATAACTACCGCCTTCTCTGCAACCAACGATAACGACCCGAAAATCTTAGTGGAAGAGGTCGAGACGGCTATCAACTCAATGAAAAATGATAAAGCGGCAGGTAATGATGGTATCACTGTTGAATTGCTCAAATACACAGGCAGAAAAACCTGAAAACTCCATTCCATTAACGGCAGGTGCATACCTGATCAATCGAATAGTGCCACGGGAGCAAGCTGGTTGCATAAGTGGATACACACATTATAGACCATTTCCACACATTAAGGAAACTCTTGAGTAGATACAAAGAGTATGAGCAACCCCTGGCCTTCATATGCTTTGAGAAAGCCTTTGACTCAGTATTTCCTGATGCAATGATCAATGCATTCATAACGCAAGGCATAGACAAATCATACGTGGAAGTACTAGCTAACATCTACCGCAATTCCAGAGCAAAGGTCAAAGTACTAGAAGACACTCCAGAATTTTCCACACAAAAAGGGATAAGACAGGAAGACACCATATCGCCAATGCTCTTCAACGCCACATTAATGGGCATCTTCCGAACTCTACATTGGGAGAATAAAGGATTGAACATCGATGGTAAGCACCTCAACCAGTTGAGATTCGCAGATGATAAAGTCCTGATAGCCAACAGCCAACAGGAAAAACAAGAACAGCTGAATGAACTCAACGCAGCTAGCGGAAAAATAGGCTTGAAAATGAACCTGAGCAAAACCAATATTGTTTTTTTTTTTTGTAGTAGGGAGGTGAAGGCTGTTTACGCCCTGAATGTGGGACTCCCAGACGCAAAATGCTTTTGGACTACCCACTAAACACCTCCCCTGTCAACCTGAGAACCTAGCCTGGAACCGTTTGACACATTACTTCGGGCTAGGCCTCGTGTTCCTACGCTTAGAGGCGCCTTCGCATTATGGGTATCTCTTCTCTAACGGGAAGGACGGGAGATTAAAGAAGTGCTACAAAAGAGATCCATCCATCCCCGATGCCTCCCAGCGCTCCAATAAAGCTTTTTTTAATGTAAGCACTGCCCGAGCATATTGCGCCACGCGATTCCAATTGTCAACTGTTTTCAGCATTACTCCGACGATAGTTTCCGGACAGAGCTCTCCGATTTCGCTGACTAGCAACCCTCGCCGCTGGCTCCACCCTTTGCAGTAGAAGTATGTTTGACAGGCGTCATCCAATTCTCCTGTACAAAACACACAGTTAGGAGACCGTGCTTTGTCAATTTTGTACAGGTAGGACCGAAAACAACCGTGCCCGCTTAAGAGCTGGGTCAAGTAGAAATCGGTCTCACCATGCACTCGACTGAACCACGGCCTCAGGTCAGGGATCAGACGTGCAGTCCACCTTCCCGTTGTTTCTTGCTCCCAGGACTGTTGCCAATCGCTGAGAGCGACGCCTCTCTTCCTTGGTGATCTCTTCTCTTCGATCTTCGCCTCTGCGCATGTAAATATTTCTGCGCTCTCTCGCAAGGAGGGTGATGGGTATCACCCCTGCGATTACCAGCACTGCCGCCCCGGAGACCGTTCGGTATGCGCATGCGATTCGCAATGCTCTTTGTCTCTGCACCTGTGCCAACCGCTTCCGGTGTAACTCCTTGCTGAGACCGTCGCCCCACAGTTCTGATCTGTAGAGTAGAAGCGACTGCACAACGCTCATTAAGAGCCGTCTCCTTGATGTGGTGGGCCCCCCTATGTTCGCCATTAATCGGGTGAGTGCCGTCACACGAGCAAAACCAAGATTGTTTTCAACGGAAGGTTTTTTTCGGAAGAATTCGATTAAATCGATGAAGATGAACTTGAAAAAGAAAACCTTCGACCAATGTATCCTACCAGTCTATCAATACGGTAGTGAAACACGGGCACTAACAGCACGGTTAACGAGGGAACTCCAGGTTCCCCAAAGAGCCATGGGGAGATGTATGCTGAGCATTACACGAAGGGATCGCAAGAGACTATCGTGGATACGAGAAAGGACCAGACGTGATAAATAGAGGAAAATCTTTGAAGTGGTGATGGACGGACGACATATGGACCACAAGAGCAACGCAGTGGTACCCAAAAGGAATCAAACGACCGAGAGGACGCCCAAAGATTCGATGGGACTATGACATAAAGAAAATAGCCGGCACATCTTGGATGAGAATAGCTGAAAGCAAGCAGACTTGAAAAGCAATGAGGAGTCAGTATGTAAGGGAGGCTGCGCCATAACTTGGAATATGGTTAAACAAGCTGAATGTGATGATGTTGATGATGATGACTTCTGCTATTACTTTTAGGTACAACTTTTTCGTTTCATCGTACAGTTAATTGAATTGGCGCTGACAATAAAAACAACTTTCTTAATTATATTTCCTTAATATTTTATTACACCTTTGTTATTTAAATTTTCATGAGGCAAAAAGTTAGAAAAAATATAGGCTAACTTTTGGTATTTTCTCATTGCGTACAAAAGTTAATTTTACTGAGTTCTTAAGAAAACTAGATTTTGATGTGGATTTAGAACGTTCACACATTACACCAAATCGCATCGAATTAATACATATAAAAGCTAGTAGGTCCTCTTCGCATTATTTTACTTTTGTCAACGTTAAAATGATCTTTGATCTTAATTATCTTTATTCCAAACATTGAATTGAATAATTTAAATTGATGTTAGATGAGATTTTATAAATTCGATTGCCATAACTTTCAAGTTTCTACAAGATCCATTTTTCGTAATGATATAATACTGTACAACAAAGACAACAAGAGCATTGGGAAAATGAGAAGAGGCACACTGAACGTAAAAATTTGCTCAGAACGACTGGAGACTCACCATCCATAAGTCCATTCTTTAAATTCAAATAATGACCTTATTTACCAGAATATGTCTACATAAATAACGTAATAAACACTATTGAAACACAACAAAGCATGAAAACGAAAGAAATCAACAAAAAACCATACGACAATATTTTACTACTCGATAAAATGAAACTTTAATTTTATTTGATTTACTAGCACTAAACGTCAAATTCATTGCATTTTATATATAATTCTATGCTATATTTATACCATCCTCTATTTGCTTTAGTTTAACATAAATTGCTCGCCAAATAATGCTACATTTAAGCACATTTAAGGGTAACGTACGAGTTATAAACCGCTCGTCCAAACACGTTGCAGTTGTCCTACTGTTTCGAGTTACACACTATGCAAAATTCAATATTGTATTTATCTGGTAGACAATTTTCGTGGAAACAATGGCGACAATTATACACAACTATATCGACTTTGAGTGGATCCTTAACTATTATATCACGGCGACACAATCCACATGTATTATCATTCGTCATGTAGAGACCTCGGCGATGAGAGTGAACTAATTTTTCCTGCAGGTTGAAATAATCAGTGACTAATATCTGATTAAAACCATCTTGTATCGAAACTTGTAAGCTATAATCACACAACATTTTGATGAGCGACTTTTTCAATCCTGGAATTTCTTGTCCCAGTTTAATTTTATTCACAACGATTTCCGGATCAACGTACCCTAATAATGAAAGGCCATGCTTAAGGAGAACTGGCAATATTCAAACTCAACCAACTTACCCACAATACCATCCAGCAGTTTCGTCATGATTTCTGGTTTTTCCAATGATTCGTTAATCAAAGCGTCCCACAAGTCGTAATCATCTCGTTCCTGGCAAAATTCTATAGCCATGTTTATGTCTTTTATCTACAAATCAAATTGACAATTATCGAATATTTCTAAAAAGTATGAATATTACGTTATGCATGATAATATTCAGCGCATCGCGGGTGCATCCCATCCGCCCCAATAAGAATACCATCTCAGGATAGAACAACTCCCGTTTGCACGTGTCAAAAGCTTCTTGAATCGGGTAGCGATCTGATCGTTTTAGAAATGGTAGAAGTTTATCACGGTCGTACTTTGCGTACAGATTGACAAGTTTGTAGTGAAACTTCCCAGAATTGTCCACCTTGTCCAGCGCGTCCAAATACTGCGCGATTCGAACACATTACAATCAAGTGTTAATGTAGGTTGTATATATAAGGAAAAACATAAGAAGCACCATACAAATGGGTAACTTACAAGAAACATGTAATCCTGCCGTTGTTCTAATTGCTGAACTACAATGTCCGGTGGAATTTTATTCTTTTTCAGAAGCATGGTCAGAGCCCGATCTGGATCTAATTGAATTAACGGAATTATCATTTGATGTATCACACTGTGCAAATTATGTTTCTCTATCAAGTCAAAAACATCCTTATTTTGGAGTCTGCAACAATGATATTTCTATAAGGTCTCCTTCACAAATAAACACTTGTCTACTTACTTCAAATACATCGTCAATGCATTATCGTACTTCTTTTCATGCGAATACAGAATAGCAAGCGCTTCAAGCAGTTCGTTGGCGTCTTTTTTCGAGAAATTGTCATGAATTGCATTGATAACAGCAGATGTATTATACAAACTAGGTTGCCATTCTTTAATCAAATTTAAAAATCCCTGAAACAATCACAGTTGAAGGCGACGAAAATATGGACCCTAACATTGCAGTTACCTTTGGATCTAATTTCAAATATTCGTATAAAACCATTTCGTAAACTTGAGGTTTCAGTTTACATTCGTTTGTGCAAGGCAGGTATGGACTTACTGATCGAAGTTGTTGCATTTTCACAAATTTATAAACTTCTTCCTCCCACAGCGATTTGTTCGACCCGAAAGCTCGCAAACATAATTTAGCTGCTTCGTCGTATTGTTGTTGGGAAATCAAATGATCGATATAGAGTCTGTCAATTGGTCAGACATGGAAAACAGAATTTATTTCAAGGAGTATATTTAACTGACTAAATTACCTTGCAACGTTAACCAATGAATATTTACCACCATGCGCGCTAATGACTTCCATCGCCTGATCAAATTTTCTGAAATGAAGAAAAATGCAATTTTAATATTGATCTTTTAGGAAGAGTTTCCTATAGCGACGTTGAAACATTTTTAACTATAGTGCTCAGTGGTTTTTAGAAAGTGGTCACGAGGAGGTTGAAAACTCAACCACACTTAGACCTTATTAGAATTTATTATCGAAATGACCCCTCTCAGGGTACTACCTTGGCGTGGTGGGGGGCTTGGCGGCGTTGCCCCTTATCCAGACGCGTGACCGAGTCACTAAATGTACCCAACCAAAAAACATGATAGACGATATACACTCCAACGTGTGAGGGAGCCGCGACCTCATGCGGGCTTCTCCCCAGCAATCAGGTTTGGGATAAGTCGCCAGGGCATTTTTCAGTGGTGGAACACTTGGCAACTGAAGAATCAACAATTACAAGTGGTCAATCCTTGGAGGCAGGCATGTTCGCCCGCAGGCCAAAACTGGCCTGCGAAAAAGCAAGAATTCAATCTACCATTGAGCGCTTCGCGTTAAAGACAAGAGTGCGAGCCAAAAACCCTGCTCCTGCACAGACTTCTCCTGCTCAAGGCGATGGAGCAAAACCCACGAGATGCGCAGTAGAAGCATAGGGGACCGGAACCGTCAACCCCGAACGTGATGCTCCAGAGACTGTTGATAGCCACACACCGGACTTTGTCAAAAGCGGAAACAATTATGCTCAGCAGCCACAAGACCCCCCATCCCCCCCCCCCAGCTGACAGCGGGCCGAAAACTTCGCCTGAAACCGAGCAGGCTACGAGGATAACCGTCGACAGAAGTGAAGAGGAGCGGCTTTCGCGAAACATAAGCGCGGTCTTAAAAATTATGAGAAACGCCACCAATGTCCAAAAGAATGTCAATAAGGACATTAAACACGGGATCGGCGAACTTGAGGACCTGGTCGACAGGATTCAGCATTATCGACGCAGATGGCTAAGGGCAGAGAATGAGCTGATGGAGCTCAGTAAAGTCACAACAGAAGCTGAAAATATCACTCCATGCGCAAACAGGAAAAGGCTGGCATGTAGCCCACTAAAGCCGAATCGCGGAAAAAAGTGAAGCGGCCTGAGTCAACAGCCCCCAGCCAAGGGGAGGAGATTGAAGGTGGCTTCCAACTGGTACGCTCCAAAGCGCAACAGAAGGCTGCGAAGAGGGCACAGCGTGCGAGAGCTGAAGCAGTGACCAAACCCACGCCTGAAAAGCATAAATGTGCGGAACTCGGCGCAATGCTTAGAAGGACCAGACACAAGCAGCGTAGGGATGCTCTACTGATTAAACCGATAGACGGGAGGACTTACGTCGACGTCCTCAAAGAAATAAGGGAAAATGTGGAGCCCGAAAAAACAGAACCCTGCATAAGGACGGTCCGAGCGAGCAAAACAGGTGGCCTACTCGTGGAACTCGGGGCGGGATCCACAGACAAGGGCATGTTCAAGAGTGCCGTCAAGGCTCTATTTGGCTCGAAAGCTGTTATCTCGGCATTACAGCCAATGGCCTCTTAAGAAATAAGAGACATTGAATGTGTCGTGGAAGCCAAAGAAGTAGAAGAGGCCATTCGAAAAACTCTACCTACGGCAGACAGCTTTAGGGTTAGGTTGACGCCTACCAACCCTGGAGGAAAAAAAGAGCATTCCAGAGCAAGATGCTGCGCAACTCCTAGCCAAGGAGAAAATCAGTATCGGCTGGGTAGTATGCATAATCCGCCGAAGATGCTATAAATGCCTCAACTTCGGCAAATTTCTCCGAACTGCATCGGGCCAGACAGAAGCAACCTGCTCTATAAGTGTGGCACTCCTGGCCATAAGCCGAAAGATTGCACAAACATGGAATGATGTATTTTATGCAAACCCAAAGGCCTGAAATCTGAAGATCTGGCACCTGTTCCGGGAAGTGGAGAGTGTCTGGAGTTCGAACAGGCACTAAGCAAGAGAAAAGGCAAACTATGATCATAGTCCTCCAGATCAATCTGGACCGTAGCACGACCGCACAGAATTTGCTTGACAAGGTCGCGAGGGAGAAAGAAGCCGACCTGCTGCTAATATCTGAACAGCATCGCAACAGGGAAGAGGCAGGATGGTACCGGTACCGGGGCCGATCTGGAACCGCCGCCATCTGGGTGCGGGATCGCATTCGGCTCCCAGATCAGAGCTGCATCAGCGGAGATGGCTTTGTGCTGATCATTTTTCAGTGTCTACCTCACGGCAAATGAGCCAATGTCATCCTTTCAGCGCTAGCTTAACGAATTGGAGGGAGCCGTTTCGAGCATGGAAGGGCGAATCCTTGTTGGCGGCGACTTCAATGCCAAGGCGGTTGAATGGGGAATGCCTCATCCAGACTCCAGAGGGAAACGAATCTTAGAAATGGCGGCTAGGACAGGACTTGTCGTCATAACACACCAACCTTTCGCCGGAGAGGCTGCTCGGGAACCAATCTGGATGTGACGTTCGCTTCGGAGTCCTTTGTGCCTATGATACGCAAATGGATGGTACTAGAGGACTACTCAGCAAGTAATCACCAGTATATTGCATTCGAAATTGGCGTGCGTGCTCCTCGACGCGCAGCAACCCGACATTCCGTCGTAGGTTGGAACCAAAATGGATGTCGAGGAGTTCGCCGGAGCTCATCTTAGCTTACATTGATACACTTCCTTACTCTACCGAGCTTTGGCACGGAATGGCACAAATCAGATTATTTTCACATAAGCATTATATTCTTATATTCATCTTGTTGCAACACAACACCAAGTGATTATGATCAATACACCAAACCTGTTGAGAAGATGATGATTGGTGACGAACCTTGTGATCGTCAGCAATCGAATCAGGACCTGGGAAGATAAAATCCAAGTGAGAGAATCCAAGAGTCGAGCGTTTAGCATGCGTTTTTACCACCGGAGAAATAAGTTCATGATCACAGCAGCCCTTGAGGGAATGCTAAACTCAGAAACACCTCACTTTGTAATAAAAATAGTAGCTACAAAAATCTTCTAGGCCAAGTGAAATTAAAGAAGATGCCCCCATTCATATTTGCAACATCGGATCGGGATGTTGCAATCGGCAGTGATCGGCTTAAACTAAAAATTTTGTGAAATGCTGAGTCACAAAAGGGAATGCAATGGTGAATTTAACAGCCACCTAAGAGGTAGAAATGCAATTAAATGGTTTACGGATAGTATCAAGATATCAAGTGGGACAAAAATGGGAGTATTAAGGGTTGACACTAAATATGCCCAGCTGATAGGAAGTATTCTTTTTATCTACCCCAAGTTTATGCAATTGCTGATAGCACACAACTAAACATAGACAGAGGATACAAAACTTAAATTAACGCTGTTTTTTTCTGATGGCCATATGCTTTTTTTGTGGCAGGGAGGTGAAGGCTGTTTACGTCCTGAGTATGGGACTCCCAGAACCGCAAAGCTTTCGGAGTACCCACTACACACCTCCCCTGTCAACTTGAGAACCAAGCCTGGAACCGTGCTCTGTCAATCTTGTACAGGTAGGACCGAAAACAACCGTGCCCGCTTAAGAGCTGGGTTAAGTAGAAATCGGTCTCAGGGATCAGACGTGCAGGCCAGTTTCCCCTTGTGTCTTGCTCCCAGGACCAATCGCTGAGAGAGCGACGTCTCTCTTCCTTGGTGATCTCTTCTCTTCGGTCTTCGCATCTGCACAGTTAAATACTTCTGCGCATCCTCGCAAGGAGGGCGATGGTTATTGCGATTACCAGCACTGCCGTCCCGAAGACTGTTCGATATGCGCATGAGATTCGCAACACTCCTTATCTCTGCACCTGTACCAACCGCTTCCGGTGTAACTCCTAGCCGAGAGCGTCGTACCACAGTCCTGACCCATAGAATAGAACCGACTGCACAACGCTCATTAGGAGTCTTCTCCTTGATGTGGTGCGCCCTTATATTGGCAATTAATCGGGTTAGTACCGTTACACGCGCTGCAGCCTTGTCAGTTGTTGCTCTGATTTGTTGGGAAAACTCATCTTCGTGTCTATCAGTACGCCCAAATACTTGACTGCTGATTTGGATTCAACCAGGGCGTCCCCAACACTGATAGGCCTTACTTTGAGGATTGTTTTCTTTGTCAGGATGATCACTTCGATTTTTTCCAGTGTAAGCTTGAAAACATGGGCCGTCACCCAGTCCATTACCCTCCGCATTAACGTATTGAGTCTAAGTTGCGCATTGTATACTGTGCGTCCAGCGACAAGCGTCCCGAAATCGTCCGCATAGCCGATCAAGCGTGACTCATTCGGAAGTTGAAGCCGCAGCAGTCCGTCAAAGGAAGACGGTAATTCCCTAGGTCCGGGCCGAGAATGGAGCCCTGAGAGACACCTGAAGTAATAATCGTTTTTCGGCTAACTTCCTTTGAGTCGTAGAGCAGGCTGCGGTCCTTGAGATAGTCACTCAGAAAACACTTTTCAAGCGCGTCCAGAATATCCACCCTTCTAGTGCAGTTCAATGTGTTTCAGACATCCAGAGTAAACAGCGGGACGAACCGTCGTGTGGAAATACTGTGTGAGTGCACACGTTGGACCGCGCTCACCACTTCTCCGATTGCATTGATGGTGGAGTGGCCTGCTCTGAAGCCATTCTGCCGTGAGATAGGTCCCTGGCAGGACGAATCACATCAGCGAGTCTTCCCCTGATAAGTTTTTCAAAAACTTTTCCGGCCGTGTTTAGCATACACAGTGGGCGGTATGCCCTCTTTACTCTGGGAACACCCCTTCCCGCAGGCATGCGTTGAACGTACGGATGAGCAGGCCAGGGCAAAAGTGAAAAACCATTTGTAGCATCTCAGCTGGAATCCCATCTGATCCTGGTGTCTTTCTGGCCTTCATGAACAAGACGGCTTTCTCCAATTTCATCTTCTTGAAAATGAGATTTCAATTGGTGTTTCATAGTGAATAGACTCAACGATGGCGGGATGGGTAGGGAAAAGAGCCCGCATAATTTCGTCCATCTTTTCTGCCTCGTATAAGTGAGGCGACCTTTGGGCACGGAGCTTCCGCATCACTATTTTGTAGCCCAGGCCTCATGGATCCCTGTTCACGTCGTCCACCAGGTTTTGCCAGTGGCTGGCCTTGCTGCTGTTGGTAAGTCTACGGAAACATTTTCTAGTTGAGTTATAAGCTGCTGATCGTATAAATGCCTTTTCCCAGGTCCGAGCTCACTGTGCCTTTCGTCGTAGTTTGTGACACTTCCTTTGTTTTTCGGCAATTTCAGATGACCACCAGTATACTGGGGGCTTGCCGTGCCAGGGTCTTCGTAGGGACATTGATAACCTGCAGACGGACGTAATGATTCTCATAGTTGACATCTCTTGTCGAGAGCGGCGATCATGCTATAAGCACTTCAACATACTTCTCAGTATTCGTTTTCTCAGTATTCCACCGGAGCGCAGAAGAACAAACGCGTGGTCTTCGGGAAGCACCGTGATTGATCTCCAAAACTTTGTACTGATGATCGCTGGCTGAGTAATCGTCTAGCACTCTCCAATACTTAACTGATTGTACTAGGCACTCCGAAGCGAATGTCACATCAGGTATGATTCCGACGCAACCCCATAGACGGAAAGTAGGGTTGTGGCTAGTGTTCAATACGACGAGCCCAGTTCTGGCAGCCAAGTCCAGGATCCGGTTGCCCTGAGCATCTGACTGAAGCATGCCCCAATTGATTCCTCTTGCGTTTAAGTCACCTCCGACGAGCATATGGCCCTCAATACTCGAAACAGCGTCCCCCAATGCATTGAACCTAAGTTGAAACTACAACGATTTGTTCGGAGTTAGATATACACTAAAGAGTTTAGTTGCCGAACACAGACCGCTTTTCTGAACCCAGATGGCGGCTGTACCGGATTCGTCAGGATATCATGTTGGTGAACTTCTGGTGTGATGTTGCTGGCTCAGCAGAAGCAAGTCAACTTTCCTATCTTTCGCAAACTGTTCGAGCATGTCTTGGGTGATTATACTTCGACGCAGATTGATTTGAAGGATGCGAATCATTGCAGAAGGTTAGAAGGTTGCCTTGGTTAGAGCTTCTAACACACAGTGCTTTAGCCTTGGTTAGCCTTTGTTAAGGCTTTAAGGAACACAGTGTGACTCGTCTGTGCACCCCTTCTTTTTTTGCCCCGTCTTGCCGCAATTGTAGCACAAGGAGCTTCTGTCAGTTCCATTACATGCCTGTGCGGTATGACAGTATCCAAGGCACTTGAAACACCGGAGAGGAATCGCTCCACGCCGTATCCGACACATAACCCACCCTATTCTAATTTTGCCCTGCTTCAAAGGCTGTTCTGCTTATCTCTCAGTGAGGTCGACTATGGCCATGCGTCGACCCCTGCTGTTTGGTTTGGCCCGCCTGAATTTCGTCTCGCCTAGTACGGGGAAATCGCGTTTTAATGCGTCTTCTATTTCGGGCAGATCCTTAATGCAGTCAATGTCTCTAATTTCGAGGGTGGCCTATGGCTCGAGTGAGGCTAAAGTTGCCTTTTTGCGAGGGCTTTTTTGACTGCGTCACGGAACGCGTCTTTATTATTTGCATCTGGTCCGAACTCAACAAGTAGATCCCCTAACCGAGTCGGCCGTGCAGTTTTCATTGGCCATGTGCTCAGAAGCATCCTTTAAGGCGCTATAGTAATTAAGATTACACAGGGAAAAGGTGCAACTTATTGTAATGCGCTCAAAACCTTTAATGCAGACCATAGGGTTACCCCATACTGACTGCCGAACACGCATTGATCGAAGCAACTGCGCCGGATGCCCATTAGCGAGAAAGCTTCGACGACATACAGAAAATCCAATATGCTTGCAACAGGATTCCAGGTATACGATAAGTTTCTAGCTGGAATCGAAATGTACAAGCTTTCTCTAGGTTCCATACTCATGTTTTCACGTGGAATTGCACACCCTGAAGACACATAAAGAGCAGAATCTTCAAATTTTTCGGAAGTGCACAAATGTATCTGCTAGCTCAGACACACAGGAAAATATACAATGTGGAAAGCTGTTTGAACCTTAGACCAAGCCATTCATAACCTTTCTTAGAACGGTTGATCTGATTGAGGATGAATGATGGATTGATGCTAGCATAGAATCAATCCATCTGTCTACCTAAACGAGTGCGTAGTAGCTCGTCCGCATCGAGCAGGTGAACCGGATTTTCTACATTGTACTAAGCATTATACATGAAAAGAATTTACTAAAATCAAAATTTAATCCAAAGGGTTATATATTTTACTTAGATTCATTGAGATAAAAAAATTGGTACATTTTCTAAATCCACAAATATCAACATTCGGAAAATTCTTTTAGAGCTGACATTCTCTATGACTAGAATAAATAGTTCTAATTGGCATCCTAGAATATTATGGTAAAACTTATGGCTACGTGTATTTTAACGCAACTTCCCCAACGAAGTTGTATCACAACATTTATCCGGCGTCCTAGTCCAGTCGTAGAAATATTCAGCCGGACGTTTGACTAATTTTTCGTTGGCAGCTTCGAATGTACAGAAATTGTTTTCGAACAAGTCGTACATTTGCTCTTTGGTCCTCTTGTGCAGAACTAAGTGGTAGCTATTGCACTTTCGTGGCATATAACCGGTGTCAAAGCGAACATCGTGTCGCCGATAAACGGTTCGAAGTGGTGCGACCCAAACTCCGAACGAAATGTCTTCACTGACGTACATGTTCAACTGCTTTGAGTTGGCCTCAATATATTCGGCAATTCCTCGACTATAAACGTAACCGCCACCCAACGCATAGGGTAGGTATCGACTGCAAAGGTGAAAATTCGATTCCCGCCATTGTCCACGCATTTTGATCTGGGCTCGTCCGTTGAAAAATCCCCAATACAACTGCGGAATCGGATGCCCTTTGTATTGACCAGAGTTCCGAAGCAGCTTGCGGTCGTACGATATCAGTTCATTCACGAGGTAATCCACTTTGATGTATGTATCGTCATCAGTTTTTAGAATGTAATTGAATGAAATCTCATTCACTGTCGCCTCCACACTTGCCAGAATTTTGCGTGTTAGGTTCGAATATGAATCGTAAATATCAGGAAGCAACAACAAATCATTGTTCGCACTTTGTTCCTTTTCGATCTCCTGCATAAGAGATTTACTCAAATCTTTCGTACCTATTACAAAGAAATGCTTCGAATTGATTATCCTCCGGTTATTAGCTTCATTTTCCGATTCGTGTGAAAGCCAATCCTTGAACAGCTGAAATCGGCTCATCTGGTCATTCACATCCTCCATTTGCAGAAATCCTCTATCATCATACTGCGGCAGATAAATGAATTCTTCCGGGTATTTAATATGGCGTATGGGGTTCGAAAGCTTAAGCCACGTTTCCCGAATTGTGTCCCGTCGTTCGAAATAACTGGGCGCTGAATATATCAAAATTAAGAGAAAATATTCGCCGCTATGGTGTGCACTCGGTGATACTTTCGATTTTGTTGGGGCTTTGTCTATGTTCACGAGGGTGCTAGTCAGAAAGCAGCCAAAGAAAAATGCAAACATTGCACTAAACAACGTGACAAGATTATTGAGACGCTTCATTTTAGTAAATGCTAAATGGTTTTCTACATGATAGCGGGCGAACGATTTAAAGCCTGTTTTGACGTTAATTATCACGACAACTGTCAATAACTGTTTGACAATTTCGTATTAGTGACATAGCGAGTCGCATGTGGTCAGAATTGGAACTAATCTCGTAGAAGTAAGGAAACTGTTGAGGTATTCTCATGTTGCTCAGGCATTCAATTTGGAAAGTGGAAAATGTATTGTTTTAACTTAAATGTACTGCTTAGACCCGACGATTCTGTGACTTCGTCAAATATCATAAATTAAAACAAAAATGGAATCTATCTACATCCCACTTAAGTTTTGGAATATTGTCACCTGATGCTTGTGATGCCTGATTTGGTCAACATCACATGAGGGTATGAACACAATTGGCCTATAAAATTCGATATAAAACTGAATGCTCTCTTCAGTTGTATTTATAAACAACGAAAATTAATTTGCCTGTTTTATCCTCTTACATAATTGGTAAAATTTAAACGAATAAAATAGATAATTGCGGACTGTTCAGCTCTTTTTCTGTGCTGAACATATCCTTTCTATCCGGCACAATTTTCAGACTAGTCCTCACGTCATCTTGCAAGTTTGGAAAGCAATCGAACTATAACACATAAGTAAACAATTTTTCTGATTGAAAAATGGCACCCAGAAACTCATCTAGTACTTTTCCAATCAAGAACAGATTCGACAACAATGGCGGTTGTTCAGTCCCAAATGTAATTTATACCTAACACTTAGTTATATGAATAACTTTACCAGATATAAATAAACAATTTTTATGATTTCTCAAATAGATAATGAGCTCTATTGTTACGTGTAGTTTGAAGGAATTTCCTACATGTGTTAAGCAATCTGCATACACGGCTTAATAATATTACATGAGCAAAATCCTGGCTCTGAAATGTAATGATAATGTTAGGAACGATATAAGACAAGACATGTGTCTTCTTGCTGGCGCGGTTCGGCATGCCTAGGTAGCGTTGAATGTTTATGCAGATGGTCGGTAAATGGATCAATCACTGTGGTATGCAAATGGTGTGAATGCGTTCTAATTGCGTAGATGACTCTCAAATATCCTCGCTTATGCGATAAGTAGAAATGTATGTTGTTTACCATTTCCAGTATTGTTGCTTGTATATCCAGAACTAATAAACCATCGCATGAAAGATAGTGCATCTGTGTAAATAAAAGTAGGACGCTTAGGCATGCAAGAATACATGGAAATGTAAGGATTGATGGCAGGCTAGTCTTGACCGAACGGCAGGCGCGTCAGCAAGTTGGCTAGATCGTGTCGTAATAAATTATTTGTGTACTGTAACAATAAGTAGAGCTAGTATATGTTTTGAATGTTCTAAAAATTTAACACGTGAAACTCATAAAAATTTGTATTTCCTGTCCCGATTGTAAACCTTTATCCCTTTATGGTCCTCGTAATTACCCACAACAGTGAGTTTCGTCTTCGTTATGTAAAGCCCACCCACAATCACGCCTACAGAAAATCAAATTGTAGAAAAACAACGAGCTATAGTTGTAAGAAAAATAGTCTTAAGAAAACGATTGTATGATACACATCGTGCCGGTTAATAAAGATAGTTCCGGCAGCACATTCGTTTTGTTTTTAATCGCATTTTATGCGCTAGGCAGATCATTCATGTCGTGTCGCATTTTTTCGCAAGGGAATCTAAAATTAGGAGTTCCCAGTATCACCCACGGCAAACTAGTCGAGGGTCAATTCAGCGGTAATCAATCAGAATTCCAATCCATAAAAAAGGAAGACATAAAGTGTGAAAATCAAAGAGGCGTTCTAGTTCACGTACAACATGCTACTGCTCCACTATGTACTAAGTTCAGAACACGAGAGCGGCGTTTACGACGAATTCATCAATAGGGAATAACAAGGGGGCTATAGGGTTGGAAGTTGGTCCAACGATCAACTGGTACGGCAAACAAGTTCTGGAGAAACGCTAGGAGTACAACACTAATGTGCACTATATTTTAGTATTTTACATAAGCAACTGTGTTGATCAGGACATATTTGAGTGCATTGATTCGGAGCAACATCAGTCTGTCTAACCACAATGACATAACTTTGTTAATATCACAAGTCCGAACAACCAAAATGTTCCTGTGAAGCCTTTGACACGGAAGATGAACTGAGTCATAGAGATAGAATGTCTCCACTGCTGTTTATGAGCTTTTTACTATGGTTTTAATTCCAAAATCGGTTTCCTTTTCTTTCACAAGTTTCATAAAAAACACAAGTCTCGAAAATTTGTCTTGTTAATTTTATGTCAATGTCTTTATCAGAACTTGAGATAAATTCTTCTTAGTAGCGATAAGTTTTATAAACAATCAATCCGAAAATAAAAGCGTTGTTCTTTATACATGCGCATGTATAATTACATTCAAGTGTACTTCTGTTATTATTCATTATTCTATACTTCTATCCATCACTATATACTTTTCTACATATCTATCTGTTAGAATCTCTTTTAAAATGTAAGAATTTAGAATGTCCTCATTAGAATGTCCCAGAAGAATTCTACAAGAGTTCAATTCTCTCTCTCTCTCAGATATTGAAAATCAAGTGAATGTAATCAGACGCAGAAATCAAAAAGCTATATGTAGTACTTCCGAATAAGAAGCTGAACAGACCGTATCTTATCACAATAACTTTCAAGTAGGGACGTCAAAATCGTTCGTCCCGAAAATACATAAGTTTAAGGTAGCGGATTCAGGAATTAAGAAAAAATGTTAATAGTTCCCCAAAAATCTTAGACTTTTATCAAATTTGACTTTCTGAAGGACTCGAAGAGTAGGTTGCAAGGGAACGTAATCGAAATTCGTCTCGAAAGAATAATAATGACGTAAATATGTCAGATGGAACAGGACTAGCCGAATTATCCACCGGAGTACCATGGGGAATACAGAAAATTTAGACATTGGAAAATGAGGAGCAATTGTGGAAGCCCTTATGAAGCCGCAGCTAGGAAGGGGCCATACCCTTTACATAGATAACTGGTATACGAGTCCAGCATAATTTAAATTTCGGCATCATAATGACACAAACCCGTGTGGGACCGTAAACAGAAGGAAAAAAGGAATGCCTTAAATTAACGAACGCTTAAAAATGGGAGAAGCAACATTTAGATCATCCGATGATTTATTGGCCTTAAAATGGAATAGATCAGAAAGAGGCGTATTTGATTTCTTCCATGCATAGAGCATAATTTAAAACTATAATGAAGAACGGAGGAGAGAAAGTTGCCTGACAGACCTGTATGCGGGTTAGATTATAATAATTCAATGGGTGCAGTGGATAAAGCGGATATCTTCATAAGCACTGTGAACTCGAGACGTAAATCTGTGAAATGGTACAGGAAATTTTTCTTCCACCTGATGGACATTTGCGTCTAGAACGCCAACATCTATGGCAAGATATCAATTGCACCTAATCCACCTAAAAAGTCATCCACATCGAACGGAGAATAATAATCGGTTGAGATTAACAGAACGACTTTTTCCGTCGGTTCACCAATCGGCAGGAAAAACCCCAAGAAGAGGGTGTGTCGTTTGCGATGCGAACGACAGAAGACTTGAAACGGTGTATGGGTGTAAGGACCGTAATGTGGGATTATGTGTCGAGCCATGTTATAAAATTTATCACACTGAATTAAATTATTAACAATTTGACTTTGTTATTGTAAAGTGTAATTTGTAATTTATAAATACATTTTTGTTGATAATAATTGAACTATCTCCAAGGGAAAGAATCGTACGATGAAGAGAAAGACGAAGATGCACCAAACGATGTCAGTTTGAAAACCAGTTTACCTAAGCGCCATGAGCACACTTTTCAGCGCAGTGCTCTGCCCAGTGCCGATATTCTGGCGTCAAGGCGGATCGTTCAACGGTGTCACTCCGATGGAGCACACTGCCGTAACGTAAGGGTTAACTTAACTCTAGAATATGTGATCTCTATTAATTCAATAAACTCGCTGTTCTATAAATCGAACCAACTTGTAGCCTGTGAAGAGAATGTCAACAACTTTTAAATTTTCTCTACCTTTGCTGAAGAAATGTAATCCATCATGTACCAAGAGGAAATGCGACTGAGGCTACTAAATCGAGACGAAAGCAAAATGTATGGTCTAAACTAGAAAAATGACACCGGAAACGCCTAACAGAACGTTAAATAGCTATACAAAGTGGACCATTTCATCTGCCTTTGACGCAAAACTTGTGAAAGAT
Source organism: Stratiomys singularior (assembly GCA_954870665.1). Classification (NCBI taxonomy): domain Eukaryota; kingdom Metazoa; phylum Arthropoda; class Insecta; order Diptera; family Stratiomyidae; genus Stratiomys; species Stratiomys singularior. Next base: position 83,354,391 of record OX940879.1, on the reverse strand, counting down.
GCCAATAAATCAACTCAAGTAAATAAAAAGACACAACTCGCGTGTAAGACATTCTTTCCAGCATTCAACACCTCTTACACGGGTGAAAAGTTCCAAATATACAGAGGCGTCAAAAAACTTGTGTTTTGCTACGTTTATGTAGCCCAGGATCAAGTCATAGACCTCTGGAAACAAAATAAATGTATATGAAAGACTCATACCCACGACTTTTAACTGCGCATATAGCAGCAACCTGTTTACTGGGAGTTTGTGGAAAAGAAGGAAATCATATTTTTTCATGTTTCGGGTTTTCACATAAAATAAAATTGCTAAATAAAATTAAATTAAATTTCTAAATAATTATGAAAAGGTCTTTAAACGTACTATATATAGACCGGGTTAAACATTAAAGTAATAAACTTAATCCTTTCAAAAAAAGGCAATAAACACACTCATTTGGCTTTGTACGCATGCGACAATTATTGTTCAACTTAAACCTTTGAAGTCGTACGACCCTTTTTGCAAGAAGTTGGAAATTCATCATGATTTTTATTACAATCTTTACTGAAATCGTTCACTTTGCTTTCTTTCATATGCGTCCATTTTGTTCAAAAGCCCGTAAAGTGATTTGACGGGGGAAAGTCATGCAGGCTTGACAAAATAAACATATCATTGCCACTATAACCGCATCAACGCGACAAGATTTATATTCATATATATATTTATATATATATTATATTTATATTCAATTTTTAAGAATTCCTATAGGGGTCACTATATGTAATAGACATACGAACAAAACACGTGTAGCGTCAGTGATGAGAAATTTCTTGCGTTGAATACAACGCTTTTTCACGACGCTTCACTTTCGTGCATACATATATAACATAAATAGTGATAAAAAAACACTGATATTTGTAAATCATTGTCATTATGAGTGACACATCGTCGAGTCGTGTTAGAAAAGGGACGAAAAAGGATACTGCGTACGAAAATCGACCGAAACGTAAGCGACCGTTAAATCGCCACGAAATCGAAAAGCCGGAAGATTTAAATGTCAGCGCATCGGCAAGGAAGTTGAAAGAGAAAGATAGTAATGACATTGAAGTGGATCCTACGTTTGAATATCATCTCGTGAACTTCGTTACAGTTTTTGCCGCCATTTCTAACGTCGTGGTGTGCAAAGAATGCCACTCTAATGTGCGTTTTACAGAAAGCAGTAAACGAGACCTAGGTTTTAAAATCGTTACATCCTGCGATAACTGTGATAAAAAAGAAATACCGAACAGCCCATTTATTAAGAATGCTTACGAAATTAATCTGATGCAGCCAAAATATTTTGGCTGCATCAGATGTTGTTTCCAAAAATAGCATGTCTAATGCAGAGAATGAATAAAACAGACATAAAACAAAGGAGAAAAAAACAGTATCACGGGATCGGGTGACGGATCGTGGCGAAAAATGGGCTTCTCATCTCTATACGGTTTAGTTTCCCTGATTGGCTGGTACACTGGTAAACTTGTCGATGTTTTAGTTAAATGTAAATATTGTAAAGCGTGCGAGTATTGGCAGAAGAAATATGACACCGACGAATACAAAGAGTGGACAGAAAATCACGCCGCCGAATGCCAAGCAAACCATGACGGATCACCGGGAAAAATGGAGGTCGATGCAGCAATTGAAATGTTTCAGCGCTCTGAAGATCTACATGATGTGAGTTACATCGGCGATGGCGACTCCAAATCCTTCAAAGGTATCACGGATGCTCAACCGTATGAAAACATCACGATAACAAAAAAAGAATGCATCGACCATGTTCAGAAACGTCCTATCTTCGCAATTTGAAGAAAAACACCAAAGGGTTAGGAGGTAAAGGCAAATTGACAGGTAAGCTGATCGACGAACTGTCAATTTACTTTGGATAAACCATTCGTCGAAATTGTCATTCGATTGAAAAAATGAAGAGCGCGATATGGGGCACACTGTTCCATAAAATGTCAACAGACAAAAATCCGCAACACGACTATTGCCCAACTGGAGAAAATTGTGTTCGTGGCAAAGGGCAAAATGCGAAAACATTCTGGCTGGCTATACGCATAAACCACTAAAGCGTGAAGAAGTTTTAGAAGCGATAAAACCTGTCTACGAAAAACTGGTCACGGATGATCTTACTCGCTGCATCGGGGGATATACGCAAAACAACAATGAAAGTTTCAACGCTACTGTTTGGGCTATGGTACCAAAAGGCTTGAATTCTGGAAAAAAAATTGACATCGGTACGAACATCGCAACATCCGTTTTCAATGACGGATTGATATCAGTTTTACACATCATCGAAGTCATGGGGATGAAAATCGGCCCGAACAGCTACAACCTACGCGTGGAGGTCGACGAAAAGCGTATCAAGAAGGCGGAAAAATCTATTAGTGATGGCGCAAAACAGGCCCGACTCGACTTGAAAAGTATGCGGAAAGAAAAAGAAGAGTTGGAGGTAGATTTAGAAGGTTAACTGTACGGTGCAGGTATTGCAGATTAGAGGTATATGAACTTTTCATATGGTTTCACAGTACTTAAAACTTTAAACGCGTTTTTCTCGAAACCACTTTTTTTGAGCTCGCCGAAGACATAACTCGAGCAAATCTTTACCGATCGACTTGAAATTTTGACAGTAGCTTCGAAATATCTTTCTCCACGGAGCTACGTAAGATTTTTTATTTTATATGGCTTAGTTTTTTTTATCGAAGATTTGATGGCGTTTTTTTTTTTGTTAAAAATTTAACTTTATTTTCAAACATGCACCATTTTGTGAAAAATCAATATATCGAAAAAATCCTACGTAGCTCGCTAGCTGGTGTTATATGAAAACTAAAAAATTTTGGTTTTTTCTTCCAGGTCAAAAATTAAGGAGTCTACGTCTTCGGCCATCGACACGCTTTCAAAAATAGGCGCCTTGGGGCATATGCTGCGCAGCCGCGATTTTTAAATATTTTTTATTGAAAAAATTACATTTTGTACTTTTTTAGTATTGCTGTCAAACCTACTTTACAGATTTTCGATTGATAGTTTTATTCAGCCAAAATTAATTCTCGAAAATATGCCTATTTTTGTGTGTGCTACTGTGATTTCCCCCCTTAAGCTTTCCAAAACTCTGAATTTCTGAAACTAGAATTTCTATTTATCGTAGAAAAACACAGAAACAAACTGTTGCATATAGTATTCAGCCAGGTCCAGTATTGTATAACTTAAACACAGGAGATATTCCAATTCCGTTGGTAAAGCGAGTAACCCCCAAAATCTATTCGCGGATGGCACCTTAATTTAATGTTCATAAAAAAACCCTGTGCAAGCCATGAAGTCAATTGAAAATTACGTTGCAACCCAAGAAAAATACTTGGTCAAACGGGGTATGAAAATAAATGTTTAGAAATCCAATTAAATTTATTGAACAACCCTCACAAGCATTTTGGACACAACTTCAATAAAGAAAAGTACAAAAAAAAACACTTTAAAAATAGGAGAAACAATCATCCATCCTTACCCCAACCTACAGTATCCGGGAATGACCTTCAATGAAACGATCATATTCTATCCTCACCTTTGAAACAGCAACAAAAAGCCTGCAGCGTATTCTCTCGCTGTCAACCAGTACTAAATCAACTATTGATAAAACATTGATCAGACTCATTATCACCTACGCTGCACCATTTTGGTTTACATGATCTAAAACAATATGAAACAAGTCACAAACTTGGAGGTGAAAGTACTACGAGCGTGTACTACACGCTACACAATTATCAAACAAAACGCCACACTACGGCAACGAAAAACTTTACGAAGAGGCAAAGCTCGAGCAACTCCTGAGCGTAATAAAAACCTTGGCGTTTAGGTATTGGTAATAGTCTCTGCGAGCATCCAAACAAACAGTTGTAGAAAATATTCATAGATGCAACAACCTTTAACGGAGGAAGTTTAACCGACCAAGCAGTATCATCAACCCGGGAGCTCATGATATATTTAGTGACATACGTAGATACGGTCATGTATATATATACGAAATGTTGAAGTGAAAATGAAATGAAACAAACGATCGTTTCAAATAATATTAGAATAACTCCTGCTTGCCTTTATATGATGTTTTCCCTTCAAACATATAACCAATTTCGTGACGGTAACAACAGCATAATGAAGGAATCGCAGGTATGATCACATGCCTTTATTGTAAAACACTTAAAAGGTTTCGTGACGGTCACCGACATTCCTAGGCTGATTACCGATGATTACCGGTTACTACAACACTTTGCGAGTATCTCTTCTTTTTGGTGGATTGAATGTAGGACTTTACACAGTCAACGAAAATAGAAGAGCTAATCATATTTTCAGAACGAAACAATTTCAGAACATTCATTGCACGAAATTTCAGAATGTACAACATTCTCATCAATCAATGGACATTTTTTTGTCAACGTCGGCCATTGTCATTTACATGGTTGCTATATTTGCAAATAGTTTTAATTGGAAGACTGTGGCAGCTTCTCGAGTTTGTAACTTCGGTTGAATCCTAGGTGATTTCGGCAAAAAGACATTCATTACAACACATGCGCTGTTGAACAACTTGACCACTGACTCAACCAGATTGCTGCATAACGAGAGGAGGGGCTTTAAAATAAGAAGATGCGGGAAAACCCTCATTCTCTACCGTAATAACACTCTTACTAAACCGAAATTTCTGTCGCTATATAGACGAAGAGATCAAATGACAAACTCAACACTTTACGTATGCTCTCCTCTAAGAGAAAATGTTAATAACAAGTTGGAACTGTACGCAATTAACACATCCGCGTCATATAAATCGTCAGGCACCGTCAAAGTTTATCATTAATTCGAATCTTTGTAAATATATACAAATTATCTGCATGCAACTAAATGTATGACAGACCTACCAACAATAGGAAATATTAAAATTGAAGAAAATGGCTCTCGGTTCATCACAGGTGCTTAAAGTTAAGCAGACCGTATCCAAATTCCCATAAAACGGAATTTTTTTTAAGCACAAAACCCGCAACTTTTCCACCTTTGGTGGAAAAACTAGTTTGAGTGGAAAAAGGTGAAATACCAGCAAGAGCAAAGCAGATTAGCGCATTTCCTTGGAGACGGCATATAGACAGAGATTTATTAGATTGAATCCCCCAAATTGGACACCTTTTGACTCATTTTGGAAGAAACAGAGCGATGGCACTACAAACAAAAGGGGCTGAATAGAATTCAGTCAATAGTGGACATTATGGCTCTCTCCAACAAAAACATACCGACTAGCCTAGGACTTCATATTCGGAAGTGAAATGGTACTCTACACTGTTGGCTCTAATCAGAATCAGGGAAGCGGACCCGGATGCTACAGGGTGCTGTAGTGTCTAACCTCCGACATAAAAAATCAACACGAATAAATTTGTCCCGAAAAAACTATCTATAACTGAAGTAAATAATTTTACTTTTAATTAGGCGTCCCTACAAATACTCTTCGAATTTTTGTATCTATTTGCGGTGACTTTTAAATAAAAGTCATAGTTTTCGCATTATTGATTAAATATCTATTTTCACACTTAATGGGAATTAATTAACCCTTTGCGGTAGTATTAAATTTGGTATCATGGGTATCGTACTGTTCGGAATTAACTTCCGTCGAAAGAACAGGATTTAGTAATTTTTTTGTGAATTTTAGTTTTATCTTTATTGCATATCATCTAGTGATTTGTATAAAAATTATGTTGTATAATTCACTATCGTGTGGTATTTTTTAAAACACTCTCACTCACACTCAAACTTTCTTTTTGCCATTTGGGGGAATTATTTTGAAAAACTTTAAGAAGAGAGAATGTCTAATTGGTGTTAAATACAATTCATAAAACATTCTCTCGAATTCTACAACGTATCGTCGAACGTTTTCGATTTCGTTACATTCAAAAGACGACTTACTCGGCACTGCGTCTTGCATGACGAGCGCTGGGTTCCAACTTCTGTTTTGATTGAATTTCGTTATCTCCATCCGATGGATCACCGTATATGTTCGTGATTAGGTTTCTTAGACATTGAGGTTCGTTTAGAAGTGTTAACCCTTTTAGTGCCGGACAACGATATATCGTCGTTTGGTACACTTGCGAAAAGTGCCAACGACGATATATCGTCGTTCGTGTATTAACGCCTTATTCTTCGCATTGCGAGACAACTTTATGTGTAAATAAATTTATAAATAATCTAATTTGATTGTAAATGATCAAATTTCGTTGACAAAGAATTTGTAAACCGGTTTGGATCTGACATTTTATACATTCATCGAGGCTAAAATCCTTCTTCCAGTCTTTGCTTGACTTTTATAGAGAGAGTTTCTAACCCGTGTTCCGTGACGTTGTTTTGTGACAAAAACCGAGAGGCTTTACAACAGTTTTCTTGAAAAAGCTGTGCCCTTTTCCAAATATGGAGGACGAAGAGCTAGTTCGGTTTATTAGCGAGCTAGAAAGAAATCAAGAAGATTCTGATAGTGATGATCAGTTATGTGTACCGAGACGACGGAATGTTCGCCGAATAGTTAGCGATAGTGAATCTGAGCAAGAAGAGGGGCAAAATGTACATAGTAGCGATAGTGAGGAATCTTTTAGGGATTTCACTGAAGTTACTGTAGGAAATGATACGGAATATAACCCACGCCCATTATTTTTGGAAACTGTGGGTCACAAAACATATGCCACCGAAAAATTCTTCCCCTATCATTTATTTCAATTTATTTTTCACTCTTGAATTTCTTGAGATTTTGAAAACAGAAACGAATCGGTACGCAAAAGCATTTTTCGATAGTACACCCAGAATATCAATTGCATCTCGAACAATGGACTGGAAGAAAACCACAGTTTCAGAGATGAGGGCATATATAGCCGTCTTACTCGAGATGGGAATTACTCGTAGACCTACACTGTTTAGTTACTGGTCAACAAACCATAGGTATATCCCATGGTTTGGGCAAATGTTTAGCCGTAATAGATTTCAATTATTATGCAAATTCTTCCATACTGTGGACAACAACACCTTAGCACCACGGAACAGCCCAGACTACGACGCAGCCGCAAAATTTGAACCCGTTGTTGCACATGCAAACCGAAAATTCAGGTACTATTATTCACCGAATCAACAGCTCAGCGTAGACGAATCATTGGTAGGCACAAAGACCAGATCAACACTAACTCAATATATGCCGAACAAGAAGCACCACAGATGGGGGATAAAATTTTGGATGCTAACAGATGCAATCACGCACTATTGTCTGTCATTTTATTGCTATCGGGGAGCCAAAGACGAACGGGACAAAATTGAAATAAAACAAAAAGGCCTTGCTCATATCGTAATAGAAAAGTTACTCAATATGGGTAATTACTTCATGAAGGGATATCACATAATAGCCGATAATTTTTTTACCAGCATGATGTTAGCAAGACATCTGTTTCGCAAACAAACATTTTTCACCGGAACAATCCAAAGTAGCAGGAAACATATTCCATCGCAGATGAAACGGAAACTAGAAGTGGGCGAATCTTAATATCTGCGAAATCGGGAATTACTATTATTAGCTTACCGACAAAAAAAATCACAAACAAAAAATGTATTACTATTATCAACACATGGGACAGCCGCAAATACAACCAGACCAAGGCGAAGGTCGAATCAGGAGAGAGAAGGAGGAATACCAGCTGTCGTAGCTGATTATAATAAATATATGGGAGGTATAGATGTTTCAGACATGATGGTTTATGCATATTTAGATGAACGCAGAACAGTGAAGTATTGGAAAAAGGTTGTATTTTCCGTATTTTCACGCATGGATCTGAATGCGTACATTTTGTATCAACTGAACACAGAAGGAACCGCTATGACCCGACTGGAATTCATTACCGCTATCATCGAATCGATAACAACCGAATGGATGGCGGTAAAGGGTCATGCTGAAAGGCCATTGTCCGAAACATCGAGCAATACCGCAGGCCCAGGTATTCGCAAACTTCCTGAAAGGCGTGAAAAAGTTTGCGTTGTTTGTAGCAGAAGGGACGGTGGGCCTGTACGCAGATCACGCACAATTTGTATTCATTGCGGTAAAGGGTTACACGGTGTATGCATTAGCAAACATCAATGCTATAATATGTAAATGATTTGGGTGAGTTATAAAAAGAAATGTTAGATATTTGCAATAGCCAGATAACTAAATAGCAATATTTGTGATAATAAAATTTTGTTTCAGCAATGTTGTAGTACCTAGACCAACTGCTTGTCTTGCAGCACATGAAATCCGTTTATCGCCCGCACTATCCAATCGATCTCTTATCTTTTATTTTTGTTTGTGAAATGACAATTTTTTTTACAAAATAAATTGGAAATGCAAATTATATGTTGCGTACTAAGTGGTTTATATAAAGGTATGATAAAACAATGCCTTTTTATGTGTGCAAACGATTTGAAAGACAGAACTCAATTTTTATATTATGTATAATTGTGTTGTTTATATTATTTTCAATTGATATTGGAGAATCATTACCATTGCTTTATTCTCCATTTCGTCCTGAATACGTGACATTTTCAAGCATGTAAATATCATTTGTAGTTTGGTTTTTATAAGCGTTCTTCCATATAGTTGCATATTTGTCAAATTCGGCCGGTTATCTTCCCATAGGCAGTCGTTTTTCGTCCGGCACTTAAAGGGTTAACTGATACATGAATGCATACAGCATAGAATTCATATAGTTCCTTGCTGTGGTGGCTGAGAGCAGACATACGACCGCAATGGGTTAAAGCTATACCTAAGCATATGATATATATATGATATATATCATATATAAATGCTATGTCAAAAATCTTGATATAGTATTTTGGTATTTTTTATATCAGACTTAGATCTAACCTCCTGTGCAGTAAAAAACGTTTAAAATATAAATTTACTCTTTTAGATTTGGAGACTTGATTGATTTACTGTCGGGGATGGTGCACGTCAACCCTTACAGGTTTATTGTGCCCCCGCTTCCGGTGCGCCTAGAGCGCCTCAAGCAGATCGATCTTCATTAAAAAGTCAATGATCTGCTTCGGCCTCAGGCGTCCCAAATCCTCGACAAGGAAGTAGCTTCCCAAACTGTCTCTTCTCCTGCGGGACAGTGCGTCGCAGTGTGTCAGCAGATGCACTGGTTTCTCCTCCGCAAGATTGCAAAATCTGCATTATCGTTCGCTGTCAAGCCCATCCTTTTGAGATACCCTCCGAGTGTGCAGTGCCCCGTGAACATCCCAGTCAGGACTCTTAGCTTTCTTTTATTCATTTCGATGCACGCTCGAAACTTCTTCTCGTCATAAACGTCGAGGAACAGCTTCGACATTCGAAGCCCTGGAAGTCCATTCCAGAGCCTATTGCATTTTCAATCCTCATTTTCCTTTAGGGCCCTGTGAATGAGATTCATTTCAATTGCGCTAAAGGGTTCAGGACCGATGAATGCTGTCGATGTTCCTTTCCTCGCCAGTTGGTCCGCCTGCTCATTACCCTCGATACCTGCGTGCCCCGGCACCCAGTATAGGGTAACCTTATTGTCCGCACTCAATTTGTTGAGTGCATTGCAACAATCTAGAACCATTCTCGATGTAATCACCGGGGATTCTAGTGCTTTTAGTGCTGCTTGGCTTTCGGATATTATAGCTATCCTCTGTCTATGCTGAGTCGTGCGCTTACAGCAATGGCATAAACCTCAGCCAGAAAGATACTTGGCATACTTCCCATCGGTTGGTAGTATTTGGTGCCAGGCCCAAATACTCCAATTCCCGTTCCCTCAGATGTCTTGGAGCCATCCGTATACCACTTGATCGCATTCCGTCTTATGAGGTGTATATTGGATTCAACGCTCCATTCCCTTGACTTCCCATTCCCTTGGAGACTTGAAGTGAAAATACCAAATTTATCGAAAGATTTTTATTTAAACGATCCTTGGCACACACTCGAAAAATGTCGTGAAAACTTCAACGAATTGAATTGGATTGCGACGATAATGATGAGTAATTAAAAACGAATATTCCCGTAAAACAGATTCTAAAATTCGACTTAAAAGTCATGATAGCTAGCCGAGTGAGCTATAGCGAAAAAAATCAACTTTACTTTGTTGCGTGAACAGGGAGCGTCTGTTAATGGAGAATCTTATTGTGAAAATATTCTCCCTATTTTAGGTGTTACTAATCAGCAACATATCAGTGGTCGAACAGAAGGCATTTACTGTATCGATAATTTATAAGCCGATTAATGATAACTTCATAAAGCCGTGGATTGATTGGCCTGATAATTGCCCTGATGAAAAACCCATCAAAAATGTGTGGTCCAAATTAAAGGAGTATCTTAAGAGAACGTAGATAATAAAATAGACAACTATTTCTACAAAACGATTTCTTTATCTGAAAATGAACGTAGATCCCAAGAACACAAAGTTATAGAGAGGAATGCACAAAGAGATTTCATAGCTATTGCACATGTCAAGTATATCTACATTGTTTGTCTAGAAACGTGGATAATTTCGGCTATAAGAAATTGTTTAGGCAAGTACTTTATATTGCTTTTAAAAAGGAAACAAAACGAATTCACTTAATGTTGAACCAATAAAACATATATGAACTGAAATTCAATTAAGTACATTTTCCTTTCTTAATTCGCATGATAATCTCAAACTGATAATAAAATTTTACTTTCATCAATATTAATTGGAAGGTTTTAATGGCGTGAACATAACCAGAGGTCCTTAATTTTAGTTTTTATTTGACATATTAACATAGATTTGGGGGCGATTATAATCAGTCGGAGAGATACAAATACTCACAGACTTTGATAGAGCATTATTTAAATAAATTCTTTCACCGTTCATATATGAATCTTGAAATTTTAGCATGGGTTGTGTACAATCTAAGTATTATGCCACATTAAATATATATTTAGCATTTTACATACCTGTGGTCAATAAGCCACTGTACCCGGTCATCATTTTCATATAAACTAGCTACGACTACATCTTTGGGTGAAACAATGAAGTATCTACTTTCATCGATTAGGCAATCGAGATGATAGTCATTCACTTTGTATTCCTGATATCTAATGAAACACAATGTCAACATAATTAATCAATACTAACCCATAACACATACCCTCTCAATGACAAACTGTCTGTACAAATTTCCGAATAGTCGCTGGTCTTATATTGCATAACACACAATATAGGACGTAATGCCTTGTTATTTTCTGCATCACGTTCCTTAGGATATCCTAACACAACGAGCTGATTCGTTTCCAAAGGTGCCACTCCGCATACGTAAAAGTCAGTTTGGAATGTAGATACTGTAATGATAATAATTTCAATGTTTTTCTCGGAAACCAGCACAATATCATACTTACTTGGATCGACAATAAATCCTGGCAAATCTCTTGTAGAGACTTCAATTGAATTTCTTTTTCGTATTATGCATATCCGTATTGTATCAACCCATCCTATCAGAAGGGTAGTTGGGTTAGCCCATCTTAAGTTGCATCGAAAACTTTCTAATTTCATGCTGCGATATTATTTATAATTAAATATAGATAATTCATCGATTAATATCAAACATACCCGTTCTGTTCATCCCATTTTATTAATCCTAGAGAACACTTTTCATTCAAATCATAAACACGTACACCTAAATTACTAGCCCATGCTATGAATTGGCCAGTCCATGCAACTGCTGAGACCAAACCTTCCGATTCACTTAATACTGTGGATCGTAGTCCTTTCAATAAATTTCTTTCGTATAATGTTAACTTGTCGTCACCTAATCGAATTAGCAATAAAACTTATTTAGTGTTTGCCTTTCAATATAATACATTTAAAAAAGAACACACAACTTAAGTCTAGGAAAATTGCACACAAATCAAGATTTTTCGCCCTTTTTTCCGCATCAGATTTTACTATCGATGGTTTAATATTTTTTTATCCCTACGACAATAGTATTGCGTGCATGCAATAATTTTCTATTTTAGATGGATTTTCTTTGAACGGTAAATTATAAACCTTGATCCTATTGCGATAGCAACTAACATTTTGGAAATTATCGCGAAAGCAAGAAAGGAACCCACCGTTTCATTTGCATTTGAAAAGCTCATAAAAAGCATATTATGAATTGAGTACTATACGAGTTTGATCTTGGCAGCTGCGCAGCGGAGGTGGTAACAGATGGTTGGTCTGTTGAAAGACTGTTAGCTGTTAACAGATGGTCTGTTGAAAGTCATATAAGGAGGTGACAAGATAAGCGTCACAGAATTGTTATGGAGGTCTATGTCCACAGAATCAGTATAGCGTTAAGAATCCACGCGCTACGACATGTGTTAAAGTTGGTCGCATGGGTTTCCCACCAACTTTCGCAAAGATACAATCAAAGCCGAATGACCTGCTAGATTTCCCATCTTGCTCGTCAAACTAATGAAGGATTTCTTCGGAGGATGGTTACTGGAGATAATAATTGAACTCTGTACAATAATGTTAAGCGGCGCCGGACTGTTTGCTAAAGGGGATGAATCACCAGCACCCAGTTCGGAACCAGGCTTGCATCCATGGACGGACTCATGGTCCGCAAATTAAAGAAAATTGCCTGTGAACTTTCACCCTACCTACTATATTTTCTCGATCTTGCTCAAATGGATTATTACTTGTTTAGGTCCCAGGACAACTATCTGCAGGTAAGCGAATGCACCACTCGAAGGGATTTTACTGGAATCGCAATATTTTTCGAGGGTACGGGGGAACAGAAGAGTAACGAAGAGGGATACAGCAACTTTCAGAACATTAAAGACAAGCAATTAATCATAATGATAAAAAATTGTGGAAAAAACGTGCGTAGTCACCCAAAATTTTGATAAACTTTTAGTTTGTAGGAAACTGAAGCAAGTTCAAGTTATTTGATATTGTTCCACGTACGAGGTGTTATATTGCAGATAATATTTTCAGAATGGGTCTTCATAATCTTTTAAATTGAAAATTTTACTTTTGAATTTGTTTCGGGGAAATTATAGAAGCAACGTCTTTGGCTATTGTTCTGTAAATTGCAATTTTTTAAAATATGTTGATTTACAATGCATGCTTGCAAAGTTTTTTTGCAGCAATTCCACACAACAATTAAATGTTTCACGAAATTCAAAAAGTTAAAGGAACCGCGAGCCCATCCCAGGGCGCGTACAAACGGTACTAACAATGAATATACTAGTATGTTTTTACACGTTTATCCTCGTTCATAATTTTAAGATAAGTTGCTATGGTACCCGAGTACCCCCGAAATTTTTCATTTTTTTCATGTTTTCATGATTGCTTCAAACTCTACCATAGGTGGCTCCAAGCCCGGTTGAGAAATTAGGAGGGATCCTTTTGTTTTCCCAACCCAAAACTAAGCCCTAATATAACGAATAAATGGTAGCAAATGGTCTCGGGGTCGCATATTGGGTTTACTGGTTCATTCTTTCATCACTCTGCTAATGAGTCCTACAGGGTGGGCCATCTAACGTTTGCATTTTGAACTACTGTTTATTTAGAGAATGACAGCTCAAATGTCATTCAATTTGTGTTCATAATTTAGTTAAAGCTTTGACATTTACGTAATGGGACGCTATACGCTTGAACAAAATTGGGAAATATTGAAAACTTACTTCCATATTGGTGAGTCTTCAGTTCAAACTGTAAGAAATTTGAAAAAAAATTCCATAAAAATGAGTGGCTTTCAAGGCAGTTTGTGGATCAATTTGTGAATCAGTTTCGAGAAACTGGATCGTTGGTGGACAAAACAACCCGTTCCTGTTCTCGTGCAGTGCGCACAGCCGAAAACATTGCTGCTGTAACCGAAAATGTCCGCGTACATCTATCAACTTCAACTCGTCATCGTTCTCACGAATTGAACATTTCACGCACCTCCCTGAGGAGAATTTTGCATAAAGACCTCGGTATGAAGGCTTACAAAGTTCAATTAGTCCAAGAACTTAAGCATAATGATCATCCGTTGCGTTTTCAGTTCGCCCAATGGGCAGAAGATCGTTTGGCCGAAGATGAGCATTTTCACCGAAAAATCGTCTTTTCAGATGAAGCCCATTTTCACCTCGGAGGCTATGTCAGCAAGCAAAATTGTCGCATCTGGGGGTCACCACACGTCACCTGGGGGGGAAATCCACACGTCACCATTGAGAAGCCAATGCACCCACAAAGAGTTACGGTTTGGTGTGGGTTTTGGTCCGGCGGCATCATTGGGCCATTTTTCTTCGAAAATGAGCAAGGAGCCGCCGTTACGGTCAATGGCGAGCGTTACCGTGCCATGCTCAACGAATTTTTGTTTCCAAAAGTTGAAGAGTATGACATGGACGACATTTGGTTTCAACAGGATGGCGCAACATGCCACACAGCCAACATGATAGTCGAACTTTTGGGCACCGTTTTCGAAAATCGAATAATCAACCGAAATTCCGAAGTCAATTGGCCGCCTTGGAGGTGCGATTTAACCCCGTTGGACTATTTTTTGTGGGGAGCTGTCAAAGACAAGTGTTACGCTAATCATCTAGAGACGATTGATGCCTTGAAACACGAAATCGAAGTTGCCATTAATGACATTCGAGCCGAAACAATCGAAAAAGTGCTTGAAAATTGGGTTGACCGAATGGCGTACTGTAAACTCAGTCGTGGCAGTCATATGAACGATATCGTTTTTCATTCATAAATAACAAAGTTCAAGCTTTCCAATGAAAAAAAAAATTTGGAAGAATAACCATTAGTCTTTTTTTATAGCCGATTCAAAATGCAAACGTTACATGGCCCACCCTATACTTACGCCTCCTTTGTGGGCGCGCAAAAGAGTAAAGGCGAGTATTCCGCGCCTGATAACGGAATCAAAGTAATAAACGTGCCACCAGAGTGGAGATTGGGCGACGGGTTAACTCCCCGCCCCTGTGAAACTCCTTATCATTTCAAAACCTGCAGAGCATCGGTATATATTGGACTTACGGCAACGACAGCACAACCAAATAAAGGACTATGGTATTGGATCCTGCAAGGTCAGATCACTGAATAACCCTCGCGCTGTTAATCTCTTTATACACATACCAGCCAATACGAACTGGACAAAAAGTTATATTCAAGCTTTAAGATCGTAAACAGTATTCAAAAGTGTAAAGTCTGTTGGAAAGCGTGTATATGGGAGTTCAAATTGCATGTTCGTGTCGTGTTGATTGTCGGATGTTTTTTTCTATGGTATATTATAACTTTTAAAATGAAACAATAAATTTACCTGTGACCATAGAATATTGTGTTTTTATTCAGATATGTATTATATATGGGAATATATAGGATCAAGTCTCCTGAATGCAACAAGTGCTATATCGGATAAACAAGGCAGCCAGTTATGGTCCGCTGTAAGGAACTTTTGAGCGAAGCTGACAACGCAAAAAAAAACACAAAGGAGAACCAACGGCATCAAATCATCCGTGGCGAGACACATAATGGAGACAGGACATACGATCACGATTGAGGACTTCAAGGTTATTCGCCAGGTACGTCGGAAACTTCAATTAGGCACCGTAGAGAGTGTGGAAATCTAAAAAATCAACAACAAAAAAACAGAATTAACAATGAGTTAGGCAACGCGTTTTCACCCCTCTTTAAATTGTTATGATCCTTAATTAGTCCCTTCTGAATGTGAACGATTTTTTATACATTTTATACCTTCATGAAATTTCACTAATTAATTTTCTAAATGCCACTAAGCAAAGCGTAGAAGAAGAAATTTTATGAATTGATTTAAATAAGCAAATAAGTTGCTGCATGGAAAAATTTGTTCGGAATCACTGAGGAAGAATAAAAATACAATATTCTTGGGTCACAGGTAAATTTATTGTTTTATTTTCAAATTAATTTAAGGTAGTCAATGAACGGTTTTGTGGAATCTGTCTAGAAGCGAAATTCTCCCAAATTTGGTTGATAAGCATACAAGCCCCGACCGAAGAAAAGGACGAACAAATAAAGGAAACGTTCTACAATCACCTGGAAAAACTAGTTGACTCGTTGCCTATAAACAAGGAAAAAATAATTCTGGGTGATTCCAACGATAAAGTTAGCAATAATCTATCTAACCGAGAACAATTTGAGAATATAGCTTCCACGATGAAACAAACGACGACGGCCAGTGCCTGATTGACTTTGCATGCAGCAGAAATCTAGTCACACGTTCCACTTGCTTCACACATTGACGCATACATAAAATAACTTGACTATCACTGAATGGCAACATGCAGTATCCCATTGACTATGTTATGATCCAACAACGTTGGGCCTCGAGCATGCTTGAGGTTCAAAAAATATTTATATATAATATAAATATTTTTATATTATTTATAAGTATGAATAATTTCACGCGCCTCTTTATTTGCCAAAGTAACAAAAAATAAAATAATACGTGGAACATTCTCGAGGGGGGAAAGCCATTATTTAAGTTCATTGGAACTAGGAATAAAAACAATGCAATCCAAATGAAAGTGATTTAGCCCGTAAACTTGAGAATGATCTACATAGAAGGTATGAAAAGGTTCCGGACTGGCTGAATAGAAGTATATAAGCGACTACTCCGGGCGGAGACGACAAGTCATGGTTAAAAAGAGATAAACGACAGTGCGCGTCAACGAAAGTGCAAAATTAAATAGTGTTACAGTGAAATTAAATTGTACGCGAGTAGAATTGATCGATTAAAGATAAATTTAGAAGTTAATAACCGTGTAAAAAATATAAAGTGATAGATTGAAAATTTAGTGAAGTCTTGGCTGAAATGAGGGAAGTGTGTTTAAATAACATTTAAAAGAATTTTAATTGACTTTAAAATTGTGTTTTCACTTACAAGAATTCAAGACCGTGTACCTGGATAAAATATCTAGAAAGGAAAACCGAGACGAAGAGAGAAGAGTATGTAAATCTCAGAAAGTCGCGAATAAGATAAATCGAATTAAGAACAGAAAATAGTAAGTAGCCTTTAGCTAATTACATCAAAATTTTGTCACGGTAGCTAGTCGCCGTGAAAAAAACTTTATTGAATCTCAAAAAAAAGATACCTCGAATACGCAAAATATCACAGGTAGAGAATATAGTATCGAAAGACTGCGAATTTGTGTACCTAGGCGCCAAACAACGAGAACTGCTAATGAAAGAGACGAAATCCGCTGGAGTACAGCTCACAAAACCTATTATTCAGTTTTGACGAATATGGAGACCAACTGCAAACACTGTTAAACAAAGCTCAAACTGGAATTGGCTGGTCTTATGAATCGTATAGACGAACAACGGATGCCCAAAAAGGTATGCGTTGTGACAATTCGAGGGCGGAGACCAGTGGAGAAACCGAGGAAACGCTGACTCTCTTGACGAAGAAGCTGTTCATTGCTATTCAGAATTTAAAATTGAAGGCCGCGGTCAATTGACCGAGACAGTTGGGGGTGCTTGTTGCAGAATACGAAATCCCGAGGGGGATTTACTGGCTACGAAGAGGAAAAATTATCTACTTATTTATCGTTATTTATCGTTATCTCGGTGTTTTTGCGCCATTTATAAAATTTTAAAACAATACTATTTTTCCCAACAAAAACGCAAATAAATTTAATTTTTTTAAAACATATATATATTTCGGAGGTCAGAGTTCCTCCTTCTTCAGTGTTTGTTCTTTTTGTGGTTTGTTTGTTCATAAAAAGAACAAACACTGAAGAAGGAGGAACTCTTACATCCGAAATATATATATATGTTTTAAAAAAATTATATTAATAATTTAAATATTTGCGTTTTTGTTGGGGAAAATAGTATTGTTTTAAAATTTTATCTACTTATTTTTTAAAAAGAAATACGAAAACATAAATTTAAAGAATGCATTTCCTTATCAAACTTACCCACTATGAATCGCCTGCCCGATCCTGACTTATGATAATCTGGATCGAGTCCTACTGACTTGACAAACTTTCCCAGCTCCAATCTATGATGCGATTCTTCGCTGTACATTTCAGTGATAATGACCTGATTTCAAAACAAATTGAGTCAATAATCTTGCCTAGTCGGCCTTCAATTTGCTCTTATCACATAAGAAAGCCAAACACAATTGAAGTTACACTTACCCTGCCATCATCTGAACATGTTGCAACGTATTCACCCTTCGAATCGATTGAAATATGATTTACTGAAACGGAATGTGAAAAGTTTCGTTGGCGATTCAGAAATGAGTCAACAAAGTTGCCCTGATGATCGAGCAGATAAACGCCACCGAAAAACGTCCCGAAGAAAAGAAACTGAAATTGCGTTCAAATTTACGTTTTATTTTGAGCTTGTGCGTAAGAGCATAAATTGAATTATAATTTTTTTTTTTTTTTTTTTTTTTTTTTCCTTCTGTCTCCTTTACCAGGAGATTGTATTGGTCATTCCTAGGTTAGTAAATTATAATTTGTATTAATCAATAGATTAAGGAATTCATTTTGGAATTGAAATGATAACATTGACATTAAAGAAAGTTCAGGGCTTTACTTATGTACAATTTGCTTACCCTTGGATGAACGGCGACACAAGTCACTGCATCCTTGTTGAATATATTTTGTAAATCATTAGCAATACGAACGTATTTCAATTTTGGCTCGACCTCCTCTTCTGTACTTTCTGTTTCGGTGTCCTACATTCCCGCAATTAACGGGCAGCAAAGCAAACAGAATCAATATATTGCAGGATTAAAGCTCAAATACTCAACTACGTACACTATTGTTTTCAGTCATTGTATCCCAGTTGCACCCCTAAGCTACGCCTTTTCTACGAAGAAGTGTAAGGAAAAACGTAAACATGTCACAAGTATCGTACTCTGGCTTTTGTCATTTGAGGGCTTTCGCATTGAAATGTCATTATCAGATGGGATTAAAACTAACATATAGTGCAAATAACGTACATCAGACCGCGCTTAAGTCGTAGCGAAGAAAATTCACAAACAATCCGAATTATACTTTTTTTTAAATTTCAAATTAATTCTATTAATCATTGTCCGCACCCATATGGTTACACTATTAAATGATCTAACTTACGATAAAAGCCCTGTAGAAACTTATGCAACCATAATTAAACCTTATTTCGATGTGAGATATGAAACAGGAAGTTGACCCTATGTAGGTGACGTTTGACATGGTAAAAAGCAAATGAATATCAATGATAGTATCTACGCCGGTGTGTACGACGAATGCCAGCACAGTGGATAAATTGAGATGAGCAAAGAAGAAAAAGCACGCAAACGAAAAGATAATGGAGTTCGGGGTGTGACGGACGATAAAGTAAAACAAAAATACTCGAAAAAATATGAAAGGTATGTGTTAAAGTTTAGTAACGATTCGAATATGCTTCGAAACGTGCAATTGATTTTCCAAGAAGTTGATCAGTGCGTTTTTTACTAAATCATTAATGTTGTAAAACTCAATTGAGGTGTGTTTTATGATAACTTAGCAAATTAAGATGTTCCACCCATTTCGAAACACCCCAGGTAACTATTAAAATTTTACAAACAATGGAAGAAAGGACTAGGCAAAAATGTCGAGTCCTTGTTCGGTCATTGACGATGAAAATTCAAAAGAAATGTTCTATACTTGCTTATTAGAAAACAAAAGAAGCGCAAACTCTTGCTTTTCCATTGGGAAAAGTGTTTTATATAGATCATTTTGGAGAACTTTCATTACACGTAATCAATCCTTATCAGTGAAGATAAGAAGGTGACATTACGATGCGTATCTGTAAACAAATTTTTGGTTGATACATATCTTGGGGGCCCGCTAACCACATGTTTTTTGTACGTTACAGCGTCACAGCTGGAACGCAACAGAGACATCACAAGTGGTGGACAGCCTTTGTAGTGTTTGCATCGGTTGTTGTCGTCGTGCATTTTTTCAAACCACAACGAGACGTTAAGTTGGCTGTGCACAAAGAGGTGGTTCCACTTCGTTTCCACAAAAAAGAATGCTCACAACAATTGCTAAGTGAAATGAAGGATTATCCTACATGTGTGCCAAAACAATGTGGACGATTCGTGTCGGACAGCTTAATATCCGCTGATGAGGTGAAAATTCTGCTGGCAATAGCAAAAGTTGGCATTGGCCTGGCTGGCTCATCGGGGGGCGCGTCAATTCTCGACTTACACTCCGGTGCCCTATCGAAAGGAGAGAGTTTCATCAATGCTTATAACATTCCCCAATTCAGGGATTATCTTTCGGACGACTTCATCAATGCCTACAAAGTAGGCATATATTTCATATATATTTCCCAATAGAACCTAATGAGTTGTCTTTTCAGTCGGTGACATCGAAAATAAAGAAAAGCATCGCTGAGAACTTCGTTGTTGATGAAAATCAATTATATTTGACACATCCTACGTTTTTCTCAAGGATCAACAACATGACGGCCAAAACAGTTCACGACGAGTATTGGCATCCACACGTTGACAAGGTATGTGATCTGTAACTGATGCTTACCTTTGGATTTCCGAAAGATGTCTTGTTTTCTGTTATGTCCCAACCGCTGTGAGTAGTTTTTAGTTTTATCAACTTTATTTGGCTTTCTTAACGTTTTGAGTTCAGATAAGACGTCTTACATGCTCCTCCACGTTTTTACTATTTGCAGGACCAGTATGAGTCTTTCCATTACACATCCCTACTGTACTTGAATACATTTAAAAAAGACTTTCAAGGCGGGCGATTCGTATTCATCGATGGAGAGGGGAAAAATGAAACAAAATTTTCCATTGAGCCAAAAGCTGGGCGCGTCAATGCGTTCACATCAGGACATGAGAATGTACATCACATCGAGACTGTTTCGCATGGGACTCGGTAACGTTCGATTCATGCCTTATTCAAGACCAAACACTGAATTCTATTTACTAAATCCCAAAAACTGAATGCAATTCATTGTTTCATTTCAGATTCGCCATAACTATTTCGTTCACGTGTAATTCAAAGTTGGAAGTTAACAATAATTTTACAGCAAGATACAATGACTAAGCGGGCAATATTAAACAATATTGTTTTGCACAAACTATTTTACGATTTCTGTATAATAACTGCTCATTTTTCTGTAAATATAATGAAAGAGAATAGCATCACAACTGTATCTAGGAACGCACTTGAAAGTCATTGTATTTCAATCCGACGAAGTTTTTTTGTTGATCTACAGAATACGAAGGAATTCCATCAAACAATGTTATGATAGTTTCTACAGAATCAAAGTCCAACATCATGACGTCAGTCGGTCTAGCATCACTCGGTTTTTGTTTTCGATTTCGTATTTTGTCGGATGCATTATTCTATTTACTTTTATGCATCGTATCAAAACAAACTTATAAAAGTTGCTACAGAAATAAAGTCCAACATCATTTGACGTCAGTCAGGCATCGCTCGTGCATCGTTTCGATTTCACATTTTGTTGTTGTGGACAGCGATTTCTAGAAACCTTGAAAAGGCTCAAGTTCAAATCTATCTCAACAACGTATTGCAATTGTTGCAATCAGTATTCATTATGTTACCCATTGCTATTGCAAGTGTGTACAAAATACATATCAATAAACTAAGTATAAATAAAAATAATATATATTTTACGTAAATAAAGTCAGCAAACTGATGGAAATTTTTGTTGTTTGAGCATTTTTCGTTTCAAATACACTTTTTGCCTCAACTCGTACATACATTAAGAAGCTGATTATTATTTAGAATCACATTACGATGTATACAGTACTAAGCTTATAATACAACTCACGCGACAACTATATTTTGGTCGTGAGCGTTACTTTGCAACTTTCTTATATTGCTGCAGGCGTTCCAGATACGGTTCGTGCTTCCATAAGACGTCATAAATCTCGTCATAATCGAGAATATTTTCCGCAGGTCCACCATATTCAGCGGGAAGACATTCATAGCCGATATGCTCACGTAGTTTACTGAAGTTGTTCCCGTGGAAATACATCTAGTTGAATTAAAACAATGATTGTTGAAAGTCGGTTTGACGAATGGATTTCAAAACTATTCTCGTTTTGAATTAGATTTGACAATGCTTGAATTGTTGCGTATTGCCGACAATATGCAACACTAAATAACTATCTGAAAGCTTACCTTATCTTTGATTTTCTTTCCCAAAAACGGCATCACCAGCGACAAACATGTGCTCATCATTAAAGAAGTGTTCACCACATGAAAATGCGTTTCTTTGAACGGGAGAACATCGTTTTTCTTGTTGGCCGCTTTAATTGTTCTAGGTCCCATACTTTTCAAAAACGATTTGGTCAATCTACGAGAATTAAGTAAGTTTAAATTTTAACTAACAGACAACCACATTGTACCCCTTCATGTCTAATATCACAGTCACTCCATTTTTTTGTGTGGATGGCAGTGCTAGGGCCACCTCAAATATGAGATCGTCGAATTCTACCAAATCATAAAAATAATTGGGAAATCTGTCGAAGGCGTCAACTGAAAAAAAAAAGCAAACATGTCACTTATGTGAATTTATTTGGGGGACAATTGCTCTCACCTAATCGGTGAATGTAAATCGTTCGACCGTTTTTGTCCGGATACGGAAGTAGAAATTTAGTTCGTAGCTCTATGATTGGCTTTAGATCTCTCGGTAGTCGTTTGGCCATCCATTCTGGATGCTTGTGCTGAAAGATGAATAAATTAAAAGTTCGCATGAATTTTTGGAATAGAATGAAGCAGTTTTTAAAGTATCTTGATCGTTGAATATGGATTTTCTCCTGTAATTCTATCGTTCCAATTCTAATAGAAGGTTTTAATTGATTTACTTATAATTACTTCTGTAAAATCACCTTTCTACTACTTAGTTAGAATAGTTTATGTGAAATGGGAATGAGAAAAAGTTCGAAGAGATGCTCTGGCAGTTTGATAAAATCATGTGAACCTACCTTAAAGTCATAATAGGCGTGGATTTTCTTAAATGCCGAATCTACATCCCAATCAGCGCCTTGCAAAAACTTTGTCAAGAAAACATCCTCGGTACCGACATCGAGTTCTTTGCATGCTGCAAGACAATACAATATGTAAGTTTTAATTGCAATAAACACCAAGTTTTGATTCATTCAATTGATTTTACATTGAACTAGTGATCGCAATTTCTCAATTTTCAACTGTTCCTCATCGGTATATTCGTGTGTTATAGTTGGAATCATTTTTCGAACGGTGTTTGATCCACGAAATTCACTATAATGAACTTGAACTGATTAGGATTTATAGGCACTTTTCAACAACTATTGCTGTACCGACATCCAACTTTCAACGTTCCTCAACCGTCGACGATTTAGAACTGATCTATGCGACAAATTAACTTTAAACTTGTATGATTTTCAGTTCGATTAAATCCCCTAATATTTGCTTTCTTATCATCTAATCGCCTACTCGGTTGTTGTCTAATTCAGGTCATTAATCTGCTAATCTATCAGGGGATGTGAATGTCGCGGATGAGCCTTTATGTCGTCAATCACGAAATCGTTTCACCATTTCATCGTGTAAAATTATTGTTTTTCATTGCGTGGCCCCAGGAATGCTGTCCGCAAACTAATTTATTGAAAAGCGTTAGCGCGTTCTTTTCTTTTGTCAAGGGTCGAAGTTGACCCTTGTATCGTACTAGTCATCGCGTGATATTTTGACGCAATCCAGGTGAACGCATTGTTCATCATTTAATTCTCAACATGACTATTTATGCTAAAGCAGCAAATAAATGTAATAATTATAGATTTATGCGTACATTGATCTGATTTTATTATTCGATCAAGTACGAATGCATGTGATTAACTGATTTTTTCAATGGGAAAGTTGAATAATCATTAGAAAATATCAAAAGGAAATCAATTCAATAAGCAATGAACTGCAATTGTGATGCTGACATTGAAATTCACATCTTGCTGATGGTTGAAGCAAAACTATGTTGTTCAGTTATATGGTAATAAATAGAGTAAATAATAGAGTAAATCATGAAAGTAAATACTCTTTATAAAAATACTCGAAACAGATAAAGGATTGCATTTAAGAGAAAGCGATAAAAAAAACTCTATGAACATCAAATTTTGAGTTGAATTCATGAATGAAGTAATTGTATTTATCTAAGGATAGCAATAATGACTTTTATTACTATATAAATTCCGAACTCTGTTGAAGGAGTCAATTAACAGAAGCAGTCCCATGATAAAAATTTTAGTTAAATCTTTAATTCAATTAAATTCGCCCATTGAAAAGATATTAGGCCAAAAAAGAAACACAACCAAGTGCTATACACTATTTTCAAGTACTTTAATCCTTAAATGTATATTTTTTTCATTTTATGCACGCTACTAGGTTTTCATTTCAGTTGATGGTTAACTAAAAAGAAATTGAGAGAAATTCGACATCTAATTTATGACTACTTTGAGTAGTTTGGAAGGCTATGCCTCGAAAAAATTCCTGGCTACAATGCCATTTTGCGCCCGAAAATCTTGAGCAGGCTGGAACTAATTTTTACACATACCGTGGCACGCGACGATGCAGACAATTTGTCCTTATAACTTGCATAGTTACGGGTTTCATAGTATTATGGCCAACACGCAGGGGCCAACCTCGAGCAAAAGACGTCTACTGATGAGTGCAATGGAGTCAGTGCTCTTGTATGGCTCCGACAGAGGAGGTGTTTAGTCGGTAGTCCGGTAGCGGGAATCCGACACTCAGGTCGTAAACAGCCTTCACCTCCCAAACAAAACAACAAAAAAATAGTAACTATGCAAGTTATTCCTTTCCATTCCTTTCCAGTCCATTCCTTTTTTTATGTTTGCAAGTCTCTTTGATATATCTACTTGAGGGCCTTCCTATTTTATTTTACACTGATTTTTTGTTATTACATAACGGTTCTTCTAGCTCCGGTTTTTAATTAGCCAGTGTCGTATTCTGGCTCTTTTTAATATAGTATCCATGAATTTATAACTGATATATCAATCAAGTGGTAGAATATGCGTACTTATAACTTTGGCTTTTTATTCGAATTTCATACTTTCCCAAAAAACTATCCAGGATATCGACGCCACTTATACAGTCATGTAAAAAGTACAAGTCACCCCAATTATTTTACATTATCACGAAATTGTAACGAAGATTTTTGTTAATGTTATTATTACATCCATGGCTAGCTACCTCGAAAAATAAGTACAAAAGATCGGAATTGAATGAATGTTTTATGGTACAACACTTGTTCTTTATCTTTTGGGTTGTTTTTCATTTGAAAATTTTGTGATTTATCAGTGCTGCTATCAGTGCTGCTGCTATTTTGAAAGACTTTATATTCTTCCATCGAAAAATGCCTAAGCAATCGGCAGTGAGTGCAGAAAAGCGATTCAGAATTAAATTGTTAGTTGAGGAAGGCATGGCGCAAGCAAAAGTAGTCCGGGAAGCAAAGTTCTAGCGTTGCACAATGTTTGAGGAAACTAGTGTTAATCTGAATCGCCCAAGAACTGGATGGAAGAAAATAAAAACAGAACATGAGGATCGATCACTCATCATGCATTCCCACAAAGAACTGAGGAACAAAAACCGTCTTTGGAGCTCACAGCAATTTCTTTGAAAGCGGAAGGAAAGTTAGTGACTGCGTCTTCAGTTAGATGGAGACTTATTAACACGTTCGTCGCCGCGTCACCCAGATCTGGCTGATGGGTGTGCTTCCGTGGGGGCGTCGTCACCCACATATGAGTGACGCTCTTCTTGTTTAAGAGGACTTTCAGTTCGGGGTTTAAAAGGAATTTAATGAGATAACCACTGAAATATAAATATAGATAACACATAATAAGGACTTGTCAATTTATTTTTTTAAGGATAAAATATTATATTATACTATGTCGCATGGTGTTCGTTAAAGCACTCTAAACACATTTGTGGTGATTTTGGACAACTGGAACAATTAGTTGTAGTTTTTTTTTTAAATTTTTTGCTTCTTGGCGTTCAGCAGTTTGCTTCTTCTTTTCTCACATCCTAATAGGCTTGCCCTGCTGATTATTACGAATCTCCAAATGCTCGGACAAGTTCCTTAGTTTATTTCTATCATTCGAAAACAATTCGATGAAGAGAAGACCCCGAAATT
Organism: Stratiomys singularior; assembly: GCA_954870665.1. Classification (NCBI taxonomy): domain Eukaryota; kingdom Metazoa; phylum Arthropoda; class Insecta; order Diptera; family Stratiomyidae; genus Stratiomys; species Stratiomys singularior. The sequence goes on along the minus strand of OX940879.1, from coordinate 83,328,211 downwards.
TTCTGATTTTTATTTTTTTATTGGTAGCTTTCTGGTATACAATGTGAGCATTTACGATGCTTGTACCTAAAAGTAAATGTAGTGCCAATTTCCGACACCATTTGATACTTTTCTGTATTTTTATGGCATATCACACCATTTTTTATAGGTACCTTTTATATGTAAATCCATCTATTATATGTTATATGCCAATTCCGCCAAAGGTTTCTGTTTCGTAAGACGGCCGTGATGAGTGGAATTGGTATTTGACGCAATAACAGGTGCATGTTTTGTTGATAATACCCTAACTTCGCGAACATCCCTCCATTTTAGCACCACGATTCCGTTGTCATCTTCCCGTGCTATCATTTGACCTCTCTTCAATGGGTACGATATCGCAAAACGAATGCGCCGCAGAGTTCCAACGACATGCTTCTTGAATTGTTAAAAAATTGACTGCCAATTCGTAACTTGTGTAAAAGTTGTCAATACATAAAGTGCGTCCTGCATTTAATAATTTATCTGCAGACATTTTCGGCAATGCCAACTTGCTTTCTTCCGCTGGTATTACGTCCCAGAATATACCTTCGCAGAATACGTATACTCTTTGGTGGAGCACAGTTTGAGAACTTTTATACCATATGTATGCGATTATGTTGGTATGTATTACCTGAATATTAATCGTACTCTCCAGCGAACTTTTTGGTAATTGTCCGTTAGTAGGTTTGTTAGCGGTCAAACCTTCCCAAGTCTGCTACTCTCTTCTATCGTTTCGTGGTTTGCAAAATGTAAGTTTTCCAACAATAATTCAAACCGGTTCTGGGACATCTTGCTGCGTGGAAATGGGAAGTTGTAAATAAGGTCCGTTGACCAACATCTAACGAGCGGTGTCTGCACTAGAACTATCCAAATCATCATTCCTATAAATTTTGTCATTTCTTCTGAAGTTGTGGGTTTCCATCTGTTCAATTGAGCATGCTCAGCTATTTCCCGTTGATGCAATTTTTGCTCTGCATATCCATTAGTCTCTGTGACTAATAGGCTTATTACTTTTTCGTCTAAAAATAGCGAAAACACTTCACTTGCGCTCATATCAGACGGCGAATCCATCAAAAGCCCACCTTTTCCGGTGAGCAAAAATGATTGTTGCCTATTAGCGAATTTGTTCCACTGGATATTGTCCAATGACTCATTAGTAGTAGAGTTCAGTCCCTCTTCTTTGTTTATAACGAGTTCTTCCAACATATACTCGAGGTCTTCACTCGCATACGGTTCCTCGGTATCAGAGTTTGAGCTTTGAGCATATTTTTAGTCGTCCAATGAACATTTTGAAGATGTAACGACGTAGGCCAAAGGCCTTCAGCTTCTAAGGGTTCGGCCCAAGGACCTAACGCGCATTGTCTACGAGGACCAAATCTCATCAAGTGGTTGACAGATGACCGCGACTTCGTGAGCGCTTGAAAAGTCCTCAAAACTTTCTTTGACACTTGAAATCTTGCAGCGACGATTTCGTTCTCGATGTTCCGCTAAGCCGGCTAGTCATTTCGATGCGAAATTCTTGTATTTTTAATTAATTAATCACTCGTTGTTATTTACCTTGACGTACAGTTTACAAATCGAAGGCTTGAAAACATTAGGTCACCGACCACGCTCGCGCCTACTCAAGTCTCTTATCGCTCTATTTACGTTTTGGCGCTCCGGCAGACGGATTTGGGCCCCACGAGAAACTCAACCGAATCGCACTGGGCGACGAACGTGTTGAGGGAAGAAGACCTGGCTCTCACAGAACAATAAAAAAATTGTTTGGAGTGACATTGGATCGGAAGAATATTCCAACTTTGAGGTATGATTATTTCATTGCAGTATGGAATTTTATCATTACAATAGATTTGAAATAATATTTAATCTATACGAATTAAATTAATAAAGCTTCTTAAATTGATAAAGCTTACCAAAGGCAATTTGGAAAATAGGAGAAGTTCAAGGCTGTAGAGCAATATTCATAACTAGTAAATAACCAGTCGACATCCACCTAAGCTGGTAGTGCCAATCGATGCGTCCCGGCCTGTGAGTTGGCACCTGACGAGAAGCGGCAGGGATGCGTGTTCGAAACCAGCTTGAGTTCTTTCCATCTTTCTAAAATATTAATTCACTTTCGAGATATTCGACAAATTTTGATCAGAACTTCCGCACCCATGAGTCTTCGCTGAGTTAGCTTAGCTAGGGTATAAATCACTTACAATGTTGTAAGTGAAAATGGAAAAATTGGTCTACCAAAAACTTCTGAAATTTGTTTAAATGTTTTACACACCTGGTATCACGTATGTTACGTGAAAAATTGGTGAAGAATACAACCCGGAATACAACCCTCTTGTTTTAAACGCTTTAAAACAAGAACGACAAAAACCTTCGGCACCCTAATAATCACTTACTTTTTCATCATAAGATGAAAAAGAGAGGATTGATGGCGGATCAATCAATCCTCTCTCTCGTAAAATTTTTTAACAACAGGCAGCTTGCAATTTTTTGCGAACCTATTTCGTCGAATTTTCCACAGAATCTGAAATTGAAATTTCCACCCAAAATACTGTTGGCAAATACAGTAAAGAAAATGTGGTCAAATTTGTATACCTAGGCGCCAAAATAACGAAAACGGCTAACAAAAGAAACGAAATACGCCAAAGAGTACAGCTCGCAAATGAAATATTTTAGACAGTTCTGACGATTTTGAAGACCAGCGGCATACACAGTTAAACAAAATTAAAAAAAAACAGTTAAACAAAATCTTGATAAAACCTGTGCTATGCTCTGGGTATGAAACATGGACCCTAACCCAAGCATCAGCAAGTATATTGAACGCCTTTGATCACCGCGTCCTGAGGCGCAGAATTCGAGCGAAGCTAGACGGGAATCAATGGCGAATTCAATGCAATCATGAGCTGTATGACGTTTTTGACGAGCGGGAGGTCTCAAAGGTTGCGGAAGCTGCAATGGGCTGGTCACATGAACCTTATGACCGAACAACGGATACAAAATAGGTATTCATTGGGAAAACAAAAGGAAGGAGTCTAGTGAGGAAACCGAGAAAACGCTGGTAGGACTCTATGGACGAAGACGGCTCATCTCTGTTCGAATTTGAAAATTGGAGAACGCGGTCAAAAGACCAAGACGCGTAAGAGGCGCTTGTTGCAGGAAGCGAAGGCCTGAGAGTGGCTGGAATGCTAAAAGAAGAAGGAATAAATTCGCAGGAACTATCGAAAAAAAGTGAATGATCCTTGATTTGCCGTGAAGAACAACATAAACAAATTACTTTGTTTACTATGCCATCGCCAATGTGGAGTTCACCCTGCAGATTTTTTCAGGAAACTTTATTTTCCAGACTTAATTCCTAAGTATTAATCCTAAGTTTTTTTATCCCGAGAGTGACCATAGAAGAATAAACCCCCCCCCCCCCATTTAAGGGGGTTAGTCCAGAGGTGTTTCATAAAATATGCTATCTTCGTATAGCAAAGCTCGTGCAATAATATTCTGTGCACAAAGGGAGCGGTATTTATGAAGCATACGTTTCGATAATTTATCAAGTCTTTTCTTATGGAGACCACCGTGTGCTCAGTGGCCGACAGGCTTGTGTTGCGCAGTGTCATTGAAGTGAATGAAAGATCGTAATTTTTCGAATTTATTTACAGTCATTTTCTGCATTATCAAAGCTGCTAGAAACTGCACTAAGACCAGTTCGATCTGTTACTAGGATAATGGAAAAGACACATGAATATGGTAATGCCTAATAAAACTAGCGTATTGCTTTACTACTTACTGGAGGATAGTTAGACACTTCCTTTTTCAATGATATGCAAATCCGTTTCATCAACAATTTTGATAAGAATTCCCTCATTTATAAATATAGTTTCCAGTTGAGCAATTTCCGCAGGTTGTTCCGACTAATCCAGAAACCTAACACGGTCACCATGCCTATTCAACTCCTTTTTGATCCATACAAATTCTCCGTTTCTTCATCCCCAGGCTACGACACCTAAAGTACTTGCAATCGGTTAAATGTATAAAAGGTTTTTTTTTTCTGTTTCTATACACTGTGTCCTGATTCGCACATTTTCAATTGCTACAGATAAGTCTTTATCTACCGAGTTATCTTTATTAGGACTCCAAATCTTGCAACCAACCGCGATAGTTTGGATAGTAATCATATTCATCAGCTACATCTTCACCGTCATCGGAAATATCTCCATTATCGAGCACTGCAAGCATAAGCGCGATACTCCGTTCCAGCCTTGGAGTCGTCATGGTAAAAATTAAATCAGGATATAAACCAAAACACAAGTAACGGGAAGGAAAATCAAATATGTTGTGAATGAAGTGTCGAATTTTGACAACATACGTATTTTAAAGAATATTTGATTTAAAAGGACATTTTTAAAAGAATCAAATAAAAAACATTTATGTAAGAAGAATTACCTTTCATTTGTTTTAATTAAAAATTTCCTTGTAGGCTCTCTTCTCTAATCTAAGCCATTATATTTTTCTAAGATCACAATGGAGTATTCTCTATTCAAAGTTCATCCCGAAGTCAGAGAAACCCTGTTTCCGATTTTTTAAGTTTTCCGTATCAGTTGTTCTCAAAAGATAAATCTCGAGATCCTTTTGACCTGCAATCCCGCGGATTCTTCATTCAATATTTCCGCTTAAATCTATATTTGAACAGGAACAAAACAATGATTAGTCTTCAGCGAACAGACGAATAAATCGACCTCTTATGGGTCTGGTTTATTTTCACTTGGAAATCTGGATAGGTCGTCGGTAGTGGAATAGTCTTGGACACTTAAAAACAAGGTGTGCTTTAAAACAAAATTAAACACGTGCTGACGAATTATGCAATCCGCAATGGACCAATGTCTTTTGGAAGTGGCCAACTTCCAACGCCCTCTATAATTTTTGAAAATGTTATACATTTGATAGTTAGGCCAATATTCTGTAAAATGGTTCATTATTATATGTAATAAAATAGTTGTGAAGGAACATTTGAATTGTGTTATGTTTTGTTTTTTTCCACAGTTCTAGCCCCATCAGTCATACGATCATAGTTTCCATTTTTAATTATTTACATTGATTTATTCATTATTTTTTATTATATAAACCTCACATTTTACTCTTAGAATTCTTTTGATTTTTGAGCCCTTTTCGCGAAAAGCGCCCGAATTAGAACCCAAAAAGTACTCGCCCGGACCCAAGCTACCCAGAGTTAATTTTGGCCTGCGGCAACACCAAAACGAACCCCAAATATTTTATTGCAAGTTTAGACTCAACAGTCGCATCTCCAATCTGCAAAGGAATTACCATGGGAATTCTTTTCTTCGTGAGAATGACCACCTCGGCTTTCTCTAGTGCCAAACTGAACCCGCGGGTGGTCATTCACTCCCTCAATCGACGCATTAGCATTCCCAGTCTGCGCTGCGCATGTTGGACTGTGCGTCCGGCGACCAGTGCTGCTATATTATATCTGCATAGCCGACCAAGCGCGACTCATCTGGCAGCTCAAGCCTCGATAGCCCGTCATATGAGGCGTTCCACAAGTCTGGTCCCAGTATGGAGCCTTGCGCTACACCAGACGTTATCTCCATACTTCGCCGCCCATATTGTGTGTCTGCTCTATAGACTGCGGTCCATTAAGTAATCCCTCAAAATCCGCATCAGATACCCTGGCAATCGGAAAAAATTTTCCAATGTGCCAAGAATATCCGACCATCTGACGGAGTTGAAGACATTCCTGACGTCAAGCGTCACTAGCAAGACAACTCGTTTGGAATCAGTTTTGTGCGCTTCGGCTCGACAGACTGCATTCATCACTTCCATGATGGCATCGGAAGTGGATCGCCCTGCTCTAAAGCCATACGGCCGAGGAGATACGTCCCCTGCAGCACGAATTGCGTCAGTGAGTCTTCCCTTGATGAGCTTTTCGAACACTTTCCCACTTTCCTGTGTCCAGAATACAAAATATGCAATTATACCATATGCAATTGACATTGCATATCGCATTAATCTAAATTATAACTACTATATTAATATTGATTGTAACTACCATAATTCAACCACAAACAGCACGGAGAGGAAGTAGAAGGAAGTAGATACAAATCCCCATGTAGGAAATAAAACGAGCTTTGCATGATAGAGAGCTTAGAAATGAAATGGCGTAGATAAATCGAGAGATCGCAATGACTCGCTTTCGTTGAAGAATAATTTTTTGAAGAACAATTTAAGAGAATGGTAAAGTGCACTTTTTTTCCATCGTATTTCCAACAATTTTTGCTTACAAAAACCAATGCATCTAGTAAGTTGGCATCAAATGCTGTTAGATTGGGAGTTTATTCGAAGTGTTAGTGCTCTTTAGTGTTTACGCTATGCTTCTTGCATAAGAGCATACACAAAAAGTTTGACTGTCCGTAGACAGATCAAATTCTTGTATCAATGAGTTGGTCCCCTAACATGTAATATCCTCCTGATTGACAGCGATTTTTCATGTAGTGCTCTCTTTGCACGGTCTCGAGACCCACAAAGCAAGGCCCGGCAGACCCAAGCTACCCAGAGTTAAATATTTGGGACTATTGATCGATTCCAAAATGAGCTTTTCGGAACAGATCAGGGCAACGCGAAAAAGGTCAAGATAGGTGTTTCGGCTTTAAGACGACTAATGTGCAACATCGGTGGGCCCACACCGAGCAAACGCCGACTTTTCATGAGTGCTGTACAGTCAGTGCTACTGTACGGCTCTGAAATTTGGGCCGGAGCTCTCAGTAAGGAGCTGTACCGAACGTGCTTGGCGCAGGTACAGAGACGAGGAGCTTTGTGGGTTGCGTCTGCATACCGCACTGTCTCTGAGTCGGCGGTGTTGGTGAGCGCAGGACTGATACTCATCGCCCTCCTTGCTAGAGAGCGACGGAGAATTTATGACCGAAATGTGGAGGCTTGAAGATATGCTGTCAACCGAGAGGAGAGGCAGCACACAATACTCGAGTGGCAACAGTCCTTGGAAGACGACTCTAAAGGCCGCTGGACTGCTCGCCTTAGGGAACGTGGGATCGTGGCTAAATCGAAGGCACGGTGAGACTTATTATTACCTTACCCAGCTTCTTAGCGGGCATGGTAATTTTCAGTGTTACCTGGACAAGATTGGCAAGTCATGTTCCTCAGACTGCATTTTCTGCCCAGGGGAAAGGGACGACGCATGTCACATCTTCTTCAACGGTAGAAGGTGGAACAGGATGCGGCAGGACTTGTGGGAGGTAATGGGAGAGCTTTCTCCAGACAATCTGGTCGGAGAAATGCTGAAAAGTTTCGACAAATGGACCTGTGTGGCAGATTACTCTCGGACAGAAGGTACCATTGATAACTTTGGGCGCGGGGTCTAGGGGGGATCTCCTTTCCTCCCGCTGGGGGGAGATTTCTCTACGCTTACGGCACCCTAGGGCGAAGTAATAAGAGGCCTAGCCCGAAGTAATGTGTTAAACAGTTCCAGGCTAGGGTCTTTTGACGGGGGGGTGTTTAGTGGGTAGTCTGGTAGCATGCGCTCCTAGAAGTCCCACACACTTGGCGTAAAATACCTTCACCCCCCAACCCAAAAAAAAATGCAATGTCAATGTGGTGCCCGCTGTTGTCGTTTAATATTTCGTAAAGTCGACGCCCTCCAGTCGTTCATCTGCGGTGCACTCGCAATTCCGTCTCCCATCTTGTCATTCAGAACATTAAGGATAATCTTGTTGTCGTTTGGGAGCATGAGAAAAAGATTCACTGAGTATTGGTAAAATGATGAGTCTAAAAGATTCACTGAATATTCGTAAAATGATTGCTTTCTTTGCTTCAGATCCCTGTATAAAATAAATTTGTTATATATATATTTTTTTTGCGTCTACCGTGTCATGCTTCGCTTCAAGCAAGGATGCGTTTCGGCTATTTAATTCGGCTATCATCTCGAATCGTCTGCCAGAGTGTATGTCTTTTTACATGTAGGGCTTTTTTGATTAGGATACGAGGACATGTATAGGATAAAAAAATGATTTCGAAAGGGTAAGTTGGCTTAGTTAAGCGTTCTTGATCGGAGCGCAGCATAAACCAACGATAATTTCGGGGTTGGGTAATAATAAGATGTTTTCACAATCTTGAAAGTAAAATTGAGATATTAGTCTAGGCTAAACATGATTTTAGATAAGGTAGGTGAATATTTAATTGTGCATTTTCAAATTTTCCACGTTTCAAATTTGCATTCCACCACCATTCCACAATTTCATTGTTATTGCACATAAATTCATTATCTTGTAGAGGTGTAACGATTTAAACGAACGACTAGCTAATGCACAAATCCCTTTAAATTAAATTTTATTTTCAATGGATTTCCCCCTTTTCTAAAATATATTACTTTACCTTTATCTCTTTTTGTTTGACGTATCCTTGCTTGGTGACGAGTAAGCGCTCACAATATGAAGTAAGTCCTTACGAAATGGAAACATAGGTCTTAAGTACAAAATTATGATAAACTTTAAAACTGGTCTTCTAACCAATTCCATAGAATTGACGCGAAAATTGTATAATATTTTCATCCTTTCGATTAGGATTGTTTGAATACAGTCACCAGTTTACACTTGACCTCAAAATACGAAACAATGAATAAATAAAAATAAATATAGTTGTATTAATGTTTTCTTTCGCATGTGTGCATTGAAAAATTGGAAAAAATTAGGAGTGCTTTCAATGGCACAATGCCAAATGAATTTTACTTTTACTATCTAAAAGCTCAACGCTCGCAATTTTCGCACTTTCACATGATAATTTCTTCAGTTTTAATCCAAAGGTCGTCTCACCTGAACATATCCTTGGCGTATTTTCTGGCGTATTAACACAACGCGAAGTTTTCAGTGAATTCATGGAGAATTGATTAGGTTCAATGATTACTTTGGACCGATTTTGATGTGTTAACAAATTACAAGAGAGTGATAGAAATGAAATGAAAATTGTGATGAGTAAAAAAATTAATACATTACAACTGGTGGTAAATTTTAGTTTTTTTTTTTGCTTTCTCGAAATTGGCAGTTAACATTGATTTATTTATTCAATAAACGCATAAAATTAATGTGACCATTTGGATAATATTCCGCACAAAAATCAAATTTCCTCGGTCATCGTTTACCACGCAAATGCTTTATTTTTAGCGCTTGATTTTGTTTTTGTATCAGTGAAAATATTTAAAATTTCTAGTCAACGTTATGTGTAAAATGTCATATGGAAATCTAGACAAACAATTACTTTGAACTTTGCCTATTCTGCGGGAAAGCAGTCCTAGAATTGTTTACTCAGCGTCTTCCTATAAATATCTAGGCCAAAAACAACATTCACTGTGAAAAAATGGCCAGCAAATTACCACCAAGAAGATTATATTCCAGAGAATTGCCATTACATCGATTTGCAAAGATAGAAAACGAGAAAAATGAAAAATTAGGTAAGTAAGCAGATGAAATGTATTATGTCTAGCATTTTGTTAACACAATACTCTTTTGCCAATAACGAGCTGAAATCTATTATAAGACTTTTCAGAATGTTTACATATTGAAATACTGTTTGGATTTTTAAAAGTTAGTTCTGTTCATGTTTGTTGAATTGAAATTGTCTGCATGGTCTTTTTCAGCTTATTTAATTATCACCGTTTTTTGACGATTGCGGTAAGCCGCAGAAAATATAAACAATTGCGTGGTTTTTGTAATTGGCTTCTCGCTTAATGGATTTATTATGTTAGTTCTATACGATTTGTATTTTATATTGGAAAAGCATTTTTTTAGTTCAAAAATTAATTTGAGTTTAAAATCGTATTGAACTAGATGGCAGTTCGTATGTCTGGACCTTTGTACCTTATTGGCATAAATATTGGCTTATCATGGTTTATAATAATGCTTTTTGAAGATATTTAAGATAAGATTGTATTTGTAGTTCCTTTTTCGGTACCGCACACCAAGCTTTCTTTTTGGTTGCTTGGGTCCACCGCGTCAAGTTCGCGCTTCAGCTGTATATAGTCTCGTTGGTCAGCCTCAATATTCCAAATAAGTGTTCTCCTATCTCATTTGATGTAACAAAGATGTTTTCCAATATTCCATATAAAGATTCTCTTGATATAGCCAAGAATCTTTTGGCCTCTAAAAACGTAGGCCCGGTTTTAGAAACGTAACTTTGCTAGAATTCTGTCTTAGCGAAAACTATTTTCAGTTTGAGAACACTTTCTATAGACAGGAAAAAGGGCTAGCAGTGGGTCTCCCCTCGGACTCCCCTCTGAGTCCGCTTATGGCAGACCTTTTTATGGATAATATTGAGGCAGCTGTCTACAATCTGATTTCCCAAAACACGTTATTTTTTGGTATAGATACGTTGATGACATCCTTATTGGCTTTACAGGAAACAATTAACCAATTCTCCCAGCTTCTAAATTTCTGCAACAATATATATCCCTCCATCTCCTTCACAGTTGAACACGAAAATAATCGGAAAATTAATTTTCTTGACCTGACCGTCACGACGAATCTGTTTAACAGCCTAGAAATTAACATTTTTAGAAAGCCCACGTTCTCGGATGCAACTATTCCAGCCGACTCATGTCACCCTTGGTCCTACAAGACATTAGCTTATAGATCGATGGTTGACCGTGCGCTTTCCATACCTCTTTCTAAAGAACTTCTGAATACCGAAATTTCAACCATCAAAGAAATAGCAAGTAATAACGGTTTTTCGAATCAGCTAATTGATCATCTTATTAATAAAAAAGATAAGAAAGAAACAATTTATAAAATTTATCCGAAGATAGAAGTAACAATCCACAGAAAATTTGTACTGTTTTCATATTTTGGTCCAATATCCGATAATATATCTCGAATTTTAGCTAATGATAATATTCAAGCCAAACCAAAAAATATCCACCCTTTTCTACAATGCCAAACAATCAACGAGCAAATTTGATAAATTAGGCGTCTATAAAATTTCATGTGAAGAATGTAATTGTGGGTATGTTGGCCAAACAGGTAGATCCTTTAAAGCCAGGTTTAATGGGCATTTCAAGTTCTACATTAATCAAAAATCTAATTCAAATGTAGCAAACTACTTCCTGGAAACAAACCATGAATTTCCTTCAATTGCAAATTCAAAGATCCTCCATAATTTATCTAAGTCCCATAAACTCAATATTTTAGAAGCATTAGAAATTCATTCATTCAATTCAACACCTTAGAATTAATGATTTTACTGTCCAAACTAACACATTTAAATCTACCCTCTTCGATGCACTAGCATCATAACTTTTTTCATTCATGATTTTATAGGAGATAAAGAGAAGGCTTAAGAGCAAAATTGTCAATGCACTTAATAATTCTGACTGGTTCAGTGAAACGCGTCGTGCAATAAAAAAGATAAATATATTGATCACATATTTGCAATTATGTGCAGTATATTTTCTAAAAAATTCTTGTTCTAAGGTCCTAAGGTGGCGGTGTGCATCAAAATTTGCAGTTATAAAGAGATACGCATCACCACACGGACCTCAGGACTAGTCAAAAATGGCTACATACAGCCGAAATGCGTCCTCGACAACCAGAGCAATCCCCGGCAAACACAAGCATAAAAATGGAAATTTTTTTGTAAACATTTTTACGATGCGATAACTTGAATGCTCAGCGTTCTTATTAGGACTAAACTTTATCGCATTATAAAAAGAACCTGGTAGCAAGGCTCTTGCTTAAGCCCCACTCTCTGCAACATTTATACTTCGGACTTCCCAACAAACATTAATTACCAAATAGCGGCCTTTGCAGATGATACTTGCCTTTACGCAATAGGAACAGAACCGGAGACTATAATAAATAGCTTAGAACAAGGACTAGAGAGCTCATACCAATATTTTCACAGATGGAAAGTTAAAATCAATGTGGGCAAAACGAGAGCAATTTACTTCAGTAAGAAGCGAAAACCCACTATGCTTCCTGGCAGATGCTTAAACTTTTTGGGCCAATGCATACCTTGGGACAACGAATTATCCTATCTCGGTTTGGTGCTAGATCCAAAATTAACGTTTCGAAACTACATCGAACAGATACGCAATAAGACATTACATTCCGTCATAGCATTATATCCACTACTAAATCGGAAGTCCAGCCTTAACTTAAAAAACAAGACTCTCATCGTCAAAATGGTGCTACAACCAATCATGCTCTATGGAGCTCCAACTTGGAATCAATGTGCCGAATACTTCAAAGCCAAGCTTCAAGCCACCCAAAACAGATTCCTGAAAATGGCGTTTGACAAACCTTTCTATTTCTCTACTCGGAAATTACATGAACTTACGGGAGTTGATCCTGTAAAACAGCTCGCGGACTCGCGGCAACTTAAATTAATGGCTTCAGCCAGCAACTCATCTAACCCTCTTATAGCTTCTCTCAGCAATTGAAAGCACTTTCCTATAGTGTACGTTTTGCCTTAACAATGTCTTCTGTTATTGATAAATTCTTAATGCTCAGAAAATTGTATGAGTACATTAACTTTAAAATTAGAATATAAATAGTACATAAGTATAGGATATAGGTTTTATTTAGTTTTAGGTATTATTAGGCCCAGCCAAGGTTTTTTGTTCATTTTTTCCTTCAAATTGGAAAACCAACCGTGAAAAAATTAATACCAGCACAGCTGAAACAATCACCGTAGAAGAAATGAATTAATGAATTTTTCAAAACACTAAATTAAGTGACATGTATGTTATAACACAAACTTATTACTATCAATAAAGCTTTATTCAATTCAATTCAAGAACCTGGTCGTACACCACTCTCAAGTACCTCGTTTTAACTCCTCCTCTGGGGATCAAGGATCATACATAACCTCGATTCTGTATTAGGTGATGAAAACTCGAGCCACTCCGAACTAGCCGTGCTCCAAGCGTTGTCCTCATCACGCCTATCGTCACTGCCTTCAATAGAAGCAACAGCCGATACTCATTAAGCGCCCATACGATTCTACTGCTTCAAAGGAACTAATTGGCACAAATTCCGGAAAACTAATAATGAAAAAATCTATTTAGCTGAGCGAATTCTAGATTCTTTAAAAACAGTGGGAGCATCTTAATGGAAAATAGCGAGTATACAAAAATCCATTTGGAGAGCAACAGACAATAGGCCACAAAAAACCAGCAGCAGGTTCAAGACCATAGAATTCAATGAGGAAACTTTATTTGGGTGTATAATTATCTCCCGTCATTGAAGATTGTTTTAAACCCTATAACGTGAACTCTCAAGAGCAATATTACAAACATCCGGAATTACTGGTGGTACAGCACGGTCTGACCATAATAATGAAACACAAACACTACGATCCTATATATAGTCCGTATAAAACCAATTGTATCAGGATACATTTTTGAAACGGAAGAGAAGAATTTCTTAATGATAAGTTCCATGAGTATCACAATATTTATACCACACAAAGAGTAACAACTTCAGAGAAACTGCGGTAACTAACTCACATCAAACTAACACAAACACCGCCAATTTACTTCCAAGAGCTATTATAAAGACGAAACTAAAAATTGAGCAAAATAAGAAACTTAAAAATTTCCAAACTGCTGGACTCGACAGAACACCTAATACAGTTATCAAAAATCTATCTCCCTCCCAAAAAACGGAATTATGTTAATTTGCCTCATATTCGCCGCCTGTTCGTAAACGTCGCACTTTCCAAATTGCTGAAGTGTAATACATATCCCGAAGACAGGTAAAGAAACCAGGTTACTCCCTTATTTTAAGTTTGGCTACAGGCAACAATGCATCGGCTATTACGTGTCTCGTGACAGGAGAACAGCACGGTTTGTAAAACATCCAGTGCGTCTGCTGACCATTGACAACCCCAATGATGCCGTTCATAAGATCAAGGAGTGCAGTACCCCCCCCCCCCCCCTACTTGCACAAACTGATTTCATCCCTTCTGAGAGGTATAACATACTACGTTGAAGTTGGAGGCATTAACATTCACTACGAAGACTGTTCCTGCTGGTTTTTCACAAGGCTCGTATCTAAGCCCCTCACTTTTAATACTCAGAATCCAAAACAAACTAGCAGCATTGGCTGGTTCTGACCTGACAATTACCAAGCTAAAAGAAATAGTGGGAAAATCTCTTGGTATTTTTACAGGTGGCAAATCGAAATTAACATGGAACCAATGCACTAAACACCTTATACCTTTAAGGCACACCGAATCCCTGCCTACAAATGGCTTTAAATTAACCGTACTGCGTTTCCTCCTGATAACTAGACAGGCTAACATTTGCCCTACGAATAAACTTGTGGTTCCTTGCAGAGTCAGTCTTTTTAAAGATCTTATGATCGATCTTTCATAAGTTCATGATCATTCTTAAAAAAGCTTTTAAGAATGATCGAGTGTCGCTACCCAGGGATCTGTCTTAGTTAATTCAAATTCTTGTTTAATTCAGTTATAGTAGGTCATCCTAAAAATAGGGAAACAAAAAGAAGCCTAGCAGAGATTTTTGCTTAAATTTGAATTAAATAATAATGTAGGCAATCATAGATGTAATGATACCTTAATTCAGTACGAAATTATTGCTCTCACACCTTTATTGATGAAAATTTGTTTTTTAATCCTTAAAATAATCTTTATTTAACCAATTTACATCCAATTTATCACTTTTTTTATTTTGAAAACAGTCAATTCTTCTTAAATTCGGATGAATTTCATATCTTTCTGTAACTTAATTTTTCATACGTATAAATTGGCCAAAACTTGTCCTTTCGTGGTTCTCTGCACCTTTAGAGAGTAGAAATACAAATCATTTGTAAGTACAAAGAACAGAAAATCGTCAATACGATTAAGATAATTCAAAGGAGGAAAAATTGAAGCAGCTTCACGGCATTATATACGCTAATGCGAAGACAACAACCGAAGAAATTTTACAAGGAAGAAGTCAAAAATTCGAATCTGACATATATATATAATTCGAATTATACATGTATATATATATATATAATTCGAATGTGATCCAGTTGGTTCCAACCAGCGTACAGCTGCAACTCAAAAGAATATTAAACGATGCAAAGGACAAACAGGAAAAGGCAGAAAAAAGATGTATCTGAAAAATCAAGTGCTACTGTTAAATGAACGGTTGAAATCAGGTTTGAAGTATGCCTGATAGGACGGAGAGACACAAGCAACGAGAAACACATTTGCGAAGGATACGACAGGCAATCGCCAGCGTCACAATTGTAAAGGAGTCAAGGCACATAAGAAAGCTGGACGACATTAGAAACCTCATAGTCCAAGAGGCAGTCAATAGAAATGAGGTTCAGCGAAGACTTAGGAAACGGGTACCCAAACCTATGAGAAGCCCAGATAGATACGTAAGAATATCTAAGTTATTTATAAAACGGTCTTCCAATTTGAGAAAACAATTAAGTTAATGTTTTCTGTGAAACAATTTATTAATAAATATCAATACTCGATGCGGCAAACATGTGAGAGGCTTTAATAAAATAGGCAGCATCAACAAAAATAAAAGCAAGATTGAGCCTTTCTGATAATATTTTTTGGCTCTTTATCGCGGAATTCGTTTGTGTTAGAGTTGGAGGTGCTGAGAACTCTTCATAGGCCAGTGTCGATAATAAAATTCTTTGGTTTGAGAACCTGCTTAACATATTTAAATTATCTTTCTTTGAATTATCTTTCTTTGAATTATTAAATAATAATTAAATATTATTATTTAAATTATCTATCTCGAAATTGTGTGATGTTTATCGTGAGAAACTGCTCTACTGAACGCCAGTGTCTGCGTTGGTTTTCTCGTTTTCAATCTGGAAATTTTCATATGCAGGATGCACTGCAAACTGTTCGTTCAACTACTAGTAGGACGGCTCATTAAGTACCCGTGTTTGGCGACAAAGAACGTTCCTGAGGGAAGTTGGTATTATCATTGTGTGCTGTCATCTGTCAAACGACGATAACATGAATTTCAGAATGATTGATAGGTTAGTTTAGATTTGGCAGCTATTCGAGTAAGACGTCGTTCGTGATTTCTGCTAAGATGATAAAGAGCAGTATCGTTTGATGATTCCCTTTTTGTTTCTGAATGGAAAAAATGCGAAGAGATAGAAACAAAGTTGGATGCTCTTTATGGGGACAGTTCGCCATCCTTAACCACAGTTAAATATTGCTTCGAATTTAAATGAGCAGCGACCAGGACGCCCTGCAGACGTAGTAACTGAGGAAATCATTCAAAAAGTCTACGACATGATTCTCGCTGATCGACCAAACGAAAGTTCCCGAAGTAGCAGAGGCCGTTGGTTTTGTGAGCGGAACCGCAAGCCATATTTTACATGAAAGGTTGGCGAAGAAAATTGTCTGCCGCGATTGCTCACGGTGGCCAACAAGCGGGTGCAGCTGTTAACTTCGAAGCAATGTTTAGAGCAATTTAATAGAGGTCCGAAGGAGTTTTTGCATCGATTTGCCATCGTTGATGAAACTTGGATTGGACATCATTACACACCAGAAACTAAGTAACAATCAAAACAATGCCTTTCTACCCGGTAAATCTGCTCCAAAGAAGGCGAAGACGATCCCATTGGCCGGAAAGGTCATGGCAACGTTTTTCTGGAGATGCGAACGGCGTCATCTTTGTAGATTTTTTAGAAAAAGGAAGAACGATCACTGGATAATGCTACAGTGAGTTGTTGGACCGCTTCGACAAAAAAGTGAAGGAGACTCGGTGGCATTTGGCCACAATGAGGGTGTTGTTTCATCGTGGTAACGCACCAGCACATTAATCCGGAGTTGTCGCCGCC
This sequence comes from Stratiomys singularior, assembly GCA_954870665.1. Classification (NCBI taxonomy): domain Eukaryota; kingdom Metazoa; phylum Arthropoda; class Insecta; order Diptera; family Stratiomyidae; genus Stratiomys; species Stratiomys singularior. Next base: position 83,311,361 of record OX940879.1, on the reverse strand, counting down.
AAACTGCATGAATTGCGTTTTTAATTTGCTTCTACTGTAGTTTCCATGCAGTTGATTGTCCTCCAACTTGCCACAGGTACGGAATGGTCTCCAGGAAGCATGGTGATCACATGGGTGATAGCCACCGTGCCTCCTTACTAAAGATCGCAGAAACATGTACCGGGGCAGAAGAGAATACAACAGATTAGAGGTCAGTTGGAAAGATAGCGCCCTCTAAGTGACCGTAACAACCCTGGAAGCACAACACAACGGAAAGCTGGTCAGTACGTCTGATTCTTGACCAGAGGCTCTGACTGAATCAAGTGCACGGTTAGACGGATTTTACTTGACCAAGCATTCAAGCAGAACATAATCCGGTCTTAAGCACACAGTATTGATGATTTCATCATTGATCCGACCATCAGCTGCATGTTTTGTTAAGGGGAGGCCGTTGATGCGTGTCACACATTTTTTTCCTTGCCAAAAGTGTAGCAAAACGTGTTGTGACCTTCTATATCGAAATTTTGATAGCTCTTGCCTAAAACTGTAGACGAAATAATGATTAGGACAATTAAAAAATGGAGTCACGTTGCGCTTTGTGCTTCAGCAGTCCTGCATGTTAAAAAAGCATGCTGTAGCACCATGAAGCGTCGGCAATGGAGGGATGCCTTCTCTTGCACTCTCCTCCACACTTGTTCTTTCCGGTAGAGAATACATTCCCTTAGTCTGAAAACACTTTTAGCAGAGGAAGAAGAGGCCTTGTTTGAAGTAATGTAGAGTGGGTTAGGTAGTCCAGAGACTACTTGGCTCAGAGACTCAGGTAGTGCAGAAGCATTACGCATCTGGATCTCCCAGACTATGATAGTAAAAAGCCTTAACCTTCCTACCAAAGCAAAATGATCCACTGATTATTGGACGTACAAGTACAAATGACTTGTTGTGATGAATCTGTTCTGTTCGGTCTCAGTTCCATTATAGTTTCTCAGCTCCCTATAGGCAGTGATCGTTTATGTGTCCTGCTATTAAAATCGAACCTTAAAGTTGAGATTTTGAGAGATATTGCTTGAAGATGGAAAGATTCACTCACCGAGACTATGATTGGCTTGTTGGAATCTGTTTACAAATTTCATTGCAATGCTATCCATGTTTAATATGTGATTTTATGACTATAAGATGATTGTGATTTTGTATCACGATAATGTTAGCACCACCAGTCTTACCCGCATAACTGTCTATTCTATACCAAATATAGATAGCACATATACACGATTGTAACGCCTCAGTAATTGTCCTTTATATTGTCCTGAATTATATTTTATTTTGAAGGTTTTTGAAGAGCGGTTTGCGTTGTACCAGTTTGATTTGTTCATATTTCTATCTTCTGCAACCTGCGCAATTTATATCTTCGTCCTTTCGTTGCTTGGATTCCTTACTCAACCGCAGATACTTGCAAATTACGACAAACTCAAAAAACACAGACAAGTAAATCATAGCACTAAAAACAGACGAAAGAGTCCTTCGCAATTATTGATAGAGACAACATTCATAACAAGCGCACTATTTATAGAACGATCTCAATATTGTCCTAAAAAGAATGCGGGACTTAGTGCCTTCATTCCTTACATTTATTTATTATATAACTTAAAATTAGTCTATAGAAACGTCTTAAGGTCCTTCTGCCGAAAGCGGAATAGAAAGTCTCTAACATAAAGTCTTTGAAGGCATTGTGACGGGTCTTAATTTTTTGTCGTTTAATTCCGAATAGTGGTTAACTCCATTACACATTCAAAGTGTTCAGCCTGTGCGTGAAAGCTTTCTGCAGTGCATCCCGATTTCTGCCAATATTTGCACATTGCCTCACCTTAATGACAATATTTTGATTTTACTTTTAGTTTTATGCTGAATACCTCCAAGGAATGAAAGCCTTGAGCTTGCAAGTCCAAAAGCCTTCATTCGTCTGAAGACAATATTGAGATCCTTTCGTAAATAGTGCGTATGTTATGAATCCTGCTGTCTGTATCGATTATTATGCAGGATTCTCCAATCTGCTTTTTGTGCTATGATTTACTTTTCTGTGTTGTTTTTTTTTTTAGTTTCTCACTTTTTCTAGAAAGTATTTTAAAGAAAAATGCACTTCTGATATGAAACTCGAACTGTAGCAATGCAGGGTAATTGTTAACATTTTGTTGTAACAACACATAAAAAATTTAGTAATATTACCAATTTAACAGTTCGTATATGCGAGAAGTTTTATTGAACTGTTTAGAAAATTTCAAATTTAGGCCAATTCAAGGCAAATAGAGCATTCAAATCGAAATCAAAATTAACAATAATTAACTCAGTTCACAATTATGAGCAAACGTTAACTAGTTTATTAATTAATTAGTTAAAAATCATTCCACTAATAGTCGCTCATCTTCAAACATTTAAGATCACAAAACATTCGCACGTAACCAAGCCTCCCACTGATAAAAACTAATTAAAATATTTGGAAAAAGAATCGAAACCGATAAGATTACTCCTAATATTTGTCTTCTGCTACCCATAAATAAACTTAATCACTAAACAGGCGCGAAAACATTCACACTAAGTTTGGAAATAACACTTTATGTGGTCTAAAATTCTTTCCATGCGTCAAATCTAAAGCCAAAGCCAAATGATGCTTTATGTAAACAAATGTAACAGATAAGAATAAGAATTCAATGGCATTGCTTGCGTATTTTTTTATATCCTGTAACATATTTGTTTTGGGTCAGATTCAGATTACGTATTGTAAGTAAAACGCAAACAACTAAATTATTTAATAAATCGAGTACAAACTTTGGGGTGAAATCAGACACGCTCAAGCGGCAAGTGAAAATTTGTAAATGGATTAGGATAATTGAATATTTTATTGCGTCAAATAGCAAAAAAACGGCCAAGTTCAATGTTCCTTAGCGATGTAAGGCTAAAGAAACTATAAATAATTTGCGAATCATTAAGTCAAAGTCTACAAATAGACTTTGACTATTGTAGATTTGGAATGAAGTAAGAATGTTCCTTATCAATTTGTGCCTCTTAGCAAAGGAGAATAGAATAAATGAATTTCATAATTTTTTTCCAATTTTAAATTGACAATAACAATAACAACAAAACTTTTTACAATCAATTTTTCAAAACGAACAATTCCTATGGAAGGCGTCATATTGTCGATCTAAGAACGGTATTCAATTCTCTTTCTCCTCTTCATTGTGAAGGTGATATTCTTTTTTATATTAATTGTCCACCTTAGAGTCCCTTCCACTCTATTTTTTTACGATTGCGAAAGTGTCAACAACATACTCTTGGAAGAACGTGCTCCTCTACAATATGTTGTTCCACGCATCTTATGAAAATATTACTTAAGAGGGGAGGCAGTGAGTTCCCCGTAGCTAAGCCTGAGTTTTCTTTGAAGAACGTTCCGCTGAAGAAGTAGGATTATACATATTCATAGGATTCAGACGTATGTCTGAAATGAGTCGCCAATTTATAAAATGACCGAATACGTTTCCGTTGTTCTCTGAACGCTTAGAAAAAGGGCATTCACTTCGAATGATACGATTTTGTCAGCTTCACTGGAGTTGACTTTAGTAGAGAAAGGCGAAACGGTTGAGAAACCTATGATTATTGCTGCCACCATCGAAGTCACTGAAGCACAGGACACAAATAAAGAAATCCGAAGAAATCCGCAGACACAGAGCACTTCGAATATCTTGGGTCGTGCAGAGGAAGAGCGGCTCTACCGCAGAGCAGAGAGGGTTACAAACCTTAGTAAGGAAGTTTAAAAGGGAGTCCTGGAGTTGGAAGACCTTCTAAACCGAATAGCACTATAGACGCAGGTCACCAAAGGCAGAGGAAGAACAACAGGCTAATTCATTCAATAACGCAGCAGTCGTCCCGATTTCTACTGCCAGCAAAAGGTTGGCCGGCAGCCCAATCAAAGGAGATCGGGATAAACGGAGGAACGACGAAGACAGGACGTCAAACGATCAAATCACGACAAGCTGCCAAAGCTGCCAAGAAAGCAGCTAAAAAAGCGGCCCGAAAGTTGAAAATCAATAAACCTCCACAGGAACCGAAATGCAATGAATCATCGCAGAAAACGCAAGAATCAAAGATTAAAAAGCAACGAAAACTTATTGGGCAGGCGCTGCTGGTTAAATCTACTGGTAGATCCTATGCGGTTGTCCTGCGAGAAATTAAGAGAGCGGTAAAACCGGAAGACATCCAAACTGCCAGCCAGCTATCACCAGTACATCGTTCTGGAGATCCATCACGGTGCTTCCTGAAGACCACGCGCTTGTTCTTCTGCGCTCCAGTAGAATACTGAGAAAGCGGAAACTGAAAAGTTTGTTGAAGTGCGTATGTTCGGGAGCCAAGGACCTGTGGCAAGAGATGTGGTTAAGTCAACTATGAGAATCATCACGTCTGCCTGCAGGTCTTCAATGTCTCACGAAGACCCCGGCACGGCAAGCCCCCAGTGTAATGGTGGTCACTTGAAATTATCGAAAACCCAACGGAGTGTCAAAAACTACGAGCACAGCGAGCTCGAAACTTAGAAGAGGCATGTATCCAATCAGCAGCTTACAAGTTAACTAGAAAATGCCTCCGCAGACTTATCAACAGCAGCAAGGCTAGCCGTTGGCAAAATCTTGTGGACGCCGTGAACATGAAGCCTGGGCTACTAAATAGTGATGCGGAAGCTCGATGTCCAAAGGTCGCCTCACTCATACGAGGCCGAAAAGATGAACGAAATTGTGCGGGCCTTTTTCCTTATCCATTCCGCCATCGTTGAAGCCGTTCACTATAAAACACCAATGGAAATCCCACTTTTCACGAAGATGAAATTGGAGAAAGCAGTCTTGTATATGAAGGCCAGAAAGGCTCCAGGACTAGATGGGATTCCAGCTGAGGTGCTACAAATGGTTTTTCCCTTTTGCCCTGACCTGCTACTCCGCATGTTCATCGCATGCCTGCGCGATGAGGTGTTCCCAGAGTGCTTGAAAGTGACTAGACTTGTGCTAATTACTGAATTCCCCCCAGTGTTCACGACTTTTAAAGTTTCTTTCCTGGTGATATGTTTGCTTTCTATGGACAAATACTTGATGGCTGATTCCACGTCTGTTACAATGGTAGATATTTGTCCCAAATTCCAATATTTAAGTCCTTGTTCAAAATTTCTACTTGTCCGTCCGTAAAGGAATCATATAACGAATTCACCACAAAGTCGCCGGTTTTGTCTACCCTAATTCTAGCTGTATTCTTCTGCTTGTTCAGTATGTTAGCGAGTTTTTTTTTTCAAAGTCTTCCTTTGTCTATCTTTCTCACATTCAAATGCCCTCTGTGTTTTATCTGGCCATTCTTCGGCTGTTGTCTTCATCCGTGTTGTTTGGTTTACCATCTAAAGGCTTACCAGCTTCCGTAATTCGATTCGGAAGATGAAGTGAATGTGGGGGATAAATGAAATCGAATGATGTTGCAGTAATTTAAACATTTATTATTAACAACTATCTTGGTTTCTTCGCTCAATCAGGACAACATGGACATTTAGCACTCTTCTGCACTACGTGCATCCTAAAACTAAACTAAACATTCTTTGTCACCCGATTCCACTGTCTGTGTCTTTTAAGAATTCATCTATTCGTTGTACAGTGTACCAGTCTCTTCTATCGACGTTAATACTAGTTAAGTTTTTGAAGTAAACACGATTAGAGTCTATTGAACTTGAACTGTAGAACTTAAAAAAAAAACAAACATGCACTCATCTTCCTCAATGTCTATTTAACTTATTCGTTAGTTTCCGGAAAAGGATCGAGAAGACACGGTCTTCTAACTGCTTGTTTTTACCAGCGATCGCTGATGATGCCTACTAGATCTTCGTAACATGTGAAAAGCCGCATGCATCGTTTTAGGGAGAATAGGTGAATTCTCTCTAGATACCCTAAAGCGAGTGATGCCAGGATTTAAGGAAAAATGGAACTGTATGGCGCACTACGCTCGGGCCATTCTTCTTATAAATAAGGGCATCATCGATCGCCTGTCCACGCAGAAGGGAGAGGAATCCATCTCTCAATATTTCTGCTGAAATAGGAATCTCCCTAACCTGCACGGACCGCTAGGTGTCACTTAAAAAGCCTAGTTCGAAATATTTTGGCAAACAGGCTCCGGGTGTGACGGGTTGCTCTATGGTTGATTGTCCAGTTGCTGTATGCCATTGGTACTCCGATGCACAGAACATAAATAGCCTTCACCTACAAACCACAAAGAAATCGTATAAGATTCAAGTTAAGAAATCGTTTTTAATTGTTTTTTCGAGAACGCCTCTATAAATATTTACGTCACTACATATCCACATCTATGCTGTAAGGGCAGCTCCTAGGGAGCTAAGGGAGATCCTACTAATAATGCTCGTGGTGCTTATCTTACAAGAAACGAAAAAATGTGTTGGTCTTTCTAAAATCAGTACAGAACAAAACAGTACCATTTCTCCCATGTAACTCTCAATGACCTCCAACTTGCCTTTCCTGCTGAACTACGAGACTGAAAAATTTAGAATTTAAAATCGTCCGCGAATATGACGCTGTTCCAAAAGACAAAGGTATTTTTGACGCTCTCCTTAGCAAAGCCAAGTTCACTCATTTGATTTTTGCTGCATATGAATTGCTTTTCTAAGCTATTCGACCATTGAAATTGAGGTAACGAAGCACACGAAGGTTAATGTCAGCACTACATGATTTAATTAGTTTTTGCCGTACCTCCGTAATTATTTTTTTAGCCGATAACTATAGGTTTACCTTGATTTTATGTGCAATAAATCGTTCGTCGACCGCATTAAAAAGTTTGTTTTTCAAAAGTCCGATCTTCACGACCGAAGCGTTGAATTATACTTTGCACTGTGACAGAAGACACATTAACTATTTGAGCAATTTTCCGCAGACTGACCGTTCTTGAAAAGCCTTATCACCAATTCTTGCTCCGCAACTGTTGTACGAAGACAACAATTTTTCAAATCTTTCAAAAATCGCTTCCCGAATTTTACTTGTTCAATATCACACTTAATATTGAAACGACTAGTTGTGAATTATTCACAAACGCATGAGCCAAAAAGTCCCGTAATACAGCGTGACACTTCCGAACCACATTGGACACAAGGATCTGCCTGGAAAAATTTGTGACCTGCGTTTTTGCTGCACAACGGGATTTTTTAGCCTTACGCGTGTCCGAATCTATTAGGTGTACAAATAATTTTTGAGGGGTTTCCAAAAGATGTATCGATCGCATCGAACTATCTTGGGACTTACATATTAATGTTAAAACGCCCCATTTTCCTCTCATAGTATGCGTCATTTCGTTGAAGTGTAAACAACACGCATTTTTTGTGTCCAAGTATGTCAACTTTTGTGCCAAGGAAACCACATTTGCAGGAAGCGCTGAAAGTGCATTTGAAAGACATCGATTGCTATGTGAACCATGTGAAGATCATACTCTATCAATCAAACAGTTTACATACCTAAACACCTAAACACATACAATACCGATTACATATCCTAAATTCACCCATACTTTGAGACTTCATGAGACAACGACCCTTTTCCACGGCAACAACATACTGCCGTCACAAATTTCATCTTCGAATTAACCGAAAGTTCGAATTCCATCCCACGCCCATGTGGCTACCTTGAAATTTACGTGAACGCGGTTCGGCAGTCTGCAGACATCTTCAGCTCATTCTGAAGTCTTTGTGGCGATCTGCGTCTTTTTATGGGTACAACTGTCATGTTTCGCACACCCCACTTAACATCAAGGCTGTGCTCATAAACAGCTGCATATCGCCCCAAGGAGTACAGAATGAGCTGAAAATGGTCATCGATAAACAAAAAGCCAGCTCTCACGGGTCCAAGTAACAAATTTTGGTCTGTGAAAACGGAATTTATTGGCTAAATTCGCCACAAACATATGGGTACCTTTCATTGATCATTAATAACAATTCACTATCATCCAGTAATTTTCTGTTTTATTTAACGTTGTGATATTCGTTCTTTCAGATCTTCCACATGGTCTGAAGACTAAACTACTCCAATAATTCCTCTTGCCAATCAATATATCATGAATTCAAGCACAGTGGAACCAATCTTTGTACAACTAATTTATTCATAGTATATTTTTCTCTATAACGAATTATTCCCAACTTCAACGTACTTTTTGACTTTGATATAACTAAGTTCATTGTCAATGTTACAACCGTTGAACCCTTCTATTCTCATGGATTTTCTACTATTATCTTGTACTATTTGAGGCCTTCATTTTAACGTAGTTGAATCGGAAGTCTTGGTATCAAAAATTCTTTAATCAAACAATCATATTGAACAATTTTTAATTAAAAGGGAAAATGTATGCATTTATTGTTAATTTATATATTTGCACTTTGTATCCGTGAACTTTTGCATACACAAACAAAAGCAAGAAAAAGATTAAGATTTTATATCGTGTTATAAAATCGTTGGGAACACTCTGCGATTTGCAACAAAGAACATGATCCATCCATTAAAAACAATTTGAAATTTTCTGAAATAAGTATAGATTATACACCGTCAAACTGACGAAACCAAATGATTACGTTGCGCTATTTTCTAAACGGATGTGATGAAAATCTCAATCATTTGCTAATAAAAATAAAAACAGTTTAACAAGCATGTAGGAGGACATTGCTTTCACATTTTACACATGGAAATGAGAATGAATACAATTAGAAAAAGTTGATCAGAGTTAAATATGCAGAAATTTTAAACCGCTTAGACGATTTATCAGATGCGATGAAATGATAAGTTCATACTCGTATTACTAAATTAAATAGCTCCTTCTAAATTCTATAACTTTAATCAGCAGAAACAACCTTGAAAATTTTCATTGTTTTCTAATTTCCAGCCATTGACTAACTCTATCCAAAGCATTAACCTTTAGCACTCGGTTATCGCCGCTGAGCTGACGCGGCACACCGGAACCTAGAGGCAAAATTGTATCATTAAAGTAGGAAGGACTATAATTTTTCCACACACGTTTTAGTAACTGGTATTTTGACCGACTTTGATTCTATTTTTTCTAGTGATATAAATCGCGATAAAACGAAAGTTGAAAGCTGACCAACCCAACGCTATTGAGCCTAAGATTGATTTAGGGTCCAAGGTTACTCTCGACAATGGTCCGTTACAAGGCAAATCTCTGCCAAACGGAAAGTTGCGAGATTGAAGTTTGGATTGGCTACAAAATCTGGTGGCATCCAAGGCAAGACCCGCTAAATTTGCCTGGCAGTCAATATCTTAAGGCTCCTATCATTTGTTTATTAGTTCGCATGTTAACGTTAGGTAGGCGGTCTGTCTACGCCCTGTCTAAATGTACTGACCACGGAGTGGAGAAAACAAGGATGCTGTCTGGTGAAAGGACTATGATGAATCTCATGGAACTTGCTCTCAAAGTTTCTTCGCGTTCATATCTCTAAAAAAACTTCCTCCGCGACACACGTTTGCCCAGTGCCGAGTAAATCACATCAATATTTTCCTAACCGTAAAATGTCAGGAAATAATAGTTATGAAAAGTGTGGATATTCGGAAAGTAACGATGAATTGGAACCTACGGTATACAAAAATATTTTGGTTGAAAGTGACAGAGATTAAAACAGCTATGGTGATACTGAGTGATAGTGACGATAGCGAGCCAATAGCTTATCGTAGAGGAAAAGTATGGCGTTTCGAATCCGCTAGTACTGCAAGATCCTCAATGGAAGCTAATGACAGTGTTTATATTAAGAAGGATTGGTACAAGCTTGGTAACGTAAATTTTTCCAACAGGTCAAAAGTGACAGGTTCGCAAATGTGTTCTAATTTTTGATACCGATTCTGTTCGTTAAATTCTTTTCCACAGATGAGCATGTTGATGAAATGTGAAGAGAAACAATAGGGTGTGTCCAAAAGTTTTTTCCATTTGGATTTTCTTCGCACTGGAAATCATACATCCTTGATCCCATTTCGGAAGCAGTTAGCATTTTCGAAATTTCGTTATTGCGACTTCAAACAGGAATCAGCGTGGAAGTTGCATTTTAATTTTCAAATAAAAGTGGTAAAATAAACATAGAAGCTGGTAACGTTCATATTAGGCATTGATTATATACGAGTTTGATTTTGAATACCGCGCAGCCGAGGTTCATCGAAAACGTTCATCTAAAAACGCGCTTAGAAAACAAGCATGCCAAAAGTACTTTCGCCACTTTTGCAATGGACAACGGCAGTTCAAAGATCAGTCACGGCCACGACAGCCCAACGAGGTGATAAATAATGTCTAGTGGGAGTTATACTAAGAGGTGATATGATGACCATCGCAGAAATATGGGACAGGTTACAGGTCCATATAAAAACCATAGACAGAAAAACCATGCTGTAAAATATTTGGTAAAGTTGAATGCTTGGATACCCCACGAACTTTCACATAAAAACACGGACAGAATAGCCTGCTAGCCAGAATTGTCCTGACGAATGGTTAACGAGGATGGAACGTAGGTCCTTTACAAAAACGTGAAACGGATAATTTGCAAAAGAGGTGAATCACCAGACCCTTTTCAAAAATTGACTTGCATCCACGTAAGATAAATAGAGAAATATTCCACGAAATAGAGAAGATTTCGTGGAATTCTCAACGAATCATTCATTGAGAGCTTCTTGATCAAAATCAAACGTTAAATGCGGACTTGCACTGTCAGCTATTTGCGAGCGTTCAACATGCGATGTGTGATAAGCTTTCTGCATAAAGGCCCAGATATAATACTGCGTGAGCGCGATGCGGTTCTCGCTCGTCGTCGCGCAACGCATTTAATTTACGACGCACGCGAGACGAGGAAGAGTAATGTTCATATGACATATTGCTGACGTTTATAAATAAAATTTGCTTGCAATTTTTTTTTTTGATTTTTTAAAAGTTTTGAATTTGGAATTTTCTTTCGTTTGGCAAATAATAGCCTCAACTCGGATGCACGAAATTTTCATTCAAAATTCATTAAGAATAACCTCAGTACTTAAAAAGTAATGAAGACATTTGAATTTCAAGTTTCATTTAAGCGCCACATAGCATCTGACAAACGTCAATGCACCTCGTTATGAGGAATTTTCGATTTTCCGAATATTTCCCGCCTCGCATCGACCCATCTCAATCATTGTACGATGTCGCATACAAATGCATCTTACGAAAACTGGTTGACATTTGCGCATTGTCAGAAAGAAAAATAACAGTAGCAGTCGCTGCGAACTTTTACCCCACCCACCATTTTCTCTCGATCTTGCCCCAACGGATTATGCCTGGTTTCGATCCCAGGACAACTACCTGTAGGGAAGGCAAAACAACACTGAAGAGTATCTTCGTACTTATGTACTCTTCGTAGGATTACGAGTAACATTTCTACAAGAGAGGGATACAATAACTTCCAGAATTTGGGGGACAAGTTAAAGACAATAATGGTGATTAAATATTAGATTAAATTTAAATAAATTGGTGGTGAAGAAAACCTTTTGGATAAACCCAATAATAACGACGCAAAATCCGTGTTTCCATCGAAAATCCTAAGCAACGACTCTTAATGACATACAGACATGACGTTGACAAAGAGGAATATCGGGCATTTTTTTAAGTCTTCCTAAATATGGGTACAATGCATCCAGCTCAGAAGAAACTGGGCAAGAATATCGGTCTATAAGACATAATTACAAAATCCCTTTCTTTTCGGAAGGAATTTACAAGGACTCGATTTTATCAATTATTTTGGATACTTCACTTAAAAACACATGACTCCAGCAACGCGGGTCTCAGCCCATGCAAACAACGGGTCGCCAATTTTTATTAACATCTAATTCCATTTGCAAACATTCCAGGAGAAAATATTTGTATTGACAAATCGATAGCTCTGTTTAAGGGGAAAATCTCTTTCATTACTTATAACCCTATTAAGCCAACGAAATGGTGGGATATACGAATTTATTCAATGGTGGACTCGAAAACAGGATTTATTTACACTATTGGGCCTTGTAATGGGAGTCTCAGGTCAGTAAATTTTGTTCATCCAGTTTACGTTACAAGGAGTTTGCTGCATTCGTTCATACCAGAAACAGCTGAATCGAATTATTGAGGCACAGGGCTACCAATCTTATCCGACAAATATTATACCAGTATATCTTTGGCGGAAGGGTTCATGAAATTGATATGTGAACTAACTGGTACAGTGAACATTATAAATGTTCAGAATTCTGTTCAATCAGAATTTACGGGAAGGGAAAGCAGTAAACATAAGGAAACCTTATGCAATTGTGAGCTACACTGCTTCTATGGATGGCGTTGATCCCGCCGATCAATACGTACATATGTATTGCTCTTTTAAGAAAGTTTTAGGAACCCTGGAATGTATCTTAGAGATTTCACACAACGAAAATTTTCAAAAAATATTTGTTATTTCTGTATACTATTTTGTTATATTCTTCTTCTTGTTAATGAAACATGACATTCCAAGGTAAACGAACGTTTTTTTAATGATAAGGCTGGGTCCTTAACCTTTTTCAAAGACATCACTACATCGTCACAACATTGCAAGTACTTTCGGAGTTACTTATACATGAACATCTGGAGTTCGAACATTGTAAATATCTGCGGAGCAGAGAAAATAGCAAAACTCAATAGGAACAACGCTAAAATCAATTACATATCACATTAAGCTGTAGCTTTTTGAAACTTCTTAATTCACGTGGTCAAAATGACACGGACTTGCTGAAGTTAATTGAAGTATTAAATATTGCTCAGAATCCAAGGAAGCAAACTGGACAAAATTACTTGGTCTTCGAGCGTGCTTTTAAATGTATTTTATTCAAAGTTAATATGTATATTCTCCTATTCTATTAAAACCAATCTATCACACGTGGTTCAACGAGAATGAGTAATGAATATTTAGCCTTCGGGTCAATTACCTAAACTATAATGCAAGTATTGTTTTAATAATGCTAGATAGATACTTTACATGATGTTTGCTGATCGTGAATAATCAATTAAATAAATAAATAGCTGCGTATCACATCAATCGTAAATATTGTGATTTGACTGGATGACATTTTATTATTAGTCTTTGTTTTTGAGTAGATTGTTATATTGTGAACGATTTGTAGCATATAATAAGTCATTTTGTTCATTTGTAGTCGTTGCGTGCATATAGTTTGTACACAGATAAAATACGATAACGGATAGAAATAGATACATCAACAGAAAAATTCTTTCCTTCTTCGAAACACTGTCAGGAGTTAGAAATTTTTGTTTCTGATTATAACGTTGGCAGCTTGCCAAATTTTCAACACAAGCTACTATGATAATAATTTCATTCAAATGATATCGGCGTGGTTGAAATTCTTTTTAATCGCGGCCTATACAACGCTTTGAGTGTGACAATGTCTGATGACATTTTTGAACCGTCCGATTTAAACCGTCCGCCATTCAAACCGTATTATTCAGAATCGAAAATTATGCTAGTATTATTTAAACTTTCAAAAAATTAGCATCTCGAGATTATATATTATACAGAAAATCTAAATGTGATTCTTGGAAACTGCACGAAGCTGGAAAGAATGTCATATCAGGTTTTTTTTCATGAATTTATCTTGCAATTTTGCAGATAGAGCTTGGCAAGAAAAAGCCGAAAGAGAATTATTTGAGACAGCTGAAAACAGAAAAGCTCGAATAATTCAACTCAGGCACATGTTGACAGTAACGGAGACCTTAGCACACGGGAGAAGAGACGATGCATTTCTATTGCGATTTTTGCGAGCTAAAAAATTCAATGTGGAGAAAGCATATAAAATGGTTTGTTTGACTATTTTCAATCAACAACACTTTCAATTTGCTTATTCCAACATTTTCAGACGGTCAAATATTTTTCAATGAAACAGCAATCATCGGAATTATTTAAAGTATCGCCGATAAGCCAGCTGCAAGAGCTTCTCAAAATGCAAATACAATGGATGCTACCGAACCGTGATTCAAACGGCACGCAAGTTTTTATATTTAGAGTTGGTATGTTGGATTCTTGATTGGCTTAAGGAGATTTAAAATTGTGATTCATTGCCAGAAAAATGTGATCCATACAAATGCCCAGTCGAATCTGTGTTTAGATCAAATGTTTTGTCATTGGAACATGCAGTTCGGGATCCTGAAACACAAATTGGTGGAATTACCGTATTACTAGACATGGCTGGAGCCGGCCTAGGTCATGCGAAGTAGGTTTAAGTTGCTCACTAAATTCACTACAAGGAATTAGAGAAACAAATCTAGACTCAGTAACATATGCGTTAAGCTGTACCTTTATGAAACTTTTTACTTTACAGATTTCTTGCTCCCACTCTGTCCCGCAAAACGGTGGAAGTCATCCAAGAAGCATTTCCCCTAAGATTCAAAGCCTTTCACATACTCAATCAGCCATTTTACTTCGATGCAATATTAGCTGTGTTAAAGCCGTTCTTGAAGGATAAAATTCGCAAACGAGTATGCATGTTAACATTAATTTATAAGTGACTTCAACCCTAATTTTCTTTCTTATAGATATACTTGCATGGCAGTAATTTGGAATCGTTGCATAAACACATTTCAAAAGATATTTTACCAATTGAATATGGTGGCAACCAGGCATCATTTGATAACAGCTACTGGCGAAAATCAATTCTTAATGATGCAGAATATTTTCATTACTTGGAATGGTACAAAAATGGCATTTGGGATGATGCCGACGATGATCTTCATAGTTTATTCAGCGATTGCTCGGATTGTAGCAGCCTTACTGCAAATAATTTGAACAAACCTTTCATAGATGTGGTGACGGCAAGCGATTGATCTACACATTTAATTCATTTCCATAGATTTAAATTGAATAGTTTGCTTGCAACCTCGGTGAGAATGAAATCTAATTAAATCCTCAGCCGATATGCATAGATTTTTTGGTCCGTGCAGTCTTTTTTGAAATTGATGACTAAAACCCTACAGTGGTTTGCAATTATACGTCTAGCACTCAAATTTTGTGTCTGAAACGATACAAATAATTTTGTTAGACTATTTGAATTGGATGTCATTTTTGTGGTCCAGCCCCATTAATGGGCAATATTTATAATTAAAAGAAAATTATCGAGCGAAAACCAAACAGGTAGACGATTTCATTGACAATATCTGCTTTGAAATCTTTTGAAATCTGTAAATCTGAAATCTTTTGATACGAGACACGTATATTTAATTATAAGTAATATAATCTTTGGGTAAGCAAATGTAAACGGCTCCTAGAAAACTACAGTGCTAAATAAATTGGCTTTCCATTTGATTCCTGTACTTTACGGTCATATTTTTTTATTATTTGTATTTGTACCTATTATACGAGTGTATGAGGTATACCATATTTATAAACTACAGTCATATACATATAACTCATTAGGATATAAACTGCATTAGAATGATATGATTACCTTTAAGAAAACATGAATTGAATTTTAATTTAAAAACAAATAAAAAACACTGCTTAAGCTGTGTTCATAAGATTCTCAGCGAGCGTGGATCGCTTGTCTGAAGTTATTTCAAACGATAAAAAAAAGTTTTAATAAATAGGAGCTTGTCTTCATTATGCATTTATTACATTAACATTAGCGTTTGTCTATTTCGTATGTAGACTTTTCGCATGGCTCGGCCTGTTTTTATAAATAACTGATCGATTAACAATTCTTGTAAGAACTTCAAAAGTCAACAACCGTATCCATTCGCATGATAAAATTTTGTAATTATTGAGTTTTGCCATTGAAACACAATTATTCATGCTTCCAACATACACTGGAATACACATATGGCACTCTTAGCACAATATTAGTAGCAATCAAAGTTCAGAAATTAATTTATAATTATCAAAACTATTTAAAGTCGAAGATCGGAATCTTTAAGAATACTTGAGGTTCAATATGTGTGGGCAAATATTGAATATACTGCCACATTAATTATCTAATTGTAGAATTTGAAACATTAATTGTGTCAAACAATACAGACAAGATCCGTTCAATAAATGAAGTAAATTTAAATTTGAAAGTGCTGTCTATTTTATATAAAATTAGTTAATATATATGTTATCATGATATAAAGGATGTCCGGGCGTATCTCATTGATATACAGCTTTCGACACGATACGGTTGGAGGGATTACCTTTAACCCCATATAAAACTTTAAACTTTACAATAAGGCTTGTAACCATGATGTTTAATATCTTCTTGAAAAATGTTTATAATATAAAATAATGATTATGATTACGGGGGATAGAAGAAGGAGAGGCAAGTTGACGGGTGGAAAGAGAAAGCACCCTCACTCAATAGCAGGAAGGTTTGACGAGACAAGAGGAATGTGTGCCGTATTAATGAATGAATGGTGTCCCATCCCAACTAAAAGCAGGACAAGACTGATTACTACCTGGCACAGCTTCTAAGGCTGACACGGGTTTTTTCAGACCTACATTCACAAATTGGGAAACTCACGGTCTGTTACTTTCAGTGTTGTCCGGTGGTTGCGAATCATACCAGCCACACCTTCACATGTGAAAGGTGGGTGAAACATCGTTTACTTTTTCTGCAGTGCATAGGTGAGCTCTCTCTAGATCCCTTGGTGGAAAAGATGCTAGACATTTGTTATACAAATGGATAGCAAGGATTGCTTACGAGCGAAGAAGCAAGAGGCCCTCGCCCCGCACCATGGTTCAACCCTGCTGAAAGAGGGATTTCTCAAAGCTAAAGTCACAGCCAGGCGAGTAACAAGAGGCCCAGCGTATTGTCCCAAACAGTTCTAGACTAGGTTCTCGGTAAGAAAGGCAAGGTGTTTAGTAGGTTGGTCAGTTGTGCCATTACAAGTGTCTTCACCTCCCAACCAAAGAGAAAAAAATATTATTATTAAGAAAGAAAAGTTTGTCTATAATTTGGTTCAGTAATTTTTGAGACGACATTGACGTTAGCATGTTGAAAACGCGATCAATAGAGGAATTAGCTGATGATTTGTCTGTTTCTTAGGCAGACAGATAATGAAAGTCGCAGCACAGATTAACGAATTAATCATATTTCAAAAGAAATTGCAGTTGGCTAATTAAGGGGAGGGCCTACCGAAGGAGGCTTATCGATTCGAAAATCAGATCGATTTCTGATACATCTAAGAATGTGTCTCTGAATTTTCAGACCTCAATTTTTGTCTATATAAAATACAGACAATATTTTCGAAGTTAACGAACGTCGGGCAGCTGCAGCTGCTCAACACAGCGCGCGCTCCTTTCTTTTCTCGACTTAATCCAGATTAGTATTCCTGTTTCAGATACACCGGAAGAAGTCCAATGGGCTTTTCGAAAAAGATTTGAAATTTACATAGGGCACGTGTCAAGCTATAATATGGGTATGTATATTTCATGCCTGTGTACCCGCTTCTAAGCCGCTATTTTTAGTTCGAGTCTTGTCCAGTTTACATCGCTACGAGATCTCGGGCAGTTATCCTAAAGGTGAAAAAGAAATGGTGAAAGGTGAATCCTAGAAATGGCGGCTAGGAGGCAACTTGTCATCATGAACGTTGGGAACACACCAACTTTTCGACGGGGAGGCTGCTTGGGAACTATTCCGGATGTGACATTTGCTTCGGAGTCCTTAGTGCCTAGGATGCACAGATGGAGAGTACTGGAGGACTACTCGGCGAGTGATCATCAGTACATTGCTTTCGCAATTGGCAACTGTGCTACTCGACGCGTAGCAACCCAACCTTCAACTGTAGGTTGGAATATATCTAAAATAGATGTCGACGCGTTCGCCGCAGCTCTTATGAGAGGTGAAACTATGACGGTAACGGGAGGAGCCTCAGCTGAAAACATGGTGAACTCCACCATGAGGCTCATCAAGAATGCGTGCGACTGCTCTATGCCCAGGCGACGGCCTCGACACAATAAGCCTGCTGTGTACTGGTGGTCGGCAGAAATCGCCGAAAAGCGGAGAGAATGTCACAAACTCCGACGCGAATTTCAACGTTTAAGAAATCGAGACGAGTCACACCCCCGAACGCTGGCATACAGGTCGGCTAGAAAAGTTCTCCGTAGGTTAATTATCGAAAGCAAGGCTCGCTGCTGGCGCAACCTAGTTGTGGACATCGACAGAGACCCGTGGGGGCTGGGTTACAAGCTTGCCATGCGGAAACTAGGAGCTGCAAGGAGGCCCTGTGTCCTTGAAACGGAAAAAATGGACCAGATTGTTAGAGCGCTCTTCCCTATGCATCCTATTCGTCCCGATGATGCAGATATTGAATGTCTCGGAGAATGCCCGCTTTTTACCGCCATCGAACTGGATAATGCGGTAAAAGCTTTAAAATCAAAAAAGGCCCCAGGACCAGACGGTATACCAGCAGAAGTGATACAGCTTGCACATCAACTTTGTCCTGAAAAGCTGCTCACCACTTTCAATGCCTGTTTGCGGCAGGGCGTGTTTCCAAATTCCTGGAAAGAGGCGAGGCTCGTGCTGATCCACAAGGGGAAGGGGAACGCGGAGCAACCATCTGCATATCGGCCCCTATGTATGCTGAATGCCGCTGGGAAGGTACTCGAGAGGCTCATTAGAGAAAGACTTGGAGAAGCCATTCGAAATGCCGGGGATCTGTCTCCTCGGCAGTACGGCTTCAGGGCTGGTCGATCCACAATTGGTGCAATAGCAGAGGTAGTGAGCGCGGTCCAGCAGGCAGAAGCCCACAATCATTACTCGAGACGAATAGTACTGCTCATAACTCTAGATGTGAGAAATGCCTTCAACTCTGCTAGGTGGACAGATATTGTTGGTGCTCTGGAATATTTCAGGGTGCCGAGGTACCTGATGCAGATATTGAAAGACTACCTCAAAAATCGGAAACTCATCTATGAATCGTTGGGAGGCCGGCGAAGAATTGATTTGACATCAGGGGTCGCGCAAGGTTCCGTTCTGGGCCCGGACCTCTGGAATGTCTCGTACGATGAGCTTTTGAGACTTCATTTACCGGAGGAGTCGCGCCTGGTTGGCTACGCAGATGACGTAGCAGTACTAGTCGCCGGACATACTGTCGGACAGACGCATCTCAAACTGGATGCGGTAATACGCCGAGTGAGCGAGTGGATGAGAGACCGTGGGCTTAGCCTAGCGCTGGAAAAGACCGAGGTTGTCGTCCTCACAAAGAAGCGAATCCCTCGTGTTATGCCGGTTCGTGTAGGGGGAATGATCATCGAGTCGAAAGAATCAATCAGATACCTTGGCTTGATGATTGATTCGAAGATGAGTTTTTTCGAGCAGGTTCGAGCGTCAGCAGATAAGGCCTCCGCGCGGGTATCGGCGCTAAACCGCATTATGGCCAACACGCAGGGGCCAACCTCGAGCAAAAGACGTCTACTGATGAGTGTAATGGAGTCAGTGCTCTTGTATGGCTCCGAGGTTTGGGCTGATGCTCTTAATAAAGAGACGTACCGAAGGCGTCTGGCACAGGTGCAGAGGCAAGGAGCTTTACGGATAGCCGCTGCATACCGCACTGTCTCTGAACCTGCAGTGCTGGTAATCTCGAGGGTGGTTCCAATTAAATTACTTGCTGACGAACGGAAACGTGTATACTCACGTAGGGGGGAGTCGGCGAGAGAAACCGTCAGCCGAGAGGAACGGAGAAGAACCCTTATCTTATGGCAGCAAACATGGGAAAACGAAACGCGAGGCAGATGGACCGCACGGCTGATAAGTGACTTGGGGCCGTGGTTCTACAGAATGCATGGTGAGACTGATTATTATCTGACGCAACTACTCAGTGGTCACGGGTATTTTCAGTCTTACCTGTATAAAATGGGAAAAACACCATCCCCAACTTGCGTGTTCTGCCCGGGGATGACGGATGACGCATGCCACACGTTCTTTACGTGTAATAGATTTACAAGACTCCGTTCGCATCTCTCGGAGAAAATTGGCGTAATTTCCCCAGAAAATCTAACGGGAAAAATGATGAAATCAAAGGACAATTGGAACTGTGTGTCACATTACGTACGGACAGTACTCATTATAAAGAAGGACATAATGGATCGCTTGGCGAGGGAGGGAACATCTCTGTAACGCAATATTATAGTTACTAATTGCAATTCCTTCCTATCCATCCGTGAAGAGAGATTTCCCTTAGCCTGAAGACATCGCTAAGCGATGATTAATGAGGCCTAGTCCGAAGTAATGTGACAAACAGTTCCAGGCTAGGTTCTCGGTGTGACAGGGGAGGTGTTTAGTCGGTAGTCCGGTAGCGGGGGAGTCCGACACTCAGGGCGTAAATAGCCTTCACCTCCCAAACAAAAAAAAAAAAAAAAGGTGAAAAATGGGTCAGTGATCGTGCTGCGAAGCCACGAAAACGCAGATTCCATGGTTATCAATTCCTTAGCATAGAAAGTGAAGTAGTGAAAAAGTGAAAGTCAATACAAGCAGTAATGCAAGAAAATTGGCCAGTGCGAGTACCGATGATGTAATTGTAAATTCAGGCCACTGTTACAAGAAAATTGTTTTCCGACAGGGTTTCTTGAAATTTCTAGTATAGTTTTGTGCAAAACTTGTAAGAAAGACATAAAATTTGAAGAAAGAGGTCACGCAGGCTTGGGATTGAAAATTATGTTGAAATTTTTGTGTGATCGGCGAGAAATCAAATCAGGACCTACAATACACTGTGGTTACGAGATAAATAGACGAATCGTCTTTGTGATGAGGCTTGTTGGTGTTGGCCGACAAGGCCGATAGCATGGCATAATAAAGTAGTGAAGCATATATCCTCAGCCTCTAGATCAATGTGTCTGTAAAAAAAGTTGTCAAAGAAGAGCAAGAGAAAAATGTACAAAATAAGCGACCAACAGATAGTTTAAAAGTGTGTGGTAACGGATCGTAGAAGAAACGGGGTTTCACTTCCTTGTTCGATCTAACAACGCTGATTATTACACTGATTACCCCGGCATAGTAGTCGATCTCATCGTTAAAAGTGGGTACTGTCAATTATTTACTCAAATGACAAATCAATTAGACACTGATGACTTTGCCGAATGGTATGAACATCATGGAGAATCATGCTTTTCAAACCACGACGGATCAGCGGAAAAAATGGAGGTGGATTCAATCTTTCAGATGTTTTCAAGACCAATTGAAAAATTCGGAGTAATGTACAGGAATTATGTCGGCGACGGCGATTCTAAAACTTTTGCTGGTATTCTCAATGTGAATCCGTATGAAAAAGAGTGCCCTGTTAGTAAAAAAACCGATGGGTAATCAACTCCGAAATAAAAGGAAGGGACAGAAACTCAGAATTAAAAACCGCTTGACGGAGACTATTGTTGAAAAATTAACCATTTATTATGGTTCCGATAAATCTCCTCGCCACGAGAATTGTCCAGTAGACGGCGAAAGCTAGTGTGAATGGTGCAAAGCTAAAGCCACGAATTCTCTTGCATCTTTCAAGCATCCTGCTCGATTGATTGACCAAAATATAGAGAAGCACATACGTCCAATTTACGGAAAGCTCTCAAACGATGCCCTTTTGATGCAATACTTAGGTGGACCAACGCAAAATGCAAACAAACCCTTCAACTCCACTGTCTGGCACATGTGCCCGAAACATCTGCATTCTGGCCAGAAAATCATTGAAATTGCTGCTCACTTGGCTGCAAGAATTTTCAACGAAGGCCTTTCTGCAGTATTAGGTAGTATGCAGCTGCTTGAGTTACAAATCGGCCAGAAATGCAAAAATTTTGCTGATAATGTCGACTCAGAACGCGTCAAGAGGCAGGCAGACTGTACGGCCTGCAGACTTCAACGATTGCAAAAAAAAAATGAGTATTTCGAGCAAGAGGAAGGGTTACTTTATGGTGCACGAATAGATGATTAGCGTATTGTTATTGTAAGTAATCAAGAATTACCTTTTTTTTCTGATGTTAAACTTTAAAACGCATTTTCTCGAGTTTTTGTTTTTTGATTTTTTCGAATTGGCAGGAGAAATTCCAAAAAAGTTGACCACCTGTTATAACATACCAAAGCTTTAAAGAAACTCGGCTGTATTCGTTGATCCACGTTGAATCATCAAATAACCTCGCCCTTCCGGATAAGACAATTGGCACTTGAAATAGCGCAAGTCAAATCTTTCTTATTAGTGAAGCAAGTTCATGGATGATGCGAAGTCAGTGTAAGCGATCCGATCATTTCGCTTTCAAAAATCTAGATTTTAAAGACTTCGAATAAGTTCGCAATGTACCCGTATTCGACTCCAATTTTCCAGATGAATTAGTATTCGTACGCAAAACTTGTTTGAGATAGGAAACAAAGACAAATGTACGGGGTAAATCTTAAATTTTCATACACATTCATACACTCATACGACTCACATATGCCATGACACCGAAAAAATAATTCTCTCATACGTTTAAGCTTTCATAGCTGGTGATCGCTGTCTCTCCAGTCACCTACATCGTTTAATGTTCAAGCTCTCTATCTTGCAAAGCTCGCTTCATTTCCTAAATGAGTTATTCTCGCATTTCTTTCTCTCATGCCCTTCGAAAGTGTAAAGGCTTTTTCATGGTTTCACTATGGTGGTTACGCTCAGGAAGTATGCCCAGGATATAATATGATTTATGCCACATGCAAAGTCAATATGATGAATAGTATATTCGCTATGGTGTAGTATGTTATGTGGGCTTAAGTACTTCGGAACATGTAAGATGCGCTAAAAATCCGCCATCTGTCGTTCGAGTGCTAGAAAATTAGTCTAAGTATGATTTCAGTGCGAAATTTTTGTAGAAGCGGCAGTCAAGTTGTAATTTCAATGAGATTTAATACAAAATCACAGCATAAAGTTTGTTTCAATTAACATTACAAAATAGAATTTTCTGAACTGATCTATTGGAAACGGTTAAAAAACAGAAACGTGTAGAGCAGTTCATGAAAATTGTAATTTTTTCCTCATTATTTCCTATCCTTATATTACCTCGCTATAAAAATTATTAAGGACTTTAAAATCAAATTTAAATTTCTAAATAAGCTGGCTTTTAACTAGGACTAGTGCAAGCAGATACCAAAAAAACTAAACAGCAGCCATCAAGCTGGTAGTCCCAATCGATGCGTTAGAGTTTGCACCTGATTAGGATCATGAAGTCTTTCAAGTCGATCAGACAAACAAATTTAATCGATAAGTTTCGCATTTCCGAGGCTTCAGTAAGTTAGCTTAGCAAAAGGTGTAAGTCAGTAACAATTTGTGAGAATGAAAAACGATCAATTTAAAAAAAAAGCTTGATAAAATGTTAACTCGTTAAGCCATCCGCACACCCAAATGGAATACGCCATACATTTACAACAGACAACAAATGATTTACAACCATTACGAAAATATATATGTCTACCCTTTGCCCCTGAGATTTTCGCCCTCATATCATTATTTGTCCAAGTGTAATTATACATTTGTCTACCATTTCAGAACGTATCTATGGGTCCTTTAGATATTTTTGGAGATGGCACCTGTGGGTTCGCTCTGGAAAGTGAGAACTATTAGCAGACCAAAGTGTTTTAGGCATTTAGGCAACAACATTCGTTGTATTTAGGACTCGTGGTCTCTTTTCATGGCGATGAGGTTTTAGATTGGGTAAGAGCATACAATGAGATGAATTATTCAGGTATCTCGTTAAAATTATATTACATACTTGATTTTCAAGATATTCTGTAGAGATTAGTTGAGAGAAAAGGGACACAATATGTGAAAAGAAGAAATAAAGAGTGCTGGTTACATGCAAAAATATTGTAATCGACGTAAAAAATAACAGTTTCGATTATATAAGGTACACTGAATCATGTACTAGTCAAAATTCTCATTTTTTGTGGAGCAGATGCCGAGCTCCGATCTCGATTGTTGCAGTTACATTTATATGTGTTTATAGATACCTCCGATCAAATATAAAGACCGAGTATAATTTCAATCAGAACACCTTTTCGAGTACCTCTGGTACACTCCTGGGGACTCGTCAACGCTTAAAGGCGTAAGAGCTCTAATGAGCTACTGCGTAACGCGCAGATATTACACAAGTGCAAGGCATATCAACAAGGAAACCCAATACGTTGAATGAGAAACAGGAGAAGAAAATTATTGGAAATACCATTAAAAACTGAATTCCTATCGGTCATCACCTCTCCGATTTGTCCTACGTTGTGTAAGATCTTGATTTTCACCAAAATATTTTACGAACCCAAAAGGTTCTGAGTCTATTATATACTCAACTCTTATCTAGAAAACTTAAAAATAAGATTTTCTATATATTCTGAAACCCAAATTTTACGTCTTCAGTTTTAAAGGAATTTTCCAGCTTATATTTTTTTCAATATAAAATAAAACGCTTGCAAACTGTCAAAATGTAGCTTATTCGTAGTTTTGAAATAATCGTCAAGAAATGCTGATTTTTTCGAACTTCTTATTTTATATTAATATTTCTCGCATATAGTTCATATTTTTACTCAGCAATTTACAGGAGGGACCGGAAAAAGATTAAGCAACAAATTTTTGGAATAAATTGATGTGTCGCTTTGTAAGGAGAAATCAAAAGTTCCAAGGAATTAATAAGCTAACAAACGTATTCCAAACAACGAGCTGTAGGCGACAACTCCGAAAGGAAGAGGCCGGAAAATTAAGGGAATTCAAAAATGTTCAGCTTGATATATTCACCTAACTGCGTAAGACGTGCAGCTCCTTATTGTTTTGAGGTAAATAATTTACGGCTCTTAGTTTTAAAATCTTCAAATTTTGTAACATTTCGAACGAGATGCTAGTGAAAATGTCTTAATGATAATACTTGTAGCAATAAATGGAATGAATAGGTGTTAAAAGGATTTTCAACTTCAGACATACTTGAAGAATGTTAGGAATGTTGATACTGTTATGAAAGTTAATAAATTGCAAACTTCAATATCATTCAATAATTATGATAAAAGTCTATGAAAACTTGTATTAAATGAAAATTTATAATTTTTCTTTGATAAGGCGCTATCAACTACAATTGTCTCCTTTCACTCTTTTTCTCTGAAGTTTTCTAAATTTCCACAAATTGGTTAGTGTGGGGAAAATTTTTTTAGAGTAATTTCATTAAAAATAAATTGAGTAAAGTACTAAAATTTTATTAAATAACTAATTTAAAATCTAAAAAAAAAAAAAAAGAATGTGATTATGCCTGAGCCATACACTAAATGGAGTCACAAACATAAAATCATTCACAATATACCCACTTTCAGTGGCTACTTTTGTATTGGTGATGCACACCACTTTGCTTGGTGATTCCAATAACTCACCCTTCCGTATGTATTCAATCTCAAAATTCACTCATTTGATCTAGTATGTTGGCTAGTGAGGATTTTTTTCTAAATATTTTCGCTAATCTGCCTTTTTTTTATCTAATCTGGACAGGTTATTGCCATAATTTTTTTTTAGATTACCATCCCCATCTTTCACCAATCCATTACTTTTGGTAATCGATCTCTACATTTAGTATTGTGATTACTAAAACTAGAGATTGAGGTTCCTCATCTCTGCTCCTGCCCTTGCAATATTAAACGTACCCCTGATTGTAAACTAGTTTTCTCTTCACTTCAGTTTAGTGAAACTAAGATTTGTTCCACTGTAAGAGTTAAAAGGACAAGTATTTCTTGGCAACAGAATTGCAGGACAAGTACTTCTTCGTCTGAAACCATGACAGATTTCGACTTATTGATAACATTTCGCTTGTTTTTGATCAAGTGTTTGCTAACCTTAAAATGAGGCTGCATCCATACCTGCAGTAGCTCCTCAGCAATATTTTACGTGAGGTTATAAATACCTGTAATTATTCCTTACTTTATTATTCCTTAATGATTCGATTCCCATGGTCTTCTCTTATATAATAGACTTAAGTTATAAGACTCGCCATTCTATTTCCTGTTGAGTACGGCTGAAATGTTTTTACTATTTCTGCAGGTCTCCGTCTTATTCTTTGTTTTTCTTCGTTTTTGTTGCATCTTATTTCAGTTCAACAGTCACATGTATGTTCTTGTTGAATGCATATTCCAAGGTTTTGTTGGTGATGTTTAATTGTTTTTGTCGGAAAGCTTTTGATGACTTTTTGGAACAAGTTTTTCATTTCTTCTCGATAAGCGTTCAATTTGTATTTATATTTGTCTTTATGCGTTGCAGAAAATGTTGAACCTTTTAAAATTATTCGTAACACCATTTCATTTAGTTTTCATAAAAGGAGTTGAAAATAAATCCTATGAATAACTTTGCACATTTTAATTTTTATTTATATGACAAATTACGAAAATTAGATAAAAATAACTTACATCTATGAACTGAAACAGTTATTCGTTAAGGAGGTTGCTTTTAAACTTATCGAAATTGTAGAAACCAGCTCGAACTTGCCGTCCGCCAAAGAAGCGACCATTCAAATCAACCACCGCTGTAAAATCATGAACAGTAATTTGCATAAGAAAATAAAAACAATTTCATTTATAAACCTTTTATGGCACTTTCAATTCGTTTGAATTCAACAAATATTCGAACTGCTTCTTCGGCAACCACGCCGGACAATTCATATATAACACACGTTATGACTTCACCATATTTTGTATTGCATTCGTCTTTGACTTCAGGTTCCAGCTCACTGTCGACATCACCAGGGCCTACCATGTTCTAAACAAATAGTTGTTAATATGTCGAAATGCGTACTTATATAACAACTAAATTTATATTGGATTGTCTGAAATAGGAAAGAATACTTACTCTTAGCAGCACCACTTTGCTTGGTGACTTCATTATTTCTGTTATCGTTGGCTCGGTTTTTGGTGGAGCCTCAACAGGACCAGGTGGAGGTTGGATAGGAGGACTTGGAATTGCAGGTGGTGGCATGATCAATTCTTTTTCGTGAATGATACGACCTCCACGTTTTGATGTTTTTTCTACCTGAAGTGCCATTGACATTCCTTGTTCCTGTTTGCCAAGACCTTGTCCGTCCTTGAATCCATATTTGGCCATAATTTTTGCTGCTACTGAGTTCGCTCCGTATGGTATTGTCACTACGCTGGAACTGATATAAAATTTCTTGTTGCAGGTAAACGGTAATGTATGTATAATGTATAAAAATAACTAATGTTGAAAATGTAAAATAAAAGCAAAATCGAAGCTAAGTATGGCGAACGTTGTTTGTCGATTAAACGGAAAATAATTCTTCACGTGATTATTTTATTAGTAATTAATGCTTGTGTCTTATATTTATCAAAGTGAACAACAGGAAATCATGCTGCATTGACGGTGTTAAGGACGTTTCGTGCCCGATAAGCTTTCGCCGAATCAGCTTGCTATCTATCATCAGGCGTGATAACCAAGACGAGCTGCGAAAAAGAATTCGGTAACTGATTTACTTCGTCCGACAACCACTGTGTAGAATGAGAGTGGACAACTTATCGGTGACCTTATTGGAGAGAAAAGGAAATCCTGGAATCTTTTTTGCAGCAACATTGAGGGAGGAAGCGAGACGTCTAGGCTAATCAGGGCTCTGAAAAGAGAACCACATGTGGACACGATGCTTCAAACAGAGTTCGGATCGTGGACAACAAATATCATAGAACGTCTCAAGCTCCTACTAAACCAACACTTTCCGGGCTCAACGGATGAAGAGACAGAACAAGTAAATAACGTGACTCCTTACTGTGCCCCACCCCTAAAAGAAATGGTAAACGAAGAAAAGGTCCTATGGGCTATTAATACCTTCGAACCTTACAAATCACCAGCAACCGACAAAGATCATGCTTATGAAAGCAGATATCATGATAATACCGATTTTAGTGAAAATATATAGAGCTTCCATATTCAAAAGCTATATTTTTTTGGACTGGAGAGAAACTAAAGTAGTTTTTATACCGAAGCCGGCACAAACCAGCCACTACAAAGCAATGGACTACCGACCTATCAGCTTAGTATTTCACGTTGTTTAGTAAACAACGTGAAATACTTAGGAGTAACCTCGGATAGTAAGCTAACTTGGACTCCACACATAGGAACAGTCAGACGGAGAGCTACAGCGGTGCTCTTCACAATGAAACGACTAGTGGGGAAAACCTGAGGATTTTATTACAAAAGTATTACAAAAGAAAACCATTGCAAAAGAGCTGGATCCAGAAGATCCAGCGAATGGCCTGCCTTGGTATCAC
This sequence comes from Stratiomys singularior, assembly GCA_954870665.1. Taxonomy (NCBI): domain Eukaryota; kingdom Metazoa; phylum Arthropoda; class Insecta; order Diptera; family Stratiomyidae; genus Stratiomys; species Stratiomys singularior. The sequence goes on along the minus strand of OX940879.1, from coordinate 83,283,078 downwards.
AGGTGCCATTAGGACTACGCCAACTGCTGCAATGAAGATAATGCTCAATCTCATGCCACTCGACAAACTCATCTTCAGAGAGGCATCACTCGCAAGCATCAGATTAAAATCCACATATGGGTTATTTAACCACCCACAAACGAGGCACGTATGCATTTAGGAAAAATTGGAGAGAATAGCCCCGTCAAGTAAATCGAACCGTAAATGTCCAACCGAAAGTGGACACAACGATTCCATACAAGATCAGCATACCGACCAGAGAAGCGTGGGAAACGGAGCAGGATTTCATATCTGGAAGTGAAATTATGATCTACAGCGATAGTTTCAAAACGGATGAGGGAAGCGGCGTCGGAATCTTTTTCCCAGATCACCCGCAACTCAACCGAAGTTATAAACTGGAGAGCCACACCACAGTTTTCCAGTCGGAAGTGTTTCCAATAAAAGCGGCTATAGAAGCGGCAACAAACAACCTTGATGGAAGTATTCAAATACTCTCGGACAGTAAGTCGACACTGCAGGCGCTTGCCTCTAACCGCGTAGTTTCACAACTGGTGCAGGATTGTAGGCAGGCTCTCAAAGTTGCAACAACCCGAGTAAATGTAAAACTGAAATGGGTTTCTGGACACAGCAGTGTAGAGGGAAACGAAAGAGCGGATGAGCTAGCGAGAGCTGCATCAGCCGACCGAAATGCCACTAGAATCGACACAATTAAAGTGCGACTAGCAACGGTTAAAAGGGAACTAGACGAAATCCTCGGGAAAGAGACGGATACGGCTTGGAATGACAGTAAGCTTTTATTTGCAGCTCTTTGGCCTCACCCTAATAAAACTAGGACAAAACAACTCCTGGGGAAAAACAGAAATTGCGTTAGAACATTGGTGGCAGTATTAACGGGCCATAATCTTCTAGGTCAACACGCCAAACGAATAGGAATCAGAAGGAATGACACCCACCGAGCTTGCGGCGAGGAAGAAACGAAGAAAGTACAGAGCACTTCCTCCTGGATAGCCCGAGCCTGGCCAACAAACGCCTTATTTGGCTGAGGTATACTGGCGTAACGGAATTGGAACACTTGGCGACCACCGAACTGGGAAAACTCCTTGACTTCTGTGGCATGACAGGATTGACCATCTGTAAATAATAGTTCTATACGTGGGGAAGGGCCGATTCTGGCCTATGCTAATTTCCATCAAGTGGACCTCAGTACAAACAATAAAAATAAAATGGAAGTAGTCTGATATTTACTTTCATAGCTTGAGAGTCGTCCTGAGTTTGTAGTCAGTCCTCAACGTAACCTAATGTTTCCATTATCGGTCGAACGATACCATTACCTCATCGTCTGCCGGTGGAACAAATGAGCGCAGGTTCTCTGTGAATACTTTGCTGGTCCTAACGGAGCCACTTCCTGCTGGCTTCATATATTTGAACTCTTCCACCAACCATCTTGCTAGCTTCTGAGCTTTGTGGCAAATATTATCTCTCACATTTCGGTTCCCTCCTAGTGACCTTCGGGAAACATTTAATTCTTTGTAGCGTGGAGTTGGAGACCCTTACTTTCGACAACTCCCCGATTAGCGGCTCGCAGCTTTTAATCACACGTTCATCTCTTTTTATTGATTCCTCCAACGGGTCTCGACAGTTTTTAAGGAAATTGTCGTTGTTTAGCTTATCTGCAACTGTTTCTTCGTATTTTTCTTTGTCCATTATGACGGCTGAGTTCCCTTTGTCGGCTTTGATGTAATAACCCGGTTTTTTCCTTAGTTCCCTCACTATGCGATCTTTCGGGCTTTTTGTTGTTTTGCGTGCTCCAGATATTGCCTTAGCTACGTCTTTCCTCACTAATTCTTTACTCGTTTCTGGCAGTTTGGTTATTGCTGCTGCTTTTTCTATGATTATGTCCTCCTTTGGAATCCTCTTTGGTAGAATCGTGTAATTGTGTTCCACGTTGAGTAGTCTCATTTCTTCCTTTGAAAAACTCACCGTCGACTTGATTACCAGGCCATGAACTTCATGAATCTTGCTGTTTTTGTTGCTCTTTGCTGCCGTTTCTTCCAACTGCTTTAACTTTTTCTCATGTGTCCTAGTTTTTTTTGACCCTCTCACATTGGTAAGCTCTGTCTGCTTTTTCTAGCACGTCCTCCATGTGTCCTTCATGTCCTCCATGTGTCCCACAGTGTTCTGATTCTTTTATCAATGCCAAGTGACATTCGTAGGTTCTGAAGGTGATTTCGTTTAATTTACTGTAAATATGCTTAATACTTATTTTAATCAGGTTCCTTTCCACAATCTTTTTTGGGCCCTGCGTATTTGAGACCACTGTGTAATGTCACTTGATGACTCTTTCGGGTAACTCATCAAAAACAAGTTTTTAAGTCTTATGTCATATAAGATTCGGGATCGGATAGTACATGTATAAAAGCGACTACAGTGTGCGGCGAAGAGCAGTCTTATGGATGAAGCGAAGTCGTGTTGCATAAGCAAAAAAGCGACAGTGCGCGTTAAAAGTAGTGCGGTAATCAGATAGTGTAAAAAGTAAGTAAAATAAAATCGTACGCGTATTAAAAAGAGAGTGAAATTAATTGAAATTATTTAATTAAAATAAAAGTGAATAAGTGAAGTTGTAATTGAGTGAAAATAATTATAAACAACTAATTTCAAATTAGTCGAGTGTGTTTAATTCAAATAATATAAATCAACGCACTTACTTTGCCGGAACTAAAGGAGGAATTGGGAAAGCGGAACATTTCCACCGAAGGAAGCAACGCTAGATTAATCACCCGATCAAACGAAGCGCTGGCAGCGGAAGGGATTGATCCAGAGTCGTTTGAGTTTCCCAATGCTGAAAGTTGCACTGGAGGCGAGGAGGAGGAACAAATTCTGACTGCAAAAGGGCTGATGCGGATGTTGATGATAATGCAAAAGCAATCAACCGAGTTAAACGAGAAGCTCGACCGGCAGTCAACCGACTTTAGCGATAAGCTCGACCGGCAGTCAACAGACTTAAACGAGAAGTTCGACCGGCAATCAACAGCGTTAAACCAGCTCGACCGGCAATCCACCGACTTAAGATCAGATTTCGGTGAGCTAAGGCAAAAGCTTAACCTTCAAATTAAAGGTTTCGAAGAAAGAATGGACAAAATGGAAGAAAGGATGAGCAAAGGGGAGACGGTGCGGGAAGAGATTGTGAGAATAAAAGAAGACTTAAAGCAAGCCAAATTAACGATAGCGGCTCCGATAGCGAGTAACCCGAGCCCGATAACGAGTACAGCCAGTATCTCAACAAGGAATGTAAAAGCACCAACTTTGCATGGACAAATGGCTTGGAGGATTTACAAAACCCAGTTTGAAGCTGCCGCTCAAACAAATCACTGGAGCGAGCAGGAGCGAACAACAGCATTAATTCTTGCCCTGAGGTGTCCAGCTGCAGAAATTCTGCAAACTATCCCCGTCTGGTCACAGTAAAACTCCAACGCGATCATGAACGCACTCGACATGAGATACGGAGATAATCACCTTAAGCAAATCTACAGGCCGCAGCTACGCAACCAGATGCAGAAACCAGGCGAAACCCTACAGCAATTAACTCAGAAAATTGAAATGCTTGTACTACTGGCTTACCCGCCATACGACCCAGATCATCGAGACGATGTGGCAACGGAAGCATTTATAAGAGCGTTGCAGGACAGGGAAATGCAACAAGCTGTCGTCTAACCGAAAAACGTTCAGTAAAGAACGCACTGGCCTGTTGTCTGAATTTCGAAGTCTAAATCAACCACTCGTAACACAGCCAGGATTCGAGAGTTCACATTGTAAGAATCCAGCTGTGGACGTGTTGACATGAGCGAAGAGGCGCAGGTGAATGATACGCCTTTATGCTGGAATTGTGGTGATCGAGGGCATCTACAACGAAACTGCAAGCAGCAAAGGAAAGTAAGTTAATGCCCGTCGTGTGCTGCTAGAAGGAGATTAAGGCCAAAACAAGAGCCTGGCAATAAGGCCTCTCAAACCAAGAGGTGGGGCAGAGGTTGGCTAGGATGATCGATGTTCCCAGCACCACCATCATAGTGTCCAGGCTACATCGGGGAGATGCAGACCTATGTGTTCGTGGACAAGTCGACGGTGAATCTTGCACCCTCACTATTAATACTGACGCAACAAGATCAACCAGATCTGGTGAGTGGGCGTCTACTCTCCAAAGGCAAACCACTTTCGCTACGAACAGCAACGGGAGAAACAGCGCCCGTATACGGCGAGATCAGATTCCAAGTGCAAGTGCGGGATTTACTGTTTCGACATGAGTTTCTCGTCGCCAATATTAAAGACGATTGTATCCTGGGAAGGGGTTTCTTACCACCACATGGATTCAAGTTAGATTTGGGAAAACGGGTCCTGAAATTTCGGAATGTCGAAGTACTAATGGAAGATCACTACGACAACGTCTAAACACAGAAAGTGGTCGTAAGTGCCGACACTGACGTACGAAAAACCCCTGAAAGCATTGTATGGGCCAAATTTGAAGGTGATCCTGGAGACTGTAGGTCCTACCTAATTGAGCCAACAAAAACATTGGCACTGCGTAATCTAATTTTAGGACGGACACTAGTAAGTGTTGGAAATACAAAAATAAATTTTCAACTTCTTATATTCGTTTATTGATGATGAATATTTACATTCAAAGTCTGTGGCAATAAATTTAGGGTCAGACAAATATTGTGTGAAATGTTTTCAAGATAATAAAATTAAAGATTTCACACATGTGGCCTGCAGACTGTATTTTGGTTTGTTTGATTTAACATTGTAGTGTAGATTTCACACATGTGGTCGGGAGATTTAAGAATGATACAGTTTTTCTAAATTTTTGTTAGTTCAGTTTAAAGTCTAAACGAGTAAAGATGAGTCCTTCGACATATTAAAATTGAATTAAAAAAATTGAATTAAATAACTACAGAAAAGTGTTTTTTTTATATATATATATATATATTGAGTGCAACAGCATCCCATTTCCCAATAGTAAGAACAAATAAGATTGGATGCGTGTCGGTTAGAGTCCTTAACACCTCGGACTCAGTTACACACATCAAAGCTGCAGATATTATCGGGAGCTCTCAGCTTGTCCCTACTGTAACATTTTTGGAAGTGGGAGATAGCCAACATCCAGCGAGGGAACAAGATACCAGGGAATCCCGTGAGTTAGTTTCGACATTATTGGCGCCAACCAAGCTATCACCAGAGCAGAGGACGTTCGACGAACATGTACGTTACTTGGAGGAGGTGTTCTCAAGGCTACGATGAGGTAACTTGAAGATGAGTTTAAAGAAGTGCACACTTTTCGCAGCTGAAGTAAAGTACCTAGGACAGGTTGTATCGGCAAAAGGATTGAAAATGGACCCCGAGAAAATAGAAGCCGTGAGAAGTTGGCCGAAACCAAACAAAAAACGACAACTTCGAAGTTTCCTTGGACTGGCGACCTATTATCGCCGATTCGTTAAAGACTTTGCAAAAATAGCCAAATGTCTCCATCAGCTCACTGAAAAGAATCGCCCCTCTATCTTGAGCGAGCAGTGTGAAAAAGCCTTCGAGCTGTTGAAGAATAAACTCTGTGAATCGTCGGTTCTAGCGTACCCCAAACCTGGAAGAATCTTCGTAGTAAATACCGATGCGAGTAATAACGGGATTAGGGCCGTATTGTCACAGCAGGTTGACGGTGAAGAGCAAGTAATCTCATTATACAGCCGAGTTCTGTCAAAGACTGAAAGGAACTACTGCGTAACCAGGAAAGAACTTCTGGCTATCATTAAACCAAGTTCCACAAGTACCTATATGGATTGAAATTCGTCCTTCGAACATATCATGCTTCCCTGAGATGGCTGCTTCATTTCAAAAACCCAGAAGGGCATGTTGCTAGATGGATCGAAAGGCTACAGTCCAATGATTACGAAAGCGTCCATCGGAAAGGAGAAGTGCACGGGAATGCTGACGCTTTACCTCGCCGCCCGTGTCCAGCGGCTTGTAAACATTGCCGACGATCCGAGGAAAAGGAACAAGCTGTGGATATGCGTGTAATAACAACAGAAGTTTCGTTGATTAAGCAAAGAACGACAGTGCGCGTTGATATTAGTGCGATATTGAAATAGTGAATCAAATTGTCCGCGGATGAAAGTGATTTTTGTAAAAGTGATAATTAATTAAAGTGAAAGTGATAACTTATTAAAGTGAATAAGTAACAGTGAAATTGGTGAAGTACCAATTAAGTGGAAATCATTAAGTGAAGTGTTTATAAAATTTATTGAAGGACGTCAATAAATTATTGACTTACAATTCACTTGCAAGAGCAGTTTGCAAAACAAACAAGCCGCGCACCTGAATAAGTGCAATATTTATAAATATAGTATAAAATCTTTTTATATTCAATATGTGAAGCTTAATACGCATTCTCTTATATACTTCCTTTATGATATATTTACATTTCCAATAAGAAATAATCGATGGAAGGTGCCTCATTCACGAAAAAATAATGCAAATGCGCTTTGTAGTCCACTATGAATAATTTTTGGGGCTATCAAATAAGGGGCTTGGCGAGGTTGCCCGTCACTAAAAGTACCCACCAAAAAATTCTATGATGAGTGAATACAAAAATAATAAACTAGGGGTGGGAATATTCACCCCGACGTGTGATTGAGCCTCGACCTCATGCGAGCTTCTCTCCAGCAATTGTGCTGGGGATAAGTCGCCAGGGCATTTTTCAGTGGTGGAACACTTGGCCACTGAAGAATCAAAAACTACAAGTGAAAATATCAACGACGCAAGCATGTTCGCCCGAAGGCCAAAACTACTGTGAACTCCGCCTCAAAGAGTAGCCAAGTCTAAACAAGGCAGCGAGAAAATATCGTGCAAGCAAACCTCCATTGAACGCTTTGCAACAGCGAAAAAGGTGCTTGTCCGCAACATTCCTCCTACACAAGGCGATGGAGCGAACGATACAAGAAGCGTAGTGGAGGCTTTGGGCACTGGAGCCATCAATCCGAAGTGCCATTCTCCGGGGGTCATCAAGAGTTATAAACTGAACAACGTGGAAGGCGAAAACAATGATGCTCAACAGTAACAAGACCCTCCTGCTGCCAGAATACAGAGAACTTCACCTGAGGATGACCTGATCACGAAAATAGCCGTTGACAGAAGTGAGGAAGAGCGGCTAACAAAAAATATAAGCGCAATATAAAACGTGATGAGAAATGCAACGAATATTCACAAAAATGTCAACAAGGATATCAAGAATGGGATTGACGAATTGGAGGACCTGGTTGATAGGAACCAGCACTATCGCCACAGGTGCCTACGGACGGAGAGTGAATTGAAAGAGCTTAAGAAAGTTCCTGAAAATAAAACTCCCTTCACCGAAAGTGCTACTCCTCTGGTAAAAGGCAAAACGGCGGCATGTAGCCTACTTAAATCTGACCGTAGGAAAAGGGCAAAGGGGCCGAAACCAGTCGAGACAGGAGACATCAGTCAAGGGGAGGAGAGAAATGCTGGCTTTCAATTGGTGCGCTTTAAATCGCAACGGAAGGCTGCGAAGAAGATACACCGCGTGACATCAAAAGATTCCAAACAGGCGCCCGAAAAGCAAGAAGGCACGAAACACAGCGCAATGCCAAAAAATACCAGGAGCGAGCAGCGCAGGGATGCTCTACTGATCACACTTGCAGACGGGAGAACTTACGTCGATGTCTTCAAGGAAATCAGGCAAAATGTGGAACCCGAAAAATAACGTTTCTGTATACGAACGATAAGAGCGACCAGAACAGGCGGTCTTCTCGTAGAACTCGGAGCGGAATCCCCCGACAAGGGCCTGTTTGAGAGCGCTGCTAAGGGCCTTCTTGGCTCTAAAGCTGTTATCTTGACATTACTGCCAATGGCCTCTTTGGAAATAAGAGGCCTTGACTGCATTGCGGATGCCAAAGAAATAGAAGATTCCATTAGGCTAATTCTTCCTACGGCAGAGAGCTTTAGGGTAAGGATAACGCCTGCCAATCCTAGAGGGCAAAGGGCGGCAATAATAGACATCCCAGAGAAAGACGCTGTGCAACTCCTAGCCAAGGAGAAAATTAAAGTCGGCTGGGTTGTATGCAGGATACGTCGGAGGGTAGCCCTAACTCGATGCTACAAGTGCCTTAGCTTCGGACACATCTCCTTGAACTGCAAGGGGCCAGATCGAAGCAAACAGTGCTACAAGTGTGGCACTTCTGACCATAAGGCGAAAGACTGCCCAAACGAACCCAGTTCATCTTGTGCAAAGATAAGGGGCGGAAGTCTGAAGATCTGGCTTATATCCCAGGAAGTGGCAGGTGCCAGGAGTTCAAAGAGGCACTAAGCAAGAAAAGAGCAAAGACATGATTCAAGTCCTGCAGATCAACCTACACCGTAGCTAAACCGCACAAGATTTACTAGACCAGGTTGCGAGGGAGAAAAAGTCGACTTGTTGCTGATATCTGAGCAACACCACAACAAGGAGGAGTACTGTGGATGGTACTGTGATCGATCCGGCACCGCCGCCATCTGGGTACGTAATAGTACTCTACCCACAGCTCGGACTTGCTCCAGCGGAAATGGCTTCGTGCTCATTGGGTGCGCCGATTTGAAATTCATAAACGTCTATTTCACGCCGAATGAGTCAATTTCATGTTTTCAGAGCAGGCTCTGTGAACTGGAGGAAGCTGTCTGGGGCACAGAAGGCCGAATCCTTGTTGGCGGTGACTTTAATGCCAAGGCGATAGAATGGAGAATGGCTCTCCCAGACCCGAGAGGAAAAAGAATCCTAGAAATGGCGGCTAGGAGGCAACTTGTCATCATGAACGGTGGGAACACACCAACTTTTCGACGGGGAGGCTGCTTGGGAACTATTCCGGATGTGACATTTGCTTCGGAGTCCTTAGTGCCTAGGATACACAGATGGAGGGTACTGGAGGACTACTCAGCGAGCGATCAACAGTACAATGCTTTCGAAATTGGCGAGCCTGCTACTCGACGCAACCCAACCCTCAACTATACAGGGAGGCCCTGTGTCCTTGAAGTGGAAAAAATGAATGAGTTTGTTCGAGCGCTTTTCCCTATGCATCCTATTCGTCCCGATGATGCAGATGTTGAATGTCTCGGAGAATGCCCACTTTTTACCGCCATCGAGCTGGATGATGCGGTGAAAGCTTTAAAATCGAAAAAGGCCCCAGGGTCAGACGGTATACCAGCGGAAGTGATACAGCTTGCACATCAACTTTGCCCTGACAAGCTGCTCACCACTTTCAATGCCTGTCTGCAGCAGGGCACGGTAATACGTCGAATGAGCGAGTGGATGACAGACCGTGGGCTTAGTCTAGCGCTGAAAAAGACCGAGGTCGTCGTCCTGACCAAGACCCGGATCCCTCGTGTTATTTCCGTTCGGGTGTCAGCAGATAAGGCTTCTGTGCGAGTATCGGCTCTCAGTCGCCTTATAGCCAACACGCGGGGACGAACCTCGAGCAAAAGAGACTGATGAGTGCAATGGAGTCAGTGCTCTTGTATGGCTCCGAGGTTTGGGCTGACGCTCTTAGTAAAGAGACGCACCGAAGGCGTCTGGCACTGATGCAGAGGCAAGGAGCTTTGCGGATAGCGGCTGCATATCGCACTGTCTCTGAACCTGCAGTGCTGGTAATTTCGAGGGTGGTTTCTATTAAGTTACTTGCAGACGAACGGAAACGTGTATACTTACGTAGGGGGGAGTCGGCGAGAGAAACCGTCAGCCGAGAGGAACGGAGAAGAACCCTAACCTTGTGGCAGCAAACATGGGAAAACCAAACGCGAGGTAGGTGGACCGCACGGCTGATAAGTGACGCAATCTGATATCTGACGCAACTACTCAGTGGTCACGGGTATTTTCAGTCTTACCTGTATAAGATGGGAAAGTCACTATCCACAACTTGCGTGTTCTGCCCGGGGATAACAGATGACGCCTGCCACACGTTCTTTACGTGTACCAGATGGACAAGGCTCCGTTCGCATCTCTCGGAGAAAATAGGCGTGCTCTGCCCAGAAAATGTAACGAGAAAAATGATGCAATCAAAAGACAATTGGAACTGTGTGTCGCATTACGTACGGACAGTACTTATTATAAAGAAGGACATGATGGATCGCTTGGTCAGGGAGGGGGGATCTCTGTAACAGCAATTAACAGCAATCCATCCAGGCAGTAAGAGGGATTTCCCTTAACCTGGAGGCACCGCTAGGCGATGATTTATGAGGCCTAGTCCGAAGTAATGTGACAAACAGTTCCACGCTAGGTTCTCGGCGTGGCAGGGGAGGTATTTAGTCGGTAGTCCGACACTCAGGGCGTAAATAGCCTTCACCTCCCAAACAAACAAAAATTATAGGGGGCCTATATAGGTGTTTACGATTCTTGTAATATAGATTATAGGATTAGGAGGAAGGAGTAAGAATACGGAGAAGTTGATTGATCAAGTTATCAATAAATTACAGAAAGATTACGGATTAGCAATTATCAGATATCAAGATAATGTTGATGAAATCTACAATGAAATTTTGGCAACATTTTATCACTTATCTTCATCAGATAAAAATCCAAACCATAAAAATTGCCCCGTGGTGAGAATAGCTGGTGTTCCTATTGTCGCGCGGAAGCTCAAGGAATGGACATATCAACGTTCAAGCACGATTATTTACCGCTTGATAAGGATGCTACGGAAGCTTTGAAACCAATTTATACTGATTTGAGTTCAAGGGAATCGCTAGAGCGATGCAATGGAGGAAACACACAAAACAATAACGAAAGTTATAATGGGTTGCTATGGCACTTTGCTCCGAAGCACCTTCACAGCGGGATGAAAACGATTGAGCTCGCTAATTTCCTAGCAGTTTCAATTTTTACTGATGGTTTTTATAGTATTTTCAAAATGATGGAAGTAATAGGCGTGGTGGTCGGCCCTATTGCGGAAAAATATGCAGTTCAATTTTTTTGTTTCAGCTACTTATTCGGCCGGAATCATGTCAGCATTTGGGGAACTTTTTTTTGGCAATTCCGAGGACAGCACATAACTCCGTTATTTTTCAACATTTTTGTAAAAAAAATCTTTCAATATAGCTGAAAATATGCCTTATTATGTCCAGAAATACTTCAGAACATTATATCGACTACTTTCTTTTTAAAAAATTCCCGAAAATCGCCTTATTTTTTATGGGTTACACTGGTATAGCCCCTCAACTGAAAGTTAACTTTTGTTACGAGATTGGCAATTATTTCGTTCTAAATCTGATTATGTGATTATGCTAAAAACCTACTTAATCTTTGAGGAAAGGCGGTCCGACCATTCGGGCTTTAGACGATATTCCTTGAAAACGTACCAAGCAAAAAAAAATGTTTACATACCTATCGGTGCTGACTGCCAAGCTGGTTTCTTGCAACGATGGCGGCGGAGCAATAGCCGCCCCGGCAACCCTTGGATTGCTTGCAGCCGGTGGTGATCGATTGTAAGATTCCTCCTCATTGACCCGACTGGCAAATCCAGTTTTGGCGGGTGGCGGCGAATCATCTCGTGTGCCTCCAAATCTCGAGCCTTTACCACGTTTCCGGTCGCTGCCGCGCGTATCGCGTTTATCATTTTCGCGCTTATCTTTGAGCAGTTTTTCATATTCATTCGGCCACATGGGATCATATTCATCGACAAAATCCCAAACATAATCTGCCGGACGACTGGTGGCGGCCGGTTGCAAAGGTTCGGCGATTGTTGTCGTTTGGAATTTTGTCTTTAAGACTGGTATGGACACTTCATTCTCGTCTGTTTCACGTTTAGCAGTTAACTTATAAACGGGCGCAAGTATCTTCGGTTGCAAATTTGCTTTAGTAACAATAAATTTGTAATTAATTCATTCATATACCGTAGGCTTTTTCGGCGGGTCTCGACGCACTGGTGGCACTGTTGCTTTTTTAGCGGCCAACTGTGTTTGCAGCATTTTAATGCCCGACGACCAACCGTCTATTTGACCCACGCGCTGTTTAGTATCCAAGTCGTCGTATAAATCCATTATTGTGTTAAAATAATTGCATCCACTAAACTCGCAAGCCGCCAAACAGTTCTACACTAACGTCAATGTCAAAGTCACTTATGTGACATTAGGACGAAGGAGCGAAGCAGCAGAAAGAAGAGACAAAATGAGGAGAACTTAGCAGAGACCCATTCGTAGTGCATGCATACATGTTGAAACCATAGATGGCAGGAAATCACCTGCAAGTGTAAGGAATCGGGCACGTTGATGTTATTTAGAACACAAATTGCTACTTGAGACGGTTATTATAAATTTTTAATGTTTTGGATCGATTTTTTGTATTGTTGTACTATTACTAGGATATTATAATCGTCGTATAATATAGTAAACAAGTATTTTGAGAAGTCTTTTTCGATGCCTTCACTCACAGCCATACATACTTGGCTATAAATAAGGAGGTTGGATCTTCAACGAAATTCGTACGAGTGTTTCATGATTTGTACGGGCACGGACGCAATTTGTCGTGAAAGTAACGATGCCATGGAGATATCAAATTGTTTAATCGTTGAATACTTGCACTAGAAGAGAAAAGGCAGAGTGTTTAGTGAAAAATTAGTTCGTAGCAATTATTTGAAGCTAAAGTTTAATGTTTTCGTTGGTTTCGCTCGCATCTATGAGCAAAACGTCAAAACAGCCGCGATATCTTGTGACTTCAGCCTCAATCGCACTGAAATTTCGCCTAAACCGATCCTTAATTTCCCCGAAGCCGGTCCCAAGCCCTATTGAAAAGAAAGAGGTAGTTGCATAAGATACCGAAAAGTTTAGAAAATCTTATCGGCAATAAGATTTGTGGCAACTCGAAACGTCCCGACGCATTTTTCGCGTCGGAAACAAAAGTTAATGCCGCGACAAGTCTTCACTTGCCAACCAAAAACACGGCAAACTTACTAAAATTTCCTTAAGCCGTTCTTCTCGCTTCTCACGAAGGCTCATACCGGGGATATTTTATTCATATCATCATCTTCTTATCCCGGCATTGCCAGAAGCAATAACAATAAATTTATTCAAAATAAAGGGATTCAACTTATACTAGTGTTTTTAATCCCAAAGTGGTGACCCCGACAACAAGCAACAAGCAGCAACATGGTGCACGGACAAAACGAAGAGAGCAGCGAGTTTCCTCTCCTTCAACAGACATCTCCAGCGCCACCTATCGAAGGCCTACCACAGGCTCAGGAAATCAACGCCATCAGCCAATGCAGGCTGCCATCCTTCTGGCGCGCCAGCCCTGAACTGTGGTTTTTTCAGGTGGAGTCCCAGTTTCAGGTCCATAAGGTGGTGAGCGACGCAGCTAAATACCATCTCACGGTATCATCTTTGGACCACGACACCATCACAGAGGTAGCAGACATCATCCGTGCGCCACCGGAGCGCAACCGATACGAGGCGTTGAAAGCTGCCATCGTCTCTCGCCTCACTGATTCGCCTGATGCACAGCTGCATAAGCTGCTCACAGGCGTTCAGCTTGGGGACAGACGACCTTCACAGCTACTGCGCCATATGCGTTCTCTGGCTGGCACGCGCGTTAGCGACGATGTTCTTCGGGTCAGGTGGCTTGATCTCCTGCCCCAGCAAACGCGGCGCATGCTATTGCTAATTAGAAACCAAACATTGGAGGAGCTTGCCGCTATTGCGGATGAAGCACACGAGATGGGCCCAACAGTGATGGCCACTTCAGTTCAATCAACAACGCGCACAACAACACCATCATCCGGCATCTCCTCATCACGCAGTTCCGTGGACCATTTTGCGGTCGAATTAGCTGCCCTGCGTCTAGCGATCACACAACTGACCACCCTGACTCGCGAAGCGCTCCATCAACCAAAGGCCAATGCCAACGCGTTGCGGGAGCACTCATCATCAAGTAACGCGAACCAACGACGAGCACGCTCCACCACTCCTGGACCAGATCGTCGTACGGGACATTGCTGGTACCACAGCAAGCACGGCGCCCTTGCGATGCGATGCAAGCAACCCTGCTCGTTCCAAGCTCCAGATACCACAACTAGGCGCTTGGAAAACTAGGATCGCCGGCGCTGTACTCAGCGGACACCGCCGGCAACACCTCGGAAAAACGCCTCTACGTCTCCGACCGCACCAGCAAAACTCGTTTTCTGGTGGACTCCGGATCCACTCTCTCTATCATCCCGAGACACCACATCGCAAGACCTCTTCGTAAGCAAAACCTCGAGCTGCAAGCAGCCAATGGCACGCCTATCGCCACCTTCGGCACCCAACAACTCACGTTGGACTTTGGGTTACGCCGCCCACTTCGCTGGACATTTGTGATTGCAGATGTCCAGACGGCTATCCTTGGAGCCGATGCTCTAAAACATCATGGTCTACTTATTGACCTCCGCAATCCACGCCTTCTAGATGACCTTACAAATCTCTCCACAGCCTGCGACATTGGCCCAGCTCCACCAGTACACAGTGTTAGCACCATCGCCAACACATTCAGCGTTGCAAACACAGTTGAAGACGTATTCAAAAGGATCATCGCCAAATACTCAAGGAAGCCTCTCAAACCCGGCGAATTAGCTTCGATTGCTGACCTTCCAGTTCACCATCAGATCATCACTCAAGGCCCACCGGTTTTCGCAAGACCACGTCGTCTTACAGGAGAACGCCTCGCCGCTGCAAAAGCAGAATTTGATTTTCTTCTGGAGCGGGGTGTTATTCGACCATCATCGAGCCAATGGGCTAGCCCTCTCCACATGGTACCCAAGGACGGTGGTCGTTGGCGTGCCACTGGAGACTACCGCCAGCTCAACGCCCAAACTCGCCCCGACCGCTACCCATTACCTATCATTGAGGATCTGATCCAAGAGGCCAACGGTTTGATATTTTCGGTCATCGACCTTCAACGTGCATTTTATCAAATCCCCGTCGCCCCCGAAGACATCGAAAAAACGGCGGTCACTACGCCGTTCGGGCTTTTTGAATTCCTAGGTATGCCTTTGGGGCTTCGGAATGCGGTCCAAACGATGCAGCGGACCCTTAACCACTTGTTGAGAAAGCTTGACTTCGTACGTGTCTACCAGGACGATATTTTGGTGTTCTCTGCCAGTCACGATCATCACCAACATCACCTTGACCAGCTTCTCTCCATCTTGCAAGCCGCCAAGCTCCAAGCCAATTGGGACAAATGTCAAATCGGCCTGCCCGAGGTTGTTTTTGCCGGCTATCAAGTAATCAAAACAGGATTCCGACCACCAGCTGCAAAAACACAGGCTATCACAGATTTTCCCAAGCCGGCTGACTCCTCGCAGCTGAGACGCTTCCTTGGGATGCTTAATTTCTATCGCCGCTGCATACCACATGCGGCCGAACTACAAGCGCCGCTTTCAGAAATGCTGAAAGGTTGCAACACCAAGAAAGCGCCAGTTACTTGGACACCCGCCTCCGAAGCCGCTTTCAAACGCTGCAAACAAGGCATCACCGCAGCAGCTACGTCAGGTTTTCTCTCGACTTCACATCCTTTGGCTCTCCGCACTGACGCATCCAATGCCGCCATCGGCGCAGCTTTGGACCAGCAGCAGAATGACGGAACTTGGATGCCGCTGGGGTTTTTCTCGAGGAAGCTCTCCGAAACCGAGCAGCGCTACTCAACGTACGACCGCGAGCTCCTGGCAATTTTCGCTTCCATCAAATTCTTTCAACGCATCCTGGAGGGAAGGCACTTTGTCACCTACACTGACCATCGGCCGCTCACTTTTGCCCTGGCGCAACGATCGGACAAAGCCTCGCCCCGCCAAAGCAGACAGCTAGACTTCATAAGCCAATTCGATACTCAGTTGAAGTTTACACCAGGTGACAACAACATCGTTGCTGACGCACTTTCACGCGTAGAAACGGTTGAAATACCCGCGACGATCACCACCCGAGCTATCAGTGAAGCCCAAGCTGTTGATGACCAACTACCGCACCTCTTATTGAGCCCTCGACTCAAGCTGCATCAATTGGAATTGGACGACAATCCCGTACACTGTGTTGAATTCAACGGGGCTCTCAAGCCATACTTGCCAGTCACGCTCCGCCGACAAGCCTTCGACACAGTCCACCATCTTTCACACCCCAGTGGCCGTGCCACCGCAAAGCGCGTAGCGCTTAAGTTCTTTTGGCCAAGCCTTCGGAAGGACGTATTGCGGTGGGCCAAGCAATGTGTACCGTGCCAGCTCTCGAAGGTGCATCGCCACAACCGCGCCGAGCTGGGCAGTTTCAAGACGCCGGGTGGGCGTTTCGACCACATCCACGTAGACCTCATTAAGCTTCCCGAATGTGAGGGGTTCGAAAACTGCCTCACCATCATCGATCGCTACACGCGCTGGCCTCAAGCCATACCAGTGCGCGACATTAAGGCAAGTACCATTGCCAGAGCATTGTTCGACCATTGGATCAGCATATTCGGTACACCTAAGGAGATCACCTCAGACCAAGGGCGCCAATTTGAAGCTGCCCTTTTAAGTCAACTCTGCCACCTCTTGGGGACCAACCACGTGCACACCACACCGTACCACCCACAGGCCAATGGTATGGTGGAACGTATGCACCGCACACTCAAGGCTGCCTTAAAATGCGTTCCCGAGACACCGTGGCCGCAAGCACTTCCTGCCATTTTGTTAGGCTTGCGCACAACGTTTAAGGAGGACCTTCAAGCCTCCCCTGCGGAGATGGTTTTCGGCACGTCACTACGGATCCCAGGCGAATTTTTCGTTCCTCAATTTCCAGCAGCCAGCAGCCCTCAGGATTTCGTGACAGAACTCCGCCGCCTGTTTAAAGCCATCCGCCCCGTCCCGGCTGCTAGACACATCACACACCGTCCTTTTGTCTTCAAGGACATGGCTACCTGCGAGTATGTTTTCCACCGCATCGACTCCATCAAAAAGCCGCTCGACCAGCCGTACTCCGGACCCCACCGAGTCATCGAAAGGGTTAGCGACCGTACCTATGTCGTAGACGTAAACGGTGTCGCCAAAACTCTCTCCACCGATCATCTCAAACCGGCTCATCTGGAACAATCCGAGATCCAGTTACCCCCACAACAGCCTCAATCGCTTCAGTTTTGCCAATCGCCCCCACAGTCGATTGCACCTCTACCTTCGCCGTCCTCTCAAGTTGTTCAACTAGAGCGCAGCAGTCCGGAACATCAACACCAAACACCTACTACCGTCAACAAGAGAGTCACATTTTCACTCCCTTCAACACGTGCGAAGGTCATTGGGGAGGGAGTGACTGTGGCAACTCGAAACGTCCCGACGCATTTTTCGCGTCGGAAACAAAAGTTAATGCCGCGACAAGTCTTCACTTGCCAACCAAAAACACGGCAAACTTACTAAAATTTCCTTAAGCCGTTCTTCTCGCTTCTCACGAAGGCTCATACCGGGGATATTTTATTCATATCATCATCTTCTTATCCCGGCATTGCCAGAAGCAATAACAATAAATTTATTCAAAATAAAGGGATTCAACTTATACTAGTGTTTTTAATCCCAAAGATTTGTACTTACGACGAATTTTTCAAACTGCCTTGAGCGCGTAAAACTTAGGGGAATAGTTCAAAAGCAAACAACAAAAACGACAACTCAACTTCAACTCTGGAAATAGTATAGTAATGCATCACCGCAAAAGTAATGCATCACCCACCAAATGACCAGAAACCAGAGAGTCGTTTGCAACCATGACGAAACATTCCTCACCTGACAGTAATTTGCAAGAACGGTGAGAAGAGTACCGCGGGAAAATCCCCTAAAGCTCATTTTGAAGGAAAGTCTGAACATTCTTGATATCTACCTATCATCCCTCCCATCCTATGAATTTCGGGCGACATTTTATCACAAGTCCCTAGAACAGAAAGTGGATGTTTTCTTCATGTTCAGTTTTTATCTCACTGGTGGACAGTGACTTGAGACTCCGAGCACTAAACTAAAATTAATTAGCACAGCAAAAAATGCTCACTCTCCTTCTCTCACTCTTTCACTTTCAGCAATGAAACCCACTTCACAGTAAGACATAAATTGCGCTTCCCATACTGGAATAACGAAGGCAACGGTACCCTAATCATGGTTCGAACGACCCATATCGCCAATCAGGTGGAATATTCTATCACTCCCCTCTCCTGCAGTTCAGCTGCTATTCTTCTTTGAGAGACCCAAAACCATTTAAGGAAAGTATTTCTGGGAGCAATATATATACCATGTGACCCTGGAAACCCTATTCAGAGTTACAAGAAATAATTACAGGAGACGATCTCAATGCCGGACACTAGACATGGAGGGATGGAACAACTTACACAAATGGTTCAAAAGTTGTCAACTGGCTTTACTATGTGAAAAAAACATCCCTTTGTATAAAGTGTACCAACATTTCCGAGAGACAATTCATGCCTGGACAGTTTCCACGTTTTCGCTTTCCAAACAACTCAATTTTCAAGTGCTGCCGGCATCAACTACGCCAATATCTTCAGATCAATAAGCGCTACTGCTTGACATATTCCTACCCGAAATCACCCAGAATTTCCAATCCGTAGAGATTGCCGATGTTTTGCAGACCAAGACTAATCAGCATTCACCGACGAGCTTTCAGACCAACTCTAGGGTTACTATCCGTACCATCTCTCAGCCAGCGTACTAAACATCTTAAACAATACACACTCGCTAAACCAACCAGAAATCATCTCTGCTTACTACCAACCTTATCACAAACAAAGAGAGGTGGCAGCAATACCTAACGAGAATTTTTCATAAGAATCTTAATCGCGCTAATGCAAAGCACGCTTCAAAGAAATCCGAAATAAATTGTTTTGACATCTTTACAAGAAGGACCATGAGCGACGAAGGAAAACGCCTTGAAACTTTCCGTACATGATTTCAAAGAATTCAATGGTCTTACCAGTCGCCAGTCCGTAAACTTCGACATCAACAGAATCCCGACCCAACTAAATGAAAGTCCTGAATCAATCGAAACATGGATGCCATTGAAAAGCGAAAGGTATTGAGTTCCTGCAAGGATATCAAGTTTCGCTTTTAATGATCTTCTTTACCAGTAACAGTGCCACATGCGTATCGAGCAGAACATTCAAAAGCTTCTTTGTAACGCTCAACAAAGCGCTTTCTATCCAGAGCTCATTGAACTATAAAAATTCTGCTGAGCCGAATGAAATCTCCCGCTCTGTGCCAAAGAAATGGCTCTACGCTATATTTGGATCCCCCAGCACAGTCATAAACCACTTTTTCTTCCTGGAAAATCACAGTCCAAATCCCTTCATCCAAAAATGAAATCCAACCCGACCTAAATGAGTTCAGAGGAATATCAAATCTTCCGAATTCAGGGAAGATGCTGGATAAGGTCATACCTCTCTCATTCAAGCCAACTTTCAAACCCTTATGCCTGCCCAGCAATTCGAATTTCAAGTGCAGGTATAAATGGAGCAAGCAGAGCTGCTGCTACACGACCGTATTTCGTTTGGGCTAAGCATGAAACAAACAATCGTTGCATGCTCTATTGAACTCGAAAAACCATTCGAATTAGTGGACTTATTGATGAACTTCTAAAAAACGAATGCCTCTGTCTAATAGTACGCATCATACTAGGAGTATAAATATGAAATGCGGATTTTACTAACAGATGGCATAACCATTACATATGGTTTGTGTCGGGGATAACTAATATGGCATTTTTGAGGGTAAACATCTGTCAACAAATTCCAGTATGCCATAGGTTTTGATTGTACAAACAACATAGTTTTTTTTCTCTTCAAAAATGTCGAATTACGTGCCAGAAAAAGAGGTTTTGCGGGGAAGTCTAATAACCTTCTCTCATTTGAAGAAAACGGCAGCAGAAACTTATAGATTGTTAGTGGAAGCATATGGTGAATATTTCCCAAGCCAAGACACTTGTGAACGATGGTTTAAAAGATTTAAAAGTGGCGATTTCGATGTCAGCAACAAAGACCGTGGAAAACCACCAAAAAAATTCGAATATACAGATTTGATAGCATTATTGGATAAAGACAACACATAAACTGAAAAACAGTTGTCAGAAGCGTTGGAAGTTACTCAGTCATCCATTTCACAACGTTTAAAAGCCATGGGAAAGATTCAAAAAGCTGGAAAATGGGTACTGTATCAATTGAAAGAAAGAGACATCGAAAGGTGACAAACTATTTGTGAAATTTAGCTTGCCAGACAGAAATGAAAAAGTTTTTTTGTATCGGATTGTAACTGGCGATGAAAATTGGATTTATTTCGACAATCCCAAACGGAAAAAATCATGGGTAGACCCAGGCCAGCCATCAACATCACAATAAGTCCAAAATATTCATGGAAAGAAGACTTTGCTGTGTATTTGGTGGGATAGTAAGGGACCTTTGTATTACGAACTGCTGAAACCTGGTGAGACTATTACTGGCGAACGTTACCGACAACAACTGATCAAATTGAACCGCGAACTTAAGGAAAAACGACCAGAATTTCACCAAAGACATGATAAAGTCATTTTTCAACATGACAATACTCGGCCGCATGTTGCAATACCTGTCCAGAATTACTTGGGAAACATTAATTGGGAAGTTATGCGCCACCCGCCGTATTCACCAGACTTGGCTCCTTCTGACTAGAACTTGTTTCGATCGATGCAGCACGGACTTTCGGAACAGCACTTCCATTCTTACTGACTCTCTCAAGCAGAAAAAATCCGCATTTCATATTTATATACCTATTACCTAACTTCATTCATGAGAGTTTCGTTCCATAAATATAGTAAACACATATTTCAACTTCATGAGTGTGAATGCCGGAGTTTCCCATGGATCTTTTGTGTGGTCGCATCTTTTCAACTTTTCCCCCACGATATTCTCATAGTCTTGCCAGCAACTATTTCACATCACCACTTATAGAACGTGCCCACATTTCCTCAGCCCCCGCTATCGTCAACCCAGACGATATCGTCGTACTGCCTACCCTCTCTTCTCCACAAAAAGCCTTGAGGATCATTATCTTACGAGTAAAATCCTGCCAAATTTAATTCACTAAATGGCCGCCAACCATTAATGCTGAGAAACGTAAACTAATTTCCTTTCGAAAGAGAATCCTGATTGGTATCGTTAGAGTTTATAGATCCTACACATTGACAACACTCCCGTACCGCTAAAGAACACCGTAAAACAGTTAGGCGTATTATTCCATCACTGCCTCAGATTCAGTCTGCATGCCCACGGGACTATATCGGAAGTAACCATATCCTCTACAGTGCTGGCGCTAGTACTCTTAAGCATGTCCGTCAGCATCGTCAAAAAGCTGCTCATGCACAAGTCAGTTTAGTTAATGATCTATCCTTTTGTCACCGAATAGTATCCGATATTCGAAAGATTCTCGGGAATTATCCAAATGCCCAAAACCTTATAAAAAGCACTGTCGTAGGTGTACGCGCTTCAATGACGCAAATTGAAACTTTTCTCAACTTTATAAATGAATCAGTTGCCAAGAGATACCGAAGCTATCTTACAGGGCTTGTTTTATTGGAACATGTCGCTGAAGCCCCCCTCAGCTTATTGAGCAGATTGAGTTGACTTGAGCGCAGATTGAGTTTCTCCCCGCATTACCAAGCGTCTAACTTTTATAGTAAAACAAGTGAACTGACATCATGCGGCGGTAGTTTAATACATTTACAATGCTGGAAGGTAAAGCCGACCATCCATGGTCTATTTTTTAGGCTGGCAAGCATATTAGTAGTGCTCTATTCTTCTACAACAAACAACGAAACATCCAACTACAACGCATTCTAAAACCCATTGCTACTTAGGCTTGCCGTACCGCACCACCAAGAAGACTTGAGTCTTTATCTCATCCTTTAACGTTATCTATTCGAGCCGGGGTTACGCTCAAAAACATGAGTTAATACAATCCAGTGTCATTTGTTAAAAACAATGCGTTCGCATCTTAAAAATCCAACCCCTTCCAACTATCTGTAATTATAGGTGAATTCTCATGAATCAGTTCCAGGAAAAGTGATTTGAACAATTAACAGCACTCATTGCAACACCCACAAAGATTAGAAGAAGCAGAAGAGTCCCTGCTCCTTAATCCCTTCGGACTTACTAAGCCCTCTTTCATCAGACCACTAGCCCCAATTGTAAATAGAATTAATTAGAATCATTTAGGTATAAGTTCGGGAATAGACATTTTAATCACACAAATAAAAGCTTCAATGGCAGAAGAAAAATAAAACTACGATTAATGTCCAGCATAGAGATCGGTTAAGACAAGTTTTCCGTTTTCCAAAAGCTGTTTGACGATATTTTGCTGTCAAATATTTACCGTACGTTAGTTAAGAATGACATTTATGCGGAAAGACTCAATAAATATTGCTTTCAGTGAGTGCCTATATAATGTGAGACCTAGGGGTCACTGCTGTAGAACTAACATTTTGAATATTTCTCGCCTTTGACCATTTTAAAGATATTCCTTCGACTATCGAAGGTTTTGTTGGTAAATTGGTTAAAAAATTGTCTACGCAGCATTTATGATTACGCATGATAACATTTTCCATCCAGATTTCTAACAAAATTATTTTAAAATCTCAATTTTCAAAATTTTCATATTTCACGTTTGTTCTAATGCTTCTACATTCACAAACCAGATGGCACTGATGTCTGTTGCAATTTTGATAGAAAAGAAGAAAACAGCTGACCATCAACAATTCGTTTTGCGCCTAAACAAGTTGGAAAATGATTGAAGGCAATCTCTATTACCTTTACATTTCGCTCACGGTGGTGCCTGTATATTTGGCTTTCCGGTTGATCCAGTGGATGGGCTGGGAGCTGTTCATAAACAATTAATTTCGTGGAGAATTTCGCGCCGCAAGTTTTTCAACGTGGATGTCCGCCAATTTATTTGCAACATGAAAACTATATGGAATTGTGTGATGTGACTAGTGTACTAACATTCATTAAATATAAGAAGAAATGATAATAAATATAAGAAGAAATGATGCTATAAGACCGGTAATTTTGAACTTTTTTCATACGTAGGCTTAGATCAACATCAAACGTCCTAGCGGATCCTTTAGATCTTGGCGTATCCGCTCAGTTGCGTTGCCGATGGGAAATGAGATCGAATCAGCATGCAACGTTCTCTGTCCAAGGCAATAGTTCGACGCTTTAACATGATTTCTTTTTCGAGTTGCGTGCGGGTGTCCATAAGTAATTGTTTGGACTTCTCGGCTTCATGCAACGCTTGTTGCATCCCAGTCATGCCATTCTGAATCACCCCAACCTCTCCCACAAGGCGGTATTGGGTTTGATCTCGACAATTTTCAACGTTGGGTCGACGAGTTCGATTGTCCAATCGAGTTTGGGCAACTTTCATCCCAGCATCAAGACTTGCAATGCCTGCAGTCATTTTCACAATCAGATTTTCCGTGTCGGCTAGTTTTTGCAGGCACTGAAAAAGATTCGGAAACATTTAGAATATGATTTCTGTTAGCAAATGTAAATTGTTACATCTTTTAACTCAGCCGTGAGGCGTTTTTCAATCTCCTCCATGCAATTGATACGTGCGGTGAACGCTAGTTCAACAGAGTCCGCTTGAGTACGAAGATCTCTGGCTGCGTTCATGAGGATTCCATTGAGTGTGCTCCTCAAAGCTATCTGCAATTCAGGGTTCACGTTTAAAAATAATCGATTGTGCAAGTGTGATTCTGTTGCGCTAGTAGAAAAAACAACTTACTGACTTCTGTCGACAGGTTTCAGCATCGTTCAATATATCCGTGGAAAAATGCTCCCAAAATTCTTCAGACGATTGGCTGAGAAGAGAAGATTAAATCTAGCATTTACCGAAACCATCAACTTACTCTGCAGGAAATCGCGTAGCGCCTGGATGAAACAGAATAATAGACGAATGATTGTTCAAGGATCTATTCAAGTTTTCAATGTCGTTAGAAACTTTCTTATCGCTCCAATCCATTTCCAGTCGTTGACGATGTCTGCGATTCTCTTCCTGTTGTGCTTCGACGTCTGTCAATGTTCTGTTGAGAATGTTACGAATTCTGTCTATCAACTCTAGTTCTCTGTACATTTCTTCTTCAGGCTCGTCATAGATTCGTTCGGATTCTGGTCGGCTGCAGCGTCTTTGAAGGCATTCGGTTGCTGCAACAGACATTTATTTGATCCGATCCACAGAAAGTAGCAGAGAATCATTACCAATCGAATAAGGCATTCCGAGGACCACGAGCGATTGTTTCAAACGCAAACGTTCTTGGCCTAATTCTGTGATTTCATCAATCATGGCCTCGATTGCACGTTCCAATGTGCATTTCCATTTTGCTACTAGTTGCGATCGTTCATTAACGCTTTGCGTGCTTGCTGCTTGGGTTTTATCAATCGTTGCATACGCACGAGCCATTGTATTTTTGCAGTCGAACTCGGTCCTTTTCGAATTTGATTTGTATGTTAGCGAAGTCCATTCGAAGGAGAGGACCAAAAAGAAGTTGAAAAGAAAAAATGATCAGAAGCATAAAATTTGGAATGAAATGATTTATCTGCTTTTCACTAACTTTATATTTAAATTTTATTTTGCACACAATTAGCATCACTATTCATGACTTGCTTCCTGCGGTCAGAACGTTGGTAGCTCCATGCAATCATGCTAGCTCCCAGCCGCACTCACTCTTGAAGTGAGTGCTGCTGGGAGCTAACGTTATTGAATACTTTTGCTACATTCCTGATTGCTCCCTCACTGTTCATAGCTAATAATCTTTTAAACATACACTCAAAGCTATGAGGAAAAATTATTTTAAATTCTGAAATGATTTCGGTCGCCGAAAAACCTTTCAATTACTGCGCATTTCCCAGTCTAGACTACGACATGCGACTTTATATCCTCTATTGTACTACATATACAATACACTACAATACACATTATTTAAACACTTTTATTGTCGTTTAATTACGATTTTTTAACAAGTTTGTGAGTGCAAAACAAATCATCGCACATGGTGTTACCAAGTACCCGTTATGGTAATTGTTCAATGACTTTTAGGCGTATCCTCATATAATATCAGCTTTATTAACGAGTGCTTCCTTTACATATGCGTTACTTGACCGATGGAAGTATATTGTGCTCTAAGCGTTGAGGGATTAAATGCAAACAAAATTATTTGATGGTAAGTGTATTAGTGCAATAGTTAGTTCGATGCACGCATTTACAAGGAGCTTACATTTGATTTGATTTACTGTCGGGGATGGTGCACGTCAACCCTTATAGGTTTATTGTGCCCCCGCTTCCGGTGCGCCTAGAGCGCCTCAAGCAGATCGATCTTCCTTAGAAAATCAATGATCTGCTTCGGCCTCAGGCGTCCCAAATCCTCCTCGACAAGGAAGCAGCTTCCCAAACTGTCTCTTCTCCTGCGGGACAGTGCGTCGCAGTGTGCCAGCAGATGCACTGGTGCCTCCTCCGCAAGATTGCAAAATCTGCATTCATCATTCGCTGTCAAGCCCATCCTTTTGAGATGCCCTCCGAGTGTGCAGTGCTCCATGCAGATTCCAGTCAGGACCCTTAGCTGTCTTTTATTCATTTCGATGCACGCTCGAAACTTCTTCTCGTCATAAACATCGAGGAATTGCTTCGACATTCGAAGCCCTGGAAGTCCATTTCAGAGCCTGTTGCATTCTCTATCCTCAGTTTCCTTTAGGGCCCTGTGAATGAGATTCATTTCAATTGCGCTAAAGGGTTTAGGACCGATGAATGCTGTCGATGCTCCTTTCTTCGCCAGTTGGTCCGCCTGCTCATTACCCTCGATACCTGTGTGCCCCGGCACCCAGTATAGGGTAACCCTATTGTCCGCACTCAATTTGTTGAGTGCATTGCAACAATCTAGAACCATTCTCGATGTAATCACCGGGGATTCTAGTGCTTTTAATGCTGCTTGGCTATCGGATATTATAGCTATAGTTTTGCCTTTGTATCTTCTGTCTATGCTGAGTCGTGCGCTTACAGCAATGGCATAAACCTCGGCCAGAAAGATGCTTGGCATACTTCCCATCGGTTGTTAGTATTTGGTGCCAGGCCCTAATACTCCAATTCCCGTTCCCTCAGATGTCTTGGAACCATCCGTATACCACTTGATCGCATTCCTCTTGTCACTCAGCACTAGACAAAAATTATTGTGAAAGCTGAATGTCGATGTCATGCGATCCGACGGTGCATATATGAATGGGGACACCTTCGCTAGTTTAGCGTAGTCCTTATGCCCAATCCTGAGGTCATTTTCTCTTCCTTCATGGAAGATTCTTGACATTGTAGATGTCGCTGCTGTTTCTATCACCAAATGATGTGGCGATAGGTTAAAGATTTTCTGGAGAGCTGCCGTGAGACATGACTTTATGGCTCCGGTGATACAGACACATGCCAAACGCTGAACTCGATCGAGTGCAAGCCTCGTCTTGTGTTCTTGGATTTTGTCTGCCCAGGCTACCGCTCCATAGGTGGTGATTGGTCTCACCATCATGGTGTACATCCACCGCAGGATTCCCGGGTTACCCCAGGACTTGCCTGTCATGTTTCTGCACACCATCAGAGCCCTCACAGCCTTTGCAGACACTGCCTTAATGTGTCCGTTCCACCCGAGCTTGCCGTCCAACAGCAATCCGAGGTACTTCATTTCATTCTTATACCCAATCTCCGTCCCATATAGTTATATGTCGCGAAATTGGTCCATACTTCTTCTTCTTGTGAACGGCACCAGTGTGATTTTATTTGGGTTAAGCCTTAGACATATCTCCTGGCACCAGCTGTTCTGATTCGAAGTGCCCCCTGCATTATATTACACAGTGTCCTTTCCTCTGGTTAGAATCACGATATCATCATACACGCGTGACATATTATCCCAGCTTGTGACAGTCTGCCTAAGACTTCATCTGCCACAAGAGTTCATAGTAGTGGTGAAATAACACTTCCTTGTACACATCCACGATTCGTACGTACGTTGATGGTGTATGATCCCACTTTACATACGACGGTTCGCCCCGCCAGTGACGGAGACAGCCAGTGAATAAGGGAAGGATTAACATCGCTTTTCATCAACCCCCTCTTTACCGCATCGTGGCTGGTATAGTCAAGGGCCTCTTCAATATCAAGAAATGCACCTAGTGCTACCTCTTTATTTTCTAAGGATTCTTTGATTCTGCGAGTCAATTCATACCGTGCGGTGTCTGTTGATTTTCTCGTCCATTATCCGTGTTGATTTTAATGTAGTGGACATTTTGATAGGTGAGTTGTCCTAAAATAATTATTTACAACTTTCTCTTTTGTTTTGAAAATGAACGACGTTAAACTAATTGGACGGGCCACCTTTGGATTAGCTTTATCATTTCTGTCCACTTTGGGTTTAAAAACTACTTTCGCCTGCCTCGATAGCCTTGGTATGCATCCCAATGCCAGGTTACTTCTAAAGAGGCGTAATAGATGCGATATGAGCAGATTCTGTTCCTTCTGAAAAAGAGTTGGATACACCCCATTTACTCCCGGTGATTGCAAGGGCTGGAAAAAGTTTAAAGACAACCTTATACGTTCACCTTGTACGGCCGACCGCGGCTGGCCCTCCTGCAACCGCCATCGGAAAGACGAGCTCCCTCGCATCAGCTGTGAACAGAGCAGGCTCTACTGCAACCGCTGTGGAAGTAATGGTCTCCCTACCAGCAGTCCCAGACGAAGCCAACCCCACCTGAACCGCTGCGGGAGGAATAGGCTCCACCGCGATAGCCCCAGGAGATGCAACCCGCGTTGCACTCACCGAAGCCGTGGAGGTTGTCTCAACTTTCTTCAGCCCGCGTACATTTATTTTGCCCCACCTATATCTTAGGAAGGCATTTCGCTTGTTGATGAAGTTGGCTGAACACTCATCAACTACAGTGGTCAGCAATTGACCGTTTCCCTCAGCGCGTACGCTTAGGACCTTCCATTGCCTCGTACTGAGGCCTTTGTTCGAGGCTGCCAGCGTTCTGAGTAGAGCCTCTGCTGGCCACCCTTCACTTTTTGGGAGGTACATGTGTACCTTCCCGCAGCCCATAAGGAGCATCCCTGGTGTGAAGTACAGACCCTCAAAATGGAGATCGTCTCCATTTTGCTACTCCCATGCAATGGCGTCTTCCAGTTGAGTAAGTTCCTCATCTGTGAGCGTCCATCGGGTGTTCTTTTGCGACAACTGCTACACGCTGCACTTTTAGTGTGCTTGCGTAACTGTTACCAGCTTCAACGGGTACTTCGTTGCTCCCGCCTGCCGTACTTATCGGTACTCGTGGTCGCTTTAATTTTTTGGCTTTTAGGGGTAATCGAGTCTCTGCCTCGCTCCCTCCTCTGGTCAACCGGGTTAGGTGCTGTATTCCCCAATCCTTCGCTTTTTGCAGTCGGCTCCGGTGCAGATTTCTTATTCCGCCACTGCGAAGCAGGGTGATTTAGTCCTCTTACTCCCAACCTCCGATCTTCTGCCATCTTCCTAGCCTCTTCAGGTTTAATTTCCTGTGCTAGGAATCGCAGATACCACTTTACTCTCGCACCACTAAGTCCTTTCCTTAGTGGGTCGTCTCGCCCATCAGGATTTCCTCTGGGCGGTAGTGATGTCATCTGCGACTTACTTTCTCCTTCTTGTGTGGCTGTACTGGGGTGTTGTTCCCACTGTACTTCCAGGCATTGGGGGACCTTTACGTGTTCTCTCCTTCCACTTAGAGGTATTGTTTGTAGGGGGGGGGGGTGGAGGTGTCAGTTCCGCCGTTTCTCCCTGTTTTGTTAGAAGCTTCGCCTTAGCTTTTGCCCTTTTGCTTGCGCCCTTCTGTTTCCTCTTTATCTAGGTATTCTTCCCCTCTTGGGGATCCCTTTGAAAGGAAGGGTTATTCATATCAAGTGTTATGTCCTCGGTTTGGATTTGGGTTGCGGTGACATTTTCCCGCGCCCTTTCTGAGCTTGGTGGTTCGCATCAGCTTGTTTCGAGCCTTAAAAGGATCCACCACCTCGTCTTTGTTTTTGTTTTTGTATTTTGGTTCCATTTTCGATCCCACGAGTAAGTCGGAAAAATTGTCCACCCCAGCTGAGCCGACATACCGAGGTAAGGGTCTTATTTGAAACCGGAAGTGCCCACGGTATCCGGAGTTCGCATATTTAGGACCAAGTGCCTCTTGGCCACTCAGCCTTCGGCATATGCTGTTTCACCTTACCTTGGGATCTTTTACCACCTTTTACAGAGTAGGAGGACAGTCCTCGAGCTTACATTTACAAAGAGTTTCTTTTCGTATGGATAACGAAGGAACGCATTCCCGTGCAATATTACGGGTTCAAAGGTATAATTCAGACCAAAATTAGAGAAATATTATGATACTTTCTGATACTAAAATATCTGACAATATCCCATTATCTGCAAATAAAACTTCGAAAATATCAAAAAGTGAATACTCAGATACAATTCGACATGATACAGACTTGTATGATTCAGGAGAAGATTTTGAAGAGAAGTCAATAAACAAACTTCAAGCTAAAGACGGAACCGACTGGCGAACAGACCCGTTTTCACAAACAAAAAAAATGAACCGAAATATCATTCGTGAACGCGAAGGAGCAGCCCCTTTTTTACGAAAATTTTCAAAAATTACGAAAAACAAACAGGAAAAGATTAAAGGCTAGACCTAAACTGAAAAAATTCATTTCAAATCCCTTATCAAATCCTTTCTCCACGTAGTCCTGCAGTTGATCCTCTTTGGGCGGTAAGCTTTTGAATATGCCAACAGTTTTTGGACATTCCTCATTATGCCATGGTTTTCGATGATCACGCCACAAATTTATTTTCGTCAGCTCCTTACACTCATCCTCCTGAACAATTTTCATGCGAAAATTAATCCCGTAGTTCATCACCATCATCATTCCAATGGATGTCGAAGATCGAGACAAAGGCTGACCTTTAGCTTTATACAGTTCTCGAAAGCCTTATCAAGTTGCAAGCCCAGTTAATAGTTGTATTTTTTTTGGGTTGGGGGTGAAGGCAATTTACGCCCGGAGTGTGGGACTCCTAGGAACGCATGCTATCAGACTACCCACTAAACACACCCCCTGTCAAGAGACCCTAGCCTGGAACTGTTTGATACATTACTTCGGGCTTGGCCTCGTTTTTACTTCGCCCTAGGGCGCCGTTAGCGTAGAGAAATCTCCCTCCAGCGCGAGGGGGCAGGATGGAGGAGTACTGCTGGAAAGGAGACCCCGCGCCTAAGGTTATCCATGGTCACTTTTTTGCTGTTAGTATTGCCCAAGAATCTGGAATCGGCTTGAGACATGCCCCACTCAACAGCTCTCGCGTTGAAGTCTCCTACTACGAGTACTTTGCCATCTGTATTCAGAACAAAATCCTCTAGCGCGTCGAGTCTAGTTTTAAAAAATGGCATTGACTCATTCGGCGTCAGGTATACGCTGAAAAACGTTATACCCGGGCACCGAATCCACACGAAGCCGTCTCCTCGGCCGTGACCTTGGATCTGGAGTCGCATGCTACCACGAACCCAAACGGCAGCAGTATGGAAGTCATCAGAGAACCAGGCTGGTGAGGTCTTATTTCGATGTTGTTCGCCCAGCAGCAGCAGCAGATCAGCGCCTTTTTCTCTGGCGAATTGCTCTAACAAATCTTGTGCATTGATGCTACGGTGCAAGTTAATTTCAAGGGCCCTGATCATCACCTCAGAGCTACTTTTGCTTTTGCTAGTGCCTCTCTAAAGATTGTTCACGCGCCTGTACCTGCAACGTGAGGGTGCTCTGTCCGTTGAGAGTTATGATGATTACATAACAAACAGCGCGGAGTTTCAGCACACTCTTTCATCTTATGCCCAGACGCTCCACACTTAAAGCAAAGGATACTACGGTCAGGGCCCTTGCAATTCGAAGTGGTGTGCCCGTATCCAAGGCACCTGTAGCATCGAACTGGGATGGATCGACGGCGAATTCTGCACACCACCCAGCCAATATTAAGTTTTTCTTTTTCCAGGAGTTGTGTAGCATCTTTCTCCGTTACGTCGAGTATGGCCAGCCTTTGCCCTCGGCGATTCTCTGGAGTAAGCTTAACTTTTAATAGAGTTATTTCAGGGAACTCCTTTTAAATGGCTTTTTCAACCTCAGCCGGGTCGGCGATGCAGTCCAGGTCCCTTACTTCCAATGAAGCCCTTGGCTCCATGGTAGAGAATGTGGCTTTTGTCCCAAGAACGCCTTCCCGCAAGCAGGCATTAAACGTACTGAGCAGCAAGTCAGGACGAGTGATAGGCCAGTTGCAATACCTCGGCTGGAATACCGTCTGGGCCCGGAGCCTTCTTCGCCTTCATGGAGAGAGCTGCTAGTTCCAGTTAGTTTCTCGTGAAGAGTGGACATTCTGATGTTGTTTTCCCTGATTTTGGGAAAAAGTGCCCGTACTATGTCGTCCATCATGTCCGCTTCAAGTACGCAGGGGGCCGTGGAGCACCGAGCTTCCGCATAACTAATTTATAGCCCAAGCCCCACGGGTCCCTGTTCACGTCTTCGACGCGGTTCTGCCAGGAACGGGCCTTACTCCTGTTAATCAGTTTGCGAAGGCATTTTCTGGCCGACCGATATACTGTCATTCTGGTGCATGCCTTGTCCTGGCTTCGCGCTCGTTGAGCTTCTCGCCGGAGTTTGTGACACTCCCTCCGTTGCTCAGCTATTTCAGTGGACCACCAGTACACTGGAGGCTTTCCGTGTCTAGGTCTCCGGCGGGGAATAGATGAATTACAAGCGGAGCTGATGGTATTCGTTGTGGAGTTCACCATGTCTTCAGTAGTCAGTTCTCTGCTCCCCGGCGATGAGCCAAGCGGTGGTAAGCATGTCATGAGCGTGTCGACAAACTTCTCCACGTCCATCCTCTCAGTATTCCACACGAAGGCGGAGCGCTAAGTGTCTGGGAGTGTAGGAACATTTTCGCGGGTCTCGAATGCTATGTACTGATGATCATTGGTCGAGTAGTCCTCTAGAACTCTCCAATTGTATGTCATAGAGGAGAGGGACGCCGAGGTGAATGTCACGTCCGGAATGGTACCCGGCGGACAGTGGGAGTGTTACCAGTGTTCACCACGGCTAGCCCTACTCTGGCTGCCATCTCCAGGATTCGATTCCCCCTGGGATCTGACTGAGGCATAACCCATTCAATGGCCGTGGCGTTAAAGTCTCCCCCGATAAGAACATGACCTTCATGAAGAATTGGTTTTTTTGGCGCGACAGTCTAACAAAGCCAAAAAACAGAGGGAAAGAACACCGCCTTGTGGTCATCGGCGATTTGTACGTTCGTTAATGTTGGTTGTCCCCTTTCGTATTACTTGGTTCGCCTGCAAAGGATTGAGCTAACCGGAGGATGAGTGTAGAATTCATCTTCACATACACGATTTGTCTACTAACTGAATCGTTGCCGTTATTATCAATGGCCCCTTGAATAATAAGAACTGCACCTAGTGCTACTTCTTTCACCAATTCCAAAGATTGTATGATTTTAAAGGCAACTGGTTTAAAGCTGTGGGATATTTAGTTAGGAGGGTTGTCCTTATATAAGCATTACAGCTTACTCCATTGTTTTAAAAATGAGCGACGAGTCAACGAATAATGACTTTTAAGCTGATTGGTCGGCATGCTATTGGATTCTTTTATCGTTCCTGTCCACTTTCGTGATAGCGTAGTACATACAGCGGTAAAGCTCTCTGGCGCTTCTTTTAGGGGTAGAAAAAGCAAAAGTCGATTTGTATTCGATTCGAAAAGTTCGATTGTGCTTTTACGCTATCCAAATATATTAGCATGTTTTTTGGCCGAATGTAGTCATTAGATCGGGAGTTTGTCCGTGGTTCTAGCCCTGTATGTACGGACGCTATTGTGTAAGTATAAACACTGCTTTCGTAAGCTTCCGTGGCTTGACTTTACTTCTGAATATCAGATTGCTTCTTCACAAGCGTATAATACGTGAAGCCCTGATCCTGCAAAATATCTAGATCATTGGTAGTAGAAGAGGAATTATAAACCAAGGATATTATAATATTATTGAGTGTGTGCAAATGTTCTCTGGATTTTTCCATATGGATTTTGGAACTATAACTAATAAGTCCTTGATCACGTTTCGGCGTCAGGTAGGTTTTTGGAATTATCAGACTCGCAGGATTTGTTTAATAGAAGCTGATATAAAGTACATTTTAAACATTGTTCATTCTAAGAGTTTGTTGTTGGACATCGCGCAGCGGAGGCACATCAAAATCTAAGCAGAATTGATGTAGAAACATGCCAACAGAACGAGCATATAAATAGTGGTTCCAGCGCTTCGGCGAGAACGACCCTTTGAAGGTTAGTCTCGATCTGAACGCTCAAAGACACGACAGATTGTGATCAATTTGAAGCTCGAACAGGGAGCTGATGCCAATTGCAGAATTATCGGAGAGGCTTCAAGTCTACAGTACAACTATAGAGGAAAGAATCCATGCGGTAGGATATGTGGTAAAGTTGGATGCTTGGGTACCCCACGAACTTTTTCAAAGAAATAAGTATAGCCTACCGTGTGTCTCATTTTGTTTGTCAAGCAAATAAAAGATTTCTCCGCTCAATGGTTACCAGAGATGAAAAATGGGTCCTGAACAATAGCCTGAAAGAGCGTCGGACAGTTTGCAAAGGATAGAATACCAAGATCAGTTTTTGAACCCACACATTACATCCGGATTTGTGGATTGAGTCAGTTCCACTGTCCGGTTGTCACCGGGGTCCGACACTGAGGGCATAAATCTTGACCTCCCAAGAACAAAAAATACAAAATTGGGACACATATGGGGTGTGTCCAAATTTTGTATTTTATCTAATATACAATACTATCATCTTAAGATTAACATTAATGATTTCCTCGGACACAAAAAAAAAACACAACACAAGTTTATCTTCAACTTTATTTTTTTTTTTTTCACGATTAATTATTTACATGTTCCGTTTGGAATCTTTCTTAAGACTAATGTAGACTTGAGAACTAACTTCTTATATACCTATGCAGTCGCCTCAATATCCTATCTATTAGTTAATTATTTCGCACATGTGTTAAAGGATTAGGATAGGTTTTATGACGGTAAAAAGATCTAAGGATGTTTGCCGCGCTAAATACGAAAGGAAAAATGTGATGGTTTTATGACATTGAAAAGATCTAAGGATGTTTGCCGCGCTAAATACGATCGGAAAAATGTGATGGTTTTATAACATTGAAAAGTCTATTTAATGAGAGGTGTAATATGTAGCGGAAACATATGTGCGAAATTTACATGAAGGATATGTAACACCCCCACCGTTAGATTGAGGCTCCGACGAAAATAGCTAATTACGGTTTAGGTGTGCGACTGTTACAAAAATTATTGCAATTACAATCATGAAATCTGACCCCAGACTTATAATATTGTCAGTTTTGTTCTAAATACAAAGTTATCAATAGTATTTGTATTATCAATTTGCTTCAAATACAAATCTACGATTTTGATATAAAAATTAATTTTGAAAAACTATTTCATTGTATACTTTGAAAAAGTAACTGTAATTTAAAGATTAAAATCCGTAATATGATTTATGATTTTTTTTTTTTTTTTTTTTTTTTTTTTTTTTTTTCAAACGTTTTTGTAGTGTAATTTATATTATTAGGCTCTATGGTATATTTTTTTTTTTTTTTTTTTTTTTTTTTTTTATGCATACATCTTTTACTTCTTCTAAATTATTATATATATATTTTTTTTTTTTTTTTTTTTTTCATTAGGGTTTACTTAAAAATGAGATCGTAGAGATCGTAATTCAATAACAAGGACCTATTCTGAGTGGTTGGAATTGGTTTGAATAATGTGTAGCACGTTATTGTGATATTCGATGGGTTTGTGGTACATTCCAGAAGGATACTATAGGTAGTAACAACATTTTCCTGGGAGAATGACATGCATAAGGGTTTTAGTTATTGGTGGTAGATTTAGAAGTCGAGGGTCGGTTTTTATTATGTTTCTTATTAGGTTTTGCTTTTATGGTTGGGTGTTCTATATTTTGGTATTTCTTTTTTGTCTTTATGTGAGTGCGAAAGTATTTGTTTTGGTTATTTGTGTCTACAATGTGGTCTTCGTCTATTTTTTCAGAGTTAATTTTCCTAAATTTAGTGTGATTTTTACCTCCTCTGGTTTCCTTAATAAAATTTGGACCGGTATCTATTTCCACATTTTCTCGGTTTCGATTGAGCTTATCAATTATTTTTTGTTTTCTTTGGTGGATTATCTCGTGGATTGCGGGATATTCATCTTGGTGGATATTACCGTTGATGAAGTCAATGGGTTTCCTGTTTGTAGAGGAGTGTATGGTGTTGTTGTAAAAGGTAATTATTTTCAGAATTTTTTCTTCTACTGTACTCTGGTTATTAATAGGGTCGTGTTTGAGAAGGCGAATGTGTTCGTTGATGGTATTGTGGAGTCTTTCTATATCAGCATTGGAAGTATGGTTGCTACTAGAGGTATAATGAACTTCAACCTTTTCATTTGATAGAAATTCTCTCAAAGGGATTGCTTTAAACCCTAACTCATTGTCAACTATTATTTCTTTTATTGTACCAAACTGACTGAAATAATAGGCAAGAGCTCTCTTAAATTCGGTCCAAGTTCTTCCAATAATTTTAATAGCACATGCATGCTTGGAGAATTTATCAATTATTGTTAAGAATAGAAATTTTTCTAATGTGTAAAACACATCTACATGAATTACTTCTCCAGGTTTTTGTGGAGTTTCTGTTAGTTTGAATAGGGGCTTAGGTGGATTTCGGACGTACTTTTCGCAATTGCATATTTCACAGTTATTTATGAAATTTGTGACTCTATCCTTCAGTTTCGGACAGTAGTATTTTAGTTTGAGTTCTTTAGTCACTTCTTCGATTCCTCTATGATTATTTCTAAGGTGTTCTTCTTCTATAATTTTGGCTAGGTTTTCTTCGTCTGTTACGTCTTCTAAGAGGACGTTACATCTAATGATTTTGAATTTTCCATCGGTAATAAAATTGTTGCTAAATGTGGAATATATGTTTTGGAAGAAATCTTCGTTTTCAATTAGAATAGCGTTTAATCCATTGGGATTAAAATGGTTCTTTAGCAATGTGATAGCGTCTTGCTCATCCAGCTGTTTGGCGTTGATAGTAGTCCTGTTTTTGTTGAAGATTTTTTTCTTTTTAATTCTAAGGGAGCCTGAGTCTGATTTATTTATGATTATTTGGTTTTTGAAAACGTTGATACAAGAAGAGCTCGTTGGGATTATAGTTTGATTTTCGACTAAGTTTATTTCTGGTTTAGGTATCCTGGACAGAGTGTCGGCATTTACGTTCTTTGCTCCTTCCTTGTATTTGATGGTGTAATCAAACTCTGAAAGTTTAAGTCTCCATCTTACGAGTTTAGAGTTGGGCTCTTTTATAGAAAAGAGCCAAGTGAGAGGTCGATGGTCAGTTTCAATTATAAACTTACGTCCAAAAAGATATGGGCGGTAGTATTTTGTGGCCCAAAGAATAGCGAGAAGTTCTTTCTCAATGGTGCTATAGTTAATTTCGTGGTCATTTAGTGTGCAGCTAGCGTAACTAATTGGTCGTCCTTCTTGAGATAGGACGGCACCAAGAGCATAGTTACTAGCATCAGTTGTAAGTGTGAAGATTTTATTGAAGTCTGGATATACTAAAATGGGTTCGTTTGTTAAAAGATTCTTGATCGTTTCGAAAGCATGGATATATTCTGGATTTTGTATGTCTAACTTAGCATCCTTTTTGAGGCATTTTGTCATGGGTTTTATAATACGGGAATAATCTTTTATGAATTTACGATAATACCCAGCCAGACCAAGGAATTGTTTGATCTGTTTCGGGGTTTTAGGTATAGGAAAATTTTGAACGCATTCAACTTTTTGCGGGTTGGGTTTAATTCCTTCTCTGGTGACTACATGGCCTAGGAAGTTGGTTTCGTGTTTGAAAAATTCAGATTTATCTAATTGTACCTTTAAATTAGTTTCTCTAAATCTAGTAAATATTTTGTTGAGTGAATCAACATGTTCTTGCAAAGAAGTAGAGAATATTATTACGTCGTCTAAATATACGAGACATATATTGTTTATGTAATCTGCAAGTATGCAATTCATAAGACGTTGGAATGTGGCAGGGGCTGTCTTCAACCCGAAAGGCATTCGTAGAAATTCATAGTGCCCACCCTCGACACTAAAGGCGGTTTTATGTATATCCTTTTCTTCGATTTCTATTTGATAGAAACCTTTTGCCAAATCTAGCGTGGTAAAATACTGGCTTCTTCCCAGTTTTTCCAAGATTTCTTCGATATTGGGAATGGGGTACTTGTCATCGATCGTAACTTCGTTGAGTTTTCGATAATCTATTACAAGTCTCCATTTAGGTTTCCCACTTGCATCCATTTTTTTTGGGACGATCCAAACTGGTGCTGAATAGGGTGATTTGCTAGGTCGTATGATACGTTTCTCTAACATTTCTTTGATTTGCTTCCGTACTTCCTCCTTGTGAATATACGGATACCTGTATGTTTTTGCGTATATTGGGATATTATTTGAGGTGCGAATTTCATGTTTAATTAAATTAGTGAAGGATAAATCAGACTCTTCGTTATAAAAGATGTCTGAAAATTTCTTTACTAATGGCAGTAATTTACCTTTTTCTTCATTATTCAGATGATCAATTCTAATCTGTTCAGAAATGGAGAAAGATCCCTTAACCTCGTTATCAATTACATTAAAGTTTTCGAAGGTTACAGGTGTGGTTTCTTGTGGGGTAAATTTAACTTTTGTGGGATGTTCGTTTAGTATCTTTACTAAACCTAATACTTTAGAATTTACTGCGTCGTAAATACCTTCCTCAAGTTGGACTTTTCCATCTTTGGAAGTCTTTCCAGGGAGGTGTATTAGACCGTGTTGTTGGTCTACAGGCACGGATACTTCGTAGAGTCCGGCCCTATTAAAGAGACAATATTGCTCATCTTCTTTGATTTCGAAGAAGATGGGGATAGTTTTTTCTCCGGCGCGTAATATTTGATTCTTATAATCTATAATTACATCGAGTTGTTTTAGTACATTATTGCCTAAGATTCCGTCATAAAATTCGTGGAATTGACAGACGAATAGTTCAATTTCTTGAGCCTTGTCTCCCAATTCTTCAAAGAGCGGAATTTTGACTTTTTCGTGAATATTAATAACATGTTGGAGGGTTTTTAAGTTTGTATCTGGTGTATTTATTTTCCACTTAGGATGACAGAGACCGGGGTTTATAATAGAGTGTGTAGCTCCGGTATCTATGATAAATTTTAAGGGTTTTGTCTTTGTCTTCACAACTATATAAGGTAATTTTCGTCCGAGGCTTGTGGAAGAAAATTTTGTGCCATTTCAGTAATATTTATGTCCATGGGTTCTGGCGATGGTTGCCGTTCGAAATACCGAGGATTTCCTGATGCGTTAGGATTATATGGATATTGGGTTTCGCTTTGATGAACTCTGTAGTTGTGTTCATGAGGTCGTCTTTGTTGTTCGCTTTGTTGATTATTATTATTAAATCGGTTGTTATTGTTGTTGAATCTATTGTGATAATTGTTATTATTGTTAGCGTTGTTGTTATTATTGTAGTTACTAGCATTATTATTAAACCTATGATAGTTGTTGTTGTTGTTATTATTATTATTCCTGTTTTGTCTATTATCATTTTGATTATTATTATTAGGCCTGTTATTGTTATTATTATTACGGGAACTGTTATTTGGAATATTTGGTTTATTATTATTATTGTTATTGATTTGGTTTTTGTCATTGTTTCCGTCTGTAGTCTGGTTTTTGTAAATTTGTCCATTTGAACCATAGTATGCGTACCCAGCCGTAAAGAGAATGTCCATGGCAGATTCAAGGGTTTCGGGATTTCTGCAAAATAATATTGTCTTCATGGGTTCGGGTAATTTGTTTTTGAAGACGTTGAGTGCTGTTTTCATATTATTTCTAGCACACTCGTTGGTTGCAGTGCTTGTTCCTAAGACTATACGGGTTTTATTATTAAGTCGCCTAAGTTTGCTTCTAATATCATTATAAAATTCGAGTGTATTAGTTTTAAAGATTGCGCCTCTAAGGTTGTCGAAGAGTTCGTCCATACTCAGACGATCTCCAAAGTTATTTTGGAGGATTTGTTTAATTTCCGACCAAAGGACAGCGTGACAGTTAATGTCGATTGTTTCCTTTGCTCTCCCTTTAAGCTTACTTTTAATGATGTCACTGAAAAGAAGTTGAGAAACTTCATTGTAAGCTTCTAGAATGGGTTTCACTCTGTCTACTAAATTTATGAATGTTTGTAAGTTCTCGTGTTTACCATCATATTCGGGGAGACTGTTTAGATATTTAAGGGGGTTGATTTGTATTGCAGGGGCTTCGTTGTTCGTCATTTTTTTTTCTTTACACCAGATTCCAAACCACTCTTACAAAAATGATTATAAACTGAGATTTTGGGGCAGTTTTTGGTATAAAAAAAAAATACAAGATTTTTAGATAATGGTCTATACAATATATATATACATCGGATTTTAAGAATATAAAAATTTTATTTTTGAATATGTAAAATTCACAGTGTAAAATTTACTTGGTTTTGTGCTGGAGCTCCTGTGGACCGACTATAAGACTCCTTTCAGCGTGATTCCTTGTAATCTGCTAGTTGTTTATTTTTTTTTTTTTTTTCAGCAGGTCGAGTTTTCCTTAAAACTTTTTATTCGCTTTCAAGAATTTTTCTTTTTTTTCGAAGAGCACGGGTTCCTTGTCTGTTAGCACTATCGTGAACGATTTTTGGTTTTTTTTTTTTTTCAGCAGGTCGAGTTTTCCTTAAAACTTTTTATTCACTTTCAAGAATTTTTCTTTTTTTTCGAAGAGCACGGGTTCCTTGTCTGTTAGCACTATCGTGAACGATTTTTGGTTTTTTTTTTTTTCGAGATCACTTTTATTTTCGCGTCTGCGTTAATCGTGAATTTTCCTCCTCTTGGGGAATATCTTTAGACAGACGTGATACTATACGCGACTGATTTTTTAAAAAAAATCGAGTAATCTTTTTACTCCGCGTATCCTACCGACTGCGCCATTAATGATTTCCTCGGACACAAAAAAAAAACACAACACAAGTTTATCTTCAACTTTATTTTTTTTTTTTCACGATTAATTATTTACATGTTCCGTTTGGAATCTTTCTTAAGACTAATGTAGACTTGAGAACTAACTTCTTATATACCTATGCAGTCGCCTCAATATCCTATCTATTAGTTAATTATTTCGCACATGTGTTAAAGGATTAGGATAGGTTTTATGACGGTAAAAAGATCTAAGGATGTTTGCCGCGCTAAATACGAAAGGAAAAATGTGATGGTTTTATGACATTGAAAAGATCTAAGGATGTTTGCCGCGCTAAATACGATCGGAAAAATGTGATGGTTTTATAACATTGAAAAGTCTATTTAATGAGAGGTGTAATATGTAGCGGAAACATATGTGCGAAATTTACATGAAGGATATGTAACAATTAACCTCATTACCTATTGGTTCAATATTAAAAATTCAAAAAGTATATTCAAGTTTTTGGAATCTAAATAGAAATATGTATGAGCGAAATTAGGTGTTGAGATCTTATAGAAGACCGATAGTTACGAATTCACCATTAACGACTTGATCTTTGATGGTAGTGTTGTTATCCATCTAAGTAGAAATATTTACCGCTTTGTATGAAGCAAAGTGTTGCATGTCCTTGTTAACAATTCTCTATTGTTCATTCGCCAATCAGCTGCAGTAATCCTGCCGGCCATCAGCCCACAGTCCACCATATGTCCGGCATACTCGCCACTAGGCTCGTTCATTGGATTGGTCAAATCATCATTGGGTTGAGGCAAGTAGGATGCTGGGAATTTGTTCTCGTCTGCTCTTCTTGCCTGCAAAACAATATTTTGAGAATACACAGACAAATATAATGTACAAAGAAGTAGAACCATCATTTTCTCTTGATATTCAGCGAGCGAATCGCGAGAAGCTTCCTGATATTTAGGATTATAATCCCCAACTCCTGTTGCATAGCCATTCGAAATATATTCAACCTTATCGGTGTCAGTTATTTGATTGTCGGGTTTATATGCACAAATACAATCGTCAGGTGGAGGATTCGCCAAACAATTCTTTCGGGCAACATCGGACACAGCTTTTCCTTCAGTGTAGCTTATGTCCTTCGTGGAATATGGAATTGGCGTCAATGGATCTTTTCCGTCCTGAAAATAAGACAAAGTCATGACGTTGAAGGCTGGATGTGAATACGGTACCTTGAAACATCCGATTGGTGGACACGGAGGGCAATTATTAGTACAATTTCCTTCGTTGCACATCATCCTCCAAAATTACCTACAAAAATCGGGAAATACCAAATGAAAGCCGTCAAAAAATGAGAGTTGAAATCATTTCGTTGTTGATATATAAACAAAGCGGTTGCTATGGTAAAAATATTTTTTTCA
Organism: Stratiomys singularior; assembly: GCA_954870665.1. Lineage (NCBI taxonomy): Eukaryota > Metazoa > Arthropoda > Insecta > Diptera > Stratiomyidae > Stratiomys > Stratiomys singularior. The sequence goes on along the minus strand of OX940879.1, from coordinate 83,241,422 downwards.
AAAGAACTTCTTTTTTTCCGTTTGTATTCGGTTTGAGGAACCGAAAATTGAATTCGTCCTGTCTCTATCAGAACCTTTGGCTTGTGATTTGTGGGTATTTCGGCTTAGAGGATTTACAATGGTGTTGAATCTATGAATCTTACTATGGTCCTCAAGGAAGGAGTTGAGTTCTTACATGAGATAAATGTTATTGACTGTCAGTAAGCTGAGTAGGTTCGTGAATTTAATAAAAAAATTAGAATGAGCATTGTTGAATTGCGAATCATGGACTGGTTAGTTATGAAAAGCATCACTATATTATGTTTTCCATTTGTAAGCAAACTGTCTATTATTTTTATTGATTCAATTCAATTCGATTCAAAATCACTTATCAATATCCAAAAGTTTATCAAAAAGAACTTCGATATTAAATTTATAAAAATTGTGTTTTATGTGGAAATTATTAAAATTATTAAAAATGTGGAAAAAACCAACGAACCTTATCATAATTTTTTATATTAATCCTGGATAAATAAAACGTTCTTTGAGGCTCCTGAGAGCATAACGTGAGGTCGATATGACTCACACCTGATTTCGGCCCAATTACACTATTCTTACTTCATATTTTAATTTAGTTTACGAATTCATATTTTAATACTTGCCTAAGAAATGAAATCAATAAATTTATGGGTTTGTTTTATTTTTATTTCTCCTGAAATCAAACAAAAACTAAAATCCTTTGGCAAAATCACATATAACAATACAATATCGATTTCTCTGAATGAAATCTACTTATCTAGAAACATTTGAAATTCATAAACAAAACATAAAATGTTAAAATAAAAGTCTTAAAAAAGGAACTACATACAGTCTAAACAAGTTAATACTTTATGCTCTCCACAAACAGGCTTTTTACATTCATTGCACTCTGCTTGAGTCTTTCTTCTTAGCTTCCACGGACAGAAGGCGCAATATTTCCTTTTCTTTTCAGCTTTTTCTTGTGGTGAGCTTACGGCAGGAGCACTTGGTAGAACATTCTGTATGTTTTTGCGTAATCTGCGACTCAGATTAGGAACTTGAAGCCTTTTGTCTATCCATGGTTCTGCTAACGTAGTACTCAATTCTTTCATGAACGCACGCCTATTTGGGGTTTTCTTTTCTTATTTGAAATAATATTTTGCCATTGAATGACGTGACTGTTGACAAAAACCATATTCAGCATGCCGTAGAATAATGCCATAGGCCATCTATTGGGCTGTTGCATTGAAAGTGTCAGTTTAGGGATGACTCATCTGTATACGTCTTTATTCCAGAACGTCAGGTAAAATTCCCAGAACCCGTATACTTCTCTGAAAAGGGATGTCGGCGGCCATTATACAAAAGTTCGAGTGTGATTCAAATGTATTAAGTCTTTTGGAAAGTATTGAAGTGTAAAAATGGTCAGTGAAACTGTAAAAGTAAGGTGTGCTCTCTACTACGAGTTCAAATTACGCACAAATGCAGCAACGGCTGCCCGCAGGATATGTGATGCAATCGGAGACGATAATGTATCAGAACGTAGAGCTCAAAGATGGTTTGCCCGATTCCGCACCAGGAATGACAGTCTTAAAGACGACGATTATACTGTAGCGATGTTTCGGATAAATGACACGGAGCTGCTTGCCGACATAGAGAACACATCCCGCCAAACTTTCCACGAATTAAGCGTAAGGTCCGACGATGACAAAAGCACCATTAGTCGCCATCTTCAACGTCTGGGAAAGAAACGACGGCTTGATCAGTAGGTACCTCATCAACTTACTGACAACAACAAAAGGCAGCGTATAGGGATCTATACTTGGCTTTTGTTGCGCTACGAACGGGAGGCGTTTTTAAACCGAGTGATTACGTGCGATGAAAAATGGATTATGTATGACAACAGCGGCCGCACGTATCAGTGGTTATCGTCAGACGACCTTCCTGAAACTATTCCAAGGCCAAGCCTTCAACAGCGGAAGACCTTGTTGTGTGTTTGGTGGCATCATACAGGCATCGTGTGGTATCAACTGTTGGAACCTGGCCAAAGCATTACAGCTGTAGTGTTTAGTCAGTAATTCAGAGAAGTCCATAAGGTATTGCGACGTACGCATGCAGCGCTCGTGAATAGGAGGCTGCATGCGTTATCCTTCAGGATAACGCACGACCACATACAGCGACATTCACCAGGGACACCATAAAGAAAAATTGGCAGTAAAACTTTACCACATCCACCATATCCTCCCGACATTTCACCATCAGATTTTCATCTTTTCCGGGCGATGGATAAGTTCATGCGAGGACGACAATTCACCAACAGGGAGGACTTAGAAATAGCGTTACGAAATTTCTTCGATGGGCCAGACAGAAACTTTTAACAAACAGGAATATATTCGTTACCATCACGTTGGCAACGAGTCATAGATGCCAATGGTTGCTATTTTCAGGATTAAATATATTGCCTTTTATTTAAAAAAATTTACATATTTTACTATGGCCAAAACCGACAATTTCAATGCAACCATCCAATATTTATCTTTCTACTGCATGAGGTCTGTGAGCACATTTGGTCGAACGAATCAATTCTTCCCTTTGTCTGATTGTAGAATACGATCATAAAGGGTTTTCTGGAGCTAGATGCTACGACAGCGTCCTCACCACAGGATGACAGTACATACATCATCTTTGCAGGTTTTGGTTTATATGACAGTAAAATTAGTGAGCCATCGTAGCAAAATATGGAGGTTCGGACAGCTTTAGACCTAGTATTTTTTAGCTCTTCCGGTATTTCACTTTTATTTTAGCGCTTTGTACCAACTATAGCTAATTTATAATTTATACTTTGCTCCTGGAGCAAAGATTTCGCCATAGGTACGAACGTAAGCCAAGTATCGCAAGTTATATTCCTACATCACCCATGGGTGGTTCTGGATAGCTCCTTCCTATAATATTCTCCAAGTGGAAGTCCATTTATTTCTTTTCCCTTACCCAAATAGGAAATGGCATCGAACATGTATTTTGTGGAACTATCACTGATCATTGAAATTTTCAGGATATATTTGTTCGGCTTATTTGGTATGTGCATGCGGAAGGGACATCAACCAATAAACTACTTAATAAACGACTTAAATCCCAATAATTGTTCATCGACGATCACATGAGATCTCGAAGTATAGTTTATTATACACTGGGTGATAAACAAATTACATATTTTTTTGATGGGCGCAAAAACATCTTCAAGACAATTAGTAGAACGTAGGGATTTGTCAACAAATCGCAGCGATGATAAGAGAAACACGAATATATCTCTGAACGTCGAACAATTCAACAGTCGTGAGATGATTGTCATTCATTGCAGCTGTCAATGTTAAAATTCCAATAAATACTCTAATTTCGTCAAAATAAGTGTGTCTGAAGGTAGCAGATAAATCATTGTCAAATCATTCTGACAAATCTCAACATCCAGTCCACGTTACAATTTCCTCAATTATTTCCGATGTGAAAAATGCATCAAAACCGGACAGTGATTCCGATAGATTCCTACGAATTCTTATTGGCTCTCGTGACGTTCGTACAATATTTATAACGGAAGTTCTTGACTGATTGTGCCCCTTTACTGTAGGACAGCAGTGGTTGTTTTTTCCTTTTATGGATCTTTGCGGTAAAACGATTATCCGATCTGACGTCGAAGTTGAAGGACGCTGTGTTGCTATGTTCGGAGAATTTTCGTTTATCTCTGCATCTTCTTCGGAAGTAGCGTCATCCACTAAATCATCCTCGTAGTCGCTTGGGACGTCGTCTACACCTAAATTATCTTTTCTTCATAGTTTCTGATTTTTCCTCCAAAAATTCTTCCATCTTAAAGTCTTGCAACGCCCGAGACGCAGTCATTGTGTTTTAGCAGAATAATAAACTTTCAAACCTAAAACAAATACAAATGTTCAAAACATGTTCGAAACACACAAATGTTACAAATCTCATAACGTGGGGTCATTTTGACTGACTATGATATCATATCAACATCCATACAACGCTTACCTGCAACGAACGTGCACCACTTGACACCTCTGACTACAAACTGAATTGGCTAAGAAAGACAGCGAGATGCATCTAGTGTTAGGACGGAGACAGATAAAACCGTTTCGCGTGTGAGTTGTTTTGACCTACGTTATGTATGTAGGGTTAAACAAAAAACACAATGGAACTTTCGGCTTAGCAATACTTGTTTATACTTAATTCTAATAATATACTCTAATATTGATTCAAATTCGAATATACAATGTGTAACAATATCCCTAATCTCGATTATACCTATCACTTTACATTGAAAAACATAAATAAAGCAAATAACAGAACCCTACCAGGTAGCAGTAATAAGTTACTCCCGAAACGCAAAGTACTAGGAATTTAGGTATTATCATTCAACCGCCAATACTTAGATCTCCGCGTCTGAGTTCGATCAATTTCACCGTACCTTGGAGCATAGTTTCTCCACCGGCAGTGTTCAACTCTCGCGCTCGAATTGGGAGGATATTCAATTCTTTTATCGGTGGCCCGTCTATATACGTGGTATATAATTGGGACAATCAATCATACTAGCACTTTTGTTATACCAGATCTGACATCCATATGTCAGCACTGGTCGAACAAAAGACTTGTAGCAGATTATTTTGACCTTCTGGTCAATGTATCTGGAGTGGAATAGTTATTAATAATTTTAAACAAGAAACCGAGTTCATCCTTGAACAAGAGCACCTGTTTTCCAGGTGCATAGGCCGTGATTAGGAAGAGGGTATCTCCAAATTGCAGCGGATCTTGATAACGGACACTTCGAGACATTTAAAGTCCTTGAGTTCGATTTTATCTATGTGTTGGAAGCGATAGGGTCTCCTGACCAATATACCAGTCCCGCGTTCCACCACAGTATACTCGATAATTTCTTACAAATTCAAACGCCTCTTTAAACGTCATGGAGTGCCGGGAATTGAGGCGTGTTTCATTGTGGAGTACGATCCGAGGAAATTGACACGCCGAAGAAATCCGAGGAAATTGACACGCCGATCGAGTACTACAATTGAGTTGACGTTGAAGTCTCTCTATAGTTATTTTAATAAATTTGACGTTTTGATATTGCCCACTAAGGATTCCTTTTTGCGTCGCTTGGTCCACCGACTTGATATCTGTTATGCCCCTATGCGCACTTGAAATCTGTTATGCCCTTACGCCCTGGCATCCATTGCAGTGTGTACGGAGAGAGTCAAAAGTTTGTATTCACTTAATACTTACCACCACAGAGGTGAAAGTAAATGTTTTCTAATTCTTTATAATTTAATTTGAAAAAAAAAGAAGTTATTCATGAACTATTCACTGGGATTAATAAAATCACCTGATAAACACTGTCGACTGTTAGTATACAAACAGAAAATAAACAATTGATGTTTCTACTTCTTCTTCTCCCTAAGCACTATGATAACTTTCTCGACCCTTTGTCCGCGTTCTCCACTTTTGAAATGCGAGCAGCGTTGAACTGTCTTCGTCAGCAGAGTCAGACCAGCGTTTCCTCACTTTTGCTTCGCCCAACGAATACCTTTTTGGTATTTCTATGGGATTATAGAAATGGGATTTGCTACGGGATTAAGGTCTAGAGATTGAGGAGGGGAGTTTAGCTGCTAAGGTGAATTATACAACAGTCATTCTTTCACAATCTTCGCTCTGTGATTTGGATCATTGTCCTGTTTGAAAACTCGAGGAGTTTAGGACCCAATTTTTGCACACTACACTTTAAATTATTTTTCAGAATCTGAAATTATAGGGATTATATCCCAGCTTTAATTGCCACTCAATGAGAACATACACAGTAGCCAAAATGCATCCTCAAATCAACACGGAAGTTCTCACGGTAGAAATGAGAAATGATTATCACGTTCTTTAGACACATCTTGCGTTATTAATATTGCAATTCACCTCGGGGTTTTTCTTACTTGCCCCTATTTTTCGTACTTCCTCATCCAATATAACGCGAGGACGTTTGAACTTTGAGCTTGTTTTCGACGTCATAATGACGTTACCTTTCAGAAATTATACTACGTTATTATGATGTTGACTTCGTTATGACGTCAAGATCTAGTTGGAGTGGCGTTAACTGCCCTAGGCATAAGGGAGCAGTTTGGATTTCTTTGGAATTATTTTTTAAAATCAGTTTCCTTCTTCAGTGCTAACTTATTCATAAAATTTAGAAACATCTCCATATATACCTGTATTCATTATCCTAAATTTAACCTTAAGACCCGAAAGTGTTTAGCACCACCGAAGGTGGTAACCATTTCGATCATTGCTTTTGTAGCTATTTGAAGGTAGGCATTGCGTTGGTCTTGATTCATCCTATTCATATCACCAAGCTTGCCATGAGCTTTGCTTTCTTCTCATTGATTTGTAGTCCTAATGATTTTACTTCGCTGTCGAGTTTCAGGAAAAGTTTGTTGGTGGTTATTATCAACAGTTACAAAATGTTGATGTCTTCCGTATAGGCTACAACTTGGCTTGACTTGTTTAAAAGTGCGCCAAATCGAATAGCAAAGAGGCCAGCCCATCTCCCTTCGTTAGTCCGGCGTTTTTGCCAAAGCGTCGGTGAGTTGCTTATTGATGCAGACCTGGGAGATTGTTTCGCCGAGGCTTTCAGAAGAGATACTACTTTGATCAAAAGGTTCAGGAAATTAGAAATTATACAAGATTATACATCAAAATCGATATTGTCCCCTTCAAAGTACTTCCCATCGACTGCCAGCGCTTGATCCAATCCAACTTGGAAATATTTATTATATTCGGTTTGCGGTATTTCCATTAGAACCATCTTCGAGTTTTCCATGACCTCATCTCGCGTGCTGAAACGCTTTCCGCGGTGCGGTTTCTTGAGTCGACCGAGTAGGAAAAAGTCGCAGGGAGTCAAATAAGGCGAATTCGCTCCGTTTTTAGCCAAATCGTCACGGAAAACGATAGCATTGTGTGACGGTGTGTTATCGTGGTACAATATCCATGAGAAGTTTGCTCACAAATCCAGTTTTTTTCGGCGAATTACTTTACGAAAACTTCTAATAACGGCCAAATAATACTCCTTCTTGACGGTCTGGCATTTTCAAAGGAATTCATGATACACAACACCCTTGTAATCCATGAAAACGCTATTCACTCGTTTGATGTCTGGATCGCGTTTCATTCTCATAAATCCACATCTCGTCTCCAGTCATGATGCGGTTGATGAATGTTGGGTCGATTTCTGCACTGAAAATCATGTCTTTTACGACAGCAACTTCATTTTTCCATAAAATTCAGCTCTTTCCGCACAAGCTTTGCAGCGATACGTTCAAGGCCGAAATCATTAGACAAAATATTTTGAACGGATCCAAAAGCAATGTCTAACTCCTCTGCCATCTCTCTAATGGTCAATTCACTGTCTAAGGTCATCCATTCTTTGACTTTGTTGATGTTTTGTTGTTAATGGCCTGTCAATGGATTCACCATCGTTGACGGACCCAAGGCTACTTTTGAAACGTTAGTGCTACTGTTAAACGATTGTTTGCTTCAGAGCATCTATGTCGAAACAATTTTCTAACATTTGCATTGTTGTCGTACCATTGAAACCGTTTTTAACGTAAAATTCAAAACAAACTCGTTGTTGCAAATTCAATCTCATTTTAATGCACAACCGCAGATGTACTCAACACCGCGTCAATTTTACAAACGTCAAACTGTCAAGCTGAAAATTTCAAAGAATGTCAACGAAGGATTTGGCAACATAAAATAGGAGAATATAAATCGGATGAGTGAGAGCGCCACACGATGGTAATTCCGGGAACTTTTTGATCAAGGTAGTATTTATTTATTCTTCCCTTAATGTGGCCCGGAGATCTTGTTTAAATTTGATGGTACATTCCCTGATATTTTTGTCCAAAATTTCCCATTAATTTCTTTGGAATTAAGGTCTAGAGATTGACGAGGGGAGTTTAGCTGCTTACGTGAATTATACAATAGCTATTCTTTCACAATCTTCGCTGTGCGATTTGGATCATTATCCTGTTGGAAAACTCGAGGAGTTGTAGGACTCAATTTTTGCACACTATACTTTAAATAATTTTAGTTAAATTATAAAGTTTAGCCACATTCAGATCTTCTGTCGTGATCTCATGGCCCGCTTTCACAATATGCTTTGTTATTCTTAAGTTGATCTTCTGTATGCTTTTGCTCTTGTCTTATACCTTCCATGCTTCGCTAAGGTGCTCCTTTCAGCGCGTGATGGCTAGACATCGAGTTTGTACTACATAGCTCGTGTTGCGTTTCAGGCAGGAGTTTTGGTATACCGCACTTTGTTCTTCTTGGAGAAGCGGATCATTCCGACCTTGACTAGGCTTGTTAGTTGAAGTTTTCTGGCAGTGGGTTTCTATTGTCCTCACTAGTTTTATGTGTACTCCTATTGCTGGAGTGTATGTGATCGCCGCTCTTCTTATCTTGCTTTGCTAAGTTTCCCAAAACAATGTCATCAACCGATGGAACCCCATCGTTTTTTTCCTTTTTGGCTCATATAATTTTGATAGTATTCTTGTTTCAGCCGTTGATTTCCGCTGCCTGCAGAATTTATTCTCTTTTTTTACGGTTTTCATTTACTGAAAGCGATATGCTGATCATTTGATGGATGATCGGTCAATAAGGAGCATTCTTTGTGTCAATGAATGGAAGGAAGTTGCCTGAATTGTACTTTGCGTTTGTGTTTGTGTTATACATACTAAAGTTAAATACTCCAATGTAGGTGTGAATACATAAATTGAGAATAGCTATTTGTTTTCGTACTTCCATTTGCAAAGTAAAGACTATATTTTGATGCATTGAGTTTGTATTACTCAACGTCTCTATAAAATTGTCGTTTCATCAGCACATCATCAGCATAGCGGATCTAAAATTGTGAGCCCTCCGTTTGATAGACGCGTATATATTCACAAAACCTTACATACCCCCAAAGAATGTTTAAAATTTGAGGAAAAACAACTGAAAACTTTATGGGTGTTTTTGACATATATATCTTGATTAATTCAAAATGTTGTTCTAAGAAGACATAAAGAAAAGGGGTGTTTTAGAGGTATACAACTTTAAGTTGGCTACACTTTTTAATGCTACGTATGGTTTGACAGCTGTCGTGCGTTTCAGGGTTCTCATTACAAGTAAGTTGACGCCCAAGCAAGTCATGCCAATTGTGAAGATTTATTTCGCAAAAATTACGGTTCTGTCCGAGGAACCCACCGCGGGCACCTTCAGTTGGATAGCCGACATAATCGTCCACCAGAACATATAATTCGATTAACCATGGATCGTTTCCGCTCCACGTTTACTCCCACTGATAATACGCATCCATCCAGACGTCATACAGAGTTTAACGAAGAAACGAAAGCAGCTGCAGAGCGTAGTATCGATGAAAACCTAACTGGGCCCATACGATATCGTGGTCTACAATTAAACCTGCGCTCACCCATATTGTGGAAGATTTTACGGATAGATTTTGGTTTGTAGGCTTACAAAATCCAACTCGTACAGGTATTGAAGCTGAAGGACAACCTGGCAGATCTGGTGTACGGGCTCAAGGACAAATTGCTGTGGATCTCGAATTTCATAAGAAATTTTTGTTTAGCCACGAGGCTCATTTCTGGTTGAATGGCTTTGTCAATTAACAAAACTGTCGTATTTGCAGTGATGATCAACCATAGGCGGTTGTCCAAAGACCTTTACACGTGGAGAAAGTCATTGCTTGATGTGCTTTATAGGCCGGTAGAGTCTTTGGTCCATACGAGTATGTCTCCAACAATATTGCTGGGTATAATGCTATAAAGCCACAACCAATGATTTTCTTATTTCTGAATTGACTCGCTGAAGTATAGAGGACTGCTGGTTTGAATAATATGGCGCAACATGCCATACAGCTCCTGATAGAATCGACTTATTGAAAGAAGTATTTGATGAGCGTATAATTTCTCATTTCGGACCTGTGAAACGTCTCGCAAAGTCTTATGATTTAACATTGTTGGACGATTTGTCGTGGGGATACGCCAAATCATCTGTCAACGCCGACAAACCTGAGCCAACTGATCATATGTAAGACAAGATTCGCCGCGTTTTGGGCGAAATACTGCCCTAACTTTTTGGTTAGAATAGTAAAAAATGTTGACTTACTCTGCCCTAGTCGTGATGCTTACATGGCCGAAATCAAAACCTTTAAAATAAAAGTTCTAGACCTTTGGAAAAGACACTTTATTTTCATTTCATTGACATTTAAATACGATAAACAACAAAAAATTAGACGTAATTACAACAAAAGTCGACGTTAGTGCCGTTAGAATCATCACAGTTAAACTGCCAAGGGACAATGTTGTTAGGTAGTGAAGGGCGAGACGTGAATATTGCGAGTAGTGCAATACAAATTTCGCCGAAATGAGTTCAAAAAGGATTGATGTTGAGTTCAAAAGTGTAAACGAGTGTAGTTCCAGCAAACAACTGTGTAAACAATAATTAAAAAATTCTTCAATATTGGAAGTTATGAAATCAAGCCGAGATCTGATCGACCTCGTAATCTGAAAGAGCGCAATCAACAGGACATCGTTTGAAAATATAAGCGGAACCGACATTATGTGCCGGGAAGGTTATGGAAAATCTTGAAAACTCACTAGGAAGTAAAGTTTATCCAGAAACTGTACGACACTATCTGACTGAAAAGCAAAAGTCCCCATAAAAAGCCTCTCATAAGTAAGCCAATATAGCTAAGCGCCCTGAGCTCGTGAAAAAGCTACATAACCTTCATAAGGGACATAAGAGGGACCTAGACTGTTGGAGTAAGGTTATTTTTAGGCGGAGTAAATTTAATGGTTTTGGGCTATCAAAATATGGTCTACGAACTGCAAAATACAAGACAATACCCCTAAGAAAAATATGGATCATTCTCGAAGGGAAAAAATTATGACATAAACATATTGCGAGCATTGAGTACGACAATGCACGTGCAAATGACTAAGCGCGTAACTTCGAGAATGGTCCACGTAGAAAGTATGGGAAGATTCAGGATTGGTTCTATCGTATATATAAGCGACTACAGCAGGCGGCGAAGGAGAAGCATTGTTGGTTGAATGCAAAACGACAGTGCGCGTTAACAGTAGTGTGATAATAAAGTAGTGAAAAACTAAAAAAAAATTATAATTGATTAAAGTGATTAATGAACAGTGAAATCGGTGGAGTAATAATTCAATGAAGATAATTAATTTAATTAAGTGAAGTATTTGTGAAGTTTACTGGGGGAAGTCAATAAAATTATCAGACAATTCGTGTTTATTTAATTCAATTGCAAGAAAATAAATTAAAAAATGCAAGAAAATAATAATTTTTGCGAAGCAAAACGACCGCCCACCTAGAAAAGCGCAACAATATAGTTCGCTATGTCTACTACTATATCCAAAAAAGCTTCTTGCTCAACATTGATGAATAAAGATAGAGTTCGGGTTATATATTTCAGGATGACTGTAACCCGAAGCATATTTCTGGAATTATCAAGGAATGGCTTGTTCCAAAGGCCAGGAAACAGTTTCCCTCTTCTTAGTCCCAAGATCTTAATTCTATAGAACATCTATGGGATGAAACGACGAATCCATAAACTGGAAGTACTGGGAGACGACTTCAACGAAGAACTATCAACTGCGCGAAAATCCGATCAGAATTTATTGAAAAATTCAATGTTCGATGAAAAAGTTCGATGCCATTAGGGTTGCGAGCAGTTAAAGAGTTTTCCAGTGAAGAGTGTACATTTTTACAAAAATCTTAGTGTTCAAGGCTTGAATATACTCTGATTTCATCCTTTATGACTTCTTTCCAATCAACTCCTTTGGACTTAGTTACTGCCAAACTGTTGTTTCCTTATGAACATAGGAAATCCTTTATTCGAATCGAAATATCTTCCATATCTTCCCAAAAATATCTATTACATCACACTAAGTATCACCTATTATCGTACCTTTAATAATTCTTGCAATCCTGGATCGCACCCCCTTGCATAAATCAGACTTTGTGACATTTAAATTAAGAAGAAAAAATTATCATTTTATGACACAATAATAATTGTCGGAAAAGATATAGTAGCGACCTTACATCCTAGCTACAATGAGCTCTTAAATGTGCGAAGAAGGAGAACCACGAACGAAGTCCTTTCTTAGTGTGAAGTCAACCAATTTGCTATGATTTAATTTTAATGCGATTTCCTAGATATCTTGAAATTGATAGCGTCCTGCATGGTAAAGGATAAATGAATTTTCAAGTTGCTCTTGAGAAAACGTGTGCCTGGTAGAATCAAGGGTGCGTAATGAATTGGAGGAAAGTAGCTTTTGGTTTAGAATTATTCTTAACATCCGTTAGGGCGATTAACTCCTATTCAAGTTTAATTAGATAACGGAAGAGAGCAATTGAGATAATGACTCGACGGTTATGCGTAACCAACTCTGGAGGACGAAAGCTTTCTCATCCTCGTCGAAATGTATTGAAAGGGAGTTGACCGAAATTTTTAATCTTCATAGTCCGAAGCATAATCCGAAAGCCGAAGAACTGACTTTTGATCCCTAATTCCCTTCGGTTTAATGTTGAGCAAATCCTAAAGATGTCGCAATCGCGATAAAAACTAATTGCTTAATACCTTACTGGCATGTCGCAATAAAATCTCCAAGAAAATTAAAATAAATGAATTTCGCTTATTATCCGCAAGCATAAGTCATATTTCAAGACGCGAATTAAAAACTAAGCGCGAAAGAAGAGCCTCGATGAGCATGATATCAACCGTGACCCTCATTGCGGGCAGGATTTGAAGGGTCATCCGGCTGTCGAGAGAATATAATTAAAATTATTACTATTTTCATTGCTCTACTAACCGCATTTTAGTGGAGTCTTCTCTAAACAAACAGAGTCCTTGCTTTGCGTCTCCCTATTCTGAAACGATAAATTTTCAACTTCACGGGCATACACTTCATTAAAGGATACGAAGGAAGGACGGCAAATTTAAATCCCCTATAATCATTGCAAATTTGATATTTCTCTCGCGATTCGTTTAGACGGGTACCGGTTGGGACATGACTCTTTGAAGGAAGATAGTACTCAGTGATAAGTGAAAACAGGATAAGGACGATGGAAGGTTGGTTGAAATGTTTAAAATGGGGGAGAGTTTAACAGTGTTTAAGGTTGTGCCTAGAGTAGAATGGGGCTAATGGATCGCGATAATTCGTTGCAGTAATTGGCAAGGATGTTGTAATAACAGCTAGTGTAGAGCGCTCAAAGTATATTTTGTAAGTTGGAAATAATATCCTTTGGAAGGAACCGTTCGTTGTCGGCATATATTAGCAAAGATCGTTGAAATACTAAGACCCCAACATCTCCTATGTCGCCAAAGACCAAAGGGATGAAAAGGGACATGCCTTGCTAACCGTGAAAAACTCATACCCAAGTTGAGTTCTGTTCGCAGGATGGCAGCCAAGTTTGAAATAGATTGAATGCAAAGTGATTTAAATGTTTCCTTAATGGGATAGAATTGTGTCTGATTTGTGGTTGCCGGTAGGTTAAGCGAACAATCGCAATTGCTCTTTTGTGCAGCTCGCTCGAATGTTTCTCATTGCATCACTCCTATTTGGTAGTCGATGTCGTTGTTGCTATTTGCTGCAAGGCGCTTCTTATAATCGGGTTTTCACAAATTATTCAAAGTGTTGTTCACAAGGATGTTGAAGATAAGTGAATCGTATGCGGTGATTAATTCAATTGTCAAGAGAATTCACTTGATTCGTCTGTTTATTGTCTTGCATCATGTCTGTTTAGACGAATCTGGTTGGGAAGACAAGAGTTTTGTGTGCAGTCACTTGTGAGGACTTGATTTTATTGTTGGTGGATATCAAAGGACATGTTTAATCATGTACTCGCCTTTTTTTCTGTGAAGGAGTGATATATGTATACTGATGGGTTTTTGGGTATATTTAATTGTGCGGTTTGAAGTAATTGCATTGTAATTGATGTGAAAAATTGTATAACATCAAATTTTGTTGCTATTTTGATGGATTTCATATGATTTTAGCCGCAATTTTACTTAAATGAAAATATTAGAAGAAAGAAGATTAGTTTTGCAAGCCAGCATTATCACTGGCTTCATTCATTGTTCCAAAAAGTGTCGACAACCAAGTTAAGAAAATACTAGAGAAGGTTGTCTCGTCTGTCTTATAAGACTTTCATCCTGCGCTCAATTCCTCGAAGAAATTGCTGGTTCTTCCAATGAAGTCTTTTTGATCAGTTATGTTACCCTGTTCTGTGACTTTGAGCTGTCCCGCTCTGTTTTCTAACTCTGAGATGATCATAATGCACTTTTCTAACGACATTTGGAACACGAACTGGTATTTGATCATATTTTACAATTGCCGAACTCAGCCCCGGCGGATTCTCCGACATTATCCCTTCCAAAACACTTGATCCGTTCAGGCATTATCTTGGCTGAAATGGACTTGAAAAGAGCACATTTTGACTGATATTTTGAACATGTTTGAACAGCGTTTTCTTCATATTATTTAACTATCCACTTTCTCAACCGTTCTCTTAGCTTCTTTATTCGTAGACCGTGATGGGCTCAATTTTTGTAGCCTGTTACGCTCTATGTTTTTTTTTGTTTTTTGAGGACGAAGTTTTTTCGGGGAATGGAAAAAATGTGTCCGGCCCAAGCTAGAAGATTTGAACACAATCAACGGTTGCTCATAACAAGATGATCCGATTTGTCATACATCTAATCCGACAATTGATTTGTTTAAATTATCAGAGCGAACCTTTTCTAAAATTGTCAGGCCAAACTCGTAGACCTTTGCTTACGCGGTTCTTAAATATAGTTCACCTCTAGGACACATTGTGTCAAGTTTATTAGCCTCGAACTGGTACTTTAAGCCTCAAATATTTGAACTTTTCTCCTACAGCCCTTTCGCGGGATTTTTTCACTTACTTCGTTTGCCGGCTTTGTGAGGTCCTTTTTGACTTGAAGTTTTTTTTTGTTTCTCATGCATTGATCGCCCATATGCTAGCTAGTGTTCAGTTCGCTGCATTTCAACCCTTAAATCTTCGAAATTAGAAAGATTGTTTGATACGGTGCAAGAAAATCTATAAGATAATGCAATTGTGATCAAAGATTCGATCTATATCTGCTCCTTATTCGCCAGAGGTGCTTCTGAATTAATATCTTTAGAGTTCGTAAACTACGGAAAGTTATATTGTTGAACGATTGTTCCTTCCTCTTTTAGTATTAAGTAAGCTTCCACCACTCAAGTCCAGTTGTCTCCTCCATGTTTTCTGAAGCAGCTATTGTTTTTTATGGCAGGGTGGTGAACTCTAGTTGCGCTCTGGATGTCAGATATCCACTGGCACAACCTTTACTAGACTATCGACAAAACTCCTCCCCTGTCAATCGGAATATCTAGCCAAGAACCGTTTGCCGCATGACTTCCGGTATGGTCTCCCTATTCTAAGCCTATGCCAATTTTATGTCTCTGCCTTCTATGGTAAATTCGAGTTACAGCATTTTTTTCTTTCTTTAGAGAGGAAAGAAGAGGAGGACTGCCCGAGAAAAAACTTCGTTACCCTCGACGACCCCAGCTCATCAAGTATAAATTCTTTAGTTATAGGATTGTCCGAACGCAATATAATTGGTTCCATTTGTCAGCCGATTTGAGCATCTCACTTATTCGGCAAGATCACCGCGCAGCCTGTCTCATCTTCTGCATTAAAAAGAAAGTTGGACAGGCGTCATCTATCCGTGACCTATCTACCTAATACAGGCAAGACTAAAAACAGCCATGACCAACCAGGTCAGGTGGCAGTGAGTCTCACCATGCTTTCGACTGAGCTACGAGCTCAAATCATTGACGAGCCGCGCGATCCACAACGGCTCACGTTTTCAAGACTGTGCCACTTTGGCACCATCGTACTTTCAGATGTAGATTTTTCACGTTTTCTGGCAGGGAAGGACCCATCCACTGAGCCAACTAGTGTAATGTGGCTCTGAAATTAAATTCGCTGAAACCAAGACTTTAGTTGCTCTGACATGATTTTCGCAATTTCGTTAAGGGTAACAAAATCCAAGCCATTTATTGCAATATATGTAAGTGCCCCGGATTTCCGCATTAGCACGTTCTTTAACCCCGCTTTATTCGTTTATGACCTCAGAGATTGTCAAAGTGGTTTTTAATTGGCTTCAAACAAGTCTTCTTTCTCACCTCAGGATTTGGTTGCGATTTTTAACTTATCGATTTCAGCGCTAGTCGCAAAATATTCGAGGTCTATGGATACGATTTTGCTTTTCGATGGGATTGTTTGAACCTCGTTATCTCTGCTAATGCAACCTTGATGTTAAGCTGTAATATATCCTACTATAAAAAAAAGAACGGGAAGTTCGAATTTTGAATTGCCGCGCTTGTTCAGTCGATAAATTTTTATTTTCTCAACAGTGGCAATACTTTTATTGGTCTTCTGTCAAATTTTGACGCATATCGTACGATTAGTATTTAATTGGCTCCTATACGAAGAAGTCGAAAATAGTTGTGTCCTAAAATTTGTCCTAAATGTTCTAAAAAGCCTATAATTTTGTGGTGAAATTTCGTGTGCCGATTCGTTGAAAATATTACAAAAGGAGTGTGGGGAAACGTGTATGTCGAAAAGACAAGCATACGAATGGTATAAAAGGTTCAAAGACAACCGGGAGAGACTGGAGTACGTTGAGTTCCCTAGACGACCATCAACGTCTGTTACCGCACAAAAAATCGAATCTGCGAAGTGAATCGTGTTGGTAATCGTTGAGTAACGATTAGAGAGATTGCTGTGTTGTTGAGCATCTCATTTGGATCAGAACACATTTTGACTGATATTTTCGACATGAAACCTTCCGGAGGTCCAAACAATTAATAAAAAAACTATTTAGGAGCTATGCTTCGTTTGCGTGACGCCATGCGCAAAAAAGGCCCGATTTGTGGAAGAACAATTCATGGATTTTACACCACGATATTGCGCCATCTCATACGGCCTTGATTATTTTCGGAATTTTTGGCCAATGATTCAACCAATGTCATCAGCAAAGAAAAATATAGTTTAGACATGGCCCCGTGTGACTTTTTTTTTTTCCCAAACTCAAATTGCCCTTGCGGGGAACGCGTTTTGAGACCATAGAGGCCATAAAAGAGAATTCGCTGCGTGAGCTGAAGATCATACCTGTAGTATGTAGTATATTTATAGTAGTCTATAAAAATGTATGGAAAATTGGATTCAACGTTGGCATGCATCATAGCCGCCGGAGGAGAGTATTTTGGAGTATTTTAAAAAAATTATTTAAAATTGAAATTTTGCGTTTTCTTGTAATTCCCCTTATTTTTTTTATCATCTGGTATATAGTACAAGTAGTATCTTATAGTACAAGTAATAGTACAACAAGTACCTCAAGTATCTATAATAAGAAACCCACCCTGAAGATGTAGTTAGGTCTCCAAGTCTTTCCAACAAAGGTTTATATGGATCGCTCTCCGAACTTCTACTAGGATTTTCCGAGTCGTCAAGGCACCTTGCATAGTGTTGTTTAGAGTTTTTCTTTGTTTGAAGTTTGATTCTCCTTTTCTCCTTCTCAATTATATTCTAACATTGTTATAATCCTGATGCCTTGAACTCGTTCCGCTGTATTACCTTTTTGTACAGGCTTTCTTTTTCCCTGATTTCGGTGTAGTCCTGCTTTCACTTTAGTAGCATGTATCACAATCTGGTTGCTCTGGCTTTGTCTATGACTGATTTTGACCGGCTTCGCATCTTTGTTTTAGGTGCGCGGAGAGATAAGTTTTAGAATATGAAATACATTTGAGATACCTGATGGTATAACACCTCTTTCGCGCAAAATGTTCTGAACATAATCTTCGTCACAATCGAGTCAGGAATAATTCTTTTGACCCGAAATCTGATGAGCCCATTCGATTCCTCGGGCGAAATTACTAGAGATTCCAGTATCAGAATACCGACTTTCCATCCGTTCGCGAAATAAATTCAACATTTCTAGATTTTTGGGCCACCCTGTATATTTGTATAGCAGTATTTCACCACGAGTCAGTTGGAAAGTAGCAACGCCCAACGACTGGCCATTGGAATCATCGAAAATTTCCTCGCCTGCAGAGAGGGCGAGCCTAAGGCCTTATCCTTAATCATGATCAAGTCAAGAGACAGGAGTTGAATCAGCCGGTTCAGTGGCCAAACGACTTTGTTGCAAGAATTTGATCTGGAATTTTTTTCCCGGTGACTGAGGCGACAATTGGACATTTTAATATTTTTCACTTTCAGATAGAGCAAATGAAGGATTTTCATTCAAGTTTCTCAAAATATATGCAAAGCTTCTTCTAACATACTCGTCCTTATAAATAGAAACTGTAGCTTGATCTTGAGGCTGAATTAGTTTATTGGATGACTTGAAGAATTGTCTAGGAGCAATACAAATTTAAACTCAAGATTTTTTCTGGTAAACAACTTTTCATTTCGAGTACGAAACAATCATGAGACCAATCTTTGAATATTATCCGCGTCATCCAGGTTTTTTTTAGTAGTAGTAGTAGTAGTAGTAGTAGTAGTAGTAGTAGTAGTAGTAGTAGTAGTAGTAGTAGTAGTAGTAGTAGTAGTAGTAGTAGTAGTAGTAGTAGTAGTAGTAGTAGTAGTAGTAGTAGTAGTAGTAGTAGTAGTAGTAGTAGTAGTAGTAGTAGTAGTAGTAGTAGTAGTAGTAGTAGTAGTAGTAGTAGTAGTAGTAGTAGTAGTAGTAGTAGTAGTAGTAGTAGTAGTAGTAGTAGTAGTAGTAGTTTTTTTTAAATCCTTTAATTTCATCGCACGCGGCCTTTGTGATCTTTAAATTAGTAAAGGCTTCAACAAAGATCACATGATGCGTTCTACAAAAAAGTAAAGTCACACTTTCTTCATCTGCTTTAAATCCTATGGCTGATCTCTCAGATAATGAATGTAATGCAGATTCAATTTTTGTTTTAAACTTAGCTGCTAGCTCCACTAGCACTATATTCTATCTTATCGATTCTGCAATTACTTTTTTTTACTAGTGTCCTCGTGTCCTAGTGACCTAGCGTATCCAAATCGCTAGAGTATATTCTAGTGCTTCTATTAAATCATCTTGATGATATTTTTGCGTCCATAGTAGTTTTACTTCTTCGAATCAAGGGGAGGAGTCAAGAAGTAAAACCTCCTCCATCAGTCAAGGGGAGGAGACAAATGCTGGGTTTCAATTGGTGCGCTCTAAATCGCAACAGAAGGCTGCGAAGAAAATACATCGCGTGACATCAAAAGATTCCAAACAGGCGCCCGAAAAGCAAGAAGGCACGAAACACAGCGCAACGCCAAAAAAGACCAGGAGCAAGCAGCGCAGGGATGCTCTATTGATCAAGCCTGCAGACGGGAGAACTTACGCCGAGGTCCTCAAGGAAACATGGCAAAATGTGGAACCCGAAAAAACGGTGTCTGTATACAAACAGTAAAAGCGACCAGAGCAAGCGGTCTCCTCGTAGAACTCGAAGCGGAATCCCCCGACAAGGGCCTGTTCGAAGGCGCTGTCAAGGACCTTCTGGGCTCTAAAGCTGTTATATCGACATTATAGATAAGGGACGGAAGTCTGAAGATCTGGCTCATATTCCAGGAAGTGGTAGGTGTCAGGAGTTGAAAGAGGCACTAAGCAAGAAAAGAGCAAAGACATGATTCGTCCTGCAAATCAACCGACACCGTAGCTCAACCGCACAAGATTTACTAGACCATGTTGCAAGAGAGAAAAAAATCGACTTGTTGTTGATATCTGAGCAACCACAGTTCTTATGAGCGGTGAAACTATGATGGTAACGGGAGAAGCCTCAGCTGAAATCATGGTGATCTCCACCATGAGGCTTATCAAGAATGCGTGCGACTGCTCTATGCCCAGGCGACGGCCTCGACTCAATAAGCCTGCTGTATACTGGTGGTCGGCAGAAATCGCTGAAAAGCAGAGAGAATGTTACAAACTCCGCCGCAAACCTCAACGTGTAAGAAATCGAGACGAGTCACACTCCCGAACGCTGGCATACAGCTCGGCTAGAAAACTTCTCCGTAGGTTGATTAATGAAAGCAAGGCTCGCTGCTGGCAGAACATATTTGAGGACATCGATAGAGACCCGTGGGGGCTGGGTTACAAGTTTACCATGCGGAAACTAGGAGCTCCAAGGACGCCCTGTGTCCTTGAAATGGAAAAAATGGACGAGTTTGTTCGAGCGCTCTTCCCTGTGCATCCTATTCGCCCCAATGATGCAGATGTTGAATGTCCTGGAGAATGCCCACTTTTTAGCGCCATCGAGCTAAATGATGCGGTGAAATCTTTAAAATCGAAAAAGGCCCAGGGCCAGACGGACTACCAGCGGAAGTGATACAGCTTGCACATCAACTTTGCCCTGACAAGCTGCTCACCACTTTCAATGCCTGTCTGCAGCAGGGCACGTTTCCAAATTTTTGGAAAGAGGCGAGGCTCGTGTCGATCCACAAGGGAAAGGGGAACGCCGAGCAACCATCTTCATATCGGCCCCTATTAATGTTGAACGCCGCTGGGAAGGTGCTCGAGAGGCTCATTAGAGAAAGACTTGGAGAGGCCATCCGAACTGTCGGGGATCTGTCTCCTCAGCAGTACGGCTTCAGGGCTGGTCGATCCACGATCGGTGCAATCGCAGAGGTAGTGAGTGCGGTCCAGCAGGCAGAAGCCCACTATCACCACTCGAGACGAATAGTACTGCTCATAACACTCGATGTGAGAAATGCCTTCAATTCTGCTAGATGGAGAGATATTCTTCGTGCTCTAGAATATTTCAGGGTGCTGTGGTATCTAATGCGGATATTGAAGGACTATCTCAATAACCGAAAGCTCATCTATGACACATTGGGAGGCCGGCGAAGAATTGATTTGACATCAGGGGTGGCGCAAGGTTCCGGTCTGGGCCCGGACCTCTGGAATGTCTCGTACGATGAGCTTTTGAGGTTGCAGTTACCGGGGGAGTCGCACCTGGTTGGCCACGCAGATGACGTAGCAGTACTAGTCGCCGGACGTACTGTCGGACAGGCGCAACTCAAACTGGGTGCGGTAATACGCTGAGTGAACGAGTGGATGACAGACCGTGGGCTTAGCCTAGCGCTGGAAAAGACCGAGGTTGTCGTCCTGACCAAGAAGCGGGTCCCTCGTGTTATTTCCGTTCGGGTGGGATAAATGATCATCGAGTCGAAAGAATCAATCAAATACCTTGACTTGAAGATTGACTCGAAGATGAGTTTTTTTTTGAGCAGATTCGATCGTCAGCGGATAAGGCTTCTGTGCAAGTATCGGCTCTCAGTCGCCTTATAGCCAACATGCGGGGACCAACCTCGAGCAAAAGACGTCTACTGATGAGTTCAATGGAGTCAGTGCTCTTGTATGGCTCCGAGGTTCGGGCTAGCGCTCTTAGTAAAGAGACGCACCGGAGGCATCTGGCACAGGTGCAGAGGCAAGGAGCTTTGCGGATAGCGGCTGCATACAGAACTGTCTCTGAACCTGCAGTGCTAGTAATCTCGAGGATGGTTCCAATTAAATTACTTGCAGACGAACGGAAACGTGTATACTTACATAGGGGGGAGTTGGCGAGAGAAACCGTCAGCCGAGAGGAACGGAATAGAACCCTAACCTTGTGGCAGCAAACATGGGAAAACGAAACGCGAGGCAGGTGGACCGAACGGCTGATAAGTGACTTGGGGCCGTGGTTCTACAGAATGCATGGTGAGACTGATTATTACCTGACGCAACTACTCAGTGGTCACGGGTATTTTCAGTCTTACCTGTATAAGATGGGAAAGACACCATCCCCAACTTGCGCGTTCTGCCCGGAGATGACGGATGACGCCTTCCATACGTTCTTTACATGTAATAGATTTACAAGAAATTTTCGGGGAAAATTGGCGTAATTTCCCCAGAAAATGTAACGGAAAAAATGATGAAATCAAAAGACAACTGGAACTGTGTGTCGCATTACGTACGGACAGTACTTATTATAAAGAAGGGCATGATGGATCGCTTGGCGAGGGAGGGGGGATCTCTGTAACGCAATTCTCTAATAATCTTAATTCCTTCCTATCCATCCGTGCAGAAAGAGGGATTTCCCTTAACCTGAAGGCTCCGCTAAGCGACGATTAAAGAGGCCTAGTCCGAAGTAATGTGACAAACAGATCCAGGCTAGGTTCTCGGCGTGACAGGGGAGGTGTTTAGTCGGTAGTCCGTTAGCGGGAGTCCGACACTCAGGGCGGAAAATAGGCTTCACCTCCCAAACAAAAAAAAAAGTTTACCGTGATCGGGTTCTCAATGGTTCTCTGGAGCCGTGACAAAAAAAAATT
This sequence comes from Stratiomys singularior, assembly GCA_954870665.1. Lineage (NCBI taxonomy): Eukaryota > Metazoa > Arthropoda > Insecta > Diptera > Stratiomyidae > Stratiomys > Stratiomys singularior. Next base: position 83,218,949 of record OX940879.1, on the reverse strand, counting down.
CGGTTCAGGAAAGTGAACGTTCGAACAGGACTCTGCACCGTCACACTAAACGCGCGTCATCCAGGTGTGGCTGCGCGAGAACATTCCATTCTTCATTTCAAATACCGCGACATACCGCTGTATTGGTGCGCTTAAGGCACCGCCTTGATTTCTGACGAAATCACATTCGCGCAGCGTGCGAATCTTTCTTCGAACGTTTGAGAACCATAGTCGGGGTCAAAGGCAGCCACATCGAAAACATGAATTGATTCATAGATTTTAAACGGGTTCAACATTTATTTTTTACTTATTTTTATAAAATTTGATGAAATATAAAAAATATAATGTTTTGGAAAGTTGCAGGGCACCCTGAATATTTTGCACAATTGATGCTTTTTTGACGTGCATGATATCTTTCAGAAGTGTGAAATGTTTGATGATTTTTGTTCATTCAAGTTTGCCATTTTGTTTGAGATGATACCGTAATTTTTACCGTAAAATTTAGTTCTAGCTGGAAAAATTGACGTTTAATGAATGAGAACAATCTAAAGCATTACATTAAAGCTTCATTACTTCCATTAAAATAGACTTGTGTGCTGTGTACACGCTAATGGCATCGTCGGTTCATACTTCCTTTGAAATGCGGAAGAACCTGCCGTTACAGTAATAAGAGAAGGTTATACGGCCAATCTCAATTTATTTATAATTGTATAAATAAATTGAGTCAATTTATATTCTTCATTTATATTCTTCAAATATAATTTATAATTGAAGCGCTACATACCACACAACCACCAAAACAATCAAATTATTGAAAACGAATTTCGGAGTCAACAGATAACACGAAATGTCAATCATACAAACACGTCAATCGGACTCCAAGTTCGTTGTGATTTGACGTCTTTAGGTCATTTTTTAAGTGGTATGTCAATTATTTCGTAGTAACTCAAGTATATTCTAACAAAACATACACCATTCGAAACATTGCCGGAAAATATTTGATGTACCATTGACAAAATAAGACCATTTATAACCAGAGAACATGCTTTGTACATGCTAGTCGTAGTGGCCATTAATCAGGAATAACTTTATACAGTTGACCAACATTCAACATGCCTTCATTTAATAAAAAATTTAAATAATTTTGAGTATAATATTCTTATATTATATTTGAATATAATATAATAGTTCTCCTGCTCTCAAAATGACACAAAATGACATATTCAATTTTTATTTGTTTATTTCCAAAACAAATAAACATTCCTACGTATCTGGGAACTTTTAAGGCTTGAACGCATCGCAATATGAAGGACTTGTACGTTTATTCTTAATAGGATTAAGTATAATTTTTCTCTGCATACCCCCAATAAAATTCTATTAAACATTTTTTCAAGTGAAAACAAAATCTATTAAAACAAAAGCCGGTCGGATGTATCGTCGAAGATAAAATCAAAAGTGGATAAATATATGATTTATGTTAAAACGTTGTCAATAAATTTATTTTATGGCAATTGAGAGGCTTTCCGCTACTCTACTATATTCCATTGAATCTTTTATCTCCCCTCGCGCGTTAACATAAATCGAAAATTTCGCTACATTGTTGCGTGGCAAAGAAAATCCACCCTCCGTTTAGAGTTTCACATTGGTTTGGTCTGGTAACTTAATACACTCAATATGAAGTAATAAGGATAAAAATTCCGGAAGAATATGTTTATTCCATTGATTGAATCTTATCCTGTATATTGTGAAAATAATATAGAATATTTATGTGCGTGATGAAGTTTAGAGGAGCTTATTCAAAGGATGGTTAATGTTAATTGCTTTCATTTTGTGGTTTTGATTTTCGGTTTCATAAGGACGTGGCAAATGCTTCTTTTTTTATATCAGACATTGAAGTGTAACGTATTTCTTCGATCACATTCAAAAATCAAAGGATCTTAAGCAAACATTCATTTCGTTAAGTGTTGATGTATTGCATATCTTATTTTACCACCTCTTTTAAATTATTAGCCGCTCCTTCGAAGTTGATATACCCTGCGAGGTTGATATATCCTACGCTCTGGTGTTAATGCTGGTTTCGCATTGACCAGCGATTCCTTAACACTCATACACCGTACTCTGGGGATATTCTCCTCTGTAAGGATGACCGATTCAGTTTTTTGCAGTATCAGCCCGATAAGTGAACTCGCTCATCTCGTCTCTCTGTGTGTTCAGTAACTAGCGTTGATCATGTGTGGAACATCCAGCAGCTCAAGCCGCATTATCCCTTTAAGCGAGATGCTCCATAGGTTCAGGGCGAAGATAGACTCAGGGGGCTACATGAAATAAGTTTCATCCTTCCATCGCAGAGTAGTCTGCGGTACTTCAGATCGTCCCTCAGAATCTCAATCAGGTATTCTGGTACTTGAAAACGATTTTGGAGATCTTCCAGGATATCTACGCACTTCACACGTTAAACGTCTATATTTTTGCAGTATATCTGCCCATTTAACACGTTAAACATCCATTCGTTGAACATGAAAAATGAACAGATATCCTGGGATCTGACGAGTTAAACGTATGTACTCCGGGCGTCGCGTCTAGAGCAACCAGCAGGACGAACCGTCGTAGCGGTAGCTCTGCTGCTCGTTGGATCGCACTCTCCATGTCTTCGACATCGATGATAGAGTTAACCTAGCATCGCAGAAGATGAGGTTTTTGAAAGCGTTTCTGTCTAGCAATCCTATTGGCCAGTATGCTGATTGTGACTCTGCGCTCCCCTTATTTTGGCTGATCAGAATGGTCTCGCTACTACAAGCTTTCTTGTAAAACTACTTTGCGTTGTACCTCCTGGGAAGTCTGTGAGAGCACAAGTGTCAAACTATTTGCAGATGGTATCTAATCTGATCCTAGAGCCTTTCTTGCCCTCATAGTCAAAATCGTTCAGTTTCATTTTCTTGAAGAGAGAATGATTTTGATCAGCAGTGCTTGCCTAATGAGTCCGTGACGGTTTTTTGCTTTTCCTTTATTTAGATCGTCCTTGGTATATACCGCCCCCAAGAAGTTTATTGATTTTCTACTTAAAGACCAGTGGTTTGTGTTTTATGTCCATCCTTCCATGCTTCTTTTTCGTTCTTCCTTTGTTTATCCTGATTTCCTTTGATTGGGTGGCAAGTCAACCCTTTGCTGGTGGCAAAAATTGGAGCAACTACCGCGCTATCATAGGGTTTAATATCGTTTGCTCCTCCTCTATCTTCAAACCACCTTTGACTGTCGTCGGCCATGGAGTTAGCAGGTCTTTCAACTCTAGGGCTTCGTTTATGTTGAATTGGGCATCGCGGATGGTGAAAACGCGTTTCAAAATTTTTTCCATTTTCTGTAAGGATATTAGTAGGATAATGTGACATTAGAAAAAGTTGACATAAGCATTTTTTCTTCGGTTTTTTCTTCCATCCTTGTACTGGAATATGAATATGAAAGTTTTCAATGATCTCGCTAGGACTTTTCGTTTGCTTCCATATTGAATCACTCCCATTGTGGAGAGTGTTCCTGACTGTGGAGAAACCATTTTCAAAACTTTTTCTAAAATATTCGTCGCGAATCGGTTCATTTGTTCACTGCTAAAATTATGTTTTTACAAAATATTCTCAAAGCACTATCTATTCCTGAAATTAAGGACAATTGTGTCAATGAATGAGTCGAATGAGTCAATGCCATCTTTTCAAAATAGACTGGACCCGCTAGAAGATGCTGTTCTGAACACAGATGGCAAAGTGCTTGTAGCAGTGGGGCATGCCTCAAACCGATTCCAGAGGGCAACGCATTCAGTACATGTCGGCGAGGACCGGGTTGGTGGTTTTAAATACCAGCAATGTACCTACCTTCCGGCGCTGGGGCTTCGAAGGAACAATCCCAGATGTGACATTCGCCTTGGAATCCCTCGCTCCAACGACGCTGAATCGTGTTCGTGATCGCCAATACCACTACTCACTTGTCTCAACGATCTTTCACTCCCGGGTGGAACATCAGAAAAATGGACGTGGAGACTTTCGCCGATGTGATTCTGAAAGGCGCAACGACATGGGGGAGCCCTTCGGGGAGGGAAAGGGCTGGAGTCGAGGGAATGGTGGAGTCAACGATGAACCTCATCACTTCTGCCTGTACACAGGCCTGCTGTACGACAGGCCTGCTGTACATTGGTGGTCAAAAGATATTGCAGACAAACGAGGCGGGTGTCACAGACTTCGACGTGCAGCTCAGCGCTCGAGAAACGTAGAGGAAGCATCCAATAGGACAGTAGCATACAGATCAGCGACGAAAGAACTTCGAAGACTCATCAATGAGAGTAAGGCACGCTGCTGGCGAGAACTTGTGGACGATGTGAACAGGGATCTATGGGGGCTCGGCTATAAGGTAGTGTGGCGCAAGCTCGGTTTCTCTCGGAAGCCGTGTTTACTTCAAACAGACAAGATGGACGGCATAGTGCAGGCGCTTTTTCCAACTCATCCAGTCCGTGTTGATGCTGCCCACGAGGTCGATTCAGGCGAATGTCCATCGTTCACTAAAAATGAGCTGGGGGATGCGGTGCTTTCTATGAAACCTCGAAAGGCACCAGGACCAGACGGCATTCCAACCGAGGTGCTACAAATGGTTTTCCACGTTTTTCCTGATTTGCTACTCAATGTGTTTAACGCTTGCCTTAGAGAAGGTGTATTCGCATCTCGCTGGAAGGTGGCGAGGCTCGCATTGATCAGCAAGGGAAAAGGAGATCCATCTACATACCGCCCGCTTTGTATGCTGGACACAGCCGGGAAAGTGTTCGAAAACCTCATCAAGAGAAGACTCATTGACGCAATTCGTGCTGCAGGGGACCTATCTCCTCGGCAGTATGGCTTTAGAGCAGGGCGATCCACTTCCGATGCCATCATGGAAGTGGTGAATGCAGTCCGTCGAGCCGAAGCGCACAAAATTGAAAAACGAGTTGTCTTGCTAGTGACGCTTGACGTCAGAAATGCCTTCAACTCCGCCAAATGGTCGGATATTCTTGGAGCATGAGAAAATTTTTTCCGATTGCCAGGGTATCTGATGCGGATTTTGAGGAATTATTAAAAGGACCGAAGTTTGCTCTATGACACGCAAGATGGGCGGCGCAGTATGGAGATAACGTCTGGTGTAGTGCAAGGCTCCATACTGGGACCAGACTTGTGGAACGTTTCATACGACGGACTATTGAGGCTTGAGCTGCCAGATGAGTCGCGCTTAGTCGGCTATGCAGATGATATAGCAGCACTGGTCGCCGGACGCACAGTCGAACATGCGCAGCGCAGACTGGGAGTGTTAATGCGTCAAGTGAGGGAATGGATGACCACCCGCGGGTTCAGTTTGGCACTAGAGAAAACCGAGGTGGTCATTCTCACGAAGAAAAGAATTCCCACGGTAATTCCTTTGCAGATCGGAGAAGCGACTGTTGAGTCTAAACTTGCAATAAAATATTTGGGACTATTGATTGATTCGAAAATGAGCTTTTCGGAACAGATCAGGGCAACGCGAAAAAGGCCGCGATACGCGTTTCGGCTTTAAGTCGACTAATTTGCAACATTCGTGGGGCCACACCGAGCAAATGCCGTCGCCTCATGAATGCTGTACAGTCAGTGCTACTGTACGGCTCTGAGGTTTGGGCCGGAGCTCTCAGTAAGGAGCTGTACCGAAAGCACTTCAGAGGTACAAAGACGAGGAGGTTTGCGGGTTGCGTCTGCATACCGCACTGTCTCTGAGTCGGCGGTGTTGGTGATCGCAGGAGTGATACCCATCGCCCTCCTTGCTAGGGAGAGACGGAGAATTTATGACCGAAAAGTGGAGGGCTCAAGATATGCTGTCAACCGAGAGAAGAGGCAGCGCACAATACTCGAGTGGCAACAGTCCTGGGAAGGCGACTCTAATGGCCGCTGGACTACCCGCCTTATAGGGGACGTGGGATCGTGGCTAAATCGAAGGCACGGTGAGACTGATTATTACCTTACCCAGCTTCTTAGCGGGCATGGGTATTTTCAGTCTTACTTGCACAAGATTGGTAAATCACGGTCCCCAGAGTGCATTTTCTGCCCAGGGGAAAGGGACGACGCATGTCACACTTTCTACAACTGTAGAAGGTGGAACAGGATGCGGCAGGACTTGTGGGAGGTAATGGGAGAGCATTCTTCAGACAATCTAGTAGGAGAAATGCTGAAAACTTTCGACAAATGGACCTGTGTGGCACATTACTCTCGAGAAATACTTACAGCAAAAAAATGTATAATGGATAACCTTGAGCGCGGGGTCTAGGTGGGTCTCCTTTCCAGCAGTCCACCTCCATCCTGCCGCCTCCCGCTGGGGGGAGATTTCTCTAGGCTGACGGCGCCCTAGGGCGAAGTAAAAAGAGGCCTAGCCCGAAGTAATGTGTCAAACGGTTCCAGGCTAGGGTTTCTTGACAGGGGGGGGTGTTTAGTGGGTAATCTGGTAGCATGCGCTGCTAGGAGTCCCACACTCCGGGCGTAAAATGCCTTCACACCCAACCTCCCTCCCCCCCAAAAAAGGACAATTGTCTTTGTCTAAAGAAAACATCTTGATCAACATTTTGAACGGCTTTTGCGAATCATTCGATAGTTTTACTTACACTTTTTATATTGTGTTGTTTGCTCTACAACTTTCAAACTGACAGTTTACCGATTCACATCGAATATCTTCACATTCTCATTAATCCTTCAAGGAAATTGAGTACAACATATTTTGAAGACTAATAAAATTGTAGATAAACGACGACAAACTCTAATATTTGACTTAAATAGTCATGAAAACAGCAATTCAAAAATTTCTGAATACCGACATGAACATTTCAAAAAGATAACATAACGTACATATTCCCATTCTACATCAAGCGGATATAATGCGTTCATGAATCCTTTTGCAAAAAATTCTCACCCCTTCATACGGGTCCTTACTTCGCGAAGAATGCTACATACAGATGTTATCTGGAAGCAATTTGAAAGGATACATAGACTTGTCTATCCATGAGACTATGAAATTTTAAAGCGGAATAAGATATATTCCTTCTAAACCGAAGGTAGGAGGAAGATTTTCTTAGAGGAACAAAGTGTATGGATTTGACGAAGGAAGCGCAAAATGTTAGGGAGGGAGGGGATGTGAGGTTGAAGCGAGGTGAAATGGTTCATATTTCAAGGGGCTATAATTCATTCGATTCATAGCACAAGAAACGAGAAAGTTATCAGCTTATGCGGGCTTTGAAATTGAGAAAGGCGAAAAACGATGAAACAAGTTTTAAAATTGATAGCTCTTTTTCAATGGCATATTCTTACGATACTTTTCCATCTTATATTAACTTTCCTTTATGCTTGTCCTTTCTTAAGAATTAGTTTGCGATGAAATTTCTAATAAAAAGAAACGTCTAAATGTGATGAATAATACTTACAAAGAAATATAATTTCTATTTTAATGACTGATTCAATATGGGCTTGTGATAATCCTGTTTATCGTTGAACATAATATATCCTTGGAAATTGAATTTCTTCGAATGTTGATGCGGTGAAAGGGCGCATTTAAGTGAAAAATGATTTGCTTTTACGAAATACTAGAGCAAGTAATGTGTTTTCTACAACGACTCGCAACCCTGCTTTCAACTTTGCGGAAACTTGGAAGCGTTCCAAATGTCTCCAAATTTTCTTTTAAAGTGTTTGTGTCAAATAACCATTGATAGCTTTGATATTTGTATTTATCGAGTAAATGATTGATAAATATATAGTATGAACAATGCTTTGTAACTAAGTCCTTTCCGTTTATCCCTTACTTCCTGAGTAAGTGCACCTCAGCGTTCATTTTTTAAGGTTGTTGTTCGGATGTCATTTTTTCAGTTAATTGCTCGGAGTGTTCAACGCTATCTGCTGCTCTCATAATAACGAATACCCAAAAATGTAATAGGTTTAAAAATGGCAAATAGAACACATTTTGCTCTCACGAGAAGACTAGCCTGAAATTTTAAATCCATAAGTAAAGCTGTTGTTTACTACAGGCAAAAGAGATTCATTCAAGGGTCAAAAAGTTCATTGTCCGGCGTTCACAAATTCAAAAAATGTTCTTTTTAATTAAAAGACATCAATTTTGTTTTCATTTGAGGTTCTCCCTTTCGATCCATTCTCAATTCCACTTGATCCAGCTCTTAATTTATTACCTGTCCAAAAAAGTTTTAAAAGATTTTGAAGAGATGGCGTCACTGACATTAAATCGAATAGGACAATATAGCAACCAACTTCATTTTGTAGCCTCATCATTAAGCTTTCTTTTTCAGTATGTGTGATTTCTTCAAAGTGGAAACAACTTAGTTTTGCTGTACTCCGAATGTGTCAACTTTTGTGCCAACAAAACACAAATTGCGGGAATAATTACTTCTTTGGTTTCATTTGAAGAAATCTGCAGCTGAAATTCGTCGTTTGCTGCAGGAAGTCTATGGAGATCATGCTCCATCGAATTCTACCTGTGAGTATTGTTTTCGACGTATTAGAAGTGGTGATTTTAACACCCAATTAAAGAGCGCCAGAAAATTTTGAGGATTAAGAATTGAAGGCTCTATTGGATGAAACCTCGTGCCAAATGCAAGAAAAACTCGCAAAAGCGTTGGAAGTATCATAAAAAGCCATACCTGTTCACTTAAAAGTCATAGGAATAATCCAGAAGGTAGGCTATTGGGTGCCGTATGAATTGAAGCCGAGAAACGTTCAACGGCGTTTTGGAACTTGTGAATAGCTGCTCCAATGGCAAAAAATAAAGAGATTTTTGCACCGTTTCGTAACTGGTGATGAAATATGGGTTCATAATGATAGCTCCGGGCGTTAGAAATCATACGGGCCACCCGGCCATATGTCAAAATCAACGCCAAAGCCAAATATTCACGGCTGCAAAGTCATGCTCTGTATTTGGTGGGACTCATTGGGTGTCGTGTGTTATGAGCTGTAAAAACCAGGCGAAACCATCACATAGCAACACTACCGACTAGAATTGATGCATTTGAGCCAAGCATTGAAACAAAAATGGCCGCAATACGAACAAAGATACGATGATGTTATGCTTCAGCATGACAATGCTCGACCACATGTTGCAAGGCCACTATAATATTTTCGTTATATTGTTTTAAGTCCTGAATCCAAAAGTATAACTTATTTGCCTTATTCAATTGAATGTCACGATGGTAAAAACTGAACAATAATTCCATAGTATACACAAGACATGAGAAACACATACACAAGACTGAGAAAACTCAAAAATTCAGCTCCACGTTCCCTTCATATACCATCAAAGCCGAGAGGGTCTCAAACCTACAAACTTGGCGTAAGGTATAAAAAACAAAATTTTTCATCCTACAATGCCAAAGGCCAGGATCAGATTGGGGCAACAGACTAGTTGCAGGGGATATGTTATACATGAGTTCCAAAGCAGACGGAGGAAACTCCGAAATATTGCAGGCCTACGTCATACGAACCACTGCCCAGTATTTTGGAGGAAGTGAAATGTGTTTAAAGTCATTTGCCTCTCCAGCTAAGCCAACGCTTTTTAAGCGAAGGCATAGGTCGCCGAATATCATTCCTCCGAAAAGGGGATGAAAGTTGCTATTTGCTCGGATATTCGATGTCGAAAGCTCGGAACGGAGGATCGGAACCTTTTCTGCAATGAAGAATGTTAGCCTCCATCTGTAGTTGGCTCGCAGTGAGTCCACCCGGTTTGGAAATATGGTGAGAAATCAACAAAATAATCTACTTGTCAGGTAGCAGGTGATGAGGCAGAAGCAGTTATTGCGTAGCTAGGATTTGTAAAGGAGCAATCTACTTACATTTTCACTTAAATCAAATCAAAAGATTTGGCAACCTCACCATTCCTGCTGCATCAAAGTTAATATAACCAGCTAACTGTTGCACCAAGAAAAGTGAACTCTTTCGTATATTCCACACAGTACATTGGCGGTAATGGCTGTTATCCGAATTTATTGGCTGATCGAAACCCATGAAGCCAAGAAGGACATTACGCACAAGAGATTTTGGCACAGTTGTAAGGCCGTGAATGAAATTGAAACAATTGTTCATTTTCGTTATATTTTTTTACACTCCGGTTTTACGGTCCGGTTCAGAGTCCTACAGTACACATAGTATCTTGTTTGCAAGCCTTGTTCCCAAAAAAGAAGAGTTAAATCCTTCCAAAACGTATTTGATTTAATTTAACAATCCAGAGATTTCAGTGGGTTTCAGTGGTATTCTGCAGCGGGTCCTGCCGGAGTTTCTAACTAAAGAATATCAGATGATGGCAAATTGACTCTGAGTCCCTGAGATCCTTCAATATTTGTGTGCATGTATGGCATAAAGTCCTTTAAACGATTTGTCGATTTTCAATTTGGTCTCTTCATTCGTTGAAAGTTTTTCTGTGAAGGTTATCCTTTATTATAAAAAGCAGGAAAGAGACGCTTGGTCTTGAATATCTAGGATATCTTAAATAAAATCGAAATTTTTCAATGTAATCCATTGAATTATGCGCAAGATTTGAAATACGCAGGATCAGGAAAAACCAGGCTCATCAAATCTCTTAGACGCACTCTCCATACCACGTCTGAGCTCAGGCTCAATTGAGATACTTCATGTCAGATATTTTCTTCGATTCGAAAGTTGCTTATTGGCAACGGCGGAGAGCTTTTTGATGAGGTATCCTTCCTTTTTAGCCTGGCATTATGAGTGTTCCTAGATTTTCTTTGGGTTTGATTCCTGATAAGGTTCCCGAAGTTGAGACTGCATATCTCCTTTTTGTTGCTTTCCGTGTGCTCATGCTATTCGATCTATCATAATTGACTTGAATGCCTTTTTATTCTGTTTTCCTCTTTACTTGTAGTAGTAAGTTGATGTAGATATCAACTGTTGTCAAAGAGTACTAGCTTATATTCTGCAGGAAGTTCATCGCGTAAAATGAGATAAACGTTGTTCGTAAACTCACGCGACACTCGATGGCCCAGGACGGGTAGATTAATCGAGGATATAAAGAAAAACCTGGCTTGCTATGAGAATTTTTTTTATTTGTTTCGTACGTGCACTTAATGCCCGATAATCACCATGAGGTCGCTAAGCTTCGTCCATCTTCGCTACCATATGAAGAGCCGCGGCCCAACTTCTCGCCGAGGGTGTAGTCCCTCTTTGATTGCTGCTAGAAGTTTCCCACTAGCGGTGGTAGGTCTTTAGATCTCCAAACTTTGGAATTTGTACCGTCGTGGCTGAGAAGCGGAGTAAGATCTTCCGTGAATTGATGATTACTGAAGGAGAAATATTTTGTTTTCACATTTTATGTTACAAGTAAATAGAGTCTGAAGTTTTTTTGAAGTTTTTAACATGTTAAATTGAGAATAGAAAGCCTAATTTTGCGTTGCAAATATATTCTTTTTATTTTCGCGGTAGTCTTCAGTTCTGTTCAGGAGTTCATTACGGATAATTTCCCCAAGGAGGAATCCCTATCAAAGCAAGGTTGACAGATACTCCAACATCAGTGAAGAAATTCAAATATCACTTTTATCAGGATTATCTCTTATATTATGACATATTATCTTTGCTATAATCAAATTCCATTGTTACCAAATCTGATGATCATGTAGGTTACTGTGCGGGATCGCTAAAACAGGATATCGCTTTTTAATGCGGGTTTCGGATCCGATCGAAGAATAATTAAACAAGCAGAATATCCGGAACGTTTAGTTTCGGTGGCTCCACCAGAAATATTGATAATATCCGAAGGTAGTTCTTTTCGGTCACTATGTCTGGTTGTAAGGAATGTCCTTAAGATATTAAACCATATTCCAAATTGTGCATGACTGTGTATTCGTGCATGACAACACATTCAATTGAGTATGTGCAGCGTTAGATTTACAATAAATTGAAGCTTTATCGCGGTCCAATAAGTACTAAGCCTCACCTACCGATGCTCTTTCTTCATTTTTCTAAAATTCGCGACCACGCCCACACATGGTCAAAACAAAACTACGAATGAGATTCGGCTGAGATTTGATATTGAATGTCTCTTGCGATAGCGGCGCCACCGGGCGGTGAGGCTATGTACATATTGGACCACGATTCGATTTTTGTTTTTGGAGGAGGGCGAAACCGCACAGCAAAATCAAAGAGCGCCTGAATACTTTATCCGTCGACTTTGCTCCTGCGATGACACCTGGTAATAATTAGTATAACGGGTTACAACCTGGTTGCCCATCGGATTTGACGCACCACACCTAGGTGTCCCTCAAAAGGCTACGGGGAAGCGTAACCTGACAAAAATTGACGGAAGCGTACTGGAAGACCGCCAAGTGAATGTTCGAGAGATAGCTGAGGCAATAATCATCTCAAAACACCGCGTTGGTCATATCCTGGATGAAATTTTGGGCATGAGAAAGTTGCCGGCGCAGCGAGTGCGCGTTTACTCACTTCGGGCAACAAATGCAACCGTGAAATCGTTTCAGAGAATGTTTGACGTTATTCAAGCGCAATTCCCAGGTGTTTCTGCGGCGTTTCGTGACCATCGACAAAACATAGGTCTAATGGTTTAAAACCAGAGATCGTTGAAGTTTCGAAATAGTGGACTTTACCTTGCGAATGTGTTCTAAGGAAGACGAATCTTCCAGTCCTGTCGGCTGGAAGACGACGACCACCGTTTTCTGGGATTCACAAGGAATAATCTAATCTACTATCTGAAGAAGGACAAACGGTCACAGGGCTGAACTAGGCCGAATTAATGTGCTGATTTGACGCCGAAGTGTAGAAAATAACGACCCGTTGGGCGTCGAAATAGTGTTCTTCAACCATGATAACGCACAACTCACGCCGCCGCTACGGCCAAATTTTCGACTAAGGGTACGAACTGCTACCCATCCAGATTTGGCCTTGTCTAGCTTCTCCTTTTTTTAAAACTTGAAACAGTCACTCGCCGCGCAGAAATGTGAGTCGATTGACGAAATCTTGGACGCCACAGAGATCTACTTTGCAGCCCCCGAGAAAGCGTTTTCAGTAGGGTCAAAGAAGTTGAAGCTGCGTTAAGGCGATTTTTCGAACTAACAGGAGACTATGTTGAGAAATAAATTACCATTTTACCAAAAGTCTCGTTTCTCTTTTGTAATCTTAGTACTTTTCCAAATCGCACTTGTATTTGCTTCTCTGCATCTGTTCATAACAGCGGAAAAATATCGGCCTATCACTATAATCCAGAGTTGTCAAGAAGGTGAGCTGAGTAGAGAAGGGATGAGAAATCTCTCCACTCAAAACCAACAACAGTCCAATCCAAGACAACAGTCAGCTATCAAGATGATGGCCTGTTTATTTTGGGACATGGGAGAATCCCACTAACCCACTCATCAACTTTCAGTGGAAATAATAGACAATCGACGACGAGTATTACATTGCGTTTTTGAAGTGATTGATTGGCATATTCAAGCAGAAAAGGCGGCAATGACAAAAAGAAAACCGCAGTTTTACCAAAACAAAGCACCAAGTCAAAGAAATTGCTTGTGAAACTAGACAATTTACAATTCGAGTTTCTTACAACTTCCGCAACACTCTCTACTTCAATATTCTCAACATCTTTTTCCTGTTCACAGCTTTCAAAACACAGTTTTTCCTGGAAATGAGAAATACTTTCCAATAATGAGGTTATTGCCTGAATCGAACTCAATTCCTGGCGAAAGACAAAAAAAACCTGTAAAAACGGTATGGAAAGCTAAATAGATTGTTGGAATGATTATATCGCTTGATTATATAGTGTTGATACATGAAGTCAAAATTTGCAAACAAAAGGAGGGCCCATTAGTTACATGACGTAGCAGTACTAGTCGCCGGACATTCTGTCGGACAGACGCAGCTCAAACTGGATGCGGTAATACGCCGAGTGAGCGAGTGGAATACAGATCGTGGGCTTAGCCTAGTGCTGGAAAAGACCGAGGTTGTCGTCCTCACAAAGAAGCGAATCCCTCGTGTTATGCCGGTTCGTGTAGGGGAAATGATCACCGAGTCAAAAGAATCAATCAGATACCTTGGCTTGATGATTGACTCGAAGATGAGTTTTTTCGAGCAGGTTCGAGCGTCAGCGGATAAGGCTTATGGCTTCTTATGGCCAACACGCGGGGACCAACCTCGAGCAAAAGACGTCTACTGATGAGTGTAATGGAGTCAGTGCTCTTGTATGGCTCCGAGGTTTGGGCTGGTGCTCTTAATAAAGAGACGTACCGAAGGCGTCTGGCACAGGCGCAGAGGCAAGGAGCTTTGCGGATAGCGGCTGCATACCGCACTGTCTCTGAACCGGCAGTGCTGGTAATCTCGAGGTTGGTTCCAATCAAATTATTTTCAGACGAACGGAAACGTGTACACTCATGTAGGGGGGAGTCGGCGAGAGAAACCGTCAGCCGAGAGGAACGGAGAAGAACCCTTATCTTATGGCAGCAAACATGGGAAAACCAAACGCGAGGCAGATGGACCGCACGGCTGATAAGTGACTTGGGGCCGTGGTTCTACAGAATGCATGGTGAGACTGATTATTATCTGACGCAACTACTCAGTGGTCACGGGTATTTTCAGTCTTACCTGTATAAGATGGGAAAGACACCATCCCCAACTTGCGTGTTCTGCCCGGGGATGACGGATGACGCCTGCCACACGTTCTTTACGTGTGATAGATTCACAAGACTCCGTTCGCATCTCTCGGAGAAAATTGGCGTAATTTCCCCAGAAAATTTAACGGGAAAAATGATGAAATCCAAGGACAATTGGAACTGTGTGTCGCATTACGTACGGACAGTACTCATTATAAAGAAGGACATAATGGATCGCTTGGCGAGGGAGGGAACATCTCTGTAACGCAATATTATAGTTACTAATCGCAATTCCTTCCTATCCATCCGTGAAGAGAGATTTCCCTTAACCTGAAGACATCGCTAAGCGATGATTAATGAGGCCTAGTCCGAAGTAATGTGACAAACAGTTCTAGGTTAGGTTCTTGGTGTGACAAGGGAGGTGTGTAGTCGGTAGTCCGGTAGCGGGGGAGTCCGACACTCAGGGCGTAAATAGCCTTCACCTCCCAAACAAAAAAAAAAAAAAAATTAGTTACCGGGATGAGATAATCCAAAGATTTATTTTCGTTGAAGCTCAGGTCATGCGGCTCAGCAGGCACACAACTGAACGTCCTTTCTGCAGCAACCACTGATAGCAATGTGATCATACGTTCAAATTTCAGCTTTGAAATGTAAACTAGGTTGCATCGAATTTTTGAAAAAAGGTACTATTAGGGTAGGTGGTAATTTTCGTGAATAGGCGAGATAATTGGCAGGTATAACTATTCACCTAGGTTAGCACTGTTTTTTGGTATTATATATACCGAGTTTAAGTCTGATCCGCTCAATAAAATTTTGATCGAATAAACAAGTAAATTTCACAGAAACTAGCCACTAAAGACCAAATTCCGCTCTGATAAAGTTCCTTACCACACCTGACAATGATAGACGAAACAGGCCATTTCTCAAGAGATGCCAGCCATTTTTGGCAACTCTGCTACTAGTTAAAATTCGGTTTACAAATGGCATCGCGTTTTCAAACAGCGCAGAGCGACATCTATAGACAACCCTCGGCATGGACGGTCAGATGAAGCAATTACACCACAAATCATTGGATATCCTATAATGGAATACGTTGCACTGTTTGTCGAAGCATCTGGGTCAACCATCCCAAAAGCATCCTGAACACAATGTGTCCCGGGAAAGCTTACACCAATTCAAAAATATGAGCGCATCGAATGTTCTCGAAAGTTTCCGAGGCTCCAAAGGAAAGCCGAAATGGGGAAATCATAGTTCAGATTGTTACTGGCAATAAAATTTAGAATCCTTGGATCTTTATGTTCCTGTGTCAACGCAAAAGTCATTGTAGTGGCATTAAAAAATAAAATCCTTCCTTCAGCATTAAAAGATAAAAACCTTCCTTAACACTTCAAAGTATCTCGATCGGCGAAAAAGTTCATTTTGATAATTTTACGGTGATAGAGAAGGTGTCCTTTTGATTGATTATAAGGAACTCTCTATACCTGGATTCGGAAAAATGTGTCAGCAACACGACTGTAGTTTTTTAAAGCAAATCGATAAAAAGATACAATCAAGGGAACAAATTTTCATTATTCATGCATTTATGCTATTCTCAGTTGATTGCAAAATTCTAATGACTTAAATGTGAGCTTCATATTTCGAGTCTGTCCGGTACACACGATTACACTCTGAAATACGATTTTAGCATTCTTTCTTACATCCACAATCTTTATATCTAAATATAACAGCAGGAAGAATATTTTCAATTTTTGTATACTTTTTTCGCCTTTATTTCCTTTAGTTTTCCTAGGCTTCTGATCACTATTTTCATAATTTTTTGATCGAAAATTAGTAACGTTGTCTTCGTCAGTCATTGAATAACTTAACTTCAAAATTTTAATCGTTTTCATCGTTTGTAGCAATCTTGAATCAATATGGCTCAAACTGCTTTTCTTATCCGATCCATATTTCATATGCATGTGAACTCATATTAAGTCTACTGTTATTGATGTAAAATTTTAATTTAAAACATATTCGTTTAACACTTTCAATAACACTCATACTGCAATCTATTAGAAACACAAACCAAACAGTCGGACTAACGAAAGAAAACTAAGAAAAATCGGAGGAATAATACCGTTATCCGTTATCATGAAATTTCATCAGAGGCATTGTACTGTTATCTTGCTAACGATTTTCTTGTTTACAATGCTATTGCGCAGTGTACACTGAAGTCATTATAATCAAAATTAATTGCAGAAAAAAAGTATAAAAATAGTTATTAGGAATGAATTTATTCCACTTTCAAAAAAAGATTTTACGATCACATTTTATTGCCAAAATTCTTTTGAATAATTTATTAAACCCGTACACCGTTGAATGTGTATCCATATTTATAGGAGGGAAGGTGCCTATATCTTACCAAAGTCACCATTAAATTTTTTTTAAAGTGGACTTATACAACTTTCAAAAATCATATTAGGATTTATTCATATCCTAAATGTATTTTTGCGCACTTTGTTATAACAGTCAAAGGATAATATACTGAAAAGGCAAAACAGTTTGTGGTTTTATTTCAATCTCTCTCATTAGCTCTTTGCGAAATTCTAGTCCTCGCTTTGTATGTTTAAAGTTTGGGTTTGAAAATTTAATTCCTCACTTTTTGCTCATATTTCAGCAATAACAAAATACATAACAAATGATCCTGTTGCTTTAAACACGAACAAAACTGATTTCAAACGTGGTGGGGTATGGTCAACCACAAACATGAATCGGGTTCGACGTCAAAATTTTTGATTGTACATTGCAATCTAGGATCTATGAACTATTGTTGAATCGATATATTGGACTGAAATAATGTAAAGACGCAAGAACCTGTAGCAAGGAAGTAGCAAAGAACCCGTAATATCTGTCTTACTGGAAAAAAACCATATTCAAATCAGCTTTTGTTTCCTCTTCTTCTTCCTAAAAACTTCGGTCAACAAATGTCCTTCGACAACTTAATCATGAAATCATCTCCTCGTTTGTAACAATTCTTTCTTCATATGTAGACAAAAACCGTTCCAATATTAAACTGCAATTGTTCTCATTCCAATGTGATTCCTGGATACACAAAAAGTCTCCCTCAATTTTTTTTAATTAAATGCCTGGCACATTTTGAATATAGGGTAAATAATAAATCGTGGTATTATATATATTAGAATTTATATCATATTTTTAATAACACGTTGATGACTGTTTCGATTAAAACCTCTAGCAAATATGTCCTCGTTTGCTTTGCATAGAAAATCCTCACATTTTCTAAATGCTCTTTTTATCGCCAGGACACTGTGCGCATGAACCAGAATGAAAATGGAACATTTTCACATGTATAGCGTCTCAATTATTATTTTCCTCATTTTCTGTTGGGTTGGAAAATGGTTTTGTAGGGAACGTATATTATTATTCTGTCTCATGCCATTCAATACTTATACATCCTTTAGATTTGAGTGTAGGAGTAGAAACCTACTGCAAGATCTGAATTTTTATCGGACATTAAACGGAGGGATGTTGGTATGTTGTCGAGAGCCAGTAAATTATCATTGGTGTTGGAAACAATGTTTACAAGAGGAAGGTACACCTGCATGTTAAAATATATACATAGGGACATAATGAAAATGTTGTAGTCAATGAGGCAGCCCATAATAGAGCCACGCCTTCAAGGCTTTGAACGTTGTATGGTTGCAAGCATGTTTGAAAAACTCATACCTGTAAGGATGGTCGACGGAACCTATCGGAAACACTGAACTCATCCTACACCTGTGTGCGAACAATATAATTAAAAGTCTTCCATTTTCATCCGGGTTGGAATAGTTGAGGAATGAGAAAAAGGAACGATATGGTGTGATGGTTATTGAATTTTTAGGACAAAATGGAAAGGAATTATAGTGATAATAATTTTGTATTGCAAAAGTAATAAAATGAAAAAGACGAGAAAAAAAAAACGAAAAACGTTTCGCGTGTGTGTTAATTTCCGCATTAAATAAGATTGTTATTACACCACGAGTTTGTGTAGGACATGTTTACATCGTCCTTCAATTTTACTGAGATGTTGAAGTTCATATTTTACCACTTAATTTTAAATTGCAGGGATATTGTGTTAATTTGCAGGAGAAACTGCTTCTTACGCGTATTTTATGGTTCTCTTATTGGCTTGCGCTTGTTGCAAAGTCCTGTAAACCCTTTTTTATTTTCATTGTTCAGCTTTAGTCTCCAAATGAAAAACACCTTTCTTTGAATGTTGAAATTTTGGACGGCGTAAAAATTTTTACTAAAAAAGAGAAAAATGATTTGGCGTAAGATATTTTCTCAATGTCGTATTAGGCCGAAAAGTTCTTTTCTAGGTACGTAAGTAAATTGTCGAATAGTTCAGTACAAATATGTTAAGATTTGGGACCCGCGGAACAAACGACAAAAAAAATTCAATCCAGGATCTATTATAAAGTATGCATTTACGATACCATATAATACCAAAATTTTCATTGTCTTGTCATTGTCTGTCTGTCTGTCTGATACCAAATATTTTCGTTGTCTTTAGAATAAAGAAATCATAATGAAGTTTATTTATTATTATTCCAGAATCCTTAACTTTAGAATTAAGATAACAACAGAAGATATTACCGTACAATTCACCTAGAAGACTTATCCTCAATGTAAATCTAGATATCGTCATTGGTTTGAAGTGAGGAATTTTATGACATATTTTAAGGATTTTCGGTTGTTAGATAGATTAAGCATCCTGAAGAATGTTTACTGACTGTCAAACTTTTTTGATTGGCTGTCAGTAAACTGTCAGGAGTCATTCACCTACGTGTCTGCCTACCGCGGTCCAGTTTAAAAAAGAAAAAAGGTAGAACGATGCATAGCGGCCAGACATGTTGCTTAAATTTGATTTGCACAGAACCATGTAAACTTGGTCCTCAATGTCCAAAAACTTTGACCAGTTTCTTCCATGAAATAAATCATTGGAGCTCATTCGCACGATTCCAACGGGTGATACTAAATAGGGCACTTTTGCAGTGCAGCCGAAGGAAACAACCAACTTGGCACTGCATCTGAGAATCGCGAGAACTCTGTCCTATGACCTTATATCAGACAACTGACGGCTTCAAATCTATCCTATGACGTTAAAAAATCAGAAATTATTTCAAATGTGCACAAAATTATTAGGCTTTTATTGGAAGACTAACATTTTCGATATTCATATATGAGTCCAAAATTTGTGCTTCCTACAGCCAGGCAGCTTTTGGACTCATCATTGTTGGTGGAAAGTTATATCAAGTGCAGCCTTGCAAAACTTCAGTAAACGTTGCCTTTCCTGGGTAGCTTATCAATCGAGGAATTAAAACCTTAAATGCTTCCATGGATTTTGCGAGTCCTTTGGTGGTGTGCTTTTTATTTTTTATGTATTCAGATGCTTCTTCAAAAATGCTACCAGCTCCTGTCGGCCCTAACTGCAGAAGTACTTCTCAGAATCCTCAAGAGATTGGTAGGTAGTCCTCGGTTTGATTGTAATAAATCTTCGATCTTGCTAAAGATCGGTTTACAGAACTGGAAAAGGACGTCGTATCAAAAGTATTCTTTCCAAATGTTTCCGAATTTAGCGCTAAATAGGGTATTAATTTTCAGTTGTGAGAGACTGCTGTAAAAACAGCTGAACATTTTATACTCAGGAACTTTGCCCTGGACTCTCTCAGCAGGAAACTGTCATAATTGAGATAGAGACCATACGTATATTTCGTGATTAACCGGATCGTTTCTTCAATAGTGAGCCGTTGATTTCTATTGGACACTCAGGTATACAGCAGAGATCCGATTACATGCTGAAACGGTGGAAACGGATAAGCACAATCAAGAATAAGTCCTGCAGAAATGAATGTCCGATTATCTGGAAGAGTTGTAACAATGCTCAGTATGTCGGTCCGTCCTAAAGGGGCTTGCCATCTATCTGCGGTACCAGGGTGTAGCAGAATGAGTAGCAAGGAAACTCGAAACGGTAACATTTCAACAAGGATACTTGATAAGGTGATCTGGGTTGTAATGCTTTGAACTATGATTTCAATCTAGTGTTTTTACGAAGCGTTTAGTGACAGTGAGAACGCCAA
This sequence comes from Stratiomys singularior, assembly GCA_954870665.1. NCBI lineage: Eukaryota > Metazoa > Arthropoda > Insecta > Diptera > Stratiomyidae > Stratiomys > Stratiomys singularior. The sequence continues at coordinate 83,198,225 of OX940879.1, read as the reverse complement.
CTCTTTTTGAGTTAAATCTTAGTTAGTTAGTTAGTTAGTTGACATAAATCTACCCTTATTAGCATTAGTTTCTTCCTTTTTGGACGCCTTATGAATCAGATCTGCCCGTCATGTTGATTCATAGACAGTAATTTTAAAAAAAAAAAAACATCACAAAATAAAATAAAAATCGATCTGTTACTGATTCGTGTGGCGCACCGAATCCTTTTTCGAAAAGCTAATAATGCCGTTTTTGCCGATAAGTCTGCTTCTCTAGGCATAAGCGGTTCATCCAGTATTAAAATGCTCAGTTGAGATAAGGATTTTAATCTGCCCAGACTTTTATAAAAAATCCTGTTTTTATCGGGTCAACGATTTAAAAGTTGAGAGAACGAGATTTATGTTCGTTCTCCTCAATTTAAGATCGAGTGCAACCGCCCATGCAATCACAGAGGATAGTAAACAAGAGCCCGTCGCAGACTACCTCCTGCACCTGACGGTATAATATAAAGAGAAAACGAGAGAGAGGTTTGCTTCTTGCTGTATTCTACTCGCAAGGAGTTAGTTGTCTTAAGTTGTCAACGTTGCAAACCTAACAATCTCAATTTTTTTCAAATTTTTGAATACTCTTGCATAATTTTCTATAAAATTTTCTATAAAATTAACTTCTCTACGTAGCTTCGACTATACCGACATTCAACTAGTTTTTTACTTCAGTCAAATCGCCGAAAATATCTGAAAGTGTAAAAATTTGAGACCGTTGCGCTTGCAACAATGCAAACTCCTGATACCCCTCGCAAGCTGTTTAAAGCTTGCTTCGTTGCAAACGACTTTTTTCGCACTGTTTGAATACTTTTGGATAACTTAAATAAAATGCTTGTGATTTCTTTACGTAGCTTTTACTCTAATATAACTCTAATAATCAAGGATACTTTGAACAACAACTAAGAGTTCGTTTACTGATGCTTTGCACTGTTCGAATTAATCGTATTGAAAAGAAAGAAGAAGATGCGCACCTCGCTGTACTTCACTAGTGGCCATCGTCTCAAAGAGCAATAAGATCGACCTCTACCTGGATTCTAAATCTAGCATTAAGGATCAGATTCACTGAAGTGGTCATCCTAACGAAGAAGAAAATCCCCAGAATACGGCCTATCAGTATAGGGGACGAGCTGGTCGAATCGAAATCAGCAGTAAAGTACCTGGGCGTCCTGATAGACTCGAAGGTGAGTTTTTCCCAATAAATCAGGGCAGTAGCTGACAAGGCTGCAGCGCTGCTCTCAGCAAGAAGTTACGCCGGAAGCGATTGGCACAGGTGCAGAGACAAGGAGCACTGCGAATCTCATGTACATATCGAACGGAATCCTGGGCGGCAGTGATGGTAATTGCAGGGGTGATACCCATCACCCTCCTTGCAAAAGAGCGCAGAAGTATTTACCTGCGCAGAGGCGAAGATCGAAGAGAAGAGATCACCAGGGAAGAGAGACGTTGCGCTCTCAGCGATTGGCAACAGTCCTAGGAGCAAGAAACAAGGGAAAGGTGGACTGCACGTCTGATCCCTGACCTGAGGCCGTGGTTCAGTCGAGTGCATGTTGAGACCGATTTCTACTTGACCCAGCTCTTAAGCGGGCACCGTTGTTTTCGGTTCTACCTGTACAAAATTGACAGAGCACGGTCTCCTAACGGAACTGGATGACGCCTGTCACACATTCTTCTACTGCAAACGGTGGAGCCAGCGGCGAGGGGTCCTACTCAGCGAAATTGGAGAGATCTGTCCGGAAACTATCGTCGGAGTAATGCTGAAAACAGTTGACAATTGGAATCGCGTGGCGCAATATGCTCGGGCAGTGCTGATATTGAAAAAAGCTTTATTGGAGCGTTGGGAGGTATCAGAGATTTGGGGATCTCTTTTCTAGCACTTCCTTCCTTTCCCGTCCTTCCCGTTAGAGAAGAGATTCTCATAATCCGAAGGCGCCTCTAGGCGTAGGAACACTATGCCTAGCCCGAAGTAATGTGTGAAACGGTTCTAGGCTAGGTTCTCAAGTTGACAGGGGAGGTGTTTAGTGGGTGATCCAAACGCATTTTGCGTCTGGCAGTCCCAAACTCAGGGCGTAAACAACCTTCACCTCTCTACCACAAAAAAAAAGGATCAGTTTAACATCTTCGCAAACGACTTGGACAATACGAGAGACAACTCCATCGATTGTTATAGATAATAATACTTGTAGTAGGTTGATTTCAACCGTCCAGTCAGTGCATTACAAATATTTTACATTATCCTACATCTTATCCTCATATTCGAGTGCTGGCGGCTTCGCTACTAGATATGTACAAGAATGCGTAGGGACCCATATCGCCGTTGATATCAACACTGAAAATTATGCAATTCTTACCTACTCATGTTTGCTAGGCTAGGGAATCTCAAAAAGCCTTTTTCCATTGGACAATGTCCTTTCGAATTCAGAGATCGATCAAATACCTCAATCATAACGTAATTTCATACAGCACCAACACTCTTGGGCGGGTTCTCTCAGACAGAGATAGAAAAACCATAAAATTATATTTTAAATAGCGTATTTACGCAAAATCTTCTAGGGGGGCGGTCTTCTTTCACGCAAAAATGAGAGGGAATTTTCCAAACAAAATAAAACCCCCATTTATTTTGCTTGAACAACGTTGGATTCTGGGGTTTGTGCCCTTTCAATACATATAACACTCGATGTGCTGCTTTCAATATCCTCCTTGTTTAGTTAAATAGGAGTTTAATAATCAAACTTATTTGTTTAGTATTAATTTGATGTTTAGTTCTGACATTCAAATTCATTGTGGCTAACTGATTCAATGACTAAGGGTCAGTTTACCTATAACCAATAGAATTAGCTGTCTCTGTTCCATCGTGGATTGACTATAGGGTTGTTTTTCTGCTGACTCCTTCAATTCACTCAACTGATGATCGAGATTATTCCTATAAAATTAATCCCAAACGTATGATTTTTTGTTCATATTAGTTGTAGGTCTAACAAAATACCGGATCCCTTACTGGTTTTGCGTCATCAGTTGTTATATCATGTCCTTTTATGATAATATGCAACCGTAGTCGAGCACATTATCATAGCAGGACATGATATAACAATTAAAGACGCCAAACCAGTAAGGGAAACAAGGGAGACATGAGAATTAGACCCCCTAGAAAACCTTGCGATTCTAAGAGAGAAGAATACCCTTATAAATAGGGGTAATTGCAATTCTTGGCTTTCTTTAACAATTTAAGTCACCTTAATTACCCACTTCACTAAGTGACTTTTAATTGACTATGTTAAACAACCTCTCTGTATACAAGTTAATGTTAAGTTAAGCCCTTCTTTAGTCTGTACTTGACACCAAACGAACCAATAATATCTTTCCAGGCAAACCTCAAGGACGCCGTCTTGAGCACAGAGTGTCATGTTCTTATCGAGGGAGAATTTGACGCCAAGGCTATTGAATGGGGCATGCCTCAGTCAGATCCAAGGGGGAATTGAATCCCGGAGATAGCAGCCAGAGTAGGGCTAGCCGTGGTGAACACCGGTAACACTCCCACTTTCCGCCGCTTGGGCAGCGTGGGCACCATCCTGGACGTGACATTCACCTCGGAGTCCCTCTCCTCTATGGCACACAATTGGAGAGTTCTAGAGGACTACTCGACCAATGATCATCAGTACATAGCATTCGAGATCCACGACAACGTTCCTAAACTCCCAGACACTCAGCGCTCCGCCTTCGTGTGGAATACTGAGAGGATGGACGTGGAGAAGTTTGTCGACACGCTCATGACATGCTCCGCACCGTTTGGCTCATCGCCGGGGAGCAGAGAACTGATTCCACAATAAGTACCATCATGTCTTTTTGTATGTTACCTTTGCCCCGCCTCCTTGCTAGAGAGCGCAAGAAAATCTACCTCCGAAGGCACTAGGATAATAAAGAAAAAGTTTCTCGCGATGAAAGACAATGGCACTCTGGACGAATGGTAACAACCATGGGAACGTAAGCTAAAAGGAAGACGGACTGCGCGGCTCATCAACGATTTGAGATCGTGGCTCAGTCGAACCTTGGTGAAACTGACTTCTACCTGACCCAGCTACTAAGCGGACACGGTTGTTTTCAGTCTTGCCTGCACAAGATTGGTAAGTAACGATCTCCAGATTGCATATTCTGCATTGATGTGAAGAATGACGCCTGTCATACTTTCTTTTCATGCAGAAGATGGGACAAAGTGCGTTTTTCTTGCCGAAAAAGTAGGAGAACTCCATCCAGATAGGCTGATCGAAGAGATGCTGAATTATTTATTTATTACTAGAATTGGTCGGGCAATTCTAGTAATGAAAAAGGGCAAACTTGATTTGCTGGAGGCCCAAGGGTGGAGGGTTTCCTTCTCTAGCAATCCTCCTCCTCTTTCCCTCCCCGTGGGAGAAAGGAATCCCTGTAACCCGAAGGCGCCAAAAGACGTAAAATTGGGAGGCCTAGCCCGAAGTAATGTGTCAAACGGTTGACAGGGGAGGTGTTTAGTCGGTAGTCCAGTTGGATTGTTCTGCCCTTGGGAGTCCCACATTCAGGGCGTAAATAGCCTTCACCTCCCTACCCAAAAAAGCCCCTTTAGTCGCAGAAGAAGACCGGACGATTACGGTCGAAAGTCGACTTCGAAAATTCGAACAAAAATTAAAAGAAAAACTTTCTTTTCATTTTTTTTAGGTTAAATATATTTCCCGAAGATGGAAGCTATTCTTTCTATTAGTTTTCTCATAAGCTCTTAGCTATTCATTAGCTTACATTTCTCATAAATCGATTATTGCTTGTTGAATAGAATAGAAAGTACCGCTTTCAATTTGATAATATGTTATGATTCTGTGCTTTATTGCTCGCTCAACCCAGTAGCCCGCAACGTTTTTTTTTTTGGCAGGCGTAACAATGTTCGTGAACAACTGGGAATAAATAATTAATTTTATTCTTATCTTTGTTAGTATTTTATGTCGTATCTCACCGAACACTTAAAAATCCAATGAATTGTGATTGAGAGTAATAATTTAGAGAGCAACCTGCGAGACGGCCTTGATCGGCCCATTTCGGTTCGGGATATCCCTTACCAGTTTCTTTAGTCTACTAGTTCGACCAAAGTACCAGCTGGAGGAGATGATTTATATTTCGTTAAAATTGCACTTGAGCTTCGAAACGTATGAGTCCTTGATATTTAGCTTCATATCTAGTATGAGAACCAAAAAAATGGTAAGACTAAAGTAGGATGATTCCTTCAAACTTGTGAAAGATATGTGTAGTAGAGAGGCAAACGACTGAAAATCAGTTTTTACTTCCACTGAGCTGAATGCATTCACCCTAGAGTAAGGGTACACTCCCCGTAATTTGGCCTAAAAATGAAAATCCTGCTGGAAATTTAAATGGAGGCAATAACAACGGTGGCAACTGAAGTAAATTTGGGGTATTCTATAGTTAGGATGCGCCGTCGTTTATTCCAAACGTAACGATAGTATGAATCAATATATCGATTTATCTTTTGATTTTTCATGTAAGAAACTTCTATCCATTTTCTTGATATCATTACACGAACATCGGCAACAATTTACCACCGCAGCCGTCGGTCGTCGGTCACAAATCCAAGAAGACTTTCTCCGATAAAAAAGGACCTTGAACTTGCAATAATAATAGTCGTAGTACGCTACTACCAACTTTGCTGGACCAAGCAGATTTTTCAGCGACTTCTGTTTCAGCATCCGGTAGCTGGGAATGTATATAAAGTAACTTATTCTTGGACTTTGCAACGAAATCAGAATAGTCGTCTATGGTTAACCTACAGAACTCTATATAGGAAAATGTATGTGGAGCATAGATGTACATAACGTCAATTTTAGGGAGTATATAGTTGGGAGGAATTATGCTGAGTTTGAATTTCCTCATCATCGACCATCACGTTCATATCCTGTACCGCATCGGGGCCAATAGCCATTGTACAGGTTAAGTCGAGACAAGAGTCAATTTCATTCAACTCAACTTGACTTTTGCAATGGGAAGTTGAATATGTTTGGAAACGGCTTGTGTTTACATTCAATATGAGAGCTAGGATGTATTGAAAAGTCTTTAATTTAAAGCATAGAAGCGAAAGAGAAATAAATAAATTTGCCTCCTAGAAGGCTATCAGGTGGTTTTGTAGTCCAATTTAAATTACATACACTGAAATGCTTCGAGATCATAAAACAACTTTCTTACTTGTTACTTATATTATTATTTCAAATGTATTTTTCGTGTTGTACAGGATTATTTATTAGTTCCTATTTCCTAAGTGTATTGCTGCTTAATATATTCCAGGCACCTCTAGTCAACGGAATAATTGGTCTCGGAAGCTTCTTTTGACATCTATCAGAAATTGTTTTTAGTGAATCGTGGAAATATCTCCATCAAAAAGCGCAATTTTTGATCCTGACGTTTAACCTTGTGGCCCCTTGGGGGAAACCAATTTATCCTCCAAGGAATAAAAACGAGCTTATTGGATAATCGACAGCTCAACTGCAGCCCGAACGTGACAGTATCCTAAAACCACATTTGAGACCCTCTCTCTACATCACTCTAGCACTGAAGCCTTCTATCTACTCTGGATAGGAGATAGACAATTACATGGGAGCTGCTATGTTGTCATTCCTCTGGCCCCCTAAAGTTCTGTAATTGTCACTTATTGTGAGTGCCAATCTTCGGAGTTGCGCTCCTAGGAGGCATTGGTCAGTGTTGGCTCTTCCTAGGAGTGCTGACAAAATAATGAGTTATCCTTCCATCTTATCGCATGATATCATTCCATGTCCTATTATTTTCATGAATTTCTTCTTTGCTGGTATCGAGAATTTTAAGCACTTCCACCTCGATTCGAGTGTGAAGCGAGTGAGCTGGGTTTATCAGCTTTTTGGTCACGGTATACAAGACTATATGCACAGGTTTCGGTGTATCTACAACCGGTACTTGCTTTAGAAGTGCTCCTCTTGGAAGTTAATTGCATGATATCACCTTCACCACTTTGGTCTTACAAGGACTCTTCAGTGCACTCTCATCTGATAAAGCGAAACAGGAGCTACTTTATTGCTGACAGAATATCTGTATTCATCGTTATCTTTTTATTCCGTCAATCCACTCCGCAGCTTTTTGTATCGCAAGTGTGTCCGCATGGATGCTATAATAATGAAGCAGTCTGGAAATAATTTAAAATATTAGCTGAGGAGTGCCCTATTAGAACCACTCTGGTATCCGTTTTGTAGCCAGTTCTAGCGATGGTTATCTTTTTTCTCCCCTATTGGAGTGATAATTCGTTGCCATTTCTATTTAAATGTGATAACGGGCATGTGAGTACCATGATTGATACGGAGGACCTCAAAACGAGAGGTCCAATTTTCGACTACTCGAACTAATAATTGTGGTCGTATCTCGTCAATAACGCGGCGTATGTTGTCTTTGAAATGGTCAAGCGTCTTGGATTTGTCGGTGCAGACGAGTGATTAGGCATATCCGCATAAGAAATAGTCTAGCGGTGTTAAATCATAAGATCTTGCAGGTCACTATGGTCACAGGTACTATGTGCTCATCAAATACTTCTTTCAATAAGTCGAGGGTTGTATTAACTGTATGGCATGTCGCGCCCTATTGTTCAACCCAAAGGTCTTCTGCCTTTCGACGAGTCAATTCGGGAATAAAAAAGTCATTGATTGTAGCTCCTTACCCCTCAACGTTGACTGTAATGTATTCCCATCAACATTTTTGGAGACATATGGACCAATGACTCCACCAGCCAATAGAGCGTACCAAGCGGGCACATTTTCCGGATGTAACGGTATCTGGACAACCAGTTGTTGCTTAACACTCCAAAAACGATAGTTTTGTTTATTGACACAGTCATTCAACCAGAAATAAGTCTAATCGCTAAAAAATTTTTTCTTATGAAATTCGAGATCTACAGTAATGTGTTCTTGGGCTCATACACCGAATTTACGCCGTGCCCAGTGTTCGTTCGGCTTCAACTCCTGCACGAATTGGAATCTTCGCTATGCACTGCATGACGTCTGCATGCAGAGGTTTCGGTGAGTTTTACGAACAAAACCGGTTTTTCGAATTAAAATTGCACAATTTGCAGATGATGCTCAGGCATCAATTTATTAATGATAAATGGCAAACCAAACTAACCATAAAACGCTTAATAGCTGTCACAATGGCGTAGTAGCTTATGGGTGTAGCATTAAAAGTGTTGCCATTCAAAGTTCAGTACCACTTAAATCACATCTTTATTTCCGTTCAAAGTAGGCCTCTATGTTAAGGCTTTGTAGGGAGGGATTGGCCTCTCAGATGCCACAGTTTTCTCATAAACAATTCATTAGAAGGGTTGAAAACAATTTTGCATTTCAAGTTATTTCTGAGTCCCTTTATGTCTGCTTTATGTCCTCTAGCTATTTAGGAAATTTAAAAGGGAATTGGTTGGTTTTTAAGCGGACAGAACTAGTTAAAATTTCTGTGACTAACATTGAGCCTCCTTGTCGCTTTAAACCTTTGAGTTTTTCTAAAGCACTTGAATATTTCTATAATAAAAATAATCTGTATTAGTTAAGTTCGAAGGATCGAGTTCAAAGAGTCCATACGAGCAAACTATGAGTTGCCTTGAGTGACAAATGCTCATTGGCCATCTATTTCTAGTGTGTTTTGTTTATAGATCGGTCGGAGGTCATTCTAGAAGGACATTTCAACATTCTCAATACGTGCTCAAAACTGGTCAAAATTGCATACAGTGCATGAAGTGCCTTATTAATAAAAAGGCAGATCGTAGAGCCTCAATTATTGATTTTTTTTGTAGCTGTCCACTGCCTAAAGCAATCGCTATGCGCTCTGAGGACGCTTTCAGGAGGTGAGTAGGACGTAATGAAAACGTAACCAAGCATAACCTGAAACTAAGCCTAAAATAATTCGCATAATTTTCAGTAAACGATTTGGAGTAGTACTCATGGCAGCGAGGTTCGCTACCATGTGCTCCTCCTGACATGATTTTTAAGTAAGAGTTCTTTCGCTATAATTCCGGTGGAATAATCAACTCTCTTACTTTTCAGAACAGGGCCTACATGATTTTATGCGTTCCTTGTAATAATCAAATTGTCACAGATTTGAAAAGGTTCTCAATCGTGTTCCATCTTTCTAAAGAAAAGTCAAAGTCACCGTTTGACAGTTGAATAAACCAGAACCGATGAGTGCCTCTAACGTGTCTTAATTGGGTTTAGTGCAGTAAGTTTTTATATATCTCTATAAATATATTGAAATCTTACCATATATATTGAGAGAAATCTTCCTAAACTATAGGGCTTCTGTCACCCTACCATATTTGCAAAAACATTTACAGTCACCAACCTCTCCCTCCAATTCCTCACCAATTTTGAATCCTTCCCTTTACGCCGACCATGTTTCTCGGTGGTGATGTGAGTTTTTTTTTCAAGGAGCCCTCAGATTCTTATTTTCACACCACGATTAGTGCCGTATGATGGAACGGTCGTTTGGTGTTCATGCTCCAATTCTGTTTTCACTTATGTAGTTTTAAGCTGCCTTGCTTTCATTGTCATACTTTCAAGTGTAAGGCTACGGATCTCAGCCATTTTAGGATTCTTCAGTGTCTCGAATCTTATGTGACTTTGGTTTGAAATTGCTGGTTGGCAGGAAGCTTCGAGATTTGGACGTTGTCCTGTAACGTTACGTACGTTTGTGTTAAAACTTAGTATAAAGATTATAACCATTATTAAAATGTTAGGTTGGTGTCTCCTTTCCTGCAGCCTATTAGTACGTAAATTTTAAAGGAACACATAGCTAAGTAAAGGCTCTTTCAAGTCATTGGCATCTCTGTAAACAAAAAGTACCTTTCTTTCTGGTTCTATCGATAGGCGAACTCAGCTCACCTATAGGGGCCACCCTATTGTACGCAATATAGATCGGAGAAGACCATACACGCTCTTGCTCATCTTTAACTTGAGCTACAATAAGTTCTTCGGTGTTGTTATTTAGGTAAGATATGTTTTTTTTTTCATAGAAATATCAGTTCTTTTCCTATTTCTTTCAAAGCAATTATATAGTAGCTCCGAGATACGCAACGATTTAACTTATCAGAACCATCGGGTTTGAATCAGGAAGCACATCGTAGTCAAACGTCTCTGCGAGAGTAGTAGCGCAGTCCACGCCGCTCTTCTGTGTTTCAGGTTAATATCTGTCACTTTTAGTTTTCTTGTTTTGGGTTATTAATGATAAGTTTGGTCCTAAGCATTAGATAGAGGTATCACCCAGCGTCCTTATGTCACTCTTGCTCTAGCCATTCCTCATCTGGGTCTTCCCTGGTATAGGAAATGTCAGCTCCTATAAGTCATGATCTTTCCCATTACAATAAACGCCCCTTTTTGTAAGCATTATAGACAAGATGATAATCTTCGTCCTTTTCACCGAATCGGGATTAATGTTATCGTTCAGTACCTTGCTTGATCAAAATTTATATTGGTTTAGGTTCACGTATACTATCTGTTGGTCTTCAATCATTGAGAAGTATGTTTGGGAGCCGCAACAGTAGTGGCTACACCTGTCTTCAAAGATAAACTTACCTTCACGTCAGTTAACATCTCCCGCTAGGCAGTTTCTCACGCGCTGCGCATCTCGCTCGATCTTACGTGGATTGGCCTAACCGTTAAGTACGGCGAGGGACATGTACCGTTTGAAATCGGATTATAGGTTATTTTGAAGTTGGAAGCTTCTATGACATTCCCGATGTGACAGAAAGTTGGGATTATGTTTGACATTGATGAAATGGATCGCTTTTCTCTTTAAAAAGTTGCGAAATATCGAAAACCCCTATCAAAGTGATGATAGGGATTCAATCTCAAACTCTAAGAAATTTACGTAAAAGAATCGACAAAGCGATGTGTCAAAAACGTAGTTTGTGAAGTGCAATGCGATCTGCAAAGCAAGTTCGTTAAACTAGATAAAGTTGTGCATTTTCGGTTTATTCGATGGGCTGAAGACCACCTGACGATGATGAGCATTTTTACTTAAAAAATCATCATTTCAGATGGAGCTGATTTCAACTTCGGAGGATGCATCATTCAGCAACATTATGCATCAATAAAATTGTCTTATCTGGGGCTCAGAAAATCTACACCTCTCCGTGGAAAAAACAAATGCACCTACAACAAGTGACCGAATGGTGCGAATTTCGGTCTGCGGCATTCTTGGGTCATTTTCTCCGAAAATGGGCTTAGAAAGCGATTTTTTGTTTTCCAGCATTGAAGAGGATTGCATAGATGACATTTGATTTCAGCAAGACGGTGTAAAGTGCCACACAACCACCGTAACAATCTATCTTATATGCGCTGTTTTAGTAGTAAATAGTAACTGATTCTGGGCTAGTTTGGTGTCTGGCTTGGCTGCTTTCTTAAAGGACATTGCTCCTTTACAGATCTCTCCTATTGGGCGTCGGCTTTTGCACATATATTGTTCAAAATTTGGTACATACTTACAAGGAGATGGCAAGGATGTGGTGTCCTCAAATCGAACGGAGGTTCCGCGTGTAGTTAGCACTCAGTGAGTGTATTCATATACTGAAACCCTAGAGTGCACTACTTAGCTATCACCGAGAAAAAAAATCCCTGAAGTTTGAAAAAAAAATTTTTTGTTATTATAGCATCAGAAATTCTTTCAATCATTCATCTTTAGGAATACACAAACCTGGATGATATTTATCATAAAAACAAGAAAAACACAATTTTGTCGACAACTTGCACAACAAATAAATGCAGCGTTTTGACAAGAGCTCTGTCTCCTTGTTAGTTGACCAATGAATTCCCATTCCAACGTTTGCTTTTGCAAAAGTTCCGTTGCATCACCCTTCCGCTCTCCCTTAAATTGTCAGGCCGGGCCGTTGTAATCCAACATAGACATCTTGGTTGGGATATCAGACCGTTCGCTCCTCTTCGTCCTTGCTGGAGGATTTGCTACTTTCGCGGCTCCGCAAAGTATATGTATATGTGTCCGGCGCACAAAGTCCCGTCCTCACTTGGGCTTTCAGCGCCCTCTTTCGTTTCAAAACTCTGGTATAATCACTAGATTAGCCTAGTCCTGTCAGTTGCCTGAATTTCATGAAAGTAGTATCCCAACTCATGAGATGTTTAGCAATAACCGCTGAAACATTTTATTTTCTTCCTACCATATGTGCTTTTTCAGTCACTTTTTCAGTCTGCAGACAACCGAGATGTAGCGAAACGAACGTTGGTTACGTTTGCAAAGCAAAATAACTGGCAAGAGGTTAGGTTAACGTTAAGAAAAAAATAGAAGTGGAATTCCACGAGACCTTATAAAACTGGGTTTACTCGGCTTAGGATGACAGAAATGACTGCTAGATAAGTCAAGATCTTTGGCTCTACTTGCAAAAAATCAGGGCCAAAAATCTTTTAGGAAAGTACGGGGATGAACATGACAACCGAGAGTCGAAGGAAAACCACATGTTGTGCCTATGTTGGGAGAATGAAAACGTTGGCTCCTTCGTTTTGACTTTCGGCGACTATTCCTGTCATCTCAAATGGCTTATCATAGTGGTATCACAGGATTATCATAGTGCTGGAATACTTGGTGAACATACAACGTCGGACAGTTTTTAGTTTTAATAGTTTGACTGGGAGGATCTACTGGTAAAAGTAAAGCATTTACCAAGAATTAAGGGACGACGGTTGGCACAGTTAATTCAATATGGAAATCAAATCCCAAACCGAACCAAGGTTTCGTTGTTTTGTTGCATTTTAATGCTACAGACCTCAATACTTACCTGTTATATTAGATGTAGATTGACCCCTTTACTTCTATACTAAGAAGATATTTCGTGGATAAATTTCAACAGGATCATATTCCTGCTTTCATTATGACACCTTGCCGAATATTTTTGGTCGAGGCCTACGTTTATTCTTGGAATTTGATTAAAAATAAAGTTATTTTGCTATCAGTTGCACGTAGGTGGATTTGATTTTTTTTCCAATTTTGAAGGTTTCAAAATAATTCTAGAAGAAAAGGACATGACGGTAGTAACGGGATAGAAATACAATGAGCAAATGCAATCAATCATGGACTGAAAAGTACATTCGCAAAAACAAAAACCTCTAAAATATTGTCTAAAACATAAACTAATGTTTTATTGAAATTTAAAACTTAAAAAGGACACAAAGTATTGGCTTAGCAAAGTTTAACTAAAATTCAAATTTCTTTAAGCAACTGCATGGTTCAAGTGTTCAACTATCTTCCCGATACCAACGAAACTTCAAATTTAACTTCTCCCACGCTATTGCCTTGAATTAAAGTCATCATCTATTATCTTTAAATTATCCGGAAAAGGAAATGCTGCCAATACGTGCCTGGTTAGGTGTACGTGTCTTATCGCATGGTAAGAATAAAATATCTTCTGACAAGTGGAATGCACAACCCTTATGATTTTTCAACAATAAATCCTTTTTTTAACAGTTGGCCCTTGTATAAATGTACCGGTACTTTCATGGTCTCCCTTCACCGAAACTCTATTGTTGCATCGTGTTTGAATTTTACCTTGCAAGTAATAAATAACATGCAGGATTTTAGCTCCTTTTTAGTGTGAACGCAATCCAAAAGTCACGGTGGTACTTCTATACTATGATGGTCTTAGTTGAAGGTGATTTTAAATGATTTCCTCTGATATATAATTGCTAATTATTGTTGTGTTTATCTTTCGGAAAACCAAATCGGAACTATCGAATGCTATACGCATAATAAATTGATTAATCATATAATTTCCGCATAATAAAGTTCCATTGTGAAAACATAATCGGCAACTATGTTAACCAAAATGATCCCACAGGTCAAAGTAATGTATTAAGTTTCCACACATGTCAGAGAGGGTGCGATGAAAAATGGTAAATCGTTTATCCAAATTGTTAAGCATTAATTTGGTGTCGATTTCTATCCCATGAGGATAACATGGAGCGTATGATGTGCATGCAGATACAAAATGTTTGAGGTTTTTGTTCATAAAGTCCTTCGAAATGTTGCGGGTTTTGGGCGATGGAGAGTATCTTATGTATTGCATATGCCTTTGATTGTGCATTGATATAGAACTGCTTTTTAAGTCCTTTGAAAAACCAGAAAATTCCTTACAGGATTAGTTTAAATATACCCAGTCAAGGACGAATCTTTGTAGGTTATCTACCATTCTCTCGTTGGTAGAATTACTGAATCGTTTTTACGGGTGTGTTACCTACAAAATTGTGACGAATGGTTTGTTCCTTGAAACAATGTCCAGAATAATTGACCTCAACTCCTTGTGCAATTGAAAATTAAGCTACATTCGAAAGAAACATGTTAACAACACGTAACACCAGGACCAATCATGTTCTGGTCTAGATTGACTATTTTTTTGTATACCTCCACCTCCTCCTACAAAACTAGTTATGGTCATTGTTTTCTTGGAATCTTTCAGGAGCCAGGAAAAAAACAAATGTATTCTTTGCAACAGGATACTTCCTTGATGTTCTCACATACAATACGATGGAGACTAGAGAAGATCTATCTGGTCAATTGAGGAAGGGGAGACAAATATCTGAATTGTCCTTAGAGAATAAAGACGTTTTTCATTGAACGGTTGTTGATAGCTCTACCAGAGAATCTACCACATGCTACGAACATTGAAGTTGTTCTCTGGAATGAGATGTGTGAGTAAATGGTAAAACCAATAGTCTAAATTAGACGTACATGTCTCGGATAGGTGAACGTGATTGGAATAAAAGTGAGATGACTATTAAGAGGTGGATACAGTGAAATGTTGAAAGTAATGGGAGGAAATGTGTTGAAATCGATTTTATCTCAATGAAGATACGAGAGGTATTGACAAGATATTAATTGCCTTAAATAGGTTATATCCTACGGGAGTCGTTGTGGTGTAAGATTACTGTCTCTATAAGAGTGCTCTAATTACTTTTGATTTACAGGAAAGGAGAATAATTGTGTGGCGGTGCAACAAATAATTGGATTATGCATATCAAGACAAAAAATTGAAGAATCCTTGCTCAAGGCGGCAAAATTTAAAGTATGAAGGACGATTAGTATTGTCACTTTGTTACCATGAAAGGCAAGGAAACAATGCTCAACGAAACAACTTTTCTCTCCTTCCATATTTTGTGCTTTTGAGGTTCATAAATGCAACAGCATCCATGCCATTTTTTTCTGGGGAAACGGCTACTCACGACAGCTACTGTCAAAAAGCCAGGAGTTGTTTCAGTTAAAAAGCTTCTCTGTACAATTTTCCAACAAAATAATCTCAACTTCCATACTAAAGTATAAAGAATAATCTAAATCTAAACTGACAACACTGTGTCAAATTTCATGACGGTTGGGTCACTTGTCACTAAGTAATGTTCAAGAGAAAATGAGAATCATCTACAGCTTTCCAGTTAGAAGTATTTACAATAAAAGCCGTCACAGATGTGAAAACAAACAACTTTAACGGTGCAATACAATCGCACAAAAAGTTGGCAATCCAAGCGCTTTCCGTTAAGTGAGTAGTCTTAGTGCAGGACTGTAGGCAGCTCTTCGAAGTCGCAACAACTCTAGAAAATGTGGTAAATGTAAAAATGACTTGGGTCTTGAATCACAACGATGTCCTGGGGAGTGAAAAATTGGATGACCTAGCAAGAGATGTGTGAGCCAGCCATAATATACACACACAAATGGCAGTAACAGTAAAAGCAATAGCAAAAAGGCAAGAAGACAAAACCCTCTGGAAAGAGATAGAAACGGCTTGGTATGACAGGAACTACGCTCGGATAAGCCGAACTCTTTAACTTTACCGAACCACACGAAAATGAAGCGACTACAGCGGAAAACAGAAATGATGTGAGAACATTGTAGTACTGTAGTATTGCCATCAGCTGGCATTAACCTTTCAGAGCAACAAATAACAAACTTTGAGATAACTTGACAACAACATTCAGGAAAGGAATAAGAATGTTAAACAAGTTTGCCTGCCGAGGATATTGCAAGGAAAGAGAAAGTAATAAACACTTACTTCTAGATTGACCTAGCCTGGTTAACAACCGACTCACATTACTGAGGAGTACTAAAGTAGCCATTGCGATCACAAAGCTAGGGGATCTCCTTGGTTTCTGTACGATGACAAGGTTAGGCGACCTAAACAATTACACAATACGCGAGAAGCTGAGGTCTTATTGTAGCCTATGCATTTTTTAACAGTTAACCCCAGTAAATTATAATTCTTTTTTGGATAATATGTGGAGGATAGGTGTGGATAGCTAGGTGGATTACCGCCCTGAGTGTCGGACTCCCAGTGGCAACTATAGTACTGACTAAACATCTCCTCTGTCACACCCAGAACCTAGCCTCGAATTTGTTATCACATTTCCTTGGACTAAGCCACTTTATTCTCGCCAAGAGGCGCCTTTTCAGCAGGACCAGATGGATGGATTAATGTCAGGAGAATCCCCTTTCTATCTCCACGGAAAAGCGATTCATGATGTCCTACTTCATAAAGCGAATCGTCCGCACGTCATGTGACAAGTAATTCCAATTGTCTTTAGATATAATCTTCTTTTCCTCTGTACTTTCTGAAAAGAGCATGCCTATTCCCAAACGGAAGCTTGATCATCTTGCATGCGGAGAAGGTGTGGCAGCAACCGCACGAGCAATGAGGGAACCGTTATTATCTCAAATTTTGCAGGTTACACTAAAAATAACCATGCCCACTGAGTATTTGCGTGAGTTGATAATCAGTCTCGCCAAGCTTCCCGCTAAACCACGGTCCGAGGTCACTTATGGGTTGTGCGAGTCACATGAATCGCGCTACATGTCACCATTTTTCCTGCCCTACAGCTAGAATTCTGCATATAACCCAGCTAATTTGGAGGATAAGCGCTGTTTCTTTCTTCAGAATGTCAACTGTTGCGTCCTTTTCATCTCTGAGGTTAGAAGGTGTCGACCTTACCCTAAAGCTGTTGTAGGAAGATTTTGTCTCGTGGCCTCTTCAACACTTTTTTGTAACACAATCAATGTCTCTCATTTCTAAGGAAACTATTGGGTGTAATGTCGAGATAACAGCTTTCGAGCTTAGGTGGTCCTTTGAAGGTATTCTCGGTCAAATTATCGTCTCAGAACCTTTTTTATTTGCTCAAACCGTCCGTATGCAGGCTCATTTTTTCTCAGGCTCCGGATTTTTCCTTTTTGCTATCTGGAAATGGACGTATGTCTGGATGCTTGTCTTTTTAGACATCGCGGTCAGCTTTACAGATTCGTCCTTTTCGGCTGTAGTCATTTTTTCAGCCTTACACGCTGCTCTTCGCAGTTTTCTGTTGCACTTTGGAACGTACCAGTTCGAAGTCAGCATCGAATTCGTTCCCTTGACTAGGAGCTTTTGACTCAGGCCGCTTTACCCTTTTTCTACGATTCGAGTAATGTTTTGAATGACTTTACTGAGGTCATTCTCTTCCTGTCGACTAGAACGAAAACCTCAAGTTACCGATCATTTCTCATATCCTTTTGAGATTCTTTGTGACATTAGTGTCGTTTCATTATTTCAAGGACCGTGTTTATGTTCCGTGTTAGCCGCTCTTCTTCACTTTTGTTAGCATCTATTCTCGCTGTAAGGTCGTCCTCAGGTCAAGTTTTCAGTCCGTTGACAGCGGGGCGGTCTGGTGGCTGCTCAGCATCATTATTACCGATTCCAACAGAGTTCGCTATATGTCTTCAACAGTCCTGGAGCATGAGATTCCTTACATGATTAAATTTTCGACTTGCCAAGCCTCGAAAATGCTGGGAAAGGCATTTAATGACATTATGATGTGGTGTGTGAGATTTTTCTAAATGGTCTACATTGTTTAATATCGGAACGTTTACCAATGTGAATCAGGTCAAAGAAATCAAGGATTAGCTATTGCTTGTTAACTATTGCCTATAACTATTAGAACAATTCGCTATATAACTATTATTTCGGATTATATTAATTCGATATTAAAAGGCCATTTTCGCCTCTGGCTTGATGCATCGTGTTTGGTATCAAAACTCGGTTTTCTTGGTTTTTTTTTGAAAAACAAAAAGTTTTTTTTTAAAAATTAAACAAGAAAAGCAACCCGAACCTGCCTATAATAATGTTGAACGCTAGCATCGGCCCTTTGTTCCCGCGTTTATTTCTATTGTTTACACAAGGTCTATCCTGTCACCCTACAGAAAGGACCTTCGCTAGGTCGGTGCTTCCAGGGATTCCAGTTCTGTAACCTTAGTACTCCTCAGTCATGTGGTGCGGTTGTTGGCTAAGCTCAAACAAGTGAAGTGTGGAGAAGCAAGTGTCCTGAACGTTCTTCTTCTTCGCCAAAAGCTCAGCAGGTGTCATGCGTTTCTTGCTTTAGCAGATCATGAACTCTAGTTGTAATGATGCAGATAAAACGTCCCTCTTAGTTTTGGTACCTCTTAATGCCAGCGGCATATGCAAGAGAAGAAAGTTCCAAAAAAGATTCTTAAGGTGCATTATAGCAGCAAAACCTGATAAACGTCAACGCTTAATAAGGTACAATCACGACTTGTACGATGTTGACAAGCCAGAAGTCTGCAAGGCTATGAAACTTAAATACAAGGGACTGGCCATGTGTGGCCGATTAATGAGGAGCTGGTATCTCAAAAGATATTCTCTGACGAAGAACCCCGAAAAAGGCTATGCTCTTCTACTCAATAGATCAAGATCATAAGTCATTCTTGGGCTTTCGACTTTAAGGACGCGATCGATAAGCCTAGATTGTTGTAGGCGTCATAAATGGGAAGACAAAGCCATACAAAGGCTGTAGCGCCACGATGACGATGAACTTTTTCATTATGCATATTACATTTAAACTATTCTGCAATGGTCCTTTTCACCTAATTTGGTTCCATCATATTTTTGACTGCTTCAAAAATTCAAGAAACAAATTTGTGTACTTCGTTATCGATTGACTCTCGATATAACTGATTTAAGAGGCATCAAGGAATACGTTCCGGATTATTCAAGGAATCGAGTATAACGAATGGGCGGAAGATTAAAAGAAACGATGGCGTTGGTTGCTGAGAGGCGAAGGAAGGACTTTGCAGAAGATGAAATGAAGTGGTTTCGTGGTTTTGGAAACTGGTGGATGTCTCTTACAGCAAAAATTATTTAGGGATAGAATTTTAAATGTGGATCTGTAGCCATTTTCGAAAGTGGATTGTGAATGATCAATGCTAATCTTACGTGTGCTAACGATGATAAGGAAACATATTGATCGTTATTTTTTCCAAATTATTGCTGGAGAAGATTCCGTGTGTATTGTAAGGACCGTGGCAGTTTTGGGGAGCGGAAATAGTTGCAGGGAGTTTTTTACGTTGGGCCTGACTTCTCGGCGTCCAAATCACCCTCGATGCTGTCTGAAAACCTCCCATGTCAACCAAAGAAAGTATCGTGGAATAGTTTGACACATTTTTTCGAGCTGTGCCTCCCTATTTTCATAAAACCCTTCCGGCGCAAAGAGAAAGAAGAATGAGGATTGCAAGGAAAAGGACTCTACCCTCGACGTGTCCAACCAATCAAGCATGCCTGTCTTCCTTTATTAACAGGATCGCCTGAACGTATTCTTCTTCTTTGTTTGATGTGTTAAAAAGAAATTATTTGAAAATCTCTTCTATGGGGTTATCTGGACCGAGTCCTTCCAATTTTCCGGCAAGGTCTGTTCCATTCCGAATGAAGGAAAAGTTATGACAAGTATTACTTTCTAATTTCAAGACGATAACAATCCTTTTAACCAAACCTCCTGAACAAATTACAAAACAATAAACGTAACCTCTTAGTATTGCGTCCTCAGTGTTAAAAGTCTTTAGTTCTAAATTGAAGCCGCAGCTTTATCAAACAAATTTTCTAATGAGGTAACCTAGTGAGGGGAAATTCGAAGGAAAAGTGAACAGAACTGGATTTGTGAACATTGGATTAGATTTGAAACTGATGAAACATGAAGCACTGCGATAGCATTATTATGGAAATTTACGACTTTATTAGTACATGATGCAGTTACTTATACCTAAAAATTCATCAAAAATACGTTGAATACACAAAAAATTTGTAAAATCAAAAGGATGATATAGAAGATGTTGCTTTCCAAAAAAATTAACCTGGCTACTGATATTAGACTAGGAAACCTGTTGAGCTTTGAGTATGGAATATTTTTTAAAATTACGTGTGGTGTGACAGCTGTCATGGATTTTATGGTTTGGGTTGTTATTTTATCATTAATAGGTTGAGGCCTGAGAAACGTCTGCAAACTGTGTAGATTAATTTCGATGATTGGATATGTTCGAGAAAGTCATGACGCCCTTCGTAAATTTTAAGACGGACATAATCGTCTTTCAGAACAATTAATTCGATTAACCATGGGTCGTTTCCGCATCACGTTTGTTCTCACAGATAACACGCATCCAGAAGTCGAGCATGGACTCATGAAATAACATCAAAAATTCTGATGGGAATAACATTACAGTCAATGCCTACCGCTATAGACCCAAATTCAATGACTTTCTCGTTGCGGAATTGACTCGCCGCAATGCAGGGTTGAACATGTCATACAGCTTGTCTGGTTTGAACATGTCATACAGCTCGCGCGACCACCGATTAATTGCAAGATTTGACGTACGCATAAATTCTCGTCGTAGATTTGTGAACTAGCCTGCAAGGTCTTTCGATTTAACACTGCTTTGCTTTTTGCCGTGGGTATATGTAATATCACTCGCCTGCGCTGACTAGTCCGAGATGTTTGACAATTTCTACGCTGACAAGTCCGAGATGTTTGACCATTTGGAAGACAAGATTCGTCACGTTATTCGTGTGATACGGCCCCAATTATTGATTCTCGAGGACGAGGATCTCTCGTGTGGAGTATTCAAACATTTATATTCAAATATTAGTTATGAGAGAAGAGAAATAGAGAATCATCTTTGCAATAATATCAACTTAAGGGCAATCAAAACAATTTATCCGTATTTTATTTCATTGCAAAGTTCTATACCTCTCTAAAAAAAACACCCTATATTTGCATTAAGACAAATCTTCAAGTCCATTTGACTCGATCTTATAAAGAAACGTTTGCGAAGTGATAACATAAGTTTGCAAAGTTTTTGAATAAGAAATAGATGTGATTTTGAGGGAGCCAATACCAAGGAATTTATGAAGTAAAGATGAGCTCGCGTTCGCTCTAACCAAACATTTTGTTGCAATGGTGTTCGATAGTTCTAGTTAGAAGCCGCAATAGCCTGATGTCCATGTGATTATTACAAGTTGGAATCAAACAAGCGAATTTTATTGAATGAAATCCTGACTTGAAAGGACGTGGATATTTGCTAGCATTATTTTTAACAGATTCCCAATAATACTTTCGAGACCAAAGTTTTAAATGAGGTCAGTAAAGTCGTGATTTTTGGGTGTTTCCTGCTCCAGCTAACATCCTGATCCAATTTGAAAGCGCCTGATTTACAGGAAAAATGTTTTCACGCGCCAATGCACCAACACGTGTCCTTTAACGAAAGAATTTTCGGTTCAGTGCCAGTAGCGCTGCTCCCCAGCTACGCGGCTAAATGGAATCATCTTTTAATTAGGATAAGTTCAGCAGACCCCTTGCACTACAGCATCACCATCATCCACCATTCACCCTCGCCAGTGCAGTTTAGATGGACGTCGTTGTAATATCCATAGAAATAACATAAAATCATTCTATAGTAATGAACACAACGAGCAGATAGAGATGTTCGTTTTGTTGATTGTTCATACATAACCAGCCAATAGTCCACATAACACAGACAAACACCCATTTCAGTAATTAATAAATTCATATCAGGATCATGTTCACATAACAATAACATCAAATGCATAAATTATTATGCACATAAAATATAAATGTTACCACAACTCCTGTAACCTGACGAGCTAAAGGAGTGGGTTAATAAAATCGAACAATGTCGAATCCTGATGCTAATAAAACGCAAATGTGGTTTGCTATAGTTTCAATGGTAATACACTGCCGCTAGTATGTATGGTAGATAAGACAAAATCCTTGTCGAAAACAACTTGTCTAATCTGAAGAAATCAGAAGGAAGAGTAGGCTTCATATTGAAAAGAAAACAATCTGGGAATAAAAGTTTGCACGAAAATATATTTTTGGGGGATGGAAAATCCTTTTCTGTGTCGTTCCTTTGACTTCCTGATTCGAAGTTGAGCAGTGTTGTAAGGGTTGGACAAGAAATTCAAGTGGGGGTGATTTATGTGAAACTGATATTTGAGGAACAAGGCACAGTTAATCTTGTCGATGAATAGCGATACAGGACATGAATTCAGGACTTGAATTTAGATCAATGAACTTTTGTTTGAAGATATTACGCAGGTTAAGCAATTTATGATTAAAAAATAACATACTCAAGTTGGGTCCTTCTTTAGTTTCAAGGTTAATTTTTATGAGGACTTGTATCCTTGAGGACTCTTGTGTCTACGTTTTAACGTGTTGTATTTTTACTTGGCTTATAACAAAAGCAATTCTGTACAAAAGTTGAAAATCATGTGTCTGAGGTTCGATGTGCTCCTGTGAGTTGAATCCTTACAACAACTTACCTTGAACCTTGCATCATAGAACTTAAAACGAAAAGCGAGAAAATCATGTGGAAAATAACGTTATGTGATGTGGAAAGTTACAAGCAACTGCGTCTTTTTGTGGAAATGAAGGCAATTTCAGGAATTCTCCTCAGACTTTTAAATTGAATTTCTTGTCCCGGTGAACGACCGACAGAACATTCGGAGCGCCTTAGTTTTAAAGACAATTTTTTCTAGTTATTTTATATTTATTATAACTTGATATGATGTAGACAGACAGTTAACGTTAAAGCGAGCTTCCAGTGCCTTTAAATGGCATCATAACGACCATGCTAGCCAGTGGTGGTTTGGAGATGGTCCTGTGCTAAAATGGTACCTTGGATGGCATTGCAAGATCGATGCAACTGCGCAAATGAAAAATGGCCAGTGAATTGGATCCAGAAATGTCAGTTGCATATTTTTTCGAAAAAAAAATTTTTTTTTCTCCGAAATCTGAATCTTCTTCTAAATACTCCAGCGAAAAGCATGACTGGCAGGTATGAGTATGTTGGACTTAATACGCCTTTGAGAAAGCCAGAGTTCCTGTGGAAAACGTGGGACAGAAATAATCGGGTTCCTCTTCATGCTTTGCCTTACAGCTGTTATATGTTCCTCTGACAAAGCGTGACGGTGACAAATAGGAGCCCGATTCTGCTGCAACTGAACCGTTTCTCTCAAATTTTTAAATGAATAACTAGATAGAGCATTCGATTGGTCGAAAACGTAGAACCTAAACTTCTATTATGACGTTTTTTTGTATCTTATCATTTTCTATTGTTGTGTATTTTTTCAACTGTATGCACTGTTTCACTATCATTAAGGAAGGGTATCTCTGTAAGAAACAATGCTCTGATCCTGAAATTTTTATATTCAAATAGAGTTCTGCCCTTACTTCGCTTTCTCATTCTCAGTTTCAATCGTTGAATGCTTTCTTTCTAATCTTAAAATTAATTTATAATATTTTTATCTTTTATCTCAATCTTGATTTATAATAATAAAAAAACTTGGTTTGCTCTTTCATTCAAAGGTGGCTTACTGGTACCGTCTGCGTAAAGGAATCTTTCGGGGATCTCTGGAATTTCTATCCTTTTAAACAATTTCCCCGCACGAATAATATAGACATAACAAACATATTGATTCAACGGTAAGAAAAAAAAATTGATACAAGATTCAAGATAATTCATTATTTCTATTTGTTAAATTGTTTATTTGTTACATTTACAATTATTATAATGCAATAATTTTTAACCTAATACTTAGCCTATGGGTTTTGGCTAAAGGCTGTAACCAGTATTCTATCCTACGCTATTGTATAATTCTCACTTAATTTTTTTTTATTTTCTGACATTGGGAAAGTGTAACATCTCGTTTGTTTAATTTTTTAAAATGTTCGCAGTGGATTTTTTAAATTTGATACTCTCATTCTTCTGACCTAATACAATATTGTAAAATTACTCTCCACTGCTTATATCGTACTACAAAGTCGAAGTGTTTAACCTTTAAACCTACCATTATAAGGTATATACCACGATCTCTACTGACGGAGTTAAAAAAATGCTTCCATACTCCCCTCCCCGGTCATCTGAAATAAGTTTCAGTCTTGGGTCCCAGCATTGTTTAAGCTATCTGGGATCCCGAAAATCACTGATTCGTGCTGATTATACTTTCAAGGCTTCGATACCGCAACCACCAGGTTTCAGCTAGGACAGGCTCCTCACTCCTTGACGGGCTGACTGTAAAATGTCATGGGTGTCCGCCCCAACCCGTGCTTAGATAACCCTCTGATCGGTGTTTTTCCACAGTCCGAGAGAAATTGTATTTTTGCTCCAGACACACGGGACTGAATACCTTTCTTAACCTCGGGCACGTGGGGACGGTACCCCTCAAAGGCTGAAGAGACTAAGCCACAGCTTAGACTTATCAGTCCTCCTGTGTAACCCGGACTCCTCTGATGAAAGTCTATAGGTATGTTAACAACCATCATAACATTTATTTCGACATAAGTGCGCTTTTCTTACGATATCCTTTTCACCGCTATTAGGAGGTGTACTAGTCTCGACTTGCACTCACTCAGTTACATTTAGTATATCCAGGCAGCTGTTTGTCTTGCAGACAGCTGACTCGATATACTAAATCCTATCAGATTTCCACGTTAGTTAACATCCATTCCGTCTTTTACTTAGTTCTCTCCTTAATTCTTGTCAGGTCTAGTCCTCAGTCAGCTCTCTCATCTTCACTTCACTTTGCGTCTGTATACCGTACTGTCTCTGAGTCGGCGGTGTTAGTATGCAGACGCAATCCGTCGCCCTCTTTGCTAGAGAGCGACGGAGAATTTATGACAGAAAAGGGGATAGTTCAAGATATGCTGTCAGCCGAGAGGAGTTTTTTCCGCTGGGGGGAGACTCCTCTCGTCTGACGGCGCCCTAGGGCGAAGTAAAAAGAGGCCTAGCCCGAAATAATGTGTCAAACAGTTCCAGGCTAGGGTCTCTTGACAGGTGGGGTGTTTAGTGGGTAGTCTGGTAGCATGCACTCCTAGGATCCCCACACTCCGGGCATAAATTGCCTTCACTCCCCAACCCAAAAAAAGGCTTTATACAAAATTATCTTTTTTCGCTCGCTGGTCGCTAACAACTATCTGAAAAGAGGAAGATGGTATACAAGATGGTCTTCGAAACAAATTTAAGCGAGCAATAAATGTCTTTGTGTAGTCAAATATGACCTCCAGATACTTTATTTATTTCGAGCAGTGCACCACCAATCTGTTCAATTGCACACTAGTATCGCAGACGCAGACGTTTGATGCGGATTTTAAAACACGATCAGAGCACTTTGTAGTGTCCTTCTGTCCAATTTTTGGTATTAGCAAGTTGACGAGTTCCAGACAGGAGCCCTTGAAGTCTCGTTCTTGTAAAGTGGAGATTGCTTTCAAATAACCACACCAGAAGATCACCTGCGAAGAGATTCAACTCAATACCAGGTTTAAGTTCATCTCTGATACCCGGGATATCAGACGTGAATATATTAAACGGAAGGGGCCCTAGGACAGACTCCTGAGGGACTCCCAAATTGATACCAAAACGATACCGATTCCACCAGATACCGCAAATGACACCGCCCCTCATGACACTGTATACTATTTTTATAACACTTACTGAGAAGCTAAATTGAATTAGCTGTGACGAATAAATTCAAACCGAATCAAAGTAAAAATCAAGGGATGATCAAGATTTCAATTGTTGAGGAAAGCAGCAAATGTTTATGGTTAAAAGGACTGCGAGTAAAATTAAAAAAATTTGGGGAAGTTTTCCAAGAAGAAATTTGAAATTCCAACGGCCTCAGCTTTTTTGTTAATTCCGCTGTATTGCGAGCATTCTAAGGGTGATGTCATTAGGAGCTTCCGAGGGCTTGCCGTCGTTCTTGTGATGACTATCAAACGTTGGGATTGTCCTTTTCGCCAAAGAATTGAAAGTAGTCTTCCCTTACTTTCTTCCCTTGAAAAACTTCGCAAAATAGTTTACAATAGAGTCAACAAACGCCTGGTCATCCAGAAGCATGGGATCGTTATCAGTGAGATCTCCTGGCAGGTAGCCGTTTACGAACAGTCATTCTATTGACTTGAAGGAACATGAGGGCACTGAGTATAATACTTGATAGGGTCTGTTCGAAACTCTCATGGACAAAGTCAGTCTGGAAATCATTCTATTAAGGAAGAGTGCAAGAAGGTGAACCCGCTGATACTCCCAATTCATTATATTCAAGTTGCCGTTTGTTTGGAAGTAGTTTCTGTTGATGTTACGTCTGCGATGAAGCTCCAAAATTTCTTGGTTAATCTTCGGGAAAGTAATTCCTGGAGGTGATTTTCGTGAAGCTCTTTCAGATGACCAAGTTAAGAGTTGAATTTAGACAAGCTTTTCTCTGCTTGATTTCAGGGGTTGGGAGGTTTTTTTTAACCTGTTGATCGAATTATCCTCAAGTTTGCCACTTAAGTCAGCACTGACTGCTTCCCAGTCGATTGGCTGGTATGGATTAAGAGATAAGAATCTGCTACCCTGAGCTTCAGACTCTTTTTTTCTCTTAAGGTTAGCTATCCCAAAAGTAGTAAGACTGACAAATGCAAGAGTGTACTATCCCAAGACTAAGCTTAGTATAATGCCGTCCACAAGCTTCAGACTTCTATGACATTGTCTGTGGGTTTTGAAATGCTTCCTCAAAGTCAGAACTACTTCCAGAATTCCATCTGGGTGAAAATTCTAAATGAAATTATGGTTCCCTAAGTCAACATTTTGCTTACTTACTAACTTTTGCTTAGTCCTGTTTCTGAGATGAACAAGAAATTTGGTCTATGCATGTCCAAGTATTCCTGGACAGAGTTCCTCTTATATCGTGGAGCTAGCGAACATGTGTTGACGATGGAAAGCCTAGTCGAGCTCATCGTGGCAACAAATTTTGAAGGTGAAGTCTATCTTATCTCACTTAAGGTAAAAGTCACGTCTTTGTATGGTTGAATGAAAGCGAAGAAGTAACAACCGAAGAATTGGTTACAGTCGGTATTTATGACAGGATACCTGTATTTTTGCGGCTTTTGGCTGTTAGCTGCATTGGCTTGCCGTACGGGCTGAGTTGCTGTTGGTTTGGCTGCACTTCTAGCAACATTAGTAAATGAAATTCCTTTTTGGGTCTTAAGGTAGTAGTGGCACACATTCTTCTACTGTAAAACGTGGAGCCAGCAGCGAGGGGAATTCCTCAGCGAAATTGGAGAGCTTTGTCGGGAAACTATGGTCGGAATTGCGTAGCGCAATATGATCGGGCATTGCTGATACTGAAGAAAGCTTTATTGGAACGCTGGGAGGCAGCTTCCTCCTTCCTCTCCCTTCCATCCCGTTAGAGAAGAGATTCCCATAATTCGAAGGCACCTCTAGGCGTAGGAACACGAGGCCTAGCCCGAAGTAATGTGTCAAACGGTCACAGGCTAGGTTTTCAGGTTGACAGGGGAGGTGTTTAGTGGGTAGTCTAAAAGCATTGTGCGTCTGGGAGTCCCACACTCCGGGCGTAAACAGCCTTCACCTCCCTTCCACAAAAAAAAAGGTAGCAGTGGTCAAGTCTCTTCATTCATCCTTTTTTCGTTTGGAGGTTCCGCCTGCTCTCTTCAGCTTTCTTGATCTTAGGGCTGTCCCTGAAACACACGAAAGAAGAGCCTTTGACAAAATGAATTACAATTCACACCAGCTAATCCTGATATAGTTGGGTGATGGTTGAGCTGATCCCTGCAGCGTTTTTAAATTGTTGGTTTAAATGTCGCTACATCAGCGTTTAATCCTCTATTCGCGATGGTACACATATAACAAAAATTATAGCAATCTTCATAGGATTTGAGATGGTAAACGAAGATAAGATTACCTGCAAAAATGAAGATTCCCTAATTTAATAATTTACGAGACGAAAATACGAGATTTTGAAGACCAAAAATGTAATGTTGGTCCATTGACCGCGCCCTTCAATTTTAAAATACTGGTAGTGTTTCATTACCCTTATATATCGAGTCCGGTTAGCGCTTTCTAGACTTGCCCGCACGTGTGGGATCAGGTAGGCCCCGTCGAAAATAGGCGTTGGCGCTTTTCCTCCATCTGGTAAGACAACCCCGATCCCTACGAGGAGCTTAGCTGGCCTTGCGACCTTGTAACCTCCCCAAAGAGGCCGCTTATGCCTGGTACCCACGAGTATTTATTGGTATTCTGTCACCACCTAATTTGGGAAATTGGGCTGACCAAGCCCAGAAAGAATGTACATTGCTGAAGTATACCATCCCCTCCATTTAGAAGCTATCCCTTCTGTAGCGACATCTATCTCACGAAATTTTTGGCCGATTTTTCCTTTTCGCAATTGGTAAAAATGTTGGTAAGGACTATTGGAATAGTTGTGTACTGTCTTAACTGGGTAGCAACCTATTCCAGGGAAAGAAAGTAACTCTAACAAAAAATAGACTCAGCGGTGGTCATTGTTTTCTACTCTTCAAGCATTCAAAATATAATAGGACAATTTCGTGTCATTTTTATTGAACTTTTTTTGAACTTTATTTTGGCCTAGTTAATATGCCGTTAATAGCCATTTCTGCTTTCTTCTTAGTGTATGGTGAACAGGATTTTATCAGCAGATCTAGAGGACTATAATAGTATACTAGATTGGTTTTCTTTGAACCAGTTGGTTCCATTTATAAGGCAGTATAACTTTTGTTTCAATGGGTAATCTTCTTATTACGTATTCCAGACTTCGGGAGAAGAAAGACTGAACAGCATCGGTACCAGCCCATCTTCTTGCTTCAGCCTTTGTGTCAAGGACATCAATCAGCTGGTCTTTGCTAGAATTTTTGATGTTGATAACTTCAATATCGGTTTAATTAGAATTTACAGAATTTAAAAAGTGCTGGGCCTAGAATTGATCCTTGAGCGACTCTGAAGACTACTAAGATAGTTTCCACAAATTATCTTGAGCTAAAAGGCGGGCTATTTGGTGTCGGGGAACGATGATTCGGGGTGACCTGGCTTACATTTTTAAAGAAGATTGTTTTAAGTCTTTCAAAACACCACGCGTTAGTCTGTCGGTCTAAGTTGTCTTCAGAGGCGATGCCATATAGCGTTTTGATTTTCTTCCTTAATGGTACATACATCCAATCAATTTCATTGATTTCGCTTTCAACTTCTTCGTTCGAGAGAACTCAGGCGTCAGGAACTTCTCTTTGATGGTTATCTCGAAGATCGTCTACTTTGCTGCAATACTTAAGTGACTTCCGAGTTGGAGCGAGAATGAGGATGCCTGCTGGCTAGAACTCCTTTACGCATAGGTTTAGCTGCAGCTCATAATGATTAGATTGTGGAATCTCTGAAAACAGTAGAAATTGTAGAAATTAGAAGTGAGACTCAAACAAGAAAGTAGTCGATGAAGAAGCACTGCGGTAAGTGAGGCCACGTAACATTAACAATCCAAAAGATATGTGATGGCTTCAGGATAGCCATTGAAAAACAGTGCAATCGTTGCAAATGATATAGTGATGACCTCATGAATGATGACGTGCGTTGACGTCGCCACCCTTGGTCAAATTGTCGTGGTTATTCGCGATATTTTGAAAGTGGTAGAGACTGGTGGCCAATGTGGAGTGAGATTGTCAGTTCTCGCCTTGTTTAAGTTTAAGTCCATAGTACCGTTTAGACAAGACTTGAGATTAGTCAACAACCGTCTGACTGTCACATTATTTAAGGTACCAGATGCCATTGAGGGAATCCAACTATAATACAGGCCCACACATTATTGGTGCTGTAAGAGACATTGCCATTCTCATGCACAACAAGCCACCACGATAGCTTCCTAAGGGGCGTAACCAAAGAAACTGATGTATGCAGGTAGATGGGGTGAGATGTAATGTTGATTGTGAGGAAGGATACCTTGTTTGTGCCTTGGAATATCGATGAGGAAGTTCAGAGAGGTATAAAGCTAGCCGTATCAAGGATGTGACCTTACTCTGAGAGGGCCGAAGGTGGCATTTGGCCACAATTTATGTTGGCGTTTGGAGGAGAGTAGCAGTAGAAACTATCTGGACTTTCTTAATTTCTCTTGCAATAAATAAACTGGGTTATCCTTCTCACTTATACCGCATTTGACGCGGTAGGCGTTTTTAAGACTGATACAGACGATGCATTCACATCTTCACGTTCGCGAGTTGGGTATGATGAGCCGGGAGGTAGCGATGGTAAACCCAAAAGACCCAGGACTTGCGGTTGATATTAATTGTGAAACGATTTTTCTTCACCATTAATCTTCCTCTTAGTTATATCTGTTCAGGATATCTTGTAATTTATTGCAGGTGTCTACCGGAATTACAGAGCGTGCAAAATACTGGCCGTGAATTGTACCGATCTGAATGTGCTATCTTCAGTATGTTGCCTTGCAGCAAACTACGTACCTTGCAGCACACCTGCAATTTGCAGGTAAGTGAAAAAGGGAGCCTTATCCTTTTAGAATGACCCTCGGTTTTCGATGCTCCGGTGAAAGGAGTATGTCTGCGAAATTTCCTTTTTCATTGTGTTCAAATTAAAAGTAATGTGTCCTATAGCTCTTGGCTGCATCCTGCTGTTGCTCCTGGCAGTTGCTGGTTTGCTTCAAGTACGCCCAGCTCTTGCTCCATCAGCATTTTTTGTTTGGTTGCGAGTGTAGCGTTTCGCGTCGTGGTTCGAATGGATTCGTTCACAGCCTTGGAGTGACGGCTTTGTTTCGGCGACGACTTCATGCCTAATTGACTTCATAAATATTCTTATATAAGTGAATAATTTCACTTCAAATTCATTCAAATGATTTAAAAAATTGTGCTAATTGAGCGCAATGAGTCAGAAGCCCTTTTTGGTCAGTAAGTTTAACTTCCCCTTTGAGATTTTATTTAATTTGGACCGAAATTAATCAAAGTTCGATCAATCGTTGCAAGCATATGCAATCATGTAAGTCTGAATTATTTGGATGATCGGACGCAACCATGAAAGCACTCCTCGTAACTTTTGAGACCCCTGTAAGATGAAAACCTGAAACTAGTTTTTTTGGTTGGGAGGTAACGGCTGTTGACGCCCTGGGTGAAGAACTCCAAGCGGCAAAGGTGGTACTAGACTACACTCAAAACACCTCCCTGTTAGCCTGAGAAGCTATCCTGGAACTGATGGAGCACATTACATCAGGCTAGGCCTCTATTCCTCGCCAGTTGGCACCGTCGGTTAGAGGAGTGCCTCATTTATCCGGGGAAGCAGAAGGAGTCGAGGTTATTGTAAAAGCCGCTTTTCTTGTCTCAGCGTCAACCAGTTGTCCAAGAATTCTATATTGGACAGAAGAATAGTGCAAGTATGATATGCAACACAGTTCCATTTGCCAATCGATGATAGCATCTCATACACCAGACTTTCCAGAAAATAAATGACCAATTCTCCCGCAAAAGAGAGAACACTCGGTTTTCCATTGTTAGCATTTGAAAAATGCGGATCCGTTGCCTACGCTCGATGGATAAAACAAGTAGTCAGCGGACTGTGTCTTTTTATTCTTGTCCTATCCAGGCTTACTGCGTCAGGTTGTAAAGATTCTCACTGTGTCCTCGACCACATCATCAGCTCACGTCACTTAAAAGTTGTGGCGCCACCTTACCACGCGCCCTATGTTCCTAATTTTTCTACCACTGGGTGAAAATTGTGAATGCGTTCCTCCCCTCTTCCCTCGACAGAGCGATAGGCGCCATCCCCGCAGTAAACATCATCGCTGAATCTGGGATGATGCGGTGTGCCATGCGATTCGTAATGCTCCTAGATTCTATTTGCTTTTCCTTTTTAGCGACATCAGCCAAAACTTCGGATCTTAATAGAAGTATGGACTCAATGGTGCCCACTAACGGGACGACATTTGTTTGGAGATGGTCCGCCTATGTTAGCCAGTAGTCAGCTGAATGCTGACACTCTCGCTGTAGCATCCTGTACCGTCGATGTGATGCGAACCAAGGAAGCATTCAACCATACATACCCCGTTCTTGACTTAATAGTAGTCTTTACTGTTTGTGGTGGGATAAACTTACTTTTTTTATGATAAGGAGGTGAAGACTGTTTATGCCCTGAGTGTGGGACTCCCAGACGCACAATGCTTTTGGACTTCCCATCAAGCACTTCCTGTGTCAACCTGAGAACCTAGCCTGGAACCGTTTCACATATTACTTCGGGCTAGATCTCGTTTTCCTACGCCTAGATGCGCCTTTGGATTTTGGGAATCTCTTCTCCAACAGGAAGGACGGGAGAGGAAGGAAGTGCTAACAAAGAGATCCCGCCAACCCCGATGCCTCCCAGCGGTCCAATATAGCTTTTTCAGTGTCGGCACTGCCCGAGCAAATCGCGCCACGCGATCCCCATTGTCAACCGTTTTCAATATTTCTCCGAACATAATTTCCGGGCAGTGCTCTTTACTTTCGTTGAAGAGGTCCCATCGCTGTCGGCTCCATCTTTTACAGTAGAAGAATGTGTGATACAGTTAGGAGACCGTGCTCTGTCAATTTTGTGCAGGTCAGACCGACAACTACCGTGCCCGCTTAAGAGTTGGGTCACGTGAAAATCGGTCTCACTATTCACTCGACTGTGCTAAGGCCTCAGGTCAGGACTCAGACATGCAGTCCACCTCTTCCTTGTTCCTTGCTCCCAGGACTGTTGCCAATCGCTGAGAGAGCTACGTTTCTCTTCCCCGGTGATCTCTTCTCTTCGGTCTTCGCC
Organism: Stratiomys singularior; assembly: GCA_954870665.1. Taxonomy (NCBI): domain Eukaryota; kingdom Metazoa; phylum Arthropoda; class Insecta; order Diptera; family Stratiomyidae; genus Stratiomys; species Stratiomys singularior. The sequence continues at coordinate 83,165,246 of OX940879.1, read as the reverse complement.
TCTGCGCAGGTAAATACTTCTGCGCTCTCTCGCAAGGAGGGCGGTGGGTATCATCCCTGCGATTACCAGCACTGCCTCCTCAGAGACTGTTCGATATCCGCATGAGATTCGAAACCCTCCTTATTTCTGGACCTGTGCCAACCGCTTCCGGTGTAACTCCTTGCTGAGAGCGTCGCCCCACAATTCTGATCCATTGAGTACGAGCGACTGCACAACGCTCATTAGGAGTCGTCTCCTTGATGTGGTGGGCCCGCTATGTTGGCTGTTGATCGGGTGAGTGCCGCCACACGCGCTGCAGCCTTTCGAGCTGTTGCCCTGATTTGTTGGGAAAAATTCATCTTCGAGTCTATCAGGACGCCCAGGTACTTTACTGCTGATTTCGATTCAACCAGCTCGTCCACAACACTGATAGGCATTACCCTGGGGATTCTCTTCTTTGTTAGGATGACCACTTCGGCTTTTTCCAGTGCCAACTTAAAACCGTGACCGATCATCCAGTCCATTACCCTCCGCATCAACATATTGAGTCTGAGTTGCGCTTGCTCTACTGTGCGTCCAGTGACCAGCGCTGTGACATCGTCCACATTGCCGATCAAGCGTGACTCATTCGACAGTTCAAGTCGCAGCAGTTCAGCGTAGGAGATGTTCCACGGGTCCAGGCCAAGGATAGAGCTCTGAGCGACATCTGAAGTAAAAATCGTACATCGACTGACTTCTTTCGAGTCGTAGAGTAGGCTGTGCTCATTCAGAAAGTTCCTCAGAATCCGCATCAGACATACTGGTACTTGAAAACGCTTTTCTAGCCTCCCGGAATATCAACCCATCCAGCACAGTTAAATGCATTTCGGACATCCAGAGTAACCAGTAGGACGACCCGTCGTGTGGACATACTTTCTGACTCCGCACGTTGGACCGCGCTTACTACTTCTCCAATTGTATCGATGGTGGAGTCTTAGCCTCAATAACTTGTTGATGCCACTCCCTCTTGCGTGTCTTAAAACAATCGACGGTCATCGGGTAATCTTTCGAAATTCTCATCGCATATAACGAGAAACGCGTAATCTTACGAAGTTGACGACGTTTCTTACGTCCTATTATGCGAGCAGCGCAATTCACCTTGACCGCTGTTTGTGAGCTGCCGCTCACAGGTTCTTTACCTCCACCATGGCGTCGATGGTGGATGTCACTGATCGGGAGCCGTAGTGATGCCGAGACAAATCTCCAGTGGTTCTGACTGCTTTTTTGAATAGTTTCTCCAGCACTATCGTTCTCTCGTTCACAGCGGTCGGTATGAATTTGGTAGCACAGGGTGGCTCTATCCCCTCCTTCGTCCTTTCTGATTTAACACCAGCCTCTCCTCCTTGCAGCATAGCGCGAAACACCAAGCGGATGTTAAAGTTGCGGAATAGCAAAGCGGGACAACTATGGTGGATCAGGTATAGTATGTCAGTGAGAATATCATTTGGATAGTAGCCTTCCTGGGGTAGGGGCAATCCTTCTGGAAGAGGAATCGTAGCGCAAAGCAACGATCGGGTAATCCAGAAATTACCTCCAATATCTTTGGTTCCACAACGTACTGCGATCGTTTTTTCTACATTACCAGCTTATCGGCCACTTCCTGTGGATTTCATGAGCTGATATGGCTTTGTGGGTTTCAGATAGTTGACAAGCTCCTGCTAGCGAAAGAGTTTCCATGCGGTTCCGTATGGTCGCATACGACAACACGCCTCTTTATGTTAGCTACACTGAGCTACACGCTTTCACTCCCTGCGATTGTGTCAGCTGACAACCAAGTGGTTGCATGTCGTTGTTGTCCCTTGGGGTATGGATGATCATGATAAGGCTCATAGTACAACTCATCAGGTCCTTGGATGTCATTCGTCCTCCTTGAGAGCACGAGATCGAACTTCTCGACATCCATCTTGAAAGTTCATCCTACGGATGGCGCGAAGCACTATCGCTTATCTCCAGTGCTATATACTGACAATCACTCGCCGTGGAGTTTTTCAGTCCACTAAAATTTTTTACCGCGGGCACAAAGGACCTGAAGCAATTGACTTTTGCCAAAATCTCCCATGAAAATCCCCCTCAAAACAACGTGGCCTCAAGGATGCTGTGGAGATTATGCATGTGCCCACAGTAGAAGAACAAGACTAAGTTCGTGGTGCGCCTCTGCTGATAAGTCTTCTGCTTCCTGCCAGTGTATCTCCACTCTATAAAGAATTTCCAACCACACACTTTGCGGCATTCAATGTACCATTCAACCTTGAATTGTCATTACAAATTGTACAACATGTAATTTGAAACTATTATGACAAATCTTCCGCAATACTCACAAATATGTGATAATCTCGACATGGTTCTAATTCGCATGGTGATCGATTTACCTTTGCACGTATTCTAATCTTGCTCCTAACACTTCCCTTATTTTCCTCATTGTTGTTTTCAACACCATTTCAAAGTGGGTGCATTGGAAGCATTAAAAGATTACCCCAGTGATACAATTACCAACCGAAAAATCCGGTCATAAAGTTTCCTATGTGACTTGTATTCATGCGTGTTAAGTATCAACTAATCTAAGGGTATAAGGGTAAATGGGGCTATTAGTGAATCTATACAAATTGGATTTTATCGGCAACAACAACATGTGTACGTACATTCCCTTACACGCCAAAGATATTGGAGTAAATGGACAATGGTCGATAAATTGTTAATGGTGAATTCCTTGTGAATAAATCGTGGGCGGTAGAAGATTGGGACGACGAAGAAGGATAACTACTGGAAGTTTTAGGCTGTTTACATCAACCGGGATAGTAAATATTAGGAATAACAACAAGAGATAGAGTCCTGTTTATGACTACATAATAAGACCACATAATCGGAAAGGACATTGTCGTGAAATAAAGTAGTCTAAAAATTCTTAGTTAAAACCTAACGAAACCATTTATTACTAATGACATTAAATGAAGGATCTTACAAACCTATTAATAAAACAAATCCTACCAAAGAAGTATCTTAAGAGGCGTCATAACTCCTAGTCGTGACCGCCAATATGTAACAACTATTTCTCACTGTTTCATCCTGTTCCTCTTTTTCATCAAGTTCAGCTAACCGCCAACGTTGACCTTATGCTTCGCTATGTGGTCCATAAAGGTTTCGGGTGTCCTTGGCCATTTTGCATATTATAAACATAAAAAAAATCTGTTGGATCTCTTGTTTGCGGGCAATAGGATTTTGCGTCCTGACTATTCTCTTCTACATCCTATTCATATGCTTTCACGTGTAACCGTGGGCCATGTTGTAAGGAATATTACCATAAACCATATTCACATTTCAATATGTTCACTGGTGGCTGGAGAGTCGACCATTTTATCTGACCATACACACATAAGTAGGTCCATACAAATGTTTATAGGGGTTGTGTCATTTGAAGCCGTTAGATATAATGGTGTTGCGGGTGGTTTAAATGATGTGTGGAAAAGGCACCTCGTAAAATATGATATTTATTGTGTATATCAGGGTAGAATCGTTAAAGGAATTTAATGAGTGTGTCTGTGTGATGCATTTATTCTTATGGAAGGAATGAAAGGAGCTTTTGGGAATTTCCGGGAATGTTCTCTTGTTGATTATTTCCTTACATTTCAATTTAACAAAAATTTTTCGTTCCGTTTCCTCGAAATGAAATTTCACCTTTGGTCCTTGGCAACGATATGAAGCGAAACATTTTACATGTAGTCTCCTTGATTTCACAAAAAATCTCAATGTTAACGATTTCTTTCCCATCTATTTATTTTGCACTTCTTGATAATTACCCTTCGTTTGCATCACCTGTAGCCGCTTATACACCCGTATTTAGCCAATTCGGAACCTCCACAGAATTTCCATGTAGATCAGTCTTCGGTCCACGATTTAAATCACTTGCATTTGCATTGTTGTTATTGCTAATCTCAATACATTTAACATCTTTTCTTCCTTCGAGTATGGTCCACGTATTCGTTTTTGTTTCGGTCGTCATTGTTAGTATTGTTTTAGCTTTTTGGCAACTACAGTGGCGCGAGAAATTCTTGGAACGCATAGTACTATTCCCGCCTTACATAATTTCTATATTATCCTTATCTTATCGCCCCAAATAAGATGGCTCATCACTCATCTCAACATCTTCCTAGTGATAATATTGGGCAAGGCGGTCCACGTGCATAGTTTTCATTGTTGGTATCGGCTTCCATTGCTCCTGTATCCCTTAGACTACATGGATGATTCGCTTGATGATCCGGTAAGAACTCTCCCAGTTCGACTGCAATTTTGAAAATCTGTCTTTTCGATGACGAGGGTTATACAGCCAAGCCAAATCGCCCGGTCAGATACCTCAGCACCCTGAAATATTTCAGAGCACGAAGAATATCTGTTCATCAAGCAGAATTGAAGGCATTTCTCACATCTAGAGTTATAAGCAGTACTATTCGTATCGAGTAATGATTGTGGGCTTCTGCCTGCTGGACCGCACTCACTACCTCTGCTATTTCACCAATTGGGGATCGACTAGCCCTGAAGGCGTACTGCCGAGGAGACAGATCCCCGGCAGTTCAAATGGCTTCTCCAAGTCTTTCTCTAATGAGCCTCTCGAGTACCTTCCCAGCGGCGTTCAGCATACATAGGGGCCGATATGTAGATGATTGCTCCGCGTTCCCCTTCCCCTTGTGGATCGACACGAGCCTCGCCTCTTTCCAAAAATTTGGAAACGTACCCAACTGGTTGGCCACGCAGATGACGTAGTAGTACTAGTCGCCGGACGTACTGTCGGACAGGCGCAACTCAAACTGGGTGCGGTAATACGTCGAGTGAGCGAGTGGATGACAGACCGTGGGCTTAGCCTAGCGCTGGAAAAGACCGAGGTCGTCGTCCTGACCAAGAAGCGGATCCCTCGTGTTATTTCCGTTCGGGTGGGGGAAATGATCATCGAGTCGAAAGAATCAATCAGATACCTTGGCTTGATGATTGACTCGAAGATGAGTTTTTTTGAGCAGGTTCGAGCGTCAGCAGATAAGGCTTCTGTAGGCGAGTATCGGCTCTCAGTCGCCTTATGGCCAACACACGGGGACCAACCTCGAGCAAAAGATGTCTACTGATGAGTGCAATGGAGTCAATGCTCTTGTATGGCTCCGACGTTTGGGCTGACGCTCTTAGTAAAGAGACGCACCGGAGGCATCTGGCACAGGTGCAGAGGCAAGGAGCTTTGCGGATAGCGGCTGCATATCGCACTGTCTCTGAACCTGCAGTGCTGGTAATCTCGAGGGTGGTTGCTATTAAGTTACTTGCAGACGAACGGAATCGTGTATACTTACGTAGGGGGGAGTCGGCGAGAGAAACCGTCAGCTGGGAGGAACGGAGAAGAACCCTAACCTTTTGGCAGCAAACATGGGAAAACGAAACGCGAGGCAGGTGGACCGCACGGCTGATTAGTGACTTGGGGCCGTGGTTCTACAGAATGCATCGTGAGACTGATTATTACCTGACGCAACTACTCAGTGGTCACGGATATTTTCAGTCTTACCTGAATAAGATGGGAAAGTCACCATCTCCAACTTGCATGATGGATCGCTTGGTGAGTGAGGGGAGATCTCTGTAACAGCAATCCATCCGTGCAGAAAGAAGGATTTCCCTTAACCTGAAGGCACCGCTATGCGATGATTAATTAGGCCTAGTCCGAAGTAATGTGACAAACAGTTCCAGTCTAGGTTCTCGGCGTGGCAGGGGAGATGTTTAGTCGGTAGTCCGGTAGCGGGAGTCCGACACTCAGGGCGTAGACAGCCTTAACCTCCCAAACATAAAAAAATAGTCTCAAATTTCACCCAAGCGCGCGCCGCTTAGTACTCGCCCGCTGCCCGCTGCACGGAAAGGACAGTAGTATCGACGCCGGTCTCAACGTGTGAAGATTCAATAGAATTCAGTATGCAGGACTTTCGGAACATCAATGCCAAGTTGTAGAGTACTAAACAGTGATGCACATTCAAAATGGCCATGTTTAAAACATTAGGTTAGGAATGCTCATCATTTTTTAATGTAAAGCTGTTAGAAGTAAAAATAACGAACAGAATTCGGTTTAAAAAAGAAGTATGTGCAACCGAAAGCTGGTGGACGGTCAATGCTTCAAGAAAGGATTGCTGATAGGATTGCATCCCCAAACAACCTACACTCAAAGATAACCGATTCGAAGAGATTTGATACGCAAAAAGTAAAAATGTTGAATGTAGGAGATACTGCTTCCAGAATAATATGCTACAAAATTATTTCTCGGAGACTAGACTTGATAAGGAATCTTATGATTTTTTCTAACCTTTTTGTGAAATTCATTTCACACATTTATGTTAATATTCAGTTTATACTCTTAAACGTTAGAACGTACATGTGAGATGAATATTACATAAATTCCAAGATCCTAAACCCTTATAACGAACTAAATTCGAAAGGTCCTCAATGGTCAGCAGGGTAGCGTATCGTTACAATAAGGTTTTCAACAACGTGTAAACGTAACATCCTAAGATAACAGTATTATGGTCAAAGTTTAAACACTTTGAAGTAATATTAACACTGTTTACCCTTTTGTTCTCGAAGCATGCACAGGAGGCTATCATGCTCCTTCGTGATTTCAATGTTCATCGGAAGCAACGTCACCCTCTTTGTATGAGAAAAAAAAATGTTTGAGAGAAAAGATAGGACATGCATGTACTAGGGTGGTTTGGTCAGCGGTCAAATCGCTACGAGTCTGGAATGTTTACCTTTGATTAGGACACGGTCAGTGGGAATCATGCTCTATCAATGGTCATAACTCTAGGACTATAGCTCTTAGCACTGATATTATCCTTTCTTAAACAGACAACCCTTATGCTAGTGGAACGGACGCTAGTACGTGAACATTTCGACAAAATCACTCAGTTGACGAGTATGATAGAAATTTTCGTTTTCCTATGAGCTTATGTGTTCGTGTGAACTGTTAAATACATGAAAGTTACCATCGAAATTTTAAACATAATTTTGTGAAGATATAAAAAGGAGATGACCTAAATGGAAAACTAAAGAAAACTGAGTTGAATTTTTTATGAAGCTCATCTTAAAGTTTGAATTCTGAACGAAACAGGGAAATTTGGTTACAGATAATACATTTCAATGACTTGATGATATATTCCTTATCCTTTCGCCAATCCCAGCGAGGATAATGTCGCCCATTGGTCAAAATTTATCGCTTGGAATGTATTGACTCCATAAAGTTCAACGAATCGTGTTGAATTCGAATCAACTCTGATCTATTGCCCCATTTTTGGTTAGTGGCTCTGTAACAGTTATTGTCCTGTAGATAAAAGTTCTTTGACGCTGGATATGTATATTACATCCAGCTATTTCCAGAGGATTCACTTTGGTGGCAAGAGTTGGAATTTTTCAGACAATTTTTAAGTTGGAATACATTTCAACTTGACAAACCAAATTTCCACACTTTAACTAAAATTATTAAGGACTCTCAGAAAACAAGTCCAGAAACTCAATTCTTTAATCAATGGATTACACCTCTTCACACTCACTGCCCGTAAGGTTCCCCAATGAACTCCAATAACAATTCGTGTTCATTCAACACTATCATCGCCATGAAATACGAAAAACCTACGAGGACATTCCTTAGACAAAGTATTGGATGGGCATACAAGAACATCTATATAATCAAAAGGTTTTCTTTTTTATGATAGCGTAAAACGTTTTGTCTTCCTACTCTCCTTGTTTTGGTTTATTACACTCATCGTAGACTTATGTATGTGCCTAAGTTTTATTTCATCGTTCACTATGGAATAAAGAACGAGCCGGCTCCACCTATTCCCATAAATAAACATAATAAAAACAAGGGAGTTTGATTTTGTCGTTGAATCAAAGGACATTGATCTTGATGAAGATGTTTCTATCGAAATGGGAGTAGAGGTTTAAACACTGAAAAAGTCTTAAAGAAGTATTTTATAGGATTTTAACCGGAGCGCAGTATTTCGAAGAAATCAACTGGATTGCAACGAAAATTGCACGCCATGTAGTGCACAAAGCAATGGCGCAGAATGTTGAATATCTTTTGCCTTTTGAATGTTATTATACTCGAAAGAATGTGAATAAGTTCAGGACTAAAAATCCGAAGGCTGCATAAATCCTTCCGTAAAATGGAGTATGTTCTTCTACAATTTTAAGCCTTGAGGTCGGATCTCAATTGATGCTTTCTGCATTTTCCAAAAACGACAGGAGCTGAACTTGTCAGAGCCAATTGTGAGCCTGATAGGACGATGCCAAACATTCTAAAGAATCATTTCGGCGTAACGTTCTTCTTCATGCATTAAATTAATCATTCGTAAAACCTGTGCGCTTTTTTTTATACATATAAGAGTTTCATGAGAAATGTGACGTATTTATGCACAATAGAATACCGACAGTATCCCGAATCCCACAGTAGAATATCCGAATAACCGATTATCCGGACTCATTCTTCGCGGCTATAGCGAAATGAAATGATTTGACGGCGCAACGAGAAATGCTATAACGAGTTTATTCCCACCTCCGACGTGCAGGCACTTCCGCTCTCATTCGTTAGCGCCACAGTACTTGTTACTGTTTTAATTTATTTGATAACGTTCTACTGATAGCGAGTGTAGAGTAATCATCGTTGTAGTCACCGTTTATTGACAAAGTTCGGATAATTGAGTGTTTGAAAAATGGTGAATCTGGCAGTGTATTGCCGTAAATCTATAGTGTATGAACTTCTACGATATCAGATATCAGGAAGAATTACGATACAATATTGATATTCACCTGTGAACTTTAAAACGAAGATCGCAGCTCGCATCAGAAAGCTATTGAGAAATGTCATAATGAATTTCTGGAGAATACAGTTATTTCTTAGATTCTTACAAAAGGGAACTCATATCTGAACCTCTTTTATGTGATAAAGCATTGGATTTTAATCAAAAGCATGGTGGTGATATTTTTTTCAAGGTGAGATGTGGGTGGTTGGCAAGATTCAAATCTAGGTAAAGAATGCGCGAGTTTACGGATATTCAAGGCGGAAAACTGTCTGCTGGCGTTGCCTCAGCCGACCCATTCGGACACAAGAAAAGGCATTTCTAGATGAAAACGAATTTGAGTGAGACGTTGTATATAATGCCGACAAATTAGGTCTTAATTGAAAAGCTCTGCCAACTAGCATCACGTCATAAATATTGCAGGACTTATAAGAATAATGAGGCTCAGTATTGACAAGACAGCTGGGTGTCAGATTAAGCTCCTCAGAAAATAATCGTGGATACAAGTGAAGAAGAATCACTGGGGGTCAATCACGGGGTCAGGTTCAGCGGGGTCTAAAATGTAATGACAGAGCCCATAAACCCATAACATGTCAATAAGAATGAAGAAAGCAGAGTTTAAAAGTTTTCGGACCTGGTCGAAGAGATTCAGCATCTATAATATTGCAGGTAGGTAAAGATCGACACGGAACTGATAGAGCTGGAATAAAGTGCGGTTAGGCCTGTAAATATTACTTGGAGTGCCGATGACATAGAGAAAAATTTGTAATTTTCTTGAGCCGAAATTTGGATAGAAAACAAGTAACCCGAAATTCAGCATTGGAAGAAACCCCGTAATCCCTTCCAACTGGTAAGTTCAAAAGCTTTCACGTTCAAAGAGGGCATAATGCGTTCAAAAGTTGTTCTTGTAGCTATGTTTAAATAGAAACGACTTTGTCTTTTTTCGATAAGCTTGAAACGAATTCAGACGGGGGCTACAAGCAAGGATTCATTAGCTAACGCTGCTGAGGTCAGTTCGGACTCCTTCTCCAGTTGGGAAGGAAAGAGGAGGAGGATCGCTAGAGAAGAAAACCCTCCACCCTCGACGCTTCCAGCCGATCAAGTATGCATTTTTTTATTACCAGCACCGCGCTGTTTGTCCCATTTTCTGCATGTAAAGAAAGTATGACAGGCGTCATTCTTCACACCAATGCAGAATATGCAATCTGGAGACCGTGACTTACCAATCTTGTGCAGGCAAGACTGAAAACAACCGTGTCCGCTTAGTAGCTGGGTCAGGTGGAAGTCAGTCTCACCAAGGGTCGACTGAGCCAGGATCTCAAATCGTTGATGAGCCGCGCAGTCCATCTTCCTTTTAGCTTACGTTCCCATGATTGTTGCCATTCGTCGAGAGTGCATCGTCTTTCATCGCGAGCAACTTTTTCTCTAGCAAGGAGAGCGATGGGTATCACCTCTGCAATTACTGACACCGCTGACTCAGAGACTGTACGGTATGCTGATGCAATCCGCAGTGCTCCTCGTCTCTGCACCTGTGCCAGCCGTTTTCGGTGCAGTTCCTTGGTGAGAGCTTCACTACATATCTCTGCTCCATATAGAAGCGTCAATTGCACTACACTCATTAGGAGACGCCTTTTGTTGGACTTGGTACCCCATGATTGGCCATTAGTCGACTAATTGCCGAGACCCCTGCTGCGGCCTTGTTTGTCGACAAACTTCTTCACGTCCATCCTCTCAGTATTCCACACGAAAGCAGAGCGCTGAGTGGCTGGGAGTTTAGGAACATTGTCGCGGATCTCCAATGCTATGTACTGATGATCACTGGCCGAATAGTCCTCTAGAACTCTCCAATTGTGTGCCATAGAGGAGAGGGACTCCGAGGCGAATGTCACGTCCGGGATGGTGGCCACGCAGCCCAAGCGGCGGAAAGTGGGAGTGTTACCGGTGTTCACCACGGCTAGCCCTACTCTGGCTGCCATCTCCAGGATTCGATTCCCCCTGGGATCTGACTGAGGCATGCCCCATTCAATGGCCTTGGCGCTAAAGTCTCCCCCGATAAGAACATGACCCTCTGTGCTCAAGACGGTGTCCACCAAAGAGTTGAGCTTGGCCTGGAAAGATGTAATTGGTTCGTTCGGTGTCAAGTACACACTATAGAATGTTATTCCTGGGCAACGGACCCACACGAAACCAACTTTTCGTCCATGGCCCTGAACTCGCAGTTGTGTGCTGTTTCGAACTCATATGGCACAGGCACCAGATTCATCAGGGTTCCATGCTGATGAATTTTTATCTCGGTGTTGTTCGCTAAGCAGCAATAGATCGGCTTTCATATCCCTCGCAAACTGGTCAAGCAGATCTTGGGCGTTTGAGCTCCGATGTAAGTTTATCTCCAGGACACGGGTAATTGCAGAGCTGCTTTGGCTTTGGTTAGGGCTTCTTTGAATACCCGGCTTCCTGTCCCTAGAATATGTCTCAGGTTATCAGGTCAAGGATCGGCGTTCTCGCAGAGGATACAGTGCGCCTTTCCCGTGCATTCTGTTCTTTTATGTCCTGCGTTGCCGCACTTATAGCACAAGCAGCTCCTAGCAGGCCCTTTGCAGCCTTGCGCTGTGTGACCGAAGCTTAGGCATTTGAAACAGCGGAGAGGAACTGCTCTTCGCCGTATTGTGCAGACCACTCAACCTATTTGTAATTTGCCCATTAATTCGGATGAATTCCTTATGAGGCACTCGTCCACCTCCGTCCTGTCCGTAACGCAGTGAATGTCGGTGATTTCGAGGGTGGCCATTGGTTCAAGTGAAGCTCCTGTTGCCTTTTCCCCAAGAGCCTTTTTGACTGCGTCACGGAATGAGTCGTTATTTGTTGTCTCAGGTCCAAATTCTACAAGGAGGCCAACAGATTTGGTTGGCCGGACGGTTTTGATGGCAGTTTGATTGTCATCGGGTCGTACAGCCCCCTTGATTTCCCGCAAAACATCTGTGTAACGTCTGGCTTGCTTCGTGGTTCTTGTTTCTTGTTTGGGGTTTCTTTGCCTTTATAGCTTATCATTGGTGACATTTTCGATGAGGCGCCTTCTGGACGCTTTTTTCGTAGCCTTGGTTGCCACCACCTGGAATCCATCATTCGACGTAACCTGTCTGTTTGCTGCTTCGTCCTTCTTCATTTTGCCTCGGTCCCCTTGGATTGGGCCACTGGCAACTCTTTTGGTAGCGCTTTGCGCGGGAATCACATGCGTTTCGACCGAGGTACTGGTCTTTTGGTCTTCCTCCGCTTTAAGTCATTTGTGTATGTAGTGCCCGATTCGGTCTAAGAGCTCTTCCAGCTCTAAAATAACGTTCCTAATGTCCTTGCTTATGTTTTTCTGGGTATTACAGGAAGCTTTGATCTTTTTAGCTATGTTTTCTGCCTTACGCATGAGGCGCTCTTTGTGTCTCCATGTGTTTCCCAGGCTTTGTTGTTCATACTTTTTCCCTTGTTTTATGGGACATTCCGGCATTCGTATTGTTTTTTTGCTGCGTCCGAATGCCGCCAGTGTTTCTGGTTGGTAGAGGCTCTCTGCATTTTTGTGTTCATTCGTCCGTTTGTCGTCTAAGTTTGGAAGTTTGCTCGATGTTTTTGATAGAGAAATATAGAGATAGAGAAAAATAGAGAAATATTTGTAATTTTCTTGAGCCGAGCATTGGGTAGAAATCAATAAAGCCGAATTTCAGCATTGGAAGAAACCCGATGAATTAACCACTAAAAATAATGACTTGGATAAGACTCATTTTTTTGAACGCTGGAACTATACTGCTTTTTTTGGGACTGGTAGTGAGAAACCATTCCGTACGTGACATTTGCTTCAGAATCCTTGCTTCCTCTCCTCTCAAACAGATGGTGGAGAACTGCTCAACCTGTTTTCATCAATATATGATGTGCAAACACCTGATATTCAGCCTCTTTGAAGAACACAGGACAAACGAACATCTCAAAATTTGCCGACGTGTTTTAGACTCATGTCGGGGAACTTGACAGAATGATACTGACGATGTGGTTAATTTTTCTATAATCATTTTATGTCTGATTGCAATTTTTTGCCTCTCGAATGCAATGACATGGTTGGCATCTTGTTGTGCTCTGGAGCCTCTGGAAGGAATCATTCAAAAGTGAAGAGAATATTACATGACCTAACGTCGAATTTAATTTTCAAGGATTCCGAGAGAATCACAGACTCGAACCGTTGAACCAATGATAAAGATACATCTTTCTAAGAGGATTAATGAGAGAATTGCTGTTGGGTTAGGACACAATCGGGTTAGATTTGAAGCAGAATGCACACCTTGTACATCCGAAGCAGAATCATTATTATGGTTGGAGTCATGTTTTCTTTGAGTCCCGTCCGTTTGAACAGCAGAGCCTATTTCGCACTACGAGTTTTACTTGACTATCCGTTGTTTAGTATGAGAAAAACGGGGGCAGCGATGCAGAAGCGAAAGTTCGCGTCAAATCCGACGTTCTAAAATCTACTATTTCCTTCCTTAATATTCTTGGCTGTGAGTAGGATGATGCATTCCCAGATGCGAAAAGGATAGGTGGATTGCGAAGTTGATGTTGACCAATGGAAGAAGACGTCGAAGCACTACTCTCTGTACTCTCCTGTACATTTCTACTTGAGCCATTTTTTGAGGCCGTCAAACATCCAATGCGCATATTGAAAGGAGTTTCTCAGAGACTAGAGTAGGACCTTTGATAACTAAACAACCCAGGGACTCCAGACTCATTTTCACCCCGATTTCAGACTTAAGTGCTTGGCGAGAGAAAATAGGTAATACCTGAGAGTGACAGTTGATTCTCTGTGTCAATCTCACTTGATTGCGTTTTAGTTAAACTGAAAATGTTGAAATGAAAAAAAAAAATTATTTCCCAACTTCCTTCTTATGGCGAAGATTCGAAATTGCTTTGCCTTAACTTGTAGTAATTTTATATTATATTGCTAAAGTTCTTGGATCAGTTGTATGCTTCTTTCCATTCTACTAGATGCCAAAGCAGGTGGCTCTCGGACCTCCGTTCTGCAGATGTCTTTTGTCACCTTCATCATCTTTCCCGGTTTTCTGTTCTAATGGTTAGGCCGTCATAATTACTTGTCACTTGGCTAACGACAACAAATTCTCGTTTGCTAGTGACTTTTAGTAGCTTAACGTCGTTCTATCGCATGACTACCAACTGTAAACTACCTTTATTATTGACTACCCTTCAAAGAAGTGTTCATTTTGGGTCTGGACACTAACGTGACTTAAAAGCTTTGCTTTTGACATAATGCTCCAGTCTTTGTACTTCACCCGTTGGAGGATTTTTTCTTAAACTTCAAAACATTTTTGGATATGATACCCCAAAATTTGAAGTTGGAGCTTCTCGAGGGTTTCTACGATGTCTGCACAATTTTGGGTGCGTATACCTTGAACTTGTCTCAAAGTTTTCTTTGGCACATCACTAAATTTTCCTTTCGATAAGGTATTTCCCTTAGCGACTGCAGTCTTCAAGTACCTATTCCATAAACTGTTCGTCTTGAGAGCACCCAAAGGGCCTGTTGACAGGTTTGAACCCCGGGACGTTGATTTTTACAGGCATGCTGCAAAGTTGCTCAAGATATTGTTCCTCACAGCCGAATACAGGTTTTTAACCTGATCTTACAGAGACTTGCTGTCAAATGGACATAATTTATATTCGTAAGTGTGTTTTTTGCCGCATTTTGGTAAGACTCCTTTATCCGAGGTGAAATTCATGGTCTACCCTCCGTTTGGTCGTGTCAATGCCCTAGTTATTGTAGTTCAATTTTTCGCTCCTTTCCGGTCTTACCCTTCGCCCATGCAAATGGCGGAACAGTTTTCTTGGAAGCCATTGCGCTTGCTTTATGCGGTCGCTTGTCAAATCTACGCTCTATTTCTTCAGCGTACAATGCTAGCTTAATAGCTAGGGAACTGTTGCTTGGTACCGTCCAACCTTAACTTCTTCCCTTTGTATGCCGGCGACTGAGGCTGCTCTTTTATTTCCGACTTTTTTTGATTTTAGGTTGTCACTTTGTTTTGCTTCCCGCCTTTTCCCCTTCTGCTAATTTCAGCACAGTTTGTTTATTTTTTTAATGTTAAGGATTTTCCTTTTGAATGGTAAAGGACCATTATTCCACGCTATGGAATTAAAGGAAAATTATTGTCTGCATAAATTTGTTGAGTCTTGCGATTGTAAATGAAGACAAGTTTAAATTTCCTAATTATGTCTGCCTCTAGGACAGGATACAGAGGGTCACATTTGACAGGATCAATCGAATATTCGTTATTTTTTTTCGTGTTTTGGTGTCCGTAACTTCTATAACAAATCGTGGAAAATTAAAGCATTTCTTTCCTGACTCAAATACTTTAAAAAGTTTTGTATAATTTTTTCTCATAATTGTTATAAAATGAAACAAAATTGTAAGTTCGTGCAATTGTTATGAAAATCATTGAAGCTTCAGTCAACAGACGTTTGATAGTAAATCGTGAAATAAATAAACTTCGTCCCTGCTATGTTTACTACTATCTTGAATTTCCTCAATTTTTCCCAGCGACGACATGACCTAAACAAAAACCGTCGCTTGGAGCTCACATTTTGATTGTGGGATATTTAATATGTAATTCAAGTGTTGAATATTTACAAATGAATTAAAGTAAAATGAAAATATGTGTGGCTATGTCAACATGTAAAAGATTTATATGTCAGTTTATTTTCCGTGCATATTGCGCAAGTATGTTTATAAGTTTTGTTGTACATTCATGTTTCCTAATACAATTTTACTGCACCTGAATTTATTATAGGTACAAAACAATTTTAGTTTCATTCATTAAATCTAATAATTAAGAATGTAAATAATTTCAAACACAATTGCGCAGACAAAACAAACATTTTAGAAATTGGCGCTACGCTGCAAACAGTCATTCGTGGAAGTGTGAAACAAAAATAAAATGGCGCACAGTTTATTATGAATTCTCTTTTCGCAGTACCCTTTCAGTGCTCCGAATACTTAACGGAATCTTCTTGTCTGTTCAGGGTTCAAAGGTGGAGTCCATCTTCCCCTTGTGTCTTGCTACCAGGAGTGTTGCCAACCATTAACATTTCGTTCGCCTCCCTTCCTTCGAGTCGTAGAGTAGGCTGTGGTCCTTTAAATAGTTCCACAAAGTCCGTATCAGATAGAGTGGTACTTGAAAACAAATTCCAAGCACTTCCAGAATATTCACCCACCTAGAGCAGGTAAATGCATTTCGGACATCCAGTGTAACCGGGAGGATAATCCGACATGTGGAACTACAGTGTGCCTCCAAACGTTCGGCCGCGCTCACCTCCTCTCTCATTGCATTGATGGTTGAGCAGCCGGCTCTGCAGCCATACTGCCGTGAGGATATACCCTCGGCAGCATAAATCACATCAGCGAGTCTTCCCGTGATTTGTTTTCCGAAACTTTTTCGGCTTTTCCAGTTTGTATCATAAACAGTTGGCGGTATGCAGCTAGCCACTAGGGCTTCCTTTTCCCCTTGCTAATCAGCACAAAGCCCGCCAATTTCCTGAAATCTGGGAATACCCCCTCGCACAGTCATGAG
This sequence comes from Stratiomys singularior, assembly GCA_954870665.1. Lineage (NCBI taxonomy): Eukaryota > Metazoa > Arthropoda > Insecta > Diptera > Stratiomyidae > Stratiomys > Stratiomys singularior. The sequence goes on along the minus strand of OX940879.1, from coordinate 83,148,817 downwards.
CTGGACGTTCAGAGGAGCGAATCAAGGCAAAAGTTAGAGACTATCTGTAGCATCTCAAGTGGAATCACATCTAGTACTGGAGTCTTTTTTGCCTTCATAGACAAGACTGCTTTCTTTAATTCCATCGTCATGAAAATGGAAATTTCCATTGATTTTTCATCGTGAACGACTTCAACGATTTCAGGGGTGATCGAGAAAATAGCATGCACAATTTCGTCCATCTTTTCCATGTGGTATGATTGGGGCGACCTTTGAGCACCCAGCTTCCGTACTACTGCTTTGTAGCCTAGGTCTCACAGATCCCTGGCCACGCCGTCCACAAGGTTTGTGCGCGTGGTCTTCGGGAAGCACCGTCATGGATCTCTAGTAGTGCTAATTGCTGGCCGAGTAATCCTCTACCACTTGCGAATTTTTAATGGATTTTACTAGGCACTCCAAAGTGAATGTCACATTAGGTATGGTTACATCGCAGCCCCGTCGGCGGAAAGTAAGGTTGTGGTCTGTATTCGATACCACGAACCCCGTTTAGGCTCCCATGTCAAGGATCCGGTTCTCCCGAGCAGCTGGTTAAGGTATGCCCAATTCCATTTCGCTAGTGTTAAAGTCAACTTCCACGAACAGATTGCCCTCTGTATTCGTCCTTCAAAGCATTAACCCTTAGTTGAAATGATGACAACGTTTCGTTCGGCATTAGGTATACACTAAAGAGTGTAGTTTCCGATTACCGAACCCAAACGAACCGTCGCCCTCAGCCCTGCACGGGGGTGTGAGCTCGGTTCCGAACTCATATAGCGGCAGTACCGGATTTATCAGGGTACCATGTTGATGAGCTTCTAGCGTGATGTGATTAACAGAGCAGCAGTAGGTCGGCTTGCCTAATCCCCGCAAACTGTTCGACCAAATCACAGACGATTATGCTCCGATGCAGATTAATTTGCACGATACGGATCATTAAAAACCGTTTTGGCCTGAGTAAGATCTTCGTGGAAGACAGGACAATTTCGTGTAACTGGGGTGTGTTTGGAATCATCAGTGCGCCTCTTCTGTGGTCTCCTTCCTGGCAGTAAATAGAGTACAAGGAGCTTCTATCACTTCCATTACGCTCCTGTGTGACATGCCCGCTTAGAAGACACTTGAAATGCCGAAGAGGAATCGCTTTTCTCCGTATCCAACCACCGCTCCTTTAATAGCAGTTCGGCTTACCTCTCTGTGAGTTTAACTATTGCCGTGCGTTGACCCCTATTGTGTGGTTTGGTCAACCCGACTTTCGTCTCGCTTAGTACAGGTAAATCGCATTTTAAAGCCTTTTCTATTTCGGGCACGTCCGAAACGCAGTCAATTTCTCTTATTTCGAGTGTGGCCAGAGGCTTGATTGAGGCTACAGGTTCATTTTCTCCGAAGGGCCAATAGTTATACTTGAACATTATTTGGAATCATTTAGTATTTCATTATTTCCAACATTAAGGTCAGAAAGTCTGCGGTGTACAGGTTCTACAGTATTAGTGTGATTGGTGATGCATCACAAATCCTTGAAGCCAGTTCACAGGTCCGAAAAGCGAAATTACGCTTTTATCAAGTGCTTTTTTCAATAAATCGTTGATTGCATAAGTTGTATGGCATCTCGCTCCATCCTCTTGAAACCAGCGATCCCCTCTTTTATGGCGAGTCAATTTCGCAACGAGAAAGTCATAGCTCTAGAGCCGACACCAGTGACTGTAACGTTATTTGCATCAGCATTTTCGAATGCATATGGACCAATGTAGGGTAATGTAATGGTAATAATGGTAATGTAATGGTGTTTGAACAACCGCCTGTGTTTCTTTTCACACCGGCAGGGCCTAATCACTGAACAAAATGTTCTTATGAAATTCGAGCGAAATCCTGCACGAGGTGGATTTCGTAAGCCCGAAAGACGAGATCCTTCCGTAAAATCTTCCATTATGTGAATGGGCACAGGTTTAAGTGTTTATCGACACTACGCTCTACTGCTACTATGGTTAATTCATTACGTACCGTAGGACGGTTAGATGGATGCGTATTAACAGTGAGAGTAAACGTGGTGCGGAAACAATCGATGGCTAATTGAATTAGTTGTTCTGAAAGACGATTATGTCGGCCATAAAATTGACGAAGTGTACATTAAATTTCACGAAAAGATCCACTTCTTTCGGAATAAATCAATTTGCACAGGTTGCTCAGACGTCAACCTATTCATGATAAATTGGCAAACCAAACTCACCATAAAACATATGACAGCTGTTACACCATACGTCGCATTGAAAAGTGTTGCCAACTTACAGTTCGACTCCTCTATAAACGCCTTTTACATTCCAATATAGCTTATATGACGACAAACTGCGTCAGGTGAAGGCGGTAGTTTGTTTTGAATTAGCAAAAAAAAATCACTTATAGTTCACATGTGGGCAGATGCAGTCAATTAAAATTGACTGATTTTTTGAAAAACAAAAACGAAGATGTCGCTTTTTCATTAATCAATTTTTCCAAACATTCCTCAAAGTCCTTACGGAAGCGAAGATGAAAATGGTCGTGGTATAGGGTTTATGCTTAAGCAAAGTTGAAAGTTTCATTCATAACACTGAAACCCGATCCATGAGATTCGCCATAACTAAACATGTGTAAGAAAGAACAAGAATTCTGAATTTTGATCAAGGAAAATGCTTCGCAATCAGTAACAAATCACAATAATAATGCACATATTTTGTTCGATACATGGAATAATGTCTCAATAAATTTGCACTAGTTGCTAATTAGCGGTCATTAGCCTTCAATGAAAATATTGATCTACCTGAATTTCCACGGAAAAACAACATAAAAAATTGGCTTCAACGTACAATACAATAGGTAAGAAGACCCGAGTGGAAAATTGTATTCAATTTCATTCCACCGGGTCACATTAATGGATCTTGTTTTTGTGTAGAACCATTGCAAAAATTTTCTGAATATGATGCATGTAAGCATAATTTTTGGAAAGCTCAGCAGAAATTCTGCCTAACCAAAGACGAATCGAATAAAATTTTGTTATAAATTATTAATAAAGAAAATTTTGATGTAGCGTGAATCCACGGCAACTCGATTCATGTCGATTCCAATCTTCAGATTGGCTTAAAAAATAAAATAATTGCGGCCGAATCGAAGGCTACAAAATCGATTCAGGGAAATTCAGGCCTTGGGAAATTTTTAGTTATAGCCTGAAAAAAAAGATAATTCATTACGTGAGCAGTTGCAGCGATGATTTGTTTAGAAAATTACAAGTGCAACAATAAGGGCATTCACCTTTGAATTGATAAAATTTTTGCTAATCCAGCAAATCGGCATTTGAAACATTCTATCTAGCGAAAATCAATCGTAATCTTATCAACGGAAGTTCTACACATGCTTATCTACGATTCATTCAAACATCTTAAAACATGTGCTTTGATGCTGGTTTACGTAAAGAAATCACTTCATTCAATGCATGCAGTAGCACACTATACTTACAATAATTAGTTATATGCTATGAGTTGCACTGGTCTTCGAATCACTGCGTCTGTGGTTCAAGCGCTTTTTATCAACATCTTATTTGGAGTTGCACTCTACTGTATCCCAAATCTACCAAAATAGAGATTCTCTTTACAATTACGAGTCTTAACGTTATCCTTACCAACTTCATATTGCTGGCAAACTACCAAATGGAGGAACTCACGACACTAATAAAATCAGTTCTCTCATCCCTTCTGAATTCCAACTTAATTAACATAACAGGACACAGCCGTGTAAATCCTTTATGACCGTTCAAAATACTCGCAGGGTCCGTTCCACCTATCCCTCGTGTATTGTAGTGCATTCCAACCGCACTAGTCAGACTGTTGTCAATTTTATTTTATTTTATTTCATTGGGGAAATCATCCCTCTCCGAAGTCCTTTAGAGTCGATAGAGTGAGCTCAACCAAATGACAAGATCAATTTATTCTATCGGTCATTACGGAAGTTATGTTTCCCGCGTAAAAAATAGAAAATAGAGACAAGAAAAAAGGAAGGAATAAGTTGGCCCGCCAGTAAAGGACAAGAAGGCAAGGGTCGCTTTAAGCTGATGTAGGCGAGCGGTTGGTATCGAATCATGTTTAGAAAAATTGAATTTTTCACAGCAAACACCAGTGGATTTCTATGAAACTCCACAGCGTTACCTGGCGTGCTGGTTGTTATCGCTATGTGAACAGTTTAATGTCCTTGAGGCTGCTATGAATTATGCAATTCGTCCCCATAACCATTTCCCATCCATGTGAATTGGCCCCGAACTCCCTACGCTTCTTAATTTGCTGCATCTTTCTCTTTCAAAGCAAATCGCCCAAACGCTTCACGAAGGACTTAAAAAAATCTCTATCATGATCGAATGAGCAGAAACGACAGGAGTGGATGTACTAAAAACCAACATCCATCGACTACTTTAGTCCAGACAAGTGTAAGTATTCCTCCTATGATTTTTTCTTCCTTTAACTATTACCATTCAAGTATCTGATACAAATTGCCGGCGAATTATTCGAAACGTCCAGTCCAACTCCTCGCCTATGTACATCCTAATATCGGGAGATAGTGATGCGAAACGAGGAGATTCCATGTCTGAGATATTCGCCAAACATTTTACCCCTAGGACACGATGCGATTATAGTGTTGGTATGCTACCAGGCATTGATAAAAGGAATGGGATGCCAATAAAAAAAGGGAAGAATTTATACACTTTGTGACATTTTCGTCCTGGCGCGATATGTAGTCATAGAATAATGTTCTTCTCATATGGCACATGTCCTGTCTTTATTATCTTCACACCAGGAAGTCATCGTCGTCACTCACCTCCTTCGTTCCACGCAAAGAAGACAACGAAACTTTTTTTAGTATTCTACGCTCGTATGGCTTCCTTGTAATTGAATCGATCCAAAGGACAATTTGTCCTAGCTACTTGTACGTCTTGTATGTCAATGACATGAATGGTAATTGTCGACGTACAATATAATGAGACGATGGTGAAAGCATCGTGTCCTACCTGTAGTTTTCATCAAACAAATATTGGGACCGTATTGAATCCTTTGCAGAAGATGAATTTGTTAAAATCTTATGGAAGAGCGGATGAAAAGAAAATGCTAATTTTATTATCAAACCCATTCAACTCTTACAATACTTTTCCAGTTGGAAAGGTCTTTCACGGGAAACTTGATTAAGATGGAAGGGAATATCTTGACTAAGAAAACATGATTATAATCGTTCTTAGACTATTTTCCCTCTTCAAGAAGTGTTGACTCATTCAATAGCTCATTAGCTTCGAACGTACATAAATAGATAATGAGGATTTATTGATGATGAAGATGACGCGCGGATACATTCAATGCAAAAGTTTATCGTATTCAAAAGTGTACGCTCCCTTCGAACACTGATGAAGTTGTATCAATGCCGATAGCTTCCACAACTTTTTCGAAAGTTCTTTTGCGATTAGTTAGAACAACAAATGGAATGAGATGTAGTTGTGAGAACTTGGAGAATTCTATGAATTATACGACGAGCGTCCCCAGAGAAACCTTCAAAACAAATGTTAGATCCAATTTTACATAGAAGGGATGAATGATAAGCACCCGCCATGGCAAAATAAAAGACTTTTTTGGTCGAAAATGTTTATTATTTTTCCACATGAATTTCTTTCAAGTCGATACTCCTACCTAAATGTTTTTCTATTTTTTCCATCCCGTCTAAGATCCTTCGATCCTTCACGATGCCCATTTGCATCGTTATGAGGTGTATGCATGAATTTTTTCCAGTTCTACTGAGAGATGGTGCTAGCGGAAAGCTAGCAGCGTATTAATTTGACACATACGCCATTTCGATCGTCTGACGTTTAGCTACAAAAGCACACAAGTTAAGTCCTGTAAAGGAAGCTTGTTTATCTTGATCAATGTTGATCAATCTAGTCGAATGTTGTGCCTGAAAAAAGCATTTGCATTTACTTGAAATTTGGTAATTTCATTGTAAAAGACAGTGAGCGTTCTGATAGACCATAAAATGCGAAGAGGAGGAGTTCGAAGAGTTATGGAATGGTGACCAAACTCAAACACAATGACAGTTAGCAGAAGCGTTAAATGTATCCCAGGAAACGATCATCCGCCGTTTACGAGCAAAAATGTGTCCCACATGAGTTGAATAAACGTCAAATGGAAAATCGCAAAGTCACTTGTGAAAAGCTGCTTTATCGCCATGGAAAGAAATCGTTTGTGCATCGGATTGTAACGGGAAATGGATTCATTTTGAAAATCTGAAGTGGCAAAGATCGTGGCTTTCACCTGGCAAACCCGGTCCTTCAACACCAACGCCAGCCCACTTGGGCAAGAAGACCATACTATGTCTCTGGTGGGACCAGAGTGGTATTGTGTATTATGAACTCTTGAAGCTCGGCGAAACCCGTAATAAACAGCGCTATCGTCAACAAATGATAAAGTTAATCCGCGCATTAATCGAAAAACAACCGGGAGGTACCAAAGACAAATTGCAAATTGATTTTGTTACACGGTAACGCGAATAACGTATACAGTAAACTGCGACATGAAAAAAAACAAACGTTCTTTTCCGGTAATAGAACCTTTATTCCTTCGTCTCTTATGCTAGCGATACAACAACTCCCTGCTGTACGGTCGATAGCTCCTTTATTGATTCTTTTTCATGTTCAGCAATAAAGCTTGACCCAATTAAATTAGTATTATGCTTATTAAAGAGCGATCGGCCGTTCACATTATTTTCGCAATCTGCAATGTTGCGGTTTGCATTTTCATTTAACCTACTTATGTTAGGTGAATGGACATTAAATATGTTTTCATTTAACCTAGTTATTGTATTAGGTGAATGAACATCGGTCACATTTGTATATGTTACTCGCGCGGTCGAACACAGCCAAACCAATAAAAGACACAAGGAATTCGCTTTGATAGGCCATCCTTTTGCACTTGCCGTACTCCGCAGACTATACTTGATTCATATGACCTATAGGAAACGGTTGATGAGTGCTGGGCTGACTATGAGTGACAGCTGTGACAGAAACTAAGCCTTTAAACGGCGTGGTTGTCTTCTTGATTTCTTCTATCAACACAATATTGCTGTAGTCAAATTAAAGATGATCAGCACAAACGAAGCCAAAATAAATATAAAATATGCCGAAAATGGGCATAAAGTTAAACAGTGATAAATATGCATAGGAGCTAAAATGCAAAGAACCATCGGTAAGTCAAAAATCAAAGTGTCGTAAACGTGGCTAATCCCGTTAATCGATTGTCTTGCGAACAATCGTGGGAGTAGAAAAGCATTGTAAATTGCAATCAAATCTGTACTGCCAACTCTGACAAGCGACTTTGTGCAGTTAGTAGGTTATACAACAAACAACGACACCTTCAAAAAGTCAAAAACGTCCGCGTGGAAAAAGTAATTGTATCCTTCAGCCACACTCGAAACCTAGAGGACTTAAAATTAGATGTGCGGAAACTTTGCGCCCGAAGATGGACTACGTTGTGCGAGCCCTTTTCCCCGCCATCCTGCCTCTGTTTAGGTCCTTCAGTTGCTTCTCAGCACGTTCAACGCATGCCTACGTTGCTTACAGAGGTTTGCTTACAGAGTGTTTGATGGTGGCACGTCCTGCTCAGCAAGGGGAAGGAGAATCATCTGGAAAGACTCGCTGATGTAGTTCACATTCCTGGGAACGTATCTCCATGGCATTATGGCTTAAGAGCTGATTGCTCAGTCGTACCAACTAGAGCTAACTCTTATACTCGAAGGAGCGTAACTGACGAATGTTAGTTGCATTGGGTACCCCACAGAGCTCCATCCTCACTCCTGTTGAAAACCTCGTATGAAGGGCTACTTAGGCTTAAACTGCCCGGCGAGTCACGCTTTATCGGGGATGTGGATGATGTTACAGGGCTAGTTTTTGGACGAACCATCAAGCATGTTCATTTCAGACTCGACATGCAAATGTTGCGACTAAAGAAATGGACTACTACTCACCGATTGAGGCTGACACGGGGAAAAGGGGATGAGAGTGCGACTGATAGGTACTACTGACGCACTCTTCTAATAAAAACAAGCAGTATATTACCAAACCCTATTGATAGACTCAAAGAATAGTTTTCGGAAGAAAACGCAGGATGTTTTCGAACGCACCAGGGTCGCAGATCATTGTTGAGTATCTTGGTTCATCTGCCATTCAGTCCAACCATCAGCAGTTTCGCAACACATCAGTGGAACGCATTCTTATGATTGCTAACGGCTGATGGCTTGTAAACCTTGTACTTTCAGACGCTCATTGTTTCATGTTCTCTGGCAAAGATGACAATGACTATTACCGCAGTACTTTTCTCTGCATCTCCGCCAGCCGTTCTCGAAGACTGTCCTAGGTAATCCTTTCAAATTTCCACTCCCTATAAGAACGTACACCTTTGAGCCCTCATTACGAATCTTCTTTTGACTGGACATGGTTCTCTTACATTCACCATCAAAATGCTAATAGTAAAGACCATTGCATTGGCCTTATCAGCTATTGCCTGGATTTAGTATGGGAAACTCAGGATAGACTCTATCCGCAACCTATGTACTGAACTAAGGGTTTTAGTTCCACTATGTATACCCAATTTCACTTCAATACTATACAATGCAACGACAAGTACGACAGTCTCATCTCCGAGAACAAGAGGATCAGGGAAATACTGATAAAATACTCAAATAACTTCTCAACTCTGTGAACGTCTCAATGACATCTGATGCTTTCAATCCATCCTATGAGTCTCTTTTAGTAGTGAATACCACTGTCAAACGCCATAAGAGATGAAAGATGAAAAACTGTCAAACTGTTTGCAGCAAAGAAAGTCCTGGAGAAATACTAGTCACTCTAAATTGATATTCATCCGAAATCCTGTGGACTTTCATCAAGCGTTCAACATCATTCATCGGAGAATATCATAACAAATGATAGTTTATTATGGTATCCTATTAAAACTGGTCTATCGGAGTAAGATGACATCAACGTTGACAACGTCATAAGCCTGTACATGCAACCATCTGAAAGATATTAGAAAGATTGAACGATACTGTAGTAGGACGGGTTGAGCTTATCCGAGATGGACTGGTCCGAAACCGGTTTTTGCATTGATTAGTAGTTACAAGAAGTCACAACTAACTCCTTTGTAAATTGGATCAAAATAGTAGCCCACGTAGATGTTGACATCCTTTCAAAATCTTCTACATTTGATCAAGAAAACGTGGGGGATTTTTTATACGTTGTCATGCAGCTTTGTACATATAGCAATGCATCAGCTGCAGTGACTGGAATGCAGCTCGCGTTTCAGATGTTCTTTACAGTTCTCTAAACATTACTGCACATACAGAAGAGCAAAGCGTTTAGTCTACAAATAACGTGAGGACAGCTCTGTTGCTTTCTACGTACATTCGAAACAAAAACACGCGATAACCGTAGGTGACAATTCCTAAGGTGCGATTGCTTCCCGCTGGAGATGGAATTCCGCTCACTTGAAGGAAACATTAAGCGTTGCCTAATAAACACGCGACCTAATCCAAAGTAATGAGTCAAACAGTTCCAGTCTAGTTTCTCATATTGACAGGGGAAGTGTTTAAAGGGTATTTCGCAAGCTTTGCGCATGGCAGCCTCACATATTGGGCATAAGAAGCTTTCATCCCCATACCACTAAACAATTGCGATAAAAAGCGAAACGCGTCGGCGATTAACAGGATACATAGAAGTGGGGACCGATAAGGTTCGGAAAGGGTACAACCGTCAGTTCTACGGACCTTTTGACAAGCTGGAGGTCAGGATTGTGAAACTGTAGAGGTTGTTGCATTAGATTGGCCATTAGATTGAAAAGTATCAGCAGCTGACACAGGTTGGAGACTTGAAACCAAAGAGACGTTAGTCCAGCTTTCGAGACGAGGATAATTGGTCTCTTCTATTGTTTTTATTCAATTAGAGGGCAGTTCTCCATATTCTTTGTCAAAATGACTTAAATTTCTTTTTTTCTAGCTTGAGTCCATGGGTGGTGACCCAGGTACCCATCAGCGCATTTTTGATCATTTGTACCACAAACAGCTGGTGCCGTAGCGTCACTTACATAGTTGATAGTACTGTCTCCTGCTGTTCAAGCCTCAGAAGACGTAATCCCAAGCCTCATTTAAGTGACCAGCATTTTCCGTCGTTTACAAATCTTTTACACAGATGCGTGGACGGGATTTCCCAGGAGTTGACAGAATATGTTTTTTACAATGCAGATTTTAATCCGTTCCTGTTGTCAGAGTTGCCAGTACCACACTTTGAACATTGGACCAACTGTGAGGCTCTGCCTGATATCGCTACAATTTTATCAATAGTGGAAGGTCTGTTTTTTAAGTTGCCGTGAAGTGAGTTTTTCGCTTAAGTTTCCTTCGAGGACCTTCTCGGTCGTATCGTGCATGCCACATCCTTGATATGCTGGTTATGAATATTGCAGAGTTTCCTGTTCTTTAATGACCAAAACGAGCCGTCTGCCTTTGCTCAGGAAAAGACGTTTTCTTGAAAGCAAACATTATTGAGCAATAAACCAGATCAAAAGTGATAGACAAATTACAATACTTTGACATCTGCTCTGAGATATATTGGACTTCCTTGAAACAAATACTAATTCCTTTTTCTTCTTGAGAAACGTTCACAGATTACTGAAATTTCCTCGAAGACAGCTTCAAAACGAACAAGCAGTTTTGGAAAGAGGACCAGTAAGATCTTTACTTCGTGCTTACTTCCCGTACGAAGGGGCGAGATCCCGTAGAACTAAATAGCTTAGGTCTATTGGCTCCTTCTCGTAATCAAGAAGATCTTACTTCTGTTCCTTGAGACGTAGAGACATTTTCTGGCTGACTTATAAATTACCATGGGAGTGCTAAACAGTTTTCTACTGGTATTGACTTCCTTATTGTCAATATTTGTGTCAAACGTATAACGTTTCGCTACAATTTTTTTCATTGATATGGTTATTCCATTATTACAGAACTAAAGCTAAAAGTCCTTTTGATTGTTTGCACCATTACAAAGCCGTCAGTAGAACACAAATGGGTACCTATTGTGGCTATTCCTCTTCGGAAACCTGTCGACCTTTCGACCATGGGGACCTTATTAGTTAGTGTTTTTCAGGAGAAACTCAATAAAAAGAGCTACTCTCGAGTTACCGGTTGCAAGCTGCTCCTTTTGGGGCATTTGCCATTGATCGCTTCCCCAGGAATGCTAGCTAGTGAGTCGGTATCATCAGTTTAAGTATCGCAAATGTATCGCAAAGAATCCTTCTTTGAGAAGAAAAATGCATTTTTTCCGGTTCAAAGATAATACCAAAATGAGTGCTTGTTCGTTCGTTTATGGTTCATTCGCCGAATGGTTTTTTTTTACATGTATTACTCATTTTAACGAATAGGATCAAAAATCGTCCTTTATATTGTCCATGTAGAGCCACCAGTGTTTTCTAAACTTTTGCTGATGTACATTTATTGTTCATCATGTGGTTTCCAAAATTGGACTTGATTTTCACGTTCGGCTTCCATATCCTTTTTGTTATTGTAGCCTTACGTGCCCTCGATATTTCGTTCTCATATGACGGCCTTATTGTTCGATGCAGATATAAAGGTAGACATATGCCAGTTTCCATACGCTCATCTTGTCTATTGGGTCCCCGCCGGTTGCGTTTGTACATATATTTTGCCCGAAAGAGCTCCTTTTTTTGAAGACCTGAGGGTGTTGATGTTGTGTTTCTGTTATAATTTTACTAATTTGTGGGCACCAATAACTCACTCACGAATCAAACCATCGCCAATAAAAAATAAAATATTTGTGTTTTGACGTTTCCGTGCATTGTCAAATGTATTCAAGCTTTCACTTTCAAGCTTTCCGTTCCTTTCTGATCCTTTTGAATGGTTTTTTTGAATGGCCAAGTATATTTTTGTATCCATTGTTTTTATCAGAGTATACGGGGAGTGGTCAAAAGTTTGGTAACTTTTGATTTTAAACAAAAAATATTGATTTCTTCATCAATAATGATGTTGTCCTCTCGAAAGCATCTTCTTCTATGTGCCAGCGTACTTTCTAATCATCGGAAAACTTTCGGCAAGCAGATATTGGCATTAAATTAGTGTAAGTACATACAGCGCTAACAAATCCGTAAAAACTTCCGATTTTACAAAATAAAAACAAGAAAACAAATCAAAACAAATCTACGTACGCTTTTTTACATTTGTCTGAGGGGAGTCGTCGCAGATTGTGAACGCTGTACAATGTTACGCTGTGGTAAAGCCTAGAAGTCCTCCAGTATTACAGTTAAAATCTCCGCAATCGTTGGAAATATTTCTACTTTCCTGTATCTATTCAGTGTTGGCAATAGAAATAAGTTACAGACGGTGAAATCAGTTGAAAATGATGCCCGAGGCAGGAAGATGATGTTGTTTCTGGCCAAAAACTCCCAAGGAATGCTTTGTGAGCAGGTTCGTTTTCGTGGTGCGAAATCCATAAATAGTTTTGTGTAATTTGAAGTGTCTTTTCATGTTTTTTAATGGTAATTTCAAGTTTACGCATATCTCCAAGAAAACGTTTCGACTGTGTGTTGGAATCATTGATGCGCTACGCCATAATTTATGAAAATAACGTAGAAGTTCTAATTTGACTGAACTTGGCGTGTTTGATCGGCCTAAAGTTCGGCATATTTCGGCCCAGCATGCATACAATCGACGAAAAAGGTGAAAGAGTAGAAAAATACTGATAAACTGTCAAATGTCAATACTGTCAAATAACCATTAGAGAAGTTAATGATGATATCGGCATAAAATTTAGTTCATGTAAAGCACTTGTAATCGAAGTTTGTTTCGAAACCAACGACCAGAGTTGTGCCATGTTTGATCAAGAATACTCCTGCTATACCCAAAAAATCATTGCCGGAGCATTCTTGAGCAAACATGGCACTACTCTGGCCGTTGCCTGAGATGTTTTGAAAGATTGTTTGATGTGGTCACATGATATGACTCTTTTAAACAAATCAGGATCATTATTCAACAGCTTCTGAGCACTACTACGGCGATGATTGTTCTGGTTAAAACGTTTCATGTCCTAATTATTATTATTATTATTATTATTATTATTATTATTATTATTATTATTATTATTATTATTATTATTATTGTACCGGGGTCCACTTGTTGGAATTAAGCATAGGCCAGAACTCGGCCCTTAGCTTCCCATGTGTAGTACTATTGTTTACAAATGGTCCATCCTGTCGTCCTACAGAAGCCAAGGAGTTCTCCCAGCTCTGTGGTCGCCAATTGTTCCAATTCTGTTGCGCCAGTACATCTCAGCCAAGTAAGGTGTTTGTTGGCTAGACTCGGGCAATCTAGGAGGAAGTGTTCTGTACTTTCTTCCTCCTCGCCTCAAGCTCAGTAAGTGTCATCCGTTCGGATTCCTATTCGTTTGGCGTGTTGACCTAGAGAATAATGCCACCAATGTTCTAACGCCATTTCTGTTTTTCCCTAGGAGTTGTTTTGTTCTAATTTGATTAGGGTGAGACCAAAGAGCTCGGCTTATCCTGCAGTCGTTCTTGTCATTCCAAGCCTTATCTGTCTCTTTCGAGAGGATTTCGTCTAGTTCCCTTTTAACCTTCGCTAGTGGCACTTTCATTGCGTCTATTCTAGTGGCATTTTGGTCGGCTGGTCCAGCTCTCGCTAGTTCATCGGCTCTTTCGTTTCCCTCTACACCACTGTGTCCAGGGACCTATGTCAGTTTTACATTTACTCGGTTTGTTGCGGTTTTGAGAGCCTCCCTACAATCCTGCACCAGTTGTGGAACTACACGGTTATAGGCAAAAGTAAGTAAGTAAGTCGGCACTGGTGCCGACTTACTGTCCGAGAGTATTTGTATACTTCCATCAAGGTTGTTTGTTGCCGCTTCTATAGCCGCTTTTATTGCAAACACTTCCGACTGGAAAACTGTGGTATGACTTTCCAGTTTATAACTTCGGTTGAGTCGCGGGTGATCTGGAAAAACGATTCCAGCGTCGCTTCCCTCGTCCATTTTGGAACCATCGGTGTAGATCATGATTTCACTTCCAGATGTGAAATCCTACACCGTTTTCCACGCTTCTCTGGTCGGAATGTTGATTTTGTATGGAATTGTTGTGTCCAATATTGGTTGAATTCTATCCAGCTCCCTTTTATTTGACGGGGCCATTCTCTCCATTTTATCAAAATGCATACGTGCCCCGTTTGAGTGTGGTTAGATAACACATATGTGGATTTTAATCTTATGCTTGCAGGTGATGCCTCTCTGAAGATGAATTTGTCGAGTGGCATGGGATTAAGCATTATCTCCATTGCAGCAGTTGGCGTAGTCCTAATGGCACCTGTGATGCCAAGGCAGGCCATTCGCTGGGTCTTCTCTAGCTCTTTTGCGATGGTTGTCTTTTATAATGCCTGTCACCAAACCAATGTCCCGTAAGTGTTTATAGACCTCTCTACTGTTGTGTAGATCCAGTGGGCAATTTTGGGTTTTGTTCCCCAGGTTTTCCCCACTAGTCTTTTCATTGTGAAGAGCGCCGCTGTAGCTCTCCGTCTGACTGCTCCTATGTGTGGAGTCCAAGTTAGCTTACTATCCAAGGTTACTCCTAAGTATTTTACCTTGTTTACTAAACTGATATGTTTGTCGTCAACGGTCGGGGGTGAAAATGTCTACGGTTTACGGCGCTTTTTTTAAAGCATAAGCTCCGTTTTGTCGGCATTGATGCACAGTCCGTTTAGCTTCGCCCACTCGCAAAGATGTGAGAGTGCGGCCTGCATCAATTCCGACATGGTTTCCGGAAACTTTCCACTAATCAGTATAACGATATCGTCAGCGTACGCTATCGTTTTGAAACCCTTTCCGCTGAGGTCTTCCTCTATTTGGTTAACTGTGAGTAAGCTAAGCTAGTAGTTAAGCTAGTAGTTCCGTCATCTATTTAGTTATATATGTGTCTATTGCATATCTTTGAATGGCTGCTACTATGCTCTCAGTTTTTACATTATTGAAGGCACCCTCGATATCAATGAAGGCCGCCAAAGTGTAATCTTTGATAGCAAGGTTCCTCTCTATTCTGCTTACTACTTAGTGTCTACTAGTGTCTACTACGTAGTGCTGTCTCTGTTGAGCGCCCTGGGAGGTATGCGTGTAGGTTGGGGAAAAGCTCCGTTAAGTTCACGGTGCTTTTTATACACCCATCCATCAGGCGTTCCAGGGTCTTCAGCATGAAAGACGTTAAGCTCATAGGTCGGTAATCCGTTGCTTTGTAGTGGCTGGCTTTTGCCAGCTTTGGTATACAAACTACTTAAACTTCTCTCCAGTCCATAGGAATATAGCCTCATAGGCTCTATATATTTTCACCAAAATCCATTTATTGTGATATCCGCTTTCATAAGCATGATCGGATACACTTTGTCGGATGCTGGATATTTGTAAGGTTCGAAGGTATTAATGGCCCGTAGGCGGAATGACCCATTTTCTTCGCTTACCATTTTTTATAGGGGGGGGGGGGGGGGGTATACTTGTGATGTATCTCACTTCATTGTCGATGTCCTTTCGACTTCTCAATGGATTCGCTTCGTGTGAACCTATATATCTTTCAGCAACGTTTGTGTAGTCGTGCCAATCCGTTTTTCTAGGATTGCAGTAGACCAATGGGGTTCTCTTTCCTCTTCTCACTTGAAACGTGATACATTGATGGTTCGATAGGCTAGGTGTGTTACATAACCTGCAGCCTTGCAGGTCCTCCAATGCCTCTGTTGTGATTAGAGTGACGTCAATAGCTTCAGCTCTATTCTTTGTTATAAAAGTCGGTGTGTTACCCTGATTTGCTAAATTGAGGTTAGTAGTTATTAAGTAATTGACTAAATGCTCACCTCTTTCGTTGCACTTGGTGCTTCCACAGAGTTCGTGTTCGCGTTCGCATCGCATCCGATGATGGCTCGCTTCCCCCGTATATGTTCCGATAGGGTGCGGAATTCGGTGGTCGGCATCGGAGCGTCAAACGGTAGGTATGCCGAGGCCAGCGTTACCTGCCCATCCCTTCCGTCGAACACTGCTGATGTAAGGTCCATATTGCTGAACTGCGGTAGAAAAATTAAATTAATTTCCTTCCGACATATAATGCAGCTGCGGATTTTATTTACCCCGCTTATAGCAAATATATTGAATTGTTTTCCACTGATTCCAAGTATCGTTCCATTCAGCTGCTAAGGCTCTTGTACCAGTGCTATGTCGGTGCTCCTATCTGCTAGATTCTTACGCAGGTTGGCTGTTGCCGCCCTGCTGTGGTGCAGATTTGCTTGGGTCACCCGCATCAGTTTTTCGTTTTTGCTCCAAGGGTTCGGTCGCCTGGCAGTCACCTGGGTGAAACCAAAACTCAGTCGTCCGTTTTTGTCCCTTAGAGTGCTGACATCTTTTTTTTGCAAGCCCAGTACCAGGACCATGCTATTGTTGGCGACTTCTTTCTCCGCGATGAGATGCCACGTTTCCGTTTCATACCCCTTGTTTTGCAGTTTAAGCGTCTCGAAGGCTTCCTGCGGTGTCTGCTCCATTTCGGGTATAAATACCTTGACGGTGCATAACCGCGGTACGTCCTTTATGGGGACGACTATAAACTCCTCGTTCAGGATGGTGTTTACCTTGGTAACTGCAGTCTTTAGATATTCTAGAGACTTCTCGTCGCTACAGGTCACAATCAGATGGCCCACTGACGGTTTCATTCCTCTGAATGTTGGGATTTTTTCTGGTTTGCTGCGTATGTGCTCGAAGAGGTCCTTCTTCAGGGCGGTTTGCAGCTTCGCGAGTTGATCCTCTTGGATCTTACCAGTTTCATTGAGGTAGTCTATCACCACTACCGTTAGTGCATCGGTTGCGGCGTCCGGATAGGACTTCCTCGTCAGAGTTTGGGGTTCGGAGCTTACCTTCCGTTTCTTTTTACCAGTGCCTTGGTTGCTGTCATCCGATCCCATCCGCTTAGGTCTGGTTTTACGCTTTTCCTTTGGAGTTGGTATTAGAGCTTTCTTGGCAGTTTCCCAGGTTTTCCATGGTTGGCTACCACTTTTTGGCTGGTGCCAGGGTTCGTTGGTAAGCTCTTCTCCCCGATTATGTTTTGACGCTTCAGTTTCCTTTGCGCCTTTCTTCTTAGCGTTCTGGCTGATGCTCCCGTCTTCCCAGTGGGTGCGGTAGCTGCCATTGCGCTTGTTTTGTTGCAGTCACTTGTCAAATGCACGCCCTGCTCCCTCAGCGTACATTTCTGGCCCATGTCCTAAACATCTGTTAAAATTCTGCTTTACATGAACCAAACTGTTTGCTGGTATCATCGTGAACTTCTCTAATGGTGAATTGACGATTTTTGATAATTATATTTTACTTTTTCAACTTTTTGATCGGATATTGACATGATGACGCGTCATTAGCTACACTTCATCATTGACATTAACTCGACATTCTGACAGTATTGCAATCTATCAGTATCTGTCATCATTGCAAGAATTTTTTATCGGTAGAATGAAGCTTAACGGTATTGGGAAAGTGCTGGTTGAATCAAAACCTGTAGTGAAATATCTGGGCGTATTGATAGAACTGAAAATTAGTTTTTCCGAACAAATCCTAATAAGTTTTTGTGGCCTTGGTGATTCGAAAGCGTGAGTTTGTTGAATAAATTAATTTTAGGAATAATTTCTTAAGTCATACACGTAGACAAGAAAGAATATGAATTCCGAAATGGTTTTTTTAATAACTTTTGAACTTCGCGATTCAATATGAAATGATAGTTAGATCATATGTGCTAGAAAACGGTTTTAAATTTCGATATTCAAGGAAATCAATATAAGGTTTTACGAACAAACTTTGGCTTAGAATCTACAATGCGGTATTGACGCAGGGATTTAAAATTCCGTGAACGCATAAATTCAGTACAGTATATCTCCCTGCATTCGCCAGTGAGAACAAGCTAAGCTTATGTAAACATCCTAAGCAGGAATTTGTTTGTAAAACATTAATTTCAGATAAGACAGTATTAAAATTTGATATCAAGTGTTCGTTAAAGACCTCCTCGCATGATTTCCTTTATTTATAAACAAACAATCGACCGCAAAAGATGAATTCTTATTAGTGACTACTGTATTGGGTGCCTGCTCTATTAAACAAATACGATTTCTCCTTAATTATTGACCGAAACATCCACATGGAATGTTGAGAACACGCCAAAATCCGTTTAAGGAGTCTGTCCGGTGAAGGGTGTTTACGGTGTGAACGTCCGCATCCGCAGAAAGGATCGCACGAAAAAGAATAGAAATGATCGAACTCCAAATTAATTACTTTTGATAAAGAACTGGAGATCAATTTCAAAGTGAAATTTCCGATAATTTTCCCGGAAAACGCGGCGAGTTCCCAACTGGGACTTGGTCCAATCAAATGGAACCGCAATAAATTCACACTCGAAATCATCGTTATAGCCAAACACCATCCACCAGACCCTTTGAAGCTCAACCATGCATCCAGGCAGGTCCTAGTCAACGGTAGTGATTCAAGTGGCCTAATAAAGGGCTATCATCTACTTTTGATAATTGTGTATACAAATGTACCGAGAAGTATGGCGGAGGTCGTTTGTCATATATTAATTAAACATTCGTACGGTGTCTTGGTGGATTTCAGTTGGATGTTATTGTTCTGGTTGTTTCTTGGTAAGTCTTTCGCAACCTGTTTATAATTTTCGAATAAGCGCGGCCATTTTCACTGTTTTAATATTTTGTTTTGTGGAGTTAAACAATCGTTTTTTTTATTACCAAATAAAAACACACTCTTGAGCCCAACGATTGTCGTGCTATGGCTTGCATATGTGGAGATCTTGAGTGTTTTCATATGAGAAGATAGGAAGTTACTTCATGGCAGATTTGTGTTTATCAACTGGAAGGTTCTGTTTGTAGGATTCGTATCCGATCTACTATGAAATGTCTACCAGGAAAACAATGTTCCTAAGCTAGAGTCTAGGCTTAAATGACAACGAGCCATGAACATATAAGTTTTCGGAGTATGTTTCACGTCATGTTCACAGTATGCATATGAGTTCCAATTGAGATCGGGTAAAATATTAGTGACAAATGCGAGCCCGAGCGAAAGTTTTCTAATCAAATTGAGTGCCAAATTTTTTCAGGACGCACTTCTCTGTGTGTTCAGAAAGACTTGATAATGATGGTAAATATTTACTAAAAACATTGTTAAAAAGATTAGGTAAGCATATGCTGACTGGTTTTATTCATAAGTTTATTTGCGTTTTATTAAATAGCTCGCGTGCAGAATTTTTGTATTAAATAAATAAATAGATTCATGGGGAATCCCCAAAATTTAGATTTTAATTCTCAAATTTCTAAACAATCTCGAAACTTTGGATTAAAAGAGAGAATATAATAGAATATATATTTAATGAGAATGTAACATATAATATATATTTATAATATATAATATAAATTTAATGACAAAAAAATTATCGCTTCTTGCTTCGGGAACACCAGTTATCCCACGAAGTGTAGTATTTCTTGAGGAGTATTCTATTATTGGTAAGACCTTCAATGGTTTAACTTTGTCTTTGTTAAAACTGTTGTCAACAGTTGTGAAAACCTAGGCCAGCATTAACCCATAGCACTTCGCATATGGTATTATTCCTTACCGATGGTCCATCCTGTTCTTCTACCGAAACCAAGGAGATTCCCCGGCTGTGTGGCGGGCAAGTGTTTCAGTTCTGGTCCATTATTGCGCCACAAACCAAGTGCGACACTCATTGACCAGAATCGAACAATGTCGAAAAATGTGTTTCCTACTCTCTTCTTCATCGCCGCAAGTTCGGCAGATGTCGTTTGTTTGCATCCCTGCAACGTACTGACCTTCGTTTGGTGCGTTTGGTGGTCCGTTCGTATTGCCTTATGTTCTTATTCCTTGCTGCTGCTGAGCGAGTAACAGTACACCAGAAATTCACCAACATGGTACCCTGACGAATCCGGTACAGCGGC
Organism: Stratiomys singularior; assembly: GCA_954870665.1. Classification (NCBI taxonomy): domain Eukaryota; kingdom Metazoa; phylum Arthropoda; class Insecta; order Diptera; family Stratiomyidae; genus Stratiomys; species Stratiomys singularior. The sequence goes on along the minus strand of OX940879.1, from coordinate 83,128,720 downwards.
CATTTGGGTTCGGAACATCGCTCACCTCCAAGTGCTGGGTCGGGGGCTGTTTGAGTAGTGAGGGCCATGTGCTCGTCAAAGTTGACTTCAATGCATAAGAAATCGATTGGGGCATGCCTCAATCAAATGCTCGGGACAAACGGATCCTGGATTTGGCAACACAAACTGGGCTCGTCATACTGAGCATATGCCACATCCCTACTTTTCGTGGATGGGGTTGCGTCGGAACCATACCTGATTTGACATTTGCTTCGGAGTGCCTAGCACAATCATTTAAAAATTGCAGAGTGCTAGAGGATTACTCCGCCAGCGATCACCAGTACAAAGCGCTGGAGATCTATCACGGTGCTTCCCGAAGACGACGCGCTTGTGCTTCTGCGCTCCGGTGGAATACTCAGAAAGCGGATACTGAGAAGTTTGTTGAAGTGCTTATAGCACGATCACCGCTGTCGGCAGCAACGCTGGGGAGCGGACGATCTGCGGCAAGCGATGTGGTAAACTCAACTATGAGAATCATTACGTCCGCCTCAGGCTTTCTATGTCCCTACAAAGATCCCGGCATGGCAAGCCCCCAGTATACTGGTGGTCACCTGAAATTACCGAAAAACGATGGGAGAGTCACAAGCTACGACGAAAGCCAGAGCGAGCTCGGACCTGGGAAGAGGCATGTATCCGATTAGCTGCTTACAAGTCATCTAGAAAATGTCTCCATAGACTTATCAACAGCCGCATGACCAGCCGTTGGCAAAAATTGCTGGACGACGTGAACAGGGATCCATGGGGTCTGCGCTACAAAATAGTGATGCGGAAGCTCGATGTCCAAAGGTCGCCTCACTCATACGAGGCCGGAAAATGAACGAAAGTGTGTGGGCCCTTTTCCCTATCCATCCCGCCATCGTTGAAGCCGTTGATTATGAAACAGCAATGGAAATCCCATTTTTCACGAAGATGAAATCGGACAAGACTGCTGTCTTTGAAGGCCAGAAAGGCTCCAAGACTAGATGGGATTCCAGCTGAGGTGCTAAAAATGGTCTTCCGCTTTTCCCTTGACCTGCTCCTCCGCATGTCCAACGCATGCCTGCGCGAAGGGCTATTCCCAGGGTGATGGAAGATGGCAAGGCTTGTGCTCATTACTATGGGAAAATGGGATTATGAGTCGCCAACTGTGTATGCTTGACACGGCCGGAAAAGGTTTTGAAAAACTTATCAGGGGAAGACTCGCTCACGTGATTCGTGCTGGCTGGGACCTATCTCCACTGCAGTATGGCTTCAGAGCAGGCCGCTGCACCATCGATGCAATTGGAGAAGTAGTGAGTGCGGTCCAACGTGTGGAGTCAGACAGTATGCCCACGCGACGGTTCGTCATGCTGGTTACTCTGGATGTCCGAAACGTATTTAACTGCGCGAGATGGGTGGATATTCTGAAAGTGCTAGAAAAGTGTTTTCAAGTACCAGTGCACTTGATGCGGATTCTGAGGGACTATTTGATGGACCACAGCCTACTCTACGAAATAAGGTAGGGGAACTACAATTCTTATTTCAGATGTCGCTCAGGGCTCTATCCTTGGCCCAGACCTGAGGAGCATCTCCTGAGATGAACTGCTGTGACGTGAACGGCCGGATGAGTCACGCTTGATCGGCTATGACGACGATGTGGTGGTGGTAGTCGCTGGATGCACAGTAGACCCTGCACAACTCAGACTCAAAACGTTAATGTGGAGGGTAATGGACTGAATGACCGCTGACGGTTTCAAACTCGAACTGGAATAAACCGAAGTGGTCATCCTGTCAAACAAGAAACTCCCCAGAGTAAGACCTATTAATGTTTGGGAAATCACCAGTAAAGTAACTGGGTGTCCTGATAGATTCGAAGATGTGTTTTCCCAACAAATCAGGGCAACAACCCACCACATCAAGGAGACGACTCCTAATGAGCGTTGTGCAGTCGGTTCTATTCTATGGGTCACAACTATGGGGCGGCGCGTTCAAAAAAGTTTTACACCGGAAGCGGTTGGCACTGGTGCAGAGACAAGGAGCGTTGCGAATCTTATGCGCATATCGAAAGTCTGTCGCATATAACTGTCTCCGGGGCGGCTGTGCTGGTAATCGTAGGGGTGACACCTTTCGTCTTCATTTCGAGAGAGCGCAGAAGTATTTTCCCGCGCAGAGGCGAAGACCAAAGAGAAGAGATCACCAGGGAAGAGAGACGTCGCTCTCTAAGCGATTGGCAACAGCCCTGGGAACAAGACACAAGGTGAAGGTGGTTTTGTTTTTAACTGTGTGTTCAACCTGTGTATTTTGTGCTGCAGAGTTAGATAACTGTCTCACATTCTTCTTTTGCAAAAGATGGAGCAAGCAGCGCGGGGACCTCTCCAGCGAAATTGGAGAGCTCTGTCCGAAAACTGTGGTCAAAGAAAACGTCAAATTACTCGTCTATACGGACAAGCTCGAGACGCTAAACCATGTGGAAAACAATGTTGACTGCATTTTTGGAGAGAACCGGCCTGTTACAGTATTGGTTTTAGTAGTCTGTCATGGCCCTTAGATGCCCGAAATCATATTCAAATAAATGTGACAAAGACTTATCTCCAGTTTTATCAATATCAATTTCATGGCAATCAAAACAATTTACTCGTATTTTATTTCATTTCAAAATCACCATATACAACCCAGTAGGTTTGAAAATGTGACAATTGATGATTTTCAGAAATAGACATTAACTCCGTGATTTTTGCTCATTGATATTATTATTGTTTTGATACATGAAAGATAAAATTTTCGACAACATAAATAAAATTTTGCATAGCTTACCATTCATCAATTTCCTTTCTTCATCAACAGGTAAGTGCTCGTTATCATCGTTCATAGTCATCGGAAACGGATCTCCTTTTATTTTGGTACGTGCACCATTTATTTCAAAATATTAACAATAAAAAAACACGAAGAAATTTTATATTCTTTCTAATTTATTTTCCATCATATACTTTTTTCTTTCAATGTTTATGGGAACTTGATAGTATTTGTAGATTTATTTTTAATCTTATACTTAAATACATACATATTTACATTGTCTAAATAGACATTCATGTTTAAGATTAAGATTATCTACATACATACATGAATTAAACTTGATTTATTTCAAAAGGATTTTTCCGTATGTTATTACTATTTTACATTATGTTATTTGAAATTTAATCCTTAACTTTATACACCATCTTTTTACAAAATTTTATTATTCGTATGTTGTTTTTAACAATACAATATGAATATCTCAAACACAACCTTCACTTAAATCAAATAGAGGAAATGAGATTTTATTTTTTTCGTCATAAAACTTAATTTACATCCTTTTTTTACATTTACAAGTATTATGTACAAGTTTGGGTTTGATTTATTTCAATGTTCAACTTTTCTTCCTTATTCGGGAGTGCCTTGTAAAGTTTCGTGAGCATGAAAACGAAAAACGTTACATTTTATGAAGGTGGGATGCGAAATATTTCGGTCTCCGGTAGAGATGGCACTGGCTGTTATGAATGTTTTAAATTGACAGTTGATTACGGAGATATTTTTGACATTTGTCAGTAAAATTCAGTATTAATTCCTACTGGTCTGAGTTTCATAAAATTTTGTTTTTTACTGGCTTGAATATGTCAAATTTTATGTAAAGAAAGCATTCTTTGTGGGAGACTTAGTTATCTGCTTCAGCTGAAAAGAAAGAGCATCAAGAACATGTTCGCGGTGACAATTTTTGTACGATTAAATCATGTAGGGAATTCTTTCGATGTTTTAAACATGCAGATGTTAGCGTTGAAGATGAACATCGCCCCAGATTTTTTTAAAAGTTGAATGGAACGAATTCGAGGTGTGACTCGATGAAGATCCAACAAAAATGCTAGAGGGGTTTGAAGTAATATTGGGTGTGGCGTAATGTGCGGATTTCGTTCGATTGAAATCCACGGGAAAGATTGAAAAGCAATGCACAAGGGTGACACCAAAAGGTATGAGATTTTCCTTTTCTGCTAAGATGAACTTTCCCAAAAGAGGAATTCCTTGTACATTGAATTGTTACAGTAGAAATAGCCATAACGCCCGAAACCAAAAGTAAAATAGGTTTTTCCAGCAAGTCTTTGCCATTAGAATCTACCTCAATTCCAAAGTCCGAAAAGTCATGGGCTCAATGATTGGTGGAACCAAAAAATTGTTGTGGGTTATGAGGTCCTGCAACCGTCTAAGTTTTTAACAGGTTGTCGATAAAAGGGCTCCAATCGATTCGCTTGAACCGCTCATACCTTTAAAAATGGCCGTAAAACGTTATAACAGTGTTATTCTTCTGGATGATAACAATCGGCCTGCTAGCAAAGGTTGTAAAACTACTGGACAGAGCTCTTTTCATCTTCTGGCTGCCCTTACGGATGCAGCATGATTTGAAAGATCGCCGATTGAATTTTTGTTAAAGTAGAAATTTGGTTGAAATGAGATCTCCTCGAAACCTTGTTTTTGAGTTATTAGCAAATTCGAAAAGTTCCTGAGAGGTCAGAAAAAAGGTAGCCAGCAATGGGAAATACCTTGATCTTAATTTGTTTTCCCTTTTCGTTAATAATGAAATAGTTTTCTGATAACAAAGAAAGACGGACCGGAATAATTTGTACCCTAAAAATGATGAATTGTCTTCTAACAGCAGGATTTTATACCATCTATATAAATATATATATATCTGTACTATATCTATACAAGTTCTCTAAGCAATGTTAAAAAAATAAAATAATAACTCCTTTGAACGAAGCCCGTACAATACACAGTATGTCGGAAAATTTCCTAATCTTATTTTGTAGCGCTTGAACGAGTGGCGCCACCACTTGGCCGACACCAGTACTGTGTTGCTACATCCCTCTGGAGTGTCTGAGAATTTTTTCACCGGTATCCGTTCATTAGCTACTTAGATAGACGTGCTTGAGTGAACGTGTGTTTAGTACCCCGGTGCAAGCTCTACGATAGATGAGAAATTTTAACATCGTGCCGCAATTAAATTCTGCTATAAACCTAAAAAAACTTTCGCGGAAACGAAAAAATGATCGATTCGGCTTACGACAAAGGTGTAGTGTCGCGTACAACTGCTTGCACGTGGTTCAGTCTGTTCAAGAAGGGTAGAGAGTCGTTAGAGAAGCGTCCGGCCGACAACAGCTGTTACCGACGAAAACGAGGCTCACGTGCACGCGCTACTGAAGCAGGATTGCCACATGTCTCTCAGAATGTTGGCAGACGAACTGAACATGAGCAAATATAGCGTCGCGTTAATTTTGAAAAGAAAAATGAACCGCTGGAAGGTCTGCTTTCGATTTGTTCCGCACTTTCTCTCAGAAAAAAAGCAGAAACAAACTCGAATCCAATGTTGCCAGATCCTACGCATCAATCACGCCCCATACTCGCCAGATTTGGCTCCAGCCGACTTTTTCCTATTTCCCAAGCTAAATATGGCCTTGAAAGGACGATTTTTTGCAGATTCACCGAGCATTTAAGCGGCTTGCACCGAGCGTCTCACAGCGATAACTTCAGAGGAGTACCAGAGAGCCTTTGAATCACTTATGGAGCGCTCAAATGAGTGTATATCTAGGGAAGGGAACTATGTTGAAAGTTAACTGAAATAAATTTCTTCAGATGTAATTTTCGATTTTATATTTCAAAAGTTCGGGAACATTTCCAACATACTGTGTACTTCCAAGTACTCCTGTTTTAAAGTACTCCTAGAACTCTACTTGGAGTCCTGGACCACCTCATTGTCCCTCTTATTTCTGTTTGGATCCCAACGATCGATTCAAGAGTGTTCATTTGGAGGCAGTCACTTCTGACAATCTTTATCTGAGAATCAATTGGGGAGCAAGTTTCTGTGAGGACCGCGAATTACCTCAAAGTGATAAAAAAAAATTGTAATTCTTATCGAGTCTCCACAATATATTTCATGTGCTTTTGTGCTGTAAACTTTTCTTCGCACAATAAAGTAAAATAATAATGATAAGAAAATAGTTCCTTAAACGATTACATTTCTTTTTGCAAAATGTGTGTTTCATACAATTTTAATGTGTTGCTTCCAAATAGGTTCTTGCAAAATTCTGACATTTTGACAACAACATTGCAGAGCTCAACAAATGAGATCCTAGGAATTAAATACTAATTTCATAGAGACTCCATTTTGATTTTCAATCATCCATATGTCATTTTGACAGTTGAATGAGTGGGAAGTCGCATTCGGTTGAGCACCGGACTAAAGTTATTCAAGAGAAATTATTTTTAAAAACATAAAACTTTTATAAATTTTTATAAAATTATTCCAAACCAAACAATGCCTAAACCAGACATACCACTTTGCTGGTCACTATTGAAAAATTAAAAATATTCTTGACAAACTTGGCTCTATAAAAATGAAATTAAAATAAAACACTTTACGATTTTTTTACCGTCAAAACCGTCAAAATGAAGCAATCGGTCATAAAATGGTTACATTTAAGGTCACTGAGTTGTTTTTTCCGGAAAATAACGCTTTTTTACAAAGAAAAGTGAAGTAGTATCAAAATGAAGTACGGGTACGGTACGGTATGCTGCAATGAAAAGAAAAGACTGCAAATTGACAAGTACACCGAATAAATCGAGAAGCAATCTCAGAAACTTGACGTCTGGCTCTGGATTTTATTGCACGTGCCGAAATATTTAAAAAACAAATACAAAATAATGGTTTTTTGTTGTTTTATAGTTCCATTGTCATTCGGAAGACCCTAGCCTGAAGCACAAACGGCAAATAGGAAGCTCAAAATGGCCGTTTTTGTAAAAGAAATTTCTTTAAAATTTCTATACAATTGACAATCCAGCAACTATTTCGTTTACCGACGTCAATTCCCTGTCTGGAGCCTCTAACAAGGTGTCCTCAAACTTTAGACTTTCTGGAGCATATTCTTCGAAAAGTGTGGGAAGTGTTAAATTTATACTGTCAGAAAATCAGAAAATTGAAAACCTATTATTATATTATTTGGATGATTTTTCTAATAAAAGTGACAGCAATTGTAGAAAAATGTCAATCATATAATATGTAATTACTCCGACCCTTTTTTGAAAGCTCCTGTTTTTGTATGAGAGGGAAAATCACAATAAGGCAAGTTATACATCTCTTTTAATCTTAAGATGAAAGTGCATTAATCGACAATGTGAAAGGCTTATTCGGTTTCCCAACCCATATATGTTCTAAAATATGCCGACGTTTGGTAGTTGTAACACAGAAAATCTTGACAATTTGGCTGCATGGAAAGGTAATCCAACTACAAGATTTTAAGTTGACTCCTGAAATCGAAAATATTCAAAATAATTTCATAACAAAAAATTCCAAAGCGAAACAAACCACTTTTCTGGTTACTATTGAAAACTTGGAATATTTCCTTTAAACTCACTCCTTTGAATGTTTCTTTTAAAGACTGATAATATTGTTGTTGCAACATGTTCAATAAATGCTCATGGCGCTACAGTCCAATACAGAGCCTGGGCCTAGGTTGTGTTAGGGCCGGCTCATTTCGAGACCAAAAAACAAGTAGAAATGATATGGTCTTAATAATGCTGGACAGCTTTGGACAGTTTCCTGTCCAAAGTGGATGTCACTCTCACAACAGAAACACTCATTCCAATGTCACTGTCATCAGTGAGGCTCCAACTCAGTAACATGAAAAGTAAAGCAATGTAAAAGTTAGGATAAAGAAGTGAATGTAAATATAACTATGTATGCCCAATATGAACGCAATAAATCTTATCTGGAAAACTGTCATCTCTATTGACGGAAAGTATCGTAATAGGGAGGAGGAGGGAGGCCTAAAAATAGGAGGTTCAGAATCTACTTACAGCTGTGGCCGACTGTGCGGTTATAATTTTGTTTTGTTTTAGACTCATCAAGGACTTATCTCATCACACACATAAAGGACTCATGATGACTTATTGTAGTGAATGGATAAATTAACTACAAATCATTTTCTTTGGGAAATCCTTTATAGTTAAGATTTGGAAAAAGTTTCACCCACATGATTCTCTCACCACCTCACGCAGGGACGTATTTCAGCAAGTTACAACGATAGTTCCTGGCCATTTTCTCTTATGGTTGTCCTGTTAGAACGTTGCATGTCAACAGCTCCATTAGATTTAAGCCTAAATTGCAATTCGCTGAACTCAGAACCAAATTCAGCCAAAAGACATCTATTTGCAATGCTTATATTGAACCTTGTTATGTTCGAAATGATACATAATGTTCCTAAGACTAGCATGAAAAAGTCAGTTTTTAACTTATAACAATACGAGATAATTCTATTTATTTACATTATGTCAATAATGCATCCGGAACTTTAAATCAAAATGCACCGTATTAATGACGTTTCATTTTTTGCGTCATGTTGCTAGCAGTATTTTGTATTATCATGCAATATGAAAGCATGATATGTCAATTAGTTTGCTGACAGCAGCGAGTCAAATCATTGTACCTAAATAGTGCGTCATAATTTTTAAAATGAATCACAATTCGAAAGAAAGGAGTTGCATTTAAAGATGTGTTGAAAATAGAATTCTGCGTTTTATACCATTGAAAATCTCAAAAAAGGGATAAAAAAACAAAAGTTTATAAATCAGTTCGTTCGATTTCGGATACACTAACGCAATGCATTGTACATGACTTGTGTCACCGATAGGATTGTTCTGAAAACAGTTGATTTTGCTGCAAAAATATTACCGTAATCACGTCGCTTTGGACATGCGGGACAGTTATTTTAATCCCAAATTCACGCAACGAAAGCAGCATAACTGATGTTGATCGCGTATTTTGATGATTTTGATCTGGAAACAACTTAACAGTCATCAGTATTGCAGAAAAAGGACGAGCCGAAACAGTAGAAAAGCCAAAAAAGAAATAGTCAAAGCCGATCTAACTAATACTGACTTACCGAAAGTCTGTGGCAGTTAAATTTTTGTGTTAATCTACCGGTTTTTATAATTCACGCACTGTAAAGTCTAATGTCAAAAAAAAAGTAATCAAGGCTTTGTGTACATAAAATCGTGTCACTGGAAGAGTTAAAGCAAAACTGTCAAAATTCCGTTAAATATCAAGCAATTTTTTTGAAACATTTTTTGGTTAAAATTGAGATTTGGATGCACAAAATTAAACACTGTATAAGGATTTGAACCACCAAGAATTGGACGGTGAATTTAAACCCAGCTTGTTTATGTGAAAGATGAACTGCGTTTTTGCGAGGGTATTACATATACTTATGCAAGGCATACGAATTTGTGTCCTAGGAAATCCAAGCATAGGAAGTTCGTAACCCCTGGACAGACAGTGAATGCCAGTCCTTACGTGAAAATACTTGACAGATCACGTAAATGTATCCTCGCATATTGTCAAACATCGTCGATTCTTGGTCCTCACCACGACAATGTTAAAGTTCATTGTTTAAGGTTAAAGTCAAAAGCTTAAGTAACGTTTAAGGGTAAATCCAGAGGCTAGAAGCAGTTTAATGTTAAGGCCAGAAACTTCCATTGGTTTGAAGTGAGACCTTAAAGGAATACAGTTCCTGATTACGAAAAGGCTTATAAGTGGGCGGGATTACATATCTGAGGGTGATCCTTGATCGTGAGTTCCAGAATGTGCATTTGGGCAGTTTGAATCTCATGATACGCGTTTTGTCGAAGCACACAACTTTGCTCTTGTGATGCTACTTCGGTGCCTTTTCGAAAATAATATCATAAGCAGCTATTTTGTATATGATTCCTACCAAGTATTTGAAGAACTAATTTGAACTCATTCAGTCCTTCTAAATTTTGATCCTACTCTGTGGCTTAAAGAACGGATATCCGCTCTTGTTATGTGAAGACGAGTACGGTAACATTCTCTTTATAGATAATAGGATCAAAAAGGCTTTAGCGAACTATTTTAAAGAACTTTTAAATCCTAACAACGGTGCAATAAAAACAGACACCACTGGCGCATTCCATTAGACTGAGGGAGAAGGATAATTGGGAAAAGTAAATTTTCTCCGTCAAAAGTCAGAAAAAATAGAAAAGCGGAGGGCATTGATAAGATTCCAGCAACTTTCGATATATTGACAGTTGTATTTAAAACACCATCCTTAAAGACCAAGGACATGTACATCGTCATAGTGCATGGTCAGCATGCATATATACTAAGCTTTGTTCCTGGCGTTGCCTACTTGGTTGTAATTCTGAAGATATTTCCCCTTTATTTTCACGGAGTGTACTCACCGGAATCTAATGCTTTTAAGTAAAGCCTGTGCCATGCTTTTATAAAAATTTTCTGACCTAACGTTTCTTCCAGTTCCATTTAAGGGTGTTGTTAGGCAGAGAACAATACTTTAGGTATCCTTGGAAATTTTTTGATTACTTTCTAAATTCTGGTATTAGGATTATTGCAAGGATATGAGATGGTACCATATTTACTGGACTTATCAGGCACGATGAAAACTCTTGAAAATCTTCCTCGAATAGCTGGGAGCTGTTATTCAATTCTAACAAATTTTGAAATACTGTAGTTCCATTTTTTACTTAAAGACCTGTCTAGTCTAATGGCATAGGACGCAGTACGCGAACCATCTTTAAAGATGATTTGCAAGAAGTTCTTGGAATATCCTTCTCCCGCTGAGTTTTCCTAAAAGATTCTGAATTGTCTGTTATCCTTCACTTAAGTACTCTACAAATGTGCTCATAAATAATGCATGTGGTGACCAAATACCAAAATGATTGGTATTTCCAATCTTTCACAGCCACAGTTACTTTAGTCAGATGATTTTCCAATTCTACTTGAGTCCTTGATATTTTATTTAACTTCCTGGATGTTTATATTTGCAACAGAGCAGCTGCGATTTTTTAAGTTATCGTTAATTTCCAGTTTTGAAAATTCTTTCCAGTTGACATTTGGTGCCGTCAAAAAGAGCCAACCATCGTTTTGACTTGAGATAAACTAGCATATCACCGCCCTGGTGGGGTAAAAAGCTAACTGAAGGGGTTCTTTTTTGTAGCTTACGTACTACAAAACTTCTAAGTATGGAAATGAACGCAGGAGTCACCCTAACCCGTCGCGTGTCACTCAGCGTTGAATGTTTGGGTAATGATTAGTTACTTTTGAACTCAGAGGTCAACTAGTCCAGCATTTAACGGTCAACCATGCCCTGGCAAAGTCAACCAAGTCCTGCTGGGAGATCTTTATGAATATAAAGCGAATATCTGTCGGGTCCAAACAAACATACGACAGTATAAACCTGAACATAATGTAGGAGATCATGCTTAATTTTGGCGTGATAACAAAGCCGGTATTGCTGACCAATATGGTATTAGCGACAAATAATATTAGAAGTACGAATAGTCAGCTTACTGATAACCACATAATAAGGACTCAAGCAGGGAGATGAGCTGAATCCATTGCTTTTTAATCTTACTCTAGAATATGCGATCTGAAAACTCGCCATTGATACCAGAGGTAAAATCCTTTGCTAAAAATCGAAATTTGATTTCAACGTCCGAGCATAGCCTTCTGGATCAGCTGAAAACATCCTGTAAATCATGAAGCAGGAAGCAAAACAATTAAGCCAAAAATTCAACGAAGCCAATCTAAACTGCATAGTTCAATCAAGAAAATTGACAAGATACGGGTCCAATATAATCTGAAATGGTCTAAGACTAGAAGACCTGCATGATTTGGTACGGCTCCTTGTAGAACTTGTTTAAGATAGCAACGAATCATCTGTGATAACGATGAGTATACAGAATGCGTATAAGGCGTCCTTTTCAGTTTTGCCAATTCTTAAGGCCAACACCGTTTATAGCTCCAAATATACATTGCGATGTTGAGGCGTGCGTGATCCTACGACAATGAGAGGTGAAACACAACATTTCAAAAACGCCTAATTGGAGCACAATGTCGCCGAGATCAATGGCGAATAAGGTATGACCGAAGCCGGACTACACGGAGGTCTAATAAATTGCGGGATGTCTAAAATTGTCAAACCGTGTGCAGCAGTGATCGCAGCAGTGAAGTTATTCACATGTTGGAATGATCCGCGAAGACCAATGCGGAACCCCACAAAGCGCTGGGCCACGCTTGACGAGGACCAAAAACCCTCTGTTGGATTTTCTATTTGGAGAACGCGGTCGGTGGACCATTAGACTATTAGGATCGTGACATATGGTTGGCAATAGGGCGAGCGGGGATGTCAAACTGCAACTACAACGGAAAATCTTTAGATGCAACAACTAACTCATTTGAATCTAGTTTCTATAATCAAATGAACTTTATTTCAAAAGCAGTCTTACTTTTTATGGACTGATATATTGAGAATAGTATCTTACTTAGTATCTGGCCATCAGCTCGAAAGATAAGTTGGAATTAATTTATCAAAATGAATCTTAGGATCCTCGTCAACACAACTTCAAACTGTGTAGTGCCAATTTATAGGGACAAAGTAGGCATTTTGCTGACGGAGTAATAATAAAGGCCTTTGTTTGAGAGTCCTCTGAAACAGCAATATTTAAAAAGGCTTTTCTCTTATGTGTAACTACTAGATATTAGTATCTACAGGGAAATTATTAATGTCAAGCGTGTTTCTGACCAAACACCTTTGGTCTTGAAATTACGTGGCTCTATCAAACCTGCTATTACTCAAACATTTTAAAATGCTTCATGTATTTTGAAGGATTGATCATTTACTTCACAAAATGTATCGACAAAATAAATACATTTCAGACAAAATATCTTTTGTCAAAAATCTGTCAAAAAATATTAAAATTCGAAATTTTCAACAAATTAAATTGTTTCGAACCAAAAACTTCCGATTTTTGATTGTCCAAAAGAACAAGTTCCATTCCCAATGCTTTCGACAATTATTTCTGTAAAAGGACACGCGACTTTTTTCATGCATTCATAAGCAATGTACCATCTGGGTTTCTGATGCAAGCTTTTTTAAATAGTCATTTGGAATCCAGTCTGGACGTTATTTTAATCCAGAGGAAAAAATGAATTAAAAAAAAATAAATTTTCAAATATATATGACCCTTGAGCAAGCCAGAAATACGCGTGATTTTCGAATTTGTGTTGTAGAACCAATACATCCCAGAAAAGTCCAATTGTCACTGAAATTTTTTTCTGAGAGTGTGTCCTTTGACCCTAGACCAGGTCCATATTTTGTAAATTACGAAAAAGTTGTTTACATCTTTAAAATGAACTGCACTGGTGATCGAGGGCCAAAGGGAAAAATGATCTACGAAACTCTGTGACGGAAAAAACCTATCTGAAACGATTTAAGAACCAACAGCAAGGTTAATTACTACCATTTGGACAATACTAAACCATTCGAATGTAATTTGAAAAGTAAAGGATCTGGATATGAGGAGCCACATTAGTTATACAAACACCAGCAATAGAGTTGTGACGGAGCTTGCTGCTCATTACTGTCTTACCTTAAAATCTTAAAATCGGATACTCTTGACAAACTGAAAGCGTTCAGCACAATGGTGAGCCCAGGATTAAGCGCTCAAACATACCTTAAACACAAGCCTACATCCAACGCAAATAACAACGACTATGTAGCGGCCCAGGACCGGTATTCTCGCTTAAGTTCTAAGAGTTTGACGTCGTTCGGCGAAGAGTTTGAGAGTTTAAGCGTTGACGTCTACTGTCGTTCAGAAGAATTGACGAAGCAGCTGTAAATGAAGGCGCCTAGATTGTTCAATAAGAATATCTATTGGTTTGCAGAATATTCTAAGACAACACGTTGCAAGGTTGCGTTACTGAGACTACAGGAACTCAAATTTTAAAACACTTTGTCATTCAACGTACTGGCCAGATTCTTTCCCAAGTTTTGACAATTTTTGGAAGAAAAATAGTTGATTACCAACAGGCGGTGTCAAAAGCCGGTTAATCTACCTACGGTTTCGTTGTAAACAATGCATTCATCCTTTAAGAGTATATTTTGATGAATTTTCTTACTTTTTAGACAAGACATATCATATCAATCTTTGAGACTCACTGAATAATCCTTTGAGGACACTAAATAATCCAATAACTCTATAGCAATGATGATGATTGACTCCCATTGAACATTGAAAAACATGCTGGATAGCAATATATGCATCGATTCAGCTTACGCGTTAACAAAATATTCAAAACATTGCGCGTCCAAAAGGACAACGTGAATGATGACACGAATCGTTGAGGTATTTCGAAGAACGAAACATAATAGATGTCCAAAAAATTTGCGATGAATGTTTCAAGGATTTTTCTGTAGAACGGAAATGACAGCCTATTTATGTCCTGAGTCTTCCCGAGACGCGATATTTCTGGGATATCCACTAAACACTTCCCGTGTCGACCTGAAAACTTGAAATTCGACACAAGCTATGATCGTGAAGAGCAGCAAGACGGTTTAAGACCTGACAGGAGGCTGTCATAATAGAGATGAGATGATGTATTCGGCCCACATACTCAAAATGACAAGCTTACAAATAACGCTTGGAGAAAATGCAAACATTTGACACGTAAGAACTTCTGTCAAAACCAAAAAGACCCTGAATTAGTCGACTGACAATGCTTGTAGTCGAACTTGTCATGCGAACATCTTAACGGATAAAACGTGGAAAATGAAGACCAGTGATATTGATGTAATGCAGACAGCGATTAAGAACCCACGGTAGATGGCAGGGTGAATAGGTTTGGATAAGGCCAACTTCGTTGTTATTTAGAAGGAGAAAATTTGAATGGAGAAAATTACCGGGAATAAATCCGCCCCAGTTTTCGCGAAATTCTGTAGTAAACACAAGTAATTCATGGACAGAAACGAAGCGATTTTTGTAGAAAAAGAGGCCAATCTGTATATAGCTTTGAAAATTTATGACGGATTGATTAGCACTTTTCTACTGCTGTCAGAGCGAACAGTCACGGAAAAGACTAATTTCTATTTTCTCGAGCAATGAAAGCTTCTTCTTGGAGAAGATTACAGGGAAAACATCTGCTGTCTTTGAAAAATGTCCTAATAATCATCAGGGCTTCATTTTCCCAAAGTAATTGATTTTGATGCAAAATCGGGGTAAGATGTTACAGTATCGAAATCATTTCAGGCAATTTTCTCAATTTTCTAATTGAATTTCAAAGTTCCTTGATTTCAACCCACATTGACAATAGATGGTCCTGGTTAAAGGAAAGAGCCTTAAACGGTTCCAGATCGAAAAATAGACGATAACGAATTTGGCAAAGGTTAGACTTTGTCTGGACGAAATTCGGGTAGTTTCCAAGAAATGGTTAGGGAAGACTCGAAGGATAGTTATCATTATATTCAACCAAACTCTTTTCATAAAATTTTTTTGGTATTGTCCAAATTGTTTTTTGTTGTATTGTCTTCAAATTGTCCTTTCAATTTCAGATTGCCCGCTTTTGACGCAGAAATCCCTTTTTTCGTGTTGATTCATTGTAGTCAAAAGTTTTTTAAATTAAAATTTGGTCTTTGTATGGATTCCGTTTCTACCTAAAAACAAAGCAAATCCTTCAAAATTCAACCAAATAAGAAACATAAAAAAACGTCATTTAGTAAATATAAAATTTATTAAAACCTAAAATATCTAAAAATTACAAAATTATAATTCTAAATCTTGTCTCTCGCTTAAAACCAAATATTAAAACTAGATTTAATCACTTATAATAAAAACGTAAGCAACATAACATCCTTTAAATGCCATCGTGTCCTTTAAATCAAATTAAGTAAAAATCTATCGTCAAAAATAATCACTAAACTGTTCCACTTTGTGCTTCGTTTTCCCAAGTTGAACTTGAATTAACTTTCACATCAGAATTAATCAAATCGTCACAAAACTTATGATAATTTGTTAATATAACTTTGTTGCATCCCTCAGAGACATTGCAACAAATAATTGAGTTCAACTGATAATGAATATTCTGAAATGCAACTGACCAAGTTCCCTTTCAAAGATCAGTTCGAATAGATTCTACCAATTGGCATTCAAATACATTGTTGAAATGAAAATGATTCTAACTAACAGGCGGATGAAAATGATTTTCGCAAGGAAGAAAAGTTGAACTTAACGCGCGTGTGGACTTTCATTGACGGTTTGAAACCATGATAAAGAATTGGATTCTATTTTGGTTTTCTCTTTGGGATTTGTCGGTTTGTTTTCGTTTTACAACTAGCCAATAATAATCATTAAATGCTATTACATTGTTACAATGTAGTCCTAAAGGTTTTCTGATATTTTACAATGGTTTGCTGTTAGTTTGTAGTTCTAATTTTCAAAAATGTTTAAAATTTTCCAGCTGGACCTTGTAAAAAATCACTGAGGAAATCAAAATTAAATTCCAATAAAACGTTTTTTTTTTTTTTTGAATTTTCATGACTATTAGTGAAGTCAATTCAGTTGAAGGTCCTTCTCGAATCCGCGAGAATTTCTTGCTGAGACCTTTTAACCAGAAAACCAGTAATTTTGTTTCGAGGAAATTTGATTTGGAGCGAAAACCAGAGAACAGAAAACAGAAAACAACAAAACCAAAATGGCTAAGTACTGAGCGAGCTACCGACTCTAACCTGGATTTATGATCGGAATTGAAGTGTTTCAGTAACGTCCCCACTGGCCTTGTGGTCCTAATTGGCGTCACATGAAGTATTCGGGCGAGCTGTGTCCATCGGAGTGTAAGTCCTTGGGTTGGCCGGCAGCTTGTGCTGTATTTCGCAGCTGAAGTCGCTGAACCAACTGATCCCGCTCTTGTACCACGCGATTCAGTTTGGTCTTCATCTGTTGCAGCTCGAACATCAGCTGCTTGTTCATCTTCTCTAAGTCTTGTCGCTGTTGCAACCGTTTCGAACGGCAATTTTGCGCGTAGCCGCGATTTTTCAGTGTCCTGCGTTTCTGTTTGAGCCGGACAACCTCTTCGCGGGGACATCCGTGCAGCCGTTTGTTGAGCTCCCGAACTGATAGTGTTGTAAGAAGCTGATCATTAATAATATCTTCGCTACCCATACTACTCGAATTACTATACTGACCCGAGGATGTCCTGGGCGATGCCATTGACGATCTCGTTGAACTGACCGACATCGGTCGACTTGTCTGTTGATGGTTGTGGTAAGAGGAACAGGACAGGTGATCCAGTTGATTGAAATGATGCGGCGGTAGGCTGAGGTGACCATGACTGTTAGGAACGTTGGCGTGGATATAGTCGCGGCGCTCCCATTCGACATCCTGAATGGGGCCATTTGTCGGCCGCAAGTCCAATGGCTGTTCTATTCGAATTGATTGCGGAAGCCACATCATCTCCTCAGCGAAGCCAGTGCCGGGTTGACGGTGCGTATGGCCATATGGGATGTTGTAAGCTGGAGCGTTGCAAGACGTCGGCGATCCTATAACGGGTGGCGTTTCGGGCGGTGTTGATGGGACGCCCGTTACAGGAGCGGAAACCAGGACAGCTTGACCGGGCATGGGGCCATGCGTGTACATCTCGGATGTAGGCGACAATGGCTGCAGTGATGGTTTGCAATGGCGTTCTTCGTGTTCATGGTGCCAACCTGCCGCTGCAGGATGATGAGATGTTGCAAAGGTTCTCATGCGAACTGGTAGTTCTTCTTCTTCGTGGACAATATCCCAAGTGATTTTGGTGGTAGGTGGGCTCTGTTCCTCTTGTTTAACTCCGACTGAAGTTGGAGGAGCTGAAGTAGTACCGTCCAAATGATCTAATACAAACTCTTGTACGTATTCATCGGCGAATTGAGGATCCTCCATTTTCTCTATGAGCTAAACAAGTGCACAGTGGACGCCAGTTTAACGTTTGATATAATTGTTTGGCGCAAAGTTGCAGAGCTTTATAATTATTTGCGAAATTCCAACCACTGCAATATACTTATCAAGCAAGAAGGAAGTTCTCTTCCAATCAGGCTCAAGCTCGTATTCCAAATCGACTGTTATAACCTTTTTCGTAACTAATTGGAACTACTTATGCAAAGAATTCAGTGCTTTACTAAATGATTTGCGTGTCACTAATAAAAAGGGTTCTATTATCCTTTCTCTTTTCAACCAAACACTGATGAATTGAGATCTTTGACACCAATAGTAAGGACAGTTGTTACCAAATATCAGAGAGCTTGAAACTATTTTTCGACCAATTGCTGAGTTACAATCTGGCGCACTTTAATTAGATCGTTTCCAAACTTGTCCTTCCGTCACAAACTACAAGCAACCAACAGTATTAACTTCCTTAAGAGTATTTCGCAAGGATTCGACTTCACTTGAATTTATCACTATAACTAAAGAATATCCGTAATTTTTCCTCAATTTTTTCTTGCACCTTTCAACAAAGATTTCCCGATGTAGGAAGGAAAGCAATCCCAACCGCACACGCGACTCCGGTTTCAGGGATAAAACGATATCGTATACCTCACGCGACGATGGGCTCCACGGTTTTGGTCGCAATTTTGTCTGACACGCTCCATCTATTCCCATCATCACCCCAACACCAAACCGTAGAGGACGTCCAGGCCATACTCACACGTTCGTGGTGGTGCTGTGATGTGTCCAATGGTATACATTGAATCCATACATGGTTCTAGGTGGCAGGCATAATGTTATGAGGCACCCACTTTGGCGGGCGCAGCTCCTATATAAACGACCGCTATTGCGATAACTAGTAATCGCTAGCTTGCATACTACTATATACGCTGCAACGTGAATGACGATGAACACATTTGTATGTGGAATGTTCATATATGAACATTTAATCGACATGCCGCTATGTAAGTTTAGTCTTTACGCTACTGGGTGGCATTCGGGGTGACTGGGCGTTTCCAGTCGTGTTCAAGCCATCAAGCAAAAAGATATAAACGATGGAGAGGCCAATTCAACCCCGCCTTTACGTTGTGCGATTGTGGTCGTAGCACAGTTGACTCCCCCATTAAATAGTTCATGTGTGTTTGTGCTGGATTCCGAGTGGAGTCCAATGACGGTTGAAAGGGAGTGCGCATGACCCAGGATAT
The DNA here is from genome assembly GCA_954870665.1 of Stratiomys singularior. Taxonomy (NCBI): domain Eukaryota; kingdom Metazoa; phylum Arthropoda; class Insecta; order Diptera; family Stratiomyidae; genus Stratiomys; species Stratiomys singularior. Next base: position 83,109,671 of record OX940879.1, on the reverse strand, counting down.
GGAAAGGTATCGGAAAAAGGATACAGCGGCTCAATGGATGCAAGGACTGGTGTGCTTTATAGTGCGTTGTCGGAAGGTGCGCTATGTATTCCAGCATATCAGAAAGCAGCTTTGTTTTGTACTTTTTCCTTCTGCAGAAATGAACCAACGTTCTTACGAACCCTCATTGAAAGTCTATTGACATAGTTCCTATTTCGAATCTATGATAAAAACAAATTGAGGTTTCAAACACTTTTCTGCTTCCTATGTATATAAATGTGTAGTTCTGTCCAGACGTATTCGTCTGTGCGGAAACGTCTTGGCAAAAAAAGAATGAAAAGAGCAGGAATTTGATCTTTTGTTAATTTTTTCTGCGAAAATGTACCCAAAAAATATTCGAAAAAAAAAAAGAGTTTCACTTTATCCACATCAGTGATGGCATGCAGTCAAACCCAATGCCACGTGCAATCGGATTTCCTAATATCCAACCCTATCCTCGATGACATCTTTATGCATATCAAATAGCTGTTGACTGATATGAGTGACTCTTATGTAGTATATGTTACATTTCGTAGCATACACCTTGCAAATATTGTACTATTATGAGTGCGAATACCTTGAAGATTTGCTGACACATGAAGAAATCGTAGACGACATCTCCGATTTGTCAGTGCAAGAGTTTTCCACTGAAGACGGCAACAGATTAAAGTGCCAGTAAGTTGGCGGGGATCGCATTGAATTTCCTGGGTTTTGTCTTACACGGAAATCTAGCTTTTACATAATGCATGGATTAAATTCGAATATGGTGTTGAAGTACACAAATAATCGCAAATGGCGCCGCTTCGCTGGAAAATTCAAATAGATTTAAGTGAATTGCTTCTCGCAGACCCGTGTCGTATCATTTCTTAAAGCTACAAGGACAATACTTCTATTTTGATCTTATTGAAACTTTAAAATGTAGGATGTAAGACCGTCTCAGGATAGCACGTTTGCCACGTGAATAACTGCCTATGTGTAAGCTTTTTTGACTAGTTCGATTCGAAGTTAACATTCTGTATTTGATAATGAAAGGACTTAGATAAGAGATGACAATTTTCCTGAAAAAGACACACATCTTCGAAATAAAACAATGTGCAGATCCGTTCGTTGACATGTAAAAGGCTACCGGAAATAATTTATTTCAACTTAAGAATGAATCCACCATAACATTTTTCTCGGGGCTGTATCCTATTCACAGGATGCGTTGTGGTATAGCATTTGTCTTCGGAAGAACTAAAGAAGTTCGATTCAGGCTAATTAACAGTTTCATTTTTCAATATGAAATGAATACTTCTCTAGTTCTTTCCAGACAAAGGCTAGCCTGGAACGCATCCTTTTGATTGTTCTTCCTTCAAGGCTGAAGCTCATACTTGGACTCTGGTGTTTCTTGTTGTCTGGATGAGGTCTTAATGTTTCTTTCAAGACTTGTTTAGGCTTATGCTCTGCCAATTGTCTTATTTGTCTTATTTCACTTGCTCCTGAATAAAGATCCTTTAAGTAGGCCTTCGATAAAGGACAGACACGTTGGCATCTGACACTAGTGAAATTGAGCGATAAATTATTTAGTTCGGCCTTTCTAATCAGCAAACAGGTTTGCATTCAGTTTTAATCTGGGGCTCTGCAGCATTTCCTGTCATATGTACGTAAGACCTTAAACTTGAATATTTTGGCCTTAGTCTGCCCTCAAGGATTTCGAGGAACTCTTGCTTACATGCCGGGTTTTCATCGATTTTGTCACAGAGTTTTAGTACTTTGCCGCTATATATTTCTGCATTGTCTCTATTCTGAGCCTTTTGTGTACATCTATTATTATAATATACCGCTACATTTTGATTAGCCTTACCACAGTTTCGCGAGTTTTTCGACGCTTGGCTAAGCAAAAAAGATCTATTCTATTTAACAACCAATCTATTACACCACCGGTTTTTCATTTCACACGTTAGTTTGCATTTGAACCGCATGGATAATGCTTTCCGAAAGGACTAACTCTGGTTCAGGAGTAACTGGCAGGTTATCAGAAAAGTAATACTTACATGTCCTAGCAAAAGGAGATTTTCACCAGGTTCCTTCAACCGATGAAACACATTATTAGACCCTTTATTGAGTCAGTACGATGAATTTCAACTGGTACATTTGGGTTAGCCAATACACGTTTTCTAGGCTCAAAGATGAAGCCGGGCTTAATAGAAGTATCGCATCCTTACAGCGTTCAGGAATACTCTTTTTGGAAAGCATTCTCTATGTGGTTCAGGTTTAACCCTACATGTGAAATAAAAATCGCTGGTCAAATACATTGAATTCATACGCCACGTTATTGTTTGTGGTGCAGCCAAGCAGCCCTAACATTCGAAAAAAATTCGAAAAAAGTCGATCCTTATTTTGATTGGCAAATGTTCACTCATATTTGCATAAAACAAAAAAAAAACCAAAAACAGCTTTTGTATAAAACGTAAGAAAGACAATAAATCTACTTCTGGTTTCTCTGTCTATGTCTGAGAGGAGCTCTACGAAGGTGTTAGTACTGAATTTGTTTACGCCATGGCACCGTCTCCACAGGTCTGGGAGTTTTTGAGGTTAGTCTTAATCAGAACACCTCTCTTAAAAAGGGCTCTCTTCATAAAGTGTCAATTGTGCGACGAACTCTCTGTTTTGCAAAGGTACACAAGGAATCATAAAAGCGACTACACACACCTAGGAAATAGTTGGTTCCGAGAAGGGACCCTATTGCAATGATGTCCTAGTTGACAAAACCAACTGAAAGAACACTAACTGCAACAAAAAAAGTCATGTAGAAACAAACAGAAACTGACAAAAACGGACTAAATAAAATAAAAAGTAGGAGACAATGAGACACGAAGGAGACACGTTTGTGTGTCCGAAATACTGGCGACTCTTTGACGCAGTGAAAACAAATTCTGGGAAATCGTGTAGGCTACGAAAAAAAATCGAATGAACAACAAACGCAAGAGCAATAAAAAGTAACAGAAAAAATTGAAGCTAGCCAGGGAATGATGCTTGATACAACCTCCAGATTGAATCAAAGCCCAAAACAAAACGCCCATCTCAAAATTAACCACAGGACGAGTCCATTGAACTAGATCATTATAAAGAATATCCCATGAGACAGTCAGGAAATATAGTGAAGAAGATTGAAAGAAGTCAGGAAATATAGTGAAGAAGATTTAAAGAAAGTTCAATTCCTGTAAAGTCTAGAAAAACACAATCAAGGACAATAGGACGGTACCTGGAGGAGCTCTTAAATCCAATCGGGCTGTGCGAATGCAGATGGCTCTAACCCATCATTTGCGATAAGGGCTTTTCAGCTACTCATATCTTAATATGCTCCCTGGATTGAGGTTTGCGGGACAAATGACAAGGGCACTTTACGATAACATCTAGCAATTCGGCCGATATGCTTCGAACTACGATCCAAGTTCTAGTGTTTTAGAAAGTGTGTGAAAATTGTAACAAGACCAAATCTATGGTTTGTCCTTTGTCCTTGGAATCCGCTTAAATGATCTGCGAATCACGCATTGAATCTGCTGACAAGATATTGCCAAAACTCCTTCTTTGAACGGTTTCAGCTATAAAGTTTGTAGTATAATCTTCGTTCATTTACATACAGTTCCAATTTTTCTTAACACAAGTGATGTACTGTATCCTTGTTGATTGTATGTCATAATAACAGCCTAGCTACTGACAAGTGCTAACACTTACACAAAATCAAGTGCTAAAACTAACACAAAAAAATGGTATTTGAAAGCAGAACTTATTGGAGATGGGACATAACGACAACAGAGTGGGAAGAAACTCATCAACATTTTCTTAAATTTTGTACTGATACACAAACACCAACCCATACTATTACATGGGAAAAATTATCCTCGCATATATTTAATTTAAGAGAGCCAGCCATCGCGACTTGTCCACTCAGCTATCAAGTTTAATTTACAAGCTCTCTGACTTGGAAAGCTCGCTTTATTTGCTATATGGTATATTATCATATCTTTCCCAGCTTTACTCCTCTGAAGTGTTTGCCTTCGCCAACACTTCGAACAAACGCCCAATCTAACGAAGTCAAGAAAAAAAATCCGGTCTACCAATCAGAATGAAAGGAATGACATTTCTATTGGTAATTGACTAAGAGACTAAGACTAAGAGAAGTGAGCAGAAAGTAGGATAAAGAAGAAAAGAATGCATCCGAATGCATACTGTATCTTTTGCCAAAACGCTGACCTCAGAACTGATATCCTAAAACAAAAAAAAGGAAAAGGGAAGCAACAGATATGTGAAGATGTGCCAAATAAAAACCAAACAGCACTGGAATGAACCCATGATTTGATTTGACAGCTTGCGAGAGGTATGCAAACTGACCGTTGAAGAGAACAGCACCGAGAGCGAAATTCGTCATTCGGTTACCTTGATAAATTAGATACTTGCGTCATCGCGGTGTCAGAGTTCAGGCAGAGGTAATTTCTCATGGCTTTGGTATCCCAGTATAATATTTTTCAGAATGACACTTGACTTGAGTGAACAAATAACAACTTTGCTGAGTCATTTGGTTCAACAAAGGGCCTTTTTCTCAAGCAAAGGAGGTCAAACGCTTCTCAAAGGAAGAGGGTAGACTTAAACGTTAAAACAATTGAATAAGGCTTACCTCAGGCAGGACCTAGATAAAAATGAGTCGTGGTGATGAAAGGATGAGTGGAACACGTCTCGAATAGATATCACAACCAGTTTCCAAGCTTACATTTTATTCAAGCATACATTCATTCATACATACTTTCAAATAAAAACGAGTTTTAGCGGACTTCTTTTGACGCTCCACTATGCCTTTTTAACTGTCAGGACTGCCCGAAAATACCATACGAAGGTGCGTTTTAAAGTTCACGGAATGGAGAGGTAGGTCATGAGTGAATGGAGTCAACGGAGTGATAAGGCATTCTGTAACTCATCTGTATAAAAAGCTAGTTTTATCTTAATCGGATCAGAAATCCTTGAACACCACATCTGGAAGTATTAATGAATTATGGAAAAGGTCGACTACCGCGCCGTCATTACATTCATTACCAAGCAATGAACGTCATTCAACCCCATACTAGAAGCTTACCATCCGTTTATGAAGCTCTTTTCCGAGTAAAATTATGGTTTACAAGTGACATAGTCTCTTTAAACAAGTCTGGGACTCACTTGAAGGCGTCTCGCAGCCCGATAGGCCCACAGAATAATGCATTAAGTCGAAAAAATAATATGAGAAGATCCTAGACTAAAGAAAAAATTTGTAATAATGGATGGTGTATTGAATACGACATTTCTTTGAATTCCTTGAATCTGATCCGGACTAGGCCAGGGACATTCATGCCCGCTGAATATCTGGGCCATGTTATCATGACCCCGACTCATGCAGTCTTAACATGGAATCGATTGAGTCACGGCCTCAGGTCAGCGTTCAGACGGGCAGTCAACCTTCCCTTGGTAATGCACCCCCAGAACTGTTCCTAACTGCTGAGAGCATATTATGTACTCTTTTCCCTGGCGACCTCTGTCATGCTTTCTTCTCTTCTGCGCCATTAAAAATAAATATTTAATAACAATTTGAAATTATTGTTTTAATTTTGCATTAGTAAAAAAACTACAAAGAAAAGCAAATAACTCTGACTATCACACAGGGTAAGTCCATCCAAGGAGTCACGTTTTGTTGAAGTTGGAGCTCTAAGGTACAGCCATAGACATACAAATAGCACAAATACGATCAAAAAAAGTACTTTGAAATTTTACTTTGTAAAACACTGAAAACGAGAATATTCTTTCTTTAATTTTATAGCGTGATTTTTAACAAATCAAACTCATTTCTGAACTGAGCATAATAATTCATAGAAATAATATAAGAAATGAGAAATGATACCAACTTCGAAAAAGTGTTGGACACGTAAATAATACAATCAAATATATCCTGAAATTGAATTAAAAATTCGTTAGAATACTAACAATAAATTTTAAGTTTTATTTTTACCCTTCTTAGTATTTAGTACAGTACTAAATAGAATTTTTGATTACAGCCTAACATCTAGGCTCCATACTCTCGACAAGCTTCTGAATCCTCATTGTGTGATGTTTAGCAAAACACAAACGTTTTTTAACGTGTTTTTTTTGACAGAAGGGGATTTTTCTACTTATGTGTCCAAAGAGTTTAGCTTCATTTAATCGCCTTCTCAACAATCTATCCGATACGTTTATGTCACCTTCTTCATCCATTTCACGCATAAACTACCTTGATGACTTAAAAGTATCCTTTTTCCACTTTCGAACTATGGCTGTATCTATAGAACCTGCAGTTTTCCATGCTTTCGGTTCCCCTTTTTATTTTCCAAATCGCATTGTAGACCATTTTCCTGGAACATTTCATTATTTCGGCTATTTAAGCAGGCTTTTTTCCACTATTGTTCATTTCATGCGTTATTTTTCTTTTTCCCACTGTACAATACATTCCTTTGCTCAATTTGACACTGAACTAAACTCACTTAATGAAAGAACACAATGATAGAACACACAAGTTGCAATGCTAAACTAATTCTCGAACAAATATAGCGTCTACTGCAATTTGTGCTATTTCAATGTCCACGCAACAGACTCTCGAAACTTACTGAAAGTAACGCGTATTGAAACTTCTCAATGATAACGGTAACATTTTTTCTTCGAATTCTACTGCATGCTCGTGGTAAACAGTAGCGTTCATAAAAGTTGGAATATTTGTTATTATTTTTTAAATAATTTGTTTATTTAATCTTCTTATGAATTTTTGCTATTTGTATGTCCATGGCTTTATATGTGAAAACCTGAAATAATCGCACGATTCTACACTGGACATGAATGCAATTTTATCTTACTATTCTTTTGAATTTACTTTTATTCAAACACTGATGGAGACAATATTTTCTTATCAATGACAAAAAATATTAAAGCAAAATATTTTTAATGCAGACCCAATTTTCATGCTATAAATATTATATAAATAACTCGATTGAAACACATATCCATCGAATATGATACATTGACTTCATCCACAATTTCAGGGTCGATTAAATCCAAATACCACATAAGAGGTTTTACGGTAAGTAATCCTTCATGTCAAATCGAAACGATTTCATCAATAATGTATCCGTGAAGCATCCCCACAGATATTTTCCCATGTGGATAAAGCAGTCACGCTGCTGCGACTCACCCATACACACATCGTCTTACATATATCCTGGGGGAGGGAAATATCTCAGCATGACTTTAAACTGCGAATAATTTCCAAGTGATTTGAAATTGCTCTATTGAGGACAATTCAAATATCCTGCATCTGTGTTTCATAAACGACGATTTCATTAATATTCAAATAAACAGTACAAACGCGGAGCTAAACCAATACAGGACGTCGTCGGTATGCGAGATTTTCTACGAGACACAAGTAGGTATGGAGATGTCCTGCTGCCTTTATTACTCACACGCTGTCACCAGACATAAGGTAATGCATGTAGAACCGAGAGACAAGATGACATCTAGAATTTGGTCCACGACAATTTTAATATTCGTACGTGCCACAAGTGCTTTTATCAACTTTACACAGCACTCGAATTACATCCCCTTGTGACATGACATGTCCGTGATCGTCTCCCGTGATTTCTGGGGACTCCCCGAAATTCAAGTGGCCGTCTAGTGCAATGCAGTATATACCACTCACTGGTTAGGGTAGCAGAGGGTTTCGTAGGGATTTTCAACGACGAGCGATTATTAATCACACGGACTTGTTGCTTCAAAGAACTGAACGATTCAAAATGGTCGAATCAAGTCATGTTTCACAACAAACACGTTCTAAGGACATTTAGGTTAGGTTTTATTTATTACTTTCTGCAATGGAATAGCCAAGAAAGCCTTCTTCCCCTCAACGATGCACCTCAAACATTCAAAAGTTAAATTCTTCTCGTGCTCTTTTCAACATCCATATCACGATATGGACTGATATGACAGTACCACATTGTTAACAATTCCATTCGACGGCTGCAGATGAGGAACTGAAAAGGATATGGGAAAAACTGACAAGAGATTACTACGTGCCGATACACGCCCAGAAAGGTGACTCTTTCCAGACAATGCTAATTAAAATATTCCTTTTTCGCATATAGAGGATACTCTCCACGCAGTTACTATTGTCCTTTCTATATAACACTTGTCACAATTGTCCCGTTAGCGATGAAACCTTTTCTTTGTCCATCATTAATAGATGTATTGATTTTCCGCTCAAGATATCGTCTCCCTACTATAACTTGTCCGTACGCTGCGCTGGAAAAAAGGGAAATGAGAAGCCCAACGAAAGTCAAGCCAAGTAATTAGATTATTGTTACGTGTGAAAATAATTGAAGATACATTCTAGGAGTATTAAACGGTAAAGGAATTAACCCAATTAATTTATGAGTGTATCGTAAGCGGATAAACTAAAAGTCTGCTTGACAGACGACATTCAAATAGAGTTAACGTAAAGCTTCACTATAAAAAAAAACACACTTTGTAGTTCCTTGAGTAATGTCCAGGTCGAGTTCAGGTAAAACTTTTAACTAAGATCTAGTGGAAGTATGCGCAAGGCGGAGAAATGATCCAAGATTTAATATTATCAAACCCTAGTATTCGTGAGAATAAGGTTTGTCTTTTATTGTATAAGGCAAGCTATTATATTTAGTGCATCATTTGCCTTCCAATGTTTTTTCTGCCCTTTTTTCAATCTTCTTCATACCAATACAAAAGAATGTCATCAGTAGATAGTCTCATAACTTGGGTAGCGAATGGAAGAGTCCTTATTGGAACTTGGGGTTATCTTTTCAGGCGATTCAAGATTCGAGATTCAATTTAGTTTTAGTTATCTAGGAAACTTTTCCGCCTAAATCTTTTTAGCAAGTTCTAACAAGAACAAGGATTCCATTCAACACTCCTTGCGTTTAGCGCAAGTGGCAACCAATGTACAAGGTGGCACAAAGCTTCTGGGCGAAGTATTCCTTGTATCAAATTTACTAAAACAATCACATAAACTTTTAAGGTAGTCTGCGGAAATTACGTCTCACTGAACATGTTCACGTCGAATCAGCTGCTGCCTGTTGTTGGCCTGGAATCTCTAAGGACACTCTCCTTTAATTTGGAACACACATGTTTGATGGGGTTTAATTCAGGGGAATAACCAGGCCAACCAACCCACATATTAGAAAATTGCCTCATCCCTTTTTTGTTAATATAGTTTGCGCCGTGTCACATTCTTGCATTAAAATCACTCCCTTTTCGTCCCTGAATTATGAGCGATTTGTCAGGCAGAAAAACTATTTCCGAAAACCAGGAAAATAATTTCCCAAAAATATTCGCCATGAGCAGACACTCCTTGCAGGACAAAGTGATGTTGGTTTCTTCCACGACTGTTCACTAGTTCAGTTAAAATGATTTTTAAGTCGAATTCCGGACTGTAGAATACTTAAAAAACCGTTGGTTATCACTGTCCTATTCTCTCAATGGGGTGTTGGTTGCAGTTGAAGCCCCAACTTGTCTGCAAAAAGGGTGTTTGCGCGCGACTTTTCACCGAGGGCATTGTCATCAGCAAATCCTAGGTTATTGAGATTTTGGAAGACATTCAGACGGTCTTGAATGTTTTTCTCGGAAAGTGGACTTTTCATGCGTTGTTATAGCTTTGCTTTCCCCAGTTTGTGCATGGAATATATCACTGAACAGTTCACCTCGAGACGTTTTTAGGTGCCCTCCAGAGAGCAGAGAAGTCGTTTTAGTGCGTACGGGTCCCCACTCTTTGTCGATCTTCAGCCAATGCTCAAATTATTTGATTTTCAGCATTTCCTGAAAGTACCGACAATAGAGCATTACTTTGGATATACTCCTCGTTTTCTTGCTCTAAATTGTACTTTTTTTTTAAGTATTCTGAATAGGACACTGCAGCTGTGCCCCAACCGATGCAAACGTCAAATCGCAAGACGTCTTTGAATTTAACTTTTTACCGTTATTGTCGGGCAAATTTTAAATTTAATTCTTTGAAGATTCTCAAAGATTTTACGGGTTTGTACCAAAGACCGTTAAAAAGAAAGTCAAAGATCGCCAAAATAAAGGTCTTTCGATAAATTTGGTACTTTCACTTCAAGTTGTCAAATGAGAATGAATAAATTCATTCATTCTGATTATTATTTAATATTTTCAAACGAATTTTCGCTATACATGAGTTAACATCGAAAGCTAATAAATAAGATTCAAGTAATTACGAGTTTGCATATTTAAAAAGATAAAAGGATAAGCAAGTTAAAGTTAAAAACTTAACTTGGTAACACTTTTTATGCTACATGGTGTTAGGTTGACGCCTTAGCAAAGTCTGCGAGCTGTACAGATCTATTTCGATAAAACGGCTCTGCTCGAGAAACTCATCACCCCGTACGTTAGTTTTATTGTCGACATTTTTTCCGCACAACGGAAACTCCCACTGATAATACGTATCCATCCACACGTCAAACAGTACATAATAAAGAAACCAAAGCAGCTGCTGATCGTAGTCCTGATGGAGACCCAAATGAATCCATTAGACATAATGCTCAACACTTAAGCCTGTGTCCGCCTACATTTTTGAAGATTTTTCGGAAGGGTCTTGGTTTGCGAGCCTACGAAATCCAACTCGTGCAGGAGTTAAAGCCGAACGACCATCAAGCATGGCGTAGATTCGTCGTATGGACCGACGAATAAATTGCTGTAGATTCCAAATTTCACAAGAAAATTTTGATTAGGCTCATTACTAGTTGAATTGCTTCGTCAAGAAAAAAACTGCTGCATTTGGAGTGATGAGCAACCACAGGCGGTTGTTCAAGCACCGTTTCATCTGGAAAATGTAACTGTTTAGTGTGCTTTATGGGCCGGTGGAAGAGTTGGTCCAGATGTCTTCAAAAATGCTGCCGGCAATAAGATTACAGTTATTGAAAACCGCTATATAGTCATGATCAATGAATTTCTCTTTCCAGAATTGATTCGTTGTAATTCAGAACACTTCTGGTTTCAAGAGGATGGTGCAATATGTAGTACAGCTTGTGCAACCAGCGACTTATTGAAAGAATCATTTGATGTGCGTATAATTCATCGTTTTAGACATGCGAACTGACCTTGTGGGTATATGTCAAATCATTCCGCTACGCCGACAAGCGCGAGACTATTCATGGGCTTAAGATTTGTAAGTACAGATAAGGCAGAAACCTTTACAGATTCATACGAACTGGAGGGTCCGGTCATCTGTCATTAAATGAGCGGAAAAGCATTTCTGATTAGCATAAACGCAACTATTTACAAACTGCATATTATTTCTGATACACATGGAACATCACATTTCTAAGTGTTTCACCTTACAGGAATATTTCAATAAATTAAAAATGTATTCCATTAAAGGCAATCAAACGTTGTAGTTATGTTAGTCATAGCGAATGCGTTTGACAAAGTCTTGGACTAATCCTCAGAATTAAAACCAAAATTTGAAGATTAGTCAAAAATCAAATCTGCATATGACACATAAATTCATTTCTACGATGAAGAATTTTTCGCGTCAAAATTAACAAACTACCTTTCTAACCTGGGATCAACTTATGCTGAAGTCTCACAAACGTCACCTCTCTCACCAACTCTCTGGAACATATTGTAACTAGTAACAAGCGATTAAAATTCAGCAAACTTCCAGTCTAATGGTGAGAACCAACCAACGCATCTGGATTCCAATTGTCAAAACCCATTAGTATTAGTGAGCAAAACTTGGTTAAATTAGGATAGGGAATAAAGAATAGAGACGTGAAATAAAGTGCGGAGAAATGCAAAATAAGTTTCCTTAAATTTTGTATTCATACAAAACGAGTTAGATATACTCTTTCACCGGGAACATTATTCTTACATACTTTTATGCTAAAAAGACTAGCCATTATGATCGCTCCACTCGACTGTGTCGATTCATAACTCAGCTCTCTATATTTCAAACCTCATTTTACTTGCTACATCGACTAAAAACAGCGAAGTGACCGTGTCTTCGCCGTAAGACTTGACGTATTAGATGAAAAAAGATAAAATCAAGAAATGAGCCATTAGTTTCTACTGTTGCAGACCTCACCACATAAAAAGTGCAACCATGGAATACGCGGAATCTCTAAAGCTTAAACCCAGAGACGTTGTCCAAATTGGCTCAAGAGTTTGATTTGATGGTTTTTTTGGCGGGAATTATATTTCAGGTCGGAAGCTTGAATCTAGTAGCATCAACTGGATGACAGCTTTTAATTAAACCACAGTGAAAAAGTTAAAAAGGAAAATATAAATTTGTGTCCAAAAAACTGCATAATCTGCGATGAACCCGAAATTTCTACCGCCTAAGTGCCTGGAAAAGTATTTGTTGCTAGGGGATAGAAGAGGATAAAATTTATAACAAGCTGGAAAAGGGAAAAGAATGTCACTTTGCTCTCTGCGATGCTAGCTGATACGCCCCCACCATGTTAACCTTTCCCAGAAAGAAAATGACCCCGACCCTGGATACCCTGGCCAACGATAGTCCGACAAACGCTTTTTAATATATACTCAGATAATGAATAGATCAATGAAGAACTTTTTCATTTTTGAATGGCTCAAGAAATCTTCTTGAAACTTCTTTAATCAGAGCCCACCGTGGTAGAACATCCTGCAGATTCTATTTCAGAATTGACTGCTGGATTTCAGCTAGAACAAGATAATCTTATTCCAAATAAAGTGGGTCCCACACTTTATGAATAAGATACTAAACATCGTCTAAGGTCGAACATGCAACATCTGGGAACCTGTCAAGTATCAAAAATTTTAAATAGATATCTGGGAAAGCTTCTTATTATAAAGAACGACTAAGAGAAAGAAAAATAGGATACGCAAAAACCCAAACTTCACACCGATCAAAGATGCTCCGGTTTAAAGACGAGAAGAAAAACATAAGAGAGGCTAAGGGAAAAAAGGGTAAAGAAAAGCAAGCAACAGAAAGACATTGTTAGGAGGGTTAAGGAGGAAATTTTGCTGTAATCGGATAATACTTTGACATCACACGTGAACTTGGATGCGTTATGCGAGAATGATGCAAATGACGACAGAAAATGTGTCCTGTATGTAAAGAATTTGGACGAGATGAAAGATGAGAAAATGTCGTGACAATCCACAACTTGTGGTCTTTGCGATAATGTCGACTGTACTGGAAGGGACTCTCCTAGTGATTGTGTATGTGACATGTCTTTGTCACCATTGCTCCAACACTGAACATCATTAGTAACCGATGTTGACAATCGTGTTTGTATCATTTTTTTTAACCTCTATTCTCATTAGCTGCATAGAGCTTTAAACCTCTTCGACAAAAGCGACAAGCCGAAAATGTTTTTTTTGATAGGGTCGCCCAGGAGTCTCAACCAGAAACCCAGTACCTAAAGTTACTAAATACCAAGTTGACACTTCCTTTGCTAGCTAGCGATCGTAACCTGATACGATTGGAGACATACGAGGGGCATTAAACAAGTACTTAGCCTACAAAAGAGAAACGAAAGTTTTGGAAAAGTGGCAATATACTTTCCCACATAATCTCCTTCAAGCTCGATACACGTGGCCCAGCGATGCTCCAACTTTTTCAACCCGTCCAAAAAATATGTTTTCTCGAGGGCTGCAAAATAGGCCTCCTCATTCGACTCAAACCTATACCCAGCGAGTGACTTTTTCAGGGTTGGAAACAAAAAGTAGTCATTGGGGGCCAAACCTAGAGAGTACGGTGGATGGGGCAGCAATTCGTAGCGCGATTCGAACAATTTCGCCACGGCTACGGCGGAGGTGTGAGCCGGCGCGTTGTCGTGGTGGAACAGCACTTTTTTCTTCGCTAAACGGGGCCGCTTTTTCTTCAATTCGACGTCGAATTGGCCCAATAAGTCAGCATAGTATCGCCCCGTGATAGTTCTGCCTTTCTCGAGGAAATCAATGTGGATAACACCTTGTGAATCTCAGAAAACGGTAGGCCATCACTTTTCCGGCACGTTCACCGGGTGAAGTCCACTGTTTCAACTGTTACTTGGTCTCTAATGTGTACCAGTGAATCCATGTTTCGTAGACGGTCACGAAACAACGCAAGAACTCCGTTGGATTACGCTGAAATAGCACCAAACAGTCGTCGGTGGAGTCTCACGGTTGCGCTTGTTTTCCGGTGTGAGAAAATGCGGCACCCATCGCGCCGACAGCCTTTTCATGACCAGTTCTTCGTGTAGCATATAATGCACCGTTCCTTCTGCGATACCCACAGTCTCAGCTATCTCGCGAACCTTCAATTGACGGTCTGCCAACACGAGATTGTGGATTTTTTCATCAAAAATCAATGTGCGGCCACGACCAAACTCGTTGAACCAATTGTTGACGGTCGCCATCGAAAGATTCACCATACACAGCATCCAAGCGATGGTGAAACTTTGACAGTAGGCTACTAATAGAATGTACTGCACGATAGTAAAACTCTTTTGTAAAAGCAGCGCCATCGGGCGGTGAGGGTAAGTACTTGTTGAATGAAGTTTGATTCTTCAACAGGTAGAGGAGAAGAAGAAGGATTCCCAGAGAAGAGACCCCTCTATGCGATCAAGTATGTCTTTTTTACTTGTTAGCATCGCCTGAGCGTAATTTAAAATTGGTTAGTCGACTTGGCATCACTTCGATAAAGGTATCCATACGAGAGCGAATTCCCAATCTAACTGTGTTTGACGGAAATAAGTCGATTTACCTTTAGATTGATCACTTTCCTCTCGCTTTTTAGTAAAAAAACTCCCTGTTCCAGATCAATAGGAAAAAATTATAATTCCAACTCAAAACTTCTTGTGCTTCAACAGGCAAGTTCCTATCGCTGTCCGAGAGCAGTCGCCCGAGAGTGTTAGCACTGTATGTAGTACTTTCACCACAATATCACAGAGCTCTCTTGATTTTTTGGCACAATAACTACGCTAGAGAAGGATGATAGTATGCATTCTATAGCAGTATGAAAATCCTAAAGGTTGGGTGAAGCTTATTTATCCAGACCTCAAGTCATTAACGAACTAATACAATCTGTGATGATAAGCTAAATTAAGGATGGTCTTAAAGGAGCTTTTAAAGAAAAGAATAGTATAAAAGTGTTTTATCGCGTCAACCAAAGGCAACCAACACTCTTAAGGGGTGAGCAAAAGAGGAGTGATATCGCTTAAGTAATTAAATAACAAATGAATAATTAATCAAATACGGAAAGCCAAGAAACAAATATGAGACGTAGAAAATGATTGCAAGTTACCATTTGAAATGTCTTCTGACCCCATTTAATAGAAATATTGTGAAAAAAATTATAATAATCATCAACAAAATTAGTTCCTGAAAGCTAATTACAATTATTTAATTTTAAGCTAATTACAATTAATAATAGTACTACTCCATCTACTGTGGTTTTACCATACTGACAAAGAAGAGCACCCCCAGAGTAATGCCTATCAGCGTTGAGGAAGCGCCAGTCGAATCGAAATCAGCAATGAA
Organism: Stratiomys singularior; assembly: GCA_954870665.1. Taxonomy (NCBI): domain Eukaryota; kingdom Metazoa; phylum Arthropoda; class Insecta; order Diptera; family Stratiomyidae; genus Stratiomys; species Stratiomys singularior. The sequence goes on along the minus strand of OX940879.1, from coordinate 83,094,077 downwards.
GTACCTGGGCGCTCTGATATCCTCGAAGATGAGTTTTGTCCAACAAATCAGGGCTACAGCGTGTGTAACGGTATTCAATTAATTACCAATATAAGGGGGCCCACTTCATCAAGGAGATGACTCCTAATGAACGCTGTGCAGTCGGTTCTACTCTATAGGTCAAAACTTTTGGGCGCTGCTTTCAGCAAGGAGTTACACTGAAAGCGGATAGCACAGGCGCAAATGCAAGTTTTCGGGACGACAGTTCTGGTAATCACAGGGGTGATTCCCATCGCCCACCTTCCGAGAGAGCGCAAAAATATTTACCTTCGCAGAAGCGAAGACTACAGAGAAGAGGTCATCAGGGAATAGAGATAACGCTCTCTCATCAACAGCCCTAGGAGCAAACCACAAAAGGAAGACTGGTTCCGGTCTCATGTACATAGAATTGACAATTCACGGTCTCCTAACAACGTGTTTTCCACAGGAGAGGTGGATGACGCCCGTCACATACTCTCCTCTGGCAAAAGATGGAGTTAGCAACGCGGTGAACACTTCAGCGAAATTGGAGAGCACTGTCTGGAAATTGTGGTCGGAGAAATGCTGAAATCCGTTCGCAAATGGAATCACATAGCACAATATGCTCGGGTGGTTTGACAGTTGAAAAAAGCAAAATGGTGGGCTGGGTGGCGTGGGGATGGTGGGGATCTCTTTTCTACCACTTCTTTCGCCTCCGTTATTTTGGCTGGAGAAGCAATTCTCGTAATCTGAAAGGAACTTTAGGTGATGGCATACGAGGCCTAGCTCGAAGTAAGTCTCAAACGGTTCCAGGCTAGGTTCTCAGGTTGACAGGGCGGGTGTTCAGTGGGTACTCCGGAAGCATTGTGCATCTGGGAGTCCAGCATTCAAGATGTCAACAGTTTTTACCTCCGTACCACAAAAAAGTAATATTTTTTGATTCCTCAGCCCTACAAATAAGGTTAAAAATTAATTTAAAAGTTATCAAAATCATATTTTTCGAAATTAGTCACCCAATCGGACGTGAAAACCATTGTGGACACATGTAATGAAATTAGCAAAACTTCATGTTGGTTTTTTTTTTATTCCTTTACTAATGAAGCTGCAACGCTACATAAAATAAAATAACGTCCCATATGAACGCAATATATCACAACACTTCCGCCCAGCCATATTTCATTTTGTATTTTTTATGTCAATGATTGGGGTTCGTCCGAAATTGCCCTCCCATAAATATTTCCGTAATAAATTTTTTAATCTTGGTCCTTAATCGCCAAATGGTGTTTTTTACTATCACCCGTTGTAGATTTTTCTTCCCCGAAAGAAAAAAAGGACGTTCTTCATTCTAACGTATTTTCTTTTCCAAGCAGACAAAAATCAAACAAATCTCTACACAAACTAATAAATACAGTCAACTGACGTTATATCCTTTTTCGATGAATTTAGTTCACGACATGTTATTTTGTTACTTCGACTCAAATCGGCAAACATCCTATGAATACAAGTTTGCAAGGAACACTATTAACCCTGCAATGTTTGTATACAGGACTCACATATGTACCAGAGGGTAATAAACACAAACGGTAAATTATTATTGGAATAGCCAATATAGCACTTTTGGCCGTTTATTCGTTTGTTTTGGTGAAGTAACAAATCAATGATGGAATTTCAGTAGGACATTAACCAATAACGTATTGAATTTAGGGTTAATTTAATGAGGGGTTGAAACCAGCGCAAGATTACACAAAAGATATCAACTCAAGGAGCATAAGAATGTCCGCAAAATATGTTGCACAAAATTCGACCAAAAAACAACTGGAAAGAAAAAACGAAGAAACAGCCAGCCGAGGACAAACAAATGGCGCTGAAAAAATTCAATAAGAGAAAAAATAATGTCCTTTTTTCATGTCTATGAGATATGTGACCAAAAAGACCCTTTTATACGGTCAGTGAAAGTACTAATTTCTTGAGGATATTACATGGAAATAATAAATCAGTCACTTACAAGAGGCCGAACGACCATTCACGGATATTATACGATTTGGTGGATGTCTGTGCGTGGTCCTTCGTTGCCTTTCACATATTGTCCATTGGCATTTCTTTTCATATCGATGTGAAGTTCTGAATTAAAATATGACCGACCACCACTCGTTTACATTCTAAACAACTGGCGATCGGAAGCAATATGTGTACAAGTATTGATTGCAAGGAGTCGTGAGGCAGACATAGCGTATGTATGCATGAATATGCACATATATCACTTGTAGCTCAATAAAATCAGCACAAACAATAATCCCGAAGACCCAAAACTCAGTACAAGTGGTCAGAGCGAAGTGTCCTGTTTGCATATTAAAAACATTAACCAAAGATGGTGCATCCTTGTGTAGGAAATTGGGTGAAAGCCAATCCGATGGTCCTTGGGCTGTATTTTTTAGTAGTTTTTGTATTTTTAGGTGGCGGCTGATATTATGGATACTTTATGAGATGATGTGCGTGGACATAACAGCCCATAAAAAATTCACCGCATGCTTACAGATATTTTTTATGGTTGGGCAATGTTTTTTCATATTGAATAAATATTCAAGCGATTTATGATAGTCTCAATTTATTTCGGTAGAATGGGAATAATGATCTCCGTTTGCTTCGGAGAGGAGAATAGCGAGGATTTACTACGCACGGAACATGTCATAGTATTTTCGATCTCCATTTTATGGTGTCTGTATCGTCCAGCCGATGGGAATTCAACTCATTCTAGTAAAAAGGATAGTTACTAATATTTATCCTAAGATTTTCACACCAAATGCAATAAAATCAACTCACAAACATCAGGAGAGAGACTCGGAGAATTATATGAGTTTATTTATTATTATTATTATTTGTACTGGGTTCCATTTGCTGGAAAATAGCATAGGCCAGAATTGGCCCTTAGCGCCCCATGTGTAGTACTATTGTTTACAGATGGTCCGTCCTGTCGTCCTACAGAAGCCAAGAAGCTCCCTCAGTTCTGTGGTCGCCAAGTGTTCCAATTCTGTTGCGCCAGTACACCTCAGCCAAATAAGGCGTTTGTTGGCTAGGCTCGGACAGTCTAGGAGCAAGTGTTCTGTACTTTCTTCCTCCTCGCCGCAAGCTCGGCAGGTGTCATCCGTTTGGATTTCTATTCGTTTGGCGTGTTGACCTAGAAGATTATGGCCCGTTCATACTGCCACCAATGTTCTAACGCCATTTCGGTTTTTCCCTAGGAGTTGATTTGCCCTCGTTTGATTAGACTGAGGCCAAAGAGCCCGGCTTGTCCGTATCGTAAGCCGTATCTATCTCTTTCCAGAGGATTTCGTCTAGTTCCCTTTTTACCGTTGCTAGTGGCACTTTGATTGTGTCTATTCTATTGGCATTTTGGTCGGCTGATCCAGCTCTCGCTAGCTCATCCGCTCTTTCGTTTTCCTCTACACCACTGTGTCCAGGTACCCATGTCAGTTTTAAATTTACTCGGTTTGTTGCGGTTTTGAGAGCCTGTCTACAATCCTGCAGCAGTTGTGAAACTACGCGGTTAGAGGCAAGCGCCTGCAGTGTCGACTTACTGTCCGAGACTATTTGTATACTTTCATCAAGGTTGTTTGTTGCCGCTTCTATAGCCGCTTTTATTGCAAACACTTCCGACTGGAAAACTGTGGTATGGCTCTCCAGTTTATAACTTCGGTTGAGTTGCGGGTGATCTGGAAAAAAGATTCTAGCACCGCTTCCCTCGTCCATTTACGAACCATCGGTGTAGATCATGATCTCACTTCCAGATGTGAAATCCTGCACCGTTTTTCACGCTTCTCTGGTCAGTATGCTGATCTTGTATGGAATCGTTGTGTCCACTATCGGTTGGATTCTATCCACCTCCCTTTTACTTGACGGGGCCATTTTCTCCATTTTTTCCAAAATGCATACGTGCCCCGTTTGAGTGTGGTTAGATAACACATATGTGGATTTTAATCTTATGCTCGCAAGTGATGCCCCTCTGAAGATGAATTTGTCGAGTGGCATGAGATTGAGCATTATCTCCATTGCAACAGGTTGCATAGTCCTAATAGCAACTGTGATGCCAACGCAGGCCATTCGCTGGATCTTCTCTAGCTCTTTTGCAATGGCTTTCTTTTGTAGTGCCTGCCACCAAACCAATGCCCCGTAGGTCGTTATTGGCCTCACTACTGTTGTGTAGATTCAGTGGGAAATTTTGGGTTTTATTACCCAGTTTTTCCCCACTAGTCTTTTCCTTGTGAAGAGCGCCGCTGTAGCTCTCCGTCTGACTGCTCCTATGTGTGGAGTCCAAGTTAGTTTACTGGTCAAGGTTACTCCTAAGTATTTCACCTTGTTGACTAAACTTATATGTTTTCCGTTAACGGTTGGAAGTAAAAATGTTTCCGGTTTACGGCGCTTTGTGTAAAGCATAAGCTCCGTTTTATCGGCATTGATGCGCAGTTTGTTTAGCTTCGCCAACTCGAAAATATGTGAGAGTGCGGTTTGCATCAATTCCGACATGGTTTCCGGAAACTTTCCATTTATCAGTATAACGATATCGTCAGCGTACGCTATCGTTTTGAAACCCTTCCCGTTGAAGTCTTCCACTATTTGGTTAACTGTGATTACCCAGGCAAGTGGTGATACTATGCCGCCTTGTGGTGTACCCCTGTTAGTCCATTTATTCAAGGTTACGCCGTTTTCCTCGGCTGTAATCTTCCTTTTAGCTAGTAGTTCCGTCATCCATTTAGTAGGATATGGGTCTATTGCATATCTTTGGATGGCTGCTACTATGCTCTCAGTTTTTACATTGTTGAAGGCTCCCTCGATATCAATGAAGGCCGTCAAAGTGTTATCTTTGATGGCAAGGTTCCTCTCTATTCTGCTTACGACTTCGTGTAGTGCCGTCTCTGTTGAGCGCCCTGGGAGTGTAGCATGTTGGTTGGGACAAAGCTCAGTTATGTTCACGGTGCTTTTTATGTACCCATCCATCAGGCGTTCCAGGGTTTTCAGCATGAAAGACGTTAAACTGACAGGTCGGTAATACGTTGCTTTGTAGTGGCTGGCTTTTGCCGGCTTTGGTATAAAAACTGCTTAAGCTTCTCTCCAGTCCAAAGGAATATTGACTCATAGGCTCTATATATTGTCACCAAAATCCATATTATTGTGATATCCACTTTCATAAGCATGATCGGATACACTTTGTTGGTTGCTTGTGATTTGTAAGTTCGAAGGTATTTATGACCCATTTTCTTCGCTTACTATTTCTTTTAGGGGGGGACGGTAAGGAGTCACATTGTTTACTTGTTCCGTCTCTTCATCCGTTTAGCCCGGAAAGTGCTGGTTTAGTAGGAGTTTGAGACGTTCTATGCTATTTGTTGTCCACGATCCGTCCTCCTTTTGGAGCATCGTGTCCACATGCGGTTCTCTTTTCAGAGCCCAGTTTAGCCTAGATGTCTCGTTTCCTCCCTCAATATTGCTGCAAAAAAGATTCAAGGATTTCTCTCTTCTTACAGCTGTTTTAAAAATTTTCAGATTTTGCTTATAGTCCTCCCAATCCGTATCTCGGTTTGTGAGGCGAGCTATTCTTAATAATCTTTGAGTATTTTTTCTGATCTCCTCCAGTTCTTTGTTTCACCAGCTTACCTTTTTTTGTTTGACGGTAGTGGTTGGACACATTTCACTGAAACTATCGACCAGTATACTTGTGATGTATCTCTCTTAATTGTCGATGTCCTTTCGACTTCTCAATGGATTCGCTACGTGTGAACCTATATATCTTTCAGTAGCGTTTGTGTAGTCGTCCCAATCCTCTTTTCTAGGATTGCAGTAGACCAATGGGCTCCTCTCGCTTCTTCTCACTTGAAAGGTGATTCATTAATGGTCCGATAGGCTAAGTGAGTCACATAACTTGCAGCCTTGCAGGTCCTCCAATGCCTCTGTTGTGATTAGAGTGACGTCAATAGCTTCCGCTCTTTTCTTTGTTATAAAAGTCGGTGAGTTACCCTGATTTGCTAAAATGAGGTTAGTAGTTATTAAGTAATTGACTAACTGCTCACCTCTTAGTTGCACTTGGTGCTTCCCCAGAGTTCGTGTTGCGCGTTCGCATCGCATCCGATGATGGCTCGCTTCCCCCGTATATGTTCCGATAGGGTGCGAAATTCGGTGGTCGACATCGGAGCGTCAAACGGTAGGTATGGCGAGGCCAGCGTTACCTGCCCGTCCCTTCCGTCGAACACTGCTGATGTAAAGTCCATATTGCTGAACTGCGGTAGAAAAATTAATTTCCTTCCGACATATAATGCAGCTGCGGATCTTATTTACCCCGCTTATAGCAAAGATTTTAAATTGTTTTCCACTGATTCCAAGTATCGTTCCATTTAGCTGCTAAGGCTCTTGTATCAGTGCTATGTCGGTGTTCCCATCTGCTAGATTCTTAAGCAGGTTGGCTGTTGCCGCTCTGCTTTGGTGCAGATTTGCTTGGGTCACCCGCATCAGTTTTTCGTTTTTGCTCTAAGGGTTCGGTCGCCTTAGCTCTGGCAGTCACCTGGGTGAAACCAAAACTCAGTCGTCCGTTTTTGTCCCTTAGAGTGCTGACTTGCATGCCCAGTACCAGGACCATGCTCTTGTTGGCGACTTCTTTCTCCGCGAAGAGATGCCACCTTTCCATTTCATACCCCGTGTTTTGCAGTTTAAGCGTCTCGAAGGCTTCCTGCGGTGTCTGCTCCTTTTCGGGTATAAATACCTTGACAGTGCATGAACGCGGTACGTCCTTTATGGGGACGACTCTAAACTCCTCGTTCAGGGTGGTGTTTACCTTGGTAACTGCAGTCTTTAGATAATTTAGAGACTGCTCGTCGCTACAGGTCACAACTAGATGGCCCGCTGTCGGTTTCATACCTCTGAATGTTGGGATTTTTTCTGGTTTGCTGCGTAAGTGCTTGAAGAGGTCCTTCTTCAGGGCAGTTTGCAGATTCACAAGTTGATCCTTCTGGATCTTACCTGTCTCATTGAGGTAGTCTATCACCGCTACCGTTAGTGTATCGGTTGCGGCGTCCCGATAGCACCTCCTCGTCAGAGTTTGGGGCTCGGGGCTTACCCTCCGTTTCTTTTTACGAGTGCCTTGGTTGCTATCGTTCGATCTCATGTGCTTAGGTCCGGTTTTACCCTTTTCCTTTGCGGTTGGTGGTACAGCTTCCTTTGCAGCAGAAGCCAATTTCCTAGGTTTCCCTTGGTTGGCTGCCGCTTTTTAGCTGGCGCCAGGGTTCGATAGGAAGCTCTTATCCCCGATTTTGTTGGGACGCTTCAGTTTCCTTTGTGCCTTTCTTCTTAGCGTTCTGGCTGATGCACCCGTCTTACCAGTGGGTGCGGTAGCTGTCATTGCGCTTGTTTTGTTGCAGTCGTCAAATGCACGCCCTGCTCCCTCAGCGTACATTTCTAGCTACTGGTGCTTGGTGCCGTCACGCCAGTTGTCCGGTCCCCGGAGATTTCTCCCCCTCGTAGGCCGGGTACTGAGGGTGCTTCTTTGCGTTGTACTTCCATGTTTATTATTTGGTTATCTCTTCGCTTCACTTCTCGCCCTTTGCGTTCCTGCTGTGTTGGATCCAAAGGTATCCTGCTGATCCAAAGGTATCCTAACCATGAGGGGATATGATTTTGTTACATTGGTGCCTTTTCTGAGCCATCTCCTGTATTTTGAAGGATGAAGGAGACTATCCGTCTCGATATAGACTATCGACTCTTGAAAATTATACCGGCAGATCACAGCGTAAATGCCACCTTTCATGAGCACGCCTTTCACATTAACTAAGGATCGCTCCTAAGTATCTTATCAAAAGTGCATATGAGGTTTATGAAAATAGTATCCAGTATGTTGTTTTATCTTCGCACCACCAAATTTGAGCGTCCCCTACCGTGTATAAAAATAAACTACAATTCTTCAGGAACTAACTCGATGTTGCAGTTTTTCTCGGTAAGTCTTAGTTCTGGCACAGCATACATTTATTAACATAGAGTTTTTATGGTTGTCATATTTGTTGATTGTCAAAACTAACAGAAACAACAAACAAGCGAAGTTATATCGTTGGGCTTTAATTCTCAACTTCTATCTCCACTGAATCCCAACTCCATTGCAATTGAACAACAGTATACAGCACTCTGCTCAAAACTATATCTCCAACCCTCTTTCCCACACTATCCTTAACGAAGAAGACATACAGGTTATCCCTGCTAACACGTCGCCTCTTAAAGCTGTGCAATCTATCGCATCACACATAGAGAGAAAAAAATTCCCACTTAAAATTGGCCTTCTCAGGCAAAGCAGAGAAATGAAAATTCAGAGGCTTTCCAAACCGTGTCAGCTTCAAGCAATGATCGAAACTAGCTCGAAACGCTTAACGAAATTGGCACATCGATCCGAAACTCGAATAAGGGATTTGGATTCTCGGAATATTGCCGAGAATATCGCTTATCCATACGCCTCGCCCATTAGACGACTTATCTCCAACTCTACTACCACAACCAACTCGAGCACATTACTATCCACAAACCCCCTTCTATGCAAAGAAAGAGAACGCTGACTGCGGCGAACCGGTTTGCGCCAACAACAACTTCTTCTAGCTGGCGTGCTCTAGAAACAAGACCCCCAGACATCACAAGGCTTACTTCGACCACGACTCCGACTCCTCCTCACCATCTGACGATCACCTGAACCTCAATCACCTCTTGATTGTAAATTCAAAAAATTTACGTAGATTTAGATCGACATGAGTTAGGTTTAAGGATTACCCTGCTCCACGCTAAATGCTCCTTATGAGGTAAGAATACATTAATAATAAATGCACTAATTCTGAGTTCAGTTTAGTTCATCAGATCCACAGAAATAACTGCTTGAAAATTCAGTCGCTGTCAAACCTTAGAACCTCATATCAGAAAAGAATGAAACGCACGTATAAAACTCTGAAAAATATCTATCTCGGTATATCTTTCTATCTATTTACCTGTCTACCTAATTAACCTATAATCTATTTATTGGGTATGGAAACAAGTTTCCGCCGTTTTTCCAACAAAGTTTTTAGTTTATTTCAACATTGAAGCATACAGTCAGGTCATTCAAAGTATGCACCATTTGAGGCCTTCTTCCATCTTTCTGGTAGTTGGATTCCTCAGCGAAAAAAAAATCCCCATCCTTCGATTGGATCCAGTCATCGAGCCATTTTTTGACCTTCATAAGAAGTAAATCGTTCTCCAGTGAGGGCCGATTGCATGGAGCCAAACAAATGGTAATCCGAAGGAGCAATGTCTGGGAAATACGGCGGGTGGGGCAAGATTTCCCAATTCACACCATCCAAATATTTTTTAACCGGCTTGGCTACGTGTGGCCTTGCATTGTCATGCGAAAAAATCAGCTTGTCATGTCTGTCATTCCATTCTGGCCGCTTTTCCTCGATCGATTTAGACGAATGACTTACCGGGGACACACACTCCTAGTGACTGTTTCAGATGGTTTCAGGAGTTCGCAATAGATAACGTCAGTGTGGTCCCATCAGATGACCAACATGTCCTTGGAAGCGTGAATATCCCGTTTTAGCGTCGGCAGAACTTGTTCATCTGGCATTAAGCAATGTTTTGGTCACTTAGGGTTGTCGTAGTACATCCATTTCTCATCTCCTGTCACAATTCGATGCATGAAACCCTTTCTTTTGTGTCGTTGAAGAAGCATTTTGCACGTCACCAAACACTGATCGATGTCCTTTTCTCACAGCTGGTGCGCCACCCAAGTCCAACGCTTTTTGGATCATTCCATGGCGTGTAAGCGCTTACCAACTTTAGATCTGTCAACGACCAGCGACAATTCTTCTAGGCTTCAACTTGCATTTCCATCCACCGATTCCCGTAGTTGTGAACTTTGTGAACTTTTTCGGTGCCCCTTCACGATCTGTATCAGTCACGTCAAAATCATCATTTTTCGACATTTTCAATGTCGACATATTTTGAATCCTGTAAAAATTATCCTCGGAAATAATTGAAAAAATGCATAAGGCATTTGGACCCACTGTATGAGTATAAACAAGATGGCCGCACGTTAGTTAGTGATGATTCGCGCTCTGGCCGATCTTTGACTGTAATAACATCAGAAAACGACATCGTCGATTGACTGACCGCGAATTAGAAAGTGATCTAAATATATTTGTATTGTGATTTTACGCACGAGTTTTGAGAAGGGTATTCTTCTTTTGCGGAAAGATGACAAAAAATTACCAATCCAGAAATAATTCACGCATTCGGATCGAATACCGTTCAAGATTGTTCAAAGTGTAAGCTGTACACTGTGTAACGCTTCGTGCTGCGAACCACAACCGCCGAAGCTTTTGTCCCCAAGATAACTGACTGATAACGGATATGCAATGGACATCGATCTCGGTACTGGTCCACCGACACCTATTATGCTGGCATTAACGTTACATGGCTAGGGATCTAAGGAGAGATACATTGGGAAATTGAAAGGATTTTTTAAATACTTCATTGTATAATATTTTACTTCAAAAAAATAATAAAAGTAAGGAAATATGCGGAAAACCGTAAAATGAGAAATATATTCAACTCAATAATCATCATTTAAATTGAAATTTAATTTACTGCCTCCACCTTAACCAATCGGAAATGGATCACATGCGTTTTGAGGCAAAATAAAAAGAAAATCTATGAATATGAGAAAAGGAAAGACAAGATGCAAATTAAATTTTTTTAAATATTCCGATAAAGGAACAAACTCATAATGCTATCGCTTATTGCATTCTCCTGACTTATTTTTCATGCTAATAGTTTTTGCTCTCCTTTCTTCAAATTTAAGTTCAATTTATACTGTCCACATCTGAACCTGATAATTTCGTCCTAAATCATTTAAAATGACGGAAAGAAAAAAGCACCGCTACTGGCAACATTTCGAATTGAGCTGAACACCGCAATAGTTATTTGCGGTTTATTTGTCAGTTCTAACTTCGTCAGAATGGATTGAAAACGATATTTGCTAATCGGTAGAAGTTGAACCACCGAACATCTATGGACTTTATTTCACGTAGTTAAAAGTCAGGACTGTTGTAATTAGATTGTAATATATTTAAATCATACGAAATTTTAATTCACGGAATTGTGTGGTACAGTGGTGAATATTTGTTTGTGTTGTGGAAAAGTAGTGGTCAGAAAATGACAGGCGATAGAAATAGGTGAAAAAACGATGAATGAACAACACGGGGAGCCAACCCGCGTACATTGCTGCATAGAAAAATAACGAAACAGTGTGGGTTTGCAATAATCGGTCTTACTTCTAAATGTTTAACCGTCGTTCTTTCCCCTTGTTCCCCACTGTTCCTGTTAACTTCAATTGTTAAAATTCGAACTGTGCAAGAATGATCCACCACAAAACAATGATCAGTGTATATTATTAGCACTATTGTACGGAGGATTTAAATAATTTCTATCCAAAAGTTACCACACCATAACTATTAACCATTAAAAGCTGAAACTTCGACACAATCTTCAATCTAAGAAGGATCCGACCGATACTTTCTACTTGCATTAGTATTTATAAGGAAAACTGGTTGAAAATAAGACCAGAAGATTATGTTGCCGTGGAATTTTTGATTATTATTAAGTTTTATTTATATGCCCTTATTATTACCTTTACTTATTTTACCTTTTCCTTATTACGTCTGAGGTTGTGATCTACTTGTTTAAGGCGTCCACCACTACATGCAGAGATTTTGTTGTACATATTTTAACATCGGAATCTGATAGTCTTCCCAAAAACATAGATTTAGCTTTTATTCTCTCAAAGACTCCGGAAAGATATGCGACAATTCCGTATAACGTTTGATTTGATACTGTAAAATAACGTATTCCAGGTCCTTGTTTGGATTCGATTGACAATTATTGCCCACCGCTTCCCGAGTTCTTTATCAAAAGCACACGCCGATGAGCCGAGATTATTTGTTGCGCTGAGTTGCCGAAATCCAGGACCTTTCAGAGAGTATCGCCCCACGTAGACGACTCTTGAGCGTGATAGTGCCAACCCCACTTTGACATAAAAGTGTCCGATTGAAAGATGATACTATCTTCGTCATCAGCTGTGTCCTACTCTTCAATATCTTCGCATCCCAACCATTTATTTGAGATTGTAACGAAATGGTTCCTATCGAATACTTATGTTAAGCGTATAAAGTCCGTACTATTGACTCTGCAGGTTTAGTTAGCAATGACCATATGGTCAGGATATGACGGATGCACCAAGGCTGATCCCAGAGTGATATTTTCTATAAAAACGGATTGTTCAGTGCGCTCGTCACTCGCAGACATAGTTTTCACATTTTTCAATTCATTTCTTGCCCTTACTGTGTTTATGGCAAACCATCAGACCAATATTCCGTAAAGAGGAGTAGGCGTAATGACAGCTTTAATCCGGTGACAGATCTCAAGTTTGAGGCTCATCATTCTATCCACGATTTTGATAAAAGGGTAGACGGTTATTGAAGTCTTTTGTGAACCTTCCCCGATATCTTGCTTGACAAGTAATGGTCCAGGACGATGTTTAGATACCCTTTATGGTTAGTGTCATTTTTCCCCCCACCTATCTCTGTTTTTTTCGTTTTTTTCAAGCTGAACCACGCCAGTTTTATTTTGATTTTGAATTGATATTGAGTTACTTTAACGTGTCTACTCTCTGCGCTTTTATGAAAATCTGTAGATATTTTATTGTAAAGCATTCCAGAGTCTTCACCATACAAGACGTATGGCTGGGAGATCTCTAGTCTTTTGTTTTTTGGTAGCTGTTTTTCGTATGTAAACCATTTTCACTTCTCTGCAAGGTTTTTGCTGAGGAATCCTTTTAAAAGAGAGGCAACCCATGTTTTCACCAAGGTACGTATCGTTATGATAGCCGCTTTCATATGGATGATGGGAAACTGTTTGTCAGTTTTTGGTGATGTGTAGTGTTCGGGAAAAAGTATCAATCATCTTAAATATTACCTTCGGATAGTAAAACTTAGTCGAGTCCCAGAGTATGTTTCATAGGCTACTCGCTCAGCCCCTTAGTCCGTTGAGCCCAAAAAGCCTTTTTGTTGGGATTCCTTGAGAGCATCTCACTGAAACTATCAACCGATATTCTTGTGATGCCCTGCACTTCTTTGTCAAAACCTCTTGGACTCCGTTATTGGTCTGGAGCTGTGTTTCAACATGTCGTTATGTGAAAAAACAGATATCCTTCAGCCATTTCATTACTCCAAATTCTCGGCTGTCTTCAGATTGACATCCTGAATGGTCGGTCTTTTTCCATACAGTGTGTCGCGCATTTACACAATAGGCGGCAATAGTCCGTTTCCGATAGGATATAAAAACTCAGTAGTCAGTATCATCGAATTCGCAAACACCGATCACTCCTCGATCGATCGATAACCGTCATTTTTGAACTCATAGTGCTGAAATATAAATATATACACCAGCCATTATCGCCCCTACTTTTGACGAAGATTTCGAAAATTTTCCTTTTATCATGTTCTCTAAACACCCGAACATTATTTTGGTAGAATTGTTAGTTCGGTGTTTTATGGTTGCTCCATTCTGCTCAACGAAAAATAGTGATCCTTGATCTGTTGGCTGCAATGACGACAATTTTATTCTAAGGAGTAAGAGTCATTGCAATATATTAACATATGATGATATCTTACCCTGAATGTAGGAATTTTCGCTCTTGATGCGGTGGTCTCTGAAGAAACCCTTTTTTCAGAGCCACAAGTTCAGCCACAGCCAAAGAAGAACTGGGAGATCCGTTCAATTTTTCTAATCTAGTCTGCAAGCAATTTTGTATCGCTACCTTAAAAATTTGTTTACCGAGATGGCGAACCAATTTTATTTGGGTGCTTGAACTATTTCCGCATCTCTCTTTTCGTCCTGTTGGAATGCTAGCAAATGTTGTCGTCGTCGCAGATGCTGCGTTACCGGCCGAATAGCTCAGAAAAACTAATGGCTTGTGCTATCGTAGAACGTTTCAAATCCTCGAAGATTTCTGTCGTGATGATGCTTCTTTTCATTCTTCTTCCATATTTTTCTTTTGGCTAGCGATTACGTGATCTACCTCAAACATAAGTTAGGACCAAGTACCCATTCTTGCGGCACCCCAACCCGTATTGGGGGAAGGGTAGCTCGTGATGCCGTGATATAAAATTTTTAGGGTATCGTTCCTCCAGGATGTTAAAAAGGATTTTGTGAAATTAGTGGGAGCGTCGTTCCAATCATGTACTCAGACATAAATGCCAAACATTGCCAAGCACCAAGCACATGTCAAGAACGATAGAATGAAACACAATTGCCGTTCGAGCGTTAGTTCGAACTTATTTTTGATTTTGTGTCCTTTTACAGTGGATTCATAATTGTTTCTAAATACGCATCTATACAGATGTTGTTAGTTTTGGTTGTCTTTAAGCACGGGTACTAGTTTAGCAAGAGGATCTCTTCCAAAAAAATTAATAATTGATTGAAATGAAAATTGTACTGTTACCGCGAATCTATCGAAGCTTTACTTGGCATTACAGGATTCCTAAATAAAACCTCAACGTTGGTCTTAGAAAAAAAAATGTGTATCTGTACACCGTGCATCAGAATGAAATTCTTCGAAATAGGTGACCTGAGAATTAAAACACCCCTGCCAATGTGAGTTCCACTGCTGATAAACACCCTTCATCCATCGGATTGCTGTTAAAAATCCTGCAAGGTTGTCTAACAACTTCTCTTTCAAGTCTCTCTTCATCCGGAAGAATATAAAAAAACTGGGGGTGCTGTTGGGGCTAAATAGTGGCTGAAGCAGCGTTTCCAAATTGAACTGGGCCAAAGCTACAGTTTTAACGGTTGTATTGTCATACAATCCAGTCTTCTTTTTTCTTCCTTTGGGCGAACGTGATCTTTTGTAAATGATTGAATCCGTTGTACCACATGATAACCGTGAAATGTGACGCGATTTCTTCATTGTAGGCCGTATCAGTCAATTTTGACGTTTTCGTACTGGTCTTGTTAAGTTTGACACAAAATTTGATCGAACAGTGTTGCTCTTAAAGGAACTCTTCTCACTATAACATTTCGGCGGCGACGCCCGATATCATGGTCGTCCCTCACTTTGGCGGTGGAACCATTCTCTTCGGGCTCAGCTGTTTAAGGAAACAACATTCTTGGGTCTTTATTTACGAATTGCGAATTGGCCAAGTAGGCGCTCCGTCTAACATTATAGGCTGAATTACCATCTTATATATTATTATCTTATTCTTTATGTTCGATTTTGACCTACTGTTGAGTAGTGGATACATTTGTAGTACAGAATTAAAGGCTTTAATGCTTATTCGTTCAATGTGGTTTTTGAACATGAGTTTCTTGTCCATCATTAGCCCAAGATACTGCAGAATTTGGGAGCATGGTATGGTTTGTCCTAAAAAGTTGATCGGTCAATTAGGCAGCATGGAACGTTAATGTTTTTTACTGAAATGTATTGCCTTAGTTTTGTCAATATTGATGCTTATTTTCCACTGATATACTTTTTCAAGCATTTTCTCTAAGTTACGTGTTATGGTACTTGGTTGAGTTCCTGAAGTATAAAAACAGGTTTCGTCCGCAATGGCAGCTATTTGACAGTACTCGCTTGAAGGGAGATCGGAGGTATAGATGTTGAAAAGGGTAGGGCTCAGACCTGAGCCTTGAGGAACACCAGAAGGAATGCTTCTCACAGTAGAGGTGCTATATCGAACCTTAAACTTAAATGATCTATCTTTGATAGATAGGAAGGAAGGAGGAGGTAGGAAGCTATCAAATCACGTAAGTTTTTTGTAGTTTTGTACTCTTGGAGATTATAAAGTAAACCTTCGTGCCAGACTCTATCGAATATCAATGGTGACTGTTTGAACAATGTGATTGTTTTCCTATTAGAGCTCTCTTAATGTCCTTTAAGACGCGATACAGCTGTTGCTCCGTTGAATAACCTTGTCTGAAACCAAACTGAATGTTAGGAAGTATGTTGGCATTTTCCACATAGTCTGTTAGTCTTTTGATTATTAACTTTTCAAAGAGTTTACCAAAGGCTGGTTTACCAAATTTATAATGAGCTTATTGGCATAGCTATCTGGCTCATGTGAATCCTTCCCAGCCATGAGAAGTCGTACTACAAGGCGAGTTACTACTACTGTTTTCAGGCGAGTTGGAAATAAGATAGTTTGAGGCACGCATTAAATAAGAGGCAAGTGAGAACAATCCCTTTCTTTAGCAGATTTTTCATCACAGAATTAGGAATTCCATCGGGCTCAGGAGCTGTACGATTCTTAATTTTTTTTTTTTTGTTGCCTAAATATTTCTCTAGTCTTGGTGTAGGCGCCAGGGGGCAAATTAGATGTGTTAGATATACTTTGAAGAGAGTTATCTATCGTCGTTTTTGTGATATCATTGCGCATTTCGTTTGAAATGTTGTGATAATTATGAAATTTATCAGCAAGAATTTCTGCTTTTTCTTGACAAGAGTAAATCTGCTGGCCAGTTGCATCTTTAAGTGGGCAGGGGAGGTTGTGAAATTTTCTTTTGAATATTTTATTTAAGCGCCAAAGAATCCTTGAGTTATAATCTAAGCTCTGGAGCATTTGACTCCAATACTGATTACGTAGGTTTGAGATTTTTTTGAGTTTGGGTGTGTTCACACCTAACTTCAAGGCCGGATCCCTAAATCTTTGCCACTGTCTTCTTGGGTTATTTCGGGTCCAAATAAGCTTAAAAGCTTCCTAATCTAATTCGAAGCTTGTATATTTGGCATTACATTTTGGCACACTGTATTATATACCCCTCCAAATAGTGTTCTTAAATTCGGTGGTTTTTTGTCGACCGCATGCGCTGTGTTCAAAGAATTAAACGTATTTTTCGAAATCGATATATTGTCGTTAATATGTCTTCGAAGTTTCCGTCAGTAAGCTTTTTTGAAAACGAAGGCTTGATAGGGTTTATAGCGATAAACTCTCTTTGAATCTAGTGTAAAAAGCACTGGTAAATGTGGAGATGATATCTGAAGAGGCAATATAATCATCGCCTAATACAATATCAAGGGTAGATCCGGCCCCTCGAAGCGAATAGTGGGTTCGGTCGAGTAGTGAATAAATATATTCCTTTTACTCAACATTTCGTACAAAGATTGACCTATTTTATTAGCTCGAAACAGCACAGTTCCAAAGCCTATGACGTGCGTTAAGATCACCACAGAGCAAGCACTTTTGGGTTTGACGCGTAAACCTTTTTATCAAATATCAACCTTAATTTCGGTAACAAAGTCAAAGAATTCAATTTTCTTATTTTTAATGCTTTGCGCACTCCAGATAAGAATTTTCATTAATTTAGCCATATAGAAACTTAACTGAATTGCTAACTATTACATTGAATTGTTCTTGTTTATTATTACACTTAGATAAGTTCATAATCAGTTCATGAGAGAACTTTAATAAATCCTCTGAGGTTGAGGTTTAATTCCAATTGAGTTCATTGCACTTATTAAGTTTGTTGGCAAGTTTGGAATGTTTTCAATACAGGTTGGTGTCTTAGATTGACGTATGGGAAGTCTTGGGAAATTTTTCTCCGAAAGTGCAAACGTATTGGAGCTCCTCTGAGGTTGTGGGTTGTTTCTCCTTTTTTGTAGCTTTTCTTTAAGCGCGATATATTCTGTTCTGCTCATGCTTTTGGGAGCATTGGGGAAGTGTGGACCATTACAATTGTACATTTAGAGTGGTCTTTAGGGCCGCTACATATGGCACATTTATTGGATAAATGACAACGTGTGGAGCCATGCCCATACATTTGGCAATTTCGACATTTCGTCGGGCATTAATGATAGTTAGAGTAGTAGTTCCAACGTACAATTGTGTCAAGAATTGTTTTGATTTTCCTCAGATCTGCCATTTTTGTCGCTCGTTGCTGAGCAAGTAATATATCTGATCACTTCCTCCTATCTTCGAAGTGAACTTCTCTATGTCGAATGAGTTAACGTCATGATCGCTTGTCAGGATTTTTTAAATTCTTGCGTAGGAACGTCATGAGCCCTATTAGGACTACTTCAATGGACGTAATTCTGGCCGTTGGAAAGTGAAAAAGTTCACTTTTTTGGCCGTTAGATATTTTTCAAAGCCATTATAATCTTCATACGTATGTAGAAAAAGCCGTTTTCCAATAGCGATTAATTTAATTGAAAAGTTTTTAATTTTAAGCTCTTTGAGGATGGCATCAATTGTATCGCGGGGAAGATCAGTAAAGGAGATGGGGGGATTCCCACCTTAGCTTACTGCTCAATGCTGGGTTATTGACCGATGTCGCTGCTATCCTCAAAGTCAGCTAATGGCAGGAATCTGTTGGAAACGGATGACTTAGATGTGCTTCGCGCCATCTTGAATTGGTCCCTTTATTATGGTCCCTATCTTGAATTGGTCCCTAGGAGCGTTCCAATCGAAGATGATTCCCAGCGTCTTTTCCTGCGCTGGGCAGGGTTGGAGTTTTCACAACAATCAACACTTACTTCGGGTGTTATGTTAAAATTAATATATTAATTTTGAAAGATAGATAAAACAATGGAATTTATTGCTTCTGACACTCGGAAAATTTGCTCGTACGTCCGCACTGACTGATAGTAGTGGAAAGACTGACACCGATTTTAATTTTTTCTTGTATTCTGTTGTTAACTCAAGAAAATCGGGCTACACGTATGTAGAAGAACGACTCTATGAATGATTAGATCGTATATTTTAGGGTTTCAAAAACATGCTTCAACTTAAAGATTCTGGAATACTAAGATAGTAACTCTGAATAAATTCTGAAAATCAAAAATCCCAGAAGCAAGCGTGTAACAATTCCCAGTGAACCATACTACCAACTCCTAAGAAACTCCCAAGCAAGTACTTTCATCAATAACCACAAAACCCAACTAAATGCTCCCCTGAGTACGAATACACATCATCAAACCCCTGAATGAAATCATCAAATCAATCCAAGCCAAAGCGTATCTAATCGTTTGATGAAGTCAGCTGGGGTGACTAAACAGGGAGTGGAGGCTGCATTTTCCTTCCCGTTGTGGAAGAGAAAAAAACTGGTCAAATCAAATTATCATGTCCTTCATTTGATTTACTCGTTTCCCCTTGAGTTGCTTAGGAATCAAAATGGATTGCTCAATGAAACGGATTTGTTCTCTCGCCACAAAACTTGGTCGATTTTCTTTTTGCAAAAATCATTTCTTTTAAAGTGGTCGAATTTTCAGTGCACACCTACAGAGATAATAATTAAATAAACGTTTTTGTTAGCATCCGTTTGCATACATATTTAACATTGCTTCAGTCTCCTTTCGTCCTCGTTGACTTCATTACTAAACTTTGTGGAGGAATATCCTTAATTATCCCTGTAGTGGGACTCAAATCGGTAAGTAATGTCTCTCTAATGAGATTGGTCATTAACGCAGCTGTGAAATCTTGATGAAAATAAATAGAGCGTATATATGTAATAAGATAGTAAAGTAATCCATAAAATTTGTTAGAAAATCGCTGTAGCTTAACAATAGTGTTAGATATGCCATTGGTCTCGAAAGCGATATAATTGTAGACAATCATTCTCATTTAATTACAATATCCCAAAGTTACACATTAACTCCTAGACTCTCAATCCCCCTACCTAAAGGATACACACAAAACAAAACCACATTATTATGTTGCCGGCGAAACAGCAAATATTGTTCATGCACCAGATCATAATGCAATATTCCTTCTACTCATAAATAGTGCTTTAAAAATTTTCAATTTTCCTAATGGAAATCATAATTGGTAAAGGGTAAATATTTACAATAAATTAACCCTTTCGTGAATTTTTACAGCCAAATGAACAATCCACCCTAAGTTTCATTGTTGATTGTTTCAGGCTCGACATTAAAATCAGGCTATAAATCCTGATTTTAACGTCGCTCTGCCAACTTTTGTTTGTTTTTAATCGACTCTTGTAACAGAAGGTGAGTATTGTTGCTAATTATGTAATTAATAACTATTTAATTATTATGTTTGTTTGCTTAATCAACATTGTCCTGAAAATGCCATACATAATATTCTGCGGTCCTTTCGATATCATCACGTCATACACTGACTTTGCTAGCTTGGATCCATTCCACAGATTTTGCTATATTTAAACTATAGATTTCAATCAGGGATTTCTTTATGGAGGAATCTACTCAAAATGCGTTTCCTTTTACAAAATTTGGAAAATGCTTTGAATATTACATAAAATACAAAAAGCAGGTCCAGGAGTATAGTTTAAATGACCAAACAATTTAATGCTAGTATAAATTCTACTTCGAAAGTATTCAAAAGCGTTCAAATAGGTTTATTTTCACTAATTCGTTGAAATCAAAACAAACTCCTACTTTTCAGTAATTAACATCCTAAAGTTTTTTAAAAATCAAGCTTAAACTTCAAATAATTAACTTAAATGCAATAATGAATTTATTCGCTTGGAAAAAGCCGCCTAATGTCGCTCAGGCTCAAAAAATAAGGAATACCGATAAAGCACCCCTTGTCAACAATAAACTGGAAGCGTGTGACACTTCTGGCCAGACACTTTGGGAAACGTCTTTTTATTCTACACGTTATGGTACCTTCGGTTTACAATAATATACAAGAGATAGGTGAAATTCTACTCCTCCTATCTCCTGCAGATGGTAGAGGGGACTGTCGTTTGCAGCGCTTTCAAATATCATCTTCTTTTTTGTTAGGGTAGACCGAGCATAATGCACTGCCTGGTTCTATTGGCACTCCTGTTTCAGCGCCTTCCAAATTAATTAACCTGAACGTGCTACCTGACCTAACTATCGTGCTTTATTATTATTGTACTGGGGTCCACTTGTTGGAATTTAGCATAGGCCAGAACTCGGCCCTTAGCTCCCCATGTGTAGTAATATTGATTACAGATGGCCCATCCTGTCGTCCTACAGAAGCCAAGGAGTTCTCCTAGCTCTGTGGTCGCCAAGTACTCCAATTCTGTCGTGCCAGTACATCTCAGCCAAGTAAGGCGTTTGTTGGCCAGACTCTGGCAATCTAGGAGGAAGTGTTCTGTACTTTCTTCCTCCTCGCCGCAAGCTCGGCAGGTGTCACCCGTTCGGATTCCTATTCGTTTGGCGTGTTGATCTAGAGAATTATGGCCCGTTCATACTGCCACCAACGTTCATACTCTAACGCCATTTTGGTTTTTCCCTAGGAGTTGTTCTGTCCTCATTTGATTAGGGTGAGGCCAAAGAGCTCGGCTTATCCTGCAGTCGTACCTGTCTTTCCAAGCCGTATCTGTCTCTTTCCAGAGGATTTCGTCTAGTTCCCTTTTGACCGTTGCTAGTGGCACTTTAATTGGCACTTTCTATTCTAGTGGCATTTTGGTTGACTGATCCAGCTCTCGCTAGTTCATCGGCTCTTTCGTTTCCCTCTGCACCACTGTGTCCAGGTACCCATGTCAGTTTTACATTTACTCGGTTTGTTGCAGCAGTTGGCGTAGTCCTAATGGCACCTGTGATGCCAAAGCAGGCCATTCGTTGGATCTTCTCTAGCTCTTTTGCATTGGTTTTCTTTTGTAGTGCCTGCCACCAAACCACGTAGGTGGTTATAGGCCTCACTACTGTTGTGTAGATCCAGTGGGCAATTTTGGGTTTTATTCCCCAGGTTTTCCCCACTAGTCTTTTCATTGTGAAGAGCGCCGCTGTAGCTCTCCGTCTGACTGCTCCTATGTGTGGAGTCGAAGTTAGTTTACTGTCCAAAGGTTACTCCTCAGTATTTCACCTTGTTTACTAAACTGATATGTTTTCCGTCAATGGTCGGGGGAATGTCTCCGGTTCACGGCACTTTGTGTAAAGCATAAGCTCCGTTTTGTCGGCATTGATGCCCAGTCCGTTTAGCTTCGCCCACTCAAAAAGATGTAAGAGTGCGGTCTGCATCAATTCCGACATGGTTTCCGGGAACTTTCCACTTATCAGTATAACGGTATCGTCAGCGTACGCTATTGTTTTGAAACCCTTCCCGTTGAGGTCTTCCACTATTTGGTTAACTGTGAGTACCCAGGCAAGTGGTGATACTGTGCCGCCTTGTGGTGTACCCCTGTTAGTCCATATATTCAAGGTTACGCCATTTTGCTCGGCTGTAATCTTCCTTTTAGCTAGTAGTTCCGTCATCCATTTAGTAAGATATCGTCGAACTATCGTGCTTACTACCTGACCTGCGATGTCTGTCTCGGCATTTGTGCGAAAAGAAATTATGAAAAAAATCATCCTCATTATCAATAGAGAATACATTATCAGAAGGCCGTGCGTCATTTGCATCCCGCAGAGAAGACTGAAAATAACCAAATCTCATTTTTTAGTTGTCAAGTTGAGTTGTCTTGCAACGACTTACGTTTTCTTACGACTCTGGTGTCTCCTTCTGGGTTTACCTCGTCTTAACAGGAACGCCGTTGATAACCCCTAAGCTATTTCCAAAAACAGTCCGGTGGATTACAACATCCACCGGATTAGACCGGGCTTCTCGTCTCTACACTTTCACAAGACCTTTTAATGCAACTCCGTTCTGAACGTTTCTCTCCGTTTCTCTCCTTCTTATATTAGGTGAAAAGCAGTGGGAACTTAGTTCCCACTGTTTTTCAAGAGATGGCTCCAGTAGTAAATGCTGGTCGATTGTGAGATAACCGAATCGTCATGGACCAAGCTGAGACATATGGTAAACAAACCGCTTCGACAAATAAGTGATTTTGGTTTTTGTGTCATATACTTTTGATTGTGTCAAAATGTCGAATTTTGTGCCAAATAATCGTCATTTGCAGGAAGTGATGCTGTTCTTCTTTCATTCAAAGAAGACGGCGCCCGAAGCTCATCGAGAGCTGCAAAAAGTTTATGGAGATACTGCTTTAAGTGAGACAGCGTGCCGTGATTGGTTCCGTCGCTTGAAAGACGGTAATTTTTGTGTTGAAGACCGTTCGCGTGAAGGAAGACCAAAAACCTTCGAAGACGCTGAATTGGAGGCATTGCTAGATGAAGATTCATGCCGAACGTAACAGAGCTTGCTTCAGTATTAGGAGCTACCCACCAAGCAAACAAGGAATTTGGGTTCCTTATGAATTGAAGCCAAGAAACGTTGAGCGTCGTTTTTTCGCCTATGGACAACTGCACCAGCGGCAAAAAAGGAAGGGTTTTTGTTCATCGCATCGTTACGGGTGATGAAAAATGTATTCATTATAGCAACCCAATGAGAAGAAAATCACGGGGACTGCCCGGTCATGCTTCTACGTCGTCGGTTCGGCCGAATATTCACGCTGCCAAGGTTTTGTTGTGTATTTGGTGGGACCAGGATGGTGTTATTTATTATGAGCTATTGTAATCGAATGAAACCATCACTGGGGAACGGTTTCGAACTCGATTGATGCGATTGAGGCGAGCACTGCGCAAAAAGCGGCCACAATACGAGCAGAGACACGAAAAAGTCATTCGATAGCATAACAACGATCGGCCTCATGTTGCCAAACCCGTTAAAACCTACTTAGAAGCGCTCAAATGAGAAGTCCTAACCCACCGGCCATATTCCCCACATATTGCGCCGTCCGATTATCACTTATTCCGTTCGATGGCACATAGTCTGGCTAATCAGCAGTTCTTCTCATATGAAGACATCTCAAAATGGCTTGTTCTGTGTATAGCCTCAAAAGACAAACACTTCTACCGTGACGGCATTCAAGCTTTGCCTTTTGAAAGTTGTCGCTAGCGATGGGCAATATTTTGAATAATCCATTTTTAACACATTTTTTCACAATAAAGTGGCAATTTCATTTAAAAAAAAGCGAGAACTTAGTTGCGAACATAAAAGGATTGTAATAAGGATAGAAATACAACAACAAAACACTTTTTGTGTTAAGACAGCTGCAACTGGCTCAACAAAAATTGCTCAAAATCATGGTCAGACTTCTAGGAGGAGTATAAACAATGCGTAGTTCTCCAACTGAATTGATGCGTGGTACGCTAAATCCTCGAAATAACTGCCCTAAAATAAAGTATTTCGTGGAATTTCATGAAACCATTGGCATCCAGTAGTCGTAAAGTGGACATATTTGATCGCTTACGTGTCCTCTGAGGGTTCAGGTCTGCGTAGTTCCACATAAGAAACGTGCAACACGGCTGGACGGAGGTTAGAATCTTGTTCCATACTTGCCGTAATCCTTCTGCTATTTCTTTAGCATTCGCGTCAAATATAGGATCGCTTGGATTGGGGTTTTAAGCACTTCAGCCACATATTATGCCTGGCCAGCAATGGCGCCTGGTCTTGCAAAAATTACTTGATTTGATTTATTCCTTGTGATGAATGTTGAATCTACTGGTTTTTTTCTAATGCAAGCTTCGATTCAGATGGAACATGTAAAGGACATACCTTTAACTTCAGGGTTAACCAAAACGCACATCGAAAAATTTGAATGAGAATATATAAACGATACAATAGTAACTGCTAATAGTACGCATGCCATGATAATTACTACTTTTGTCATAATTGTTGTTATTGTTATACCCCTGTACCAAAAATGTCACCAGAGGACGAGCTGGCTTTCAAAATAGCCCTCAACCGAAGTGAAAAACAGCGGTTTAGAAGAAACATAAAAGTGTTGTTAAAAGCTATGAGAAATGCAACGAACGTCCAAAAAATATGGAGACGAAATGAGGAGATGAGGAGATTAAACACCAGATCGGCAATCTGGAGGACCTCGTTGACAGAATTCAACACTACCGCCGCAGGTGGCTTAGGACAGAGAACGAACTGAAATAACTCAAGAAAATGTCTGCAAATAAACACCCCTAAAAAGAAAAAATTACTCCGTTATGCGGTTTTAGAAACCCTTAAGAAAATAATACTCTGCCCCTTATTATTTAAGCGCAATAGGGCAGCCCCTAGCCTGCTAAGGCCGGACCGCGGAAACGGGCAAAATGACCCGATACAACAGGCAACAATCAAAGAAAGAAAACAATGCTGATTTTCAACACGTATGCTGTAAGGCGCAATGAAACGTTGCGAAAAAGGTGCAGGCAGCGAGGACGAAAAATATGATCAAACAGACGCCCGAAAGGTTCGAAGGCGCAAAACTAAGTGCGATGCCTTAAAAAGACCAGGCGCAAGCAGCATAGGGATACTGTCCTAATCAAGCTGGCAAACTGGAGAACCTACGCCGAGGTCTTCCTGGAGATCAGGTAAAAAGTGGAGCCCGAAAAAAAAATTTAGGTGACCAAAACAGGAAGCCTTCTCGTAGAACTCGAGGCGGAGTCCACTAACACACGCTATAAGCGTTTGATTAACCTGTGATGTATATCTACACATCACTCCCAAAAGTGAGAGAGTGCACAAAGCGAAACAGTGCACAAACAAACCTTCATGCATTTTGCGCAAAGCCAAGGGCCCAAAAGCTGAAGATCTGGCTCATATTCAAGGAAGCGGAAGTTGCCAGGAGTTCAAAGAATCACTTAGCAAGAGAAAAGCGAAAACAGGATCCAAGTCCTGCAGATCAACCTACACCGCACAGAACTTGCTCGACCAGGTTGTGAGGGAGAAAAAATCCAACCTGCGCTGATATCTGAGCCGGCTGATATCTAAGCTACCACAACAGGGAGGAAGCTGGACAGTACTGTGACTGATTTCGCATCTCCGCCATCTGGACACGGGATAGTGTCTTCTCTCAGTTTGAGCTTGCTTCAGCGTGGATGGCTTTGTACTGTTTAGGTTTACGAATATGACGTTCATAAGTGTCTATCTCGCCCTGGATGACATAATTTCATTTTTCCAGAGCAAGCTCGTTCAATTGGAAGAAGCTGTTCCGAGCACGGACGACCGAATCGGCGGGGACTTCTATGCTGGGGTGATTGAATGGGAAACATAGAAATGGCGGTTAGGAAGGAACTTGTCGTTAGGAACGTTGAAAAAATACGCCAAGCTTTTGAAGGGGTAACTGCTTGGAAACCATCCCGGACGGCATGTTCGCTTGGGAGTCCTTAGCGCCTAGGATACACAAATGGAGCGTACGGAAGACTTCTCAGCGAGTGATTATCAGTACATTGCACTCCAAGTTAGTAAGCGTACTGCTTGGCGCGTAGTAACCCAACCTATAGCCCTAGGTTGGAACACTGCTAAAATGGAAGTCGATGCGTTTACTTGAATACTCATGAGCGGTTAAACCATGACGAGGACACCACAGGAACTAGGTGAATCGCAGCTGAAAATGTGATGAACTCTTGCATGAGTCACATCACATCTGGGTGCGACTGCCCTTCGCCTTTGAAACGGGCACGACATGATAAGCCTGCTGTGTACTAGTGGTCAGCGAAAGGCGCTGAAAAGCGAAAAGAATATCACAGAGTTCCCTGAAGCCCACAAGTTCAAGGCATAGGTCTCATTCCCGCACGCTGGTATACAGGCTGGCTAGAAAACTCCTGATTCACGAGAGGCCCGTTGATGGCAAAATTTCAATGAAGACATCAACAGGGACCCGTGGGACTTAGGTTATAAACTTGTAATACGGAAGCTTGGAATCTGATGACGAAGTTTGTCCACTTTTCCCTGTCCATATTGTTCATCGCGATGCTTCATATGGTGCCCGCTTTTGAGTGCCACCAAGCTGGACAAAGCAGTCCGGGCGTTAAAATTAAAAAAAGAGGCACAGAATCAGAGGGCATCCCAGAGAAAGCGGTACAGATTATGTATCAACTATACCCTGACATGCTCAGCTCATTCAACGCCTGCATACAGGAGGGCGTGTCTCCAAAATACCCCTTATGCAGTCTAAACACCACTTGGAAAGTGCTCTAGAAGCTCATCAGAGAAAAGCTTGGGGAGACCATCCGACCTTCTTCGGGTTTAGCTCCTTAGCAGTACGGCACCCGGGCTGGTTGATCTACAATCGGTGCAATAACAGAAGTGGGGAACATGGTTCAGCGGGCCGATACCCATTATCACCACTTGAGGCGAATAGTACTGTTAATAACACTCAATGTGATGAATTCCTTAAATTCTCCTAGGCGGATAGTCTTTTTCGGTGTTCTGGAATATTTCAGGCTGTCGATGCATTCCTGGAAACGAGATTTCAATGTTGCCCATAACTCAAAATAACTCCAGTGAAAACTATGTATCAGGTTAGACACGCGAGCCGAATTCATTTCTGAATCAAGACCATTCTATTTTAAGTTTTTGAATACCCTCACCTAGTATGAGTTACAACTGGCTAAGTTCTTCAAAAAGGATATTATTATTATACTGTTTACTTAATTATTTTTGTGGCAAATGCCAGGATTACGGGCAGATATAACCCTGAGCTACTTCAAAAATACACCATGACAATCCAATTCTTTAGATTCAAAAGATCATTCACCGATTTTCTCTGGATTTCGTTCCACCTCGGACGAGGAGATCATCGAGAAATCTAGATTCAGCAACGAGAGAATGAGAAAGCGTTGAAAGCCACGTCAAAAAAGGACTCTTCAGCTTCTCAAGAAATGAAAATGACGTGGGCTTAAGTGAATCAAATTGATTGAGGTGTGTGATGGAAATTGTTCTGGAATAATAAAGACAAACTTTCTTTTGTTTTTTTTTAAGACATTCACCTTATTTTTGGTCAATAGTATTATGTGTCTTTCCAATTTTTTATAGTCTTCCCTCACTAGACTTACATGGAAGCTAAAATAAACCCTCGCCTGAACTGGACCTCACATCAAATTTCACTTCATTGAATATTCTTCCTGATATGAGTTTCCTTTGTAGGCTTTTTCTTTAATTTTTCACCATTTTTATAAAAAAAAAAATGCATAAAGGAAGTCACTATTTATGATATAATCCATGACTTCTCTGTAAAGAGCAAACGATGGCCTCCTAAAGCATTTATTTTTACACACAACTCTGCTGAAATGTCTTTGAAATATGCGCCCAGTTTATAAAAACAATTCCTAGTCTAGCATTCACTCCATAAATTATAAACGGGCAGTGGCCATACCAGTATCCTTTTGTTACGCATGACACTATCCAAGTAATGTCAACTGCTGATTTCTGTAATATTTAGTTTACGCTCCCTACGACAGATGAACACGTTTCAACAACACTGTTAAGTGCTTAAAGAAGGACATCCTTTAACGTGAGAATCCTACTGGGACTAATAAACTTTGAGTACTTTAAGGACATAAGATGATCCTTTGTTTCTAAGTAGAAGGGATTTTGTAACGTTTTTGGTTTTACGAGTTAATAAGCGTGAATGCAATATGTAATAAGTAAAGTCGAATAGGAAATGATCCAAACGGCTATAAACAAGGAAGTATCGTTTTAGTGGAAGGAACTTTTCGGCCAATAAACGAAAAAAAATGATGGCATACCTGCCGATAAACACAAATTAAAGGCTGACTGTGCAATAAGATAAAATTGAATGGTTCTGGTTTTTCTATTTTATTTATTTAATTTTT
Source organism: Stratiomys singularior (assembly GCA_954870665.1). Lineage (NCBI taxonomy): Eukaryota > Metazoa > Arthropoda > Insecta > Diptera > Stratiomyidae > Stratiomys > Stratiomys singularior. The sequence goes on along the minus strand of OX940879.1, from coordinate 83,065,543 downwards.
TTTTATTTTTTTATTTAATACTAGTTGAAGTATATTTCGATAAAATTTCAAACCTAATATTATATATTACCATTATCCTTCGGGTCGTTGAAACATATTTGACGCAAATTGCCAGAAAATGAGTCTTGGAAACCCTCGGAACTTTGTTGCGAAAATTTCAAAATACAATCCTTCGAAAGAAAATTCGTGCTACCGTTGGTCAGTAGATCAAAAACTTGGAGAGTATTTATTTATTTCTGCAAGATTATGCAGTCTTGATAAAGTACACAAGGAATAAACTTTGACATTTAAAATTAATCGGAGGCAATCGTGACAGATTAATTAGGCCGGGTGAGAGCAGATACTGTATCAATTTCCAGCAAGTGAGCTGCATTTGCTTTGCATATTTGCATTATGCAAAATACAGAGAGAGAAAAGGCACAAACGATGCTTCTTCAAATCTCCCTAACGTCCTCTTATTTGGAGTATGGAATTAGGGTAGAAAGGAATTCTGTCTAGGAATTCCAAGACTGTGACGAAGTGACGAAGCATGATCGTTTAAGCTATTACGGGAAAGAAATCCCTTTAAGAGCAATTAGCTAAAATAAAAAGTGATGAAGCCTTCTGCAAAGAAACATGTCAAAATTAAAAAGGATTGACAGTCAATCAGGCTAAAAATTTATAGCAACGACATCTTTTCGACAAGGACATCAACAACCCTTCTAAGTGCGACTTGCTCTGCTGTGGAAGAATCTGTTTCTGTATTATCTAGACTGTCCACTAAAAACCTTCCTTGTCAACTAGACAACAAACTCTTGTAGCGTTTGACACATCAAAGTAGGTCACCTATTTCTAGGTCTGATATTACCTTCGGCCCACGAATATCCCACAGTAGGAAGAAAGTAGACTATCAAGTATCAGAATCAAGTTGTAATGTACAACTTGATTCCGTTTATCATCCCAATCCTGCATCTCTTCAATTGAATTTTTCGAATTGAATTATCTAATTTTTTGACAAGCTCACAGCACGTTCTGCTACAAATATATTTCATTCCTTCATGTAGTGAAGCTATCACAGGTATGACAGTCGTCTATATCACCAGTACCGAAAATGCAATCTAAAGATGGGGACATCGATCTTTCTCTGGAACAATCTGAGTCTGTTTCTTCTGAATATAATTCAAAGAATGCTGTTCATGATGAGGAGAATGGAAAGTTGCCGCCATTTTTGCATTGAAAATTACCTATGTAAGCTATCCTGTGATAATCACTCGATTCCAAGGGTAGCTGAACTTCTTCAGCAACGTATCAAAAACGTTAAAAACTCTCAGTAAAATAGTACCCAATTCACCCATCGAAACCCTTTCGTTAAACATAAACAACAAAACAAAATATACATCTTAAAAAAATATACTTCTAAATCCATCTTATTCTTCAAACTGTCACTGTCCCACAAACATTTGTCAAGTTTCTGTCATAAATGACATTTATCAACAATTATACTCCAAATATTGATTTCAGGGGTTTGCTAATGTTCTTTTAGTTTAGTTTTAATCTGCCGTCCACTGTTGGAGCAAATTTTGGCCTCATTCCTTTCCTCCTCGCTTATGGAACTACTCGATACCGATGTCCACCCAGTTGTCCTAGAGAAACCACGGACGTCATCTAGATCTCCGGTCGCCAACCGTACCAATTCTCTTACGTTAAAACACCTCAACCATGTGAGGCAATTTTTTGGTAGGCTTGAACAACCTGGAAGGAGCTGTTCTGTACATTCCCCTTCCTCACCACATATTCGGCAGGTGTCAAGCTTTTGGTTTCCTATTCGTTTAGCGTATTGAAAGAAGAGATTATAGCCTGTCAGTATTGTCAGCAATATCTTTATGCCATTTCGATTTTCCCTAGGAGTGGTTTTGATCTCATTTTTATAGAATCAGGCCCGTCCACTCGTTGAATCCTCTTGGCTTGTTCAGCTGATGGTCTCCTGCTTGGTCATCCGCTGTATCATTGCCCTCTACGGCTCTGTGCTCAAGTCTGTCCAGAATCAATCCGTGTCCCTGTACATTTTCTTGACTTGTAGTGGCTTTCAGTGCCTGCCTTTAATCTTCCACTTGTTATAAGGTTTGTGATTAGAAGAGCCACGAGTTCTGACTTGCTGTCTAAGAGGAAAAGTATTCTTCTATTAAGCTTGTTTGTTTTGCTCCTGTGGTCACGCATATACTTCCGGTGAAGAACCGCGGTAGAGCTCTCAAGTTTATAACTTTGTTCGAGGTGCAAATTATCCGACCGGCGAAGAAAATTCCGACAGAACTTGCTTCGTCCGTTTTGAAACCACTGCTGTGGATCAGAGTTTCAATGTTGCGGGTTAAGTTGTACGCTTTTGCTCCACTCTTCTCGAGTCTACTACGAATTGAATTGTATCCAATCCCCTTTTGGTTGGTGGGTTTTTTTCTGTCCATTTGTTTGAAAATACATGGCTACTCCGTTACGGTGTGGTTGGATAACCTATTTGTGGATTTCAAACATATTCTCGTAAGTGAAGGTGAATTAATCGAGTGACATAAGATTGAGTAGAAACTGGATTGCAGTAGGAGAACCAGTAATACTAAGATATAATGCTATTCGCTACTGTACAACTACTGCCGAAAACTAGCAAAGATCCGCCAGTTTTCGGCAGTAGTTGTGTTTTTAAGTGCCAGGCAGCAATGCTGCATAAGTTGACATTGGTTTCACAAAAGCTTTGCATATTCATTTCCTTATTCATTTCATTATACTTTAAACTTCTCCCGTATGTAGAATGATCTCTGCATGTTTGTTCTCTAATCTATGGAATCCAAGAAAGCTTGATCCACACGAGCTCTACGGTATCTCTAAGCAGGGTTCTTCCTTCCTTCCTTTGGTATCAAAACTTTCATAAACAAAACTTTATTCAGCCTGTCTATAGTCTAGTGGAAGATATCTTTAGGAACGGGAGGATGAAAGACTTCATCGGTTCCTGGTGATTTGTAGGGTTTGAAGGTGTTATTTGCCCATAGGATTTTTCCTTCGTTTCCCATTTATTTAAAGGGATAGTCATGGTAAGAGGTGGCGTTTCTACCCCGTTTGATGTTGGGTTGAAGGGTTGGTTGAACAGAACATCGAGACGTTCTATTCTGCCTGTTTCACTTGATTCACTCCATCCCCCTCCATTTTTTATTCAATTTTTTGTAACCGGTCCAGTCAGAATCCAATCCATTCCAACTTTATAAATGCCTTACTTCAAAATTTTTCCTTTATGGCTCGGTTGGCTGTCAGACATAAATTTTTCAGGCATATTAGGCCGACAATACCTCTATCATGGTTAAAGCGAAGTTAAACCCCTTCGCTGTATTTTCATTAGTAAATCGTCCCTGTGAACTTTATTTGCTAAATTAAAGTCAGTGGTTTTAAACTACATAACGAGCTGCCCACCTCGTCTATTACCGTTTCTGATAATGTATATGTTGCGGCGTCTCAATAAGACCTCCTTGCTTAGGTTTGCGGTTCTTGACTTATCCTGCATACCCTTTTAACCAGTTCAATCTGTCATCCGATCTCATCGTGTTAGGTCTAGTTTTACTCTTCACCTTTGCGAATAGGAAACAGTTTTCTTGGCACCGGGAGCTTTATGGGTTTCCCTTCAGCCCTTGCTGCTTTTTTGACTGCCGTGAGACTTTGTGGGGAGCTTCGTTTACCCGATTTTATTTTGGGACTTTAACCCACTATGTGAATTGCATCCTGTTTCATCTGGGCGACTTTCGGGTCTTCCTAGTTTTTGAGGTAGCTGCCATTGCGCTTGTTTCATTGTAATAACTCGTCTGATACAAGCCCTGCTCCCTCAGCTTACTCTCCAAGCTCAATAGCTCCGCCTAATGGTGCTTGGTACCATCACATCAGAAGCCCACGGCCTGGATATGTTGAGTAGATATAGATATGTTGAGCCTCCCTCTCATATGTTGAGTACTAATAGTACTTTCTTATTGTCTTCTTTCATATTTGTTTTTTGTCTGATTCTCGCCCTTGGAATACCTGCTAAGTTGAATCCTGATATCTTCCATGCATTGTGCTGCGCAGCCATTTAAGGAAACTCAATAACATTCAGAAGGTTGGACCTCCTCTCTTTCAAATGGTTATTATATCAAGCTACAAACTTGGTCCATTGAACATTCATTGAATGGCAGTTCTTCCAAAACTAGAAACGAAACTGTTCAATGACAAGATATATTATTAGCTAGTTTGCCACGTGGATCCACAACATCCTTGTATTGGTGAAACAATTTTCTTCCCTTCCATAAACTGTCACGCACAGGCTCCATGCGCTCAATGTGTTGAGGTTTATCACTATGATGGTCTGAATTAAAAAGAAAAATTGGATTCAAAATGTATAAGTCTGTGGCGATTATCACTACGTTTATTATGGGGTACCAACGAAACCTGATGTCCTTACAGGTAGCCGGAAAAGAAGACATGAAGGAACTATACCCTGACAATCACAGCTGTGTCAGACAACAAGAAGTACATCGATTTTCTTGAGATAAAATGTCACCCAGGATTATAGTGTAACTATTGGAAAGCAATTAGAAAAATTCCAAATCGAATTAATTTCGATCAATCATTCGAAGTTCATCCGGTAGAACAAAAAAACGAAAATGTATTCATCGGAAAATATTTGCTCACAAAACATTTGAGTCCAGAGAGCGAGCCATCAAGAGCTGTGTTCTCACCTACGCCAGATATGTTTAACGCTCTCAATCTTGAATGAGTTCGCTTTCTCTACGAGATGACTTTCAAATCTCGTCCGCAATTAAAAAGAAATGTGCTACCAAACTCCGGTGTCCGCCCTTTCTTAATATATTTGGTAGGTGCAGATGAAATGGTCGATATAGCAATGACATAAAGTAAGCTGCAATTTCAGTGTATTATGTTGGCACAAGGCGGTGCAAATGGTATGACATAGTTAAGTACAAATACTGCTATCTTTGTTTATGGAGTCCTTTCTGTTTTGCACTTCATAGTGATCGTAAAAATAAAAAGGGAAAGTGAACATGGAAGTGAATCAAAAACGGCTACTTTTACTGTACGAATTTAAATTAGAGCACAACGCAACGGAAGCAACGAGAAATATCAACAGCGCATTTGGGCCTGATACAGTTAGCGAACGAACCACTCGGCGGTGGTTCGAAAAATTTCGATCCGGAGGTATGGACCTTGGAAGTGAGCCACATGGACACCCAGACAATCGGTCGATAACGACGAGCTGCATGCATTAGTGGAGTCTGACCCCTGCCAAACCATACAGAATCTTGCCGAAATATTAGGCGTTCACAATTTGACAGTTTGCCGCCACTTGCAACAACTTCTCTAAGTTCTCGATGCGATGAAAAGTGGATTTTATATGATAATCGTCGGCGATTGACCCAATGGCTAGATGCCGATTAAACGTTAAGACTCATGCCGAAACCAAGCCTTCATCCAAAGAAAATAACCGCAACTTATCCATTATTCGTTCCTGCAACCTGGCGAAACCATCAATGCTGAGGAATTTTGTGCTCAACTGGATGAAATGCATCAGAAATTGATAGTCCAACGACCTAAGCTTGGCAACAGCGATGGATGTGATGTATCGAGAACAACGGTCCAAAAATTAAACGAGTTGTGCTATGAGACTCTTCCTCACCCTCCATATTCACCAGACCTCTCATCAACAGATTATCATTTCTTTAAACATTTGGATCACTTTTTGACAGGAAAAAGATTTAATAATGAAGCTGCTGTCAAAAATGCCTTCGAGGAATTTCTTCGAACCAGAAACTCGGACTTCTACAAAACTGGAAGAACTTGTGAAAACTTGTACGTTATTGGGAAAAGTGTGTTGCATCTATTAGTAAATATTTTGATTAAATAAATTGTCTTTATAAAAATACCATTTCATCTGTAGCAACCTAATATAATACTGAGGGTGTAAGGGTTTTGTTGCTATGCTCACAGTATTATTGAAGCTTGAAACATGAAACAACATGTTTCGGGGTAAATTGACTCCAAGATTTGACAAAAAAATGAAGAAAACATGCAAGCAATCTCAACTAAGGCTAAGGAACGAAACCGCTATCACGGGAAACACATAAGCAAAATATCTGAAGACACAGGTGACCTTAGTTTGACAAGAAATGTTTGTCGGTTGACAAATGACAAGTGTGACTATTTCTCGAAACGTACAGTAGAAGAAAATGCTGAAACCATCCTTCAGTTGTTTCGTGGATGTATTATAGTACTTTATCAACAATTACAACTACGACCCATATTCATGATCCTGATGGCATAGTGTTTCAGTTATGTTTTTAAGTAGCGAGGCAATTGCGTCTTCACGCCTCTTATGTGACGAATATTCAGCAGGTAGCTGCTAGAAAGCTACTGGACTGCCAACTATAAATCTCGCCTGTCAATCAGGAAAACCACCCTTTGGTCACTTTACTCTGGAGTTTACGGTGACTTTGCGAAGTCCCCATTTTCAGCAGGAAGAAAGGAGGAGAATGATCGCCAGAAAAAAAAACTTTAATCAGCTAAGTCCCAAAATAGCCACAGCGTAATGTGCAACATGGATCTATTTGTTGTAAGATTCCAGCATCTCTTTAATTGAGTAGCCCAAATTGAATTCCCTTTTTGACAAGCTTACAGCATATTCTGTTCCAAATCTATTTTAAGTGTTCTTAATCCCGAGTATGACAGTCGTGCATTCCTTCAATGCTGAAAATGCAAAAGGAAGACGGTGACTTATCGATCTTGTGCACCTCACACTGAAAGCATTCATATTGACTGAATGGCCGCGCAAGGTAAATGTCAGCTTCCTCATGTACTCAACTGATCCTTGGTCTCAAATTGTTAATGAGCCATGATGGGTCCATGTAGTCAAGAGAAGGTTGTCTTTGATCTCTACCGACTGCTTCTGCGTTATCCTTGCATTATCAGAGGAAGATTTTTTTAACCACCTCCGCCAAAAAAACAAAGTCAGGAGCCTCTATGAATACTAATAACGCCTACTCAGTGACTATCCACTTTGCTGGTGTGGTTCTCATTGCTCTTCGTCTTTCTCCACATGCGGGCCAACCGTTTTCAGTGCAATTTCTATCGAAGATCTTCAGTCCATATCTGTATTATGTAAAGAAATACTTATCAACCGTCGCCTTTTCACTGGATTAGGTCCCCTCACATTAGCCGTCAGTCGACTTAAAGCAAGGGTCTCTGGTTTCGATGACTGATATTGACACCGATTGCTCCGATCCTCTTGTTTGCCTAGTTATTAAATTCCGTGTTTTCGAATGTCAAGTTGAATCCATGACTGATTAATCAGCTGCTGACCTGATAACCTTAATTGCGCTTCAACAACTGTGTTCCCAACAATAACTCCTGCAATATCATCTGATTTGTCAGCGTATCAGTATCGCGAGCTTCTTTTGTTATATTGCGCACTGAGCAGCAGCAAGTCGGCTTGCCCATCTCTCGCAAACTTTTTGAACAGATCTTGACTGATTTTGCACCCATGGAGATTAATTTGAAGAATACGAATCATTGAAAAAGCGCTTTGGCTTTGGTTAAGGCTTCTTGGAAGGCCCCATACTTCCCTGTACCCGGAATGTGTTTCGAATTATCTGGTGACCGGTCATACTCCAGGCAAAGAACACAGTGTGCACTCCTTCCTTTTATGCCTTGTCTTGCTGCACTTGTAGCACAAAGACCTATTTCGGTTCCATAACATGCCTGTGTAGTATTTCCGTATCCGAGGCACCTGAAACACCGGAGAGGGATCGCTCTTAACCGTATCTGACACCTAACCCACCTTATTCTAATTTTTCCCTTCTTTATTAGCTGTTTGGCATCCCTCTCTGTGAGGTAAGCTATGGCCATGCGTTGACCCCTATTGTTTGGTTGGGTAAACCTAACTTTTGTCTCGGTTAATACAGGTTTTCGGGCACGACCCTAACGCAGTCAATGTCCCTTTTGAGTGTGACCATAGGCTCGAGTGAGGCTAATGTTGGTTTTTCTCTAAGGAATCTTTTGAATGCGTCACGGAATACATCTTTATTGTTTGCATCTGCTCTGAACTTAAGCAGTAGGTCTCTTGACCGAGCTAGTCGTACAGCTTTGATTGCAATTTGGATGTCTATCAGCTCCACCGCTCGCTTGGTTTCTCGTAAGACATTCCGTAGGTTCAACCGTCGATGGGTTTTACCAGTACTGCCTACCCAATAGATTTTCGAAGCTTCTTAATCTTTTTTTCTTGGGTTGCATTGGAGGAGTTTTTGCATTTCGCTTTTTGTAGTGGTTTATTGATTTTCAACCTTAGGACCGCTTGATAAGCTGCTTTCTTGGCAGCTTTAGACAGTGCCGTCTGACAACCGTCCGTCCTTCCTCCGTTAAACCCGATCCCGTTTGATTGTGCTACAGGGTAATCTTTCTAGTAGTCGAAATCGAGACTACTACTGCTCTGTCGAAGGAATAAGCCTTTTGCTCTTCTTCTTCCTTCAGCCACCTGCATCTATTGTGAACGATTCGGATTAGGAGTTCTACCAGCTCCGGGACTCCGTTTGTAACCTGCTAACGAATGTTCTTTGGTGCCGTTTTTGTCAGATGGCAATGATGCGTTCTGTAACCTATCGCTTTACGGAAGAACCGCTCTTCCTCTGCACAACCCAGGATAATGTGCTTGGTATCTTCCCTGCAGGGATTATTTATTTATCTATGTCCCTTGTCTCTGTCACTTCGGTGGTGATTGCAGCAAGCATAGGTTTCTCTATCATGTGTTCGTCTCTCACAGGCAGCAAGAATCTCTGCTTTTCTTCTACTGGTCGTTCTTGCATGCGCGTGGTTTCCCTGCTGCACCCGAATGCGGTAACAAATCTCTTGCAGTACCAGATTTTTTAAGTTTCACCGTGCTGTTTTCAAGGAGAGACTTAATTGAGCGTTAAATTATATACTCCATACACCTTATATGCGATTTAAAGTTAAACATAAACTGAAATATAAATTTTTGACGTAAGTTGACGTTTGCAGTATTTTTGAATATTGAGTTCACTTTGTGACAGTTGAAAAATTTATCAGCCTTTTAATACGCTTGGTTATCACATTTTATTGATCGAAAAAAAACTTTTTGAAAGTTCAAATGAAAATGGAAAACCACAAAATACATTTTATGGTCTGCCATTATCTTTTCCTTATAGGATTCGTATGATTGCGTTGATGATACGAATCGTGTAAGAGAAATAAAGGTGAAGAGTTGTATCGTATCAATGAGGTCAAGTGTGAGGATAATTTCTAGCCAATACTGACTAAATAAAACTCTTAAAATCTTAACAATGTCTGCTGCGTTTTGACAAACGAAATGTCCTTTTAAAATAAGAAAAATTGCTTTCAGAAAGAATTAAATATGAGTATTTCCATAGATTAATGCTGATTGAATTGGGAGGAAAGAAGGTTCTCCCTACCCTATAATCACGCTTTACGCTTTTTAAACTAGAAGTTGCAAACCTAAAATATTTATTTTAGTATTTAAAATATAGAAACATGTACCTTGAAAACTTCCTAAAGATGAAACCAACAAGAGTTTGACATATTTCACTGTCAAAATCCATTCAAAAATTGTGTGTATTTATTAAAACATTTTAAATATATAAACAGCCACAAATTTTGTGGAAATTCACCAATTTTCCACAGAATTTAAAATACTAGAGTGCATTCAACTTCACTCATCGCATCCTTACAAATAATTTCATTTCACGTTCGCGCGATTTCGAGGGTTCTAAAACCCAGCACGTTTGAAGAGAAATCAGTGCAATAATTTGAATTATTGAACCACGAAAATCTACTTTGCCACTCTCTTTCACGTACCGCATTCGGTATATAATTCCCAATTCGATTCGATTTCTCCATGCTAACGTGCTCAATGGGAGATGGCATGAAGGAAATCGTGAGAACAAATCATGCATCTAATCACGTATGATGAAAAGTACAAAAGGACATGTTATACGCTTCAATTGAACGAATGTGGGCTGGTAATTTGTTGACGGTGAGAGTCTGCTGGTGGTGTGATTTGATAAGAAAAAATTCAGAATCCTTCCAGCTAATTCAAGGCATAGATTTTCCTGGCTGTGACGTTTCAAGGGAGTATGGAAGGATATGTTTTTCTCTCAAATTCAATCACACATCAGATACAGAACGTGTAACAATCGTAGAATGTTTTTATCCAACCAGGCTCGGTACTAAGGACAGAACATAATGACAAAATTTTACCAAATCTGATCATTGAATTCTTTAAAGTTTAGCTACAAATTTCATGGTACACCAACCTACAGGTATTTTGCAAGCAAATCTGAGTTCTTGTTTCTTAATTTTGAGTAAAGGAGTAGGTCATTGTCCAAACGAAAATTTAAAAAACACAAACAAGACGAATATTCTAGTCATATCTATTTATCCGCTCCTGTAGCCAAATAACTTCTAGTTGAGTCTGGGTAGGATTGCGTTGGTGATTCGGGGCGCACTTGAGTCCTTTTCAGTTTTGAGATGTAGTAAGTTAAACTAGGATATGCTCCGAGTTCTCTAGATCAATTTGTGCTGCAAGGCCCAGAGATATCTCAAAAACAGAAAGAATGACACAGAGTGATTACGAATGATTACGAAGGGTTTCATTCACGAGTGCTGACACAATAAGTTAGCTAAGTAACTCCTTTGCAGGTTGATCAACGACAGCAAGTCTCTATTTTGATAAACTTTGATGAGTCAATCAACGAGGTCTGATATGAGGTCTGGGTTACAAATTGGTTAAGCGAAATTTCGAAACCTTACAGACGCCCAGGAAGCTTGGAAGGAAAAATGGAGGATATTTTTCTGGCTGTGTCCTGATAATTTTGAAGCTTCAAGCGAAAACAACCGACAAATTACAATTACTTCAAAACAAAAAAGATGGACACAGCGATGAAGACAATTAAGATGACCTAACAGTATTCCATCTGAAGAAAGGCATCCTGTTCACCAGTTTTGCCCAAAAACGCTACCTGACATAATGAACATTTGTCTGTAAGAGGGAACCCTTTAAAATGAAACAGACGGTGCGTGCTGGTTGGTAAAGAAAAGTGAAATTCAGGACTACACTCTGAATGTCGGCCCTTATACATGCTAAAAAATGCTGTTAAAGGGGTAAAAGTTCGTTAGAGATACAGCAATGTCGCTTCAAGGAGTCCAATTTTCCAGTATTCATCAAATCATAGATATATCAGTCGTACAAATAGAAAACCAGCATTGCCAGCATTGCAAATCAGTAGATAAGTACGATCAGAAACGTGACATACCCAGCTGAAGCATCAGTCAACAACTCTTCACGATCTCGCTTGTCTATTTTTACTGTGCTTTGTTTTGTTCGTGCGCGACAACGGTGAAATTCGAGCCGAGCAAGGGTAATTTGCGGGAAGTGTTGCTTTTTCGTTTCATTCGAGAAAAAAATGCCGCTCAGGCGTGTCGAATGATTGCAGAAACTTATGATAAACATTGTATTAGTGAAAGAGCGTGTCGGGTGGTTTCATAAGTTCAAAAATAGCGAATATGACGTGGAAGACAAGGAACATCCCAGAAAAAGTTCGAGAATGCAAAATTGGAGACTTTGCTGGATGAAGATTCTTATCGAACGCAACAGGAACTTACAAATTTTTCAGGCATGAACCAACAAGTCGTTTCTCATCGCTTAAAAGGCTTAGGAATGATCCAGAAACTGGTACATTGGGTGCCGTACGAGTTGAACCCGAGGTACATCAAACAGCGCCTTTTCACGTGCAAACACTCCTCCAACGACAAAACAGAAAGGGTTTTTGCATCGCATCATGACCGGCGATGAAAATTTGATAAATCATAATAACCCGAAGCGGAAAAAATCGTGGAGGCTTCCCGGCCAAGCATCAACTTTGACAGTGAAACCGAACATTCATGGCTCGAAGCTGACGCTGTGTATTTGGTGGGACCAGCTCGGCGTAGTTTACTATGAACTCTTGCAACCTTACAGGAGCCATACCTGGAAAACAAACATTCCTGGAAACATACCTGCAAACTTTAAAATGCGACATCCTAACCTCACCTCGGCGTGCTCTCCTGACATCGCCCCTTCTGATTTTTACTTATTCCGATTGATGACACTTGATGTGGCCCAACAAAAATTCCGTTCTAACGAAGAAGCCAAAAATCAATTCATGGATCGCGGCAAAAGACAAACAATTTATTCGACAAGGAATGCAGGAGTTACCACAAAGATGGGAAAAAGTTGTGGCTAGCCATGAAAATTATTTTGAAACAATGAGTTTTTTTACAATAGAGCCTCAAACTATCAGAAAAAACCGCGTTTTTCTGTTTGTACGCTCGAAGTGTGTTCAAAAATAAGGTGACTTTGTATTTTTAGGAAAAACTATTTATTTATTCGCCATTATTTTTGTTTTCCCCTTCAAAATAATCCCCCTCAGAGACAATACGCTTGGGCTAACGTTTTTTCCAATCCTCAAAGCACTTCTCATAAGCAATTTTCAGTACCTATGTCCTTGAACTATCCTTGGTGCAGTCTTTATCTCGATAAACATTGCAAATCTCCGTCCGTTCATAAGTCTCTTCAGTTTTGGGAACAAGAAAAAGTCACATGAGCCAAGTCCAGCGAATATGCTGGCTGAGGCATGATTGTGGTGGTTTTGGCCCAAACATCTCTCACAAGCAAAGATGAGTAAGCAGGGACATTATCGTGATTCAGAAGCCATTAATTGTTTTTCCACAATTCCGGAGATTTTCTTCGAATTGCTTCTCGCAAGCGGCGCATAACTTCAAGACGGTACTCTTTATTCACCGTACGGCCATATGGTTAGAACTGCTGACGCACTACGCCACGGTAGTGGCATATTTATAGAAGAAAACAGTGAGTAAAACTTTGACATTTGACCGAATTTGGCGTGCTTTTTTGGTATTGGCTCACCTGGGCCCTTCCATTGTAATGATTGGGCTTTCGTTTCGATATCACAACCATATACCCATGATTCGCCAACAGTTATGACCCTTTTGACCCAAGCAAAATCATCATTGGCGTCTGCCAACAACGAATGAGCGATGCTCATGCGACGATTCTTTTCGTCCAAATTAAGCAGTTTCGGAACAAGCTTTGTTGACACACGTCTTATGCTCAGTTGTTGATGTGCTTGGGCGTCCAGAGCGAAGGTCGTAATTGGCATCTTCCCGGTCATCTTGGAAGAATTTTTACCATTTATAAACATTTTTTTTTTTACTCAGAACAGTTTCACCATATTTCACTGTCAACTTTACAAGTATTTTGGAACACTTATTAGCATTTTTTACTCAAAACTTTATGCTAATTCATCGATCCTTTTTTCAGTAGGAAAATATCGCCGAGCACGCAAAACACTTCTAACCGTTGTGCCTCCCGCAAACAAACTAAACATATCATATAGTTAGAATGTAAATATATATTCACGACGAGTGTACCAACATTAAAAAAATAAAACAATCAATAATCGAATGTACGTTCCCTGCGAAATTTGGAAAGCCATCCTACTTTCCGAACACACTTCGTATACCACAAGGGGCGAACAACAAATAATTGTAGACAAAATAAATTTAATTTTTAATTAAATTTTTGTTTTTCTTTTTTTTTTCAATTTAATTCTTTACTTTTTTATTATTTATTTAATTTTTTATTTTCAATGATTCAATGAATGTAGTCCAGTTTCATTCTTAACTCAGGCTTCCCTTAAAAATAAATCTCTGCTGTGACACTCTCAAAATACGTTTAAAATTGCCATCAGATCATTATTATCTTAGAATTGCTTATCTCGGTTTTCTTTGCGTTACGAAGTGGAGAAAATACAGCTGACAGCCAATGCTTGCGTAATCGGAAAGGGTTGAGCCGTTTGAATGAGATCGGAACAACCGCAACTGAGGCTGCATTTTTTCAAACAGCCCTCCAGTTCGCAGATTGTCGCGCTCTGGAGAGCAATTTGCGATGGTGCCCTCTCTCATCACAATCTTTATTACTGTTATGCATAGTAAGAGCCTGAAAATTTTTCTCTCTTTTACAAGTTCTGTACAATAATGTTTCTATCAGTGTCCTTAAAAGCTTAAGTGAATACCCGTCCCACCAAATTTGTCGGTTTCAGTGAGAAAGCTCACTTCCAACTCATTGATTTTTCTTTTCACTGACAACTCATTGAGACTTCAGGATAAAAGAAATAGACCCAGGTTTCCTGACCTTGTTGAAACTTTTCAAGATTGTTCGAGATCGAACTCCGACTCGTTGTCCTTTACAGTTTAATTAGCGTTTTCAGTAAGTAACAGACAAAAACCTTTTTCATATGCAATCCGTTCGCAAGGTTCCTGTGGTTGCTATCACTTCATCTAGGTACCAGATCATCACTCTTCGATCTGCCAACACAACGCTTTGTACTTTTTCCAGCAGTAAGCGATGCTGACGGACGTCCTTCGCGATGTTCTGTCTAGCTTGAAGCTCTTAGCTGAATGTACAACAATTACGTAACCACGAAAAAGCGTTTAAAGTCCGAAAGGGCATCACAAAGAAATAGATACGAAGACCCTCGAAGTGAGCTTTGGAATATAGAGAGCTTAGAAAAAAAACTACATAGGTGCAGAAACTGGAATGGCAGCCTTCTGAGCCTAAATTTATGTCAGAATAATTATTCCGGCGTAATAGCTTCTTTGGTTCATTGTTAATGAATCAGGATCATGTGCAATAACAGGCGCGTTAATCCTTACCTTTGATGGAAGTCGCGGCCTAATTGTGTTGCACGGTATACAAAATGGCACGTATTTCCCGCCACTTTAGTATTTCGCTCATAAGTAAGAACAAAACGTCAACAAATCTTGCCACTCACTGACATTTGCAACAATCATTTCGCATTTTTGACGATGAACTTTCGGTAGGGGTTCTAAGCGGGCGATAATCACACTTTTTGACGACGGTAAACTAGACGATATCCCGAAATTAAACAAGATCTTTTTTTAGTCGAATAGTGAAGAAAGAAGTTAACACTCGAGCGAAAAGAACAATAACGCCTAATTTCAAGGACTGTCCCATGTTTCATTACTGATTGGTTCCATGGTTTAATTGGGAAGCATGGTAAGACTGATCACCTTTTGTTACAGTTGCTTAGTAGGCGTAGGATGTTTCAGTATTCGCTGAAATACGAAAGCAATGGTTGCCTGCTTGGTTGTTGTGACTTGGAACACACCTTTTTTCACACAGATCTTTCAATCTTTCCAGAAGAAAAGGCGGCACCTATCCACACAAGCTGTTAGCTTAAATGACAAACAGAACTGAGAGCCATATTATATGAGTATTTTTTGTCACTTAGAAAGGCTTTTTTGACGACTTGTTGATGCGGAGGGAAACGTATGTTCAACGATCCCTCTCGCCACTATCCGTTCCTGCCGGAATATGGAATCGGCCTAGCCGGAAGTAATGTAAAAAACAATTCCAGGCTAAGCTCTCAATGTTGAAGGAGAAGTGTATAGTGGGTAGTCTATATGCTTTGTGAAACTCTGAGATTGCCCAATAATCGAGATTGAAATGCTTGCTGTAATCGGAGGAATTAGGGAAAATAGGATGAATATACGAGTTCTGTCTGCATATCAATAGTTTCTGCATCGGTGGTTCTGGCTATAAGGTAGTACTATGCGTAACAGGAGCTGTACCCCTAGTGCATTTTGTTAAAGAGTGATGGATCCTCTATCGGCGTATAGACGAAGAGGATAGAGAGGCTGCTTCACGAGTTAAAAGAAGGAGAGAAGAGTGAGTGAACCAAAAAGAGCGTGACACTCGATTCAGTGATCTAGAGCCATGGCTCAATCCAAAGCCCAGGATCCACATTGGATAAAACAAAGGTCAGCGTTGACTCGTAGCTCCACGCGCAGAACATAGTTTTTACAGATGCTCCAAATTGTCTTCCAGCAGAAGCCAAAAGGAGTCACTGGTTCCATGTTCCTCTGGTCCTGTTAATCTCAGATGATGTGACCTGCTAACAACGTTGCTAGGGTACTTACGCCATTTCTACCTAAGTGTAAATGGTCTGTTCTACCCTGAGTGTAAATGGTCATGTAATGATCAGGTTAAAATCAAAGAGGTTGGTCTATCCTGCAGCCATTCATGTCAATTCAAATTGAGCTCTTTTCTGTTGAGCGAATTGCTTCTAACTTCATTCTCACTGCTGCTAGTGATTCTGACGTTGAGACCGCTTGTTTCTTTTTTATGCTGACCGAAAGAATTTTAATCTTGCTAATTTGCTCATTCTTTCTTTTCTTCCTCCAATTCGTGGCTCCGGACCACCGAACGTTTTACGTGCATTCGAATGGTGGCAGTTTTGAATAAATGCAAGCGCAAGGACCATAACGACGGAGTTTAAGGCAAGGAGCTGTTCATTGTTATTTCCGTGTCCTACTCAATCGCATTTTTTCCGTCTGAAAGATCGGGTTATAACCCTGTCGTCGATAGCTCCGATTGAATTTTAGATTGACACAGAAGTGGATTCCGGCTTCCGAATTACCGTTTTCGTTAGAGCCATCGAGGTTGACTGTGAATTTCCTCTCTTATCAAAAGATTGCTGCATCGTCTCCCCATTACTCCTCTAATCATGTTCGACATGATTCATTCGATCCTGCAAGCCTACCTAAGTTTTAGTCTGTTGCTCTCTGCAGTGTGTCTGTCAAGGGGTACAAGACTAAGGAGGTGATGAGGTAGTCATCTAACGACCTAACGGTATTCGATCAAAATTAGTGGATTGATTGGTATATTACTTTCTATTTAAACGCGAATTTTAAATGAAAATATCCTTCTCAAATACGTTCTTGTGCTTTTTGTACCTCTGTCAGAGGGAATGTCGTAGAGAGTGTTAGCTCCGGTTTGCCTCAGGTAGAGTGCCGATTAGTCCTCAATCATAGCCCTCAGATAAACCTCAGACAGTCCTATTGCTGGATCATTTCAAACTATTTTATTCCAGCTACAATTCTTACGTGTAGAGGTAAATAGGGGCGAATCAATGTTTAAGTTCCCATATTTCCATCACCGGCCTTTTAGAAATTCAGAGTACCAGATGTGACAATTCTTTAATAATCATTTACTCTTTTCCCATATCATAACGGTAGCTTTATCATCAGATCCGAAAGAGAGCGCCTTTTAAGGACTTTGGAAACATTTCAATCAAAATGTAAATAAAATTAAATATTTATTTTCCAATTAGAACATGCACATCATTCAATTGTTAAAACGCATATTAAAGATTTTCTTGAAATGTTCAACAATAAATTTCAGATCCTGGACCACAAGCTGCATACAAACTCCTCCATTTTGAAGCCAAAGGCATAAAAAAGGAAATTTAGGCACAGTCTCTGTAGACTTTCATTATTAACCCAAAATACGTATCACAGTTAGCGGCTAACTCCAACACCAGCGTGTCAAATTCTTGAACCAGCAACCTGAAGCGTAGTAGGTAAGTGCTTAAATTTCGGTCTGATCATACCCAAAAGGGAGTTTGCAATGTCTTCATTTGTATTCATAGGAAGTTATTAACAAAAATCATTCTTTTGTACCTCATTGAAAACGTTATTTTTAGTAACTTATCTGATTTTTAAACTAGTGATTCCTGTAAGATGATAAAATCTGCACTAATTAAAGCCTAGGCTTTTAACACGATTATCCAAATTATTTTTGGAAGGTTTCTTAATTTCTTTACAGGATAAAACACGCCGGATGTTATCTTGTAGATGGTTTCGGTTCCACACAATTACATACATCAAACATCCTTCAGTGCGACTAATTCTGTTATTCTTTTCAAATTGGTTGACCATTTTTCGCTTAAATTTCATAATCTATCACAACTGTTTGGTCATTTGCATTATCTCCAAACAAATCAACCATTGGTTTGGTAGTTTATGGACTGGAATTATCAGAGCTATCGTTATATTGTAACGATAAATTTGAGCTATTGCCATAATATATCAGACGACGTTCGCTTAGGTGCACGACCGTCACATGCTAGGGATTGGGCAGAACATAGGGAGTGCGATGAATGTCCTGTAAGTTCGAATAAAGAAATCTATTTCACTTTTTCACACCTCTTCTTTTCACCATCATTCCAAAAGAATGTGTGGAATAGTATGTCCAGTTGGCAAAGGGTTACAGTACGCCTTGTAAAAACAAGTGTTTGTACATTCGAAAAGGACTTCCTCGAAATAAGATTTTCAGTGGTATGTGATGAATGGACAAATACTGTCATCAGTCAAGAGTCATCCAAGAATACTCAAAAATTGCCCGACCATTTTAAAGTTAGGGCGAACTTTACAATCGGTAGAACGGACATTTTGAACAACGGATACCCGTAAAATATTTCAGAAAACTACTTTAAAAAGTAGACAAACCCTCGTTCATCTCAATTGCACATCGCCCGAAGAAAGTATCCTTGGCAGTCGATCCATAATCAGTATATTCCGTACAGACAGTGGACAATCGTTAAAGTTTCTGAACTCGATTCCTGTAAACACGAGGCGACTATGAAAAGATAAATGTCCTTTTCGGACAATGGGGGACCCCCTTTTTTTAGTTCTGAATCTGATATGCTGTTTGCCTATGCCCATTCTTCCTATCCTGTCTGACTTCTATGACGGTACGAAACGTTGCTTTTCACTCAAGCAACGGAATCATGGGGAAGCATAAATTGCGACTAATAATTTAATGGGCAGTTGTCGATCCCTTGACCGATTAAGGGCGGATAAAAAGAATAAATTTTCTTCTGTAGAATGTTTTTCTTCTGTATCTGTACAAATATATCACCTCAAAAACGAGATATGTTATACCCTCAGAGAAGAAATAAGTTTATTGTTTTGCAGGTTGAAATATGCAAAGCCTTTTGTGCGACTATTGTGTTGGGAGGATTAGGGGAGTTGAGTAGACATGATGAGTTAATCCGATTGGAATCTCTGATTCGCAATGGAAACAACCGTGAGAATTGATTAAAAACATTGCAATTGTTTTGCAATCAATTCATTAAAAAATTGTGAAATATCAAAAACCAAGAAAATTTGATTTCAGTTCTGATGCCATAAATATCGAAATGCTGTTTTAATTTTGCGAAACTGAGAAATGCAAGGATGTATTTTGATGATTGTCAATGCGCAGTTTTCTTTTACAAGTGGATGTTGGAACCCACTAATCTGGCAACACTAGTCCTGTAATGTCAGACGAACTCATGTTTGAAAGATAGCATTTCAGATTACAGTTGTGTAGGTCATGGCTTGTTCAAAAATTTAGATCGTATGAAAATGAGTGCAATATCTGAAGAAATTCGCTATGCAATGCTTGATTACTATAGAAATGATAAAACTTCTGCTAAACACGAGTTTTGCAGTTAACGGTCAGCATGCTTTGAGCAAACCTCGGGCTCAAAAGTTTTTCGCTAGATCAAGGTTCGGAAATTTCGATATTAAAGATCCACCTAGCTCTGGTCGGCTGACACTGGAAAGGCATTTCCATTTTGCAAAAATCATGAGTTAAATACGAGATGTGTTCAAAAGTAAGGTTCGATTTCGCATGCAACGTACATTCGATTGTCGATTTTTTATGTTGGTACACTCACCACGAACACATATTTACAGTTACAGCTTTATAACATGTTTAAGTTTGTTTGTGAGACGCAAACCGGTTAGAAGTGTTTTGCGTGCTCGGCGATTTTTTGATATAAAAAAAATGAATCTAAGAATTTGCATCAAATTTTGTGTAAAAAATTCCAGTAAGTGCTCCAAAACACTTGAAATGTGGACAGTGACATTTGGGGAAACTGTTCTAATAAGTTCTAATAAGTTTACAAGTGGTACAAACTTTCCCATGGCCGAAAAGATGCCAATGACGACCCTTGCTCTGGACGCCCAAGCAGGTCAACAACAGATGCGAACGTTCAAGCAATGAAGAAAATTGTGTTGGAAAACCGTCGAATTACTTGCATTGAAGTGGCTGAAGTTATCCGCATATCGGTCGCCTCGTGCTTTCAAATTATTTCGAACGTTTTGGGCATGAGACGTGTGTCAGCAAAGTTTCTTCCGAAACTGCTTAATTTGTGACCAAAAGAATCATCAGATGAACGTCGCTCATGAACTGTTGACAGAAGTCAATGCTGATCCTGATTGGCTCAAAAAGGTCATCACTGGTGACGAATCATGGGTCAATCGAATCAAAATATGATATCGAAACCAAAGCCCAATTGTCCCAAAGGAACAGCCTATCCTAACCAAGCCCTATTTGCCCCATAAATAACCTACGAGTGGATTGCGAATTACACAACCGTGATTTCGAGATGGAAATATTCGAACCTGAACCCAACCACCTACTATTCACAAATATTTTTTTCACACATATTACAACTACTAGTGGACAAAACGAACTTGAAATCGAAGGCCCTTTACTCATAAAATACAACGATTGCGAAATTACCGTCAACGGGATCACTTACATCTCACATTCACATCGTCCCAGCGATTTTCTCCAAGATCAATTTCACCCTTGCCATCGCCAACACCAGGAGCATCCAGATGAATGAACTTGAAAATTATCTATTCGCCAGGCGGAAACCCATTACTCCGGGAACCTACATCAGGCAAGAGCGGTTCTATCCAGCACTTACCATCATTTCCTCTCTTATTACCATAACAACTATCTGTGTGGCCATCTTTAATCGGAAATCATTTTCCCAGCAACTTCAACAGGACACACGAGTCATAACTTCAACTAATGAACCAACGAAGATCAAGTTCCTCTTGATCTCTTGATTCCTCCTCCCCATCTAAAAGGGTAGGAATTATGGGAACGTTAGGTCTCATTAGACACGCGTTTAGAACATCGAAACCCCATCATACAGAATGCCATAAAATAAATAAATTGTTAAGACATAAATCGCGTGGGAGGAATATATATACAAGAATTGTCGATAGGTTCAGTGTTAAACAAACATGTTACTGTAAGGATTTTTATAAGTTTTGATAAACAGATAAACAGAGTAAACATGAAAGCGACTCAACCATCCTTTGAACGAGCTCATTTCTTAGTCTTATCAACAAAAAAAACATCAGATCGGGCTAAGGATAACAATATAATTCAATGCTGGCAACTTAATCATCGATGGCATTAAAGCGTCAGTTTGACGTTAGGTTTCTGGTGAATACAAAATATATTCGGCAAAAATCATGAAAATTCGCGAGAAAAAGGATCCCCTAACGTGCAACAAGCTCTAAGTATCTAAGCATATCTACGGAAAAACGTATAAGGTGGGCTTGAAACTCTTTCTTGCCCTTTAAAACAAAGGAAGTAGATGGGGTGTATCCAGCTCTTATTTAGAAGGGACAGAACCTGCTTATATCACCACACCAAAGCCATAGAGGCAGGCGAAAGCAGTATTTATACCCAAAGTGGCTAGAAATCATAAAACTAATCCAGAAGCATGCCGTCCGATTAGTTTAACGACGTTTATTTTCAAAACGATGGAGAAAGTGGTAGATAATTATATTAGGACAACTCACCCAAATCAACACGTATACAGAACGGGAAAATCAACAGACACCGCAGTGTACGAGTCGACTCGCAGAATCAAAAAATCCTTACAATAAAAATAGGTAGCACTAGGTGCATTTCTTGATATTGAAGGGGCCTTTGACAATACCAGCCACGATGCGGTAAAGAGGGCGCTGATGAAAATGGAAGTTAATGCTACCCTTATTCGCGGGCTGTCTTGGTCACTGGCGGGGCGAACCGTCGTATGTAAAGTGGGATCAAGCACCATCAACGTACGTTCGGACCGGGGATTGCCACAAGGAGGTGTTCTTTCACCACTACAATGGACTCTTGTCGCAGATAAAGTCTTAGGCAGACTGTGACAAGCTGGGGTGACATGTCTGTATGCGGATGATATCTCAATTCCAACCAGAGGAAAACACAAAGGGTTACTGTGTGATATAATGTAGTGGGCACTTCGAATTGTGAACAGCTGGTGCCAGGAGATAGGTCTAAGGCTTAACTCCGATAAAACCACACTGGTGCCGTTCACAAGAAGAAGAAATATGGACCAACTCCGCACCATATACCTAAATAGTACGGAGATTGGGTATAAGAATGAAATCAAGTATCTCGGATTGCTATTGGATGGCAGGCTCAGGTGGAATGGACACACTAAGGCAGTATCTTCAAAGGCTGTCAGAGCTCTGATGGTTTGCAGGAACATGACAGGAAAATCCTGGAGTAACCCTGCGGTGAATGTACATCATGATGGTGAGACCAATCATCACCTACGGAGCCGTGGCCTGGGCACACAAAATCGAAGAACCCAAGATGAGGCTTGCACTCGATCGAGTTCAGCGTTTGCCATTTGTCTGTATCACCGGAGCCATAAAGTCATGTCTCACGGCAGCACTCCACAAAATATTAAACCTATCGCCACTTCATTTGGTGATAGAATTATCAGCGACATCTACAATGTCAAGAATCTACCATGAACGAAGAGCAAGAGACCTCAGAATTGGGCACAAGGACCAAGCTAAACTAGTGAAGGTATCCCCATTCATATATACACCGTCGGATCGCATGACGTCTGCACAATTTTTGTGTAGTGCTGAGTGGTAAGAGAGAATGGAGCGTTGAATCCAATACGCACCACATAAGACGAAATGCAATCAGGTGGTAAACGGATGGTTCCAAGACATTTGAGAGTACAGGAATTGGAGTGTTAGGGCCTGGAACCAAATACTAACAACCGATGGGAAGTATGCCAAGTATCTTTCTGGTTGAGGCCTATGCGCTATAAGCGCACAACTCAGCATAGACAGATACAAAGGCAAAACCACAGCTATAATATCTGATAGCCAAGCAGCCTTTTTAAGCCCCAGAATCTCCGGTGATAATATTGAAAATGGTTCTAGATTGTTGCAATATACTCAACATATTGAGTGCGGACAATGGGGTTATCCTATACTGGGTGTTCGGGCACGCAGGTATCGAGGGTAATGAGCAGGCGGAGCGAGGAAAGGTGCATCGACAGCATTCATCGGTCCTAAACCATTTAGCGCAACTGAAATTAATTTTAAACTGAGGATAGGGAATGCAATAGGCTCTGGAATGGACTTCCAGGGCTTCGAATGTCGAAGCTGTTCCTCGACGTTTATGATGAGAAGAAGTTTCGAGCGTGTATCGAAATGAATAAAAGAAAGCTAAAGGTCCTGACTGGGATATTCACGGGGCACTGCACACTCGGAAGGCATCTCAAAACGATGGAATTGACAGCAAAGGATAAGTGCAGATTTGGCAATCTTGCGTAGGAGACACCAGTGCATCTGCTGGCAAGCTGCTACTCAGAAGAGACAAATTAGGAAGCTGCTTGTGACGCCTGAGGCCGAAGCAGATGATTGACTTTCTCAGAAATAATAAACTTTTAAAAACAATAAACCTGTAAGGGTTGACGTGCACCATCCCCGAAAGTAAATCAGTAAATCCAAACATAGAACTCAGCGATCATCATCATCATCGATTCGGCGCTATTAATCTAGACTAGCATTTCCAAAACTTTTTGATGGCAACGAAAATTACCTCCAATCCTTTGATAACCTGAAATCAATCAAAAGAAAAATCATTTTGAAAATAGTATGGTCACCATATTTTGGATATGTCTGCCTGGAACTATAACAACAAAGTCGTAACTTGAAGAATGTTTTACCCTATAAAGTAGTTCATAAGAGGTGAGAACAGTAATCACTCACCTACTTATTTACTACTTAAAAGGGTACCAAACGTTATGTCCGCGGAATGTCACCAAAAACAAGAGGTTTAATTCGGACCAGAAACCAAACTGAACTAATGACCTGGCAAGCTCCGCTAGGAGTTTTTATATGATCACCACTTGCTTCGTGTCTGAAATTTGCACTAATCGGGAAAGGTTGCACTTTGCACCCTTATTAACTATTCATTAAGTGTTTGATTTGGTTCGACTATCACTGAAATATATTTACAAAATTTTATTGAACGGCTGATGGGTGATAATTCCACATAAAAGTCACTTTTCATTGTTATTTTCGTGGGTACGGAGTGTCGTCACCGATAACGATACAGTGATAAAGTCCAGTATGGTTTGCTTATGACTGGTCCACGGAACAGTTAAGGACACGCTCATTAACAGAAATGACTCACATTGAAGAGTGATTGGAAAATTGAACAAAACGCAAGTACCTGCATATGATGTACGGTGTATTTGTCCTTTGAGAAATTTAAAATGTTGAAAAAGTTAAAACAATATCAAGACTTTACTCCTGTTTATGTCTATCGGCAGGTAAAAGGAAAATTAATTACAATTCCTCGCCACAATTATTACGATAGTTAGAACTACTGTGGATATGTGAAAATTCTAAATTTTCATTTAAAAAGATTTTCAATGCAATTTATTTGACTTTTCAATTGAAAATCCAATAAAAAAAAACATTTTCGTCTTGAATTTGTAATCGCTGGTTTGTAAGTTCCAATAAAATTACATCTATAGACCTTCTTCTTTAACTAGGACATCAATTGAGAAAACCCAGTTCTGGCTAATTATTGAAACGCTCGTATTATAATAGATAGCTGAGACGAAATAGGTTTTAAAACAAAGAGCGGGCATTATTATTAGTCTGGGATCCACTGTTGACTGTTGAAAAAAGCGTCGGCCCTTAGCTCCTTGCGAATAGTACTATTTTTTACAAATAACCTATCATATCCTCCAACAAAACCGATGGATGTTTCCTGATTTTGTGGTCGCAATGTATTCTAGTTTTCTTGGGTAAATACGCCTCCGGCAAGTCAGACGTTTCTTGGCAAATCCAGAAGGAGTGTAACGTGCTTTGTACGCTCTTCTTCTTCGCCCCAACCTTGACAAGTATTGTCCGTTTGGGTACCTACTTATTTGGTTTGTTGATCTAGAAAACCTGCAACACGTTACTGATGCCTTCAAGGCTTCTATGC
The DNA here is from genome assembly GCA_954870665.1 of Stratiomys singularior. Lineage (NCBI taxonomy): Eukaryota > Metazoa > Arthropoda > Insecta > Diptera > Stratiomyidae > Stratiomys > Stratiomys singularior. Next base: position 83,040,486 of record OX940879.1, on the reverse strand, counting down.
CATTTCTGTTCTCTTCACTAGGAATAGTTCTCTCCTTGTGTTGTTAGGATGAGGCCACAGTTCTCTACTTGTATTTATATAAAAATATAGATTCAGTTTGTAATGACAGAGGCCACCATCTTTCCAAGCTTTTTTTTACAGTGGGGCTCCATATAGTTCCATTTTTAAATGTTGCTATAAGAACTTTGAACATGTCAATTCTAATTGTATTTGGTCGCACTTTCGGATCCCTCTATACCTGCGGCCAAGGACCCATGTTATGTTACGATTACTATGGTTGTTGCTGCTTTGAGGACCTGTTCAAAGTCTTGCAATGTTTGTAGATCTACATGGCTAGATCCAAGCACTTACAGCATGGTTTGAGAGTGCAATCTTCTATGAAATTGTCCATAAAGGGTGTTTTTGTGGCCACTTTTATTGCAAATATTTCCTACTGAGATTCTATGTTATGACTCCCAAATTTTTCCTCGTTTAAGTGACGGAAGATGATTCAGACACAGCTTGTCCCATCATTTTTGAAAAGTGGCGTGGATTATAACCTCACTTCTGATCGATACATAAATTCTGCATAGGATCGTATAGCCCATTACCGGTTGTATCCAACGCCATTTTGCTTCAGGGGGCCATTTTTTTCATAGATACATAGGTGGCTATCTTTTATGTCGCTGGATAAACTGCTGGTGGATTTCAATCCGGATTTTGATGAATTTCGGATTCAGCCTATGAATTTTCGAAGTGGAACAAGGTTAAGAAATATCTCAACCACAGCTGTTGACGTGGTCTTAGTGGTCAAACAGGCAATTTGTTGGGTCTTCGTTTGTTCTCCTTAATAGTGCCAGCTAACATACTAACACCTCTTAAGTGATGATTGATCTCACTCTTGTTTATAAACCCAATTTGGTGATTTTGAGATTTATAAACCATGTTTTTCTCACCAGTTTTTGATTGTGAAGTGCATTGCTATAGCTCTCCGTCTGATGTCTCGAATGTGTGCTGTAAAAGTTAGCTTACCATCCAAGCTTACTCATAGACACGTCATCTTTATTAACTTCATTCCGTTCAACTTTGTCAAACTAAGACGACAAGGCATTCTAGAGTTTTGACCAAAAAGGACATTAAACAGATAGGTTTAGATAATCATTTGCATGATCGTATGACAACTATTTTAGCTTAAAGTCGAAAGGTACATATGCTTTCGATAGGGGATCCATCGATTTTCATTCCGTATACCTTGGTCTACCCCAAAAGAAGCCAGAATGTGGTCTCAATCATGCCAGACATGATTTCCATGATCCTTCTACTGATTGGTATAACATTATCCTCAACGTATACTGTCATTCTGAAACCTTACCTGTTCGAATATTTTACAATTTTGCCAACTATGAATCCAGCAAGCCACCCAGAGGTGTTTCCCTATTTACCCATTTATTCAATATGTTGAAGTTTTCATAGGCTATAATGTACCTTGTATGTTAGTCTGGCTGTCATCTATTTAATATAATGTCTCCTTCCCCTTCTTCGTAGCATACGTACCTTCTTCTCCTACTGCCGCCTCGGACATTGGGTTCCTGCAATAAGCGCCTCCAACTGCTTCAGTCCATTTACCGCGTTGTCCACTTTCGGGAAGAGAGCAGCAATGAACCTTCTTCATAAAAAGTGTCAGACGGGCGTTTAATAGTTTGGTCAACTGATCTCCGCCCTTCAGATCTCACAACAAATATTTTATTGGGTAATCGTTGTTCATATCCATACGATTGATATGGCCAGCCCGTTGCAGCTTCACCAGTCTCACAACTGTTGAGGCCTATAGCTCGTCAAGAATTTCATACAGATCATGGTTGTATCGAATTCGCCATTTTTTTTTGTGGTTGGGAGGTGAAGGCTGTTTACACCCTGAGTGTGGGACTCCCAGACGCAAAATGCTTTTGGACTACCCACTAAACACCTCCCCTGTCAACCTGGGAACCTAGCCTGTAACCGTTTGACACATTACTTCGGGCTAGGCCTCGTGTTCCTACGCCTAGAGGCGCGTTCGCATTATGGGTATCTCTTCTCTAACGGGAAGGACGGGAGAGGAAGGAAGTGCTACAAAAGAGATCCATCCATCCCCGATGCCTCCCAGCGTTCCAATAAAGCTTTTTTTAATGTAAGCACTGCCCGAGCATATTGCGCCCCTCGATTCCAATTGTCAACTGTTTCCAGCATTACTCCGACGATAGTTTCCGGACAGAGCTCTCCAATTTCGCTGAGTAGGACCCCTCGCTGCTGGGTCCACCTTTTGCAGAAGAAGAATATGTGACAGGCGTCAACTCTCCTGCACAAAACACACAGTTAGAAGATCGTACTTTGTCAATTTTGTACAGGTAGGACCGAAAACAACCATGCCCGCTTAAGAGCTGGGTCAAGAAGAAATCGGCCTCACCATGCACTCGACTGAACGACGGCCTCAGGTCAGGGATCAGACGTGCAGTCCACCTTCACCTTGTTTCTTGCTCCCAGGACTGTTGCCAATCGCTGAGAGAGCGACGTCTATACTGATAGGTCGTATTCTGTGGATTCTCTTTTTCGTTAGGATGACCACTTCGGTTTTTTCCAGTGCCAGCTTGAAGCCGTGAGCGGTCATCCAGTCCATTACCCTGCACTCCGGGAACAGCCCTTCGCGCAGGCATGCGTTGAACATGCGGAGGAGCAGGTCAGGGGAAAAGTGGAAGACCATTTGTAGCACCTCTGCTGGAATCCCATCTGGTGCTGGAGCCTTTCTGGCCTTCATAGACAAGACTGCTTTCTTCAATTCCATCTTAGTGAAAAATGGAATTTCCATTGGTGTTTCGTAGTGAACAGCTTCTACGATGGCGGGATGGATGGGGAAGAGAGCCCGCACAATTTCGTTCATCTTTTCGGCTTCGTATGAGTGAGGCTACCTTTGGACATCGAGCTTCCGCATCACTATTTTGTTGCCCAGGCCCCATGGGTCTCTGTTCACGTCGGGTTCGAGCTCGCTGTGTCCTGTGTCGTAGTTTGTGAGACTTCCTTCGTTTTTCGGCAATTTCAGGTGACCACCAGTATACTGGAGGCTTGCTGTGCCGGGGTCTTCTTAGGGGCATTGAAGACCTGCAGGCGAATGTAATGATTCTCATAGTTGAGTTAACAACATCTCTTGCCGCGGGTTCTCCGTCCTCTAGCGTTGCTTCTGACAGCGATGATCGCGCCATAAGCACTTCAACAAATTTCTCAATATCCGCTTTCTCAGTATTCCACCGGAGCGCAGAAAAACAAGCGCGTAGTCTCCGGGAAGCATCGTGATGGATCTCCAGAGCTATGCACTGGACGAATAATCTTCTAGCACTCTCCAATTTTTAACTGATTGTGCTAGGCACTCCGAGGCGAATGTCACATCAGGTATGGTGCCCGCGCAACCCCATCGACGGAAAGTGTTCAATACGACGAGCCCAGTTCGTGCTGCCATTTCCACGATCCGTTTGCCCCAAACGTGCCCCACTCGATTCCCTTTGCATTGAAGTCCCCTCCGACGAGGCCCTCAATACATGGCCCTCAATACTCGAAACAGCGTCCTCCAAAGCATTGAGCCTAAGTTGAAAGGACGACAACGATTCGTTCGGAGTTAGGTATACACTGAAGAGTGTGGTCCCCGAACACCGAACCCAAACAAAATCATCTCCTCGCCCCCGATTCTGCACTTGTAGGTGTGCACCGTTCCGAACCCAGATGGCGGCTGTACCGGATTCGTCAGAATACCATGTTGATGAGTTTCTGGTGTGATGTTTCTCGCTCAGCAGTAGTAAGTCAGTAAACTGTTCGAGTAGGTCTTGGGCAATGATGCTTCGATGCAGATTGATTTGAAGTATACGAATCATTGCAGAAGTGCTTTAGCCTTGGTTAGGGCTTCGTGGAAGACCCGACACTTTCCTATGCCTGGAATATGTTTCAAATATTCTGGTCTCGGGTTATACTCCTGGTAAAGAACACAGTGTGACTCTTCTGTGCATTCCTTCTTTTTATGCCCTGTCTTACCGCAATTGTAGCACAAGGATCTTCGGTCAGTTCCATTACATGTCTGTGCGGTATGACCATATACGAGGCACTTGAAACACCGAAGGGGAATGGCCCTTCGACGTATCTGACAAATAACCCACCCTATTCTTATTTTGCCCTGCTTCACAAGCTGTTCTGCTTCCCTCTCTGTGATGTAGATTATGGCCATGCGTTGACCTCTGTTGTTTGGTTTGGCCAGCTTGACTTTCGTCTCGCCTAGTACGGGGAAGTCGCGTTTTAAGGCGTCTTCTATTTCGGGCAGATCCGTAACGCAGTCAATGTCTCTAATTTCCAGTGTGGCCTTAGACTCGAGTGAGGCTACAGTTGCCTTCTCTCCAAGGACTCTTTTGACTGCGTCACTGAACGCGTCTTTATTGTTTGCATCTGATCCGAACTCAACAAGTAAATCCCCCGACCGAGTTGGCCGTACAGCTTTTATTGCAGTTTGTATGTCTTCGGGTTTTACCGCTCCCTTGATTTCTCGCAGAACATCCGCATAGGATCTACCGTCGATGGGTTTAAGCAGCAGTGCCTGCCCAATGGGTTTTCGACGCTTCTTAATTTTAGTTTCCTGGGTTATCTGCGATGATTCACTGCATTTCGGTTCCTGTGGATGTTTATCGATTTTGGACTTCAGGGCCGCTTTTTTAGCTTCCTTTTTGGCAGCTTTGGATAGTACCGTCTGAAAACCCTCCTCAATCGCGATTTGATCGTTCGGCGTCCTGTCCTCGTCCTTCCTCCGTTTATCCCGATCCCCTTTGGTTATATTTTGCAGGCCAACCTTTTGCTGGTAGCAGAAATCGGGATGACTACTGCGCTGTCGAATGGATTAGGATTTTGTTCTATCTCTGGCTTCAGCCGCCTGCGTCTATAGTGAACTTTTCGGGTTAGGAGGTCTTCTAACTCCAGAACTCCGTTTTTAACCTCTTTGCTAAGGTTCGTTTGTGCGTTGCATGTGGCAGTGATGCGTTTAATAACCATTTCTGCTTTACGATATAGCCGCTCTTCCTCTGCACGATTCATGATCATCGAAGTGCTCCGTGTCTGACGTGCAGGGATTTCTTTATTTGTGTCCCGTGCTTCAGTTGCTTCGGTGGTGATGGCAACAATCATAGGTTTCTCAACCGTTTCGCATTTCTCCACCGTGTGTTCGTCTCTTCCAGGTTGCAAGAGGCTCTGTTCTTCTTGTTTTGGTCGCTCTGGTGTGCGCATGGTTTTTTTGCTGCGCCCAAATGCGGTTAAAATCTCTGGTTGCACCAGATTTCCTACTTTTCGTCCATCCGTTTTCGAATGTTTCTGTTCTGACATATTTTCTTTTGTGTATAATTTGTTTGTTATCATTTCTTATGAGTCCCCCATCTGAGCCGCTATCTCCACTCGTCTGTGCAGTCGCCTTATTGGTCCCATGGTTATCTTTGCTAAGAAGGGAGAGCTTCACCAGTTGCAGCTTCACCAGTCTTACAACTGTTGAGGCCAATAGCTCGTCAAGAATTTCATACAGCCCATGGTTGTATCGAATTCGCCATTGGTCTCCGTATAGTTCCGCTCCAATTATCCGCCTCAGGACCTATTCGCGTTAAATAAATTTACAGATGTTTGGGTTAGGCTCCATGTTCTACACCAATAGTAAAGCGCAGGTCGTTTCGCAGGTTTTTATGCTTGGAGCTTAGTTTTTCTATGTATGCAGTTGGTCTTCATAATCAACAGACTCTTCGGCATATTTCGTACTTCATTCAGTTCTTGTTATTTTGGCACCCTGGTATACAAATTTGCCGCCATTTCTAATACTATATTCGCCAACTGTAATATTTTTGGGATTAGAGGTAATTTTTCTCGACTCGAGCTTTGGTTTATTCTCATTGATGTGTAGCCCTACTAGTTTTGCTTTGCGGTCGAGTTCCATTAGAAGTTCTTTGGCTTATTAGCGACCGTCACAAAAAATTTGATGCCATCCGCATAGGCCACCACTTGGCTTGAATTATATAAAAGGGTGCCGCTTGTATCTACAGGCAGCTTTCTTATATCACATTCCAGAAAAAAAATTGAATAACAAAGGGGCCAGCCCATCTCTCCATTTTAGCCCGGCATTTGTGTCAAAGGCGTCGGTGAGTTGGTTATTATTCCGGATTTGGGAGATTGTCGACGTCATTTATTTTTAGTTAGTTTTAGTTATTTTTAAGTAAGACTTTGGCTAGGATGACAAACCGGAACAATATTTGGTACTGTACGTTCTCTGAATAGCTCACTTAACGGGCCGGGTTAAACCGTCTTCCGTGCCGCTGGCATAGCGTAACAACATACAGCGATAACACTCCGAAGAAACGACTGACATAACGGTATTCAACGAATTCTGCAGAATCGCATTCGTGTTAGTAAAAATGTTTATTTTTCTCTATTTTCTCTATCTATTTTCATTTAGCTTGTAAACGAAACGATCAAAATACGAGCATAAAATAAACATTTTTACTAACACCAATACAATTCTGCAGAATTCGCTAGATCGGTCGATGGTCGGAGTGTTATCGCTGTATGTTATTACGCTATGCCGCTGGTATTCACTTCTTCAATCAAACAAGAATTCAGTGGCATATATGACAATCAATGTGACAAAATTATTAGCAGGAGCCAAATCAAACACGTCTGACCGTTACAAATGCTAGCTCTTGGCCAACAAAACAAAAAGTCAGAAATCCTAATGGACGACAATCGTTGAGCTTGCAGCAGAGCCCAACTGACGTAATAAAGCTGAAAAACCTGACGACCACGGAACTGAAGAACTACTATGATCTCCGCTGGAGATTATGGAGGACCTGTTGCAAACAGTCACTGCATACTGGTCTATTTAACAACCATGCAATTAAAAAAATGTTATACGACGACTAATTATAGGGAAATTACTTTTATAAGCTGCTGATCATATTTTCGCGAGCAGACATCCTACAAATTATGCATACCAGATTTTCATACCGATCTGGACGAGAATAGTATAGGTGAACGTATTTTCCAGAAAATATATTACATCTCTACCTTTCTGCCTACTTCTAGCCTGAGCCCTGTTTTGTGTTGCACTAATATGAGGTACATTTATCTGTCCAACAGCAAAACATGATTTAACCTGCGTTTAAGACCTCTTCAATGCTAACATAATATTAACCCAGTATCTTTTCCACCAGATTATCAAGGGAACTCTCTCCCCGAGTTGTAAACGCTGCCCCGCCCAACCTTCAAGTATCATCCGCGATCCTCGCAGCAAAATCGGCAGTCAGGAGATCGTGAATTTCCTAGTTCGTGCAGGTAAAACTGAAATTACTCGTACCCGCTGAGAAGCTGCATCAAGTAAAAATCATTCTCGCTGTGGTTTCAGTTGAGCCACGGCGAAATGCCACGCAGTGAGAGCCCGTCCTCTCCCCTTGCACGAATTAGCCTCTTTATCTTGTTCTACCTACAAAAAAAGATCCTCTTTCGTCCCTTAGCGAGTAGAAACTCAGATATTGCAACCGCGATAACCAGCACTGTCGACTCAAAGGCAGCTGGTAAGCAGGCGAAACTCGCTGAACTGCACATCTTTGCACATGTATGTACCGTTTTCGACAGAGATCCTTGCTAAGAACTTCAGTCCAAATCATAGGCCACATAGCAACACCATCTGCACTGTGCTTACCAGTAGGTGTTCTGATCGCGATATATCCCCCAATATACGCCGAAAATCCATCTGTGGCCTCACCTGCCGACACTGGGATCTAATCGAAGAAGCTGTTCTACGAGTTTAGCATCAAGTCAAGGTATTTTTTCACGTCCCTTCCTTCCATGGTCTATTGAAGTCACCGCCACCAAGAATTCACCCTCCTCTGCGTGAGACCGCTTCCTCCGGTTCATCAAGCTTGCTCTAAAAGGATGATATCGTCTCGTTTGGTGTAAGATAGATACTGAAAAATCTGCAAACCTGATCCAGCAGAAAGCCATCCTCCTTGATGTAGCTTGAACGCGGTACCGCTCCTAGAAGGTGGCGGTGCCAATTCGGCTACTAAATGTCGTATTCTCCCAGTTGTGAGTTCTGCAAGTTCTGTGCGATTGCGCTTAGATGGGGGTTGATCAGGAGGACGCGGATCATAGCCTGCTTTTTTATTCTTGGAAATTGCCTCTTTGGCCTTGAGTGACACATCCCACTTCCAGATCATTCCAAACATCCTTCCTGTTGCGCTTAATTTGCCTGGTGTCTCTTGATTCGGCCTATACTGCTCTTTTTGACGATTTAGCTTAAGTAGGCTACATGTAGGCCTTTAGTCCTTTACGCAGGAACTGGTGTACTCAATGTACGAAGCTATATTTTCCCCGGCCTTCTTGACTTCTTCCAGCTCACTCTTTCCTCTTAGCAATTTTCGTCATTTGTGCCGAATCCTGTCAGCAAAGCTCTCCAGTTGAGCGATCCCATTTTTATTTATGTTCTTATTGACATTTTTTGGGCATTGATGGTATTTCTCATTATGTTTGGGACGGCTTATATGTTTCATGTTAGCCGCTTTACTTCCGTCGACGGCTTTTTCGTAGCCAGGCTGTCCTCAGGCAGTTTTCTCGCATGCCCCCCCCCCCAACGTCGGCTACAGGGTCTTGCGGCTGCTGAGTATAATTTTAAACACTTGTAGCAGTTGATTATTCAGTGGTCAAGTCTTCTACCACTGAGAAATGCATTGGCGACTTATCCCCAGCCTTACGGTTGGGGAGAAGCCCTGGTGAGGTTGTGGCTCCTTTTCACGTCTGGATGTATATCTCCACTCCTAGTCTTTTCTTCGTTTCGATGTCCATCATGAATTTTAAGTGGGTATTTTTAGTGACTCGGTCAAGGGCAATAACGCGGATAACGGGCAACCCCGATAAGACCCACCACCCCGCCTAGGTAGTACTTATAGTACTACTGATATAGTAAATGAAACTCAAACTAAATAAAATGGCAATAATATTAAATGAAACTATGACGGGGACGATGATGCAGATGGCAAATGTCCTGGAGAATGCCAACTTTTTAGTGCCATCGAGATGGATTATGCGGTGAACGTTTTAAAAACGAAAACGGCCCCAGGGTCAGACGGTATTCCAAGGGAAGTGGTACAGCTTGCACATCAACTTTGCCCTGATAAGCTACTCACCACTTTCAATGCCTGTCTGCAAAAGGACATGTTTCCTAATTACTGGAAAGAGGCGAGACTCGTGCTGATGGGGAAGGGGAATCCGGAGCAACCATCTTCATATCGGCCCCTATTTATGTTGAACGCCGCTGGGAAGGTTCTCGACAGGCTCATTAGTGAGAGACTTGGAGAGGCCATCCGAACTGTTAGGGATCTATCTTCTCAGCGGTACGGCTTCAGGGCTGGCCGTTTCACGATCGGTGTTATAGCAGAGATGGTGAATGCGGTCCTGCGGGCAGAACCCCACAATTACCACTCGAGGCGAAAAGTACAGTACATAACACTCGATGTGAGGAATGCCTTAAATTCTGCTAGATGGACAGATATTCTTCGTGCTTTAGAATATTTCAGGGTGCGAGGTATGTGACACGGACATTGCAGGACTATCTCAAAAATCGGAAGCTCGTCTATGACACATTGGAAGGCCGGCGAAGAATGGATGTGACATCAGGGGTGGCGCAAGGCTCCGTTCTGGGCCCGAACCTCTGGAATGTCTCGTACGATGAGCTTTTGAGGTTGCAGTTACCGGGGGAGTCGCGCCTGATTGGCCACGCAGACGACGTAGTAGTACTAGTCGCCGGACGTACTGTCGAACAGGTGCAACTGAACTGGGTGCGGTACTGCGCCGAGTGGATGACAGGCGTGTTCTGCCCGGAGATAACAGATGACGCGTGCCACACGTTCTTTCCGTGTGCGAGATGCACAAGACTCCCTTCGCATCTCTCGGAGAAAATAGGCCAGAAAACGTAACGGGAAAAATGATGCAATCAAAAGACCATTGGAACTGTGTGTCGCATTACTTACGGACAGTTCTTCTTATAAAAAAGGGCATCAAGGACCGGTGGGCGGCGCAGAGGGAAGGGGGATCTCTCTGACAGCAATTCTCTTGCTTCCTTTCCTTCCGCGCAAAAAGAGGGATTTCCCTCAACCTGAAGGCGACGACTAATGAGTAAATTTATCTGACAAACAGTTCCAGGCTAGGTTCTCAGTGTGACAGAAGAGGTATTTAGTCGGTAGTCCGGTTGCGGGAGTCCGACACTCAGGGCGTAAATAGCCTTCAATTCCCAACCATTAAAAATAATAATAAAATAAATATTTTTAACAATAATACTAACAAAATTATGTCAATATACATCCCAGGACGTAGCGTAGCAGTCAGAATTAATTATCGCGGAGCATAAGATAAATCGCATGCATTGCAGCGGATAGTAAAAACTCAATCTTTTTAAGGTTTAGTGGAGGCACTCGTGTCCTGTTATGAATTAGGATGAACGAAGGAATTTCATTCTTAATGGAAAAAAAACCAACCAGCACATATAATCGGTCGAAGTGTCCTGCATCTCTTGTAACCGATGGATGCTGCCTACCTTAAATCAAGCAGATCGTAAGTCACATCGAGACCCGCATACAATCAACAAGCTCCTTGTCTTCGAACATGTAGAATTGTAGACTTATGTTTATTCCTTGCCATGGCATCAGCCAAATCTTCGGCGTCAAATGGTCAGTTGAGCTTTTGATTTTTTTAGCCTTTGCTCCCATGTTCAATGATGTAGCCATTTGTTGGCCAAGCGGAGAACCAACTATATAAGGCGCGATCGTTCACCAGTTACGTTACATGATTCAAAGTTGCTTAGATCTGATTTTAGATCATTTCAATCCTATTGAGACTACAGCAAACGACATTTTTCAGTGAAAAAACATAAATTCCAACCATCCAGCCTCGTTAATTGAAGGACAATTTTTTGTTTAGTATTTAGATTTTTCGGTGGGATCAGAAAATTGCATTCGCCCCCTACTAAATCAGTCAAAAAATCAAAGATCTTCAACACGAACATGCTTACATATTTCATGAGAGTAATAAGTTTTTGCAGTTTTCCAATCATTTGCTATACAATGGAGAATAAATTTAAATTTTGAATTCGTTGTTTATTTGCATGTTTGCAATGTTTGCAGTTTACATCGCCGGAACCATAGAATAGATAACGTCGAATCATTGTGGTGATCTTTGCACTGTCATTATTTCCAAAGATATCTCAAAAGCAAGCAAACAATATGATAACAAGTCGTTCAGATGTCCCAAAACAAAAGTTTATATACTTACTCATTCTAATGATGCATCCTTAAATTTTGGTTTCGATTGAGTTTATGTGATTTTGTTATCTATTGTTGAGACTCAATTTCCATAACATATTCAATATAAATACAAACCGTGACTACATCTGATAATGTCAGTTTCCATCACCGGCAGACCAAACTATCAACACTTCGCTAAGTAGTAAATAAGTGGATGAGTCATTTACCGTTTATCATCCCTTGCTGCCTACTTTACGAAGCGTTTGTGTAACAGAGCGTAGAACTCGACTGCCGACTCTGGACTTTTATAATTTTTTTTTAATGATTTTTTAGTCAGTATTCATATGTTTGAATCGATTTTTTATAAATTTTCAATTGTTTTTTTTTATATTATTTTTAAAATGTTCTATCAGCAATAGGAAGCAAATTTTCAACACTTCAGGACAAAAGCGAACGATATGTGTTTTGGAAATCAATTTGATTTTACCTTAAAATTACCTTTATTAGATGTAACTAATACCATGTTAACAACAAGTATAAAAATAATTTGCCCGGAAGAATTCAGTGAACATTTAAACAAACCTTTATGCATCTAGTTTCACATCAGCACGGAGTATTACAGTTTCGCCACAGGCGCTATATGTTTATGAGGTAGATCAAAATTTAAGATCAACTTGGAGTCATGCGTTGATCGGTGTTCGCACCGATGCATTTTTTTCGACATTTTTCGCAAATCGTCAAAAGCGCGACCTTTGAATTTGTTAATATCATAATCTATTTTGATCAGACTGGGATTTTCCGGATAAAGATCATCACCCGGATACAGCATCAACATTCCATCAGCGCAAGGGTACACAATGGGATACATCAGAGTAGTGCCTTGAGAATTTCTTTGATGAGCGAATTCCGTGAGTTCTTTGAGGGACTTGAATTTTCCAAGTCGTAGAATTTCATATATTTGTGGTGGATGTAAATCAACCTTTTCTTGATAAAACGATTCGACAAGCTTATCTGGAGTCTCCCACTGAAAAAAAACCATTCACATTTTTGTTGGAATTTCAAGCTGAAACCTTAAACGTTGACCTAACCTGCGCTGCAATGCATTCGCTTTCGTGAGGACAAAGATTTGGTTCATCTGATACTGAAACTAAGAAGAATGCGGTTGCAAATCTGAAAGAGGATAAGCATAGGATAATGTTTATAATATAAACTGGATTTTCGAACTCAGTTCATTACCGTTTTGGTATTATGGCTGGTGTCAGCCAAGCAGACCATTCATACAATTTCCAAATGTCAGGCATCAGGTCATGTTGCTTGCACAGATTGATAAATTCGCCGGGATCCTGTATTACTCGATCTTGCCATTTGCGCTTGTTGAATTCTTCCACGAAATTTCCATAATAGTTGCTATCATCTATTTCTCCTTTTCTCCTGCAAATTAAAACGCCAAGTTCCTCGAAAGCCTCCCGGATGGCTGTTATCCGAAGTGAAATTTCTCTAGAAATTTTTATTTTTCAAATTCGAGTCAAATATTGCGGTGAATAAGGTTTTGATATACTTTTTTAATGTTGACAATCCGAGTGTTTGAAATATACCAGGACGTGGACCTTCTACTTTCGTCACTTCGGCTAGTTTTTGCTCACTAACTCCGCATCGCTTGAAATGATCCAACCATTCGTTTGATTCATCAGCCGACTCTGATGCACCGCCAGGAAACACTACAGCATTTGGCATAAAGGACATTGTATCGGGCCGTTTGTAAACCAACACCTTGAAAGACAAAAAAGCCTGATGTAAAAGACTGCAATTTGCTTAAATTAGATAAATTTTTAAGTAACCCTTTGAAAAGTACTTTGACAATACAAATAAAGTGATCGGCACTGCTCGCAGTGCTCGCAGCGGTTTCCAAACATGGAACGATTTTAGAACCGGCAAAAATACTTATATTCAGTTTAAACTGTGAGTGAGGGATCACAGCAGCAGAAGGCTACTAGACTGCCCTCCAAAAACTTGCCGTCACCCTGAGAACCCATCCTGGAATTGTTTGTCAAATTACATTGAGCGAGGCCCCTTATTTTTGCCGATTGGCGCTTCCATGAAGAGGACTTCCTTCCTTTGATGGAGGAAGCGGAGGTAATAGGTTACTATGCTTAAAAATATCCTGCTTACTGTAAATCCTAACCCGCTCCCCACGTCTTAACAAATGCTCCAAGAAGGCTTTCTGAAGAAGAAGAACCACCCAGATATAATATGCCACGCATTTCCATTTGACAATTGATGATATAATCACATCCACTAGAACTCCGGCCGGCGAGAATACCCCAATCCTCACACAAAAAACAGATTGCGCTTTACCTACCGCCAGCACTTGAAAAAGGTATGATGTCGCTCACGCTCTTTGTACACAACAAGCTGCCGGCGGATTGGGTTCTTTACCATTCGGCTGGTAACACAGACTTTTCCCATGCCCATTGAGCAGCTGAGTGTGGTGGTGATCGGTTTTTCCGTTACCTCGACTGCATGTCTGCATTCATCCGCGTCGTCTATCCACCCTGTAGGGTAGGAGGGCTTTGCCTTTCCTTGCAAGCGATCGCTTCCTGCTACTGATCATTCCTCCAAGGATAGACCTTCCTACAAACTTCTGCTGAGAGGGTGATCACATCCGAAATAACCGTCGCCAATGGTTTCTAAACGGCGCGGTATAGCAATTCGATTTGTAGTGCTCCTCGCCATTGTACACGAATCCAAAGTTTCCTGTAAGTTTGCTTGACGAGGACGTCCGCCCAGACTCCGAATCCATATAAATGTATAAATAATGTTCATTATGTTCATAATGTTCCCTATGTTGGTCATCAGCCTGCTGAATGCTCACGCTCTCACTGCAGCCTTGTTTGCTGCTGGCCGTAGATGTCAGAGAAGGCTCACCTTAGAATCTGTTAGCATGCCCAAATATATGACTGCGTTCTTTGATTCAATCGTAGTCTCTCCTACGTACAGAGGTAGCTCCCTGTGGATCCGCTTTTTTTCCAAATGAGCAGTTAGGTTTTTTCAAAACCAGACTGAAACCATGGCTTGCAAGCAAAATTTTTGCTGTTATGCTGTGCCATCCCTTGACCTTACGCTCTTTTTAGTGACTTGTCTTGTTCCTTGACTTGATTCTAGACTTGACTTTCATGTTCATAATGAAGGTCGGAAAAAATTTTCCATGTTGGATGGTTGTCTTATTTGACCTCCTTTAAGATATTGATATCTTCCTTGTACTCAGATCAATGATACATGTATAATAATTGGATACCCTTGATGAAAACGGCACGATTGGCGAGGAGGAAGTCAAGACGAGATATCAAATTTTACACTAGGTTTGCCAATAATTGGAGCCGAATCTCGCCAATACCGCACGAAGGTTGTCTTCCAAATGGTTAAGTAGCTCGGCCTTGTCGGCGTAGACGAGTGGTTTGAAGTTGCCCGGCAAGAAATAGTCTAGCGATCTTAAATCACCAGATCTGGAGGCAAGTTCACAGGCCATCAAATGCCTTTTTTTCTATAGCGGTCATCTTTTTTGCTGTGATTGGTCGGTTGGTTGTGGAAGGCTGTTTACGCCCAGAGTGTGGGACTCCCAAACGCGCGATGCTTCTAGACTAAATAAGAAACCCCCCATCCCCGATGCCTCCCAACACACCAATACAGCCAATACAGCGGTGATTGCCGTTACACGCGCTGTAGCCATGTCTGTTGTTGCCCTGATTTGTTGTGAAAAACTCATCTTAGAGCCTATTATGACGCGCAGAAATTTCACTGCTGATTTCGATTCAACCAGCGCGTTCACAACACTGATAGATCTTACTCTGGGTATACTCTTCTTTCTGTGGATGACAACTTTGAATTTTTCCAGTTCAGTCAATCAATCGCCATTAACGTATTTATTCTGAGTTGTGTATGGTCGACTGTGCGTCCAGCGACTAGCGGCGCGACATTGTCCGTATAGCCGATAAAGCGTGACTCATCCAGCAGTTCAAGCTATAGTAGTCGGTCATAGGAGATGTTCCACAAGTCCGGACCAAGGATAGAGCCCTGAGCGATACTTGAAGTAAGAATGGTCTTTCGGCTACCTTCCTTCGAGTCGTAGATAGTCCCTGAGAATCCGCATCAGATATACTGGTACTTGTAAACGCTCGTCAAGCGTTTCTAGACAATCCACCCATCTAGCGCAGTTAAATGCATTTCGGACATTCAGAGTAACCAACAGCACGAGCCGTCGCGTGGAAATTCTGTCTGACTCCGCACGTTTGATCGCACTCACCACTTCTCCGATTGCATCGATGGTGGAACGACCTGTTCTGAGGTCATAGTACCATGGAGATAGGTCCCTGGAAGCACGAATCACATGAGCGAATCTTCCGCTGATAAGTTTTTCGAAAACTTCTCCGGCCGTGTGTAGCATACACAGTGGGCGGTATGCAGCTGGCAACTCGGGATCCCCTTTCCACTAAGTAATCAGCACAAGTCTCACCCCCTTCCAGCACTCTGAAAACACCCCTTGCCACAGGCACAGGAAGGGAAAAACAGCAGTAGGTCAGGGCAAAAGTTAAAGAACATCTTAAGCATCTCAGCTGGAATCCCATCTGGTTCTGGAGCCTTTTTTGCCTTCATTGACAAGACTGCTTTCTCCAATTCCATCTTCGTTAAAAGTGGGATTTCCATTAGTATTTGATTGTGAACAGCCTGAACGATGGCGGGGTGGATATGGAAAAGAACTCGCACAATTTCGGCAATTTTTCTGCCTCTCATGAGTGGAGCCACCTATGGACACTGTCCGTCTGCATCACTATTTTTTAGCCCAGACCCCATGGACTCTGCTCACTTCGTTCATCAAGTTTTGCCAACGGCTGGCGTTGCTCCTGTTGATTAGCCTGCGGAGACAGTTTCTAGTTGACTTATAAGCTACTGAACGGATACATATCGATTCCCAGGTCCGAGCTCGCTGTGCTTTTCGTCCTAGCTTGAAACACTTCCAATACTTAACGGCATTTTCAGGCGAAATTGGTTGCTTGCAATCCACACCAGAAATATGGTTTTGTTGTGTCTTATAAAAAGGTAGCATCGGAGTTTAAAGCAACGTTGTGGCAATCAAGATTTGTGTTAGACTTCCTGAATCCGCGTGTGTGACTTTTGAACAGTTGAAAAAGACATAGGGGAGCATCGCTTATGAATAGCATAAGTTTTCTGCTGGAGCAAATCATTTTTGGAAGGCCGAGAAAAGGTTGACGATCAACCAACCTCAGGGAGACCTTCAACTTAAAAAAGTGACGGTGAGGGCTGTGGTGAGATCGAACCGTCAATTATAAATAGGAATGAACAGTGGACTGTCAAATTTAACACTCCCATTGTATCAAATTTTATTAGACGATTTGGGAATGCCAAAGATTTGTGGGGAGAACCCCGCAACTAAGCAGAATTTTTGATTTCAAAACGCATTCCTGTTGTTCCTCAGCCCTCTCTTTCACTCGACTTGTGAGTCTTTGTGACGTTTTTGTTTTCCGGAAATTTGTACATGTCTTAAAAGGATGTCATTTTGACACTCTCATGGACATACAAAATACAGTGACCGACCTGCTACCAACAGTGTTCTACTAACGATTACCCTGGTGTATGGCTTCCGAAGGAAGCGATTTCGAGAGGGACAACATTTTTGTTTGAGAAAAAATTAAAACTTTGGCAAATGAAAAACCAGCCTCAGTACTTCTACCCAGTAAATTTTTATTGACAAAAATAATAAAATAAATGAGTGGACAGAAAAGTTTCTACTCAGGAGGAATCTGTTCTTCTCAGGTGAACAGATAAGTGACATCGAGATGTAGAGCCATCAGATGCGCCGTTGGTACGGATTCGCCGTGCTGTAATTCTTGTAGTTTATCCTGGGATTACTGTTTTTTTGCATAAGAGTATGATTTCTACGGTGAATCAATTAAATTAGCTTTTCGGCGGACACTGAGATGATTTCGGGTATCGCATACGCGACCGACTTTTGTTGCATGGTTTTTGGTTAAAGATCGAGAGGAATCGATATACTTAGAAACAATATGAACAAAAAGTTATAGCAAAATTCGCTATGGAATGGCGCGTATGAAAATTCAGGTTTAATGATAGCTGGTCTCAGTCATGGAAGCGAGGTTAAAGATCGCTAATTGTCCGCCCCACTTCCGCACACCAGGCAGAAAATAACTAGTCCGCCAGGAGCCATCTATACAGTGCACTTTCAGATGACCGAACAGTTGACCTGAATGGTATAATTCGTTGCCGCACTCATCGAACTTCACGTTCTTCTGTCGCCACGATGCCGCCAAGTTTTTAAATTGGCACCGGTTGATCCAGTGAGTAATATATATGTGGCACTGGCCAGCGTTTTCGATCCTGTTTTTGTTATTTACTGCCCTTGGCTTACGTTAGTCTGCACGTCTGTGTTGTGAAGTTATTATGGATAAATGATGTGCGGTATTTAGGAGCATATTTATATTTTTGAATCTGCTTCTGCAATAAATGCGTCAGTTTTCATGGAGCTTGTTATACTTTCTAGGGAATCAAATCTTTAAATTATTAAATTTAAGAATTCAATCTGACATTTTGAGACAAGACATTTTGTTTTACCCTGATCCTTTGAAATTTTGTGTAACCAAACACAAAGTGAACTAGTGTGCCTGTATTGTTGCAATATGTTTATTTATCAGAATTGGCTTACTTTGAATTTTAAATTTAAAGAGCCTGAGTTTATCGTAGGCTCTGTTGGTTATAAGTCCTTTAATATCCTTAATGAGTTTTTAGGGTATTTTCCTGTTATGAAACCATGGTTTATTGCTGTTGCGGAGGTGGTGTGCGTATTTCCACATGCAAAAGGCGCAATTGAGAGTGTTTTCTCTCATTTTTTTATTCCATGTTTCCTTAACATTTTCTTTGGCGGGATTGACCTCATTCGTCGTTCAAAATGCGCTCCAATTGTTTTGTGACCAAAAACGCCTTGCTTGGCTTGTATGTCAGCTATAACTAGTGGTTGAATACTCACGTGTCCTGGGGTCAAGATGAGTCTAAAGGTGATCTTTGGGTATTTGTTTATGAAATCCCTTATTTCATCGCTTTTTAAGGCTGTTTTCTGCAAGTAATGCTATTAATTGCATTACTTGCGTCTTTAAAATTTAATACAATTTCGTTATCATGAATTTTTCTATTTGCCGAAACATTGTCTCGACTCATGCCGTCGTGTTGAATATGAACAGAAAATTGATTAATAGTGCTTAAGAAACCATAAATGTAATTTTCTATCAATAAAACCATATGTAAAAGGCTCAACAATAATTATTTCGACAGACAGTTGTAAGCAAATCGTTTTACAACGCCACGCGCAGTTTACCGATCCCTTACATCTTTGGTTATATTGCAGCTAGGTCTTTTTTCGCTGCAACGTTTGTACGCATATGCGTTACTAAGTATCAATCGTACTAACATAAAGATAAAGTACACGTTTAGGATCGTGATACGCGTTGAAATCACACAGGATAGAGGTAGTTAGAGAAGCCTTTTACCATAGGGCAATAAAATAAAGAGAAAACCCTTACGCCCACATTTTTGCCTGGAATCACCAAAAATTTACGCATATTCACACAAATTCACCAACTCTCATTTAAAAATACTCAAAGGTAGTAGAAATAACTAGGCGAGCACTTCGCGATCAAACTTCACAAAAATTACAATATTTGCTTGCTATAATTCAAGCGCATGTTTTGTTTTCAAACGCATTTTATTATCAAAATACTTAGAAACAATATTTTGTCGTTAAATCAAAAATGAAGTAACGCAAAAAACCATCACATTAAATGCCCCATCAGTAAAAGATTTGTGCTGTGCATGGACATAGGTGAAACGACATTACGGGAATGTTAACTCCACATGATCATCATTTGCCGAAGAATTAAGCGCCACCCATTCCATACGATTATGACAGATGCTCGACTTCGGATTTAATTTGATCGAGCCGAATGAACATGTAGAAATCGCAATCTGAAGCCGATATCGAGCCTACATTGAGCTAACCAAATGTGTTCAAATCTATAATTCCGTTGTTGATGTCATTAATGAGCAAGTTCTTATGGTTAACGAGAATTCGAAATGCTCAATATAATCGGTTTCCAATTTTTAATCACCATTGACCGAGTGAAGTGCATGATTCAGCGGCCGATTTGATTATAATTTCAACAATCAAGAAATGTGTATGACCATTCCTTTACAGAAATTGTTTTTCTAACTGCAATGTTAACTCACTGTCAAATTTTGTACGAAGGTAGCCATCCGCCTCTTATTATAGAAAGGCGGGGAATTGTAGAGTTATTGTAATTCGCCTCTCAATTGTGGCAATTCCACAAAGATGACACACTTCAGAGTGGTAAATTTATCAAGATTCACCTCGCAAGTTTGACAATGCCGTCAGGGTGACACACTTCCGTTAAAAAAAGCGACCAAGAGGGAACAGGCGGAAGATCCCGTTCAGAGGAAAAGCAGATTTTTTGCAGAAAGCAGAAGAACGTTAAAGTTTGATATCAATAAATATCACAAAAACCCGGAAGGATGTGGGAATTGTGATCAACGAAAGGTGAAAAGGAAAAGTGCAAGAAAAAACTTCAAAGGAGCGACAAACCTTCCTACCGAAATTTTTGCAATTTTCCGCGCGGAGTGCATTGTACATTCCCAAGTTACTTTCCCTTTGAACTTCAAATTCGCGTAGGATCCGTATTGCTAGGACGAAAATAGTACAAACATTTTGAGTTCTTTGGCACATGTATTGTACAGTCGTCGTATCGTGCTCCTTTCTGAAGTTATTCAGATACCAAGAGTTCCAAATTCTAGCAGACTACATGCGGAGTACTATCGCATTAACTCATGAACTCAACTGTAACTCGGTAAGATAATTTGCCGTACGAAGAAGAAATTTCTAATTCTTTACGGGATGAAAAATTGCAAGAAATATGATTCGACTGTAAAGCAAAATAATAGCGACAACAGTGCCAATAAGCTACGCGCAAACAGATTTTCAAACAGCGATACATGGTCTGTGGTGAAAGCGATTGACTTCGCGCAGGGGTCTTCACTGGATTACCAATTCACTGGATATCAATTATTTGTTGGATATAGATAACATTGTTCGAAATTCTTTGAAGAGTTTCTTAAGGGATGGAGATCAGGTCATTTTTTATAAATAAATGCAGCTGAATTCATAAGTTTTCATTCGTTTTGTTCATATCTGCTAGTTGTGTCATTAGCAGGAGAAATTGTGTTTTCTATTTAGGTTTAAGGGGTTACATGGGTTTACTCGGGCGAAAAAAGGTCCATTTTCAACAATTTTTTTTATACATAAAAAAAATATTTCATTCAAACTTTTTACTGTCTTAAAGATATACATTTCAAGAATAATTTTTTAATTTTCAAAGAAAAATATTTAAAACTCCGCCATTGGGGCGTCATTTCCATTTCCTCGGGAAAAGGTGCGTCCGCGTTGTCAGCAGAACTCATGACAGGATCATCTAAAGTGAAAAAAAATCCTGTTTTAGTTAGGAGCATAAACTAGAGCTTGGACGAAGGAAAAAAAAAGAAGTGAAAATTGCATTTTTGGCAGACATTTTTACAAGAAAATGTAAATTTTGGTCAAATTTTCTCTACATTTTTTGTTTTTTAAATAGTTCTAATTGAATAAAAAAAGAATCCTTCGTCCAAGTTCTTGAGAATTGTATCTCAAAGACCAGTGTAAAATTACATCAAGATCGGTTGAGTAGTTTTCGAGAACTTTTGACAACCGATTTTGAAAACACAGTTTCGAGAAAAACGTGTTTGAAGTTTTGAGTAACAATAAATCTGGGGAAAAAAATTTTTTAAACCTACATTTTTTTTTTGTGGTTGGGAGGTGAAGGCTGTTTACGCCCTGAGTGTGGGACTCCCAGACGCAAAATGCTTTTGGACTACCCACTAAACACCTCCCCTGTCAACCTGAGAACCTAGCCTGGAACCGTTTGACACATTACTTCGGGCTAGGCCTCGTGTTCCTACGCCTAGAGGCGCGTTCGCATTATAGGTATCTCTTCTCTAACGGGAAGGACGGGAGAGGAAGGAAGTGCTACAAAAGAGATCCATCCATCCCCGATGCCTCCCAGCGTTACAATAAAGCTTTTTTTAATGTAAGCACTGCCCGAGCATATTGCGTCACTCGATTCCAATTGTCAACTGTTTCCAGCATTACTCCGACGATAGTTTCCGGACAGAGCTCTCCGATTTCGCTGAGTAGGGCCCATCGCTGCTGGCTCCACCTTTTGCAGTAGAAGAATGTGTGACAGGCGTCATCCAAGTCTGCTGCACAAAACACACAGTTAGGAGACCGTGCTTTGTCAATTTTGTACAGGTAGGACCGAAAACAACCGTGCCCGCTTAAGAGCTGGGTCAAGTAGAAATCGGTCTCACCATGCACTCGACTTAACCACGGCCTCAGGTCAGGGATCAGACGTGCAGTCCACCTTCCCCTTGTTTCTCTCTTCCAGGACTGTTGCCAATCACTGAGAGAGCGACGTCTCTCTTCGCCTCTGCGCAGGTAAATACTTCTGCGCTTTCTTGCAAGGCGGGTGATGGGTATCACCCCTGTGATTGCCAGCACTGCCGTCCCGGAGACCGTTCGGTATGCGCATGGGATTCGCAATGCTCCTTGTCTCTGCACCTGAGCCAACAGCTTCCGGTGTAACAACTTGCTGAGAGCGTCGCCCCACAGTTCTGATCCGTAGAGTAGAATCGACTGCACAACGCTCATTAAGAGCCGTCTCCTTGATGTGGTGGGCCCCCCTATGTTGGCCATTAATCGGGTGAGTGCCGTCACACGCGCTGCAGCCTTGTCAGCTACTGCCCTGATTTGTTGGGAAAAACTCATCTTCGAGTCTATCAGGACGCCCAGGTACTTTACTGCTGATTTCGATTCGACCAGCTCGTCCCCTATACTGATAGGCCGTATTCTGGGGATTCTCTTCTTCGTTAGGATGACCACTTCGGTTTTTTTCCAGTGCCAGTTTTAATCCGTGAGCGGTCATCAAGTCCGTTACCCTCCGCATTAAAGTATTGAGTCTGAGCTGCGCATGGCCTACTGTGAACTTACATTGAATCGTCGTTTCCTGGCCCATAAAGTAAACAACCTGCAGAAGCTGCAATGTCCAGGGCATCCTTTTGTTCCTGTCTATGACGAATCCCGGCTTCGCGAGTCTCGCTTGAAGATTTTTATTCGCCTGCGCACACACGGTTTCCATCAGCATTTCGGACATATTCGTGGGAATTTCGGCCAAGTTTCAAATCCATTCCATGCATAATAAAGCTGATGTTCCTTCATTAAAATTGCAAGCAGCGATTAATGCAGCAATATTAACGATTTTTGAACAAGCAGGAAGTATTTTTGGAGTAATCTACCAGATTAACTGGTTCAAGTTTCCATTATTATTTTGTGTGAAACCACCAACACACCGCGCCAGAAGCTCATACTTACTGAGATCTTCATAGATAGGTCGCATTGCAGTCAAAACATCATCTGCGAATGCAGTATAATCATGTTTGACTGATGAAATAGTGTTTGTAGCAGATGCTCGCTGCCAGACGCACCAGGAGTGTGGATCTTTTGGGCAATTTCCGTGCTGAGGATTTTTGTCTGTAGAGCTGTAGTGGTAATTAGTAGCCCATATAGCATCTTTCATTTTTTCAACTGACTCAAAATTTCTTCTTATTGCCAAACCGTAATAAGTAGTCAATTTATCAATTAATTTACCAGTCAGTTTACCTTGGCCAGAAAGATTTTTTTTTAGTTTTTTTACCATTGACTAGTTTTTCCTCAACTATTTTGTTGACTAAATCACGTAAACGGGTATCCATCCACTTCTGTACATGTCCAATGCATTCTTTTTTGTTGATAATAAAATCTTCACCATAAGGTTGGACTTTGAGAATACCAGAGCATGTTTTTGCATCCCCATCTCCTATATAATTGACGTACCTCAGGCCATATTTTACAACAGAGCGTTTAAACATTTCAAATATTGAAGATACTTCCATGTTCCCAGATGCTCCAGTGTGATTGGCGCTGCATAGATTTGTTGCGAAATGTTCTTCTCTCCACTTTTCATACTCTGCCGTGTTCAATATTTTTTCCAAGGCTCATATAATTTACAGTATGAGCATTTTACGAACACATCCAACACTTTTCCCGAATAATAGCCGATTAGTGAACTCACACCATATAGTGATGCGAAGCCACGCTTCTTCCACGTATCGTCAGCGGAAACACTCACATCTATCGTAGCTTCAACGTCGTTTTCGAGGCTTGTTAATTGCTTTTCTTCCTGAGCAGCAGAGGAGAACAGTGTTTGAGCAATTGTCCCGATATACTCATGTATTTTTTGAATATAAAAATCGTATGTTGATTGATTTAAAAGTAAACTGCTGAGATCCATCAAACCGCAAAATTATTTGCATCCGGCAAGCCCAATATTCGCATAACAAAAATGAACCGGCGATTTGACATTCAGACATTTCTCCGATTTTTCTACATGATAAAATATATCTCGGATCACATCGTTCACATGCTACCACAATTTTGAATCCCACACCGAATTTCGAGCATTGTTTAAAATCCCATTTTCCACTACACAATTTTTCTTCATCTTTATTTTTAATAATGTTCGAACACCGCTCGGAGCCTAGCTGACCTCGAGCGCGCACCTTCACAAGGCTGTTTCTCCGAAACAATTATTGAGATCGACCTGAAAATTTACGACAATATTCTCGAAAGGTCGTAGAAATAAATAAGACAATAAAAAAAATCGGTTTTTGTGAAACTGTGAAACCCATGTATCCCCTTAACCTTTAATTGCCAAGGTGGTGTCACCGTGACACCGCACAAGTTGAAACAGGAATATTTTAACAATCAATAGGGTTATATATCTGTCTCTTTCAAGTTTATAAAATTTATTTTTATTGTTTTTATGATTTCATCTCAATATTTATCAAATAATCATTCAGAATATATATAATTTTAACATATTTTTAATACACATTTGATTAAAAGCGTGACTTCAAATAGGGTGTCACCATGACCTAACCTCGGCAACTATGTACTGAAAATGAGGGTCGGTAACTGAAGGTTAAGAGAAGAAGAAAAAGAAAGAAAAAATAAACTCCACTTATTGCAAATAAGTGAGAAGCACATTTACTGAATTAAGTACGTAATGAATTAAAAATATAACAAACTAACTTTAGTCTACACATATAGATAACAACCAAACAAGGAATAGTATGAATTGGTAAACAAGAACACGCGTCTTTCCTTCCTCAGTTTCAGGAGGAAAGTGATGGTAAGTCGGCAGGTGATGTAGGGCAACAAGTGATTCGCCGGGTCGGGTTCTGCAGTACCGTACGTTGTAATTCGGTTAGAAATCGTTGTTAAGTTCGCGGGATAACTTGCTTCTTTTTTTTTGTTTCTCGCAGTGGTTCCATTAACGTAGCTTATTTTTCGGCACCGTGGCAGGGTCTTGCTTTATGAAGGAAAATAGGGTAAGTGCTATAGTTATTGGCCAGATAGGCTACCTTTGTTTGCTTATTTAAAGCTAACGAAAAATGGGCTTGGGCAATTAAGGTGAAAATGTTGGAAAATTGAATCATAGGAATGTTTTTATTGAAAAAGGTCTTTTGTAGGCTTTGCTTTTGGTTGAACAACGACATGCAGTCACTTTTAAAGTGTAATTACGAGATACATAGCAATTGGCCACATTGACACAGTTATTGGCCATGGAATGTTACAGTTATTGGCCATGAGGAAATAATGGTAAAATCCGAAACCCTCGTTTGAAATATAACTGTTTATTTTAAAAGAAGCTAGTTTTACATTATTTTATTTACAAACACCCGCCCCCTTTAGCCCCAAAATGTTTCATATATTGAAAAAGATTTTTTTATTCTAATAATTAATAGTGTAAGATTTGACTTTTTGAATCTAAATTGCAAACGTAAATGCTTTTCAAAGCAAATAAATTTTACAAATAACAAAAAACATATTTTTTTAAAGCTCCCTAAAAATTTAAGTTTACATTGTGTTTGGTTTATCGGCTAATGTTTTTGAGTTTTAGTCTTCGAATTATTGACTTGACGTTTTTTTTCTACCTCAAGTTTATCGTTTTCATCAACTACTTTGGTATTTCCCTTGGTTTTCTTCTTGTTTGTTTTGTATTTCGCCTTTTCCATAGCTATTTGCTCCCGCACAGCTTGCATCTCATCTCTTTTCCTTTTCCGGTCAATTCGTGCATTTTCTTTTTGTTCCTTTTCTCTTTCTTTCCTTTCAACCATGGCCCTGAAATCTGCGGAAGTTACAACGTATGGTATCTTCTCTACGTTTCTGATTAATTTTTTTCTTATCTCCGGCGGATCCTTTAAGTAATAATTAAGTTTGCTAGGTGTCACTTTGGAAACATCAACATTCGCATCATTATTGGGGTGAGGAGTTTGAATCACTTCAATTTATTGTATTACTTTTTTCAGGATTATCTATACTGATAACATCGTTTGAAACTCTTGATTCACTATAATTTGATTCCTCTTGGAAAAAGCAGAAAAGTTTGTGCAAAGCAGCAAGTTGATGGTTCGTTTGATTATCTGAACGTTGAAATTCTATGATTTGTTGCACAAGAATTTCCCCAACAATATTTTCGAAATCCTTTTGAGACCTTTTTCGGGCACATCCGTTTCTGCTGTATTTTTTGTTGCTAGACATTTTGTATAGTCTACTGCATTTTCGTCAATGGATGCAGTCCACATACTCTAAAACCATTGATAATATAGCGAGCATCTATGTTAGTAACGACGTTGCTTAGGATAGCTACGATATTCGTTTTCGTTATAACTTCTCCCACGTTTTCCATTTGAAATTTGTGTACGACTTTTTTATACATTTTTTTCAAGGGAGCAAACATAGAGACGTCAGCTGGCTGTGTGATGCGCATGGTGTTAGGGTACAGAGAAATAAGTTCAATTCCAAGGTCCCTGCAGGTCAAACTAATTTGTAAACTAATATGACTTTTGTGACCATCAACAAATAACAGAACTGGTTTTTTAATATTGTTTTCTGTGAGATACGGTTCAAATAGTTCGGTGATAAACTGATAGAAAATATCGGCTGTCATCCATCCTGGTTCGCTGCCAGCGATTCCCCATTTTGGTGGTACTGAATTCGCTATTTTATCAGGTAACCGCTTATATGGATAAACTATAAGTGGAGGACATGTCTTCCCAGCTGCAGAAAACGTAAATAATACAGTAATATTTTCTTTAGGATTGCCTTGCTCAATTTTTACAACACGGCCGGTAGATGGGCAGGTCTGAAATCCCGTTTCGTCCGCATTGAAAACACGCTCCGGATCATGAATGGCATCTAGTAAGTTCTCTTCGGCTAGATAGTTCCTGATTTCGCCAAACCATTTTTTTATATTAGCTTCGGAAACGCATGCACTAGCTTTTGTAACTCCCTCACTAGTTCGGTAACTCAAGCTTGGATGTCGTCTCAAAAAAGCTATAAGCCATTGTTGCGATCACGCTGCCGCGGTCGCAGACATTTATATGGCAGTGATCTCATGTTCCCCCAGGTGGCATACTGAGGCCGGCTAGGCTCAGCTGGTCGGGGTCGTTCGGGGAAGATCACTGCCCGTGCTGGGCCACCTAATTCAGAAACACAACATTACAAATTGGAGGGGAATAAGGGATAAGGACGAAGGAGAGATGGCTTGGAGAAATGAAAAAAAATTTTTACTTTACTTCATTTTTTTTTATTAAAATAACAAACAAAACAAGAAAAAGAAGAAAGAAAAAAAATATAATGAAAAAAAAAGGAGACTTAAAGAGAATTTTTAAATTTAAATCTATAAAAAAAAAGGAAGAAAGAACAAAATAAAGAAAAATTCAAAAAAAAAATACTATACCAATAAAAATACCACCACCAAACCCGATCGGGTACGGTTCACAGCATGCTATATATTAAGTGCAGTTATAAAAATAAATATAATAAATTGCCTATTCTATTTTTCCGATTTTTTTGATTTTTTTATTTTTCTGATGATGTTTTCCATATTTTCTCGTCGCATACGATGACCAACTATTCCTCGTTCAGAGAAAGCCTTTCACGATGAGTGCAATTCAAAATAAAAGTTTAATCGTACCGAGTAGATTTTCGCTGGATTTTCAATTTAAGCTTATTCAGATAAGATTTTCATTTAATGTAAAATGTCTCTTATAGGTTTTGTTACAAAGTCACATAAGCACCATATATTTCCTTTTTCCCTTTTTTTTTTTTTTTATGGAGTATCCTTTAAAAAAAACATTTTTCTCACTGTCACCTCTCAGCATTTCACGCCTTTATCTAACTCTACTATTTTCAAATGTTTAATTTAATTGGCTTCCAATGGAAGCAACGAATTCATATTTCACTTTCACAATTTTTCAAATGGTACTCTTGAGCACAGAGATTTTGTTTGGTATTTTCGTTTCAAAATTCACTTGTTTAAATCTTGCCCTTAACGAAGCAAAATTTTATTTTTTTGTAACGATTCCTAGCCAAAAACCGATTTCAACAATTTCACTAATTTCTCCCGGCGCACGATGAATTGTATCTCCGTAAAACAACGTGTGAAATATAAATTGAAAATACTGAGCCGTGGGGTAACACAACGTTAAT
The DNA here is from genome assembly GCA_954870665.1 of Stratiomys singularior. Lineage (NCBI taxonomy): Eukaryota > Metazoa > Arthropoda > Insecta > Diptera > Stratiomyidae > Stratiomys > Stratiomys singularior. The sequence goes on along the minus strand of OX940879.1, from coordinate 83,012,400 downwards.
AAAATCGCATAAATTCACTTAAAAATTTAGAATAACAATTTTCAGAATTCTATATGTAACACCGCCAACTTGTCGACCAACTCTCCTCTTCCCGAACAAAAAACTGCTCGACCACCCTCAATCAGCACCATCCAGCCACTGCCTCATCATCCAGCAAATCCCCATCACCGCCAACCCGCTGTCGTCACCGGTACAGCATCCCGCTGTCGACAACTGTCCCTCACCGGCTCGCGGATGTTAACCTTTCACCCTTCGGTCAGGTCAACTTCCCCAGGGCAATTGGATTAAGATATTAATTGCCCTGAAAAAGAGGAACTGACAAAAGGTTAAAAGATTACTACCCACGATGGATTCGAACTCAGAAGTCGGGGTTCCACAACCTGAATCGGATCCACTATGCCCAGAGTCACCTGATGGATGTTATTTTATAACAAAAAACAACCATCTCCGTTGCCACTCGCGATGTTGACGTCGGGTAATTAAAGGCAGGGATTGTTGTTGGTAGAATCCAGCATATTTGAATTAGATGAAATTCAAATATATTGGATTGTGTACCAACTATTTGGAGTGGATACTGGAATGTATATTGTGAGGAACAAGGTGAAAAGGAACATGACATGTGAGAGGAAAAGGTGAAGATGGGATAAATGAACAAGGAATGACGTCAACTTGCGTACCTTGCTATGTAGAGAAATAGCGAAGCAGCAGTGGTCGCAACACCATCCTTTTCCTGGCCTGCTGTTCACAAAAGGAGTACATCTTGGATTATCGGTCAGAAATTTTTGGACAGTATCGAGGATATCATCCGGTTTTCTTGGAAACCCCTTGCGCGACATTTCAATTAGCCATTCCTTAATAGAGTTTTCTTCCTGACTTGTTAAATAAGGAGTTGGTCCGAATTCGTCTCTAGTTGATGGGTTTTTGAGCTTAAATTGCAATGTTGCCCTTGGAATACCAAATTTTTTTGAAACTGCTCTCAAAGAAGTTCCATTTTTAGTTTCTTCTAAGGCTTTGGTAAGTGCCTCTTTCGAATATTTCGGAACTTTTGGCATTCTTGTAAACACTTTCCTCTGATGGAAAGGAAAAAATTCTAATCATTAACCATGCTTGAAAAAATATGCTGCATAGAAACTATAGCTTGGCCATGGCCAATAACTGTCTAAATTGTTTAGAAATTCTCAAAAATTGAATACCTGATTTTTTACGCAAAGTAAAAATATTTACAACACCTTTAACGATTTTTGCCTACTAAATATATAAATATAGTAATTGGCATTGGAGGCCAATAACTGTCTTTTACTTATGTTGGTGCTGCAGTAATTAGCCACAACAATATTTTAAGGATTCTCAAGCAAATTATGGTTCTAAGATCTGAAGCACTAAATATTAATCAAATTCCACTTGTACAAGGATTGATTTCACTGAAACTTCGAACTGACACGTCAGGAAATACGAAATAAAATCAAGCCATAGCTTAAGTTTCTCTTTAGAAAACTAGCAATTTCCATCACAAGCTCAAAAAAAAGTGGAATAAAATAAAATAAAAAAACACCTAGTGACTATCCGCTGCACGTGCGCATCAATATGTATAGGGTTACCATAATATTCTATTTTATAAACATTAGGCATAAAGAGTTGCTTGTTTTTAATGATCAAAGTCAAAATGGCCAATAACTGTGTGGCGGCCAATAACTATAGCACTTACCCTATATCGTAAAGTAACGCTACATTTGAAACGTCGTGTTCGGAAAATCTGGCTTTTCGGTGGCTGGTTCATTAATGGGATCAGAGCGGGAGTTCACTCGGATCCGACCCACGTCCGCAAACCTCGCCGCACTGAGCTAGTCCGCCAGCAGCCACCATCGTAGTGAACTTCCGATCCACGCCTCTGAGACTTCACGTCCAATTGCGGATCTGAAATCCATTACAATTTTTTCCGCCGGGGAATCCATCAGAAAGATGGGAGAATGTCATAGCTTCAGATGATGCATACTTTGAATGCCATGACTGTGTTTTTTGATGTTGAAATAAACTAAAAACTTTGTCGAAGAAACGGCGGAAACTTATTCCCATACCCAATATCTACTTAGAAAGTAATGTCATTAAACAAATCAATAGGATCCTGACAAACGGAGCGAACAACAAGACAAGAAAGCGAACATAACTTTGTCCAACCATTGCAATTGGTGAAATAGTCCTTGGGGACTGACACTGAAATTTTCGTTTGACTGGCCTCGTCCGTGGGACCGACAGTATTGAAGTTAAAAAATAAATATAGTCTCAATTAAAAGTAATCAAATGCTCTTGCAGGTACGTACGTATTGACTATTTCATTGTTTTATCTAGAAAAAGAAATCGAAGACTCGCTCGCTGCCGGCTGAACGGAAAAGGCATTGAATTCGGCGCCGGGCTCAACGTGTTAAAGAATTTCAAAAGTTTTTTGGTAGATCAATTTTTCCATTTTCACTTACAACATTTTAAGTGATTTATACCCTTGCTAAGCTAACTCGGCGAAGACTCATGGGTGCGGAAGTTCTGATCAAATTTGTCGAGAATATCTCGAAAGTGAATCAATATTGAGAAAGGTGGAAAGAGCTCAAGCTGGAAAGGCAATTTGGAAAATAGGACAAGTTCAAGCTGAGAGCAATATTCATAACTAGTAAAAATAACCAGTCGACATCCACCTAAGCTGGTAGTGCCAATCGATGCGTCCCGGCCTATGAGTTGGCACCTGACGAGATGCGGCAGGGACGCGTGTTCGAAACCAGCTTGAGCTCTTTCCACTTTTCGCAGTGTTAAAGAAGTTTTCGCCACAAATGAAACGTTCAACTCCAACCAGAAAAGCCAAATCTGCCAACTAGAGAAATTCCTAGTGGACCCCAAGGCAGAGCTGTGATCATTCACATTCCATTCCAGTCCGTTCTAACCAAAGCAACATTCTCAACCGAGACTAACAACCTGATTAGGTTACCAAAATCGAATTCAACCAAATAAGGGTGGCCCCAAAGGGGCGCAAACAATCACCAGCTTTAGAACTTCGAGGTCGAACAACGCTGGATAATGTGGGCAGCCAATACTATTTAATAGACAGTAGAAAGAGAAGAAAACTATTTCAGGAAGATTTCAGGATATCAGGACAATATTTTACATATTGGCTCATTATTATTTGATGCAGTTAGTAGAAGGAAACCAATCATAATCAGACAGGATATGAAAACAACAGTTGGGTAGATCAATGAAGCTGCCAACAAGTAATCTCTGTAAATTATGTAACAAAAACAAAAGAAATAATCAACGTGTCGAAGATCAACAAATTATCTTAGCGACAAACTTACTTTGAAGTCGTGAGCATTTGACACCTTACAGGAATTTTTGGCTAAAACAATTAAGCTAGCCGATTCGCGCCACGCCTTCTTACCCAATTGCATTTTAGCACAGTGCTCGCGTATTTCGGTTGGTCTTGTCCCGGACAAATCACAACAAACCCCAAAATGCCGACGGTTAAGTTCAACGTCCAAGGGTGACAATTATAAACATGCCAAAGTCAGCGTGACATTTGACATCACACGACAGCTGTTTCTCGTCGGTAGGGTTGTGTGCGGGTTTTGAAAACATAGAATTTGTAGAAAACCAACTAAATGTCAGCTAGCCAATGCACGAACCTGATTAAGGGATTTATGCGATTTGATGCATTTATTCCTCGTCGGATGCATTTTGTGTTTTTTTTATTTAACTGCCGCGAGTGGGGGAAAATTTAAATTGTTTTAACTCTGTATGGAGGATCGATGGACTGCTTCGGAAAATTGCATGAAAATTTCGCGGAATTCGAGGAATTGCTTGAAAAATGTCACTGAAGTCGAGGAATATTTGTTGCAACTTCCCGCCACAAATTTAAGTGTCGGTAACAGGACAAGATCCGTTAGAAAGTTCGTTTTTTGGTGAATAGTTTGCAGTTCGGCGAGGGAATCGTTGTCGACGATCTTCGCCCTGTCCAAAACGGAGGGGAGGCGTCAAGCTGGAGATGTTACTCGACGTCTATTTAGCAGACAAGCGTGGCCATCGCCAGCACGTTGTCCCAGTCTCCGTCACGGTGGGCGGATTCAAGTCGAAACCTCACATGCAACGACCGCGGAGCGAATCTTTTTTCTTCTATTTTCGCACCATTTTCCGCACACAGCCGAGCCCGAACCGGCCGCAACATCGCGCTCTTCACGGCGAAACTGCATCTGGACTTGAACCTCTCGCTCGCTAGGCGGCTGCGACGTTCGTTAGCCTTCGTGTCTGTGTGTGTTTCGCACGTTTCGCAGCTCAGCTGAAATCCGCAGCGAATGTATTAGACAACGGGCGAAATCTGGAGTTAGTCTCGCCGCATCAGTTGAGCAGGTTGGAGGTGTGTAGTCTTTTTGCTCAGCGACTTGTCCGGGTGTTTTGTACGAAGCAAGCGAAGCTGCGTTCGCCCGTTTTTTTTGTTGTTTATTCCTTGCCAGTTGCCCGGGATTCTCGCGACAGCGCCTACCGCAACGTGAAACAACTGTTGTCACGATCGCATCGGCCGCTTGCCCTCGTCGGAGCGTCAGTAACAGTGTTTGGTCCTTGGCCGGCTCCCGTCCGAAAATTCCACCCGAGTGCATCGCCGCCAATCCCGCGGGAACGTTTCGTGACCGAGTGCCGTCGTTGTCCAGTTCAGTGCCAGTGGCCGGGACGCGCTTGTTGACATCTTCGCTGACCCGCAGCGAACGAGTTGAACTGTTTACAGCATCCATGCAGGCTGACCGAGCTCGGTGCCGGGCGTTGTAGAAAGACAATTGTCCGTTTGTGCGACCCGAAGCGTTCCAGGTACTGTCAATCACTTGCTCGGATTAGGCCGGACGCAGCGGAAAGGACTAGGACGTCGTCTCGTGGCTGGAAATCGCGTGAAATTATGGCGGCAGCTACAAGTGTTGTTGTCCTCGACCGAGGCAACAACACCACATGCACCATCAATTTGCACGGTGAGTACACGCAGCGTTCGCATTAGCAATTAACTGAATCTGTGCGGGGCAATTTACATAACAACTGTCTAATGGGCCCCTGAACTGTCTTCCGCTCGAGCCGAGGAGACGCCAAGTGCGGCCACTTGGGCCGCAGCGGAAGGGTCGACCAGTCTGGCTGGGGGCCGCGCTCGGGGGCTCGTTTGGCTCCGCGGCTTCCCAGCGCCGAGTGCCGCTCGCCAGCTCCACTTGAATCAGAGTGCAATTGTACGCACCATCAACGAAACAAAAGATGCTAATTTCCACGAGTGATTTCCACTCGAGAACGTTTGAGGACCGCGGGGCTGGCCGGAGCTCCCAATCAAGTCGCCTTCAGCGCAGCTCCAGCTCCGACTTTGGCTGCGTTCAAACCTTTCAATTGGGCTCTTCGCAGCCAATGCATTGCACAACTGGCGAAGAACAAAGTTCATGATGTTTCTATTGAAACATGAATGAGTGATTGCTTGGCCTGCTATCAGCAATCCAAGATCCGCGTCTAGCCCGGGAGCCAAGTGCTCCATCTTTCCGCCACTGAACATCTGGATGAGGCTGCCGAAGGATTGCAACACTCAATTTCCACATACTTAACCCAGAGTCGCTGACGCGATGTTGTGCGATGAATGTGAGATGATTCCATGGGATGGGTGCGATAGCGTTTGTTTTTTCAATGTAGCTCCTTAGCTCTAAACACTTGCAGGATTAGAAGGAACTTCCACAAACTCTTCCAACAGGAGTCGTTCAACGCTTAGACTCGACGAAGTTAACCAAAAGCTGGTGGCTTCCATAAGACTTTCGTCATGTTCCCGCACAATAATGTCAACTGAAAGATTCAGGGATTATACATATATGAATACAAAATTTATTTTATTTAAATTTTTAATTAAATTCCATTAAATAATTTTATATTAAATCGAAATTTTCTTCAATTTGTTCATTGCAACACTCAGAATGATGCCTCAGTTCCATTCTTCCTTCCCTTGAAAACTGGAAGGAAGGGAAGCAAAACTTCCCTTGAAAACTGACCTTAAGCTCACTACAAAATTGTGCCATTGTGTACCATTCCCACGTGATGAAAAAGAAAGCAAAATAAGTTGCATTCGGAGTTATAGCTCTCCAACAGGGTCACGGTTGGTCGTACAACTCTTGCACGATGCCTCAGGACACCCTCAAATCTAAAACAAAATTGTTCAGATGAGCCTCAGTCCATCGCTTCCTGCGAGACATCTAAAGTAAGCATCGTTACAACTGCAATTGTTTCCTTTTTTTACCTTTTATAGTTTGAAGGATAATGAGACTTCAAGTTTTGAGGATTTTGAAGTTTCATTTGTGTTAGGGATTTGAATGCTGTTTACGCCCTGAGTGCAGGACAACCACACGCACAATGCTTTTGGACTACTCACACAACATTTCTCCTGTCAGTCTGGACGGTGACCCGAATACTCGGAGCTTACCCTGCCGGGTTCTTCGTAGAGCTGCATGAAGTTTGAATCGTTGCAACTGTCTCCCAAAAATGCATGTTTTTTTTTGGACATTTTGACACAAAATGTTGATGATTTTATTTGCATTTTAAGCCCTCTACTGGGTGTTTATTTCAGTTTAAATCATCTACTGAAAATGAATAGTGAAAAAATTTGACAGTGTTGCATTAACAACGATACAAACTTCAGACACCTGTTCGTAGGAGCATGGAAAATCTACGGGGGACGAAATAATTCTCCGAATTGAGTTCATCACATCTTTTACACCAGATCCTCCGCTCCCCGGCGTAGTAGCCGTCAGCAGAGATCGTGCCATTAGAACTTCAATAAACCTCTAAGTATCCGCTTTTCCAGTATTCCACCGGAGCGCCAAAGACTGAACGCGTGGTCTTCTGGCAGCGCCGACATAGATCTCCAGCGCTTTGGACTACTTATCACGGTCGAGTAATCTCCTAGTAGTGTCCAATTTTAGGTGTCTGAAGTTTGCATCGTTGCAAACGCAACGGTCTGCAATTTTTTCACTTTTTGAATGTTTTTTCGCTGAATTGACTTGAACTTTTTGAAAATTTCATTCGCCTTTCTTACTTCTTTGCAATATATTAGGGTTTCATTACAGTTCAATCATCTATCAACAATAAATTGTGAAAAATTTTGACAGCGTTGCGATTGCAACGATGCAGACTTCAGACACCTCCAATTTTGAACCCTTTTTTGTTAGGCACTCCGAAGCAAATGTCACATTAGAAATGGTTCCAACGCAGCCCCATCAACAGAAACTAGGGGCGTGGCCTGATTTGAATACGACAAGCCCACTTCTGGCATGTCCACGTTCCGTTTGTCCCGAGCATCTGATTGAGACATGCCCCATTCGATTTCTCTAGCGTTCTCCGACATCTCCGACAAGCACATGGCCCTCTGTATTCGAAACAGCGTCCTCTAAAGCATTGAGCCTTAGTTGAAAGGACGACAACGATGTTTAGGTTCTTTAGGTAAACTAAAGAGTGTAGTTCCCGAACACCGAACCCAAATGAAACCATCTCTTCGCTCCAGGCCTTGTACTTTGACGTATGCACTGTTCCGAACCCAGAAGGTGATTGTACCAGATTCGATACAACGTTGGTGAGCTTCTGGGATAATGTTGCTCGCTGAGTAGCAAATTGGCTTGTATGTCTTTCACAGACCATTCGAGCAGATCTTGGTCGATTATGCTGCGCTGCAGATTAATTAGTAAAATCCGAATCTTTAAGTGTTTAAAGTCTGTTAAAATTTTTCAAAATTTGTTGTTGGTCGATGATTGAACTGTATTGAAAACCTAGTAGAGTGCAGAGAAATCAGAAATGCGAACGAAACATTTTAAAATTTTAAGTCATATTTTCCAAAAAACATTCAGAAATCAAAAAAAAACTGAAGACCGTCGCATTTGCATCAATGCAAACATCAGACGCTTGGATCATTGCAGAACCACTTTGGCATTGGTTAGGGCTTTTTGGTAGATCTGACATTTTCCTGTACCTGGGATGTATATTCAAACCACCTGGTCCGCGATTAGATTTCTGTAAAAGGACACAGAGTGCCTCTTATGTGCACGTCTTTCTTTGATGTCCTGTCTTGCCGCAATTGAATCCCAAAGAGTTTCTATCGGTTCAATTACACGCCTCTGCGGTATGCCCGTATCAAACACATTGAAAGCAACGGAGAGGAATCGCTCTTCTGCGTATCCGACTTATAACCCACACTATTCTTATTTTACCTTTCTTTACTAGCTGTCCCTCTCTGTGAGGTCAACTACGACCATGCGTTGACCCCTTTTATTTGATTTCATGAACTTGACTTTCGTCTCACTTAGTACAGGGAAATCGCGTGTTAAGCCGTCTCCTATTCCAGTCAACTTCCCTGATTTTGAGAGTGGCCATAGGCTCCAGTGAGGCTACAGTTGCATTTTTTCCCAGGACTCTTTTGACTGCATTCCGGGGCGCGTCTTTAGTGTTTGCATCTGATCAAAAGACAAGCAGTAGTGCATCTGACCAAGTTGGTCTTACCGCTTTGATGGCAGTTTGGATATCTTCCAGCTTTACCGCTCCTTTGATTCCTCGCAAGAAATCTGTATAAGATCTACCATCGAAGGTGTCTGAAGTTTGCATCGTTGCAAACGCAACGGTCTGCAATTTTTTTACTTTTGAATGTTTTTTGGCTGAACTGACTTGTACTTTTTGAAAGTTTCATTCGCCTTTATTACTTCTTTGCAATCTACTAAGGTTTCATTACAGTTCAATCATCCACCAACAATAAAATGTGGAAATTTTGACAGCGTTGCGATTGCAACGATGCAAACTTCAGACACCTACCATCGGTGAGTCTAACCAGCATTCCCATATAGGTTTGCGACGCTCCTTATTTTTTATTTCTTGTGTTACGTGAGACGATTCTTTTCAGTTCGATTCCTATCGGTTTTTTATTCCTATCGGAGGTTTATCGATTTTCAACGTTAGGGCCGCTTTTAAGCTGCTTTCTTGGCAGCTTTCGACAATACCGTCTGAAACCTCTCCTCTATCGCAATTTGATCGTTCGACACTCTGTCCTCCTCCTTCCTCCGTTTATCCCGATCCCCTTTGGTTATATTTTGCAGGCCAACCTTTTGCTGGTAGCAGAAATCGGGATGACTACTGCGCTGTCGAATGGATTAGGATTTTGTTCTATCTCTGGCTTCAGCCGCCTGCGTCTATAGTGAACTTTTCGGGTTAGGAGGTCTTCCAACTCCAGGACTCTGTTTTTAATCTTCTTCCTAGCGTTCATTTATGCGTCATTTGTGACAGTGATGCGTTTCACAACTTTATCGGCTTTACGGGATTGCATCTTTTCCTTTGAATGATTCAGGAGAATCAAAGTGCCCTGCAGGGATTATTTTTTTTATTTATGTCATGCTTCAGTCGCTTTGGTGAGAATTGGAGTAATCATAAATTTCTCACCCGTTTCGCTTTTCCCTCCCAGGCGTTCGTATCTCACAGGTTGCAAGAGTCTCTGCTCTTCTTCTACTAATCGCTCCGGCGTGCGCATGCTATTCCTGCTGCGCCAGAATGCGGTAAGAATCTCTGGTTGTACCAAATGTTCTTGTTTATGCTCCATCTTTTGGTTTCCTTTTATGGTGTTAAACTGGCAGGGTGAACAATAAATAACAAGGATTGTTGAATAAATTTGAGGATATATTTTTAAATATATCTGCACAGTACGAAAGCTGAATGTAAAAAAATGTGGTGAAAGTTTTATGTCGTGAGTTTTGTGTCAAAGGTTGCTATGACTGTGGGCCTTAAGGGCCTGAATACATGAAAAGAGTGAGTGTTTGCATGAGAATGAAAGTTATTGCGTACAATTTGAATTATTTTTTTTTTTTATAACTTTGTTTAACATATGGATATCGTGGGTCGTAGGTTCCCGCTCGGAGCCGCTGTCTCCGGCCTTTGGGTAGTCGCCTTAATTGTCCCATGGTTGTCTTTACTAAGCAGGAAGGCCATGCAAGAGTTGGTATCAGCCCTCTTTGGGACAGGTGCTCTGTTGTTGTTGACAGATGTTCGTCTCAACTGAACCGACACTACCAATTCAATGGTGCGATCTTCGAACGTACTCCGAGGACTGCCAAGGTCTTACCGAGACGGTCGTTAGATCGTGATCGTTAGATTTGAGCCGTTTACACTTGAGTGTCAAAAACGTCAATTTCGGTTAATCAGCCGAATCGTAGTTCATGTATGATTCAGATTTATATTCCTGCAGTCCTCCGTTATTCCTCAAAGTATTCTTTGGGGAATAAATGGGGAGTTCTGCTTTCAGGAATACTCCTGTTAACCAGCTTTCCCCTGCGATTGGTGTCTGAAGTTTGCATGGTTGCAAATGCACTGGCCTCGATTCATTTCACTTTTTGAATTTTGTTGATAATTTGACTGCATTAAAAATTAAAATGCTATTATTTCAAACTGTGAATTCGAGACCGTTTTATTTGCAACGATGCAAACTTCGGACACCTCGAAAATTATGTGTCAGACGTTTGCATTTATGTTATAGCAACGGTCTCAATTATTTTTGCTTTTCGGATGACTTTTGACTTAAAATTATGATAATTTGTTCCCGTTTTTGAATGTTTTTGAACACATAGATTTCCATTTAATTTCGAAAAAATTTGGCAACGTTGCGTTGTCAACAATGCAAACTTCAAAGAGCTCAAAGAATTATAAAAAGTAAAAGATTGGAAATCGTTGAAGTTGCAATGATCCCGACTTCAGACATCTCGAAGAAAGCGACAGACTGAGATTTGAGAGTTTTGGAAGATATAGTGCAAGATTTTGATATTTGAACGAGAAATCCTGATCTTGTCGGAGAAAGGAGAGGCATAAACGCGAAGGAAACTTATTCTCCTGCGTTTCCCAACACGTGGAAATGGTACGAACTTCGGATAGCTCCTCTTTCGATAGTCTGCAACAAATATTTCCAGTTTACACTCTATCTCCTCAATTCCTCCTTGGATATACAAAGTATAATCAAAATAGGTTTTTTTGAACCGTCACGAAAAATAATAAAAAATTAAATTTTAAAATAAATTTCGACGCAGACACTCCGGGTTCGATGGCCCCACCGATCGAGGACGTTTTTGCATAAATTGACCCAAAATATGTCGAAAATATTTGATGAAATTTTTAGATTTCTGAGGTTTGCATCCTTGCAAACGCAACAGTCTCGAATTTGACTAAAGTTTTTGTGGAGTATGTGTGCGAATTTGAGTTATTTGCATTCAATGAATTTTTCATTGCAATCTAATTACCGTCAAAAGTCAAAAACTGAAAAAATTTAGACCAAGAAATTACAGAAGTTTAATTTAAATTATTATAAAAATATTCGAAAAAGACAATAAAAATCGACAAACTTCAGACATCTATTCCTTGCTTTTGACAGTAGACTTCCCGTTGAGCCAAACTCAATGGCAAGAAGCTGAGATGTAAATATCAGACGCAGATGCTGGTGGAACTTCAACACCAAACATTGTGTACTAATATAAGATTTATGAACCTCATACGGCTGAAGACTATGTCGGAGAAACTCCATTCAATATAAAGCCCCTTAAAGCTTGCTCAGTTCCCTCTTGTGGTTGTCATGGAAAACGAGAATTTTGGCCTGAACACTGAAATTCCCTGCCAAAAAAATTTCTGAGTTAAATCAATAGTGAGATTGATTGATTGAGCCGAAATTTCACGTCAACCTTTAAAGATTTGTGGCGTTCTCCTTTCCTACAGCACCTCAAGCGGGTCAATTTTTCTGAGAAAGTTAACTATTCTTCAGTTTCAGGCGTCCCACTCTTTCTTCGCGAAGGAAGTTGGTTTACAAATTTTCTAAATTTCTTTGCGCAATTCCGGATGTTAGTTCTCTACTAGTTTTTTATTTTAGTCTAGTTTATAAAAAACCATATAGCCCTTTCTTTCCATATTTGGAGCCAAAATAAATTCGAAATGATTGCGTTTGAAACAATGCAAAGTTCAGCCATCCACAAGGAAGTAATGGATGTTTTTTCAGAGGAGTAGAACATTGAAGTGAAATTAAATACGAATGAATTGTTTCGATTCCCACGAATTTGGTTTTATTGGAAAGATAAATCTCTGTCACTTTTCTAAAATATGATTTCGGCCATATGAACGTGGACAAAGTCCAAACGAGAGGTCCAATTTTCGACTCTTCTAAACAATTGATAACGGCTTTGATTACTGCACGAGTTGAATTTTGTAAGCCAACAAACCAAGATCCTTCCGTAAAATCTTCCATAATATGGACCATGCTCTTCAGCTGCTACGGGTTGTTCATTACGCAACGTACGATGTCTAGATGGATGCGTATTATGAATAAGAGTAAATATAGTGCAGAATTGATACATGATTAATCGATTTATTTGTCCTAAAGAACGATTATCTCAGCCTGAACTTTATGGAGTACGCGATGAGTATGTGGAACAGAACAGTTTTTTGATATCGAAACAAATCTGCACAATTTGCAGGCGTTGCTTCAACGTCAACCTATTCATAATAAAATGGTAAACCAAACTAATCATAAAACACATGACAGCTGTCAAACCATATGTTGCATTAAAAAGTGTTGCCAACTTAAAGTTCTATTCCTCTAAGACCCTTAAGCTTCCTACCTTCGCTCTTTCCCCCCCAAACAGGGCATCACAATTTGCTAGCCAGCACAATGCACTATTGTTTCCTGTATCGGTCCTGCATTTACCGTTCGGTTCCAACCACATTATCATGTAATGTTCCCCGATCGTGCAACACCCCGTGAACGTATCAGTATTATTCTCTTGTCCCATCGAAATGGACAAGAAACTTTTTTCCGTTATAAAATTGCTAAGAGTTGGGTGGAGACGAAAATTTGCTAATAGTTCGTCAACGAACGTTCTAGTTGCCGTTGCTAATGTTTAAACAAAAGCAATAAAAAATGAAAGCAAAATTGATTTTGGGCGCTCGGCGGCTAGGCCCTTTGTACTTATTGAACTATGCGTCAGGAGAAATCACAGACTTCTACCTTTGTAAATTTCGAAAAAAAATGTAATGATATTTCCGGGAATATCCAACGAATCAGAAAGTTTATAACAACTTTTTTTCGTTATTGTCAGCCTGAAATATGATGTGTGTGTGAAAAGTGATGAGGCTAAATCTTTATTTTTGAGATGTCTGCAGTTTGCATCGTGGTAAACTGATTTTATATATGATTTTTATATCATGATCTTATATATATACATATATTTATTTTGAAGTTGTATTAAGAAAAGAAATTACTAGCGTTTTATTTAAATTATCCAAAAATATTCATAAAATGGAAAAAAAATCGGGAGCGGCTTGTAACCTTGCAAAGCTCAGGTTGCTTATTTTTGACAGCACCATCAGTGAACTTGCCTATTTGTTGTGTGTTACATCTATAGAGCATCGGAATAGGGGAAAAATTTTATTAAAAGGACAAGTATTCCGCTGACAGAAATTATTTTTGGAAGACCGAGAACACATTGACAATCATTTTTGAACAGGGAGACTTTAAACTTTAAAACTGACGGAAACGTTGAACGTGTAAGGATTCATGTCAGATCAAACCGTCGGTTAACAATAAGGATGATGAGTGAACTGTTAAATTTAAAAACTTTCACCTCACGTCCAATTTTAACAGACTCTTTTGGCGCAAGATTTGTCCCAAAATAGTGCCGTCAAATCTCACAATTAGACAGGACGTTTGACCTAAACACGCCTTTCAGCTGTTTCTCAACCCTTCTGTTCGCCTGATTTGAGTCCATATGATTTTTTTCTTTTCACGAAATCGAAACGTGTCATTAACATGAAACACTGGAGATTATTCATAAGACTGTAACCGAGCAGTTAAAAGCCATATCAGTTGAATAAGTGCGCTTGTTTCTGTGATCGATGAGGCACTACTACCCCTCTCGGACCTTCGCTTCCTGCTGCAATCGCCTTCAACCGCCTCAGTCCATCGACTGCGTCCTCTAATTTGGAAATCTGAGCAGCGATGAACTGCCTTCATCAACAAAGTTAATATGGGTTAAGGTCCATGTCTCACAGCCAACGCATAGCACAGCTCTTATCACAGATTTGTATATTTGGAGCTTTGTTTTCCTGTGTAAGCAGCTGGTCTTCATAATCGTCATCACAAACAAACTAGGTATCATAAGGCGTCTACTTCTTTTGTGTAGTGAATAAGTCTTCTTGTCTCTGCGCCTTTTTTACGGTGACGGGAATAAAAAAACACTAAATGAGTTTCAAATCAGTTGCAGCCGCGTAAATATTTTCCCCATAAGCACAACCAGTACTAGAACCCTTTCTGGGACCACTAACGTAAGATTTCAGTATGAATGAAATACCTTCTGTGTCATTTTGTAAACAGGCGCTGTATATAACTTTTCTCATTTCTGTCTCGAAGGACCAATTCTATAAAGCTACTCAAAGATTGAAACTTGTGAAATGCTGGGAGTTCATAGAAGTTTGCCAGGTTTTCATTGACTTTAAGTAAGCATACGACAGCATTGATCGTAACGTACTGTATCAGAAAAATGTTTTGATTTGTTTACCAAAATGACAATGACGTCGACAACCAACTTACCGACGCCTTTGACACAAATATCGGACTAAAGCAGGGAGATGAGCTGGCCCCTTTGGTATTTAATTTGGCTTTGGAATATGTCATACGCGTTGGAATATGTCAAGCTTATTGTCGGTATACCGGCACACTATTAAACAAGTCATGCCAAGTGGTAGCCTGTGCGAATGGCATCAACATTTTGTCACGGTCGATAATAACCTCCAAAGAACTTTTCTTGGAACTCTACAGCGAAGCAAAAGTTTTAGGGATTAAAATCAATGTGAAGAAAGCAAAGCTCGTGACGCAGACGAGAAAAATGTGCCTCAAATCCCCAAAATACTAAGTGTCAGAAGTTTGCTGTAAAAATTGTTTCACTATATCTTTTAGTAATTGGTCAAAATTAAATGCAAGCTAGTTCAAATATGCGAATAAAATTGACAAAAAATTGACGTCAAATTGTTAAAAAACAGTCAAAAAGTGAACAAATTGGAGGCCGTTGCATTTTCAACGATGAAAACTGTAGACACCTAAATTTGAGCTCCTTAAATATTATAGTTGGCAGTTACAATATCGGAAATGTAGTCGAGTTTGTGCGCCAAAAAAACGAGAACCGCTAATGAAAGAGACGAAATACGCTGAGGAATACAGCTCGCAAATAAAACCTTTTATTCAATTCTGACAGTTGTGAAGACCAACTACATACACAGGAAAACGAAGCTCAGAGTATACAAATCTGTAATAAAACCTGTGCTGTTTTATGAGCGTGAAACATGGACCCTAACCTAAACATCCGCAAATATATTGAACGCTTTTGAGCGATGGTCCTGAGTAGGATAATTGGAGCGAAGTTAGCATCACGCACCGAATTCGATACAACCATGAGGTGTATGAAATTTTTGACGAGCTAGACATCTGAACGATTGTAAGACTACGGAAGCTGCAATGTGGTGGACGTGTGAACCATATGGACTAAAAACGGATTGGAGAACTTGTTGGGAAGGGTGGAGACCCGCGAGAAGACCGGGGAAACACTAGTTTGTCTCTGTTGACGAAGACAGTTCATCGCGGTTCGAATTTCAAAATTTGGGGACGCGGTTAATGGAACTAGACACTTGGAGACGTCTACAGCAGGAAACGAAGGGCTGCAATGGTAAGAAGAAGGAAGAATCGCATTAAATGGATGAGGGAGCTCCTAATTAAAAGAAACATTGACCCCGATGCAAACGTCAAGATATTGAACAAATGGATGAAAAGCGGAACACCTCAGGGTGGCTTGCTTGGGTGCTCATAGTTGCCAAACTAGTTGAATATTTAACCAGGAAGGGTCTGATAGCTGACGCTTAGATTATTGTTATACGGATCAGTGGAAGGTGCTTGGAAATTATGACAGGCTTACAACTAGTTAAGAATCTATGAACCGAGGTGTCTGAACTTTGTATCAATCCCACCTTTTTTTTTTGAATGTTTTTTTTTTGTGGATAATTGAACTTCAAATTTTGGTAAATTTTAGTAGCATATTCTAATCTTTCGCACCATATTTCACTTTAAGCATCTATTAAAAAGAAATATTGAACAAATTCAAAAAAAATATGACCAAAAAAACCTCAGACACCTATGAACCGGCAGTGCTGATGATTCCATTGATTATAGCCATCGTACTCTTTGCTAGAAAACAGATAAATCTAAATGAAAAAAAAATTGAGGCGAGCGTGCAGTAAGGTTGGTTTATCTCGACTAAGGCATGGTGGAACAGATTTCTGCTTGATTCAGTTCATGACCAGTGAAGGATATTTCAAGTCTTAAATATTTTCATTGTCCTATTTTAAGGTAGGTCTCAAAATTGTATAAATACTAGATCAATATCTCGACTTTTTGCATGCATGAGATGTGATATGTAGCGTATGACAGATAGGGTAAGGTAGGGTTGCGGTTATCAAAGTTAATATGGCGCCGAGTGACTATCGCTGATCAAAATCGATTTCCGCGAGGTCATCTTTTACTAGGTCTTCGCGAAAGGATTTCCAGTTTATGATGTTTTCCATTCGAAAAGCGGCTCGTCTAGGTGATGTAGTTTATGAGGTGCTGACTTATGTAGCACATTACGATCTAGACTTTTGCTGAACTAGCATCGTATCTTTCTTCAGAAGTAATAATCATAATCAAGCCAGATAGTGGCTAAGTCAATTTCGCGTCTTCTATTGGTTTTGAAGTATGCAGTATTAGACTTTTTTTTTGCGTCCATTATTGGAAAAAACTTGGTTAGGATCGACTGTTCGCTCCAAACGTATGGAGCTATTGTTTACAGATGGACCATCCTGTCATTCTACAGAAACGAGGAAACCTCCTAGTTCTCGGGTTGCTGATTGTTGCAGTTCTCTTACGTCAGTCCTCAGCCATGTGAAGTGTTTGTTGGACAGACTCGGACTCCTGTTCTGTACTTTCTTCTTCCCCATCATAAGCTCAGCAGGTGTCTTCTGTTTAGATTCCAATTCAATACACTATTAATACACTTTTGACAAGAGCTGGCACTAAGTAAGTATTGGCAACAGTGTTGTTAAGTCATTTCTGTTTTTTCCTAGGGAGTATTCTTTAGGGAGTACCTGAGACCAAACGCACCAATGATATCTTCACAAGCTAAACAAAATTCTTTCGAGAGCGCCATCTGAAGAATGGACAGATCGTTTTTTTCTCGGAAAAAGAAGGACTTTAAAGGTTAATCAATTGTCTGGAGCACGCTCCTGCTCCTGCTCTTGTCAATATACTATTGACAAGAGTGATTGTGGTCTGTAAGTATTGGCAACAGTGTTGTTAAGTCATTTCTGTTTTTTCCTAGGAGTAGTTTCATCTTCGTTTTATTAGAATGAAGCCAAAGGGTTTGCTTTATCCTGCAGACATTCTTAGAATTTCAGGCGCTTTCTATCTCTTGTTCTGAAATAAGTTGGCTGTAAGGCATCCTAGGATCTATGGTCCGAGTAGACAGTTGAGTCAGTCTCACAAGTGACCTTTATGCCTACCCAAGCATGCTTTCTAAAACCCAAATTGGTATTCAAATCCAAATTCAGAACAGTACCAAGAATTGCTGCCTTTAGCCTTCATAGAGCTTAAAACTTTCGAAGAAATTTATGATTTCGGCTGTAATCAGGATTCCGATTGAATTCTACATTATAATATACCTAAATTATTATGCCCTGAATTCAACTCAAAAAGTTCAAACATGAAAAATGATGTTTTGAGTGTTTGCGCCCCAGAATTATGAAAAAAAATATTTCATTCGATTTCTTTTGGGTATTCACTTCACCAACTTTCTAAAATTAGATAAATTATGTTACACATCTCAATGCAAACTCTAAAAATCATTGCTAAAGTCAGATTCAATCAAACAATGTCAATTTTGTAACAGCGAGGACCCTTTCGTAATGATTCTAGCACGAAAACTTATTTCATGCTGAGCATGTCATACTCGCATGAAAGTCATTTCGTCAAGAAAAACTGTTTCGGGAAGTAAAATGCGATTTGCCAAGCCAAATGAATAATTTCCTTGTAGAAAAAAACATCGTCAACAATGCGGAACAAAAGCTTGCCCTCTCTCATTTTCAAGTGATTTTTAATTGATGAGAAAGTGTTGAAAAGATATAAATAAAGTCTACACTGAGAACCATCTCAACATCCATATAAGAAACGCATTGAGTCCAAACGTGCTAACACACACACACTCAATTTATTTTATTTTATCAAATGAAGGTCAAGATCGAATACTTGGATTCTGGTTGAATGTGTACCATGTATGTAGACGTCTAACATCGGCAGAACAAGCCTCTCACGTGATTATCAGCATGTAATTTACTTCTATTCAAGCCACTGGGTCGGTCAGTCTGAGCCGATACCACCGTTCAAATGTTAACTCTGGCGAACCAATGGCTTTTACTTTCACAAAAAACTAGCCAAGGCGCCTAAATCGATGGTCCAGTCGTGTTTGGTGGAATAATACATCGAGGTCGGTTATTTCAAGAGGAGCCTTATACAAAAATTACTGCCTTCTAAACAGCCGAGTCCAAATAAATGAAAAATTCACTTAATATGTAAATTAGAAGCATGGCTAAAATTAAAAATTAAAACATTGGTCTCTGATTTATTTAGTTTTATCGCTGCGAAAAATCTCCAGACAGAAGCGGAACGGAATGTGTTTCTGTTAAAAGCGTGCTAAAAATATCAATTTCTATGAAATTTAGATACAATTGACAAAAGTATCCTCTTTCACAAGAAATCTGATTCCTGGATGAAGGAGTTCGCTATTTTGAAAGATGTACCTTTAAGTCAAAAATCCGTCAAATCAATATTAAATAAAATAACTACTTCGATGCAAAGCTAGTTAAAAAAAATAAATTAATTTACAGACGGACATAAATTCCAAACCTCTGCTCCAAAAACATGAAGCCGGTCCCAAAATTCAAGCCACTCTACAAGCCCATTGACATTCGCCACTGGGCTAACCAACAGGTGGAAGAATGTTCCTTTAAGATTTGTAATTGAAGTTAATTTTTTTCTGATACTCGGGGAGGGAGCAGACTTTAAAAGTACCGTAGCAACAAATCCAGACAAAAATGGTATAGTAATTGCAATATCTCATCGTGAAGTCTGGTTCCACAAACATTGACTTCATTGTAGAACTGTTCCTTCCTCTAGACGATTTGGCAATCTACTGGTGTTTGCCGTGAATTGCTTCAGCAAGAACTTGTGTATGTGTAGGGGAAAGACTTCCTATTATCTCGTCTATCTTGTCAGGTTCATGTGAGTAAAGCGCCTATAGAACGCCGCATAACTAACTTATAGTCCAGCTTTCCCATGTTAGGTTCATGTCTTTACTTTTTTTGTGATAAGGAGGTGGGGGCTGTTTACGCCCTGAGTATGGGACTCCCAACCACGCAAAACATCTCCCCTATCAACCAGAGACCCTAGCCTGAAACTGTTTGCCATATGACTTCGGACTGAACATCGTGTTTTTACGACTAGATATGCCTTCAAATTACAAGAATCCCTTCTCCAACGGGAAGCAAGTGCTAAAAAAGAGATCACTCCATCACCGACAGCTCCCAACACTGCGGTATGCCTGTCTTAGTGTCTGGACCGCCGAAAACATGTTGTACCACGCGATTTTATTCGACAACATTTCTAAGAACTTTTCCCGCCATAGTTTCTGGGCAGAGCTATCCAATCAAAAAGTGGCTCGCTCAAAAGGTCAACGCGTTGCTTACTTATCTTTTTAAATACAAAAATGTGTGTCAAGGGTCATCTACCGCTCCTGAAATCGATTGAGCCGTAGCCACAGGTCAGGGATCAGACGTGTCTTCCTTTTTGTGTCTTGCTCCAAACACTGTTGCCAATCGTTGAAAGAGCGTTGTCTCTCTTTCATGATGACCTCTTCTCTGTTGTATTCGCAATTGCGCAGGAAATATTTCTACGCTCCTTCGCAAGGAGGCCGATTGATATCACCTTTGCGATTACCACCGCTGTCGTCCGAGAAACTGTCAGAGCCTATCAGTAGACTCGAAGTAAAATTTTACTGTTGATTTCAATTCAACCAGTGTTTCCCCAACACTGATAGGCCTTACGCTGGGCACTCTATTCTTTTTCGGGTTGACAGCTTCCGTCTTTTCCTGTGGCAGCCTGAGTCTGTGAGCGGTCATTCAATGCCTCATTCGCCGCATTAGCATAATTAGACTGAGTTGCGCATGGTCTACTGTGTGTCGAGCGACTAGCGCCGTGACATCGTCCGCGTAGCCGATCAAGCGTGACTCAGCCGGCAGGTGAAGCCGCAGCAGTCCGTCATAGGCGATGTTCTACAGGACCATCAAGTATCATCTTTCTGCTACCTGCCATCGTGTCTTAGAATAGGCTGCTGTCCTAAGAAACTATTTCCCAAAAGAACCAAAGAAACCAAAAGAGTTTCCAGAATGTCCACCCATCTACCGCAGTAACATGCATTTCTCACATAACCTCCATCATCTGACACGACCCATCGTGTGGAACTGCTGTCTCCAAATGCGTTGATGTTGGAGCAACCTGTTCTGAAACCATACTGCCGTTTGAGATAGACCCCCCGCAGCATGAAGGACGTCAGCGAGTCTTTCTCTGATCAGTTTTTCGAAAACATTTCTGATCGCGTCCAGCATGCAGCTGGCGAGTCAGAATTCCACCCCTTGCTAATTAGCGCTAGCTTCCCAACCTTCACACACTCTGAGAACACCCCTTCGCACGGGCATGGGTTAAACGTGGTGGGGAACAGGTCAGGACAAAAGTAAAAGACCATATCTAGCATCTCAGGTGGACTCCCATCTGCTTCTGGAGCCTTCGCTCCATAGAAAAGACATCCAAGACATACGAGGTTTGTTCAAAAAGTATCGCGAATTTTGAATTTTCGCGGGCTACGTATGTTCGATTTTTGATTTGATCTGGCCCCCTGTGACTTTTTCTTGTTCCCGAAACTGAAGAGGCCCATGAAAGGACGAAGCTACGCCACGATTGAGGAGATAAAGACGGCATCGAAGGAGGAGCTGAACAAGATCACAAAAAATGATTTTTCAAAATGCTTTGAGGATTGGAAAAAACGTTATCACAAGTGTATAATGTGTGACGGGGATTACTTTGAAGAGGACAAAATAGATATTCATGAATAAATAAATAATTCTTGAAAAAACATGAAATTCGCGATACTTTTTGAACAAACCTCGTATCCACTTTCGGGAAAAGTGGAACTCCCGTTCGTATTTCAACGTGGACGGTCTCAACGCTAGCGGAGTGCGTAGGAAAAGAGCACAGTTTTGATCGAAGTTTGGATGTTTTTCGGGTTTTCGCTCTCTTGATTTCTCGCAAGACATCCGCAAAGGGTCTACCCTAGATTTCCTTGTATTTTCCTTGTATTATTAAAACGTACACCGCCGAAACTTACGTGTTTCTCCATTGAGCCATCTTCTATGTATGGTTTCGGCGTACAGGAGAGTTGTACATAGCATATGATAATTGCATATTCTAAACAAGTGAGAACAGGCTCAGTAAATCCTATACAATTCAAATTGTATATAGTTGAAGGTGTCTGAAGTTTGCATCGTTGCAATTGAACGCTGTCAAAATTTTTCACAATTTATTGTTGTTAGATGATTGAACTGTAATGAAACCCTAATATATTGCAAAGAAGTAATAAAAGCTAATGAAATTTTCAAAAAGTTCAAGTCAATTCAGCCAAAAAACATTCAAAAAGTGAAAAAATTGCAGACCGTTGCGTTTGCAACGATGCAAACTTCAAACACCTGTATTTGAAGGCGAATGTCAGGCCCGGAATGTTCCCAATGATAACCCAAACTAATCCCACTCTAGCTGTTATCTCCAGGATTCCTTTTTTGCTTAAGATCTAGCAGGAGCGTGCTCCAAACAATTGATTAACCATTAAAGTCCTCTTTTTTTCCGAGAAAAAAAACGATCTGTCCATTCTTCAGATGGCGCTCTCGAAAGAATTTTGTTTAGCTTGTGAAGATATCATTGGTGCGTTTGGTCTCAGTTACTCCCTAAAGAATGTTCCACCCTCAGCACCAGAGAAATCGGCTCTTCGTATGCAGCCCTGAAACCTCTGGAAAATTTTCGTTTTATTCAAATTCCCCTTTATTCCACTCTGAATGTATTAACTATGATCGAATAAGAACAATGAATAAAAATAATAAATAATTATTTATTTATATTTAACAATCGAATAAAAAGACAGGAGAAATAATGAAAATTAAAATTCTTTAATACTGGGAATCTTTAAAACCTGGGACAATCCGGTTTTTGTGCCTCCCCATATCCCCTCTGGATCCTTGTCTGAAGCTTGCATCGTTGCATCGGTCTCAAATTGTTGGACTTTTTGATTTTTTTCGGCGATTTACCTGAATTAAAAAACTAGTATAGCGTCAGTAGAATCAAAATTAAAAAAAAAAATTTGCAGAAGATCATTCAAATTATCCAAAAATATTCAAAAAATTGAGGCCGTTGCATTGGCAACGATGAAACTTCAGACAGCTCTAAATTACATACGTATATGCAGTACAGAAAGCTCGTATAATGTTCTAAGCAACGAAAGGA
Source organism: Stratiomys singularior (assembly GCA_954870665.1). Taxonomy (NCBI): domain Eukaryota; kingdom Metazoa; phylum Arthropoda; class Insecta; order Diptera; family Stratiomyidae; genus Stratiomys; species Stratiomys singularior. The sequence goes on along the minus strand of OX940879.1, from coordinate 82,989,683 downwards.
ACTGCTCTTCGCTGTATCCTGCAGACAGGCGGAAGGATTTTTTTAACTTTATCCATGTTGAAATTTTTCGATATGGTTCTTAGTTAAGGCTATGGTCATATGTTCGTCACTATTGTTTTAGATGCAAGTCTTCTTGAGGTTCCCTCCAAATTTGGGGAAATTCCTTGGTAGGTTCTCTAAGCATGCCCCATCTCAGTCATGCCTGTACATTACACAAGAAGTGTCCCTAACTTCGAGAGTAACCATTAATTTGAAAGTGAAAAACCATTGCCTGCTTTACAAAGGACCTTTTCGCACGTCATAGAGTGAATCGCTTTTTTGCCTCAGCTCCAAACTCAACAAGGAGACACGCACGTTCTGTCTGTCGGGTTGACCAGGAGTTGATGCCTTTCGAACTTGCTGCGTGTGTTGGTGCGCCATTCTTGCTTATTGTTCAGAGTTTTTTGGCTTTGTATCCGAGTAGAAGCTTTTGAGAGGAGGAGCTTCTTGGGTGCATTTTTGATAATCTTTGTGACCACCGCCTGCAGTCTGTTTGTTCACTGCTTCGTCCTCATGTCTCGGTCTCTTACGATTGGTATTGTGGAATCTCTGAAAGCGTTGTTCGCGGAAACTACTTGCTTTCCAACTGTGGAGGGAAGGATGACTTCTCTTGTTTCAAAAACATACGTCGGTATTGCCCGATTCAGCTTAAGAGCTATTGAAGTTCTTATAATAGGGGTATTCAAATATAAACGATCTTATTCCAACCATAAATTTATTTCATATTTATGAAGAAAATACACCTTAAAGTTATTTTTCTTCATTGTTCCCTCCTTAATAATGCAGTTTTCCCAGCGAACAGGTTGGTTTTTCATGCCGTCTTTGAGGAATGTTTTCGGGTGGGTATTCAACCAATGGCAACCTGTTGATTGTTTGCGAAACACTCTAATACAAGTGCCCCCTTGAGACGTCCAAACATATGGAAATCAGATAGTCAAAGGACGGGGCTGTAGGGAGTGTGTTCAGGCGGTTAGATTGGTAGATATAATCGACGTAATCGTGCTGTTCTCGTTGTCCACTCGTCCCTTCAGAGGTCATTTACGATCAGATACCAGTAGACAGTCAAATTATGAAACGGGAACTCGAGAAAGCAGTCTTTTTCTGGATACATGAAACGCTTCAGTACTGAATGGAATTCTAGGAATTCAGGAAGATGCTGCAGATGATCCTTCACGATTGCACTGACCTCCTCCACAGCACGTTCAACGCATTCCAGCGCGAATGAGTGTACCTAAAGTATTGGGAATATTGGAGTCTACCTAAAAGTTCTTGCTGATCATCAAGGAGTGCTCTCCTTGGGGATACCCAAGGAACCGAGTGCACGCCGTGAATTGTTTATGCTAAGTACAACCGAAAAAGTTCACGAAAAACTTATCAAGGGATGACTTCCTAACGCGATTCATGCTACCAGGTATCTACCTCTACGGCAATATGGCTTTAGAGCATGTTGCGTCTGAAAAACTTCAATTCTCGCTTGTTTCTGCTCTTGGGTAATCTAACGTAGAATCCACCTCGCTTTGCTTTTTTCGAAATGCCAAGGGGTCTCGGACGATGGTGGTGGCATTTCAAACACTGATTTCCGTTTCCATCTTGATTTCTGCTACAGTAGAGCGACGATTTGTTTCAATACGTTCCGGAGCAGGGAAGTTTTTGACTAGTTACTCACATTTCCCACTTTTTCTCGCCCTTTTTTAAATTCGCCTCACCAGGCTTTCACTCGTGGCCATGAAAATGAATTCTCCTCAAACTGCACGAATTCAAATCCCGAATTTCAGTTGGTTTAAGGCCTTTTTTCTTTAAAATTTTTATTATGATGTGTTTTGCAAACGAAGGATGAACTTCTCCTTCACCGATTGTGAGGACCACTTAAGAAACAGGTCAAGCCGTCGTTTCGGCGAATCATCTAGAAGGGATCCTCCAATCCTTTTCAACGCTTCCCCTCGAAAACGCTTTTTAAGCCCTCAGAAGCAAAAGACTCGTTTGTATTTGCATACCCCTCGTATACAGTCCCTTATGTTCTTATTTATGTTTTCTTGAGAGTTGCGAATGAGTTTGATCGTTTTTACAAAGTTTCTGGCCTGGCATTGAAAATAGTCAAGTACCTCCTTCAAATCAGTTAAATACTGGAATCAAAGGTCAAATAAAAGAAGATGCTTTCCTTAGAATTTGGAGCGGTTTTTGTATCAGGAGTCCTGCCAGTAGCAGTAGCCTTATTTTGTACCATCCTGCCTCAAATATCATTAGTTGGGGCTTTCACTATACTATTGCGCAGGGGTTTAGTCCCCGTACGTTTTGTCGTGTCTTGTGAAAAATAGCGACGTGAGTACTGTTCTTTGCCTGGTACGCCTTAACCCCGCCCGAATCTCCTGCTCGTTTATTCTCATGGTTTGATAATTTGGCGTAATTTTTTTTGGCCGTGGTTGCTGTAGGCATCATTGTCGAAAGGCTCCCTCACATAGCGTCTATATCCGCTCGTGTGGTTAGTCGCCCTAGTTGTCCCAATAAGTATCTATCCAAAATAAGAAGAGGAAGCAGGGGTAGGCACCAGCTCTTTAGGGGACAGGTCCTTTGGGCTAGGCCAACGCTAAAAGGGTATTCACATCGCCTAGCAAGCCGCATCGCAAGCCTACACTACCAGCTCATTGGTGCGGGCTGCGAAAATATGTCGAGGTCTACTCATGGTCGAGTATAGGCCGAGTATCGAATATAGGTCGATAATCTATTTACCTCCCAATCAAAATGCATCAATAAGATATCATTCGGCCGTCCATTGGCCAGTCACCTGCTGGAAGAGTCTATGGGAAACCCCATTTCACTGGAGGGTATCAAAGGGCACTAGCTTTTAGGGTTACTCTATCAACTCTTAGCATTGATCTACAAACCTCAGAGTATAAGTAAGTAAGTAAGTAAGGGAAGTAGTTTTACTCATTATAACAAAATAAGGGATTGAAATTTACAAGCAATTTAAGCAAACAAACTTTATCATTCATTGAATATTCTGCAGCAATTTTATCGAATTCATCGCCATTTCCATACATCTCCCATGTGCGAGAGTTCATTTTTTATTATTAATCTAGTTCTGTTTTTATTTGTTGCAATTATCTCTTTTTTTTAGCAATTACTTGATTATGATCTTTGACGCAGAGACATCATACCGACCATAGTGCAATTTCGAGGTTGCATGTGTGTGATGATAGTAATATAAAATGCGGTTTCCATTGATTGATAAGATAATGTGAGGGAAATTGGTGCTTGTAGCGTTAGGAATAATTGTATGCGAGGAAACAGTGCGCTAACATTTCAAAGATTTATAAAATGGATACTTTAAGTGTGTAAGCTCAATGATACTAATGATATCCTAGTTGGAGCAATTATTTCTATTTTTAACTTGTCTTACTAACAGCATCCCCAACTTTCCCACTTGAATTTCAAATCATTCTTAAACTAACAGTTCCAGATTCCCAAAATAGATGTGCTGGAATGGAATTGTTACAATAAAATTTTATACTGATTCTGATATAAAATGTCTGTACGCAACCCACAAGTATTTCGTATTGGATTTCATGAAAACTTGTGTTGTGAACAGGGTCAAAACGGATCAACTCTTCTATCCTCATTCCAATTAAGTTCATACTACCGCCTCACACGACTTTCTTATCATTTAACCATTTTCGCATGCTACGGGTTAATAAATATGTCAAAATTATTATTACTACGCTTAACCGCAACCAAAATTCCATCGACGTTTGTCGCTTTTACTTAATAACCCGAGGAAGATTTTATTTATAATTATACATGCCAAAGTTATGGCTATTTGAACACCCCAATTCATTGAAAGTTTCCATTCTATCACTCTTATCGTGACGCTACTACGTTTCGAGCGAATGGCGAGTAGATTCTATTAAATATAGAGCACTCTAAAATAAATACGTTCTGTTTATTTACGTCTTGGGACAGGTCAATGGTTTTGATTTGAAATGTATTTTTAGAACTGGGGAACTACGAAATCTGAAGACACGACGCGGTATCGTTTTGTTTGATGATATTAAAGTTAAAGCCAATCTTATAATATCACCCATATTTGAAAAGCAAATACAAGTATTTGAAAATGTATCAGACAGGAGTAGAATTGAGTTATTTGGTTTGCTGTTACCTAATTAGAAACTGGTCTGCTTGTAAGACTCAAATACCATCCAACCCATAGTTTATGAAACAGTGGAGCAAACAGATCTTACCACTACCCATTTTCTATCGGCGTTGATAAGATTACGTTTGACTAAGATCTTTTGTTCGGAACAACTAATTTTTTGTGGTAAGAATGTATTGACCTATTTGAGTGATGAAATCCCACACCCACAATAATGCTGCTGGCCCTCTGCTCTCTCTCCTGTCAACCTGACAGCCTAAACGGGTTTGACACTTTACTTCAGGGTAAGCCTCATTCAGGTAAGCCAATTCCTACAGATGCTTTCAGATTATCGGGATCTTTTCTCTAGAGGGAAGAAAAGAAGCGCTAGAAAATGTTTCCTCCAAACCGGTTTTTTTGACACAAGATTCTATTCGTTAACCGTTCTGAGCATTTTGCCAATTATAGTTTCCAATGAAAATCCTCCAGTTTTGTTGAAGAAGAACTACGCTCTTCTATCCCCTTTCGGAAGTAAAAAAATTTTGACAGCCTAAATAGAAAACATGCAGTTGAAAAACCGTCAACTGTCTATTTGGTGCAGGTGAGACCGGAATCATTTATGAAATTATTGTCATAATCTGCTCGATTGAGCGACCTCGACCTATAACCTAAAATCAGTGATCAGACCTGTCGTCCACCTTCCCTTTGTGTCGCGCTTCCAGAATTGTTACTAATTGCGTTTAGAGAAGTGTCTTTCTTCGTGCTGGGTTCACTTCTGCACAAGTCAATAATTTTGTGCTCTGTTTCTAGCAAAAAGACTGATTGACATCCCTTCTGCGCTCACGAACTCTCCCGCCTAAAAATCAACCCGTATGCCAATATAATTCGCAAAAATCCTTGTCTCTGCACAGCTTGTAGTTTAACTCTTTGTTGAGAACGCGAATCTATAGAATAGGAGAGACTGCACAGCTTACATAAGGAACCTGCAACCAGCTCTGCAGCCACCCTGCCGTAAAGATAGTTACCCGGTAGCACGAATCGCGTCAGGGAGTGACCCTATAATAACTTTTCCGATTGTATGTAGCATATAAAGTTGACGGCGTGCACTCAGTTTCTTGGGCTTTCCCCTCCCCTTGCTCTCTTTGATGATCAGAACGAGCCTTCAGATACATTCCTGCATTCCCAACACTTTAGATACACTCAAATGCCTTGAATATGCTGTGGAGAAGGTCAGTGCTATCGTGAATGATCGTCTGCAGCACCTCAGTCAGAATTGGTTTCATGCCTTCACGAAAAAAGGCTGCTTCCTCAAGTTCCGATTTGAGTATTTGACTTTCTGCTGGTTTTTCATCGTGACTAGCCTACGGGGATGGGTGTACGACGAAAAAAGCAAGCGCGATTTTTCTATTGCTCATCTCAACGAGCCGAACCTTGAGTACCGAGCTTACGCAAGAACAATTAGTGGGCCGATCCTTACACGACGTTGTTAACGTCGTCTATCAAGTCTTGCGACCTGCTGGCCTTTTTTTTTTTTTTTGATGATGATAACTGACCAGGTGTATGCATAAAAAATACGTAATTTTCTAGGAAAATGTTTGTTTTGTTAAAAATACTGGTCATCGGCTTCCACACATTTCGTCCATCTTTCAGGTAATTTATGAATACCATGCTAGGAAAACTCCTTGCCGTTGCGGCAAACCATTCGTCGAGCTACTTTCCAACTTCCTCCAAATCAACCACGTGCTGCTCTGCGAGCGCGTGCCCCGTTGATAAGAAGAGGTCATAGACAGATAGCGCCAAGTCTTGGCAGTACAACGGGTGCAGAAGAATGTCCCATCACAACGATTTCACTTTGTATTACTGGTTTTGCTATGTGCGTTGTCGTGTAACAAATCCACATTGTCATGTCTTCTGGCCCATTTCGGTCGTTTTTCGATTAATCCGCGGCTTAAATTTATCATTTGTTGCCGAAAGCGTTGATTAACAGTTTCGCCGGGCTTCATGAGCTCATAATACCCGATACCAAACTGGTGCCACCATATACAGAGCACAGTCTTCTAGCCGAAGCGCTTTAGCCTTGGTGTTGAGCTGAAGGAATCGCTTCGCCAGGTCAAAGCCACGATTTTTTCCGCCTCGTGTTGTCAAAATAAATCAATTTTTCGTCACCCGTCACAATTCGATGCAGAAATGATTTCCTTTGGTAGCACAAGTAGCCGAAGTAGCATATCACAAGCGACTGCGATTTTCATTTGACGTTCATTCAAAATGTGTGGGACCCATTAACTGAGTTTATTGATCTTACCCATTGCTCGTAAGCGGCTGCTGATCGTTTCCTGTGACACATTTAAAGCTTCAGCTAATTGTCGTTGAGTTTGAGTTGAGTCAACATCCACTGCAACTCCTGGAATTCCTCCTCTTCGCATTTTTTTAGTCTACCAGAGCGCTCACTGTCTTTCACATTGAAATTGCCACTTTTAAATCGTCGAAACCATGTCTCACATGCCCTAATTGATAGAATGTATCCGCCATATGTTTTCACCAACAAACGATGACTTTCAAAGCCAAAAGAAAAACTTTCCGTTAAACAAGAAAAACAATATGTGCCGCAAATGCTTCTTTTCAGGCACAGAAGTCAACATGATTGATCAACACGATAAAACAAACACGGGCTTTTTTTGCGGGCTCAACTTATGTGTGTTTGTAGTTAAATGTCAGACGATCAAAATGGCGTATGTGTCAAATTAATAAGCTGCGTACTTTTCGCTGCCGCAATCTCTTAGAAAAATTCGAAAAAAACTTACGCATACACCTGGTAAGAGCCGAAGCTGAGGACAGGATGAATGAGGGTGAACGGGTTTGATCTTTAGGGCGAGGGACGAACTTCTGCGCACAAGTGGGGAAAAGAGGTCTGAATGTTTAAGTTGCATTTTGGATGGTTCTTTTGTGTTGAGGGACGTAGGAAAATTTTTGGACAATGTTAACTCCAACGTAGGTCACCTGTTTTGAAATGGAAGTGGAGATGTTCATTTTTAAGGGCGGGAAACTGAATTTAACGGAATTGTTAAGGGGGAATAATATTTCTTTTTATTTTGATGGGTTCGAATGTTTTGGAGTTTAGTTGCAGCTCTATCGAATGAAGAAAGAATTGAGTGAAGAAATATAGTTACTTTGGTGAGATTATAGCTATCGATGTGTTTCTAGGGGCAGCTTAAATAATAATGTCATTTTATGAATCAAACCGTTCTGCATAACGAATGCTTTACTAATGTCTAGAAGGCAGGCGGTAGAAGGTGAGTTGTATAGGGGCGATTAGAAGAGCTTAAGATGGCAGGACATGAGGCCTTATAGGACCTTAGCTGTTCGGTTGCAAGGAGTTTTCACGTTTTTTGAAGATATATGAACATTTTAGTGAAAGAAAATGCAAATCAATCCACTTTTGCTTGTACTACTCTTGCTCTATTTCATTCTTTCTATTCTCTTTTTTCTTTCTTCCTTTTCTCTATTGAACTAGCTGTTCCATCAGGTCTCTTAAGGTTAAATTGGGACTCTTAACTTTTCCTATTCAGAACTGATATCTTTTTATGTTCCTGGATGGTACAGGAGTAAGCGTGGTGGTAAGCGCAGCATCCTCATCCTTGTTGTGAGAAGAGTTTTTTTTGGCCTGCGTCCTCAAAAAAATTGAGCCTGAACAGGCTCGCTGAACAGACCATATTCTGAATTCTAGTCTAGTGGTTTCTCATAGTTCTTCCCTAATTGCTGAAGCTGGTTTGAATCTATCACTTAACACGAGCCGGGTAAAATAACGATCGTCCCTGGTAGTACTGCATTTCCTTCAACCACTAACCCTAACGTGCTAAATCTCCTGATTTTTTTTTCAAAATCCGGCCAAATTTGAACCATTTGGACACTAAATTTGACAGCATTCCGTACGATGAGTATTTATGCCTGGACGAAAAAATCAATGCGACCAGAACTAGGTGGTATCTAAAGCAATGTCTGCTTATAAGGCCCGAGAAATTGGGGTTTAAGTTTTTGTTGCTTAGCCATTTACGCGGATTTGCCTACAAATTTGAGGTATACATTGGTTCAAACGCTAAGCCTTCAACATCTGAGCCTTATTTGGGTTATTGAGCGAATGTGGCATATCGGCTGCGTACTCTGACCATAGGAAGCCCTTCACCTTGAGGTGCGTCACCTTATCACCCGTGTGTATTTCTCAAGTTCTTAAATCCTTAATCGCATTGTAATACTTCATCAACTATGGCTGTTAGTTCACCCATTTATGGAATTAAATGCAAATGGTGTAAGGAACCGGAATCTTCTCGGGCTAAACTAATCGAATGTGATGGTTATTGTGCCAAATCGTTCCATTTGAAATGCTTAGCAATACCTGCAGCCTTTTTTGATATTAGGGCGAAATTTCTGAGTAATTTCAATTATAGATGCGACAACTGCTGTGGAGTTACTATCGCAGATACTATCCGTCCACTTAAGCAGCAAACACGTGTCCTTCATGACATTCGCCAGCACCAAACTTCTCCGTCACTTACTCCAACTGCTAATGTAGATTCAATTCAACAACTTCTGCAAATGATAATAAAGGAGCGATTCCTAAAATGGTTTCTTCTTCCAATTCTGCGACATTTGTAACTGCCCAACGTATAACCATCACTGCCAGTTCAAATCGGAATGATACGAGCTTGATTGACTTGGATAACTGCGTAGCCTACTGATCCCCTAGATACTGGGGCCTTGCACCCAGTGCTGACAGCAACTCGAGGTTATACTGACGAAATAAGCAAATTACCAAGTTGACGTGTCTCCACTGAAGATCTTTGTCTCTCGCTTAGACTATACCACGACAGTGGAAGAATTCGTGGTATAGTCTTTGTTTGTTAATAAGAGATTGGGTAGTATGAACGCGGTGCTCAATTGTATAAAATTTACCAGGGAAAATCCACCCAATAAGGTTGTGGCTTCCTTTAAGGTTACCGTTGAAGAAGGCTGCAACAGAGTTTCGAAGCGACAATTTTGGCCGCCTGGCGTTTTGGTGAAGACTTTAACTCCAATGAACAGGAATAATTTTCGCCCAACAGGACGAAGATTCCCTAAGCTTTAGACTGCCTCATCGTAAACTTGCCTGTTGCCATCCGGAAATATGCTCTTATACTCCTAGTTCTAACCAACTGTCAATATATTACCAAAGTGTAAGAGGCCTTAGGACCAAGCTCGATGAACCTGTCACTTCATTACTTACGGAATCGTGGCTGAAACCTTAAATTTTCGACTCCGAACTCTGTCCCAACCACATTTTTTTTACCGGCGAGAACGTGATTATGAGGCCACAAGCAAGCCTTACTGTGCTGTTAGTAAAACGCTTAGTTGCTCTGCTTGTACTGATTTCTGCTTTTCTAAAGTCCTAGATTGTGTTATTGTTAAAATCTCCCTTTTTCATCAAAACCCCGTAATAATTTCCTGTGTCTATATCCCATGCATATCATGATGACTTGTCTTTATACTTTACTAAATACCATCCCCATTCTAAAATAGTATTATGTGGCGATTTTAATCTTACCCTTTTCGAATGGTCATCTTCATCCATGCCAACAATTTGTTCCACAGATCCCCTTTTAATGCCTCTCTCAGCTTTTCTCTCCCATTGTTTGTTGTCACAGTTCAATAATGTTCATAATCTTCTTGGTCTTACTTGATCTTGTTTTATCGAATGTTCCATCTCATCACCTACCAATAACTCTCGCCTAGCAATCCTACGTTTCTCGTAACTCCTATCACCCGCCATTATCCCTTGACCTAGCCGTTGCGCCTTCTACGCCCGTCAAACCTGTCCCGGTTCCTAAGTTAAACTTTTTTTTGAAGACAAATTATGATGCATTGAAAACTGAACAACTGATTGGATGGTTTTTTTTTTTCTTTTTTTTTTTTTTTTTTTTTTGATAATCTGGATAGTGTGTCGGCTTCAGTCAAATTTGATTACCTTAATATGATTACCTTAACAATCTTATTAGATTTTGTACTCCTTTTCTAACCTCTCATTGAGCAAAACAAAAACCTTGGATTACTAAGCGTGTACTTGTTGCTCTGAAAGCTAAAGATAAGGCTCGCTATTATCTTAAATCGTTCGGTACTGTTGAAGCAAAGACCTGTTCCTCTTCCATGTGCTCTATAGCTAAGAATGAAACCAGAGCCGCTTTGAAGAGTTATTTCGTTAGCTTGGAGAATGCACTCAGGTCCAATAATACAAAACCTTTCTGGACCTACATCAGGTCATTGAAATCTTCAAGTAATATTAGTACTACTAAGTTCCTGGTACAGTTCACTGGGACGATCTTGTAGTATCTATTCCCGAAGATATTTCGGAGTTATTGTCGTTGTTTTTTTCCTCCACTTTTTCTCCTTCTATATCAACTGTTCTTCTCCCTACCTTCGCCATCGAGAATCCCGTTCCTCTCTATCTCTTATGTACTGACCCATGTGAAGTCGAAACAATCATCAGCTCCATTGATCTTTACATAAGTCCTGGTTCTGATGGTATTCCAAACATATTTGTTAAATCTCTAGCATCCTCTCGGTCAGTTCTATTGTCTCTTCTTTTCAATCTAAGTCTAAGCTCTGGTGTATTTCCCACTACCTGGATTCCAATCCTTAAAATTGTTACCCTTCGGACATTTCCAATTATCGACCTATATCCCTAATTTCTTGTTTTCCGAAAGTATTGGAACGTCTTGTGCACATACGACTCTCTGCTGAATTGCATTCAGTTATCGCCCCTGAGCAACATGGCTTCCTTAAAGGTTGTTCTACCACTACTAATTTAACTGTAATTATGTACATTATGTAATTATGTACTGACAGGCAATTCCAAGTCAATGTGATTTTTCCGGATGGCATTTGACACTGTCAATCACCATCTGCTATGTCTCAAATTAGAGGCTCTTGGTATCTCGGGCTCATTATTGTCTTGGATGAAGTCTTACTTGCTTACTTACTCTTACATCGTTCCTGTTGTGTAAATCTCTATCGTACAACTTCGCCCCCCTTTTTATCCGGTGGTTTTCAGATCATAGGTTCCCCCAAGGTTATATTCTAGGGCCTTTTCTCTTCATTTTTTTTTTATAAATAACCTTGCATCTGTGATCTCTCCTTGCCTCCTCTATGCTGATGATTTAATGATCTATCGGTCCATTAGGTCATTTCAGGATCATCAGCTTCTACAAGATGACTCGTGTTCTAACTTTTTACGTGTTAATATTCGTAAATGCCACAAAATGACTTTTTCATCTGAAACCTCATCAATGCGCTTTACTTATATCTTGACTGAACAGCCTCTCTGTTGTTACCATTTTTAAAGATCTAGGAGTTATTTTCGACCAAAGCCTAAAATTTGACGCTCATATCTTTAGCGTGATTACTCGACCAACTAAAGTCTCTGGCTTCATTCTGAGGCAGGTTCATAAATTCAATAATCTTTCCATTACTGTACGTATGTTTGTTTATTTGGTCCGTCCTATCCTAGAATATTATTCTGTAGTCTAGTTTCGCCGTTATTCTTACTTCATTTCTACAATTGAATACGTTCAACGAAAGTTTACTCGCTTCGTGCTCTATAAGCATAACATGCCTTACCATAGTTATGAGTCCCGTTTAACTCTTCTTCGTCTTCCGTCTTTGGAGTCTCGTTTTACTTTCCTTGACCTGTGTTTTCTGTATCAACTTTGCCACCACCAGATTGGTAGTAGTCTGTACGCTGATTTATGCTTTCGAAAACCTCTGCGCCCAACGAGAACAAATAATCTGTTTGTGGTCCCATTTGCTCGTACTAATATCTACTATTTTTCGCCAATTGTTCATATTCGTAGAACATATAACGACCTCGAGCTAGGCCCTTTTCCTTCTTCGTCATCTTCCTGGTCATTCTTCTTCTTCGTACTGAGCTTTTATGCCTAGGTTAAGAGACTTACTTCTTTCTAATTGAACTTTTAATTGTTGTAATTGAATAGTTTCTGGATCTATTTTGTAATTGGATAGTTTGTGTGTAAGATAGAATATAAATAAATAAATATAGGAACCACATGGAGAAATTGGATTCCACTGAGCAAGTTACCAACAATATCCGAGTCATGAAATGATCCCCAGGTACTGTTTTTGCCAACGCAAACGAGCCTGACATATCAAATATTGCATGGAAGGAGAATAAATCAGCCATTTTAGCGTCGAGTTTTATTGGTGAAATACCTTTGGGAAAGGTTCCGAGATATGATAAAAATGAGAGAAAAATTATCAAACTCCAATGTCCATCTGTTTTGAAAGAATACAATCGTCACATGGGGGAATCGACCTTTTTGATTGCCTAATTTATCGATAGAAGTAACAGTAAGAGCTCACAAGCCTGAAGATACAGGGTGGGCCATCTAGCGTTTTAAATTTGAACTATCCATATTCCGACATTAGAAACGTCAAATACCATTCGGAAAGTGATAGATACTCAGTAAAAACTATAAAATGTAAGAAATGTATCGCTATTCGCTAGACGAAAACTCGGAAATATTGAAAAAATGTTTCCAAAGTGGTGAGTCTTCAACTCAAACTGTGAGAAATTTGACAAAAAAAAAATGGACATACAAAAGGTGCCATCAGTTCAATTTGTGCAACAATTTGTCAAGCGTTTGTGTGAAACTGGCTCGTTGGTGGATAAACCAAAACGTCAACGTTCATTTCCCGCGCGCTCAACCGAAAATATTGCGATTGTGGCTGAAAGTGTTAGTGAGAATCCATCCACCTTAACTCGCGGTCGATCGCAAGAATTGAACATTCCACGAACAACTTTGCGACGAATTTTGCAACAAGAGCTCGCTATGAAGCCATATAAAGTTCAATTGGTGCAGCAGCACCAATTGAATTGAGCGGTAGCAGATTGAGCGGTAGATCGTTTGACCGAGGATGGTCCATTTTACCGAAAAATCATCTTTTCGGACGAGGCTCATTTCCACCACGGTGGTTACGTTAACAAGCATCATTGTCGCATTTGGGGCACACAAAACCCGCACATAATTGTCGAGAAGCCAATGCACCCAGCACGAGTCACTGTAAGGTGCGGATTTTGGTCTGGTGGAATCATCGGCCCATTTTTCTTCGAAAATGAAGAAGGAGCCGCCGTAACCATCAATGGTGAGCGATATCGCGCAATTTTATCCGAATTTTTCTTCAAGCAAATTGAAGAGGTAGCCTTGGACAACATTTGGTTCCAACAGGACGGCGCTACGTGCTATACAGCAAACGATACACTCAATCTTTTGTGCCCTATCTTCAAAAATCGCATAATCAGCAAAAGAGGTGATGTGAATTGGCCTCCCAGAAGCTGCGATTTAACGCCGTTGGACTATTTTCTTTGGGGAGCTGTTAAAGATAAATGTTACGCCAACCATCCAAAAACAATTCAAAATCTAAAGTACGAGATTCAAGCTGCTATTGCTGCCATAAGGCCTGAAACCATCGAGAAAGTACTCCAAAATTGGGTGGATCGGATGAGCTACTGGAAACTCGGCCGTGGTGGTCATTTGTCCGAAATTATTTTCCACAAATAAATTTCATAAAATAACCTTTCAAATAAATGTTCAACTTTTGAAAAATATCCAGCCGTTTTATTTTTTTTTTTAAACTTTTTATCTTTAAAATTTTATATGGCCCACTCTGTATGTTACCACTTCGTTGACTTAGTTAGATAGTTAGTTAGATGCTATAGATAGTTAGATACTGTAAAGTAAAGTCTGCCCAGCGAACAAACAAAATGTCTAAGTTTAGTAGATTAGAAGTGACAAAATGTCTGTTAATCTGACATAGCAACAACAATAAAACGTAGCAGACCAAGCCAGACCATCCTTGCAAGAGAAATTCAGGCCACATATTCGCACGGATACTGTATGTCACGGGGCTAAATACGTGAGATGTTTGCAAAGTTCTGAGAAATGTACTGTAATTAAATTACGCCGAACAAGAAAATTCTTGACATGCAACTACCTAGTGCAATCATATTCAGTCTGATTTGTGCGTTCGACTGATATAAACGCGTCTTCATAGTACGGTTTTTGTAACCATGGAAGGCGCAGCAAAATCTCAACGTGTAATAATTTTATTTGTGGAAAGCAAGTGTGAAAACATCAGAAATTTTTCAACGTCTGCAATTTATATCTGCAAGGAGTACTTTGTGAATCTGCAGAATCGAAAAGTACTGTTTATCGGAGGATCGTTCTTTTTAGTAGAACGGTAGAATATTGCTAGAATACGATCCACGCACTGAGCGCCCAAGCACACCGGTAAATGAAAGGAAACATTATTGCCGTCGAAGACCAACTGAAAGATTAAAATTTGTGTGAAATTACTGAGCGCCTAAGAAGAGATACACGACAAGTTCGTGACGTCGTGCATGATTATTTGGGCGTTAGCAAGATTTCGGAACGCCGGAAAGGTCTGACACATGTCAACTTCATGAGCTGTTAGCACGCTTCGGTGATGAATTATGGCAACAAATGATAACCACTGACGCAACGTGGATTTCTTATTGAAGTCCTGAGACCAAAAGTCAATCCAAAGAATAGCAAAACTGAAAAAGGGCTTCCACATAAGTCGCGTGCAATTCCGTCTGTTGGTAAGGTTATGCTAACTGTATTCTGGGATTGAAATGTCAAAAACGGCCTGGAAAGTGGCATAAGCGTTTGTTATTGCGACAGGATAACAACGCAAAACCATATATCATATCATAGAAAAAGCGTAGGATGTTTTGAACGAATTACAATGGGAATTGCTCCCCCGTCCGCCTTATTTCCTGGATCTTGTACTCAGTGATTATCATCTGTTGTCAAATTTGAAAAAAAAAACAACCTTTACGGGGTGTTGGTTCGAATGTATAAGTAACGTAAAAAAAGGAAGAAAAGGGATTTATCGCTGGGATGAATGTAATCAATTAAATGGAGATTTTGTTGAGAAACTACATTGTATTATTGACGAAAATCAACAAAATAATAAAAATTATAGCGAAATTTCCAGAACTGTGCAAACGTCCTTCAAATATTGAAAATCACACTAGATGCAAAATGCTTAATGATATTGACTGAACTATTTATGACTGCTGTACTAAAGTACAATTGAACAAGACATAACAATATCTGGGAGTTAATTCAGGACTAGTTAGTAGTATCTCAAGAATTTCAAAGTACTGCCATATAGGAAGTTGTCGGAAATTCTTTCGTCTGTCTTCTTTATCCAACGGTAAAAACATCATGAATTTGCTAATTTTTCGAGTATCTCAAGTAGAAACTTAAGGAAAAACTATTGAATGTGTCATTTATTACCAATTAAAATATGATATCAAATAAATTAAATGTAATTTATACATATCGTTTACAGACAGTTTCATATTCACAGTACTCACATATGTTTATCTTATTTTCTCATAAATTCTTTAAAGGAATGTTCATAGAAACTCATATCTGTAGGAAAAGATTACAGATACAATGTTTTTCTTTTCATTTCAGGCGCGACAGTTGTGTCATGGCGGGTAAACAATCAGGAACAGTTGTTTGTAAGGTAAGTGCATTTGTTATGTTGATAATAATGTATTAGAAGGACAATAAAAACCATTGCATCAACAAATAGCTTAAAAAATTATCAATATCAAGCAAAACAACCTTTTTTATCGTTGAATGTGCTGTAAGTGATGTTTTATTATTATCCTTGCGCAGTACTCGCTAGTATTGAAACGACATTTCAAATCATGACCTAACCCTATCCGAACTAGCATGAAGCCTGACACACTACGATATTTCTTTTTGGCACTCCCAAAAATAGCTAATAATCCATTGGAACAGGTATTTGAAACGTCTTGTGTTGCACAGCATCTTAATTCTTACCAAATATTAATCAGTTTTTATGCATTAATTGATATCTACATACAAGCAGACATGCATAGATTTCAGCTGAAAGTCTCGATGAGCCACACCATCATTAATCATTAAATAATTTGAATTATCATTGAAATTGTTAGATCACCTACCTGTTGTTCCCGCGAATTTACGGTTGTGTTTGTGTGAGAACATTTCCAGAACGCCACAAAAATAGATAAAGTCCGTTTGAGTATCTCAAGTTTGTATTTACTACAAACACTTGAAAGATAGGTCATACTATCGAAATTCGTAGACATGCTTTTGGGTAATCCCCAGGGTTTTTACATATGAAACTGTTTTGAACAACTTAATGCTTAGAGGTACAGTACAATGGCGTCTATTAGAATTGTCTGCAAAATGGTGTATTCAGTAGCCGTTGTTGCGATCAATTATGGGGGAAAACACGCGTAACTACTTGGAAAACATTTCAACTGCAGTCTAAAGCTTAAAAACTCTTCACGTAATTGGTTTTCTGTTTTTCTTCAGTTCGATTATGTGAAACCTTCATCTAGATCAAGCCTTTTGTGACTTTTTGTATTGTATGTCTGGTCTGAAGAATGCTTTCACAAGAATTTCTTTTGTCATCACCAAACTTGTACTCACTACACGTAGACGATTTTGACCGATTTTGACTTGATTTTCAAAAGACAAAAAATCTTGAATTGAAGCAAGCAATAAATCAAAAGATCTCTTGATAAATATTTTGTTAATAGTAACAATGACCCAGTGTCAGGACTTTCAGCTAGCATTTACACACAATTCGTTACCCTTCTAAGTAGATTTCATTAAGAATGTTATAAAAGGAGGGCCTACCGAAGGAGGCTTATAAAATTTAATTAAAATTTTATTAATTGCCAAGACCGATTTCTAATACATTTAAGAATGTGTCTCTGAATTTTTAGACCTCAACTCCCAATAATCTCAAAGTTACAGCACTAAAGGGGCAGGACGTCGAGCAGATGCACGAACGTCGGGCAGCTGCAGCTGCTCTAGAGAGCGCGCGCTACTTTTTTCTCGACTTAATCCGGCTTAGTATGCCTGTTTTACATATACCGAAAGATGTCCAATGGGCTTTTGCAAAAGTATTTGAAAATTACATAGGGCACGTGTCAAGCCATAATATGGGTATGTATATTTCATGCCTGTGTACCCGCTTCTAAGCCGCTAGTTTTGCTTCTAGTCTTGTCGAGTGTACATCACTACGATATCATGGGCAGTTATCTTAAGGGTGAAAAATGTAACAGTGATCGTGCTGCGAAGTCACGAAAACGCAGATTCCATGGTAATCAATTCCTTCGTGAAGAAAGTGAAGTGCTCAATACCAGCATAGTGCAAGAACGTACCGTACCAGTGCGAGTACCGATTATATCTGTATAATTGTAAATTCAGGCCACTATTACAGGATAATTGATTTTCCGACAGTGTTTCTTGAAATTTATAGTGAAGTTTTGTGCAAAACTTGTAGACATAGCATTTGAACAGAAGGGTCATACGGGCTTAGGATATAAAATTGTGTTGAAATTTTTGTGTGGTCGGCGATAGATCAAACCAGGACTTATAATACTCTGTGAATCGTCTTGGTGATCAGGATTCTTGGTGTTGGCCGACAAGGTGGATAGCATCATATAATAAAATAGCAGAGCAGATATCCTCAGCCTCCGAATCAATGTTTGAACATTTCTGAAAAAAACTGCCAAAGAAGATCAAGAGAAAATGTAGAAAATGGGCGACCAGCAGATAGTTTAAAAGTGGTTACGGATCGTGGAAGAATCGGCACTTCACTTCCTTGTTCGATCTAAAAACGCTGATTGGATATTACTCTGGCCAAGTAGTCGATTTCATCGTTAAAAGTGGGTACTGTCAATTCTTTGCTCAAATGACAAATCAATTGGACACTAACGACTTTGCCGAATGGTATGAACATCATGAAGAATCATGCTCTTTATACCACGACGAATCAGCAGGAGAGATATAGGTGGATTTAATCATTCAGATGTTTTCAAGATCAATTGAAAAATTTGGAGTAATGTACGGAATTATATCGGCGACGGCGATTCTTAAACTTTCGCTGATATTCTCAATGTAAATCTATATGGAGAAGAGTTTCCTGTTAGTAAAAATGAATACGTAGGACACGTTCAAAAACACGTCCAATCTTATAGGAATGGATTCGACAAGTTTTTTGCAAAAGAAAGGGTCGATTTTGGCCCATTCTGCCTGTAGAGCTACTTTCAAGTCCTCTTTATTTTTAATTGAATAGCTTTTTAATTGGTGTCCTAAATAAGCACATTGAGTGCTTTGTGCTTTGGGTCGTTATCCTGGTAATATTAGAAGTTATATTTTATTCCGAATTTTTCAGCACTTTCCACTAAATATTCTTTCAGAATGGTCAAATACTTTGTTTGGTCCATAATTCCATCGATTACATAAAGTATACCTGGACCAGCAGCGGACATGCAGCCCCACAATATTATCGTGCCACCTCCATGTTTCACAGTGGATCGTAGATTGCACTCTTTGAGCTCTTGATTAGCTTTTCGCCAAACATAGCATTGACCATCTGAGCGAAATACATTAAATTTACTTTCGTCCGCGAATATCACAGTTTCCCAAAATGATAGGTCTTTATTATTTATGTTTTTTGCAAACTTAAGTCTCTTTTTCTTATTGCAATTACTAACGAATGGTTTTTTACGGGCTACTCTTTCATGTAGATTTCTTCGTCTCAAAACTAACCTTATCGTTTCAGGATGTACACTTTTCTTAAGATATTTCGATACTTGTTGAGCTAATTTTGGAGCACCTAATTTCGAATTTTTATGAATTTGTTGTACAATCCATCGCTCATCTGATTTCGAAAACACTTTAGGTCTACCACTTTTTTGTTTATTTTCCACTGATCTGCATGATTTAAATCGTTTAATTATATCGTAAACAGTGGAGTGTGATCTATTTACGATTTCCCCTATAGTTCGAACCGGTAATCCTTCTTTATAATGTTTCAAAATGAGTTCTTTTACATCTAAAGAAGTTTGACCACGTTGCCTTCCCATTTTACACAATTTCACCCCCCCCCCCGTGAAGGTTCACAATTCACACAATTTCACCCACGTATAAAATTTACGGTTTCAATTTGTTTCACTCAGATGCTAAGAGCTGTCAACTACACAAAATCCGGGGAATCCCCCTTTTAAACTCTAAAAGAAGAAGAGTGCTGTCCGAGTTCTTTTTTGACGTGAATTTTGGCTGCATTTCGACTTTTTATTTTTTTAATAATCACAAAATCGAGTTATGTTTTCAATGTTTTTATTTTTCGTAAGTTAATAATATAGAGCTAAAAAAATAAATTTTGTTTTTTTCTAAAATACATTCTTCTGTCGTTTATTCCCTTTTCAAGTGTAAATGGGTGTGTGTCCGACTTCTTTATTGAGCCGCTGTAAATAAGACGGAGAAAAAGTGATGAAATAATTGCTTTTTGGTGTAACTGCGTCACTTCACTGGCAATTTCATATATTAACGCGGCTTGAAGAAAAAATCGTGATAAAGAAATTTTTGAATGTTTGTGATAAGTTTTTCGCAATAATATTGGGTGGTTGCATTGAAATTGTCGATTTTGGACATAGTAAACTATGTAAATTTTTTAAATAAAAGGTAATATATTTAATCTTGAAAATATTTACCATTGGCAGCTATGACTCGTCGCCAACGTGCTGGTAAACAATATACTCCTATTTGATAAAAGTCTTTGTCTCGCCCATCGAAGAAATTGCGTAATGCTATTTCTCAGTCCTGCCGGATGGTGAATTGTCGTGCTCGCATGAAGTTTTCCATCGCCCGGAAAAGGTGAAAATATGATGGCGAAATGTCGGGAGAATATGGTGGATGTGGTAAAGTTTCCCAGCCAATTTCCTTTATGGTGTCCCTGGTGAATGCCGCTGTATGTGGTCGTGCGTTATCCTAGAGGAACAAGACTCCCCGCCTATTCACGAGCGCTGCCTGCGTACGTCACAATTCCTAATGAACTTCTCTTAAATCCTAACTGTACACTTCGGCTGTAATGCTTTGACCAGGTTACAACAGTTGATACCACACGATGCCATGTGTGATGCCACATATACACAACAAAGTCTTCCGGTGATGAAGGCTTGGCCTTGTGATAGTTCCAGAAGGGTCGTCTGGCGATAACCACTGATAACTGCGTCGGCTATTGTCATACATAATCGATTTTTCATCTCACGTAATCACTCAATTCAAAAACGGCACTCGTTCGTTGCGCAACAACAACGAAGTACAAATCCCTACATGCTGCCTTTTGTTGCTGTCATCCCCAGTGCGGAACCGGACAAACCATCCTTGAGCTGTACATTCTGACACAATATCGTCTCCGAATGCGTCTCCTACCCTTCGGGCATGCGTTGCTGCTTTTATCCGTAATTTGAACTCTTAGTAGAGTGCACACCTAAATTTTACAGTTTCACTGACTATTTTTACACTTACTCATTTTCCAAAAGACTTAATACATTTGAATCACACTCGACCTTTTATAATAGCCGCCGACATCCCTTTTCAGGTATGTATACGGACTCCGGGAAAATGACTTGACATTCTGGAATAAAGAGGTATACGGATGAGTCATCCCTAAACCGACAACCATGCAACCACCCAATAATATGTCGACCAATTGAGAAGCATCGCTATAAGTCTAGTGAGCAACAACACAAGACAAGCGTACAAAGTAGTCAAAAGCTTGAAGCGAGACTCAGCCCAAGACCACGGTCTGCGATAATGATATCGGCAACAGCATGACTGATGTAAGCAGAATTAAAAGAACATGGGCTATTGTTCAGATTTCACGATATTCCTGAAGCGTCCGCACAACTCCAGAACCTTGTAACCTATAGATATAAATATTCCTTGAGAGCTTCTATTAACTCCACCAACTCTGGATGAAGTCTGTTGCGCCATCAAAGTCCAAAAAAGTAATAAAGCAGCGGGTATTGATTGATATATAGTGACAGCAGTGTTCAGAAAGCTATCCACAAAAGGACCCGGCAAAACGATATGCTGAACGAGTGGAATCAATCAATTATATTCGCTTTCCACAAAAAAGGTGACAAGCTATAGTGCGAAAATTATAGAGGCATCTCACTAATTTGTAGGGCGTACAAAATATTTTCGAAGATTTTAGAAAATAAAATCGGATCATACGCCAACACTACTTCTGGGGACTACCAAGGTGGCTTTAGAGCTGGTAGATCGACGATATACCAATTATATATCAACAAATAACTGGGAGATTACCAGGTTCACTTTGATTTTAGCATCCGATACCAGCATCCGATAGGATTGATCGCAAGGTACTGTACAAAATATTGCTTCGCTTTGGACAAATCAGTCCGTCTTGCCAAAATGACGTCGAAAACCTCGCCGGTCCGGTAATTTGACACAAATACCGGAGTTCAAGCAGGGAGATAGGCTATTCAATTTGGCTCTGATTGCTGTCGATACAAGAGGTATACTGTTACACAGGTCAAGCAAAGTGGTAGCCTATGCAGAAGACATCAACATTTTGTCACGGTCGCTTTTGACCGCCAAACTGTATCGAAAATGTGGGCGGATTTTTGTATCTAGTGTCCAAAAAACGAAAACCTCTAATGAAAGAGACGAACGAGTATAGCTCGCAAATAAAACTTTTATGACTCAGTTATGACGATTACAAACAAAGCTCCAAGCATACAAATCTGTGATAAGATCTGTGCTACGCTTTGGGTGTGAAACGCGGACCCTAACCCAAGCATCCGCAAATTTATTGAACGCCTTTGAGCGACGGACCCGGAAGCGGATAATTTGAGCGAAGCTAGACGCAACCATGAGCTGTATGAAATTTTCGATGAACCGAAGGTCTCGATGATTATAAGGCTACGGAAGCTGCAATGTGGTAGCCATGTGAATCGTAAGGACGAACAACGGATACCAAAAGAAGTGTTCGTTGGAAGAACTGAATGGCGGAGACCAGTGGAGAAACCGAGAAAACGCTGGTCTGGCTATGTTGACGAAGACAGTTCATCGCTGAAGGGAATTCAAAATTGGAGGTCGCGGTCGATGGGCCGAGATAGTTGGAGGCGCTAGCTGCAAGAAGCGAAGACTCGAGGGGGTTGTAGTGCTATAAAGAGATAGGTTTCCATTTCTCATATCGTTCAGTTTTTGTGTATATCACAATAGTTGCATTCTTCACCGTAAATAGAACATTTAACAAGATGATCAACGACTTTTCCTGAAAACTCACCAATGAGAATGACAACTCCCTACAAAATAAAACCACGTATTCTAACTCCTTAAACGGTTACTAACCACGTCCTAATGTAGCCTCGTACTAACTCCTAAAAATGTTATTATTATATCACACATTGTTTGTTAAAGCTGTGATAATACACGCGCAGGATTGAATGAAAGACGATGAGCACGAAACCACGATTTTGAAACCGCGTCCTCGAGAAGGAAAATTTTCTTTTCGTCCTTGTTCATCAAATTAATAAATATCATTTTTTGTTTGGGTTAAGGCATTTTCGGACACGTAATGTCCGTTGCCAAAAGACATAAGACACGTCTTACAAGGGCAGACCGCTTTTTTCAACCGCTTTAGGTGTATATTTCTCTTTCAACTTTTTTCAAATTTTGCCCAATCAGTTTTATGAAATTTAAACTTTTTGACCAGAACCAGGAAACTTTGAAGAATTAATTCTTTGACAATCGCCTCATAATCACCAAGGCCTTGTAGAAGTACTTCCAATTTCCGTTGGCGATTACTATAATAATAGTAATAATAGAATAATATAATAAAAGTATGGTAACTAGTTATTGCACTTGATAAAACAATTTCAAATCAGAATTGTGAATAATATCAGTATTTGCTAAACACTGCTCTGAACCATGGACCGACTGCAATGAAGACTAGTGCCATTATCACTTTGTTATCACTATTGTGCATTTAAGTTTAAGGGAGAGTTTTCATTCAGGGAAGAAATTTTTATTGCATAGCCACAAAGAATAAATAGAAAGCGCATTTTCATTTCTTTTTTAACAGTTCAATCTTTCAGTATTTTTATTTACGGGCATTTGCCTTGTATTTATGGACATTTCCATGCTAGCAACACGCCATTGTCGATAAATTGTCATTTCCCTCGCTGCTGAAGGCATTGGAATAAATTCAAATCATTTGTACCTACTACGCGAACCAACCTACAGCAAAAAAGTCATTGCTAAACCATTGAGAATTTCAAAAACTTCCTGCATTTCACATGGTCGATAGCAGCTAATTTGTGTAGTCGACTGTTGTCTCTCCCCAACCAACTACACGCGGCCGCCTTAGATACATTCTACAAATGCGAACGTATAGCACTCGCATGGTACAGTACAAGTTTGTTGTGACTAGTGTTGAAAAACTTGTGCTGAAACCATTTGAAGAGGAGCTCACGAG
Source organism: Stratiomys singularior (assembly GCA_954870665.1). NCBI lineage: Eukaryota > Metazoa > Arthropoda > Insecta > Diptera > Stratiomyidae > Stratiomys > Stratiomys singularior. The sequence continues at coordinate 82,966,084 of OX940879.1, read as the reverse complement.
AGAATTTATCGATCCCAATTCTTCGGTGGCTGGAAGTCCATTCATAAAAACGCTACCATTGTTTCCTCCAGGCTCCTCCAGTCTCCGCGTGCTGAAATCCAACACACAGAGGGGTGGCTGCAGAAATGGGGAGCGTGCAGAAGAGCCGAGCAGAACGTATAGAACGTACTACAGTTGTATAGTATAGTGCGAGTATCTATAGTAAATGCCGGGAACCGGCAAGACGTGGTCGCTGGTTTGGGGCTGAGGATGGGTGTTACTTTCTTCTTGTTGGCGCTGGGGCTGAAGCTGGAGCTAGCGCTGGAACTAGCACAGCCGCGTCGTTCTCGGAACACACATATAGTGGCGATAGCGTCTATACCATCTATAGCATCTATTCCATTTGTGAATTTCGGGTATTCGAAATCTCGTGAAGAAAAACTACCAGTTGTACACATCACATAATGAAATGATTGTGGAGTGCGAACGGCGCGGCGGAATGGTATTGAAGATTATGGTTGCTGGGAGTCATGTGAAGTTCACGAGCCGGGCCAGGCCGTAAAACACTTGAGGAGCTCGAGTAGGGAGGGGGAGTTGTAGTGGGCCTAGTTTTTATAAGTGCACTAGAAATGGGCAGTAACTGGAATGTAGTTAGCCAGGCGTGTAGATGTTTTTAGTCAGCTGTGTACTCCGGAGTTGCTATAACAATGCTGCACGGCAGTGACTCCGAACTGCAGAAGCGCGGATGCGCGGATTGACACCGGGATCCTAAAAATCGCAGAGTGCATTTGCGAAAGGACTGACCAGGAGGCCGCCACAACCAAAGTTTTTCGAGTAGAGAACCACTGTTGCGAAAAAGATACGACGTGTTGGAGGACTTCGGAGATGGTATGGGTTCAGATGCTGTAGTATTAATCGAGTGCTCCCACTCTCGGTTATGAACAAGGATATAAACCAAGTCAAAAGTACGGAACCGGACTGAAATGACTTTGAGCTTTTTTGCGAACGTGTTAATGTACAACAATGAAGCGTACACATTTCTAGTATGCACATTGTCAGTTACTGTACAGCAACGGCCAATTGAAACCAATTCCCCCAAACGGAAGAGTACGGATGCCGCATGCATTCGGCGAACACTGAAGCTAAGCCCAACATTAGAAACACTTATTGCTATATCTTTGTACCGAAGAGCTGTTGTCCTCTGTATCGACGAGGCCAATCTTGCTGGTGGATGCTATTCGAAAAAACAGCTCAGTGTTTTCTTCTCCTACAGTTGGTCTCCAACATCGGCATTCCACTTTAGCTGGCCCCTTTAACGGATGGGAGTCTTGGTACTGTACCAAACAACGAGATATAATTATGAAGAAGTTCGGTGCAAAAAACGTTAACGCGATATTTTTGGATGTTTTAACGCTAACTAAGACCATTACAAACAACAAAGAGTTATATAGCCATCACCTTCACCGTCACTACTACCAACGCGGCCTCTTCCATCGTCATCGTAATTGTGAAAAGCATGAATACATTTTATGCAATGCGAATTTCCGACTGCATTTTTTTCGCAAACCAGAACAGAGACATAGAAACTAGAGAGACTTTCCGGCATGGAAGCGTTTGTGAAGTGGTATGGACAGGAAGTCGGTGGTTGTGTGAAACAACGAAAACGATAGGAACTTAAAATCCAATCAAAAGTTTTCTTATCAGATCTTCCAATTGAAGGTTCTGTTTGTTGGCGAGTGACTAAAAAATGTCGATGAACATTGTAAATTTTTATTAGTGGAGGGAGCAGGGAACATTTATCCTGAATAATTTTAATCAATAGACTTGGTGAGTTTTTTGGTTTGCACAAATATTAGGAACGAAGACTGCAGAGGAAAATGAGCAGCGTCTGCTGTATGGATCATGTTAACATATTGACTACTGCTCCATATCAAAATCATTGAAATTTTTTCATCATGGCTGTCAGTTTTATCACCCTGGATTTATTAAATTAAATTTATTTTCACTACCCAAAAGTACTGTTTGAATGTTTGGAAGGAATATCAGAGAACAAAACGCCAGAATACTTTTTTTTTTATTTGAATGCATGTTAATATTGTTATAGGTAAGCAAAGTAGATCAATATATTATTTAAAACATGCACGAGGGCGATCCGATAAAAATCGCACGGCGCCAAATCTGGAGAATGCAGTGAATGGCGATGGCATAGGTATGAAGCGGTCAGTTGGAAGAGCACTTTTTTAGTCGCCATAGGCGCCCTTTTTTGCAGTTCAGCCTCGAATAGACACAATAAGTTGGCTTAGTAGAGCATTGTGACCATTTATCCATTCTCCAGGTAGTCGATGCAGATCACAAGATGTGAATCCCAGAACACGGTGTTCATCTCCTTTCCTGCCGATAAGATAGTCTACGCCTTTTTCGGAGCACGTTCACCGAGTATAGCCCATTGTTTCAACTGTTCCTTGGTTTCTTTTGTGTTCCAGTAGACCCATGTTTCGGTCACGAAGCGATGCAGCAACTGCTTCGTAATGCGCTTAAAAAGCGTCAAACACTACTCTGAAAGGGTCTCACGCGCTTGTTTGGAGTGAATAAACGCAGCGACCACCGCTTTCTCATGCCCAAAATTACACGCCGGATAAGACACACGCGGTCTTTTGAGATGCCTACTGTATCGCGCACTTACAATTGACAGTTTGCCAATTCGAGATCACGGATTTTCGTCATGTTATCCTCTGATGTAACTGTTTTTGGGGTACCTGGACGTGGCTCATCAAAAACCGACGTCCGCCAACATCGAAACTCGTAAATAAATTTTTTACGATGGCTGTCGAGTCACAGGAGTAGAGAGCATCCAAGCCCTCTTTGATTTCGCAGTAAACTGGCTGGCCAGTCTAGACTAGAAACTTCGAGGTTAACAAATTTCGCATTAACGTAAAAATGATTGAAAGATGCCTTACTACATATTTTAAATAATGAAACGTTTAATAAAGCACTGATTTGATTCGGTGAAAAGATGCCGAATCGTCTTGGAAAAAGCGCTTGTCAGTATACGAATAATGATCTTCAGGTTATTCTCTTTCCACCTGACCATTTCAGCACTCATAGTTGCATTGATGCTGTCCAAAAGGCCTAGAGTGTAATAAGGAAGTTACTCCGAAACCACTTGACTTTAAGGAATCTACACTGTCTGTGTGCCCTCATCCCTGAACCTTCCACATATTATAGATCGTCGATTCAACGATTGTCAACAAATTTAATTTATTTTGGTGGGTTCAAATCACACATCACCTAACATCGTGCCTGCAATTTCGGTACTTCCTTACGCACGTCATAGGAGTCTTTTTATTTTTTTTTTTTTTTTTGGTTCCGAAAAAAATATTTTGTCGGTTATCATCCACATATAACTCTTCCGACGAAACGTCTAATTATCATTCCTGCGCTTTTGTCAACTTTCGGGACTGCTCGAGCATAAGTGGTCTCACGACGCCATTTGCCAACTGTTCTTTGCAAAGCTTCTAGGGGGAGCTCTAAAATTAGGCCAAAGAACTCAGCGCGCTACTTTTTGCCGAAAAAATTCATTCACCTCTCCTGTATATAACACAGCAAGGAGATGGTGGTCTAACAATCTTGTGCGGGTAAAACCGACAAAACGCATATCCGCTCAAGAGTTCTGTGGAATAGCATTATGTCTCACTATTCGTCCGATTTAGTCAGGGCCACATTTTAGCAACCAACATGCAGTCTACCTTCTCTTTATGTTAATATCCCAATACTGTTGCCGATCGCCCCTCCAGAACTTTTTAATAACTACACGTGTATGGTTGCTTTTGACATTTTACTTGTATCCGCCTCCACTTTATGTTGACTGTCAAAATCATGTTATACTAGCCCGACTACTAGCTTTTGTGTTTTGTTTCTAGTCTTCCCTTCTGAACTAGCTTATACTTTTGCGTTGATGGCTGTCAAATATTTTAAGTCGCTTCCCTGTGTTACTTAGAATTTTTGGTGATTTTTTTCACTCATTTGTCGAAGTTTTTTGGCATTATTATGCTTGTAGGCAGCGATACAAAACAAGGAGGTCTTCTTAACTTTTCTTACTTTAATGGTAACATACTTATGTTGCAGCTAGCTGTGACTTCTCATTGTTGCGTTCCCTTTGGACCTTCAACAGCTTGAAGACATCCTACGGTCTGTTTAATTTTGACGAAGAATGCACGGTACGATTTGTTGCTCATTTAATTTTAGTAACGGTAATCCCTGAAAACTCCAAATATTGAAGTTTTCCATAAAGAAATAATTCGCTCGCATCTTTCTCATTGTATCCTCCCGAATATTATCGGAATATGAAGGTAGGTCTGTCACTGTTGCAACAAGGATGTCGGCTGCGAAGTTTAGTGCTTGGGGTTGTTACTGCAACTGTCCAGTCCAGATGATATTTTTGTTTCTAGGGGGTTTCTTGGGATTCAGCCTCGTCAGTAGATCCTTTTGGAACGTTTCGATTCCATGGACGGTACCTCAGATTGTCCAATCTCGGCCACGGATTTCGGCCACTCCCCATCGAATACCGACAGTACATTGTTTGTTGTTTCTTCCTTCTATTTATTTTTGTTTTTCGATAACCACCCAACTTATCTACTCTTCCTTTGATTATATATTGAGTAAATTCAATAGAGATAATCGGGAAAGCCCTTGGGAGCGAATCTGTCCGACTCACTAAAGCTTAGCTAATGATCTCACACATCAAGTCATTTAAATTTGGAGACATTCTTCCATTCTTAGGTAAGTTTTCTGATGTAACTGAAGTTATACAGAAAAATCAAGATTATAAGAAAATCATATGAAGTTTTCGCCGCTCAAATTGCTTTAGATGGTCTGATAAAATTTGTTACAGCGACCACAAGTAAGCAAAGTTATAATACGATGTATATCAGTAGTTTTAATTGGATTCGGACGATATGAATCATGTTTAAAGAACAGGAATGTTCCGGGAATAAAAGAAACCCTAAGACTGGCCAAACACTTATGCCCTGCGTCGAAGTTGAACTTATACCTTAACAATACAATGCCCAAAACAGTTTGACAAGTTTGCGAGGGACTTGAAAACTGGACCTGCTGCCGTTCAACAAACTGCACCACGACAAGAACCACGCCAGCGTAGTTCCCTGACTTATCTAGAACCTTTTCCATCTTGATCCAGAGCAATACTTATTTCCGATTACTAAGTTATGGGCGAAGATATGGGTTTGTTCAGGTTTAGTAGACCAGAGGAGTACCTTATGTATAGTCAACGCATGAATGTACCAATATCTTCTTTTCGAGTTAGGCATTAGACAGCTAAACCAACAAGAGCTACTGAACGATGCATGCCCCAAACAAGTCCTAGGGAACAATGCCTTGCAAATGGCAGCAAGAACTTTGAGATTATGCGGCAATAAAAACAAAAATGACATTCACAAAACGACACTACCAAAAATGACTGAAGGTAATTTTCAGTAGTGTAGCCGGTAATTTTTACTAATCATCGGTACATCAATGCTAAATCTTTCCATCGCTGTCCTTCCAGTGGGCTGTTGGTTATCTAAATTCCTTATGCAGGAAAGGGATTGTAATAGCCTTTTACAAAAAGCGCATCGGGTGCCAAATCAGTATAAGGAACGCGTCAAATTGGCAACATACAGGCTAACCACAAAATGTTTTCATAGATTAATCTATGATAGGCCTAGGCTTGCGTTCCTGCTTACTACTTCATAGTTTTAGCGTACCGATGCCGCCCCCGATGGAACAGCATAAGCGAGGGGGACTGTAATGTAAAAGAGTCTTTTCCAAAACTATATTTATTTTAAAATTTAAGAAGAAAATACATTTTTCAATGTTTTTATTTTTCGAACAGACAGGTTTTTCATGTCGTTTTCAAAGAATAATTCCCTATTGATTGTTTGTAAAACCCTCCTCTCCAAATGTCCCTTTCGGAGGCTCAACCATATGAAAATCTCGTGATGAAAGGTCGGGGCTGTAGGGAGGGTGTTCAAGCGCATTCCGTTGCATTTCAGTAAATTTATGAGTTGTCAGGACTGCAGTGTGCAGTCTTGTATTGTTATGCAGAAGCAAGATTTCTCGGATGGGGCTGGCGGTGTCTTTTTGATCGCTATAGAGCTCGATCATAGTCAAGAAGGCCACAATAGTAGGCAGCGTTTATTGAGTGACCATCATGAAGAAAACCAATGAGTAAAACTCCTTGAGAGTCCCCGAATACGGTTGTGTTACTTCCTCCGAGGAGACTAAGACAATAAAATAAAAACTGGGAGCCAGAGCAATTAGTAGCCAAAAAAGACTAATTGCCCTGGCTCCCAGTTTTTATTCTCCTCTCTATTCTAGCCCTTTTCGACTCGGGAGTGTAGTCGTGCGTTGTGCGTTGCCAGAGAGCCTGCCCTTCATCATGAAAATGAGCAAGAACCCTGTGACAAACTTCAACTCTCGCTTTTTGTGTTCTTGGATTCGAGATTTTTCGAAATGCAAGGTAGTCTCGGACGATGGCGTGTAGACTTCTAACGGTGATTTCCTTAATTTCCTTTCTTCTACAGTAGCGCGACGATCTTTTTCGGAAAGTTCGCGAACAGCTGCGACGTTGTCAGGCTTAATGCTAAAGCTGGGCCGTCTTCAGTGACTCACATTTTCCTCTTGTTGACGTCCTTCTTTAAATTCGGCACACCAGGCTTTCATTCTTGGCTATGAAAGTGCATTCTCCGCAAACTGTTCACGTAATCAATCCCGAATTTCAGCTGGCTTAGGCCCTTGCATCGTTAAAAACTTTTTTAATGATGTGTTGTGCAGCCGAAAGTTGACTTAATTCGTTCATTTTGAGAGAACCGGGCGTGCCGCCGGTTCGGCGAGTCATCTAGACGGGATTCCTCCCAACCCTTTCCGACGCTAGGACTACTCCCACTATGCATTTCAAGACCACAGAAATTAAAAGCTCGTTTATATTTAAATGCTTAGTCCATATGTCGCTACTTTCCCACAAACATGAAACGAACGATGGAAATTCTTTATATGAAAGCAGATATCTGGATCAAATGGTGTCCTGGTTGAAATGTCATCAGTTGTTGGCTGATGTGTTCCTTAATATGTTCAATGTCTGCTTGTGTAGTGTCATCCTGCCCCTTTAGTAGGTTACGATGCCCGTACTAATCAGCCAGAAGATGAATCTTTGAGTTGTCGTTGTGGCGCTCCAGCCCCTATTGAGGCTACGCTTCCCATATATGACTTCCTCAACTGGTCGTCTGTATATCTCCCGTTATGTACATTCAGTATCGTTGATACTGCACAGTAGAAACTCATAATGGGACGTCCGGTAACGCGATCTGCATTCAACACTGGGGACTCAACTCCAGACAATACGACTGATTCAAATTTAGGCGTTTCATTATCTAAGTAACTTCTGGCATGGCAAGTGTCTTTAACGAGCGGAGCTAAATAGGCAGGTTACCAAACATGTAGTCTAGCCGGTGACGCTTGATATCAGAACTGCGTTCAATTTTTCCAATCCTGGAAAAATGCTAAGTTCCCTAGTTTCAAGATAGTTTAAGGAAAAGGAAAAGGATTTTGAGGCACTACCTGAAGAACAAAAACCTTTTCTATAAAGGATGCCAGTTGTGCCGCGTGTTGCCTAATACTTTATCCTTGACCACCCAGGTCTATGAGCAATCCCGTATGACTGCATATTGAGAATTGAGCTGCCAAATAAATCGTGTTGACCGGATAAACAGGTGACGCAGTAGCGCTAGTCAATAAGTTTAGTAAATGCAACTTGAAAGTACATGCTGATTCCACGAATCAAGGACACGATGCCCGGTTCAGCCTAGCACAAAACACAACTGAGCTAGTCTTCCTGTCAAAAGCAAAATTCCTGAAGTTAAACCGATCTGCATTCGGAAGGCACTAGTTGAGTCGAATATAGCATTAATTATCTGGATGTGAAAAAATCAGGGCAACTTCTAAAGAACATGTAACAGCCGTATCAGTTTAGAGTACGACTAACGCGGAGACCTAGCCCAACAAGAAGAAGCCTTTGAATGAACATACATGCCACCATTATCAGTAATAAGCGCGTCGCTCTCATCAGATAATTGGAAATAGCCAACGCAACCCAAAATGTAGGGAGAAGTGCGGATTACCTGTGTCTAATGATCTGTTATCCGCCGCTCTCCTTGTTAGGGACCACTAAAAATTCTACATGTGCAGAATATTGTCTGAACGTCAAAAAAGTGGCATATACAGAAATGAGAGCATCAGGAATGCTGTGAGTGACGAGGAGAGACAGCATGTACTCAAGAAGTAGCAACAATAGGGCACTGGACACTCGACGCCGTAGTTTATCAAAGATCTGAAGCAGTTCGATTAAAGTCATGGTCAAATAGATTTCTGATTGACTCAGCTCTGGGGATGCACGAATATTTCAGACTTACTTGAATAGAATATTTAAATCTCTTGTTTATAAATTCTGTATTGGATAGAAAAGTAAGGTCCAAAAAGAGGCACATTACGTTCGGGTGGTCTTGGGGCTAACAAAATGCAAATATTGGTTATGGAAATAAGTTTCTGCCGTTGGTAGACAGATGTCCTTACATATACTATTTTAGTGTCTGCTGTGGTAGTGTTCTTGGAATTAGAAGTTGTATGCGTAGGCTCACGAACGCAGTAGTCAATATTCCTTCAATGCGTGAACACCGTTTTATTTTCTCGTGTTGAAAATGTCAACTATCATGACGAAAAAGCTGCATTTGCGGGAAGTCTTAGTTCATTATTTCATTCTCCAGAAGAGCACTGCGGAAATTTATCGTATAATGATCGATGTTTACAGTAATCATCTGAGAATAATTGCAGAGACTGATTTCGGCGTTTTAAAAATGATGATTTTGACGTGACTGATAAAGATCGTGAAGGGGCACCGAAAAAGTTTGAAGGTTCAAAACCACGGGAATTCTTAGATGAAGATTCAAGTCGAAGCCTAGAAGAATTGTCGCAGGAGTTAAATATTGACACATCTACACGTCAGTAAGCGCTTGCATACCATAGGAATGATCCAAAAAGCTGGGACTTGGATGCCGCATAAACTAAGAAGGAGGGACATCGAACAGCGTTTGGTGACATTCGAGATGCTTCTTCAAAGACCAAAAAGAAAGGATTTCATGCATCCAATTGTGACAGGGGATGAGAAATGGATGTACTACGACAACCCTAAGCCACCAAAACATTGGGTAATGCAAGGTGAGGCAGGTCCATTGGCGCCAAAACAGAATATTTACGCTTCTAAGGTCATGTTGTGCATCTGGTGGGACCTTAGCGTCGATATCTATTAAGAACTCCTGAAACCATCTAAATTAATCACTCGGGAAGTGTACCGATGGCAACTCATCGGTCTGAATCAAGCTCTGAAGGAAAAACGGCCAGAATGGAATGGCAGACATGAAATGCTGATTTTAGTGCATGACAATGCAAGGCCACACGTAGCCAAGCCGGTCAAAAAAAATGGAAGGAAATCTCGCCCCACCCGCCGTCTTCCTCACACAATTACTCCTTCGGATTACCATTGGTTCGGCTTCATACGATCGGCCCTCACTGGAGAACGATTCACTTCTTATGAAGGCATCAAAAAAAGGCTCGATGACTGGATCGATTCGGAGGGTGAGAATTTTTTCCGCCGAGAAATTCATCTACCACCAGAAAGACGGGAGAATGCCATAGCTTCAAATGGTGCATCCTTTGAATGACGTGACGGTATTTATTTAATGTTGAACTAAAGTTAAAACTTTGTGCAAAAAAAACGATGGAAACTTATTCTCATATCCAATATATCAAATATAAAATGATTTTGAACGATCCATAACATAATGACAGGTTTCTCGCCTATGATGGCTCGGAACTCCTCCGTGTTTCCCATTGGAACAGTGCTACTTCCCTGAAGCTCGTTGTTGAAAAAGAGATCCACTCATCCGAAGTTACTGAAAACTGACGAATAATTGTTTTGAAGATTGAAAACGAAAATGTTTTACCTTCAGTCTGAAATCCAACAAACCGAGCAAAAATTGAACAAAGGCAGAGAATTCCGTACGTATTGTGACAGGGAGGGTTTGACGTTTATTCCGATGCGAGCATCTTTTCAAAAGATATTAAAGGAAACGATCGACTATTTTCAGTTGAACCTGATCGTCAAAATGCATTAAGAGCCACTTTACCCTACTGAAACAACTACTAGGTATCGGTATTCTATAAAGAAGTCAAAAACTGAAAGGAGTCAAAGTTTACCTGAAATGAGTCAAAGTTTACCAGTTTGTACGCTCGTACACTGTTGTCAAAATTAGAAAAAATTGGGTCCAATCATGATCTGAATCATAAATGTGTAACCAACTCTCCTCAGGGAAGCTGAATTTGCAAGACAAAAACAAAGCAATATTAAAGTGGAGTCAAAAGAATTTTCAGGAATCAAAAAAAACCCCAAGGACGTACTATGCTACTAGCAAAATAAAAGGGAAAACCAATTATCTGATCATCACCTATCAATTATTTCTATGTTTCCAAATAGAACATGCCTCATTAAATTTTGCATATCTTATCTAATTCAAAGAAGATACATCAGGACAGGACGCCAAATCCGCATACTTGCAGATAGCCAGATATAATTTCAAATCCGAAATCCTTGTATGGACTACACTCATAATACTATCATTCATCATCTAACATCATCAAATAAGTATATCAATAAACTTCAACGAAAGCCCTGAAAGCGAACCATTTTTTTTTCTGCAAGATTTGTTTATTTACATAATTTTTGCATCCATCGCTGCGAAATGAAAAATTTGTTATCAGCGGAAGTAAATTCTACACGAGTTTTGATTACGTAGCAAAAAACTGGACTTGGAATACATTAGCGCAAATTTTAATGCTTGAGCTGACATCTCCTTGATGAGACGCTTGGAATGTATGGAGACAACAATATTTACCTAATCTGTATATCTGTGAATCGAAAATAGTGTATTTAAAGTGGATTTAAATTTCATTCACCTATGTGGCATAGTTACTAAAAATATACATAATTTTGTTACTACAACAAATATGAGCGACATATTCACAGGGATTATGCCACATAGGTGAATGAATTCTTAAATCAGTTTATAAATTTTGTTTCATGTGTAGAGCGCATCGAAAAGATTATCTAAAATGACATTGGCAATTCTGCATGAGCGATTTAGATTACATTTTTCGAAATTCACGATTAGATAAAGTATTATTTTTGGTATACAAAAGTTATCTCTGCACTATTTACGCTATAATTGCGTTGTATCAATTGGATCCACGCCAAATAAGTAATGAGATCAGACGATATAGCTGAATGGAAAATTTGCATAGATTGTTCAAAAAACGCAAACTTTTAATTAAAAATGAGTCGGAAGGAAATGCAATCTGTTGATTTTTGGTTATCACGTAAAATAAGAAAATATTCCATGAAAAGAAGTCTTGCACGAACTTATCTTTCCTCGTTTCACGCCTTTTTGTCAAACTTTTTAATGGTTTGATCTTTCCAATTAAGCACGGCATCGACCATCCATCTTCCTGAGAAGGGGATGACAGCAACATCATAAGAATCACAATAATGCAGGGTGCATTGTTTTTATACAAAAATACAGGATGTCGTGATAGAAACCATATATTTTTCAACGTGGCTCCATTGTGCGTCAATACACCAGCGCATATCTTACGCTGCATATGGCCCTCGAAGCACAGTAAAAGGAATCCAGGAATGTGGCGGCCCTAACCTTCCCTGTTCTGTCCATTCACTTTGCTTTGGAATCGGTTATGCTGCCTTCAGTATCAAAGCTGCCTTTTGAATTCTCACATCAATTAAAGGACGTTAACAAGACGACTTTGTTTTGTGGTAGGGAGGTGAAGGCTGTGTATGCCCTGAGTGTGGGACTCGCAGACGCGTAATGCTCCTAGACTAGCCACTAAACACCTCCCCTGTCAATCTGAGAACCGGAACTGGAACTGTTTGACACATTACTTCAGACTAGGCTTCGTCTTCCTACGCCTAGAGGGGTCTTCAGATTATGGGAACCTCTTCTCCAACGGAAACGATTTGCGATCCCCCATCCCCGACGCCTCCCAGTGCTCCAGTATAGATTTTTTAGTGTCAGCATTGCCCGAGCATATTTTGCCACGTGATTGACCAAGGCGACCTTTAACGACATCAGATGTAGCAAATAGATGCTACAGATGTAGATATTGCCTTTCGCCATTGAGTTCAAGGCAAGCGAAGATATTTCCGGAAAGATGATGTGCTGCCGTTTTTGAGTAAAACGTCCTTAGACGTCACACGTTATTAAATTTCCGTTGGTAATTGCAACTCATGCAGCATTATTCTGCAAAGTGTTTAGGTCAGAAAATTCGTATATATGTTACTAAAGAGTGTTTTTTAGGTTAAGGGATTCCTTTAAGTTGGCAACTTTTTCATACGGTGTGACAGCTAGCTGTCATGCGTTTTGTGGTTGGTTTAGTTTGTCATTTTATTGTATATACGTTGACGTCTATTATCATTAGGAGTAACGTCTGATAATTGTGCAGATATGGAAAAAAATTCGATCAAATTTATGGTCGACACAATTTCCATCAGAACAAGAAATTCGATTAAACATGAATCGTTTCCGCACCATGTTTTCTCTCACTAATACGCTTCCTTTAAACCTGTGCTCATCCACAATATGGAAGATTTCACAGAAGGCTTAAGAAGGAAGGATTTCCTGGCTTACAAAATCCAACTCGTGCTGGAATCGAAGCCGAACGAACGCCGGCCATATTAGATATATAGATTCCATATATGGACCCAAGAACAAATTGAACAGTTCCCGAGTTTCACAAGAAAATTTTGTTTAGTGATTAAGTTCCTTTCTGACTGAATGAATATGTCAATAAACAAAACTCCCGCATTTAGAGTGATATGCAACCACAAGTGATTGTCCAAATACCGTTTGAAGTCACTTTTTTATGTTGTATATGGGCAGGTGGGAACATTTGTCTATATGTCTACAAAAATCCTGCTGGGAATAACATTACAGTCAATGGTGGCCGCTGTAGAGCTAGGATCAATGACTTTCTCGTTCTGGAATAAACTCGTCGCAATGCAACGGACCACAGGTTTCATCAAGGTGGCGCGACATGCCAGACAGCTCATGCAACCATCGATTTATTGAAAGAAGCATTTGAAGAGTGCATAAATTCACATTTTGGACCTCCCGTAAGAACTTGTGATTTAACACCGCTGGTTTTTTTCTGGGGATACATCAAATCTACATCGTCTACGCTGACAAACCACAGACGCTTGGATATTTGAAAGATAAAATTCGACGCGTTATTACCGAGATACAGCCTTAAATATTGGTTAGTGTAGTGGAAAATTTGATCTCTCATTTCGGCTTCTTCCTCCCCTGACGCAGTGCTCACATGCTCAAAATCATATTCAAATAAAAATGGCTGAGAATTATCTTTCCAATAAAACCTAATTACCTCATGGCAATCGAAACAATTTATAAGAATTTTAGTTAATTTCATAGAACTTTGAAGAATTGTCTTTAAAAAAATACCCTTTTTTACTTTTCTGCTCCGACTACTTGGCGTCTACAGTCAACCCTTTGGGCCTTAGCCTATCATGTAGGACGTCTTCAATCCCCGCAGTTTATTTCCTTTAGGTTTTGCCTCTAAGATGCGCCCTAGAACTCGTCTTTCAAATGCATTGATTATAGGTTTTCTACGTCGATTTACTTGAGCTGATTCCCTGTCATTCGACATGGTCGCATTTGTCAAATGCAGAATCCATTATAGAAATGTCGCCCATAGCCTCAAAGAGGTTTCTATTCTAAACTAAAATCATTCATACCTGAGCCATGATAGAAAGCTGAGACAAATGGAAATCAGGCGCACGGTGGTTTAGATTGGGCTAAAACCCAGGCGTTCGCTAATTTGCATACTTTTCATTTGCCATTTTAGATACGGAATAGATACCCTGGTCGTATATGCTGCCATTTGTAATTCCTACGGATTATGCGTATCTACAAGGACCGACCAATGAACACCGCTGACTTAGACACTGTTTGATATAAAGATACAACCAGTACCGCTTCAGTAGCCAGTTTAGTAAGTGTTGAGCCAGTCGTTTTCAGTGCAGTTCCTTGTTTTGAGTATCGTCCGAAATTTCCAAAATGACATGGAAAATGCGGTGATTATCCAGAGTCGTATCCTTTTCTTGTTGATTTGGGTTTCGCTGCATTGGTCACAAATCGAGTTAGAGCTAGCACAGCCGCTGCATATATGTAAAGCCGCGTCGTTATTTACTTGAAAAACCTAAGTTTAGAGTCTTTTAACAAGTTGAGATATTTAGTTGTTGTTTTGATCACCACCTTGTTTGCCTCCTCTGTTAGACAGAATCAACTAGTGGTCGTCCATTTCTTCGCCCAATGCATTATTATATTCTAGGTTGCGCCTTCTTAATTGGGCGTCCAAAGGTTTTTTGCTGCAGTATCGTCCTTGAAGTTGGTGAAGTGCGACTTATTGAGCATATTACATGCGTCAGAATTTGGACTTTGGCCCAAGTCCAGGGATATGAACCTCGAAACACAACTATATGAATCACAGAATTGATTTCAGCATCAGACGCTGCCTTAAGGGGCTTAGGTGCGGGCTATTTTTGTCGTCCGTACAGCATCGGACGTTTCTTAGATTTTTGTTCTCCAGGAAAACGACCGGGTTCTCATTTGCCCTCGTTGAAAGCTTCCAATATGCTTTTATAATAGTCTTTCTTGAGAGGGCCACGTCTTTCCCCCTTTCTCATTTCTTCCATAATAAATTCCTTGATAGCCTTAGTTTGCTCCGGCTCGATATTGATGAGTCCTAGTCCGAAAACGTGACTAGGATACCGACTAGGAATCGGCTTTATCGAGCCTTGATGGTGAGGCCTATAAATGACTACGTGTTCATCCAAGTGATCAGGGTTAAATTGTCAAAAAATACGAAAATCGCCTACGTAGTGGCATGACGCTGTGAATGAAATGGGGTATCTTCTATGGTGCCACTGGATATTATGACAATCTTATACAGCGGCCGCCCAGGTACTATAGTTGTAATTTTGTACTCCGAACCGAGATCTAGTAGGATATGCTAGAAGGCGCTTTTCTATGCAAGTTAGTGATGTCGCGCGTTTCCGGTCGCCAACTTAGTATTTAGTTGATCGAGGGAATTAGAAATTTATCTTTGATGGTGACCTCATGTACACGCCCCGCCTCCAACAATAATCTGACTTTGTTTGGTTTGGTTCTCAGAACTCGATAATGCCTAGTGTTTGGTTCAATCTGCCTCCTCCTGTAGAAACCTTCCTTTGCGGAAGAAATAGTGATATAAAACCCTGACTTAATCGGGTTAGCAACCCCCACATCAAAAACGTGAGGTAGCAAGGCGGCCCTGCTCTGGCCTCCTCTTTCGTTCTATGGTAAATTCGCTGTAGCTGTGTTCAACCATAGTTGTGGCGTTAGTACTGGACGAGTCATAGTTCTGGGTCAGCTGTGGAACGATGTAAAATCCAGAAGATTATTCACGCCTTAACTTAATATCGGCCCACAATGCCCAAAGTGGAGTGGCGTGTTCCGTCTGGAATATTTAGATAGATATTGAAGCCCAATGAAAGCCAATTTCTTCAGTGGAAACAGTGTATCGCGCTCTGAGGCTGTCTCGGCTATAATGGTAACTATACTATACTTACAGCATCAGCTATTTTGCCCATAATTTAAGTGTATACAGCGCTTTGTATATACTTAAGTACAAACACATAACACTTTGTACAAAACCCCGAGCTAACGTTATTCGACTGAAATAAGTCAAATTATTTTTGGGTTGGTAAATTGCCAAAATAGTGTGAAACTAGGTCTGAAAGCATATACGTAAAATCACAATGCAAAGATAAATTTACTTTGTAAATAAATTTACTTGTGCTCTTCTATCTCTGTCTAGGAGAAGTCGTATGAGAGTGTCAGTGCTATACGCTGTTTAAAAGCTTCATGTAATGTGGGATATCTTGCGTCGTTTCAGGTGCAGGAGTCTCCGAATGTGAATAAAACAGGCGATTGTCGAATTCAAGCTGAAGGATAGTTTACTTGAGTGTTGGCCTGAATCAGGGTTGACAGGACTTACGGCTTACTCAAGGTTGCTTACTGGATGATCCACGAATGCTGAATGCTCCCTGACTGCCTGTTCACTCCATTACCTGTTTTTTGTTTGCCTTGTGTTTATTCAGTCCGGATATACGAATCTGCCTTATCATAGTAATAATGGAAGAAAACCGTCAGTAGGATTTCGGTAGTTCCAACAGACCATGTCGTGCGCTACAGTTATCTTCAGATGAGACGTCATTTCTGAAGTGCTAAGGTGCTATGTCCTGTGTGATGTGCGTCGTTTTGAACCTTTTTATGATCTCTTATTGGTACTGATCAACAGCATTCGCGGTGTCTCTATTTGTATGGGAGTTGACAGTTGGTTCCATGATGACCTGTGCGAAGTAGAGATGTCATGCGAATGATATGAATCCCAAGAATTAAGTATCTGACCAACTAAATATGCAATCGACTCGTCGCTCATACATGGCCAGTGCCAAAGCCTTATTTCATTAATAGTAAAATCTTTCCAGATATTTTATCTTGCTTTATATGGAAGATATTGAATTATTCTTTTTATGATTCGTAAGAATCTTTTAAGTTTTGTCATGTCGATTCTATTGGACGTTGAAACATAAAAAATATTGTCAGATTTTATCCTGACAATTGAAAATCTCGGTAGGTTTTGTTTGTTTTCTATGTATTCTTCCTTGAAAGTACACCTGGAAAACGTCTGTATGTGGAAAACGTCTTTACGTGGAAAACGTGGAAACGTAAGCTGATTTTGAATTTTGACTTGAACCATTGAGATCCTCAATGTAATTTTGGTAAGCTGGACTTGTTTTGAGGTATTCCAAAGTCATGAAATATTCTGTGTAGACCCGCGCGGTTATTCCAGTCGTACGCTTGCTTGAAGGCTTATTAAAATATATATAAATTCAAATTTTACTGCCAGCATTATTCCAGGGCTTGCTCTACATAGAAAATTTGGTTTGTTGTTATCTCTGGTGAAAACCGTATTTAGATTCTTTCCGAAATAGATGGGGTTGATTTTCTAGAACCTTCGCTAATATTTCTTATGACGTGTATAACAGATAGATCTGTCAGTAATTTTTGAAGTAAGGCTCGTTGCCTTTTTTATAAATCGCTAAGATTATGCTTTCTTCGGCAATCTTCTCAGATATTCTCTTCTTTCCAAATCTTGTGTTGGAATTTGGAATTCTTAATGATGTTCGCATGTCTGGTAAAATATTTAAATTTAATAAAGAACAAAACATGAAAAATACCAACACATAAACAAAATAGTCTAAGTATGAACAACACAAAGCCGCCTCCTCAAGGTCATACTTTATGCTGTTCATTTTTAGCACTTTTTTGAATCTTCCTCCTTAGTATCCATATACAGACGACACAGTATATCCTTTCTTTGGAGTAGGTTCATCTTCATTTTGTGGTAAGGTTGCGGCAGAAGTACTGCAAATCAGATTAAGAATTTCAAGTCAATTTTCTATCCATAGCCTTGCCAAGTCTGTACTCAATTTACAAAAATTTGCTGTTGGCAAAAACCATGTTCAGCATACCGTAGAATGTTCTATGTCTCCTATTGGTTTTCCTGCTGCATGGCATCTTCAAAACATTTGCCCGAATGAATAACCTCCTCCCCTAATAATTGTAGAATTGTACATACACAATCTTTGAAAGTTTTGGTTTATATGACAGCGAGCTTAGTCGGCCATCAAAGCATAAAAAGGGTGTTCTGACAGCCGCAGACCTAGCATTTTTATCTCTTCCAGTATTTCCCTTTGATTCGAGGGGACGTTTTTAAACGTTTTATTGACGTTTATTAAGCGTCAAACAATTCAACAGCCGCCAGATTGTGGTCCATGATTGCAGGTGTCAATGTCAAAAATCCAATTTTTATTCAACTTGTCCAATCAGGGACGGACTTTCGGTATTTCAGACAGTGCCTACTTTGAGCATGGAGCCTACGTTCAGAGTTCCAGTGCCATAGTTAATATAGAGAACCGAGGTTGTTGGCGTTGTTGCCACCAGAGATTTTATGCAAAGCTCAACTTCAGCTTTGTGGACTATTGATGCCTTATAACTTCAGTTTGATGAAATATAGTTTAGCCCCCACCCAGGAAAGTCTGAAGGATTTTGAAGTTAGTAGTATCTCCATTTTTCGACTTTTCAAATTTTTCCAAATGATTTGACCCACATTTTTGTAAATATTTATTCACAATTTCGAATTTTTCTCACTTGACTCTTCCAGTTTTGAATTTATGCCCAATTTTGAACTAATTGTAAGGTCAAAAAGTCAAATAATTCAAGATTCCAACGATGCAGACGTGAAACCTAACCCACATACCATTGACACCAACTGACAAAATGCTCCTTCTTGTCGATTGAGATAGGATTTGGTCGCAGTCTTGTTAGAAACTGACTGAAACACTTTATTTTGGTGACTCTTTTTTCAATTTTATCTTACCACACATTAACAGTTGCAACGGAAGTCAAGACATCCTAATCAAATCAGTTTTAAACTCCTATATGTCACCTATTCTATACTCTCAAAAGAGTTATGTGGGCACTTCCTTAGTAAAATCTTCCGAATAAAAACTTATTTGGCATTTCAGAAAGGGGGTGTGTCCATAAAATGCACTTCAAATAGACAAAATACGCTATTCAAATTTTTATCCATATTCGGTTGCAATATCGATGATTGTTGTATTGTGAAAGCAGCCACAAGTAAACGCCAACTTATGTAATAGCTAACAAACCAGCCAACCCAAGAACGATAAGACGAGTATTTAGTAGAAAATACAGCCCCGAACTAGAAAAAAAACTGGACATACGGCCTTATATTTTCAATACATCATTACCATCTTTTCTAAGAAAATCCCCTCAAGTGCCGTGTTTTACAACAGATCCGGAATTTTGTAAGAACTATACGAACATTTCGTCCAGTCAAATTTGACGACACTTTATTTTTATCGTTTTTGAAAAACAACTTGAGCTAATTTGAATTTACAATCGAGATCACTTGAGACGTCTCATACAAAAATAACTTAATGACTGAAATTTCAAAGTACTCGTACTCAATGTAAATTTGAAGGACTCGGGGAATATTTCCCAGACAACGCACGTTCAAAAAAATCTGGTTAAACCTTGTCGATGATTACATGCACAGTGCTCATAAACATTTCGCAAAACATAAGAAACTCCAAGTTTTCGCGGTGAAAAACTTGGTCGCTATGAATAATTACATTTCCCACAAGGTGTTATTGAACACCAAGCCCAGGATGAAAGTTTTTATTGGGCTAGCGAAGAAGAAGTACAACAACGAAAATGAGGCAAATGAAGCAGGCAAGCAGGCAGGCGGTGCCGGCAGCAGTAACATAGCCATCACCAAGTGAATCCACCGACCAACCAGCGAACTAAGAACGGCGGTAGCAAAGTAGCTTAAGTAAATACTTGTTCGATAATTAGCAAAAAACGCTCCAAGATGAAAAATTGCACACACAAGTGGTGTACGAGTGGAGGCAGCAGAAGTAGCGAATTGCAGAGCATTTTACAATTTCTCGCAAACAAATTCAAAGATACAATTTTTCGTTGACCAGCAGATACATTCAAATCCTGGTCCAGGCGTGCAGATACCGCGCCATGGCTGTATGAACTTATGACGATGGAATTGCCAAAGATTGTGGTGGATTCGATGGTGGCAAGAACGACGACGACATCGAAGACAACGACGACGAACACGACTGTGTCGGCAATGTCGACAATGCGTACAAAAAGTTTGGAAATTTTCAAAACGTACGAATAAATAACTCTTTGAGATGAAATATCTAAAAGTGGCTTTCATAAAAACTATAAGATGCATTTTCATGTTTTCAAAGATAAGCAGTTGTTTTGAACGCGCACACCCTCATGCCATGTCGCAGTCCGGAGATGCTATTAAGGTTGGCTGGAAAGTCTGCATGGTTTTTGTGACGAAACAGGAGCAGAATGCCTTCTGAGAAGCGAAATGAGCAATAAAACAGCAGGCTCCTCGAGGAGTCGTTTAGACGGAGCAAACGCATTACGTTTGGGAATGGCTGCGAAAAGAATTCGAATTGTAATTTTACGTATAATTCCCGTAATTGGGAAGTTCAACGTGCTCCAGTTGAGGTAATCGGGGACCTCCGCGTATATAAGAGCCTCTTGGATGACTCATCGTTTCATCAAAAGTTTGTAATTATAGGATCAAAGCGCTTGTGCTTTCGTGAAATTATGTGCCATGCATTCATTTCATATTTCTTCGAATTGTAGAACGAAATTATGGAACTTTCAAATCCCACATCTAGTACCATCAAAGACATACCATATGACTTACTCTATGAATTATATGCTGTCTTTATGAAAATTATGCCCACCCATATCCATTTACTTAAAAATTATCCAAATTATATTTATATGATTTACACTTTAGAAGGGAAACTGTGCCCCGTATAAGCAACAGGAGGAAAATAGCTCAAACGCAGGATTACTTACGCTTTTCTCCAAAGTGTCTCCCGGAATTATTTATTCGTACTCACATATCAATGTTAGAAATTTCGAGGGACCTTTGTTGGATACGAGCCTGACCAGTGCATGACATGCTAATCGACCACCGCAGTTAACAAAAGGACATAACTCGCGAACGTGTATATATTGCAGCGCCTTGTTTGCGTTGGCCATTGATTTATTCATCATAATCATAGCATAACTACTAGTAAGCACAAAGACATTGATCTAACTCTCAATCTAACGGTATTTTTTCATATACAATGGTTTTTGTAAACAAAAATTGTTCAAGATAGGCCATAAAGTCAAATGTGCAGACAAATGCGCATGATTAATTTTTTTTCAATTTATATTCAACACAATGACTCAAAAATTCTTTTACACAGAGAAAATCATTCTCCCACACATTTGATGTCAAAAAGCTAGGCATCGTGATCTCTTTACTCACCTACATCATTTACTTTACAAGCTCTCTATTCTGAAAAGCTCGCTGTGGTTACTTACCTTTATTTGTGATGCCCCTCCGAAGTGTGAGAGCTTTTCAGAATTTACGCTTTGCTCATATGGACGTCGTTGTTGAGCCATCACTACCGCTTAGGATCGAACTTATACGCCTATTAACCGTGTCATATCCTTTCTTATTCAAAAGACCGAGCAGCGACAAACTCTTTTTTGTCCAAGCATTTTCTAGACATTTTCCCTGGGCTTAGTCCATCAGTTTTTTTCGTTTTCAATAAATATTTAGACACTCCTCGTTCGTTCACGTGTGTCACGTGGCCAATGCTGTAAGCTTCTGCAAAGCTGAACATTACTTTTAATAAGCGAATTGCATTCTTCGTTGTATTGCGTCAGTTTTACTGTTTTTAATATTTTTACCTACATATTTGATGTCATAAAAAGTTCTTCCTTTCATGTTATCTATATCTGTTCAAGAAACCCTCTTAAGAAAGTAAAGGAAGGAATGCATGTAGGGCCTACAAATTAACGAGAACGAACCATACTGCATGGTCAAAGCAAGAAAAATCACAGCAAACCGTCCTAATAAACGGTGTTTTGTAAGAAATAAAATATTAACTTGCCAAAAAATTTTTATGCTGCATAACGTGTGACAGCTGTCATGCGATTTATGGTGATTTTAGTTTGCCATTTTAACATAAATTGATTGACGCCTCTGCAACGTCTGGAAATTGGCTGGTTGAATGACTTCGTCAATAATAATACGAAGAAAGTCACTGAAAGCACATTCATTGATCTACATGTCTTCAAAAATGTTGCTCGGAAAAACAATACAGTCAATCGTGAGCGCTATAGAGCGATGATCAATGACCTTGTCGCCCTGAAATTTACTCGTCGCAATGGAGGAGACTGGTGGGACTTTCTGCTTTCAACAAGATGACAACCATAGACTTAATGAACGAAGCATTTGTTGGGAGCGCAATTTCTCGTTTTGGATTTGAAAATTGGTCTACAAGATCTAGTCATTTTACGCCGTTGGACTATTTGTTGTGGGAATATATCAAATCACTCGTCTACACCGACAAGACCCAGACGCTCGACTATTTAAAAGTCAACTTTCGGCGCGTTTTTAGCGAGATATGGACCAAATAATTGGTTAGAGAAATAGAGAATTATACATATCCGCGCTTACATGCCCGAAATAATATTCAAATAAAGTAAGCAGAGAACTATCTTCCCAATAAAACAAATTTCATGGCAATCAACGCAATTTATCTGAATTTTATTTCATTTCAAAGTTCTATAACTTAACTAAAACTATAACACCATTTATAATAAGGAATCATTGGAAACGGATGGAACCGAATGGATGGAACCGTTGACAACCTTGTATACTTTGGCATAAAACATCACTAATGTCAAAACGAGGCCAATAAAATTTCTGTATTTAATAATGGAAACTGAAATAAGTTGAATGAAATAATTTCGATAGGAGTTATGATGTTCCTAATTGCACAGTTGGGAATAATTGGAAAATGGCCTAGAACAAATACATAAAAAAAGATTTCTGAAAGAAGAAATATGATTACACCCCAATGTGATACGATTATCACGTGAATCAAAGAGGTAGTAAAGCAGGTAACGAAAATAATAGACCATAAAAAATCGCAGGGAGTAACAAAAAGGAATCCTTTAGCTCCACCACCGATGGCTTCGCCAAAGTTATACAAACCAAACGCAAATAGATAAAGCAATATAAATAAAGTAAACCAAAACACAAATTGTTATCGTTT
Source organism: Stratiomys singularior (assembly GCA_954870665.1). Taxonomy (NCBI): domain Eukaryota; kingdom Metazoa; phylum Arthropoda; class Insecta; order Diptera; family Stratiomyidae; genus Stratiomys; species Stratiomys singularior. Next base: position 82,943,121 of record OX940879.1, on the reverse strand, counting down.
GACATTTTCGTTTGGCGAAATTTCCATTTCAATTCCAATAATAGAAACAATGAATATGCTGGAAGAAGCCCTCCTTATCAAAAATGAGGATAAAGACTTTTTTGCACAGCTAACAAATTAACCCAAGCATCTGCTAATATACCGAACGCCTATAAGTGACGGGTTCTGAGGAGGGCAATTGGAGCAGAGCTAGACGGAACCAATGGCAAATTGATACAACCAGGTGCTGTATGAAATTTTTGACGAGCCGGAGGTTTCAACGATTGTAAGACTGCGGAAGCTGTAATGGCCTGGCCATATGAATCGTATGGTCAAACAACGAATAACCAATAAAATATTCTTTGGGAAAACGGCAGGGTGGAGATCAGTGGAGAAACCGAGGAAGCACTGTTCTGACACTCCTGACAAAGACAGTTCATAGCTGCTTGGATATCAAAATTGTAGGACGTGGTTAATGGACCGAGACATTTGGAGGCGCTTGTTGCAGGATGCGAACACCCGAGAGGGGCTGTAGTGCATGAACACAGGAAACACAGGAAGAGGCGAGATTGGACTCAATTTAACAACGTAGCTGATCCTTATCCGGATTTTCCAACAAGAGGACGCTATCAATGGACCGAAATTGTTGTGGGTTTCAATTACGAGAGACCAAGCGCAGAGAAGTGGCAAGGACTACAATTGTTCAAATGTTATTTTATTCTGCTTTTAGTAGTTTCTCTTCACTGTAGGGCGTGCATTTAGTTTTGGACAAATTAATTACCTTTTTTTCATATCCAGCTTTTGTAGAACTCTTTTGGCAGACATTCAGGACCTTTACATAATGTTGATGTTGTCTGGATAGTTGGCATTAGACAAATAAACTCAATTCTTAATTGTGGGAATTAATCTACAGGTAATTTAAGTAATTTAAACATCATGTTGATACAGTAGTCTAAGATATCCGTGATAGAATGAGTTGTCTGAAGTGTGCATCGTTGCATCGTTGCTGAAACGAAAACGTTCTAGGGTGCAAAATATTCAAATATGCTTGAATAAATTACCGAAATTTTAATTCAATGAAATGCTAGTTAACTGATTGTTTTATTTGAATCAAAGTAGGCGTCCGTCATATTGTTATACTCCGAAGATACTTTTGAGGTCCCGTTTTAGATGCCTTTGCGCATATTTTTCAGATTTTTATACAAGAATCAATTATTTGCATAGTAAATCATAATGCAAACCATTAATTCGATTTGGATTCGTGGAGCTTCCTTCACCTGCATATGCAGCTAGATTCCCAATGACCAGGACCAAAAAGCGCCTTGTTCACAATGTGGATTCGTCCATATTTTTTGTTCCACTTGTGAATTGGTACTTAGTACCTACTTTACTTTACTTCAAGTTTAATAAGTCAGGAGTTAGCGGAAAGGTTCAAGGTATCCGATTGAACCATCCGCCGACACCTACATCAACTTGGAAAAACGTGGCGACTCAGTGATTGGGTTCCCCGCCAACTGACCGCCGCGAGCAAACAGCAGAGGCTCACCATATGCTGATCACTGCTCTCTCATCACAAGAACGAACCGTTTCTCGACTGCTTTGTTACGTATGATTAAAAATGGGTTCTTTATGATAACAGGAAGCGAACGAACCAAATGACCATCCCCACCTGATCGCCAAACCCAATCTTCACCAAAGGAAGGTCATGTTGAGCGTATGGTGGACCACGGCCGGTGTCGTTCATTTTGAGTTCCTCCCGAGCGGCCAAACCATCAATAATGATGTGAACTCAGCCCAGCAACGAAGGGTTGCAGCGGCACTTGCAAAAAACAATAGTCTTTGCTGAACAGGAAAGGTGTTCTGTTCCATCGGGACAACGCCAGGCGGCAAACAGCAAAGACGAGTGTGAAAGTGATCAATTTGCTTGGATGGGAAATTCTTCCACATCCACCGTACTCCCCTGACATCGCTCCATTGGACTACCACTTGTTCCGAGCCATGGACAACCATATGCGAAATCGGCAGTTCCGAACTAGAGAGGATGTCGAAAACGAAATAAAGTTATTTCTTGCGTCAAAGAATGTGAACTTTTATAAAAGTTTCATTTATGCTCTTGTACAGCGTTGGCAGAAAGTCACTGAAGCAAATGGTGACTACTTCCCCGAATAGAAATGTATGATTTGAAATTGGCGAGCTTTTTATTTTGACAGATAAAAACCGAAAGAACTTTTTTGGTTGCCTGGTATTTGGACTTCGGGCATTAACTAGGAGCTTTCACAAAACGTACTTTAGTATCTTGTCAAACGAAAGAAACGAACTCCTCACCTTTTTTCATTGCGAGTTCCATTTCAAACATTCTGTCAGGGTTTTGTTGATTCTGGCTGGTGCTAATGAGTTCCTCGCAAATTGCTCAAGTTTTCCTAGGATCCTGTCGTCTAGTATAGTTTTCTACGGTGCATTACTTGAGGTCATCGTACGTTTGTCAGACATCAATTGTTGCGAATACGTTAAAAATTACATGAGCAAATTTTTTAATAATTCACATGTAGTTCCTCTTAAATGAGTTATCTATTTCTTGAAAATTATTTGAATATATGGTTTGAGTATTTTCACATTTTCAACGTACTGAAATATAATGACTTTAAATTAATTTGAGAGATTTACAAGTATTTATTTCAAGCATTATTTTATTCTGGAATTTCAAAAACCCAAAAATTCAAATTTTGTGGTCTTCAGTCCACAACGTTCGATGGTCCGCTTCATACGAAGGGATTGCAAGCTCTGTGACGTAAACAGTCCCATCCCCCTACTTACATCTCTTTAAAATACTCCCTCTTTTTTCAATAATACCCTTAAAAGTCTTATATTATCCAATCAGAAAATAACCTCTTATTCCCGCTCTTTAAAATTTACGTAACTCAGATGAAAATTCGTAAAAACTTTCTAAGCCAGAATTCGACTGATTGCCGGAGGAAACAGATGTCAAAATCACATCTCTATATCACATACATATTTTTCAAAGCTTGCAATCAATATTTTTTTTAATTCTCGAACTTGAAATACATTTAAATTTTTATTAATTGACCAATATTGATTTCATCAAACTCCTTTTGCAACCTGTTAGACCTTTAGGAATTATGAGAGTTCATTTTTAAGTTTGCGGAATTCAGTGACGGTTCAGCGACTCATCATCAGTATGAATAGGAAGTTGTATCTCAATCGAGTCATTAATCCTTGAACTACTGTCGACCATGCATCGCAATCTGGCAGTAAGTGTGAATTCAGGAAGAAATCGAGTAACGCACTGTCATTAAGTTACCTCATGTTATTGAGCATGCAGGCACCTTCAGATTTTGGGAATTTCTTTTCTAGCGAGAAGGGCGTGCTAGAGAAGATATCCTTTTATCCCTGACGCTCCTTATTACCTTTTAAAACTGTTTTCACGACACATCTTATTGTCAATTTCATTTCTCAACCACTCCAGAGGCATCACCCAATGTCAAACGCTATGTTCCAACTCAAAAAAAGAGTTGTGAACCCGTTTTAATGTTTGTTATATGAAGTGCAAGTTATCGATATTTAGCACTTCGTGTTTCTGTGGCTATGAAGTGCCCATCTAACCATGCAACCGGTTTTATTGTGTTGCGAAAAAGAGGCACCAAGGACTTCGTTGCGACTTCATCACTAGCTTTTTTTCACAATTTTGTTAGTTTGTCTTGTATGATTGCTCGCCAAGACGAAATCAATATCTGCTTTTTATTTGCTACTTTATTTGCTAATAGTTTGCGGCTGTCATTATATTTGTTTCTTCGTACCTTATAGTGCTGTATGGCTCATTTTTCTGTCGACCACTTCGATGACCATCATATCAAATGAACAGTTTCTTGATGGCTATTACAAAGACTTCATCGACTGGTACTATTTTCCAGTAGTTCTCTTGTTTTGTATCTTCATAAAAATAATAATATATATATATATAATTAAGAATAATGAAATAAATGATGGGGCCCAAGATTGGCGCCATGTGATGTATTTTCAAAAAAAAATTATAAATATATAGTTAAGAATAATGGAATAAATGATATATTGGGGAAACCGCTAGGTCGCACCTGCAGCGAAAGAAAGGAACAAAGTTATAGAGACAGGGTTATTTGAAAATACAAAGGCCGCATAATGGCGGCCGAAGGAAGTTACGTTTAACCGACTAGCTCACCGCGCGGGCGTAGGGGTTAGGACATTATTTAAGCCCTGATCCTTCCATGTCACATACACATACACACACACACACAGAGAAAGAGCTTACTCCTTCATAATAGATAAATAAATAAAAAGGATCAAAGACCAAAGGATCAAACCACCTGTGAATTGTGCTGCGCTGATTCTGACCACCTCTGCTTCCTCTAGCATAAATCTGCGCTGCCTCTGATCACTTCTGCTTCCTCCAACACGAATCTCCACCTCAGGTTGGTTTCGGGCCTTCACTTGCTTCTGCTGCGCTACCTCTGCTCACTTCTGCTTCCTCTAGCACGAATCTCCACCTCTGCTTAGTTTCGAGACTTAACTTGCTTCTGCTGCGCTACCTCTGACCACTTCTACTTCCTCTAGCACGAATCTCGACCTCAGCTGGTTTCGGGACTTCACTTATTCTGCTGCGCTACCTGGGATCGTGCTTCCTTTAGGACGAATCTCCACCTCAACTGGTTTCGGGACTTCACTTCCTGCTGCTGCGCTACCTCTGGCCGCCTCTGCTTGATTTCGGGACGTCAAGGAATTCCGCTGCGCTGCGTCCTGAACACCTCTGCTGCCTGCTTACTATCTTCTTGGCATCCATCTTATTGTTCTCTTGAGCTTTGTAATTTGGCGATTCGAGGACTTCTGAGGCTAAGAAAACAGCTTCTTCTATCCATTGATACTCCGATACCTTGGTACTTCTATTGATACTTTATTGATACTTTTATCCATTGATTGTCACTTCTATTGATTGATTGTCCCATACCTCACAATTTCTGTTCTTTTTATAGCGATATGTACACAAGCACCCAGTGAATCATATCAATAGAAAATTTTATCGCAAATAACTCCCAAGAAATTCTTTGGTTTTTTTTTGCTACTGGGAATATTTTTTCCGGAGACTTTTTTTCTGCAATTTATTTTTACTGAGACTTTTTTATCATTAATTTTATTTTGTTTTGTTTGTTATTAATATTTTTTAATAATAATATATTAATAATATAATAATTTTTTAATAACTAAATATTACTTAATACCTAAATCTAACTATAAATGATTTTATTCTTACTTCTATTTCATCTCGTATGATTTTCTTTAAACTTAAAAATATGGATACATATAAAAAAAACCTAACCAAAACAATTAATTGTTATATTCAAAATTAATTGTTATTTTATTTATTTATTGATTTATTTATTTATATATATATTTTTTTTGTTTAATGTCGCCTACACATCGGAATACGTAACACTCTTTAGGAGACTTTGAACTTATTCCAGACTTATTTAGCGACTACGATTGCTCAAATCTACGAATTGGGCTGTCTTTTATTCTTTAGTCCTTGGCTTCTACATATATACAATTGGCTTCTACATATATAATGTACTAGGGAATGTTTGAAATCTTCGACAATTGACTTCTGTAGACATATTTTACTTTTACGTGCACGGACTCGAAATTGGCCCCTCAAACTATTTAATCGAGATTTTAATACCAATGTACTCGAATTCTTTTATGGATACGCTCCTATAAGAAATATGGCATTAATGTCAGAAGTCGTTTGATGTTTTTGCCACTTTGCCCCATTTGTTCGTCTGTCAACTTCCTAGTTCTCCCCTTTTGCATTGACTTAGCTAAGCATTCGCCTTATGTCGCCTAGCGGCAATGAATCCAAAGGTACTTAGACAGAAATATTTGTTTTGAATCACCATTTTTTAGCCAGGTTGTCAAAAATTTCGCTTGACTTGACTTAGCGCACAGTCGTTCATTGATTAGCTCGAAGTTGCTTCAGTATCCTGTCCATAATGCATACAACTTTCGATTTACGCTTCGTGTCCAATATTATGTCATTCCGGTAGTTTAGTTATCAGAGTACTCCTCGTCTCATATACGTCTGGTGCAAGGGAATAATTAAAATCAACCGTGACTTTGACCAAATCGCTTTTAAGTAAATCGTTAGCATTGAAAAAAATATATTCTAACACATCTAGAGGGTATTTTTCTTTAGGACTATTGTCCAGACGACTAACATTTCCTTCTATTATATACGAAGGTCATTCAAGTAGCAAAGCCTTTCCAAAGATGATTTTATCTAAAATTTAAAATTTAAAAATTATTTAAAATTAAAATTTAATTTAGTACACTATTTAGTTTTTTCACAATGTCTTTTTAAGGGTTGTTTTAGACGTCCTTGACAATGACTTGGGAATGACTAGAACAATTTTGGTACAAATTCCCAACCCATTCGTTGTTCACAAGTCGCTCTCCTCTGGGCTCTCCTCTTTAGAGGCGGTTCCTATGGAAATCACATTCCGCATTGTCGGGCCTATATGAAGGGTTCAATGTTCAATACATTACAATCTATTTTTCAATTGTTCGGCTGGAGCTTGCTCTCTTCCATTCTTTTCCAGGATTGGGAAGCGTTTTTGCCCGATTTACGACTGAAAATTACCCAAGAACTTCAAAATAACAGGAAGCTTTTATAGAGCGAAGATCGTGAAAACAACAACGACATGCAAGAAAACTCACTTTATGTCCTCAAAAACCTGTTCACAGAAGCTTCTCACTGACATGCGTATTTTGCATTGATTGTCCTGGCCTCCTCCCCTCCCTTTTTCACTGCATACTTGCCAATTCAAAATTTGCACGCAACTGACCCCGAATTTTTGCTAGCCTCTACGATTTCTTGTTTAGAATGTTTGTTATGATGAGTTTGATCGGAGAATGATCTTCTCTTTTGTTCTTTTTGAGGGCAACTAAATCTATCTCAGGACAACGCTCGAGTCATATACGAGATGCGTATATGACTCCCAAAAACTTCCCAGCGCTCCGTGCATCTATGCCACGCCTCTTAAGCACTCAAAAACATAAGACTCGTTTGTATTTGAATATCCTTATTTTTTTATAAAAAAAAGCATTGCGTCTGTTCTAAGAATTTGATAAACAACAACTAAATCCAAATGACAACAGGGTAGACGACTGGCTCACACTTGTAGGCGATCGGCGAATATGCTGTTAAAATAAAGCGCGGAATCTTCGCGCATTCAATCTTAAATACAGAACTCGAGGGGAAGAGATCGACTAAAATTAAAACATCTTGCTAATTCGCTAATGATCCATACACGGATATGCATACGTCAATGAAACTAACCTTCAAATAACTGCCTTTCCATTTCGTTCCCGCCAAAAAAGTCGCGGATTAGTCATTCGTTGGTATAGGCATAATCAAATTCGCATAGTCACCAGAATTTCTACCATTCGAAATAATCTAACATCTTTGCTAGTCAGCACGAACGAAATCACAACAAATCGAATCCGGATGAATAGGTTGATGGATAGACCAGCATACCATTCAAGTGCATGCTCAGCTTTAATTCGGTCCACGTCCAACGTTTGGCCGCATATCGAACTTCATGGACGTTGCTGCGTTAGTTACTTCTAAGGATTCAAAATAGGCAACAGCTCGCCTGGTTTTTTTGCTGCAGCTCCACCGTAAGACTCAAATGTGGCGCCGAATTAAACAAAGTGATAATCAACGCTCTTAAAGTCCAGAACAGGTCTTCCAACAACTCATTATAGAAAAGCTGGATTGGTGATTTGACGCTATAATAAACTTAAACTTAAATCTACAAATCGAGATAAAAATAATTGGACCGGGCACGCAACAAACTCCTTTTAAAAATTAACACATTAGCAGCGAAAATAGTATCGTAAAAGTTTTGTTAAATTTAGCGTCCAATAGAGCATGTAGAAAATGCAGCCGCTGACAAGGTAATATGTTAATAATTGGCGGGGAACCTGTTTCAAAATATTTGGTCCACCACAAACTTTTGACCGTTTGACTGGTTTGGACTCGTTAGTTCGCATCGCTCGCATGATAAGCCTATGCTGAGAATCTCTTGAAATTCAGGATACTGAAAATCCAGCGATCTTTACCACTTGTATCCATGCAAACGTTCAAATGATGCAACAAGTTCGTTTTGCGTTTAAAAATAGAAAAAAAGTTCATTAACTTTCTATAAATAAAACCTGACATTTAATTGTGATAAAACGAAAATATGGTAAATTTTATTTGATCTATTTATAGCACATTACATTTATATTTGTCGCAAACTTGCATTTAGCATTTGAATAGTAGAACAAATCCCATTTGCATATTTTTATCCGATCCTAATCCTGTTTTTTGACACATATATTTCAAAGTGTTTAGAATTTAAGATCGAGAGTTGAAAATAAAAAAAAAAGATTGCTATTAATAAATTCAAGGTCTTACTTTTCGCCATAGTTAATATGCGAAATATTGCAACAATGCTAATGTTATTTTTAATAGTTTAAGACTGATTTGAGTTGATTTTGAATCAAAAATAAACTTACATTTGAAGCTAATGTTGAAAAAAATGTCCTTGGCAGAGTTCGTTGATTTTAAAAATGGCTCAAATAATTGCTATATTATTAAAATCTTAGTAAAACATATAATATTAACGTCTCCTTCCTAAAATTAAACAAGACTAATAAACTAGAATTGCTCCAACGATAACAATCGTGTAAGCGATCCACCGATTTATAGCATAATTTGGATGGTATACCAATTAATTTGCAAATTCAGATAGAGATAAGCTTAGCTAGCTTTAATCTATCAGGAGAGAAGATTGTCTAAATCAGTGAATTTAATTAGTTACTGTTCAATCCATTGGTTCAGGAGATTCCATTTTGCACTTTTTCGTTTTTGACCGTTGGTCATTTACCTTAAATGATTAACATTGATTGAAAGGAACCTTTAAAGTAAATTTCCTTTGTTGGCGCTCTAAATTGACGCTTCTACCGAAAAGTCTCTCCTAAACAATTTCTTGAACTTAATACCGAGCACTAAAGTCCCCATCTTCACAAATATGCACAAAAATTTCATTGAAAAAAAGAACGCTCCTTTATCCTAAAATATTTATGAATATATTTTAAAAATACATTTCACATGGGACTCAAATTTTTTCTTAAAAACTTTCAATAGTTGTGACGCACGAACGGATACAAAACCGAATCGAAGTTAACATGGTATTGTAGTTTTTTGCTGATATCATAAAAAAAGAATAAATTTAATTGAATATTTTCTATATATAGTTTATCGTTTGAATACGACAAATACATCTTCACCTTTCGTGATACCCATTAGAAACATATTACATTCAATTAATTTATTCAAGTCCACTTTGAGTTGTTCTTCTTTCATTTTGAAATAAACATCAGCCATTCAATTTGACGTCATAAGCTCTCATTCTAGTTTTACTGCGTTGCCTAGTTCTTTTTTGAGTGTCAGATTTCCAATATCCTTAACCGTTTTTTTCTATGTCTGGTCAAATCGTTTAATATACTATATATAAGTTATTTTTTTTTCTGACAAAGCTAAAATTATCTAGTTCATACCAGCAAACATACACAAATATTCTGAAAATAGTAAGAATTAAAATTAAGCTTCTAGCACGAGGATCATTCGAATACAAACGAGTCTTTTACTTCTGAGGAATTAAAAAATGCTCCGAAGTAGACGAAGCATCGAAAAAGATGGGTGAGATTCTCTCTGGGTGACTTGAAATCAAGCCGACGACTCGACCGGTTTTATTATTTGTCCTCAAAATCAGCGAAATAAATGTTCATCCTTCGGTTGCGCAACGGCTCACTATAATGTTTCTAACAAAGGGAGACATTTCGTCAAATTTAAGAAGAATGCACTGACTTGACTACATATCAAAGCATGACTGAAAGGGCAACATTGCACTACACTCATTAGCAGACGCCTTTTGTTGTTGCTTGTTTGTTGTTTGTCTCCGAGAAACTCAGTTTGGAGTCTATCAGCAAGGCCACATACTCGACTGATAGTTTCGACTCTACTAATGTGTCCCCGACTCGAACCATTCTTACTCTGGGGTCGTGATGACTGACATTCTTATCCTTTTCTTGGTCGGGATGACTGGTTCCGTTTTCTCTAACGCTAGGTTAAACTCGTAAGTGGTCATCCAGCTCCCCACCGGCGCATAAGTACATTCAGCCTTAATTGCGCTTGATCGACCGTGCCCCAAGCCACTAGTGGAGCAACATCATATGCATAGCCTATTAGTCGCGACTCTTCCGGCAGTTCAAGTCTGAGCAATCCGTCATAGGAGACGTACCACAAGTGCGGACCGAGGATGGAGCCTTGGGCCACACCTGATGTGACTAGCATCCTCCGACGACCTTGCCACGTGTCGTAAATCAGGTAATTTCGGACTATCCGCATCAGATATTCTGGTACTTGGACAGAGTTTTCCAGGGCGTCCAGAATATCCTTTCATCTAGCGGACTTGAAAGCATTCCTTATGTCCAGCGTCAATAGAAGGACTACCCGACTGCGTGCCTCCGCCTGTTGGACCGCACTCACCTCCTTCGTGACTGCATCTATAGTGGAACGTCCCGTTCTGAAACCATACTGCCTTGGAGAAAGATCCCCAGTGGCGTGGATAACGTCTCTTTATCAGTTTATTACCTTTATTACCTTACAAAATGGTTAAGCGCTGGAGGTACTCACAGATATGAGGGATTCCAAGGAAGGATAAAAAAATTTAGTTTCAGCGAGAATTTGACACGTTGCATTGCATATCAGTGATTCGAATAGCATTCGTCTCCTTCACCCTTTTTTTTTTTTGGTTGTCTATTGTGTCGAAAAGCTGTAGAGCCTTGCCCCGTACGCATTTTTCTGTTTCTATTTTGACGTCTTTGTATTTGTCCGTATTTCTGATGTACCATGGAGTTCCCAAGATTCTTCTTATTAATCGGTTCAGGAAGGACTGGAGCGCTATTTTGTTAGTCTTTTTCGTCTGATAGTAAGCGGAACTACCGTGTAGAAACGTCGATCCTATGATCTGTAGTGAAGGTACAGGTGTCGTCAGCGTACAGTAATATTCCAACTGCAAGGGCAGGTTAGGAAGACCTACAGTATATATTGCATAGTCTCAAAAGTACTGAACCATTTTTGTCACTAGATGGTGTTTGTTGTCATATATCGGGCAATACTAATCAGATTGAATCAAACTGGCATGCGTTTGCAAGGTGACATTCCAGTCTACAATTTTCATATGGGCTGTTTTGTATTTTGTCATTCGTGTCAAAAGTTGTATTCATTAAAAAATGAGTGAAATTTCAAATTCTTGAACCATTTGCGTAAGGCTAGATACACAAAGAAGCTCGACGTTTGGGTGCCATATGAATTAACACAAAAAAATTTGATCGACCAAATTTCCATTTGCGAAATGCTAACAAAACGCAAAGAAATCGAGTCATTTTGAAGCAAATCATTACGGGCGATGAAAAATGGGTAAGATACGAGAATGTCGTTCAAAAAAGATCATGATCAAGAAAAGGTGAATCATCAAAAACGACTTCAAAGCCAGGATTGACACCAAATAAGGTTATGCTGTGTGTATGCCGGGATTGGAAGGGAATCGTTTTTCATGAGGTGCTAGAATCTGGCCAAGCACTCAATTCGGCTCTGTACTGTCAGCAATTAACCAGATTGCAACAAGCAAAAAAACCGGCCAGAATTGGTCAATAGAAAGGTCGTTGTCTTCTATCATGACAATGCTAGACCACACACATCTTTGATGATCCGGCAAAAATTGACAGAGCTTGGCTGGGAAGTTTTGATGCATCCACCGTATAGTCCAGACCTTGCACCATCAGACTACTATTTGTTTCGGTCTCAGCAAAACTTCCTTAATGAAAAGAAATTCACTTCAAAAAGGGACCGCGAAAATCACTTGGTCAAGTTTTTCGCCGATAAACCACAGAAGTTTTACACAGATGGAAAAATGGCAAAACGTCATAGATAATAATGGACAATATGAACTTCAATAAAAAAAAAATAAAAGAAATAGTCAATCGAAAAATGACATAAAAGAGATCAATACGTTTTAGACTTACCAATATATATATATGTGTAAATTGAACCTTAATTCTACGAAATCGCGCTGAATTTTTCGGATATTTTGGACGGATTTCTTTTATTATTACGAACACAATACAAGGTGAACGGAGAACTTGCGGCAAAAGATGTCGTTAACTCAACTATGAGAATCATTACGTTCGCCTCAGATCTACGAAGACCCCGGCATAGCAAGCCCCCAGTATACTAGTGGTCACCTGAAATTGCCAAAAAACGCAGGGAGTGTCAAAAACTACGACGAAAGGCACAGCGAGCTCGGACCTGGGAAGAGGCATGTATCCGATAAGCAGCTTATAAGTCATCTAGAAAATACCTCCGCAGACTTATCAGCAGCAGCAAGGCCAGCCGCTCGCAAAACCTGGTGGACGACGTGAACTGGGACCCATGGGGCCTGGGCGACAAAATAGTGATGCGGAAGCTCGGTGTCCAAAGGTCGCCTCACTCATACGAGGCAGAAAAGATGGATGAAATCGTGCGGGCTCTCTTCCCCATCCATCCCACCATCGTTGAAGCCGTTCACTATGAAACACCAACGGAAATTCCATTTTTCACGAAGATGGAATTGGAGAAAACAGTCTTGTCTATGAAGGCCAGAAAGGCTCCTCGACCAGATGGGATTCCAGCAGAGGTGGAACAAATGGTCTTCCACTTTTCCCGTGACCTGCTCCTCCGCATGTTCAACGCATGACTGCGCGAAGGACTGTTCCCAGAGTCCTTGAAGGTGGCGAAACTTGTGCTCATTACTAAGGGACAAGGGGACCCGAGTCGCCAGCTGCATACAGCCGACTGTGTATGCTTGACACGGCCGGAAAAGTTTTTGAAAACCTTATCAGGGGAAGACTCGCTGACGTGATTCGTGTTACCGGGGGCATATTTCCACGGCAGTATGACTTCATGGCAGGCCGCTCCACCAGCGCGGTCCAACGTGCGGAGTCTCAGAGTCTTTCCACAGGACGGGTCTTCCTGCTGGTGACTCTGGATGTCCGAAATGCATTTAACAGCTCTAGATGGGTGGATGTTCTGGAATCGCTAGAAAAACGTTTTCAAGTACCAGTGTACCTGATGAACATCTCCTACGATGGACGGCTGCAGCTAGAACTGCCGGATGAGTCACGTTTGATCGGCTATGCGAACGATGTCGCGAATATGTTAATGCGGAGGGTAATGGAGTGAATGACCGCTCACGGATTCAAGCTGGCACTGGAAAAAACCGAAGTGGTCAGCATAATGAAGAAAAGAACCCCCAGAGTAAGGCCTATCAGTATAGGGGACGAGCTGGTTGAATCGAAATCAGCAGTAAAGTACCTGGGCGTCCTGATAGACTCGAAGATGAGTTTTCCAAAAAAATCAGGGCAGCAGCTGACAAGGCTGCAGCGCGTGTGACGGTACTCGTCCGATTAATGGCCAACATAGGGGGGCCCACCGCATCAAGGAGACGACTCCTAATGAGCGTTCTGCAGTCGCTTCTACTCTACGGATCAGAACTGTGGGGCGACGCTCTCAGCAAGGAGTTACATCGGAAACACTTGGCACAGGCGCAGAGACAAGGAGCATGGCGAATCTCATGCGCATATCGAACGATCTCCGGGACGGCAGTGCTGGTAATCGCACGGGTGATACCCATCACCCTCCTTGCGAGAGAAATCCATTTTAAATAAAAGAAATATTCAATCGAAAAATGACAAAAAAAGGCTCAATAACTTTTAGACTTACCAATATATATATATATATACATAAACCAATTTTATGAAAAAAATGTCTTTTATGCCGCCCTCTTATATTTTGGGCCGGTGAGATGGGTGATCCTTGAGGAACTCCAGCTTCACTGGATAGCAGGGTTGATAGATGGTTTTCGGTTTTGACACGGAATGTTTTGCCCTCCAAATAATGGATGAGTTGCAGAGGCAGGTTAAGTTTATGCATTTTGAATATACCTGTTCTTATGTTCTGGAGCACCCTTACGAGCTAGAGTTCAGTAGTGTGATTGACTTAATTCCGGCAAACTTGATCCGGCATAATTCCATCATATAGTACCACGATCAGATGATGCAGGGCCACTTTTTCTGCTTTTTTCGAAATTGATGAGGGGTGGCTGATAGGCCTCCAAATATGTGGAAATGTTGGGTACTTTCAAGCTTCAAGCTTTTCAAGCTTCGAAAAACATTAATCGTCGCTGATTTCCATAGTTTGGGGTATTTTCACAACTGGAGGATTGCATTTATTACGTCCATTAGTGTTTGTAGTATGTAATCTGGTAGCCATATTAGCATTCTGTTTATTGCGTCTTCTCAGGCGCTTTGCGTTGGTATAGAGCTTGTATTAGTCCTTTAATTCTTGAATGTCTGTCGGCCGTATTGTGTGGTCATTGTTTATTCGAAGCCTGTCTACTGAATCCAGTACGCTGCTCTCAAAATCATGTTTCTCCTCGTCAGATGGGTTTCACCTGAATTGCATTTCGAAGCAGTCCGCGAATGCGTCAGCTTTACCTGTTCCGTCGTATTGCATCCCGTTCGGGCCATGGATTTGTGATGCTTGCATTTTGTCGAAGTATTGGACACTTTCCAAAAGGCACCGGAACCTGGATCAAAACTTTATAGAAAGCAGTCCCAACAGGGCATTCCTAAATTCGTTTATCTTGCCACGTATTTCGTTTGTTAGTCGGGTGGCGTTCACTTTTAATCTAGGATCACTTGTAAACCTATCTCTTCTCCGAACTTTATTTCTCCTCCTTATTCGTTTTTTGATGTTTTGCGGGAGGTCGTAGGGATTCGTTTCCCTTCTCTAAGTTGTTATCATGTTGTCATCTTTTGTGTGTGTGATCTTGTTTGTTAGAGATTCAATGTTTTTCTCTATGACGTCGACCGTTTCGGGTGTTTAATGGTTTGTTCCTTTGGCCTCATTCGAAGAAGGTGTTTCTCAATCGAAAAAGAACCGGCTTATGGTCTGATGATAGTTCGTCGAAGACATTTAGGCGCACTTGATTTGCGAAATCACATGATTTGGCAATGTCTATTGCGTGACTATATGTTATCCCATAATGGATTGGTTCGTTGGGAATATGCAGGCTTAATAGATTTGATGTGATGCACTTGTGCCACCTTATCCCGACTTGCTTCCTTCTCGCCGCTCCCCATACGCGATGTATGGCGTTAGGGTCTCCGGCTATGAATATTGGACCATCGAAAGATATAAGCGCTTCAAAATAATTGGCATGGAAGTAGCTTCCATTTCTGTGGGGGCTATATGTAGAGATCACGAAAAAATCCAAGAAAGTAGTTCGCACTTTGATATCATTTCTATATAAAATGTAGTAAGGCATACGGAATCGGGAACAACCATTTGTTATTAGTTTACCTATCGTTCATGAAGCGTGGAGGACTATAGTAAAATTGACTAGGTTGTTGTGGTACAACTATTTTTCAATCTTAGACAAAGATTCGCGTTCAAAGATGAACGCTTGATAAGGTCTAGGTGGGATTTAGTATTAGGTTATAGTTAGGAAAAAAAATTTGACATCGAAACACACGGCTTGTGTCGATTAGAAAATCTGCTTCTTCGACGGAATTTACTGAATCCTATTTTTGTGCACTGGCAATTTTGAAAGTCAGTACGAATCCCCGCGAAAATTATACAATGCGAATGGATCTTACGACCCAAAGACTGCAATGAAGGAATCCTTGTTATAATGCTTCGTCGAGAACATTGTAACTTTCGTTTGAAAACTATTTTCATCATACACATTTGAACAGTCTTTTTAACGTTTTTCCTATTAAGTTCGCTCCCTCGCAAAAGAAATAGTTTGTTTATTTAACGGTGTATAAACGCATGAAAATTGTTAAGAAACTGCCGCAGCGTCATACTTCCATTGTTTGAATTTTCTCCGTTCATTCATTGTCCATTTGGTTGTTGTCATACGTCGTATTTCTTTTCATCTTTCAGTAAGACGCGAACCTTGAGCCGGACAATCGAAGGCGAGCAGTCTCTCGTAGTCGATAGTTTTTTTTTTATTAAATGAATTTAGTTTTCTTTTTTAAATATTTAAAAATTGTTTCGTTGTTGGCGAATTGTTAGGAATTTTATTCAATTTTTCAATATGTTTTAATTTGATGCAGAGTTTATAAACAAGATCCTTAATAAGAGCATCTTTTTTGCGATGACATTCCTCACAATCAATAAATACAATAAATTTATACTAAAATTCAAATAAGGGTTTTACGTCTATTTTTTCCTTATATTGCTGAAATTTGATAGAAATAAAAATTATTCAAACATCTTTATTACAACAGATAAAACCGCTTCGCCTAAATACAACATATGATAACTAGCCTTAGAACTCATCAACATGTATCTAACTGAACACTCTCTTGTACGCATCCATGGACAAGATAAAGATGAGATGTTATGGTCCGAAAATACTTTAAAGAAACTGTGAAAGAACCAAACAGAAAAGAAAAACAGGGTCTGCTTTCGAGCAAAAAACCTATGTGAGCCGGATCAAGGTGACGATCGATGGACAACCGAAGCGAGTGTGTCGAAGGTCGTGAAATTTGCTGGTAGAATTCTTCTGCTTGGTAAAAACCAAATAAGAAATTGAATGATTAACACTGGTTGAAATTTGAACAGGTTGGCGCGTTTGCCTAAGCAAGCCATAAGGAACGTTATTTATGTGTTTTGTTGACATCTGTTTGGTCTGGGATCATCGACTATAATTAGCGCCGAAACATCTAAGTCTTTGGGTATCTTTAAATTGCAAAGTTATTTTGAAAATACCTGTGCAAAAATGAAGGTCACTTCAAGCTGATCCAAAGTAGTCCAAAATAGATTCATCAAAATCACGCGAAACAAGAAATTGAAAATCGGAAAAAATCACCAAATTCCCACATCTTAGAGTTAGGGTCTCATGATATCAACATTCTGATTAAATAAATTTTGAAATATGCATACTTATTGTAACAAGGAGTCGCTGTTACCTCTAAGAAAATGAAAAAATGTATCTATTTATTGTATCTCTATTGTATCCACCACATTGTTTCATCGTTTGCCAATTGTTGATTCAAAAATCCTAACTCATTTTCTCGCCAAAATCTTTTGAAACATTTCTTTATGGAAAAATATCCTAAATAGAAGGCTTGCTATCCTGAATGAAGCTGTGGATCCTCACTTTCTCTCCGCAGTGAATTCATGTTTCCAAAACTTGGCCACATTGACTGATAAAAGAAAATTGGTAATACCAATATAATTTGTCTATAGTTCACTGTCATTTTTGAAATCGCATATTTTTTAGAAAGGTCTACTGGCTCCCAGACTAATCCCGGAACCTCTAATATTTATTTTGCCTCATACTCACCTTGAAAAATATATGAATCTACGTCGCTCGATTCACTAAGTTCCAAAAAATTCGTTTGGAATGCATTGCATCGATTCTGTGCAATCAAACTCCATTGCATACATCAGACGGTAGTGCAAAGACTACTTTCTCATTTAATTATCATTTTCTTGCATAAAGCGCAATTTCATTGATTTAAATGATATTTGAGGGTATGCAGATCATGTGGAAGTGCTAGCAAGGATCCTTGAGAAGGGAATGAAAGGCAACGCACACATGCTTAAAATGCATGATCGCTGCTCCAGTGTAGCCATGAGTGAATCAAAAGCGCTGACTTTCGTCGGGCACTGCATTATTAGTCATATCCTCAAAATTTCAATAAAAATTTGTCTACAGTTCGATGATACTACTCTGAGTAAGACCTGCATCTTCAAATAGGCCTGAAGTCTTTATCCCAGAATATTAACACATCTAGCTGTCAAGCGGGAGTCTGACCATGTCACCTCCTTGTCTCCCTTTGGTCTGGAAATGAGGTGGCTTTAACATATCTCAGGACCCAAGCTCTAGGAACTAGTGCACCACGTTCCGTTATAGTAACGAATAGGTGTAAAGTGAATTTTATATACGTAACAAGGACTAAAGAAATTAGCCTTTAATTCCCAAATGACGTTTCTAAGGTTAACCGGTTCAATAAAGTTGCTGAAATTTCTTGAATAGTTGGAACTAGTGTGGAAAAGAAGACGAGAATCTGATAGACTAAGTATGAAGTGGACGAAAATTAGAGAGGACGCCGCTCAAGACAAATACTCAACGATCTGCTGAAAATGAGGTGGTTATGTGCAAGAATAAACCACATTTGCGCACAATAGTCTAAATTCGGGTTAAAATCAACCGAATTCAAAATCTCGAACTCTATTCATGTAGTTCAGATTCGTGCCCACATGACTATTATACGTTTGGTCCATTTAAGAAGACACCGATCCAGATTTGAATATCATGCTGTGCTCAAAGGATACATGCAACCAAGGCTGTTGGAATAGGTGACTTCATTCATTTGCGATGGGATTTACAAATCATAGATGACGGATAGATCAGATAGACAGATAGATCCAAAAAATTAATTAAGCCCGTCACAGTTTTGAAGAAAATGTGATATCGTAACACAAATTACTTATACGCAAATAGAATTACCCCTTTTTAATATAATTTTTTCAGAAAATTAATTGACAAAATGCTACCACAACATTTATAATAGTTTTCATTCCACGAATACTCAAACTGGTCAAAAAGATG
The DNA here is from genome assembly GCA_954870665.1 of Stratiomys singularior. Taxonomy (NCBI): domain Eukaryota; kingdom Metazoa; phylum Arthropoda; class Insecta; order Diptera; family Stratiomyidae; genus Stratiomys; species Stratiomys singularior. The sequence goes on along the minus strand of OX940879.1, from coordinate 82,924,324 downwards.
AAATGCTTCCTTTATATTTTGTGATTCTATTATTTTCGAAATCGAATTTTGACCGTAATCGTTTGGTCTTCTTCAGCGACTTAACTAACATCCTTAAAATTTCTGTTTGTGTACTAACAGGTCTAAAGAGACTTAATCTAATACAAAATTTAACATAAGTACTACAAAAGCTAAGCAGTGGAAATTTCTTCGAGCCACTTCAGAACCCATCGGAAGAATCCACAAAAAGATTTGAATGAACTCTAAACACTTGTGAGTCAACCCCATACTGACAAGGATCAAGTGTTTACCTGAAATTCATAAAGAAAAGAAATGCATCTACCCAAAGACTGGCAAAATGGCTTCTAAACAAGTTTAAGAGAATGAAACATTGAACAGTACTTCTGTGAAAAGCAGTAAGGAATTGTAAGAGAAGCTACTACAGTTTGCTCCACCAGCACAAGAGGAAATTAAGGTGAATTTTGTTTTCCCGAGTATCCCGGTTATGAAAACCATAGAGTACACAGTAGAGTGGCTCTTACACTAAAAAGAAAAAATCATCGTCATGAAAGATAAAAACCAGACTGTGCATACAGCTTGGAAAACTTTGTATGACGGAAAATTATTTCACCTTAATGGGGAAATTTTACATGACCAAGAGAGGAGTAGCGGTGGGAATCCTCTTTCAAAATTCTGCGGCGAATTATTCAGTACACAATTAGAGGAGGGACTACAGGACAAAAACCTATTACCGAGTTGCTAGATTAGATATAAGGACGATGTTTTTGCATACGTGAAAAGGAGTGAGTTGGAAAAGGTCCTTGCCGACCTGAATCCAGCCCATCAGAAGATAATGTTTACAATGAAGGAAGAGAAAGACAGAAAACTATCTTTCCTGAGACAGTTTTAAAGAGATTCAAAATATTCAAAAGACCAGACCGCGACAGGAGCGATCAACGCTGGCAAATGTACTGTACAGTACTGTAAGGGTATATTGGGAGGCTCTGAAGGTACCATGGCGGTATCAGCAAAAAAAAAAGGAAAATCAATCGGCATAATTCTGTGCAACTGACCGAATCAAGCAGCAAGAACCAACTTAAAAACATTCTCGGGTCAACAAAGGACAAACTTCAAACACAAGAAATATCTGGCATTTATCACATCGAATGTTCTACTTGCGACTCAATGGCACGAGAATTAAGGATCATCTAGGCGAAGCAGCAAAATCAAGAAAGAAGAAAAAACTTCAAGTCAGCCGTAGCGGAACATATCATCATGAAAGGGCACGAGATAAAAATGGAAAGATGCAACGATCCTCAAGGAAACTAGGCATATACGTTGTTACGTTTTCTTCGTGGGCCTGGTCCTTAGGCACCGTCCTTTTCCCAAATCGTTGGGAGAGTGTTGCTCTGGATATCGACGGCAATTCCTGCCCGGAAAGTAACCGGCCGCGGTCCTCGGTCCCTGTAGGTCCGTCGGAAAGGGGCGTGGGCGCCACTCGCTTATACCGAGCCCTGATACGCCGCCAAGAGAGAATGCGACGGGGCCGATACGCCCTCCTCTTAGGAACTCTCGTACCCTCGAAACCGTTTGGTTCCGCAACGACGACCGTTATTAGGGTTCGCGACCTGAAAGAATTCACTTACCGAACGGTAAGTTGCTGCTGCTCTTACTAGCGTCAATTTGTTCCTTAACCTCTATTTCCAGTTTCTATTATTCTGTATCTTACACAGCTTCTTATATCCTAAATACCTTACGACCTAAGCTATTGTTCTGTATCTTACACGACTTATATCCTAAATACCTTATGACCTAAACGTCGAACGCTCGTACTTCGTCCCGTTCGGCTGATTATCGGAAATACTAAACATGGAACGTTACCTTCGCCCTCGTGATTTTTCACCCCCGTCCGTTTCCTAGTCACCCTTGAATTTCGCAGTTCGCAACTTTCCACCGATCTATGTCAGCCATACGATTCGAATATCCACGAACTGATGGTACGTTTTGGCCGCCGTCCGCCTTCTAGAGCACACCTATTTTGCATACATTTTTTCGCACCAGCACTAATCGCACTACAATTATGTCTTCAGTTTCTCCACCTTTCCTTTTCCACACACTTCTGTAAGCATCAGGCGATTCTCCGCCGGCACTATTCGAAATGCTTGTTCAGTTCACGCAATTAAACTTAGTTAAGGTGTTTTTTGCAGGACCTCTGCTTCTACCAAGGCAACCGGTCGTTTCCAGTCAATAAGTCGGTTTCTACCGTTCATACACTTGTATGTGAAATAATAGTCCGTAGTTTTCCATTGAGTTACCACCGCACAGAACCTTTTCACCCACGATTTCGTGAAGTACCAAGACTGAGGACAGGACATACTACGCGAAAACAAGTTCTTTAATAAGGTGGTTTCCGATAATCCAAGTGTCAACTGAATCGCGTCGATGACAACGTTGTTTTCATACAAACATGGAATCTTAAAAAATAAATGGCCGTAACGCACACACCACGTATTGTCTGATGATTAGTCACAAAAGAGACGGCTCCGTTTCTTGCCGCTTCCTTTTAAACCCTGCAATTTGCCAGATTGATCATCTTCCCGCTGCGGCCGTTCACCCACCGGGCGATGACCCATCCGGGACTCGACCCACTCTTGAAAAACTGCGGTCATTGCTGTGTGGTGAGTTTAAGCAACCGCACCATATCTCACCACACTTCGCCTCGACCGCTGACAGGTGACAGTGTTTGCTTTGGTTCCAGTCGCGGAAGCGGATCCAATTCACCGCTGCTCTCTGGCGTCCATTAACGAGTCTTATCCCACGGCTAGGTCGTTATTCTTGTGATTGAAGTAAACATTCCGATGCTAACTCTAATACAAATAATTACAAATACAACTCTAACTACCATTCTATCGTTACAATTTAAATTCTAACTATATGAGTTTTCCTTACCACTAAAGTTACACTATTTTGTCTAATCGCTACGAGCTTCTCTTCGTGAAAATTTCCTGGTCAGCTATCGAGTAACAAATAAAACTCCTACTATCGCCGAACATCAGAGGTTAGTGATTTACTTCATTCATTCGCATGACGCCTTCGCCATGCTCTTTTCGTGGTGGAAGCTCCCACGAGGATGGCGAAAAAATACCGGACCAACGTGAATTTGATGTCATGGAAAGCCTAGCAATGAGCCAGGAAAAGAAAAAGCTGATGAAGGAAACTCTTGGTCATGGTTATTCCATCTAATGAAGTTTTATTCTTTTAAGATGTTGTTGAAAAAAATCTAATACTTTTTGTAATTATCTGTTCTAGCCTTACTAACTACCTTTAAAAATTAAACTTGCTTTGCCAGTGTAAATAACGTTCTTCCAGTGTTCAAACCAATGTTTCAAATAATCTTTAACAAATTCCACTACTTCTTTCGGGTTTTCAAATTAAGAATTTATTATAATATTTCGTTCATCAATTGTTGTTTGCTTTATTTTTCGATACGATGCAAATGTACTGCAATGACTAATAGCTAAGTGTATAAACCACTTTCTTGTCGCCATTAAAATGTAAAATTTTTAACTAACAAGTATTCCACTGAAATGCATACCTAAAAATCTTCTCTTCAGGATTTTACCCGAGTGGACGAAATTATTTCGGTATCGGGGGAACTTCAGTTCATTCAATAATTTTGTTACTTTATTTTAGAGTGAAATCATTAAAAAAGAGATTAAAGAGAGTTGTTGCAACAGTTGCCATTTCAGCAATCCTGAACAGCGATTTCAGCTATAAGTTTTCACATAACATACGCATAATTTATGAATTTTTTTTGGTATCTCATAATTCAGTGATCAGAACTTGCTACCATTGAAACATTGATACACAGTGGACCATTTAAGATTTGAAATTTGAAACGTATATAAAAAACGAATGTAAACTCGTTATTTTGAAAAAAATATGCAAGAAAGAGATGGATCCTTTCCAATTAGGAATTAGTCCATTGGACCGGTCTAATTTTTCAGAATAATTTCGATCGTTTGGGCCCCTATTTCGTCGATGACAACATCGATTTCATTTCTCAAGTCGGCAATTGTCTCTGGATGGTTAGCGTAGCACGTGTCCTTTACAGTTCCCCACAAAAGAATAGTCCAACAGAGTCAAATCGCAGCTTCGAGGTGGCCTATTGAAATCAGCATTTCGGCTGATTTTTGCGATTTTCGAAAGCAGTGCGCAATAGATCGATTATTACGTCGGCTGAATGGCACGTTGCGCCACTCTGTCAACATAAAACAATCGCTTAGTACAGCGCATAAGGGAGTGCCATTCCCTGTAACGGCGTTTCCAGGCGCATTTTCGAAGAAAAATGGCCCAATAATGCCATCTGACAAAAATCCTCACCAGACAATCACTCGTCGTGAATTCATTGGTTTGACTACGAACACATGTTGATTTTCTGAGCCCCAGCTACGAAAATTGTGCTTATTGACGTATCCTCCGATCTTGAATTGAATCTGATTTCGTTCTCAATTCAAAATATTCGAAGATATGTATCGAGAATAAGATTGTAACTTCCCCATTTTGTCTTCAAATTGATGACAAAATTGCACGATTTCCAGAGAGTTAACGAGCTGAAGATGGCTGTATACAGCCGAAACGTGTCCTCGAAACCAACGAAGCAAGGCCCGGTGGACCCAAGCAACACAGTATTCATCAGAAAAGGTGATTTTTCGATAAGAATGCTCATCTTCGTTCTAGTGGTCTTCGGTCCATGGGTAAACCGAAAACTCTTTCTGCTCTTGTACTAACTGAACCTTGTACGCATTCATTGGGTTAAGCGCATTTGACGAGTTCGTACACGGGTTGTTTCATCCAATACCGATCTAGTTTGAAATTGATCCACAAACTGCTTTTTTAGCACATCCTGTTTTTTAAATATCTTACAGTTTGAGTAGAAGGCTCACCAATTCTGAAATTAGCATTTCATATTTTCCAACTGTTTTCAAGCGAAAAGTGATTGTAAATATCACATCGGAAATGTCATCAAGCCTTCGAACCTCAAATTCCTATACCTATAGTTACAGTTCCAAACGTTAGTAGGACAACCCTCTAGATGCTAATTTTTACACCCACTAGATTTTATTAATTTTTGTCTCTCTTAAACAGGGTTTCTCTTCTGTCTCCTCCTAATCTCTTTCACTCTTTCAATTCGTCTGGCTCAGATTTTCTATTTTTTTTTCGAGTAAATAACGGGCCACGACTTGAAGCCAGGAGGCATCTCTAGATTGGGCTTTAATGGTTTTTTAAAAGTTTTTGAGTACAGTAATTTATTTAAAGATTTTAGGCCTTCAAAGGAAAGTGCGTGCTTGAAAGGAATAGGCTTGCACTCGTTCCTTTTCGATTAAATTAATTGAAATTAATTAAACTTTTTCATTGGTTGATCAATCTAATGCGAGCAATAATATAAAATAATGTGTTATGACATGCTGAAAGGGGAGAAGCCATGGCAATACGACGCATTGTCCGTCGGGATCAATTTTTTTTTTTTTTGAGATTTATTGCATATATGATTTGAAATTTGCCACGATTTCCCGTGGCAAATCTCGTCCCGTAAAATCTGGGAATTTTCGCTAGCCTAGTCAGGGTTAACATGTCTCTAATATCTTTTATACTGAGTTTGCAATCTATAGCACTGTGATGTTTTATATGTGTAATAAACATCATCGGGAAACCCACTTGTTCTATTAAAACGAAGCATGGATGGTTTTTCTACCAGCTATATAATCGCAAGATTAACAATTACTACTTAATATTTTTCGTTACGCTAGGCCAGTGAACTCATGTAAGTGTTAATTATATACATTCGAAAATAACAAAAGAAAAACTGTTTGATTGCGATATTGGGTTTTCCAATCAGCAATTTGGGCTTTCTTTTTAAAACCTTATGTCCTAAATTAGGCTCACATTATTAACACGTAAGGAGAAACATGACATCGGCATTGCACACGCGTACTTAGTCAGATAAAAATTTTGAATGTTTTCTTATTCAAATTAAGCATGGAATGCTTATCCTTTTTACGGGCCATAAAAAGGTGTCGACAGCATCCGCACGTAAAGAGCGTCCACATTCCAAGTAGCCCTCAGGAAGCACACAGTGGTCATAATTAAATCCGGGATGTAATCTCAACAATAAGCAACTTCATAGCACGTGTAAAGAAATCAATACTACAGTGTCTAAACCTAAGTTCCAGGAATTTCAAATTTCAGTTCTAATTTATGATGAGAAATGGTTTACCAACCAAATGCAAGACGTCGTTTAGAGTCAAACAAAAAATCTGAACGCAATTAGCGCTGACAAGATCTTCTAACCTTCCAGGCAACTACAACAAGATCTCCAAATTGTGAATCCCAAAAAGGCTTAGTCATTCGCACTTCTTTCATTTATAAGTTATTACATCAATTTATTGATTGCCTTTGATGCTGCTACAAAGTAATCCTTTGCGTTTGCTCGTTCCGTGTATTTGGTTAAAAAATTGCACAATCCGCCAAAAATATTATATCAAAGTCATTCGTAAAATTTGGATTCTTCGCAATTTATTTGAAATTCTGAGAAAAGCGAGGCTCTGAACGCTGACCTCGAAATTAAAGCGAAAATCGCTATAAATAGCAATACCACTTAACGCTCAATTTCCACAGAAAAATATTGAATTTCAACTCTAGCCTTTCGCATTGTCCGAATCACCACAAACCAACCCTGCGCAATCAATTATGGAATCAAGTATCGCATAAATCTGGCAACTACTCTAATTAGTTTCTTCACCTGATTTCAGGTACCCTCTTGATGACTTTTCGCTGCTGGTCAGTATAAACAGTCTTAATGCCACCAGGAAGTAGATCGGAATAGAGAACCGTCTCAAGAATCATTTTTTCCTGGCATCTCGACACACAATAGTGGCGATCGCAGTTGTAACCACAGAAATCTTGATTTTTCCATTACGTACGAAGATACTTCCCTGCACACATTTGTAGTGTTATTTACCTGTTGTGTTGCACGGATAGAATCTTTCTGCTCTTCGGCTTAGACCAAAACGATCTAAGATTTGAAGACCACGCTCAACACAAAAAAATCTCCGGGATTTCCCCAATGCCAATGTTCGCGCGTCAGCCATCAGGTAACATGCCGGTATAATAATTTCTATTTTGAGAATAAAAATATCCGTTGACTGGCGTTCGTCTTAGATCTCTAATTCTTTCTTGTTATGGTTAATCATTAAAGCGGCTGCCTATGAAAAAAATTGTTATTTTTTGTAGCCGATACTTTTTTTTAGCAGCGCAGCTAAAAATAGTTCCGCGGTTCCCCAAATGTAAAGGCTATTATAATTTCATTTTATTTTTTCCTGACTTTATTGTTTTCCTATGTTTATCACCGTGATCTCCACTCTTCTGCAAATGATCCCGGCGTTAGGAAGAAGTTAGAATCTTCGGATGTTCTTCGTAAATTCAAATAATTCACGTCATTGACGTAATTACGCCTGCTCAACCTGTTAGGATTAGAAGTAACATTCACCATTGAGTAACCATTTTTTACGATAAGTCGATTTCGGTTGGATGGACATGCATCGTACAAAAAAAAAACTAGTGAGCATGAGCAAAATGCAAATAAATCGCTACAAAATCCGAATCGGTAATAAATTCATTGTTGATTTGATTTTTATGGTAGTGCAAAATACGCGAAAATTGGTCGTAAGAATGATTAAAAGTTAAAAAAAAAACCGCCAAAGGGGGGACGGTCATCGCATTTCAAATCTATCTGTTGCTTCTTCGATGACTTCAGTCATCTTTTATTCGGACTCTTCTTATTCTTCGTCTTCATTTCGAGTGCAACATCCGGAAACGCAAATTACATTCGAACTTGAAAATCATCACCGCCAATGTTTTTTGTTCGTGCATTTTATCTGTGATTTATTCGTTTTGATTGATGCAAAGAACTCAAAATAATCTGATGAAAATCTAATTAATATTTTTCTTTTATTTTTGCAGCAAATTAGCATCATTCGATGGGAAAAAGGCAATTCGCGGCGGAATACCATTTGTCTTTCGTAAGTATATTTGTCTCGTTTTCAATTTTCAATTGAAAAAACATTGTTTTTAAACTTTCGTATCAACGTTGTAATGATATACCATTTGTCTTTTTAACAGCACAATTCGGTCCTTGGTCGTTTGGGCCACAACATGGCTTCGCGAGGATAACTAGATGGACATTGGAACGACCACCAGAGCGATTACACAATGGTGACGTGGAAGCGTTGTTTTCTTTAATGGATAATGAGTTTACTAGATCCATGTGGAATTATCCGTATGTTGTAGAATTTATTTTTAATGCCACCTACATATTATTTTCAATTATAGATTCCGGATAACATATCGGCTTATACTTCGCGAAAAAGAACTGCATTTTCATATTGGTGTATATAATCCAAGCAAGGACTTAACATTCTCTTTTAATTTACTCTTACATACCTATCTGAAGGTTCCTGATGTGCGTCGATGCCAAATAACTGGTTTACATGGTTGTACATTTATTGATAAGGTGCGACTTTTGTGGGTCATTCTGAGATTGAAATAAGTCAAAATTCAATTTTTTCAGACTAGAGATGGTGCTATCTATCAAGAAGGTCGTGAAGTTGTTACAATTGGCGAATGGACCGATAGAATATACCAACATACACCGCAAGAACATATAATAACCAATGTAGTATCGGGACGGAAAATGAGGCTGCAAAAATACAACTTCCCTGACACAGGTATGTTTTTAATGTTTGCATTAAGATTTCTCACTTTTCTTGTGCCCTACACAAGACAATAAAGGATAGTTACAAGTATAAAAACTTAAAAATATGGTTGCCCGTGTTAAAGCACGACTTCGAACTATTCCTGCTAAAATAAAGCACTATGTTTCATGTTTAAGTTTATTCAAGCAGATCTCATGCCTTAACCATTTCACAATCAAATACGTAACTTATTGTGTTCAATTCACTGCGTGCGGATTGCCCAGCGTGACATTTCATGAAGCGTTTGAAAGTTGGGAAGTTGTTGAAGCGTGTCCCATCTCAAATGGCATTACAATTAATTGCCACAGTCCTTAAAATCCAACTAATAATGTGGAGCATTAAAGAAAGAGCTCTTTTAATTTTATGTGTCAAATCTTGTTTAGACCTGTGTAGTAAGTGACTACTTTCCAGGACGCCTTTTCAGAATCCAGGTTGAGTGGTGTTGAGCGTTCTTTCTTTTGACGAGTTCTTCTGATTTTGTCCGCATTTCTCATGCTCGTTGAGGGTTTGAATCGATTCAACTTTGCAGTGTCATGAATATACTGCATTTCGTTCTCTTTGGCTATGGTATTTATAGGTTGATAGTATATATTTCGAATGACGTTTCAGTAATGAGAAAATTTCACTTGTTGCGTCTTGTTCAATGTGCTCAGATTCGTTATTTATGTGTGTGCCATTCTGTAGGTTTCAAAATTTCACCACTACCACGCCACCGCTCGTTCTTAATACCAATATGCCCAGCAAAACCAACATGCCATCCTTTTCTTACTACACTGAGAAGTTGATGTTCTGCAACACTTCCACCAGGGTTTGTTGCGGCTCTCCTTTCTTGACGTAAACGGAAATATCATGAAAATACCTGTTTCAGCATCTCTTTAATTGATCCTTTGCTTTAGGTCCATCCTCGAGTTGGGTCGTGAACATTTCACTACAAAATGGTGATAGTGGATTTTCCATAGCTGTTCCTTTAGTTTCATAGAATCTTCCTTTGAAAGTAATGTAGCTCTCTGTTATACACAGCTTAGATAACCGAACTACTGTCTCGTTTTCGTAATCCATACAATAGAATTGCATGTTCACGTGACCACTCCTCGATGTGCCGAAGTTTTTCCATCATTGTTATGCTGGGGAAGAAAAGTTTCTCGTCAAACGATACCATCACTTCGTCTTCTACTGGCGGGCCAGTAGAAGACGAAGTAACAGCTATTCCGTGAATTTTTTTAATTGTTCTTGACGGATTTGCTTTCTACCGATTGCATTTGTGCGAATTCCTCAAATAGTCATTTTGCTAGTTTTTGCGTTGGGGTTTGTCACTCTCACTTTCGACAGTTCACCGATTAGCGAGTCACAGTTATTGGCCGTCCTCTCAACATCTGTGATAAATCCTCCAGAGGAATTCAGCAGAGTACTAAAAAATTGCCATCGTTTCGTTTGTGGATAAGGGCTTCCTCGTATCGGTTTTTTCTACAATTGTGGCTATGCTGCTTCCAATTTCATCGTTGATTTTTGGCTTCTCTTAATTTTCCTATCCCCTTCCTTGCAGTTGTTTCGTATGCTTCCTGCAATTTGCTAATGGTTCCATGATTATCACTTCCTGGCTTTATCGCACACATAGTTGAGACCCATTCTCATTAGCCGTAGTTCATCTTCCTTCAATGTCACCATAGATTTCTTGATCACTAGCCAGAGATTCCTTGCACCTCCAATACATTACAAAAAATCAGGATAACACCTTTCCATTTTTTCAATTTTTGCAAATGTGATGTACTTCTTTCTTCTCTTTCTCAGATTCGTATCTCCCATAAGGCCCTTGACGCAGTTTTTCAGATTTTCTCATTAACTCTAGCTGATTTCGTAAGCTCTAAATCAAGCTTGCAATGCAGTTGGTCAGTTTCAGTTTCTAGGAATGTTATGAGAGAGTCCAGTTATCATGGCCCGGTTGTTTCTTCAGCCTTAACACTTGGGAAGTCCGCGATGTCTGAGGACCTGGCACGTATTCATTTGTTGTGCCTTCTATTAAACTTAATCACTCCTGGCTTATTTAGTTCCGGTGTTTGTGTTGTCTCGTCCAAATCGATACGTTTCTCACGGAAGACTTAGTTACGTCCGTATTGGCGCTTACTATCACGATTTTGAAATTTAGTCACTGGGATCACCCATCAATATCTCCATATTTTATTGTTCCAAGACTTTTTTGTCTAATTCGAACGTGAAATAATGGAAGCACAAAAATTCTGTTCCTAGGAAAAAGTCCTCCAGGATGTTTGCCACCATTAATTGATAAAGGAACAGATGCATTGTTCTTAATTGTCAGTTCCTTTGCTGTGAATTTTGGACCTGTAAAGAATTGAGTGTATTACTAGATCAGGTCGTAGCATTAATCATGTTGCATCGATTTCAACGGTTAGGGCGCAATGGTAACCGTCAATTTCCCTGCGGACTCATAAGTCCACTCATAAGCAGTGTAATCTTGGCAGTGTGATGTCGCTGTTAACCTACGTTCTAAGCAACATTGGCCCCACGAAACTGGCTCCTAGATGTGTCTCGCCGCCTCAATTTGAAGAGGGTTGTTTCCGTGTATTGAACTTGATCCGGGCCTCATTTTAGCTGCACAACCAAAACTATAGTTCGGTCAGTCTTTTCCACAGCTTGCAGTCTCGTTGAAAATCGGAATTCTTTTGCAATTGAAGCGACTATTTTTGCATTCTATTTCGTACTTGTGAACTGTATACGAGCTTTGTCCCACAAGTATCGAGCCTATCTTTATAGATCAGCGCCACTTCTTTTGAGCGCTCTCTGCCGAGTGTAAATATAAACTACTCTCCAGGAACTCCATCGATGCTGCAGTTTTCTCCAGACGTTTTTATTTGCATTGATTTTTCGAGTTTTTCGAATTAGTTTACTGCTAAACATGATGGAAAAAGTAGGTCGATGAATGTGCATCACATTTAAAACGTTATTGACCGTTTTATTTGATTATTTCTGGTGAAGGGTTGATTCTGCACGAAGTAGAAATACCGCTGGGATCGTGTTATTCAATCAAATAGGGCCAACTTTGAAAGATGTCAGTCGACGGATGATAAAGAATAACACCAATACGTAGATGTGAGGGTAGGCTTGTTATTTTGGGGAGAAAACCTCGTCATTGTAAACATCTACAAAGTGGCTCTGATTCGTTTCTAAATATTCCTAAATACCATCTTTTCTGCTTTTCCCTTAAGACTTATTCTACCCAGGATTCCTACATCATTACCATCACATCTTTTTCTTGTGTTGCCGAAGAGAAAGACCTAGGTGCTATATTGAATGCGAAACTAAAATTTGATAGCCATATATTTTAAATGATAGATTTAAAAAGCGTCTAGGGTGTCTGCGTCACATAAGCATTTCCCGGAAATATTCTTTCAGGAGAAAATTTGAACTATTCACTGGTTCGCAATATTATGGAATATATTTCACCAATATAAAACCAACATCCGGAGTATTCAAAAACTGCCCTGGAATCAGTACAAAACAATCTACGTGGTGCTTGATTAAAAAAGTCAATCTTCCCTATCTGTCCTCTGATGACCGCCTATGTCTCTCCCTCTCAAAAATTTTCACCTGCTACGGTGAGGGAAATACTGCACAGCTAAGCGAATTCTGACAGTATCGGAGGAGTCATTGATAATTTTTACGAGAAGAGCCCTTGGGTTCTATTCTTGTCCATAATATGCGTCAACAGCGCGAAGCAATAAGGTTTCAGGAGTTTCAACAATGAAATTCAAATTGTACCCGAAGTTGAAAACTTCCTCTCAACTAAGCAAGCCACGGATAATTCTTTCTTTGTTAGACCAGATGAAATCCAGTCATTGTCGAACCAAATTGTTTCGCTGGTATCCGGATGATTTTTTCCAAGACTTTTCCTGGAGCGCAATGATATAGCTCTGAATGTTTTTAAGCCATCACTGGCTTCTCTTCTTGATGTGGGGAGCAGTATTACTGTTTTCCATGTTCGGCGGAAGTATCAATTGTTAATGCAGTGATTAATAATGAGGACCGGCCTGTCAATGACGTTTGGAGCATTACTTTAGTATGTAATTAGGAATATCGTCGCGGCCGGTAGACTGTTGGAAGTTGAGGGCGAGTATAACCTGATCAAGAATTTCAAAATAAAAATTTTTATTGCTCGATTGAGAAGAGATAGAGGCTCTATTGTTTCGTGAGATGATTCTAATGTAAAAGCCTTGGTATTCGCTTAGCAATTCACTGACGGTTCTTTCTACAATTGTGTTAATACCTTGATCCGTGGAGGATCCCAGTATAGTTAGGCATAATGTAGAGAGCAATCCGTTAGTTTTTGTTTCGTTGAATTGATGAACCATTGAACCATTGATCTGCTTGAATATCCCTGACGAGTGTCTCCAGGCAGTTTATTTTTGATTCCATTGATTCAGTGGAAGATCCTCTAAACTTTACTGTAAATTAGCCCTAGCGCGAATCGAGCTCATTGTGTAAGAGACATGTTTCCGTATTTTGAGAAAAGGACGCGTGTATATTCACCGAATACAGTTCGAAAGGGTTAGAATCGAATCAACTCGTTCATTGTTGTTGTCTCTTCGATGTTTGGGGAATTTTCCTGCCTATTAGCCGAAGAGCTGTTCCTTTGGGGTGGTGGAATCATAAAATGATTCCAATGTGATAAAATATTTTTAAAATTTTATCATTTTCAGATACGCTTATAAGTCTAAACGGCCCATCCGTTTAGACTTATAAGCGTTCCACATAGGATGTAGATGTGGAGGAATGAACTACCTCGTAGAAATGATTGCTTTCACACATTCAAGATGTTTAGCGACGTTTCGTGACCCGCTAATAGTCAGGTAGAGATGGCTAAACCTTTGTTGTTTGTCGTGTGGTCGCCCCACGATAAGTTTCTGGCATTAAGGTCACCTCTTATAAAAATTTCGTGTTATCCCTGCCCTGTGTCAATTCATTAATCGAGCGTAGATGCTAAGACGTAAACGGCTAATCAACTTGGTAAATTGTTTGATTGGTTCTTGCCAGAATGGCAGTGCCTCTTCTGACGTCATTCGAGAAAATATTGTAACACGGAAAGCGTCGTTTGTGTTTTTCAAGGAAGTGTGTTACGTTCAAGAATACAAGGTCAGGTCTACATCGCTCTGACAAATATTCCAGCGCAATGCGCTTTTCTTCCATCTGGAGTGATCGCCAGGTTTCTGAGTCTACGCTTCGCCCAACACATTCATGTCGAATGGAGCTTCTGTTCCCTCTTCGTTTATGAGTGGAAACGATGAGTAGGCGAATTCTGTGAGCCAATCGGAATTCGCCAGAATTTTAAATCAGTATTACCTAATACACCTAAGTGTTTTACATTTGTGTGTGTACGATCAAACTTATTAAGTTTTCGTTCAGGGGCTATTCTTGTTCTGAGTCGATTACGTTCATTAATATTGCGGAGATCTCGGGAGGTGCATCTGGAAGGATTTAGATTACCAGACTGTTTTCATTCTTATTTTGTTCGATCACCTTGTATCTATATGAACCTTGAGGCAGTCACCCCAGGCGATAGCTACAGGACTGCAAAAAGACCAATGTTCATAAAAAGCTTGACAACGGTCTCCACGATTCCAGTATATTGGGTTATCAGAATTCAAAAAACCAAATAGCATATTAGTTTGTGCAACGGTGGCTAATGAACTAGAATATTTTGAAAATCTTTAGTTGACATGCTTTTATTTTTTTAAATTTATTTTTTATTTTTAATAAATTTCATTAATTTCAAATTTTAAGATTTTTTGTGTGGTTATTATGTCATGAAACTCCGGTCGAAATTTTTGCATTATTCTAGTTTAATCGATGGTGTTATATGTGCTTGTTTTACCAATGAATTTTGAAAGCTATTAGTCAAATCGTTTTTAAGGTATCGTGAAAACCAGTTAGAAAAACATCGGTTTAAATAAAACGCGTTAAAAATCCAAATATCGTACAAAGAATGAAAAATTTGTTCACCATTATTCGGCTATGCCTGGTCCATCGAGTATTCCTTCTTCTTCCTCTTGGAAGTCTCTTAAAGTTACATGCCCTACTGTTGCTTCAATCCTGGCTTCGTTCTATCCCTCACCCGCTGCTCAGACCGGGCAATGCGTGCACCAATACGACGATGGACATAAACATGCGCTTCGTGGCCAAGTGAGCATCTCATCGTGGCTATTGTTTGAATGACTTTGAAGATGATTATAGTCACAAAAATGTTGGCACTATAATAAATGTTTCGGAGCGAAAGTCTGCGTCTCTGCCCTAAAGATCGGATCAGCGAGTCTTCTTTTGATAAGTCTCCGAAGACAGGTTTAATGGCGGTTTGAACTTTTGGGATGAAAGGTAGCTTGTGATGGAACTGCATTATTTAACCCTTCGCTTCAGCTTGTCACTTGTTCGCCCTCTGGACAGAGGAAGAACATGATAAGCTTGGTTCATCGAAGGACACATAACTTTCAAATTCTTTACAAATCACACTTACAGAAAATACCGAGACAAATTCTAGAACACAATAAACGAAATTTGAAGTGACGGGCACTTTCATGTCCATACCGTCTTTAAGTTTTTTTTAGAAGAAGCTGATTCACTGTATGTCGGTTTCCACGGAACTTTCGTTTTTTCGACTTACTTCCTTTTCTACCACTCATTGCGTAAAACGAACAAATCGATGTTTGAAATCGAACCGATTAATAATAGTATCTGTTACACTCATAGGTATGTAACAGAGATGTATTATTATTGTACTGGGGTCCACTTGCTGGAAAATAGCATAGGTCAGAAATCGGCCCTTAGCTCCCCATGTGTAGTACTATTGTTTACAGATGGTCCATTCTGTCGTCCTACAGAAGCCAAAGAGTTCCCCCAGTTCTGTGGTCGCCAAGTGTTCCAATTCTGTTACGCCAGTACACCCCAGCCAAGTAAGGCGATTGTTGGCCAGACTCGGGCAATCTAGGAGGAAGTGTTCTGTACTTTCTTCCTCCTCGCCGCAAGCTCGGCAGGTGTCATCCGTTTGGATTCGTATTCGTTTGGCGTGTTGACCTAGAAGATTATGGCCCGTTAATACTGCCATCCATGTTCTAACGCAATTTCTGTTTTTCACCGGGAGTTGTTTTGTCCTAATTTTATTAGGGTGAGGCCAAAGAGCTGCAATCCTTCCTGTCATTCCAAGACGTATCTGTCTCTTTCCAGAGGATTTCGTCTAGTTCCCTTTTAACCCTTGCTAGTTGCACTTTAATTGTGTCTATTCTAGTGGCATTTTGGTCGGCTGATCCAGCTCTCGCTAGCTCGTCCGCTCTTTCGTTTCTCTCTACACCGCTGTATCCAGGGACCCATGTCAGTTTTACATTTACTCGGGTTGTTGCGGTTTTGACAGCCTGCGTACCATCCTGCACCAGTTGTGAAACTACGCGGTTAGAAGCAAGCGCCTGTCATGCCAACTTACTGTCCGAGAGTATATGTGTACTTCCATTAAGGTTGTTTGTTGCCGCTTTTATTGCAAACACTTCCGACTGGAAAACTGTGGTGTGGCTCTCCAGTTTATAACTTCGGTTGAGCTGCGGGTGATATGGGAAAAAGATTCCGACGCCACATCCCTCATCCGTTTTGGAACCATCGGTGTAGATCATGATCTCACTTCCAGATGTGAAATCTTGCACAGTTTTCCACGCTTCTCTAGTCGGAATGCTGATCTTGTATGGAATTGTTGTGTCCAATATTGGTTGAATTCTATGCAGCTCCCTTTTACTTGACGGGGCCATTTTCTCCAAAATGCATACGTGCCCCGTTTGAGTGTGATTAGATAACACATATGTGGATTTTAATCTGATGCTCGCAAGTAATGCCTCTCTGAAGATGAATTTGTCGAGTGGCATGAGATTGAGCATTATCTCCATTGCAGCAGTTGGCGTAGTCCTAATGGCACCTGTGATGCCAACGCAGGCCATTCGCTTGATCTTCTCTAGTTCTTTTGCAATGGTTTTCTTTTGTAGTGCCTGCCACTAAACCAATGCCCCGTAAGTGGTTATTGGCCTCACTACTGTTGTGTAGATCCAGTGGGCAATTTTAGGTTTTATTCCCCAGGTTTTCCCCACTAATCTTTTCATTGTGAAGAGCGCCGCTGTAGCTCTCTGTCTGACTGCTCGTATGTGTGGAATCCAAGTTAGTTTACTATCCAAGGTTACTCCTAAGTATTTCACTTTGTTTACTAAACTTATGTTTTCCGACAACGGTCGGGGGTGAAAATGTCTGCGGCTTACGGCGCTTTGTGTAAAGCATAAGCTCCGTTTTGTCAGCATTGATGCACAGTCCGTTTAGCTTCGCCCACTCAAAAAGATGTGAGAGTGCGGTCTGCATCAATTCCGAAATGGTTTCCGGGAACTTTCCACTTATCAGTATAACGATATCGTCAACTAATAACGTAACTAATAGTTTAATCACGTAAGCTTCTAAATGTATCTCTTTCTCTCTCTCTCTCTCTCTCTGTTTCCTGCTATAAATGTATAAGCCAACGTGTGCATTGCATTTTTTCAGATAACAATTAGAACCATCATAATAGTTTTGTAACCCATTCCACTGTGTAGTTAATGAAGCGCTTCGAACAAGTTGCCTTGTAACGGCTGTAATTTTCCAACGACATCGAATCCTTCAAGAACCACTTTCAATACAGGTTTGGAAATGAATTTTTACAAAACAAACTCCGATGTCTTCAACATAACACATAGCGTGACTGCCTTAAGGCCATTTTTCTGTTAGTTTTGTTTCCCTTAAAATTAACTCAGCGATACTACATCATTTTGTTATTAGATCTAAGAAAAATAAGTTAAAAGTTCGTCGTAAAAAAATCATATTTCTTAGGTTGCCAAAAATCGTATAAATGATATTTATTAGATTCTGCTCTCCCTACCCTTTCCACAGTGATCTGGAATCCGTGGATAGATCAAGCTCGAGAAATAGCAGATTTTGGAGATGATGAATATCCAAACATGTTATGCGTTGAGTCTGGTCATGTTTCAACACCTGTTATCCTTTTACCTGGAACAGCATTCGAAGCTAGCCAAATTTTACAGGTAATGTTTAATGTTATTATATCGAACTGCAATAAATAATTGTTTGTATAATCAACTTATAGATAATTATCGAAGGTAATGTAAGTAGGAAATCAAAGCGAAGTCGCTAACCATCGCGGAAACGGGGCGTTCAACCGAGCTAAAAAGGATCATACGAAATAATAGATTAAAGATGTTGCAGTTTGTTGAATTGTACGATTGTGCTGTTTGATGACAGGGATGACGATTTTCAGTTTTGTTTCGTCAAAACTAAGAAATAATTCAAACTTTATGACTACGCGCGCCAATAACGTAAAATGCAACAAAAGAATAATCTTTATCAATAATGAGATATCCACTAGCTCAGTGATTAGCTCCGAATTCCATTGATCCCTGATTGATGTATATCAATTATATCGTTTTCCAAAAATTTCAATTAGGATGCTCTTTAGTAGCCAATCCATTCAAATTGATCCTAAGTGGAAAGCTATTCAATATTTTTATTCTTTCGCATGATTTGGTGCTGGCTCTTAAATATCAAAAGTAAAAAAAATCACAATGTTCTGTGTACGTGTATTCATTGAGTGCAAATGGATTTGAAAGTAATATATCCATGAAAGCAATATTATTTGAATATATATGTGGTTAATAGGTAGGTGATATACTTAGAAGAAATATATAAATCCTTTCGTTGAATTGTTTTTATTTCGAATTAAAAGATATAAACAAAAAATCGAAAGCAATGTCACACATTAGTTTAATGTGTTAAATAATTTCATTCATTCAAATTTAACTTGATTTTCAAAAGACATTTTCTGACTGCACCGTTCCATTAAAAAGTATTAGAATAAATCAGTCAGTAGTTTTCGGTTTTTAAATTTAGTTTGTTCGCCGGAACCATTTCGATTCGGCAAAAAAGAATTTAAAAACATTCAAAAACTGAAAAAAGGATTATTATATGACACAGCGAAAGAAGCTACAACATTTTTAAACAAACGCGTCTAGATTATTTCGATGAAATTCTAAAATTTTGCTCAAAAGGAGATTTCTGTTCATTGAAAATAGAAAACGACATTTCATAGGTGCTTCCTTCACGCGAAGTATCAATTTTTTTCTACGTTCTTCCAAATATTTCTTGTAATTTGAAACATCATCGAGTGAAATATGCATTTGTTTCACTTTTACCTTAATTTTGTGATGAAATTCAAAGCGTAACAATTCCTAAAGCGTTATATAGTTGATACGTTTATAATAATTAAAATAGCTTATTAGTGAAATACCTATTTAGTTTTATGCAATTGTAGAATAGAATAAACTTAAATGAATATGACTATTCGTAAAAGTATGTATACGATATTGACAAGTACATTTGGCATTTGATATCTTAGGATTATAAACGAGAAATAACGAAAACTATGTGAATTGAATTTCATTAAATGAAGCGATATGTAAATAATGACTTATCATTATTAATACTAGGAATATAATTGTTGAATAATTATTATTCATATTTTCACTTGCAACTAAAATTTCGAAACTCGACGTAAGTGCAGTAAAAGAAAAAAAGAAGAAGATGAATTCCAATCAATACTACAATGTGTGATTCACTGGTGACATAAAGGTTGTTTATTCTATGTCGCGAGTTAAATGTTCCACTAAAGTAAAAGTTAAAACAAAAAAACAAATTTTAAGGTTGTATTCTGTTGCATTTTATTATGTAGAATATTTTACGAATATGAAATAAGACATATTGAGAACTATATCTTGCCACACAAGCATATAATTTAAATATTTATCTATGTTTTCTTTCTTTCGAAATTCATATTATATGCTTAGTTCATCGTAAGTCAGATATTTTTTTAAGAAATATTTTCCTAAGGTTCGCAGCGTGACTTCCAAAAAATGCATGTTAACTATAAATAATTTAAGTGCACAAAGACGAATTTTTTTACTTATAATTGATATTTTAATAAATTCCAATACTTGATGAAATAATGGAACACGCAGATGTTTCAATGATGATGTTTATTAGGGTTCTAAAAAATAAAATCTTACAAAAAAAAACCCCAAATCGGGAAGTTTTTTATAAATATCAATGTCCCGCCCCCCCATGGGTGCTACCTTGTCGTGGTGGGGGGGCTTGACGAGGTTGCCCGTCATCCAGACGCGTGATCAAGTCACTAAAAGCACCCACCAAAAACAAAAATATATGATGAGTGACAACAAAAATAGTAAATTAGGGGTGGGGATATACACCCCGACGTGTGAGGGAGCCTCGACCTCATGCGGGCTTCTCTCCAGCATTCATGCTGGGGATAAGTCGCCAGGGCATTTTTCAGTGGTGGAACACTTGGCCAATGAAGAATCAAAAATTACAAGTGAAATAATCAACGACGCAAGCATGTTCGCCCGAAGGCCAAAACTCCTGCGAACTCCGCCTCAAAGAGTAGCCAAACCTAATCAAGGCAACGAGAAAACATCGTGCAAGCAAACCTCCATCGAACGCTTTGCAACAGCGAAAAAGGTGCTTGTCCAAAACATCCCTCCTACACAAGGCGATGGAGCGAACGATACCAGAAGCGTAGTGGAGGCTTCGGGCAGTGGAGTCATCGACCCGAAGTGCCATTCTCCAGGGGCCATTAAAAGTCATATACTGAACAACGTGGGAGGCGAAACCAATGATGCTCAACAACAACAAGACCCTCCTGCTGACAGTATATCGAGAACTTCACCTGAGGACGACCTGATAACGAAAATAGCCGCTGACAGAAGTGAAGAAGAGCGTCTAACAAGGAACATAAGCGCTATAATAAAAGTGATGAGAAATTCAACAAATGTCCAAATGTCAACAAGGGCATCAAAAATGGGATTGACTAATTGGAGGACCTCGTTGATAGGATCCAGCACTATCGCCGCAGGTGGCTACGGGCGGAGAGTGAATTGAAAGAGCTTAAGAAAGTTCCAGAAAATAAAACTCCCTTCACCGAAAATGCTACTCCTCTCGTAAAAGGCAAAAGGACGGCATGTAGCCCACTTAAACCTGACCGTAGGAAAAGGGCGAAGGGACCGATAACAGTCGAGACAGGAGACAACAGTCAAGGGGAGGAGAAAAATGATGGCTTTCAATTGGTGCGCTCTAAATCGCAACAGAAGGCTGCGAAGAAGATACACCAAACGATAATAAAAGATTCCAAACAGGCGCCCGAAAAACAAGAAGGCACGAAACACAGCGCAATGCCAAAAAAGACCAGGAACAAGCAGCGCAGGGATGCTTTACTGATCAAACCTGCAGATGGGAGAACTTACGCCGAGGTCCTTAAGGAAATCAGACAAAATGTGGAACCCGAAAAAAACGGTGTCTGTATACGAACAGTAAGAGCGACCAGAACAGGCGGTCTCCTCGTAGAACTCGGAGCGGAATCCACCGACAAGGGACGGTTCGAGAGCGCTGTCAAGGACCTCCTGGGCTCTAAAGCTGTTATCTCGACTTTGCAGCCAATGGCGTCCTTGGAAATAAGAGACCTTGACTGCATTGCGGAGGCCAAAGAAGTAGAAGATTCAATTAGGTCAATTCTTCCTACGGCAGAGAGCTTTAGGGTAAGGCTAACGCCTACCAACCCTAGAGGACAAAGGGCGGCAATAATAGACATCCCAGAGAAAGACGCTGTGCAACTCCTGACCAAGGAGAAAATTAAAATCGGCTGGGTTGTGTGCAGGATACGTCGGAGGGTAGCCCTAACTCGATGCTACAAGTGCCTTAACTTCGGACACATCTCCTTGAACTGCAAGGGGCCAGATCGAAGCAAACTGTGCTACAGGTGTGGCACTTCCGGTCATAAGGCGAAAGACTGCCCAAACGAACCCAGCTGTATCTTGTGCAAAGATAAGGGATGGAAGTCTGAAGATCTAACTCACATTCCAGGAAGTGGTAGGTGCCAGGAGTTGAAAGAGGCACTAAGCAAGAAAAGAGCAAAGACATGATCCAAGTCCTGCAAATCAACCTACACCGTAGCTCAACCGCACAAGATCTACTAGACCAGTTTGCAAGAGAGAAAAAAGTTGACTTGTTGCTGATATCTTAGCCACACCACAACAAAAAGGAAGCTGGATGGTATTGTGATCGATCCGGCACCGCCGCCATCTGGGTACGTGATAGGGCTCTACCTACAGCTCGGACTTGCACCAGTGGAAATGGCTTCGTGCTCATTGTGTGCGCCGATTTGACATTCATAAGCGTCTATTTCACTCCAAATGAGTCAATTTCATGTTTTCAGAGCAGGCTCGATGAACTGGAGGAAGCTGTCTCGAGCACAGAAGGCCGAATCCTTGTTGGCGGTGATTTTAACGCCAAAGCGATAGAATGGGGAATGCCTCTGCCAGACTCGAGAGGAAAAAGAATCCTAGAAATGGCGGCTAGGAGGCAACTTGTCATCATGAACGTTGGGAACACACCAACTTTTCGACGGGGAGGCTGCTTGGGAACTATACCGGATGTGACATTTGCTTCGGAGTCCTTAGTGCCTAGGATGCACAGGTGGAAGGTACTGGAGGACTACTCGGCGAGCGATCATCAGTACATTGCTTTCGCAATTGGCGACTGTGCTACTCGACGCGTAGCAACCCAACCCTCAACTGTAGGTTGGAATATATCTAAAATAGATGTCGACGCGTTCGCCGCAGCTCTTATGAGAGGTGAAACTATGACGGTAACGGGAGGAGCCTCAGCTGAAAACATGGTGAACTCCACCATGAGGCTCATCAAGAATGCGTGCGACTGCTCTATGCCCAGGCGACGGCCTCGACACAACAAGCCTGCTGTGTACTGGTGGTCGGCAGAAATCGCCGAAAAGCGGAGAGAATGTCACAAACTCCGCCGCGAATCTCAACGTTTAAGAAATCGAGACGAGTCACACTCCCGAACGCTGGCATACAGGTCGGCTAGAAAAGTTCTCCGTAGGTTAATTAACGAAAGCAAGGCTCGCTGCTGGCGCAACCTAGTTGTGGACATCGACAGAGACCCGTGGGGGCTGGGTTACAAGCTTGCCATGCGGAAACTAGGAGCTGCAAGGAGGCCCTGTGTCCTTGAAACGGAAAAAATGGACCAGATTGTTAGAGCGCTCTTCCCTATGCATCCTATTCGTCCCGATGATGTAGATATTGAATGTCTCGGAGAATGCCCACTTTTTACCGCCATCGAACTGGATAATGCGGTAAAAGCTTTAAAATCGAAAAAGGCCCCGGGACCAGACGGTATACCAGCGGAAGTGATACAGCTTGCACATCAACTTTGTCCTGAAAAGCTGCTCACCACTTTCAATGCCTGTTTGCGGCAGGGCGTGTTTCCAAATTGCTGGAAAGAGGCGAGGCTCGTGCTGATCCACAAGGGGAAGGGGAACGCGGAGCAACCATCTGCATATCGGCCCCTATGTATGCTGAATGCCGCTGGGAAGGTACTCGAGAGGCTCATTCGAGAAAGACTTGGAGAAGCCATTCGAAATGCCGGGGATCTGTCTCCTCGGCAGTACGGCTTCAGGGCTGGTCGATCCACAATTGGTGCAATAGCAGAGGTAGTGAGCGCGGTCCAGCAGGCAGAAGCCCACAATCATTACTCGAGACGAATAGTACTGCTCATAACTCTAGATGTGAGAAATGCCTTCAACTCTGCCAGATGGACAGATATTCTTGGTGCTCTGGAATATTTCAGGGTGCCGAGGTACCTGATGCAGATATTGAAAGACTACCTCAAAAATCGGAAACTCATCTATGATTCGTTGGGAGGTCGGCAAAGAATTGATTTGACATCAGGGGTCGCGCAAGGTTCCGTTCTGGGCCCGGACCTCTGGAATGTCTCGTACGATGAGCTTTTGAGACTGCAGTTACCGGAGGAGTCGCGCCTGGTTGGCTACGCAGATGACGTAGCAGTACTAGTCGCCGGACATACTGTCGGACAGACGCAGCTCAAACTGGACGCGGTAATACGCCGAGTGAGCAAGTGGATGACAGACCGTGGGCTTAGCCTAGCGCTGGAAAAGACCGAGGTTGTCGTCCTCACAAAGAAGCGAATCCCTCGTGTTATGCCGGTTCGTGTAGGGGGAATGATCATCGAGTCAAAAGAATCAATCAGATACCTTGGCTTGATGATTGATTCGAAGATGAGTTTTTTCGAGCAGGTTCGAGCTTCAGCAGATAAGGCCTCCGCGCGGGTATCGGCGCTAAACCGCATTATGGCCAACACGCAGGGGCCAACCTCGAGCAAAAGACGTCTACTGATGAGTGTAATGGAGTCAGTGCTCTTGTATGGCTCCGAGGTTTGGGGTGATGCTCTTAATAAAGAGACGTACCGAAGGCGTCTGGCACAGGTGCAGAGGCAAGGAGCTTTACGGATAGCCGCTGCATACCGCACTGTCTCTGAACCTGCAGTGCTGGTAATCTCGAGGGTGGTTCCAATTAAATTACTTGCTGACGAACGGAAACGTGTATACTCACGTAGGGGGGAGTCGGCGAGAGAAACCGTCAGCCGAGAGGAACGGAGAAGAACCCTTATCTTATGGCAGCAAACATGGGAAAACGAAACGCGTGGCAGGTGGACCGCACGGCTGATAAGTGACTTGGGGCCGTGGTTCTACAGAATGCATGGTGAGACTGATTATTATCTGACGCAACTATTCAGTGGTCACGGGTATTTTCAGTCTTACCTGTATAAGATGGGAAAAACACCATCCCCAACTTGCGTGTTCTGCCCGGGGATGACGGATGACGCATGCCACACGTTCTTTACGTGTAATAGATTTAAAAGACTCCGTTCGCATCTCTCGGAGAAAATTGGCGTAATTTCCCCAGAAAATCTAACGGGAAAAATGATGAAATCAAAGGACAATTGGAACTGTGTGTCACATTACGTACGGACAGTATTCATTATAAAGAAGGACATAATGGATCGCTTGGCGAGGGAGGGAACATCTCTGTAACGCAATATTATAGTTACTAATTGCAATTCCTTCCTATCCATCCGTGAAGAGAGTTTTCCCTTAGCCTGAAGACATCGCTAAGCGATGATTAATGAGGCCTAGTCCGAAGTAATGTGACAAACAGTTCCAGGCTAGGTTCTCGGTGTGACAGGGGAGGTGTTTAGTCGGTAGTCCGGTAGCGGGGGAGTCCGACACTCAGGGCGTAAATAGCCTTCACCTCCCAAACAAAAAAAAAAAAAAAAAAAATCAATGTAATTACCTTTTCAGATCAATTTTTTCATTGAACTTATCCACATATTTTATCTTTTCAGCTAAGCTACAACATTATAAATTTATTTCATTTATTTTTAGTAACAGCTCTCAGTAAAATCGTATTGCTGGTAATTTACAAAATGTTCATGGTAAGTTATTTTTGCTATTCTTTAACTTAGGATTTAAGATAAATTTTCTTTGTTTTGTTGTCAATGGTGAATTCTTTGTTGTTTCAAAGGTCTATTGGAACATACATTAAGAACTGGTTTCGGCTCTCCTGAGATAAAGTCATCTCTTGGAATGATTAAAAGCACGAAGCATTTTTTATGTGGACGAATTTAAGTAGTTTTGAGGAATATGTCAGGCTTGGTAAAAACGCAATGTCAACACTGCGCTCTTGTTTTTAGTTCTTTTGGGTTTTCAAGCGCTTGTTTTTTAGAATAGCTTTTTCTATGGTTGGGAGGTGAAGGCTATTTGCGCCCTGAGTGGCGGACTCCCAGTGGCAACCGGACTATCGACTGAACACTTCCCCTGTCACCTAGCCTGGAACAGGTTGTCGTATTGCTTCATACTAAGCTTCATTAATCATCGGCGGCGCCTTCTGGTTAAGGGAAGCAGTCCCTCTTTCAGCACGGATAGATGGGAAGGAAGAGGATTGCCGTCAGAGAGATCCATGATACCCCTCTTCATAAAAAGAACCATCCGTACGTAATGCGACACGCAGTTCCAATTGTCTTTTGACTTCATCATCTTCCCCTTTACGTTTTCTGGAGAGAGATGCGATCGGTGTCTTATCCATTTTCCACCTGCAAATAACGTGGGGGCACGAACGGGCAGAACAAACAAGCTGGGGACGGTGACTTACCCATCTTATACAGGTAAGACTGAAAATATTTGTGCCCACTGAGTAGTTGCATCAGATAATTATCAGTCTCACCATGCGTTCTGCAGAACCACGGCCTCAAGTCAAGATGAGCCGAACGGTCCACCTGCCTCGCTGCCATAAAGCTAGGGTCCTTCTTCTTTCCTCTCGGCTGACGACATCTCTCGCCGACTCCCCATACGTTAGTACACTACCTTTCGTTCTTCCGCAAGTTGCATAAGAGGAACCACTCGCGAGATAACCAGCACTGCTGGTTCAGAGCCAGTGCGGTATGCAGCTGCAATCCGCAGACCTCCTCGCCTTTGTACCTGTGCGAGACGCCTTCGGTAAGACTCTTTGCTAAGAGGGTCAGCCCAGACTTCGGAGGCGTACAAGAGCTCGGACTCCATTGCACTCATGAGTAGCCGTCTCTTACTGGAAGTTGGTCCCTCGTGTTGGCCATAAGGCGACTGAGAGCTGACTTTCTCGAAGCAGCCTTATCACCTGACTTTCAAACCTGCTCGAAGAAGCTGATCTTCGAGTCAACCATCATGCCAAGGTATTTTATTGATTCCTTCGACTCGTTAATTTTTTCTCCGACCCGAACGGAAATAATACGAGAGATGCGCTTTATGGTCAGAATGACAACCTCGGTCTTTTCAAGCGCTAGGCTTAATCCTCGGCCTGTCATCCACTCGTTCATTCGACCCATTATCACACCCAGTGAGTTGCGCCTGTTCGACAGTACGTCATCTGCGTAGTCAATCAATCGTGACTCTTCCGGTAACTGCAAACTCAAAAGCTCGTCGTACGAGACATTCCCTAGGTCCCGGCCAAGAATGGAGCCTTGCGCCACCCCTGATGTCACTTCCATTCTTCGCCGACCCCCCAATGTATCATAGACGAGTTCCAGTCTTTGACGTAGTCCTTCAATATGCGCGTCAGATACTGACGTCGTGACAGCACCGTGAATTATTCCAGAGTACCGAGAATATCTGCTCATCTAGCAGAATTGAAGGTATTCCTCACGTCAAGTGTTACGAACAGTATTTCTGCCCGATGGACCGCGTTCACTACCTGTGCTCGTGCACCGGTCGTGGATCGGCCAGCCCTGAAGCCGTACTGCTGTGGCGAAAGATCCCCAGTAGCTCGGATTGCCTCCCCAAGTCTCTCTCTCTGATAAGCCTCTTGAGCACTTTCACAGTGGCGTACAACATACATAGGGGTTGATATGAAGATGGTTGCTCCAGGTAGCCCTTCCCCTTGCTGATCAGTAGGAGCCTCACCCTTCCAGCAATTCGGGAACACAAATTAATTTGTTAAATGTGTTGATCTACATGTAAGGGTGAATTTAATGTATAAGCTGCATCACTTCCGCTGGGATACCGTCTGGTCCCGTGGCCTTTTTGGTTTTTATCATTTCAGCGCCCCGTCTAGCTCCATGGCACTGAAAAGTGGGCTTTCTGAATGTTCTTCTCCGTCTGAGACAATGGGACAGACGGGATGCACAGGGAAAGCGCTCGAATAACCTCGTCCATTTTTTCGCTTCAAGCACACAGGGCTTCCGTGTGGCTCCTAGTTTCCGCATGACAAGCTTTTATAGCCCAGGCCCACGGATCCCTGTTGCTATCCTCAACTAGCGTGTCCCAGCAGCGAGCCTTGTTCTTGTTAATCAACCTACGGAGTAGTTTTCTAGCCGACCTGTGTGCCATCATTTGAGAATGTGACTCGTCCCGATTCCTTGAACGTTGGGCTTCGAAGGGAAGTCTCTTCGCTTTTCAGGGATTTCTGCTGACCACCTGTACACAGAATGCTTATCGTGTCGTGGCCGTCGCCTAAGCATAGAACAGTCGGACGGAGACTTGATGAGTCTCTTAGTGGAGTTCACTTTGTTTTCAGCGAACACTCCTCGTCCCAATTATGGTTTCCCCACTCATTAGGACTGCGGCAAACACGTAAACATCCATTTTAGCAATGCTCCATCCTGTAGTTAAAGGGATGGTTGCTACGCGTCAAGAATTTCCTTCGGTACCCTCCATTTGTGTATACTAGGCACTAAGGACTCCGAACCAAATGTCACGTCCGGGATTTTTCCCAAGCAACGTCGTCGTTAAGAGTTTGGTGTGTTCCCAACGTTCATGATGACAAGGATTTGCTTTCCTCTTGGATCTGGATGAGGCATTCCCCATTCTATCGCCTTGGTGAGGTCATGAGCACTGTCTCGAACGCTGCTGTTAAAAGTACCAGATTTAACAGAATACCGTGCGGTAAAAACTTTGTTTTGGGCCCGTTTGGTAAGATGCAATAAATCGGCTTTTATGGCCTTTATGAAGGCCATACCAGCCGATATACTGCTGGGAACTGGATTTGTTGATCACCGTAAGTTTTTTCTGCAAGTACAGGCCGTTGAAGTGCTGTTTGACTTTGTTTTTTTTATGAATTAAAAACCCGTTTTGAGGTATTTTTCCGGCCTCGGATTCCGCA
The DNA here is from genome assembly GCA_954870665.1 of Stratiomys singularior. Classification (NCBI taxonomy): domain Eukaryota; kingdom Metazoa; phylum Arthropoda; class Insecta; order Diptera; family Stratiomyidae; genus Stratiomys; species Stratiomys singularior. The sequence continues at coordinate 82,895,883 of OX940879.1, read as the reverse complement.
GTTTTTCGTCGCTCACTTCATTTCGTGTACAGACGCGTTTCGGTGGTGCGCGTCCTTCAGTGTATGACAGGGAACGACAGAACGTTTTGAGAGCAAAAATTATTCCATTCCCGTGTAAGAAAAACAATTCAGCGAAACCTTTTTTTCGAAACCTTTTTAAGATCTTCAGGTCTGTGGTTAGCGCCTCCTTCCCACGTTCTATTCTTATATTTTGTGTTTAGCAGCATTCTTTGAAAGTACCGAGGCGCTTCGCTTGCCCCTTTAGCTTACAGCCTACTGGACGATACTAGCTTGCTGTGTGGGGCCTTCAGCTTTCGCTTGCATCGACCCGTGCTTGCACAATTGACGTGACAACGGGAAATATTTAAATGAAATGCGGGAAATCCGAAACCCTTTCTTTATTCTTTGTACTTTGCAACGAGAAAAGATCAACAGAGGCCTTGTTTCGTTTGTTTTCATTGTTTGTTTTGCCTTTGTTTTTTGTTGCCTTTGCCTTTGTTTTCGAGTGAGGAATGAATGCATGTCAAAGTTGAACAGGATACACTTTTGAAATAAGGGCGTGATGATATAGAAAGTGATTCACGCTGGGGATGTCCCTTAGCATCGAAAACGAATGAAAAAATAGTGTAAATAGACAATTTAATCAGTTCAAACCACTGTTTGAGCATCGATGCAGTTGCCGAGACTGTTTCAATTGATAGAGACGTAACTCAACAAATGTCACATGAACATTTGAACAGATGGAAAGTGTGTACAAAAGTGTTGAAGATGGGATTTCTCCTGACAACTTGAAAAACATCAACATAGATCCCAAATTCTCTACTATCATTACCCTTATGACCTTCCGCACTATAGTTGTATCCTAGCCATTTAAAATCGAAAAGAAACTACTTCTCCCGGTATCATCTATACATACCAATCAATTCAGATTTTATACTTACTTAGAAGTTTGGAGTCATTCTCAGTCAAGTTGACTACAAAAATGCGATGTAAATCAGTGGTTAGTTTTGTTTTAGTTCCGCATAAATCAGGGAAATTCCTTTTGAGTTATTCGTTGCTTATAGTTGTTTCTAAATTGTTCTTTGAATTTCAATACTTCTCTCAGGCACCACTTGATGGGAATCGAGCTCCAGACAAAGGGCGTGGACAACAAATAGTATAGAACGTCTCAAGCTCCTCCTAAGCCAACACTTTCCGGGTTCAACGGATGAAGAGACAGAACAAGTAAACAACGTGACTTCTATCATCACTTGCCTGGGTACTCACAGTTAACCAAATAGAGGAAGACTTCAACGGGAAGGGTTTCAAAACGATAGCGTACGCTGACGATATCGTTATACTGATAAGTGGAAAGTTCCCGGAAACCATTTCGGAATTGATGCAGACCGCACTCTCACATCTTTTTGAATGGGCGAAGCTAAACGGACTGCGCATCAATGCCAACAAAACGGAGCTTATGCTTTACACAAAGCGCCGTAAATCGTAGACATTTTCACCCCCGACCGTTGTCGGAAAACATATAAGTTTAGTAAACAAGGTAACCTTGGATAGTAAGCTAACTTGGAATCCACACATAGGAGCAGTCAGACAGAGAGCTACAGCGGCGCTCTAGACAATGAACAGACTAGTGGGGGAAACCTGGGAAATAAAACCTAAAATTGCCCACTGGATTTACACAACAGTAGTGAGGCCAATACCCACTTACGGGGCATTTGTTTGGTGGCAGGCATTACAAAAGAAAACCATTGCAAAAGAACTAGAGAAGATCCAGCGAATGGCCTGCTTTGGCATCACAGGTGCCATTAGGACTAGGCCAACTGCTGCAATGGAGATAATGCTCAATTGCATGCCACTCGACAAATTCATCTTCAGAGAGGCATTACTTGTGAGCATCAGATTAAAATCCACATATGGGTTATCTAACCACTCACAAACGGGGCACGTATGCATTTAGGAAAAATTGGAGAGAATAGCCCCGTCAAGTAAAAGGGAGCTGGATAGAATCCAATCGAAAGAGGACACAACGATTCCATACAAGATCAGCAGACCGACCAGAGAAGCGTGTGGGAAACGGTGCAGGATTTCACATCTGAAAGTGAAATTATAATCTACACAAATGGTTCCAAAACGGATGAGGGAAGCGGCGCCGGAATCTTTTTCCCAGATCATCCACAATAAAAGCGGCAACAAACAACCTTAATAGAAGAATACAAATAGTCTCGGACAGTAAGTCGGCACTGCAGGCGCTTGCCTCTAACCGCGTAATTTCACAACTGTTGTACGCAGGCTCTCAAAGCCGCAATAACCCGAGTAAATGTAAAACTGACATGGTTCTCTGGACACAGCGGTTTAGAGGGAAACGAAAGAACGGACGAGCTAGCGAGAGCTGGATCAGCCGACCAAAATGCCACTAGAATAGACGCCATTAAAGTGCCACTAGCAACGGTAAAAAAGGAACTAGGCGAAATCCTCTGGAAAGAGACAGATGCGGCTTGGAATGACAAGAACGACTGCAGGATAAGCAGAGCTCTTTGGCCTCACCCTAATAAAACGAGGATAAACAACTCGTGGGGAAAAACAGAAATGGCGTTAGAACATTGGTGGCAGTATTAACGGGCCATAATCTTCAAGGGCAACACGCCAAACGAATAGGAATCCAAACGGATGACACCTGCCGAGCTTGAGGCGAGGAGGAAGAATGTACAGAACACTTCCTCCTAGATTACCCGAGCCTGGCCAACAAACGCCTTATTTGGCTGAGGTGTACTGGCGTAACAGAATTGGAACACTTGGCGACCACAGAACTGGGGGAATTCCTTGGCTTCTGCAGGACGACAGGATGGACCATCTGTAAACAATAGTACTACACATGGGGAGCTAAGGGCCGATGCTGGCCTATGCTATTTTCCAGCAAGTGGACCCCAGTACAAATAATCATAATAATAAATAGGGTGAAAACACAAGGTGCACTATACGATTCGTTTAATCGGTATAGCGTTTGCAATGCCATTCGTCACATTTCTCCAAAGTTCCATACAGCGTGGGAAGGTAAATGGAACGAATAAATTAATATGAAAATTCTGTAATGGAATAACTCGTGCCGACGGTAGGTTCGGCGCCAACGTAATAGATTTCTACGCTTGAACGTTGTGTTTTTCTTGAGTCGGTCTCGTAACGACGAACCATTGGTGGCTGCTGGCGGACTGGCTCAATTCGACGCAGAACTCGTCCGTGGTTCGGAAAACTAGGGGACTTTCGCTTCAGTTCCATTAAGCGGACACCGTATTTCCTGACTTTCTGTACGCAACGTATCAAGTCCAATCTATTGGAGTAACCCATAAGTTTCTTCCCTTTTTTGATGTGAAATACATGAAGGTTTTTTTACTGAAGGTTTATAGTGATGATATTGATTCCCATTGACATTGCTGATTGAGCCCACAAATGAAAGACTAAGTCCACGTTATTGTAAGGGCACACCAAAGCATGTAGGTGGAAATTTGTTTATGTAGACTTGATTTTCAACAAGATGGTTTTCCCCATTAGTCGAAATACTTGCAAAATGGATCATTTTGTGTAAAGGAACACTTTAACCAACAATATGCTGAATAACAATGTCACTTCGATGAGTTTTTCCACACGATAACGACCCAAAACACTCATTAACGATGGACTCATGATACTCAAGTCTTGGAGTGGCCACCTCTATCTCCGGACGTCTTATCCAGAAGTGACTTCTGCGCCTTACCTTGCCGAAAAATTGCGACAGCCTCGATCGATGAAACGGTTGCTGAGATCAGTTGACAAAGACAATCGGATGGATCATTGCGCTCAGGCTATCGTGACAATTGATCGTCTGGAGACGTCGAAAGCATACTTTATTTAGCAGTCCTTCGTCCCTTTCCGCTGTGGAAGGGAACCAGTGACTCGAAGACGCCATGGAGTATAGGATTCCACTAGGAAACAATAGTGTAACACGTCATGACTAGGTTCTCTGGATAGCAGGATGAGATTTTCAGTCGATAGTCCAACTGCTTTGTGTTGCTGGGAGTCCAAAACATAGGTAGTTAATAGCCTTCACCTTCTTCCACAAAAAATCAATCGAAATCCAAAGCACTTCATGCGATGTTCCTTTAGCACACCCTCAACTTTAGATGTGTTTGCTGTACTCATGATAATGCATTGTTGTCCGCTCCTTTTGTCTGGCTATCTAGCCACCTCGATTATATGAACAAAAACAGTGGCACGAATTATAGCAAATCCATCATACTCCTATGCAAACATTTTGTATGATTCCGTCGTACTTTTAAAGTTTAATTGCAAAATTTTGCCCGTTATTTTTTCGTTGTTGTGATTTGACTGCGACCACTTTGATACTACCCTGGGTGGTGTTACTGAACAGTTCCATTGAATCTTCGTACGGAGGAAAATTTTTCGCAAACTCCAAAAAATATTCCAAAAATTTGTTGAAGAAAGCGCTTGTAGTGCCAATTTTATAGCCACAGCCTTGAGACTTATGGGAGACACTGGATATAATATGAAATCCCATTCGTCATAAAATTTACAATTAGTAATTTTAGAGCCAATTCAATTGACTTGACTCCACCCACTTGATCGATTCAATTAATTTGACTCCACCTATTTGATAGAGAAAGAAAAAACTGAACAAACGATCAATAAAAGAGAATCCGTTTTAGATCTTTATTTTCGTGTTACAAAGTTTCATATAAATTATTGTAAAAGTTATCTACATGTAATCAATTTCTGTGTATGTTATGTATGGAAAGGCATCTGCCTTTAATGCCGGGTTCAATGATGATCCCAAAGGACAATGATATGCATCAGAAAATCCTATTGAATTCATTAGAAATGAGTTTACTCTGAAGAAGTTCGGTAAAATTGATTCCTCATATAAACTCAACGCCAATTCGGCTATAGAATCTTCAGGCTTGCAATAATCTTGTGCTGCTGTTAGGTAGAATAATTGCGGAATGGTGTAGTTCAGCCACAAAAACTGCAGATCCTTGGCGAAAGCAGTCGCATTGTAGGTGTCAAGCGATAAACGTATCGTTAAATCATCAACAAATCGGGAATCTTGACTTAATAATAAATCCTGCAAACGGAAATCTATGATTATTGCGAATCTGAACATATACAAGGATGATTACCTCTTTACTTGCCATCAACTCGTATTTGTTAATTGCTTTCGCGATTTGTGGATCTCCCAATCGGACATGCAAATAATTTTTATAAAATTCATTTTCTTCGATGCCTGTTAAGAGTTTTTTCAGTCGACTTGGCTCAAAAAACGTTGCAACGCCTCGACCAATTTGGAATCCGAGTTGGGCATAAATTTCATAAAATTGTGGCGCACGTCTCTTTTTAAATGCCAATTTCATCAGCAATCCTGGCGGGACAACAATCGTTTCTCGATCGGGAACTACCCAAACTTGCGTTGACAAAGGATTGTATTCGTAGATCCACATATTGCCGGGATTATTGTCGATTTTGTTATAAATAAGAGAACGCTTGTTTTTCTTTAGGCTTACAATGTTTTCAATGTAATTGTCTGTGATAGTCATCTGAAAGATGCAGAATGGGTCTAGATTTATTTCTAGTTATAGTTATCATAAATTTACCTTTTCGTTTCTATAATTGAGTAGAGGTTCATTGTAGTAAAGATTGCTAGTGTCTGCGACCAATTGCAACTTTTCTAATTTCGATATTATAACCTGCTTCATTGGATCACTAATCCAAGTTGAGTTTAGGATTGATGCTTTGAATTGCGCTCTGATATTGCTGTAATACAAAAACCATGTTGGGCATTCATTATCATGAATTATTGCAGATTAAGAGCAACAAGAAATTTACATGGCTTCGATGCATTTCAACTACTTACAAATCTCAATTAAAATGTGCCAATTAATTACATATCGGACAGGTGGTACCCAGCGAAACCTTTCAATCTGAATGGCCGTCATTGGGTCATTGGGCCGTCATTCGGGTATTAGGTCATGTGAGAATGTATTTATGCAGTTGCTGTTCTTGTTTAAAAACAATTGCCATTTTTTCGAAGCAAAAAAGGAACGTGTATCAATGGGGCTTTGAACTTTTCCATTGTACGTTCAATATGAAAATGTAATTCTTGATACTCCTTTATTGCTTTTGATATATTTGATATATCTTGATTGCAGCAAACATGGGAGTTTTGCTTGGTTTTTATCAAATGTTTTGTTTGTATTTATTACATTGGCTCAAGAAAGCCAAAATAACAATTAAACGATTACGTTACCGTTTGCGATGAAGACGTTTACCCAAGAAGACTTAAGGGCTTATACCTACAGTAGCGAGCAAAACTGAGTGGATGATTACTGCTGCTATATGTTTTGTTCAGTAAAAACCTCAATACTCAACCAAATCGAATAAGACTTTCAAAATCTACTTATTTATTTATCTTGAAAAGAAAACATTCGTTACATTGAAAAAAAAATTAGAAGGAATTTAATAGCAAAAATCAGATACAGCCGCATCCACTCAGATTTGCACGTTTTGTGCAATCGAAAGAGAACAACACTAGCGATGCTCAAGCTAACGGGTATTTGCCGCTAATCGTTTAGGTTTTCAATATAATTGCATTTTTTTTTTGGGTTGGGGGGTGAAGGCAATTTACGCCCGGAGTGTGGGACTCCTAGCAGCGCATGCTACCAGACTACCCACTAAACACCCCCCCTGTCAAGAGATCCTAGCCTGGAACCGTTTGACACATTACTTCGGGCTAGGCCTCTTTTTACTTCGCGCTAGGGCGCCGTCAGTCTAGAGAAATCTCCCTCCAGCGGGAGGGGGCAGGATGGAGGAGGGCTGCTGGAAAGGAGACCCCCTAGACCCCGCGCCCAAGGGTATCTATCGAATATTTTTTGGCAATAAGTACTGCCCGAGAGTAACGTGCCACGCGGGTCCATTTGTCGAAACTTTTCAGCATTTCTCCGATCAGATTGTCTGGAGAAAGCTCTCCCATCACCTCCCACAAATCTTGCCGCATCCTGTTCCACCTTCTACAGTTGAAGAAGGTGTGAAATGCGCCATTCCTTTCCCCTGGGCAGAAAATGCAGTCTGGGGACCGTGATTTACCAATCTTGTGCAAGTAAGACTGAAAATACCCATGTCCGCTAAGAAGCTGGGTAAGGTAATAATCAGTCTCACCATGCCTTCGATTTAGCCACGATCCCACGTCCCCTATAAGGCGGGCAGTCCAGCGGCCACATATAATTGCATAACCATTGTTTTCAGTTTGTTTTCCTACTTTTTAAGAAGTGGGCGAAGTGAAGTCAGTGAAATTAAATAAATATGAAGAAAATATCGTTTGAAGTTGAAAATAGCATCGTACTAATGACAAAAAATGGTGAGTCATCAAGGAAAATTGCACAAAAATTAAAAATAAGTCAAATCGCTGTGCTTGATGTGCGAAAGAGACGAAATGCTATCGGAGCACCGAATTTAGGTGGCTGTCCAAAGTTACTTACGGACTCAGAAGCACGCCTAATCATACGGGAAATGCAAAAGGACCCTAGAAAAACACCAAAGATGGCTTCGGAAGGACTAAACAAGGATGTCAGTGAATGGACTGCGCGTAGAGCCTTAACCCTTGCGTGACACACGTCCTAAAAATTACATAGTTGGCACACGGGGTCCATTGGACCCCAGCGTAAAAAATGTTTATAACTTTGTTAATTGTTTATATAAAGTTTCGGGAAAAATTACACATATAGTTTAAACCTTTCTGAAGTTTATTGTGTCATTGGTGAAGTCAATTTTCATTGTTAAATTATCTAAAAAAAATTGTCGAAAAAAAGTAAGCAAAAATGTGCATTTCTTATTTAAAAATTCATATCTTTTTTAATTTCAATATTTTTTCATGAAAATTTGAGGGTTAACGTAGCAATAGCTGTTCTTTAAAATGTATATGATGGAAAAAGTGGTACTTCTAAAAAAGGTATTTATTCTGCAAAATGAATGCAGAAAAATGAAGGTACAAATAAGACAGCATTTGTTCATATTTTTTTCAATATAATCGTATTAAAAAGTCAATTTACATTATAAATACATGTTCTTACTTAAAATTAATGATATTTACTTAAAGTAATTGGAAAAACTCCAGCTAAAATTAGCTTTCTCCGGCACATTCGACGCATAAGTACATACGATGATTATCGCACATCGGTCTCAAGCATGAAGGGCATTGCATTATCGTCTTTTTATCTTTGTGACGACTACAGACAGTGCATCTCATTTTCGTTGGAAGACGTGGTCGTTCATTTTCGATGACAGAGGGTTCATCTAAGCCCAAAATGCCTTTCATGCACACCTTTGTGGTAATTCGTACTGACGGAGTACTAAGCCTTGTCATCATAAATGACCTCGCAAGATGTACTGCTAGTCGATTTAAACAGTTACTTGCTCTTACTTTTTCGGTATTTTGTACATTTATGTACGCACATTTTAACAAAATCCTGGCATTGACAGCTGCCTGGTCCAAAATACCGAAAAAGAACCGCAAGGGCCAAGGATTTGTTCTCCTAGAGACCGTGTACGCGTGACACAGTTGATCAAATCTATCTGTACCACCTTTGGTATCGTTATAGTGCAAAACAAGGTTCGGCTTTCCGTCCGTTATTCCTGTCGATTGTGAATAAGTAGACGCCAAAAAACGACTTTGTTTTTTTTCGGCGTATATGCCACAAGCATGATTTTCGAATTTTCCAGCGGTAGCCATTTTTACCGCGAAGAATCTTGCTTGGTCGACCTCGAGCTCTTGCTGCCAGACGTTGCTCCAGTGGACGGTCATCATCACTTTCGAGGTCTACCTCCATAGCATCCTGTTCACGAGCCATGCGTAGCCGTTCTTGAAGCGGTACATTTTCCAGATCACTGTCGGCGTCGGAACCGTCTTCGGACGGTTGATATTCGTCCGTATCGGTGCCCTCATCTTCTACAGAGAGTCGATCTTCCTCCCCAGAAGAGGCTTCATCGAGAAATGTGTCATCCACGTCATCTTCATGCAATAAATCGACCACGTTGCGATGCCTTAGATTATACCGCGCCATAATACTAGAAACGTGATTTTAAAAATTATTATAATTCTTATTATTATTAATTTAAAAATTTTATTTTGACTTCAGTCAATTACTTACTTTATAAATTGTTCACAAATCACTCAAAACAACACAAAAAAATTTGCTCCGAATTTCACTTGAAACGACATCACTGACACACGGGGTCTGAGGGACCCCAACCGAATTTCGAACCACTCGCGTTGGCAGGTAAGCGATGCCTACCTTTACCTGCGTGGAATGTTAGTTCAAACCCTCCTCTAAATGTAGGTGACGCGACAGGCCCTAAACCTAACGATTTCTATGTGAAAAATCGCTTTGAAGAGAGCGTGGGGTCCTTTAGACCCCGTGTGCCAACTAAGGGTTAAAGAGAAACGGGTTTGAATCAGCAATAAAAAAGAAAAAACCGGCTTTGTCCGCCAAAAATATAAAAGCTCGGTTAAATTCTGCCGAAACTACAAACATTGGACTCTTGATGACTGGAAGCGTGTGATTTGGTCCGACGAGGTCAAAATAAATCGTTTCCAGTGCGATGGAAAATCGTTTTACTGGCGACGACGTTACGACTCAATTCAAAAACACCATATGAAGCAAACTGTTAAGCATGGTGGAGGCAGTTTGAGGATGTGGGGTTGCTTTACATGGTGGCACCTTGGGCCACTCCATAAAATCGATAGCATTATGAAGAAAGAGGACTATCTACAAATACTGCAAACAAATTCGCCCGATTTCGTAGATAAAAGCGCTTACCCTGAAGTGGAAGTACTATTTCAGCAGGATGGTGACCCAAAACACACTGCAGAAACAGTCAAAGAATGTTAAATGTTAATTTTTGGTTGGCCAATCAAAAATTTTTGAGAATGGAGTGGCCTGCTCAGAGTCCTGATCTCAACCCAATCGAAAACTTATGGGCAATAATGAAAAGACGATTGGGAAACTACGAAAAGTCACCGAAAAACTTGGACGAGCTGTGGCAACGCACTCAAGATGAATGGAAAAAATTTCATGTGTAATTATTGAACACCTTGTCGAAAGTATGCCCAAACGCATAAATAGCGTCATTAAAAATAAAGGACCAAATACTGGAATACACGAGTGATTGCCAATTTTTTGGAAGCATCACGAAACGTGCAAAACTGAACAGATATGTTTTATTTGTAATTTTTTCCTTTTTTAAAAAAAGTATTTGTTTTCTTTTTTGAAATATGTTTTACATTTCATAAATGAATAAAAAATTAAAAACTATTGATTTTGTTAGGGATAGCAAAGTGCGTGAGCACAATAAACAAGCGCTGTAAATGTATGCGTGTAGTACACGATGAGCATCTATTCTGTTCACTCTTATTATAGTAAGTTAGTTACAATTTGACCACTGAAGAAATCAGATATTGTATTAATAAATCGTGTTGGTCTTAAAATATCGACTCAAGCTTATTATTTCACTGCCTTCAAACCTCATATTTTAATAGGTTATGGGCCCAGGCATGTGAATAACGCGTCGGGAACGATAAAAAGACCGAGCAAAGTGCGTGAAAAACGCAAGTAAAGCGTGTGTAAGTGCTTTCGGGCGGAAAGACCGTGGAAAGGCAAGAGTAAACGCGCGGGAAAACAGATAATGGCTGCTGCCGTGAAAATCGAGCCGCTTACGGCTGAAAATTACGACACGTGGAAAATTCATATGCGCGCTATTCTGAAAAAGAATAAAGTGTGGAGTGTCGTGTCAGGTGCTGAGCCAAAGCCACCGAGGACTGAAGTGGAAAAAGTGCAAGCATGGCTAGAAAAAGACGAAGCCGCAGAGTCGGACATTTTGTTGGCGATAAGTCCAAGGGAAGTAAAGCAGTTCGAGGGACTAAGCTCTGCCAAGGCAGTGTGGAATAAGCTGGAAGAAACTTATGAATCTCGCGGGACCACGCGAATGACTTCTCTACTGGAGAAATGTGTCCAAATGCGCATGCAGGAAGGTGATGATCTACGTAAACACGTCGTGGAGTTCTGCGATACCGCCAAAAAGTTGAGTGTCGTAGGAGTGGATATCCCAGACGAAATGTTAGTCATGTTGCTACTATGCAGCCTTCCAGAATCATTCGAAGTCTTCAAGGAATCGATAAAAGCGCTGGACAAGGTACCGAAATTGGAAGCTGTGAAAATAAGACTATTTGACCGCTATGAAGGAACCACGCGGGAAAGTACAAACGTTCAGGGAGCGTTGTACGCCAACAAAGGAAACGCGCGATCATCGAAAGGTGAAAACAAAGACAGTCAAGCCAAAGCGACGCTCAGTTGTTATCGATGTGGTCGAAAGGGACATTTTGCGCGGGAGTGCAAAGAGAAAGCCGAGCGTAAACAAAAACAGAGCACGCGGCAAAATAAGAATAGGCCTGGTGACGGTGAACGTAAACACCGAGGTGACTCTTCGCTGATGTTAACTACCGCTGAATAAGTAATGGTAGGTCAAACGAAGAAAAACGTATGGTGCATCGATAGCGGCTGCACAGCGCACATGTGCAATGAGAGGGCAAAGTTCAAGGAATTTACCACAACTGAAAGCGAATTGAACTTAGCGAACGATGAGAGGACAAGGATCACTGGAACAGGAAAAGTCCAAATCGCAGTTGACACAGGGCGTGAAGAGCGCAACGTACACATAAGGAAAGTACTCTATGTGTCAGACCTACGTACAAACCTGCTGCCAGTAGCCAAAATGACAGACCTTGGGTACGAGGTGAGATTCCGCAAGGATGACGCGATAGTGATAGACAAAAATCGCAAGGTTCATGTACGGGCAGATCGAGTAGGTGATTTATATCACGTGAGATTGTGCAAAGACAGTGCGAACAATGTAGAAACGAAAAGCGCTATTGATGAATGGCATCAAAGACTCGGGCATCTAAACGAGCGCGACTTGAAGGCCATGGCGAGTAAAGGACTAGTTCACGGATTAAAGGTGAAATCAAGTGACAAACTATCGCAGTGTGAGAGTTGTGTAAGTGAAAAACAAACGTGCACACCTTTCCCTAAAAGTAAAGGAGAGTGCACTAAAGAGCTGCTTGAAATAGTACATACAGATGTATGTGGTCCGATGAGACACCCGGCATTATCGGGAAAGCGCTACTTCGTAACATTCATCGATGATAAGTCTCGTTGGTGCGAAGTGTATTTTGTGAAAAACAAAAGTGACATTCTAAGTATCTTCAAAAACTATAAAGCGGAAGTAGAAAACTTCACAGGAAGAAGAATTAAAGCGCTACAGTCAGATAATGGGCGCGAATATGTGCATAGTGAATTTGACAAGTTCCTACGGGAAAGTGGAATCAAACGCCGATTGACAGTGCCGCACACACCTCAGCAAAATGGGATCGCTGAAAGGAAGAATCGGACACTAGTGGAAATGGGACGGTGCATGATGAGGCAAGCGGGAAGCCACCCGGCATTCTGGGCCGAAGCGGTAAACACCGCAAGCTACCTAAGAAATCGGTGCCCCACCACAGCGCTAAACGGAAAGATTCCCTACACAGTGTGGACGGGGAAGACCCCCACTGTGGATTACACAAGAATATTTGGATCTAAGGTGTATGTCAAAGACAAGGAAACGACGAAAGGCAAATTTGAATCGCGATCAAACGAAGGAACATTTGTCGGTTACGATAAGTACTCTAAAGCATATCGAATATACCTACCAAGAAGTAAGAGGGTAATAGTGAGTCAAGACGTAAAGTTCCTACAACAGTCAGCACTTAAACACGAATACGAAGAGATATTCGATGATATGCGTGCGAGTGAATATGAAACTGACGTCGTACTCGACGGGCACGGAGACAAGAATGCTAGTGAAAAAGAAAGTCATAAGAGACAAGAAACGCGCAGAAAACTCCGAGCGAGTAGGAGAGAAAAACTAAGAGTGACAACTGGTGATAGAACTGTCGAGGACGAAGACAGAAGCGCTACAAGAATAGTGAGAAAACGTGGTGCAACAGTTTCGTGGGAAACGTTAGTAGCCCCACCGAAACGCGGAAGAGGCCGTCCGAAAATTGTGCGAAGTGGAAGAGTTGGGAGACCACGCTTACAATACCAACCGGCCGAAGGAAGCGAGGAAAACGCTGAGGAAAGGAGCGAAGAAGGGATGGATATACCAGTCGAGTCAAACGACGATGACGTATTCATAGACGCTGCTAATATGGCTTCGATAGGCCCCATATCATGGGAAGAAGCGAGAAAAACTGATGAGGCGATAGCCTGGAAAGTGGCGATGGAGGACGAAATTCTAGCGCAAATCAAGAATAATACTTGGGAGATGACGCCGAGACCCAATAATAGACGAGTAATTGGGAATCGCTATGTATTCACAACCAAAAATCCTGGTCGACAAGAACGCAAGAAAGTTAGGCTTGTTGCGAAAGGATACGCGCAACGGCCAGGGGAGGATTTTCATGAGACTTACTCTCCCGTTGTGAGATCAAGCTCAATAAGGTTGATAGCAGCCCTTGCAGCTGAATTAAAATTGGAGATCTATCAGCTGGATATTGTGACAGCGTATCTACACGGCGAGCTAGAAGAGGACGTCTACATGGAAGTGCCGGAACTGTTAAATGAAGTGCTTAATAAAGTGGTGAAGGCTGAAAAAGTCGGGTCAAATGCAAGTGTAGTACAAAACAAGAAAGTGATTGACACTGCGAAGCGCTGGAATCGAGCATTGGGCGAAAAGCCAGATTGTGTGGCAATCAGGTTTACAATGGCATAAGAAATTAGTGCAAAAGTTAGGCGAGCTCCAGCTCAAAGTGTTACCACAGGATCCGTGTATGTTTGTTGCAGGGAAAAATGAGCACATAATGTTACTCACAATTTACGTTGACGACATTATAATCGCGTCGAATGATAATGAGTGGGTATGTGAGGTGAAGAGAGAGCTGTCAAAAGCATTCGAAACCAAAGACTTAGGAAGAATCAAACAGTGCGTTGGTTTAGAATTCGTGCGAGATAAAGACAGCAGAGTGTTTATTCATCAGAAAAACTATACTGAAAAAGTATTAGAGCGTTTTGGAATGAGTGAGTGTAAGACGGCAATAACACCAATGGATGTAAACATCAAGCTGAAGAAGCCTGAGATTGTAAACAAAAGCGCGATGAGTATGTATCCGTATCAGAGTTTGATCGGTGCATTAATGTATTTAGCTGTGTCTACACGACCGGATATCGCGTATGCTGTGAGTTATTTACGTTTATTTTTGGAGGTGCACCCATCAGCTGGGAACCACGAAAGCAAAGATCGATTGCGTTATCAAGCACAGAGGCAGAATATATGGCGTTATCAGAAGCGTGTAAAGAAGCCATATATCTGCGGGAAATCCTGAACGGAATTGGCATAAAATGTGAATGTGTCAAGCTGTTGAATGACAACCAAGGCGCTATAAAGTTAGCGCAGAGCCGCTGTTACCATCCGCGAACCAAGCACATAGATGTGCGCCATCATTTCGTTCGCGATGTGTATGAAAAGGGCAAAATTGAATTGGAATATTTGTGTACTGAAAAAATGCCCGCAGATGTATTGACAAAAGGGCTAAGCGGTGGAAAACATCGCGAATGTATTGTAAATCTCGGAATGAGTATTTAAATACTGTAAACACGCTCCCGACTTCGAGGGGAAGTGTTAGGGATAGCGAAGTGCGTGAGCACAATAAACAAGCGCTGTAAATGTATGCGTGTAGTACACGATGAGCATCTATTCTGTTCACTCTTATAATAGTAAGTTAGTTACAATTTGACCACTGAAGAAATCAGATATTGTATTAATAAATCGTGTTGGTCTTAAAATATCGACTCAAGCTTATTATTTCACTGCCTTCAAACCTCATATTTTAATAGATTTTTTTTAATTTACTTAAGTATTGAGGTTTTTATAGACCCAAACACGCAGCAGAAACAATGATCCATTCAGTTTTGCTCGCTACTGTATGTACATTTTTTTTATTGGCTAATAGTATGCTAACAAATACTAATATACTTCATTCAATATAATTCAAATACTAATATACTTCAGAAAATTTTTGACAATCAATTTTCTGAAGCAACTCCAATGCTCGAAGAACGTAAAATTTACTCGCTTTATACTATATAGTAATTAATATACACTGTATAGGGCACGTTCCTTCGTAAACGACGCTAGGATAGCTTCTGTTTACTCGATCGCTTACACGCTGCATTTGAGGTTAAAAAATTGTGTTTCGATTGATATTTTTACTGTTGTTTTGTATAAAACAGTGTTAGAAATGAGTAGTAAGCTGTACAGTGGCCGTAAAGGCAGTAAAGCGAGTAGTTCATCGCAGAAGCGCAGCGCCTAATCGCCATTGAGCGCATCATCAAAGAAATTAAAATTGAGCGATTTGAATAATGAAAGAGATGTAAATAGTCATTTTGGCTACAAACTTATAAACTTTTTTACTGTTTTTAACCGCTCTATCTGTCGCAGTTTCATATAAAAAGTGTCATGATGAAGTGCGATTTGCGGAGGGAAGCAGACGCGGACTTGGCTCAAAAATTATTGTTAGCTGCTCGCATTTCGGTGATGTCTCAATCAATAGCTGCCCAGTAATAAACGATCGAGCTTATGAGATCAACACTCGCATTACTTTAGCCATGCGAATGTTAGGCATAGGGATCAATGGCATTAAAAAGTTCAGGTGCGTGTATGGATCTCCCGAAGCCAGTCTTTCAAGCGACGTATTATAATATTATTTCAAATATTTCAATAGCTACTGCACGTATACGAGAACTCTGCATAAAAAAAGCAGCTGCAGAGGAGCAGCAGAAATCTATGGAGCACAATGAAGTTGATGGGCTCACAGTTTCTGGCGACGGTTCATGGAGAAAGCGAGGCTTTTCATCGCTATTCGGCTTAGTGACATTGATCGGCTGGTATACTGGCAAGGTACTGGATGTCTGTGTTCAATCTAAGTATTGCAAAGTGTGTGAGTACTGGAAGAAAAAAGAGGGTACCGCCGACTACGAGGAAGTATATGCCGCTCACGAGCCCAACTGCGATGCTAATCATCAAGGATCTGCCGGTAAGATGGAAGTCGATGCAGTAGTTGAACTATTTCGCCGCTCCGAAAAATTGCATAATATTAAATACATCAACTATATTGGCGATGGAGATTCGAAAACTTACAAAGGTATTGTTGACGCAAAGCCCTATGGAAATTGTACGTTTGCAGAAAAAAAAGAGTGTATTGGACATGTGCAAACAGGATGGGCAGTCGTTTGCGCAATTTAAAAAAAACATACGAAAGGTTTCGGCGGTCGCGGTAAATTAACAGGTAAGCTTATCGATGACCTCAATATTTATTACGGACTAGCAATCAGGAGAAACACAGGATCTGTAGAAAAAATGAGAGATGAAATTTGGGCCACCTTATTTCATAAAATTTTGTACGGACAAAAAGCCGCAATACGAGAAGTGCCCGGCGGGAGCAGCGTCTTCGTGCTCTTGGCAGCGCAGTAAAGCGCTGGGTTCCCTGGCAACTTACCAACACAAGCCTACCATGTATGAGGATGTCTTCAAGGCCATGAAACGTGTAGTGCTGAGTGACAAGAGGGATTGGAGCGTTGAATCCAATATACACCTCATAAGACGGAATGCGATCAAGTGCTATACGGATGGTTCCAAGACATCTGAGGGAACGGGAATTGGAGTATTTGGGCCTGGCACCAAATACTACCAACCGATGGGAAGTATGCCAAGTATCTTTCTGGCTGAGGTTTATGCCATTGCTGTAAGCGCACGACTCAGCATAGACAATACAATACAAAGACAATACAAAGGCAAAACTATAGCTATAATATCCGATAGCCAAGCAGCACTAAAAGCACTAGAATCTCCGGTGATTACATCGAGAATTGTTTTAGATTGTTTCAATGCACTCAACAAATTGAGTGCGGACAATAGGGTTACCCTATGCTGGGTGCCGGGGCACACAGGTATCGAGGGTAATGAGCAGGCGGACCAACTGGCGAGGAAAGGAGCATCGACTGTATTCGTCGGTCCTGAAACCTTTAGCGCAATTGAAATGAATCTCATTCACAGGGCCCTAAAGGAAAATGAGGGTAGAGAATGCAATAGGCTCTGGAATGGACTTCATGGCTTCGAATGTCGAAGCTGTTCCTCGACGTTTATGACGAGAAAAAGTTTCGAGCGTGCATCGAAATGAATAAAAGAAAGCTAAGGGTCCTGACTGGGATGTTCACGGGGCACTGCACACTCGAAGGGCATCTCAAAAAGATGGGCTTGACAGCGAATGATGAGCGCAGATTTTGTGATCTTGCAGAGGAGACACCAGTGCATCTGCTGGCACACTGCGACGCGCTGTCCCGCAGGAGAAGAGACAGTCTGGGAAGTTGCTTCCTTGTCGAGGAGGATTTGGGACGCCTGAGGCCGAAGCAAATCATTGACTTTTTGAGGAAGATCGATCTGCTTGAGGCGCACCGGAAGCGGGGGCACAATACACCTGTAAGGGTTGACATGCACCATCCCCGACAGTAATCAATCAAGGCCATGAAACCAATTTACGAAGAGCTTAGCTCCGATGACCTTCTTTCGCGCTGCTTGGGTGGATACACACAAAATACAAATGAATCGCTCAATGCAGTCGTGTGGTCCATCGCGCCAAAACATGTGTCGAGCGGCAAGGCGGTGCTCGATATCGCGACGGATATCGCAGTTATCTTATTTAATGATGGACTGTCGGGCCTTCTCCCCATCTCCCCATTTTGCGAAACAATCACCAATTTGAAGTCCTGGCTTTCGAGTACAAGTAGTACATTACGTGTACTACGCGTTTGTCGCCTTTTCCCTGGAGTTTTCTTGTTGGAACATACTGTGCAGTCTTTCTTGCCTCCTGAACAAATCACGTGTTCACGTGTAACGTCCACCCACGAATGTCAAATAGACTTATTGGCCAACTGCTTCTCACGTATTTTCATTTGTGCATTCATTAGTCGTTTTTACAATTTGGTCTATCAATACATCAGTGAATTATAATTTGAAAAAGTCCAATGGTTCTGTTACATTCTGAGGTATTTGTAGTCCTACTGTAGTCCGCGCAGTTTTGAAATTGAAAGTAAGAGGCAAATCGTTCTTTTCAGTAACGTCCTTCCATTCGTCACTTTTACTGGAGTCCTCTATCTGTTCTAAATGTTCTTCATCATCACATTCACTATTCTCCCCGTCACTTTCAATTCTTAGTACATTTCGTCTCTTAGAAGGAACTATATACTCGTCACTATCATCACTGTCATTTTCAGGTACTGCATTGTGCGTTAAATTTCTCATATTTTCATTATATGCATCAAATTCCAACTCATCATCACTACTCTCGTAATCTTGCGAATCATCTCTAAACCCTTTAATTTTTGCGAATTACACTGAATTTTTAAAATTTTAAACGCAAATTTTATTATGAAATTGTTATTTTTGTAAAATATGGTGTGTGATGTACACAACTACTAGCTTTTTAGCGTTCTCAATGTTTCTCGAGAGCTCATTCGAAACTGATTGCCTGTAAATTTCTCTAAACAAGTATTCATCGTTATTTCGTAAATAGACCGAAACATTTAAACCACGAGTCATAGGGGGCGATAGTGTTTTGTCATTTTTGCAATTTTCATAGGTTCATGCTGCGGAGTCATTGACTTCTACGACGGGGACACCGACCGCAACGGGTTAATTAAAAAAATTACTATGCCCGGACACGATGTCATGAAATTTCCTTGTTCTACCTGAAATTGTAACGCAAATAAACCAAATCCGATCCGAAAAATAACATGCATCTCTAAATTTGAATCCTTTCATTTTGCCATATGCAGTACTGGGAATAATTGTAGACTGAAATTTTATTTTTATGTTTTTTTTTGCAAATCATGACCAGCAAATGGGTTTTTTTTTCCTTTTCCGAGTGATTTAAGCAATATCAAAAGATTGTTCCAGTAATTTAACATTATCTTTCATTACGCTAAGGACAAGATGGCATTCCGAAAAGAGGCATTGGTGCAGCCAAAGGGTAACTCCATACAGCGCTTGATTGGTAATTTCCTCCCCATTTTTCGCAAAACAATATTGGCCATCTCAAAGCTGTTGTGTAAAGTCGCAATCGCAATAAATCTACTGGTGCATTTTTTATCCTGTCTGAGAGAAATCGCCGTCAAGATGCAGCTGTGACTTGTTAAAAAGTTTGGAGTTTTTTTTCTATTGTGGATTTAAGTTCTTCTATAGCATTTCAGTATTTGAGAAAAGTGTATAGAAGTGTGAGCTGTTAAATTGTATCGAAGTTTAAACTGCCGCATGGCAAAAAGTTAAATGAAAAAAATTATTGAGTTGAGAAGCAATGGGAAAATTCATAGAGAAATGACGACATCACAGGATGCGTTCACAAGCTTCGAAGCTTGGAATGGAGAATTACAGGAAAATATCTGGAACCCGTCTAATATATTGTGAAACGGGTAGTTTTACGAGAACTATCGAACACAGAAACTTCGTCATCGCAAATTGTTAGATGTTTGAATATGGAATGTGACCCTAGCTTAGTAAGCTTTTAATGCCTTGAGTGGGAAATCTCAGATTCGCAGTACTTTTGGACTACTGAACACTTTCCTTGTTAATTTGGAACGACACATGACTCCGGGCTGGGCCTTGTATTCTTCAGACTATAATAATCTCTTGTCTAGCGGGAGGGAAGGAGTACTATAAAAGATATACCTCTATCGCCAAAGCCTGATGCATCCATATGCCTTTTTTAAATACGAAGACTCTCTGAAAATAATGTGCTTCGCGATTTCATTCAACCGTTGTAAACATTTCATCGACTACAGTTTCAGCACGCTGCTTAATGCATCTTCTGCAAGCAATATATGTGTGGTACGCGTCATCCATCTCCAAAATATGCATTTGAAGGACCATGATATCAATCTAGTGCAGCTAAGACGAGTTTCATCCATGTACGCTCAAGAGCTTGGGTAAGCAAAAATAAGTCCCACCATGAACTTCATTGAGACACGACCTCCGGTTCAGGATCAGACCCCCAGTCCAACTTCCCTATGAGTCGCCTTACCAGGGTTGCTGCGCCCGCTGAGAGTGTTGTTCTTCTTCCCTGGTGACCATTTCCGTGTTGTCGTCACTTCTGCGCCCTCCAACAAGCAGGGCGATTGGTATCATTCCTGCGATCATCCGCACCGTGGTCTCGGAGACCGTCCGATATGCACAGGCAACGCTCCTTGTTTCTGTACTTGTGCCAAATAATTTCGGTATAACTACTTCCTCAGAGCGTCGCGTCGAATTTCCGCTCAATAGAGCAGCGGTAATTAGGAATGGTCTCCTCGAAGAGGTAACGCCTCCCTGTTGTTCATTACCCGAGTTAGTACCGTTACATCGCTGCTATCTTGCCAGCTACCGCACTGATTTGCTTGGAAAACTCATCTTCGAGTTAATCAATACGCTCAAGTATGTTAGTATATACAGGGTGGGCCATTTAAAGTGGAAGCATCGGGCAACCCAATAACTTTTGACAGAATTGTCGGATCGACTAATGACATACCGCGTTGGAAGCGTCATTCCAAGACAATTTTATCATGGAACAGTACACACCAAAAGAATGCGCTGAAATTGTTCAGCTTTACATTCAAAATAACTTCAATTGTGAAAACCAAACGTGCGATTCGTTCGAAAAATAAAGTTAAAAGTGTTCCCGGTGATAACACTATAAGACGTTTATACGCAAAATTTGTGAATTGTAGTAATGTTAGTAATGTCAGTCATGCAACGTCAAGTCAGACAACGAACAAGACGTTCCGATGAAAATATTGAAGCCGTACGAGCCAGTGTTGAGGAGGAGCCAACAACATCGTCTCGTCGTCGTTCTCAGGAGTTGGGCATCGCTCGGACCACTCTCCGACGCATAATTCGTGTCGATTTGAAGATGTTTCCCTACATAATTCAAATGGCACATAAACTGAACCCAGTTATCTGCGTCGCGTCGATTATGCCAAATGGATCATCGAAATGGCCGAGAACGAGGCCAACTTTTGACGAAAAATCATCATGTCAGACGAGGCACATTTCACGTTAAATGGAAGCGTTAATAAGCAAAATGGTCGGTTCTATGCCACTGAAAACCCTCAATTCATTGACGAACAGCCTCTATACGACCAAAAAGTTAGTTTGGTGTGGTGATTGTGAGGATATGGTCATTGGTCCCTATTTTTTCGAAGACGATGATGGAGCAATGAAAACTGTTAATGGCGAACGTTATCGAGCCATGATAAATGATTTTGTGATGCCCATTGTTCGTGAAAATGGTTTGAATGGCATCTGGTTTCAACAGGACGGTGCAACATGCCATACAGGTCGACTAACAATCGATTTGTTACGACCATTGTTCTCCAGACGAGTTATATCGAAAAAAGGTTATTTTGACTGGCCCCCCGAGATCACCCGATTGGACGCCACCAGACTTTTTTGTGGGGCTATTTGAAATCCAAGGTATACGCTGATAAGCCAAGGACCATAGCTCAACTTAAAGACAACATACGACGTGAAATCGCTGCCATATCGACCGATACATTGGCCAAAACGATGGAAAACGTCAAAAAAAGGGCACATTTTGTACTCAAGGCCAAATATGGCCATTTAAGCGATTTCATTTTCAACAAATAGCTGTAACATATCTCCTTGAACCAAAATAAATTATAATCGAAATAAAAATAAATAATATATATATTCATATATTTTTTTCAGAAACAAATGTTTCCACTTTAAATGGCCCACCCTGAGGTTAGGATCAACCCCTCGGTTTTTTGAAACAGAAAACATGAGCTGCCATCTAGTCAATCGAATGCATTAGCATATTTAGTTTGAGTTGCTCATGCTCGGCTGTGTGTTCCGCGAAAAGCGTAACAACATCGTCCGCAACCCGATTAGGCGTGATTCACGCGCCATCTCAAGCCTCAGTAGTCCTGTTTAGGAAACGTTTTGCAGGTCCGCACTGAGGATGTAGTCCTGCGCGACCCCTAATTTAATTATCATGCTTGAATTACCTTCATTGGTGTGGTAGAGCAGACTGTGTACCTTCGGGTAGTCCCTGTTAATCTGCATCAGGTATTCTGGCCAGGATATCCGCCCATTCTTCTAGATCAATTGGATTCTATGCTTGGCTTGTAAAAACTTCATTTATGTTCCAGACAACGATGAAAACGTATTGTTTCAACATGATCGAAATTTCCGAATGAAATGATCGAATACAGCGTTCTTTGGTGACGTGCATCTTAAAGTCAGGTTTGTATGCGTTTATTCAACTTCAATCTTCCCCATTGGAGAAAATTTATACACAACAGGTGAAACACCTCGAAGCAAAGGAAATCATTTTAAAAATCTGTCCGCTGTATAGAATTCTGGTCCTCGCAGCATGATACCATCTACTAGTTACGAAGTCGGTTGCCAGGCTCGTTTGCCAGGCAACTTTTTCTACCAAAATAATTACAGTATACATTGACCGCAGAGTGACCGTGCAGGTTTGCCGGGATGTCGACATAGGTTTATCCCGGGAGTCGCCTGCCATGTTTCTACCTATCATCAGAGATTCAATCAGAAGCATCCGTTCAATTGATCTCAACACTCATCTGGTTATAAGTTCAAATTGTAATTAATAAAGACATATTCCTTTTCTTTGAAGAACTTTCCTATCTAAACGATAGAAAGGACAATATTACATACGAAAATATACATAGAATATCTTTAAATGATTTAATCGAGGAGCGAGCAAATGGATCTCACCAAAGCAAAGGCGACTACACAGTCAATTCCCAGACGTGGCAAAACATTCTCTATGAATTACCAAAGAGAATGGTAAGAATTAAATAAGAATAAGATCTATGGCTTCAGATATTGCCAGACCAAAGACAATAGCAAACAAAATTCGTGTACAAAGGAATATATTCCCAAAGGAATAATTAGAGAAGTAATTGTTTTGAGTGTGGATCTTTTGACGGATGTTCAAAGGACATATTTGGTTGAAAAAATAAATTCTTGGGACACCAATTCTTGGCGCTAGTGGTCTCATCTGGACAATATGAGCGACGTTGAGGCATTTGCCATTCAGTATCCCTTTTTCGCGTAACGTCGAAGAGCAAACAAAATTCATATTGAAAATGAAAGCATATTTTGATGAATTAAACAAGATTACAAAAATGCAAAGAGAAAACGAAAATTGAATTAACTGGAATGGAATCGACAACAAGAGAAATAACAACATGTTTTGAAAATTGTAAGTTGGATATAAACGAACAATCGATTGCTGGGTACATAACGTATCATCAAACTCGAAAAGCTATCCGTCACAAATCAGATTTATTGTTGTAGCTTATTCGCCATTTAGTTTTACTTCGATGATTTTTCTGATGATCCTTCATTCGAACGCGTTTTGATTTATTCGGATGCTCACTTTAGGGTTTATGCCTTGGCTCCAATGTCGTACTTTGGTTTGGTATACATGGAACTTTGTTTCGTCAGGACACATTAAATGCCTTATTCAGGAGCAGCATTTGTTGCTTAATCTCGACAATATCGTTACCGCGAGTCCTTAGGAAGACATGTCCTAATGATACGTAGTACGGTCCATGAGTTCTTGGCGTCATATAAAAAAAAGTACATTCGCCAAATTTTTCTGCAATCGTCAGTAACAAGTCTCAGCAAGCTTCATACGAAGTTTCAAGTTGCTGCGTCAATCCATTCAGGTGTAGTAGAGCTCAAAATATCACTAAAGCAAGTTGTTTTTCATCACACATGCGGGATAACTACTAGGTTACCGCACGCGTTTTCGGGCGGTAACTTACCGATTGCCCACTGTAGGCCTGTCGAAAATAAAACACGGATAGTTTTAAAAATCCCACGCGCCATTTAGGATAACGCACGTGATCCTCAACAGAAACGCATTCTGATATGAATCTTTTCTCAAAAAATGCCTTTTTTTTATACACCCGCATGTGTTGAAGATACTTTTAACACTTTTCAGGTACCTGAAGGAATTACTTAAAGTAAGTAAAATAAATATAGTATAGTCACCAGGGTAAATGAAGATAATTGAAAAAATTCCATTTCGTAAAATTGTTTTTGTTAACAATCATAAACATCTTCCCTTTCTTTTATTGAACAATATTTATTTATCTTTTTAAACGCTATTTGTACGGAAAGGACACTCTTTTCGAGAATCTCGAAGTGTTAAGTTGTGCGAAGGTGACGTGTATTCAATTTTGACATTGTGAAAAGTAAAAATTTTCAAAAAATGAATAATAAAATGAGTGATAATATCACCATACCGGACAGTGATCCAAGTAGTTCGGAAAACAAGTGGGTGCCAACAGACATTATAGACAAAGCTGAAGAAATAAAAAATAGCTTATTACCCGATAAATCTCGGAGTAAATACGAGAATTTTATGAAGTGGCGATCTGAAATATACTGTTAAAATATGTCTCAAATTGAGTTTCGCGCTGTTGTGAAGTTTTTGACTAAAGAAGGATTAACTCCAACACAAATCAAAGAAAGAATGAAGACTGTTTACGGTGACTTGTGTCCATTATTTTCTACAATAAAAAATTGGTCTAAGTTGTTTCGCTGGGAAATTTTCTAAGTGACCGAGGCCTTAAAAACAAAAGAAATTGCAGCACAGACTGGCATTTCCAAAGCAAGTGTTCCAGGGATCCTACATGAGAATTTAAATATGACAAAAATTAGTGCAAAGTGGTTGCCTCGAATCACAGCGCAGTGCAAAAGCAGCGTCGAGTAGAATGTTGTAAGCACTTTTTAGAGCTTTTCCAAGAAGACCAAGAACGAGTAATCTAATCGATCGTAACGGGTGATGACACCATGGTCTTATACTATGCTCCGACATCCAATAGAGATTCCATGGAGTGGCATCAGAAAGGAGAACCCGTGCCAAAAATAGCAAAGGTTACACGAAGCGCCAAAAAAGTGATGGGGACAATCTTTTGGGTATTTTAATTGACTTTAAAGAATCAAATACAACCAGGAACGCGGCTTATTACTGTGACTTACTAAGGCAGTTGCGTCAAAAAATTATCGAGAAACGGCTCGGAAAAATCACTCGAGGTGAGCGCTTGTTTCATGACAATGCTCCAGTTCACACTGCTTCGCTTTCCAAGGCTACACTATTCGCGAATGTGGCTTCACAGAGATTGAACGCCCACCATATAGCCATGATCTAGCCCCATCCTGTAAGTCCCCTGTAAGCCGAGTTGACGAGCTGAAGATTTAACAGCGACGATGAAATTAGGCTGGCGGTGTACGACCATTTTGACTATAAAGATGTGTTGTATTTTTATAGTCTTAGAAGCTTTAGTTAGACGTTCTGAAAACTGTGTAAAAATAAAGGGAGAATATATTGAAAAATAATCAGTCTTTTTATTTTTGACTTTTTTTTCTATGTTAGGCTAAGAACTCATGGACCGCACAACGTATGTTTCAAATGTTCATATTTTTCTATAATTTCAATGTTGGGCGTTATCCCCACAAGTAATTGGTTGATACCCCACGAATGAGAATTATACTGGTTAACATTATTATGTAAAATCTGCATCTTTCCTTAAACCGGGGAAGCTGGATGCCCAAAATCAGTTTCGCGTACACCAACATACTATGCGACGATGCTATATGATATCTCTGCGTTCTGAAAGATGATACTGACTAACTGAGATGATACTGACTACGGAATCTTTTCATGACAGAGTTATGCAGAGACTTTTGGACATGTTCACGATACAGCCATTTGAATGGACTTGTTGTTAAATTGTATTGACTTCAAAGCACTGAAACTTTTAATACAAGATATCACCCAGAAAAAACTTTCAAAGTACTGGAGAACCCTCCAGCACTTAGGTAAAGTTATTCTAGCACGTTCATCCGGAAATTAAATAAAAAACATGTATACTGAAGGGCTAGGGGGAACGATGAGTTCTCTAACATGTAGATATGATTACAGTAAAGCTGCTCAATCTTCACAACTTGCAGTAAACTCTACTCCTAGCCGTAATACAAAAATTTGGCCCTAGTCCCGACTTAAGATCTATCATTGTATGTAATGAAGTATTATGTTGTTTTATATTTACTTACAGAAAAACACTAGTTGCCAAGACGTCCATCTGCTCCAAATCTTTCTTGCTAGTCTTCGACAACAACAATTGCACCGATAAATCATCCATTAAGTCTCTTGCTTGCGTAAGACAATATTCTTTTTTATGGGAGTCATCGTATTCCTCGACCGTACTCGTGTATAAATCGTAGGTGAAGATTATCCGTAATGCAAGCGTTAAATTCCTTGAAGAATAACGTTAGAACTTGTTAGTGGTTTGGCTATGATCTTACATACTTCAATGTGTTCTCTCTGTAGTATTTGAATAAACCGTCTAAATGATCCTTAAACATGATTCGAACACTGGTTACTTTGCTTCCCTTTTCTTTGAAAAGTGTCATCAGGAGAATTGCCCAGTTTATCTGTAAATTTAAATAATTTCCTTAAACAATTGTTAATGACTGAGAATGACTGTTCACCAATTAAGAAAAGGCAATAATTTGTTGTATTTACCTCTGGGTATTTTTCGTGCAGATCCTTAATTGAAAAATACACCGGCTTGCCGGCGCCTGTAACATATTCAGACCAAACTCTTTTGCTCACACTCGCGGGCATTGAGTGGAGAAGTTTCAAGATTTGTTCATTACTTTCGGGTCCTGGTAAGCGTGTTGATATTTTCCGAACAATTTCCTTGATTTCCGAAACATGAGCGCTTATATTTTGAATGCATGTTTGGTATCTTTCATAATACGCCTGCACGTTTTTCTGCCGAATTAAATGTGATAAATTATTTTCAAAGATGTATTTAAAAAATTAATACATAAAGCATGTTTAATAACGAAATCGGCGTCAATAATAAATTTTTATTCTTAATCTTGCGTTTCCATCTCTTACGACTTAAACCAATGCAGAATTCTACAAGGATTGCTCATTACAAACATGAACAAGGAGACGTTACGATCCAACAACTCTCCAGATCCATTACACTATCACTAAACATTCCGGCAATTGTTTTAAAACAATTTTCAACGATATTTTCTATGAATTTGTTTTAAGGTGGTGGGCTATTCCGGAGGTCGGAAAAGTAGCCAACTGTCTGAATTATTGCCATTATAAGTATGAAACAAATCGAGTTAGTAAAGGTAGAGGTTTATTGTACATATGATTGACAGTAATGTATTAATTTTATAGAATAATTTATTTAGAAATGGTAACTAAATTTTTCAGATAATGTCTCTATTTTTTGTGCTCAAATCGTATACCTCTATGAAATAACTTCTGTAATTTAAATAATGCCACGTCTCCAAGTTATTTTTGGCGGAATGGCGCATTTCCAAAGTGAAGCTTACCAAATTCTATCTGCAAACTTTATGCGCTCTCTGTCAATCTTCAAGCACATTTGGTTGCTGTTCGGACCGATTTCTACGTCCATAGCTTTCATTATGAGTGAAATTGAAGCCATACCTATTTCCATCGCAGTTTAAATATTAGAAATACATTTTGGGGCTGATGCCAACACTGTCGAATTGGAAATTTCGTCGCAGTTTTCAGTATAACCCCCCACGGCTCAAGCAAGAATATCATCTTTGGTCAACTCTTCGTAGACTGATTTAATAGCTTCATATGCTTTAAGCTGGAAGAGCTTAACTTTGTACACAGCCAGATTATGAGTAGTTTCATTCTTTTCACACTTTTTTTCCACATCACACAATGCAAGAAAAAACAAGAGGAGAAGCCAAAATGGGTTATTTGCGGTGGAGAACATTCCGTAACCTATGAAGGCTGCCCGAAAAAACCCCAAGAACATCAGAAAGTCGTTTGCACAGATCGCTGCCCAAAACACGAATCCTAAATAAACACAAGCAACAAGCCATATCAACACAAAAACCACTACCACACCTCAAGTATATGAACATAATCAAACACAAAACCACACAAACTTTCACACCCCCACACATGGGAAAATACTTCACCAACATGCAATCACTGTTTCACTGATGATGCAACACATGATGGCAAAAATGGGCCAAGGCATGTTTACAGCACAAGCCGGCACACTTCAACACAAATAAATTAGCGTGATCATATTTTTATTCTCACGTGGAAAGCAAATTCCCTGCTTCAATGAACTGGAGAGCTTAGAGAATTTATTCTGGATAATAAACTCGGAATTAATCTTATCCAGGAAACTTTCTTGAAGCCCGGAACGCGTCTCGCAATTTCCCAACTATAATCTATACTGAAATGTTAGATTAACAGGTAGGAGAGGAGAAACGTCCATTCTCGTGAGAAGAAATATTATCCATCACCTGATTCACACACCACACCTTGTAAAAACAGAAGCACCAGCCATCAAAATGCGAACGAATTCCTTTGAGTTTGTGTTTATTTCGGTGTACAATCAATCAAGAAATAGGCTCATAGAACAAGACCTCCACAGCCTATTTCAGATGGAAGGACTGCTATTGATCACTGGAGACTTTACTGCCTACCACAGGCGCTGGGGCGCTGTGAGATGTAATCAAGCATGGATTGAGGTAAATACATTCATCACAAGCTCGAACGCAAACGTGCATCTACGCAATGAACCAACACATTTCGGTCGAACACGAGGAAATATTCTCGACTTTGGAATCTCCCGCAAATTCGATGCTGAAATAAAAAAAAGTCCTCAAAGAGGTCTCCTTGGACTATCAATCGGTACACTTCTTAATAGACGACCCTCCAAAACTCAAGATTAAATTAAATTTTTCTTGTCGTAGGGAGGTGAAGGCTGTTTACGCCTTGAGTGTGGGACTCCCAGACGCACAATGCTTTTGGACTACCCACTAAACACCTCCCCTGTAAACCTGAATACCTAGCCTCGAACCGTTTGACACACATGCTCGCACTGCCCGAGCATATTGTGCCACGCGATTCCACTTGTCAACCGTTTTCAGCATTTCTCCGACCATCGTTTCCGGACAGAGCTCTCCAATTTCGCTGAAGAGGTCCCCTCACTGCTAGCTCCATCTTTTACAGTAGAAGAATGTGTGACAGGCGTCATCTAACACTCCTGCACAAAACACACGGTTAGGAGACCGTGCTCTGTCAAGAATAAAATTAATTGGCAAGCCATCCCTGATCATCAGGCTAACGAAAGTTTCACCCATGAATTAATAACAGAAAACATCATATCAAGCAGGCAACAGGAGACAACACAGTCATAATTCCGGCACGAGAATACAACCCCTATGAACACCCTGTTTAGCACTCGAGCACAGCTAGGAGCATGACTGATCCAAGACTGCAAACGAAATCAAACCCTTGACAAAGAAAAATTCAGGACCGAATATTCCTATTCCGGAATGAGCAATGGGAGAGTTTCATGCACAGCTTTCGAGCCCAGCAAGAATGCCTTCTGGAGAATTTTCAAATATTTGCGGACACAAAAACAAAGTTGTGCCATCCATACACGGCCCAAATGGCATCAAATACGACAAAGGCGGAAAAGAAGAAGCCTTTACAGACACGTTGGAGCTGCAGTTCCAAGAAAATACCTTCTAGGAGCAGAACCTTGACGAGGAGGACAACATCCTAAGAAAAGTGAGCAAGCTGATGAGAGCTGAGATTGAGGTGGAGGACGTGTTACGGCCAGTAAACGTTTAATTGAGACTTAACAAACGCAAACCAACCGAACCAGAAACAGTGACAAACACAATGCTGAAAGGGCTTGCAGACAACCTTATAAACACCTTGACGGACACAACCCGATTTTCAATTTCGGAAATCGGCTATAATAACGCTAATACTAACGCCCAACAAAAACCATACCTGCCCTAACTGGAGACCAATAAGTCGTCTCTCATCAATTCTAAAGTGGCGGAAAAGACACTGCTGATAAGGTTAAACGCAGTGATGAAGATCACGTTCTCCCCGATAAACAATTTGGATTCAGAGAAGCACACTTGACGGAACTCCAACTTACAAGGGTGGTCACACATATCACTAATGGCATGAATCGCTGGAAGTCAACGGGCTTAGTTATGTCCGACATAGCCAAAGTCTTTGACAAAGTCTGCCATGCAGGACTTATGTAAGAAATGCATGAGCTCTTTATCCCACTTTCATATCTTCAACTAACTCACATCTTTCAAAAAGTTGATCTTTTAAAGTTAAGATAGAAGATCACATCTCAAGCCAGCAAACGTTTCAGACACAGACCACAATGATCGACCGTCTCACCAATACTGTACAATCTATACACCGCGGACATTCCCCGCTTGCCGAACAACGTATAAGTATCACTATATGCAGACGATACCTTAATACTACACTTCAAGACAAGCAGAAGTCATCACCTCAAAACTGCAATACTCAATTGAAATAATGCAGGAATACTTCTGTTCAGTAAAAATTGCAATGAATAAGGATAAGACACAAGCCAGCATGCTTACCAGATGCAGAGGAAAACGACCAACGACATTGACACAGACAAAATTCCGTGGAACAGAACTGTTACGTACCTAGGGCTAACAATTGACCTCGCTGACATGGACAGTCCACGAACATATATACACTGCCTAGGTTTACTCTCTTTCTTTAACCCCCTCCTTAAATGCGGTCAACTGAACACAAAAATAAACTGCACATCAAACAAATAATAAGACCGACACTATTCTACGTCAGTTCCGCTTACTGCCAGACAGCCAAGACAAACAAAAAAGCGCTCCAATCCCTACAAAATAAAGTACTACGATGAGTTTTTCGATTCCCGTAGTACATTAGGAATACGAACATACACAAAGACCCACCACCACACACAATAGAAAAATACACACCAGACATCCGAAAACATAGACAAAATTCCAAATTCCTAAAAACCCCGAAAAAAATCAATAAACAAAACACATTCCCGAGCCTCCGATCAAGAATACATGACCAGGACTAAATAGAGTTTTGCATTAAGTGATAGTGAGTCTTCAACAGTCACACATAGAAATGGAGTAAGAGTGCGAAATCGCTCATGCCCCACGCATCGCATACTCCAAGAGTTTAAGAGTTTCTTCTTCATTTTTTAAAAATATTTTTAAGATTTTGAAAGTATTTTCATTGTTCAAAAGTAATCGTTTAAAGAGAAACGATTATATGATTCGCTCTACAAGGATACGACGAAGCGTTATAGTGAGAATGATTTCAGCGATTAATGAATATATGGTGCTGCACTGATTGAGAGTCCACCACGTGCGGGTATTGCAAGAGTACGCTCTTATACCTAATTTACTAATAATTGTTTAAATCTGTCTCAAGTCTTATTTTTGTATGTGCCAAAAGGACGTTAAGACGTCAATGAAGTACTGAAAGAAGTCTTCATACTTCGGAGCAAAAGCATATAAGAATTGAGACAGGGGAAAGCAAAAGAGCGGTAGCAAAATCTTGGGAATGCATGAGACAATATTAAGAGAAAGATCTCCAGCCAGGAGTCGTAGTGAATACTCCCAAATTTTCTCCTGAAATGGAAAAAAAGCTATGTATGGATATTAAAAAAATAGATTTTATGTTGTATGGTTTGACCCTAACAAATACGTGGGTTGGCAATGAGTGAGGTGAGGTGGCCTATAAAGAGAAACAAATGGCTGGCACGGAATTGATTTAGATATTTCTAAATAGACACCAAGAACCAGTGTAGTAGTATACCAACCTTAACAATGCGGCCCAAGCAATTTGCTTTAATACGCCTGCATGTGACGCTTTTTTTAAATATACAGAAGTTTTTGGACAAGTACAAGTTTCATCCTCACACAATTTCAACATGGACGAGATTGGAATGTTTACGGTGCCAAATAAACCACCACAGGCCATCTCAACAAAAGGGAAGCGCTGCATAAACAAGATTGCTAGTGCTGAACGTGGTGTCAACGTAACACTTGAAAATGCAGTCAATGCTTCTGCGGATTTTAGCTCACCAGCGTTCATACGTTCACGCAAACGTAAGAAGGCCGAACTTTTAGATAGGGATCAGCCGACTACTGGACGGTGCTTTCTTTGTGAAGTGGTTACCTAATTTTTAAAACTACAAAAGGTCCAGCGAAGAGAATCCATTGCTTTTGACATTACATAACCAAACTTGCATTGTACCCTAATCAGGCAACTGATTCCTTCCAACCATCAAATGAATGCAACCATTCAATACATTTACGAGAAAAGGAGATATCTTAGCCAGTACAATGACCGAAAAACTTTTGTCGGAGATAGCCAATTCTTGCAATCAGTTTATGGCTTTTGTAAAATTTTGATTTTGAGACAAACGCTTCATCTACCGTGGCTGATATTTCTTATGGGCTTGCCTTGTTAATTCGTTCAAATTTCTAGTTTATAAGACACGTTTCTTGTTGTATTTCTCTTATTGTCGAGCGTAGCGTTTAAGGGACATTTGAAGCAACCATTCGGCAGGGAAGCTATCAAAGTTTTAATGGTTTCTTTTTTTATTTGTGGGTCTCTGATTTGTTCCTATTAGCAAATTAATTACTTTTCTGTATCGAAATATAAAAAGACTTCTTTATCATTGTCAGTCAATGGATTTAGCCGTGACAAAACTTTTCCAAGTCTGCTTCTCTCTGCTATCATTTCGGGATTTTCAGATAGCAGGTTTGCTAAGTCATTCGAACAATTACGGGACATTTGCTGCGCGAAAACGGAAAGTTTTAGATAGGGCCCATTAGCCACAATCTAACGAGCGGTGTCTATACTAGGTGCATCCCAATCATCGGTCCTATAAATTTTGTAATTTCTGCAGAATTAGAGAAAACCGTAACTCGAGTGCCTACTATAGTTGCATCCTTCCGTTGTATAAATCCTAATGTCGCTTGATTTATATTTCGGTCAACAGTCAGATTTCGGCTCCTCGAGAAACTCAACTCAATCGCGCTGGCCGAAGAGCGTGTTAGAAGTCTTCAATCACTGTCACCAATCTTATGGGTGTATTTTACTTGGTGCAAGGCTTCAGACCGCTGATGAAACGACCATCATTTTTCTTGCTGATCTATCGTGATTCACATAGCACTCATCTTTATGTTTATGTCACTGTGATTGTCAATAAGAGTCACTAAGCCAAATAAGTACGCAAACAATTAATATACGTAGAAACGGACAAGTGTCCATCAGTACGAAATGGAGCAATAGAGTTCAACAGCGCCTTTCGCATAGCTTGACTAGTAACCAGCGCTAAGGCTTCGAAAGACTCCTTGTTTGATGACAAGCACAGCTGTATCAGTTGCTTCAAGTTCTGAAAACAATAAATAAATGTAAATGGTTTTCTGGTTTGTTGTGACCGTCGTGAAACTTTCTCGGTGTTTATCTCACGATAAACACTATGTGACGATCACTAGACCTCTAAACTGTTTCGATCAGATCGCTCATTACCTCTTCGCTGTAATTCGCGATCCGCTCGTAACGAGAGTCTTGAGCAGACTTCCGCGGTCTCCGACACTTCATGGGTTTTTAAACAAAAACGGAAGACAGCAAAAGAAGCGACTTCGGCTGAGATTGTTAATAACAAAAAAAAAAAAAAAAGATGAGTCCAACATCCGGCGAAAGGGACTTCAGATTGAACAAAGGATTCAAGAAAAGGCAAACGCTTCAGTAACAACCGATGAAATGTTTATAATTCATACATTAATGCGAAGGAGCGGCTTGTGAACCTTCAAATGTTTACGAAAAACAATGTTGATTGTTTTTGTGCTCACAAACTCGAACGAATGTGCTGTTTGGGTTAATACAAAAGATAAAGTTTAGTGTCTCGATCCTTAACCCATTAGCGAGCAATAAATTGTGCACGTGTGGTACATTTTCTCAACCTTTATTGCTTCACGATATGAAGAATCGCTCTTTAACATAAATACTACCAAGCGTCAAAATTACGTACAAACGAGATCTAGCTCTATTCAACTTCAATTTTTCAGATGCAATGGAATTTGGAAACAAAATTTGTTTATTGGAAACAATCCAGTATATAGCGAGATAATCAACAACACGTACCTCTACCATATCGTCCGTTGATAAATTTTTGATGCATTCCTTCTCGACTTTATTATGCGCGCCGAATGACGGAACAGTTATTGTCGGTATGAATGAGCTGAAATTTCAAAAAAATTTAAACTGTCTGTTCATACTTGAGCTTGATCAACTGACCCATCTGCATCCAACTCCATAGCTACATCAAACATTGGCAACAATTTGAAATAGGATTTTACAGAGTCCAACATCATTATTTTCAATATCGTTTGCGTGAGGGTGTCGCGCTTGTCTCCTTTATCACTCATATAGAATGTGTCGTTTACAATAGCTTGCACTAAGTAAGATGGAATAAACAAAGTATACGACCATTCAATAATTGTATATGAAAGCAATGGATCCTTACACGTCAATAATCCTTCGGACTTCTTGAAGTTCATGCAGCTCAAGTAAAATTGCTTGAATTTGGCGGTGTTTGTGTCAACTGGTTCGATACCTATGAAAAATGAAAATAGCATTGTCTACCTCGTACAAGTTAACATTTACAGTCAAATACTTTCTAATCGATCCAAAATTACATTCGTATATTGGGGATTTCTTAATCGGTTTATTTCGATTCCTCTACACGCAAAACTGTAAAAATCTTCACAAGGATCAGCATTGTGATCCATCATAGCTATCATTTTACTTGCCGATCGTTTACATGTTATCGTTTCGCAAACTCTAATTGGTGGTGGTGGATCCCTTTCAATATACTTAATTATTGTTGTTGGGACAGTCTCCACGGTTTTCACAAAGTATGTCTTCACTTCAGACACCGGAGCCTCTACATCCCGATGATAGTCGGAATAAATGCTCTCGGTAGAGACGGTAGACAAAGGCGTGTTGATACTTAAACCAATGCGGCTGGCATCATCAATAGAATCTGGTTCAATCGTCGTTTGATTCATTCTCTTCAGGAAACCACCTTTGACATCTACTCGTTTTTTAACTGATTTGCTTGTTATTGGATACGGTGTTGTGATATATCTTAATTTGGCCAATTTAAAGTGTGGTCCAGTCTCAGTCAGGTTGCTCTCTAGACTAGGCGTTACTTTTATAACACCTTTAGTGGACTTCAGCATATCCGCTTCCCCTGGAAATACAATTCCGACATATTTTCTAGTGACAGTAATTCCAGTTGTAGGTTCTTTACCAAATAAACTTTCTGGAATTATAACAAATAAAAAGTTTTATTATTGTTTGTAATTTCGTTTTAACTCTTATTGTTAATTTTTGAAATCAGAATTAATTTTTAAGATTGCGATTAGGATGCAAAAATATTACATTATTATTGAGCCATTAATTATTAAATAGAGTCAGGCTTATATTCCGCCTATAATTTTCTATAAACTATGGGATCATTAGAAGTGATGGATTGTGATTTTATCCATTACTTCTGATGAAACAGATGCAAATTTGGATTTTCTTGGAACTGCTTGGGATGTTTTCTTACAGTAAATTTTAAAAAATAACCTGAAACTAATTGTTATCTTGATTAAAGCACCAATACAACTAATTTTATCTCAGAATTTATCATGGGTTGCATTCTGATTTTTCTAAGTTAGAACAGACAATAGTAGGTGATTCGCCTTGGCTAACGTGTTTGATCTTGTATTTTAATCCTTTATGTTCGTTTTCGATCATGTATTTTAGTCGTTTAGATTATTTGATTTATATTATTTTTTTTTTCCTTCTGTCTCCTTTACCAGGAGGTTGTATTGGTCATTCCTAGGTTAGTATTGACCAGCGTTGTCGTTCAAGGCCTCTTCTGGGCTAGTGTTTTTGTTTCTGGTCTCTGCTGGACCTTGTTCTTGCAGTTTTAATTATTTTTGTTTGCTTTTAAGTGGTTGTTTGAGGGTTATTTTGTTGGGGTTTGTTAGTCGTTAGTGAGAGTGTAGTGTGTTAGTTTATATGTTTGGTAATTTTTATTTAGAGGTATGAGTTGGTTAGAATTCTGGAAGTGGTTGTGTATTTTATCGTATCTATAATTCCGCTTTTGCTTCTTCTAGGAATTTGCTCAGTTGCCAGAGTTGATTCTCATTCCTTTGATTGAAAAGATCTGGAAGAAACTTTATTTTTTTGAAAATATTGAATTTTTTTCTTATATCTGAGAAGTTGGTACAGCTCAATATTTGGTGTTCTAGTACATCGTCATAGTCACACCATCTGCATTTGCTTGTTGTCGTAATTTTTGCTTTATGTAGTCTTGTATTGTTATATGCTCTGTTTACTAGGACTCTGTTGATTTGTTTTATTATATTTCCTGGGGTGTCTAGGTTGTGGAACCACATTTTGTTTTTGTATATTAGACTTGAGTGTAGCCATGGTGAGTATTTAAAATTATTGGTTGTCTGTTGGTATTGTATCATCCATTCGTTTTCTATTTTGTTGTTTATTAATTTTAGTGCATCATCCCATTCCTGAAAGGAGTGGGTGCCTTCACCTGTTAGTATTGCTTCTTTTGCTGCATTGTCCGTGAGTTCGAGTATGGACCACTCGCTGTTTTTTGGTATCCAGTAAAGGGTCAGGGAAGTGTCAGCGTTATTGTTCAAGAAGTTTCTGATTTGAAAGGGAATGAATTTGGAGGTGGTGTTTGTTACTATTTCTTTAACACTTTGAAGTGAGTCCGTGAATATTGCAATGTTTTGTGAGGGGGTATTGTGGTTATTAGTGATGGCTAGAAGAATTGCCATTGTTTCGGCGTTTGTGACGTTGGTGTCGAAGGCTAGTGAGTATTTTTTTAATATGTTATTTCCAATATGGTATGTAGCACACCCTGTTCCGAAATGGTTTTTGGCTGCATCTGTGCAAAAGATGCTGTATGTATTTGAGAGTATTTTAATTGTATTGTTGACCGAGTTAAGAATATTGTTGTAGTTTAGGAGGTACAATTTATTTTGTATGTCATTATCTGTGTTGCTGAGTTGATAGTGAAGGTTTTTAGGTCTGTGATCTTTGTCTCCATAGCATGTGTTATTAAAAATGTCTAAGTAACTTTTGTGGATGATAGTGTAGTTTGATACTGTGTTGTGATCTGTATACATGTCTCGGTAGTTTTTGTTGTGTAGTTTTAAGTATTTCTTTGGCTATGAGTAATTTGGCTCGTAGGTTGGAGGGTAATTCCTTGGCTATGGTGAAGGCTATTGCATTGGGTGAGGATATGGGTATTCCTAGACATCTTTTAATCGCGAAGGCTTTGTCTGAATCTATTTTGTTGAAGATGTATTGGGGGGCTGTGATCATGTTTGGTAGATTTGTTTCTATAAGTGGTCTTATTAATGATTTGAAAGTGTGAAGAGCTTTTTGGGGTGAGAGTCCGTGTTTAGGGCTGCTTATTTTTTTGATGATGTTTTTTGCTATTGTCGATTTGGTTTGAGATACCATGAATTGTTCCTTTAAATGACCTTTATTGTTAATTACTCTTCCTAAGAATGTAAATGTTTTGATCCATTTGATGTTAGAATTGTCTATTGTTAAGTTTTTGTCTGGATTTTTGTTGGCATTGAATTTGATTGCTGCAGATTTTGTAGGGTTTAGTTGTAGCTGTAGATGTTTGCATATGTTGTTGAATACATTAACTTTGTGTTGTAAGTTGGTGAGTGCATCAGTTTGGTTTTTTCCCTTGCTTATTATTATGAAGTCGTCTGCAAATTGTAGGATTGTGGTGTTTTCGTCAGTTATTGTGTGAAGTTTGTTGGTGTATATATTGAATAGGGTTGGACTTAGCACGTCTCCTTGTGGTATGCCGTTTTTAATTTCGGTAGTGTTATTTCCTAGGGTTAGTATCCTCATGCTTAGAAAGTTATGTATCCATTTGATATATTGTGTTTCTATGTTGTATTCTATTAGAGTTTGAATTAGTTTTCCAACGTCTACTCTTTCGTATGCATTAGAAATGTCGCATGTGACTGCCATTTGTGTAAAATTTTTCTTTTTTGCTGTGATGTGTAGAAGCTTATTTATGCATTGATTTGCAGATTTGCCTTTTCTGTATGCGTAGGAATTTTCATTTAGTAGGGAATTTTCTTCAATGTGGTTGTATATTCTGTTTTTTATTAGGCTGTTTATTATTTTGAGGGTGACGTTGAGTAGTGAAATGGGTCTATAGCTGTCAATTTGGTGGGGTGGTTTGTCTTTTTTTAAAATTGGAATAATTCTGATTTTTCTTAGATTTTGTGTTATTAGATTTTTTTGTAAGTTAATGTTTATGGAGTTTATTAGTTTTGTTTTGTTTATGCATGATAGTGAGTTGATCATATTGTATTCTATTTTGTCAGGTCCTGGAGATGTTCTAGTTTTGTGTTTGTGTAGTACCTCTTGTAAATCATTGAGCGTGAAGTTGGGAGGTTGGTGACTTGTGGTGATGTGAATTATCTTGTTTGTTGAGTTCGGATTATTGTGTTTGTTATTAATCATATTAAGGAAATTGTTGTTGTTGTTGGGGTTCCATTGAGAGTTGAGTTTTGATATTGTGTTGTTTTTTATGTTTCTGATAAAACTCGAGAAGTCTTTGTAGTTTTGTGATTTAGATATTTCATGGATTTTGTTTTCCCATAGAGAGTTTTTTGTCTTTCTTACTGCTTCTTTCCAGGAGTAATTGGCCTCTAGGTATTTTGTGTAGTTTGTTGAGCTTTTAAGTTTACAAAAGTTTCTCCAGTTTTTTTCCTTCGTATTCCATAATTTTTTTAAATCCTGGTTCCACCAGGCTTTTGGTGAAAATTAGAAGTTTTTGTTGTGGATTAGGTTATTTTTGATGATTTTGTTGATTGTAGTGATGTTAGTTTCAAGGTTGTCTGATAGAGATATGTTGAGGAGTTCTTCAGTGATTCTTTTTCTGTTTAAGGTTATTTGTTTTTGAGTGATTATTTTTTGGTTTTCAATGTTGAATGTAATGGTACTATGTTCGCTGTTGGAGATTTTGATGTTTTGATTTTTCCAGGTTATGTTGTTGTATATGAAGTTTGAAATGGTTATGTCTGGGCTGGACTTAAGGGTGTTTCCATTACTCATGATTCTATGAAAGGTTGGGATGCCTGTGTTTAGGATATACATATTGTTTTTGGTTATTATTTCTTTTAGCAGCTTTCCTTTGGTGGTGCTGAGATTGTCTCCCCACATGTGGTGTCTGGCATTCAGGTCTCCTCCGATTATTAAGGGTTTGGTGGTTTTTGTATGTTGGAATAGTAGTTTGATGTTGTTGTGAAATTCCTTGTTGTTTGTGTCCGGTGGTATATATACTGATATGATTCTATAGTTGGGTTTAAGGTTTGTTGTTTCAATTGCTACAGCCTCTATATTGTCTATTATGGGTATTGTTTTGTATTTGATCTTATTATTTACGACTATTGCAACTCCTCCTCCTTTCTTATTTTCTCTGTGTTTATACTGTATGTTATAGTCGTTTAGTTTGTAAATGTTATTGTTGTTAGTGGTCCAGGTTTCTTGGAGTAGTGCAATGTCTATTTTGAGTTTGTTGAGTGCATATTCTAGATTAGATTTATTTTTTGTTATGCTTTGTATGTTTAATTGTAGAAATCTTATATTTATGTTTTTTGTTGTTGTCATTTATCTTAAATTATGGTGTGGGTTTGGTTCCTTCCTTGACTGGTCCTTTTAACAGGAGTATTATTTCTTTGATGCAACCTAATAGATTTTGTAGGTTTGTCATGTTTATCGAACATTTGTTAGTTGTGCTGGGGTTTTCTTTGATATCGTTCATTAGTTGTTTTATCAGTTTCTCAAGTTCTGTCGTTTTTGTTGATGTTGCTGAGGGGTGGTTGTACACTGGTGGAGATTTGTGATTGAGTGTTGTGTCTGGGGGTTGGGTTTGTGCATTTGTTTGATTTATTTGTGCAGACTTGTGTGAGGTTGTTTTTGAAAGTGCAGTGACTTGGGCATATGTTCTAGTTCTCAAGGTTTTGTTCACTGCTTCATTTGTATTTTTGAAGTTAGTCTTGCTTTTGTTGTTGAGTAAGGGGAACGCTTCATTCATGTTGTCCTCATTTTGTAAAAGTTGGTAGCTGTTTGTGTAAAGGAGTGTTTTGTCTTCCTTTATTGATATGTTCTTTATCGAGCTAATTTTAACTTCATCTATGTATTTTTTCCATTTGGGGCAGCTTTTGTTGGTGGCCATATGTTCATTGGAGTTACATAGTATGCATATGGTTTCTGTGCATTTCTTGTCACAGTCCGTTTTTGCGCACTTGTGGCATTTTGGTGTTTTTTCTTTACAGAATTTCTGTAAGTGACCCAATCTGTGGCAATTTGAACATTGTGTGGGTTTATAGTAAAAGTAGTCAACTTTTATTGGCGAATAACCGAAATAAATCGCATCTGGAAGTGTTTCCCCTGTAAAAGTAAGTTTGATAGTTCTTGTGTTAAGGAGTTTGTCCTTATTTTCAGGATCCTTTCTTTTGAGTCGGTTTACTTCCGCTATTTTAATATGTTCTAGTCTATTTCCATATTTGTTGCAAGGTGACGCTTCTAGTTTAATCTCTTCTTCGGTGATCTCCATAGGGATGTCTCTGATTACTCCATATCTGACTAATAGGTTGTTGGGAATGAAGATGTTTAGCTGGAAGTTTTTTAGTAGTGTCTTATTTGCTGAGGTGTTTGCATCTTTGACAGTTTTGAAGGATATTTTTATTTTATTAAAGCCTAATTCATTGACATTTTCTATGTTCTTTATTCCTATTGATTTGTTCAATGAGTAGGTTAGAGGGGTTAATTTGGTTGGTTCATTTTTCTCGTTGTATCTTTCACAAATAACATGGAAGACTTTCCTGTTGCCATCTTCTTGGTATGTATTGATGTTTTTGTTGTAGTTATTGCCGGTTATTTGTCCTGTTGTTGGGTTGTCATTGGTTGTCTGATTGGTGTTATTGCTTACGTTAGTTGGCATGTTGATTTGGATGAACTTTTCTATCTCCATTTCAGGGGCTGAGATGTTTTTATTGTTGGTGGGTGCATAGGAATGGGTATTTTTAACTTCAAACTTGAAGGGAATGTCATTGTTTTTAATATTGTTTGTAGAGGTGGGTTTCGGATTTTTGTTTGTGGTAGCACTTTTACTTTTATTTGTCTTTATGTAATTGGTATTTTCGGATTCTTTCTCATCTTTATCTGAAATGTGTTTTCTTTTTTTTTGGCCTGTTGTCTTTCTGCGTTGCTGTCACTGAGTCTCCCGGATCAAACTCTATTCCGTCTTTTTCGTTTGTTTCCATGTTTCATATTTTATTTTGTAATGTTAGTTGTAAAATACTGAGCTGTACACACCTGTTTGGTTCAGAAATGAAATTGTTGACAGGCTTTATCACTTAAATGGAAATGAATGTAAATTATTGTGATCTTCACTAATTTCTAGGCAATGGTTCACACCACTGACTCCTGAGACAAATTTCGTTATTATTCCTGTTTTCTCAATTCTCCTTTTTACCAAGGTAGGACTGGGAAATTAGGTTAGAAAAGGATTAACCCATGCGGTTGCACCACGTTATTCGGGGAATCCCGTAGTTGAATCTGTTTGACGCTCTCAAAATGGCTGTGCTCATACACTGATTCACTTTTCAATCGTTGATGTCACTCGTTCGATGGTTCAGAGAGAACTGTTGCTTTAATGAAATCGCGTGTTAACACTGTTATTAGGATGGTGTGACAGATGGACTATGACAAATTCGTTGTATTTTCTTTCATTCAGTTTTGCCAATTCAAAGTAGTTCCTAGTGCATTCAGGTGTAGAGTATGAATGTAGTGTTAGTCTGAGTTTAGCTTGTTAGTTTGCTAGCTCTATTACTGTAACAACCACATGTCTGGGAATGTATAAATTATTGAAAGATAGTCTTGCTAGGAAGGCTAAACTCTTAGCAGGATTGAAAAAAGAGCCCAAAATCTGGGCACGGACTCATCAACTTCTTACCTTGAAATTTGGAGGAAGGAATTTTGAAATTCTGCTGTATGAAATCTTTTCAGAGAAGTGATGAATTGTTGCCCTAAGTTTTGATTTTTTCACATATTCCTTAGCAACGAGGCCGTGGAAGTTCAACTATGTGAAAAGAACCGAAAAAAGACCAACGAAGTCAGTATCCATGAAGTACAAAAACATCCGCCGGTAACGATGATTTATAGTTTGATTGCCGATCGGGATCCTTGGCCTATAAACGTTGTTTATGGAAGGTTTAGACAGGCCCCTAAAATTTGTCAATAAATTTCCTGTCAGACACTCGAACCAGTTATGCATTTAGACACAACAAAGCTCGGTGCACTAATTCGAAATCAAATGGAGATCTTTTAGAAGAAGAAAAGGATGCAGTGGTACCATGACCAGCGAATTCCCCGTATATCATACTCGGTCGACGAGATACTCGATCTTGTAGTAGCAGACAAAAATAATTAGGCTGAAAAAAGGGAGTACGTAAAAAACGTTCACTTTGGCAAACATGGCACAATGTCATGAAGGTAAAGTTGACGGC
Source organism: Stratiomys singularior (assembly GCA_954870665.1). NCBI lineage: Eukaryota > Metazoa > Arthropoda > Insecta > Diptera > Stratiomyidae > Stratiomys > Stratiomys singularior. The sequence goes on along the minus strand of OX940879.1, from coordinate 82,853,151 downwards.
GATTTTTGCAGTTATTGTTTAGTTTTAGTTGTTGTAAATATGACCACAGCGCTACTTGCAAACATATTTCAATATTGTTGGATAACGGATGCAACAAGTTACGCTCCATTTAATTCAAATAAATTTGAAAGCTAGATGCACAAATAATCTCGGCACATGAGATAACCTGCAGCACAAGTGCAACTCATTACTGGCTAATTTGGTTGTACAAATTGAAGAATTTTAAACTCAGTTACACACAACGAAGAAATTGGTGTCGATGAATTCCAATTAGCATTATGCCCATTTCCGCTGCACTTCTTCCATCAACTTTAACCGACCTTCTAAGGCAAATTTGATCTTCAGAAACATGAAAAGTCTTAATGTGCCAAATCAGGCAAGAACAGCGCATGTTGAATTATTGAATAATTAGCTGCCAGCGGTTAAATAACGCTTCATAGACCGCGCATAATGGAGAGGTGCGATGTGTTGTGCATGACCACGATTTGGTTTTCCACAAAATTTTGCAGTATTGTCAAATCTTTCATATAGAAAGTATGGCTTCAATTTTCACCTTTTGGAACCTATTCAGTTATCACGAGCGAAGTCTTGAAGATGTAAAATATATATATATATATATATATATATATATATATATATATATATATATATATATATATAGTCTAAAAAGAACCGTTTGAACCGTTTGCGTAAGGCTGGATACACAAAGAAGTTTGGGTGCTGCATGAATTAATACACAAAAACTTTATCGGCCGAATTTCCATTTGCGAAATGCTAATAAAACGCAACGTTATCGAGCCATTTTTGAAGAAAATCATAACGGGGGATGAAAAATGAGTAAGATACGAGATTGTCGTTCGAAAATGATCATGGGCAAAAACAGGTGAATCATCACAAACAACTTCAAAGCCAGGATTGACACCAAATAAGGTTATGCTATGTGTATGGTGGGATTGGAAGGAAATTGTTGAACTTGGCCAAACACTCAATTCGGCTCTTTACTGTCAGCAATTAACCAGATTGCAACAGGCAATTAAAAAAACGGCCAGAATTGATCAATAGAATGGGCGTTGTCTTCCATCATCAAAAAATGACAGAGCTTGGCTGGGAAGTTTTGATGCATTTACCGTATAGTAAAGATCTTGCACCATCAGACTACCATTTGATTCGGTCTCAGCAAAACTTCCTTATTGAAAAGAAATTCACTTCAAAAAGGGACTGTGAAAATCACTTGGCCAAGTTTTTCGCTGATAAACCACAGAAGTTCTACACAAATGGAATGTACCCAAAAAATGGCAAAAGGTCATAGATAATAATGGACAATATGTACTTAAATAAAATTCATTTTAAATAAAAGAAATATCCAATCAAAAAATGACAAAAAAAGGCTCAATACGTTTTAGACTTACCAATATATATATATATATATATATATATATATATATATATATATATATATATATATATATATATATATTGAACCTTAATTCTACGAAATTGCGCTCAATTTTTCGGATATTTTGGACAGATTTCTTTTATTATAACGAACACAATACAAGGAGAACGGAGAACGGAGAACTTGCGGCAAAAGATGTCGTTAACTCAACAATGAGAATCATTCTATCCGCCTGCAGGTCTTCAATTTCCCTACGAAGACCCCGGCACAGCAAACCCCCAGTATACTAGTGATCACATGAAATTGCCGAATAACGAAGGAAGTGTCACAAACTACGACGCAGGACACAGCGAGTTCGAACCCGAGAAGAGGCATGTATCCGATAAGCAGCTTATAAGTCATCTAGAAAATGCCTCCACAGACTTATCAGCAGCAGCAAGGCCAGCCGCTGGCAAAACCTGGTGGACGACGTGAACAGAGACCCATGGGGCCTGGGCTACAAAATAGTGATGCGGAAGCTCGGTGTCCAAAGGTCGCCTCACTCATACGAGGCAGAAAAGATGGACGAAATCGTGCGGGCTCTCTTCCCCATCCATCCCGCCATCGTAGAAGCTGTTCACTGTGAAACACCAACGGAAATTCCATTCTTCACGAAGATGGAATTGGAGAAAGCAGTCTTGTCTATGAAGGCCAGAAAGGCTCCAGGACTAGATGGGATTCCAGCTGAGGTGCTACAAATGGTCTTCCAATTTTCCCCTGACCTCCTCCTCCGCATGTTTAACGCATGCCTGCGCAAAGGGCTGTTCTCAAAGTGCGTGAAGGTGGCGAGACTTGTGCTGATTACTAAGGGACAAGGGGATCCCGAGTCGCCAGCTGCATATAGCCCACTGTGTATGCTTGACACGGCCGGAAAAGTTTTTGAAAAACTTATCAGGGGAAGACTCGCTGACGTGATTCGTACTGCCGAGGACCTATCTCCACGGCAGTATGGCTTCAGAGCAGGCCGCTCCAGCAGCGCGGTCCAACGTGCGGAGTCTCACAGTATTTCCACACGACGGGTCGTCCTGCTGGTTACTTTAGATGTCCGAAATGCATTTAACAGCGCTAGATTGGTGGATATTCTGGAAGTGCTAGAAAAGCGTTTTCAAGTACCAGTGTACCTGATGCGGATTCACATGGACTATTTGAAGGACCGCATCCTACTCTACGACTCGAAGGAGGGTAGGCTTGTACAATTACAGTATAATTCTTACTTCAGGTGTCGCTCAGGGCTCTATCCTTGGCCCGGACCTGTGGAACATCTCCTACGATGGACTCCTCCAGCTTGTACTGCCGGAAGTCACGTTTGATCGGCTATGCGGACGATGTCGCGGCGCTGGTCGCTGGACGCACAGTAGACCATGCGCAGCTCAGACTCAATACGTTAATGCAGAGGGTAATGGACTAGATGACCGCTCACGGATTAAAGCTGGCACTGGAAAAAACCGAAGTGGTCATCCTAACGAAGAAGAGAATCCCCAGAGTACGGCCTATCAGTATAGGGGACGAGCTCGTTGAATCGAAATTAGCAGTAAGGTACCTGGGTGTTCTGATAGACTCGAAGATGAGTTTTCCCAACAAATCAGGGCAGTAGCTGACAAAGCTGCAGCGTATGTGACGGCACTCACCCGATTAATGGCCAACATAGGGGGGCCCACCACATCAAGGAGACGACTCTTAATGAGCGTTGTGCACTCACTTCTACTCTACGGATCAGAGCTGTGGGGCGACGCTCTCAGCAAGGAGTTACACCGGAAGCGGTTGGCACAGGTGCAGAGACAAGGAGCACTGCGAAGCGCATGTGCATATCGAACGGTCTCCGGGGCGGCAGTGCTGGTAATCGCAGGGGTGATACCCATCACCCTCCTTGCGAGAGAGCGCAGAAGTATTTACCTGCGCAGAGGCGGGGACCGAAGAGAAGATATCACCAGGGAAGAGAGACGTCGCTCTCTCAGCGATTGGCAACAGTCTCGGGAGCAAGAAACATGGGGAAAGTGGGCTGTCCCTGACCTGAGGCCGTAGATCAGTCGAGTGCATGGTGAGACCGATTTCTACCAAGCTCTTAAGCGGGCACGGTCGTTTTCGGTCCTATCTGTACAAAATTGACAGAGCACGGTCTCCTAACTGTGTGTTTTGTGCAGCAGAATTGGATGACGACTGTCACACATTCTTCTACTGTAAAAGGTGATGCCAGAAGCGAGGAGACCTCCTCAGCGAAATTGGAGAGTTCTGTCCGGAAACTATCGTCAGAGTAATGCTGAAAACAGTTGACAATTGGAATCGCGTGGCGCAATATGCTCGGGCAGTGCTGATTTTGAAAAAAGCTTTATTGGAGCGCTGGGAGGCATCGGGGATGGATGGACCTCTTTTCTAGCACTTCCTTCCTCTCCCTTCCTTCCCGTTAGAGAAGAGATTCCCATAATCCGAAGGCACCTCTAGGCGTAGGAACACGAGGCCTAGCCCGAAGTAATGTGTCAAAGGGTTCCAGGCTAGGTTCTCAGGTTGACAGGGGAGATGTTTAGTGGGTAGTCCAAAAGTATTTTGCGTCTGGGAGTCCCAAACTCAGGGCGTAAACAGCCTTCACCTCCGTACCACAAAAAAAAACTCTTAAGCAAGTTTATATATTCTTTTCTTACTCCTTTTGTGACCGATTAAGCGTTCCGCGGAACGAGCATCATCATCACATAACAGCCTTGACTGACCAAAATTTCGTCGAAATTCTAAAATTTCGTCGTTTTCAAACACAATCTACTGTTTGGTACCATGTTTTTTAGTTTCGTTGTTTTAACCGATAAGAATATGATTTCATTTTTGACTACACGGGAAACTTTCTTTATTTTTTCATTTGTTTGTATAACTATACAACAACACCACCGAAAAAACGATGTTACAACAACATGGAAATGACTTTATATCAATAGGCTAAGGATGTAGACTTGCTGCCGACTGGAGTTTCTAGGACTTTCCATAAGTTACAACATAAATTCTCATACTTCCAAAATATGGCTAAGCAACTAAAGCTCGAAAACAATCACATAAAAATGTGACCCTGTTTTTCTTCCAACAACGCACCACAAAATCATATCAACGCACCAATGTCAAATGGTTAAACAATTTCAACTTCCTAGAGTCCTCAACAACAAAGGGAATGTGAAAAACTAATTCTGTATGTGACTATATACCACCAAAAGACAATTAAGACTACTAAGTTACAAGGCAAATAACATCTTTATAGGACTAATAAATCCCCAACTCGAAAGCAACACACCCCACAAGATGAATGTTCCACACTGTGTATAAAAAAAAAGAGAAAGAGCCGTTCTGAAAAACTGCCTTGGAACTCCCAAACTGACCAACACTGTAACATTTGTCATTACAGAAGTACCCCCATATAAACTAAGAGCCGACGTGCTTATAGCCAAAGAGATACTCAAAACCCTACATTATAGAGATTTCAGAGCATTACTCACAGGAGAAATCAGGACCAAACACACGCTAAAACAAAAGAAGTTCCTAGATTGTTCAATAATACCTGTTGAGGAGAATTAAATGAGACAACTCAAAATTTCTTCTTCCAGCTCAAAAACTTCTTACAAAATCTGGGCGTAATAGATCATGAGTTCAAACACATATACCCGCAGTATTAAGTTTACTCATTGACACCGATGACATTTTCTGCACGAATGCTACTGATACCCCATTCGCTATAGGATGCGCTTTCATCATTCCATTTCAGAAACAAATGAACTCTTCAGTCTAAAAAATTCCAGCGCATCTGTAATTAATTTATTTGCATTAATGCAGAAATCATGGCGATAAATTTAGCCATTAATCCCGTCAATATGTAAAAATTAATGTTGTTGGTTATGAAGACATAATAGATAATGCAAAGGACATCATCATCTATACAGACTCAAAAACATCATTCAGAAATAGCTCTTACCAAAAAGTATTTAATTGATTTACTGCAAAATGAGAAACCTGTTTAACATAAACAGTAAGAGAAAGTATTTGTAGCACTGGATCTCAAGAAAATATGAAGTAAAAAAAAAACATGTGCTGAGGGTGAGTGTGCCCCAAATTACATAAGAAATATTTCACAATTTCAAACAAATTCAAAAAAGCTGATGAAAAAGATTCGCGGTTTGCAGGGAAAATACGATGAAATCCAAATGAGAAGGTTGCATAGGTTTGTTCCCAGATTTTGCCAATGACAGAAATCCAGTATCAGATAGCAATATAACAAAACATGTAGTTTACAAGAAAACAAGTTTGAAGAAAGCAACTATAAGGACATCCGACCGTATGTGCGACACCCGTGAAAAACCACAAATCAGATCAGAATGCTCTATCATTAACAATTTTAGCACTAAGTTTTTATTGTTGCGACAATTATCCTCCCCGAAATCATTTTTTAAATCAAGGCAAATTCCTAGAAGAAAGCCAAAGCAGAGCTGTAACTAACAGCTCAATCCCCACGCAATATCTTCCTTAGGACTCCTTAGACCGTTACACGCTGGCTATTATGCACAGAACCATAGCGAATACCCTTTCATAGTCAGTAGGAAGAAAGAAATATGTTATTACCAATCATACTTTACGATGAAATTTACACAAATATTAGAGCAAAGCAGTATAGTCCACATCTATTATCGCGTTTATCACAAATAAAAACATCCACAACAATCCACAGGATTGTAGATTGTGTGTACAATCTAGTACAATCCCGTAGGGTGAAATATTGATAAAACATAAACGATCAATAAAATTAATAGATTATATAAGACCGAGATACGCTGGTCAGTGTTGGTAGAGACAGGACCAACTACATTTCCGGCTCCTAAGACCGAAAACAAAGGGATAAAAAGCCAGAAATATTTAGGAAAGTATGAAAATGTTGGATAGACGAAAATACCCGGCACATGAACCAAATGCAGCTATAAATCGTCTTGCACTCAACAAAACTGAATGTGAAGAAAACTGAGTACTTTTTTTTTGTTTTCCTCCAACGGAGATGGAATCATTTTTTTTTGTCTTCGGAAGATTCCGTCGTTTCCAGTAGTTTTCTTCGTCTCGTCCAAAAACGCGTTTCGGCGGTTCGCCATCTTCGGTGTGTTCAGTCTTAATGAGAAAAAAAAAGTCCTTTTTTGGAAGAAATTAGGGCGAATTTCTATATTTTGACAGCTTTGTGTTTGAAGTTACCGAAATTAAGGGCATGGAAAATTTATTTAAATAAAGCAATTCGTTTAATAGCAGTGATAAAAAAGTTTTGATTTAACACAAATTTACCACCCAGTTTTGCCCACTATACGGTCATTTGTATACAAAGTCATTCTATTGAACTTTATATATAAGGAGCTCAACCTATTGCAAATATTGTCCAAACCCGACATAAAAGTGTTCTTGTCTTTCAATGGTTCATTCATTTAAGAAGAAGGATAGCAAAGTGTAATTAAATCAAGAGTTAATAAATCATTAAAAAAAAAGAATTAAGTTTTTAAGGATGATAGAGGCTCGCATGGCAAAATTAAATTTTTTTTTTTAAACTGTAACTGAAAATATTTTGCATGCCGATGGTATCAAAATAAACGTTTGGTTTTTTATGTTTTCATCTAATTTTCTATGGATAATTCTAATACTGACAATAACTTACCTGTTGGTGTGTTCCGTTTCTCGACTCTTTCCCTGTAAGTTGAATGATCAACAGACACAAATGATGGTGCCTTAGTTCCTCCGTGCAAGGTTTTCGGTGTACTGATTTCTCTCGTTTCATTTGTCGTCCTGTAATCACCCTTCAACTTATCATAACGATCTTTGCTTGCATTCTATGAGATATTATTATAACAAATTATCACAATTTTATTTCGAAAACAATGGCATTTCGTAAAACTTAATTACTTGGAAATCTTTCACAGTTCGATCGATTTCTCGATAGATGAAAAATGATATGATCAGAATTGCGGTGATCAAACAAACACATGTTATTATTAACAAAATACTGAGCCAAAATTGCTGTTTATCCGATTGATGTGCCGAAGATTTTGCCGTTTTTGTTTTCCTGCCCATTCTGAACTTTTCAACAACGCTCTCCTGACTGAACTAAATTGGGCGAAAAAAATTATTACGAATTGTTGTTTATCGAAATAATTATTGATAAGGCAAACCTCCAATAAGTGTTGCTTATCGATTTATGCTTATGCAGCGGGAAACGCAAAAACCACAATTAATTTCATTAACTAGAAATCGTAAAATTAATGCATATTTTTCACTTTGTTTTTAGGCCATGGGAAACGATTGAAAATAAATCCGAACAATATCTCATTATAAATAAATACTTTGACATATATGGCGAAAATGTAAGGAGATCTATGCGTGAGAGTATGAAATCATTAGATGGTATGTATGTCGACTTGAAAGATTAACAAATATTAGTTCAAAGACTTTATTATAAAATGTATCATCATTTACTTAAACTAAAATCTAGTATACTTTACAATAGAATTCAGGAGAATTATCTGTTAAAATAACTAAACTCAACTCAGCTATTGAGGACTGAATTAAAAATGTTTTCGTGAATATAAACTATTGAGAGATTATATATTTTGTATGGAATACAATATAATTGCTAGAAAACAGTAAGCTACGCAAACACTATTATTAGTTTGTTACATTATTTACATTGTATAAATTATAAGTCATTTCTTTGAGAAATCAAATTGGCGACGACTAGTGCTCATTTTCACAAATAATTCTGAATCATGTGAAATTAAGGAAAAATTTCAATGAAAACAAACGTTTTACTGCATTTTTAAAGGTATTGAATTTGCGTTTTGGAGTCAAGGGTTTATTTAAATTGAACAATTGATTTTTCTTTACGTTCAACTAAAAGGCATTAGCATATCTCATTATTATTAGGTAAAACTGTTTTAATCAAACAAAATACAACTTCAATACTTAAGTGAGCTGGTCTAGTAATTGCGTACAGGTATAATACATGTGGAGAGGCCCTACTCGTGCACTTGAGCGTACGCCCAAATTCGTTAGGCGTTCACGTTTGGTTTTAATTTTCCTTACAATTTTCATAATGCGACCTTCGCTTTTAAAATTGACAGTCAGTTAACATTACAATTACAAAAGCAACTTCTCTAAAGGAAACGAATGGTCAAACTTTTTATTTGAATGTTGAAACTATAGTGAATTCGGTGTTTGAATCATACGCTTTACTTATTAAACGGTAATTAAAAATGAGACAATTATTATACAATTGCCAATTTTCATTCACTGTAAGAGATTTCTCATTAAAGAAATTAACAACGGAATAGTTGATTTGAAAATATTTAATGAGATTCGTGTAGAATTGATATAAGCTGAAGATTGTACTTTCTTTGTATTCATTTGACCCCAGCGAATTCACCCAAAGTCGAGCATCTGTCAAAATTATATGCAATGGGTGGGGCTTAATCTTTCGGGCATGATGTTCGTTTGAAGTTAACATTCCCGTTAAGTTGATTCTTCTATATTCATGGGGAGGACACATTTTTTTATGATGGGCTATTTACTGTAATATTTTTTCGTCATTTTATTAATTTAATGACGAAATAATGGTTATCAGCATTTGAATACTCCATGCGAATCAAAACAAAACATGTGATTAAATCATAACAAGCAACTATTGTAATTTTACTATAGTTCAGATCACAAAATATTCGCTCATCCATTTATCTATCTGTGGTAATTTTTTATAAGTGTCGAAGAATTTGTGTCAATATGCGTAAATTTTTGGGACTATGCAGTGCAGGCTTGATGCCTCTTTATATACGGAGAGGAACGGAACATCGCACCGAAGATGGCGCACCGTCGAAGCGCGTCTGTGGACGAATCAATGGAAGTGACGGAAAACGACGGAACATTCCGAGGACAAAAACTCTCTAGATATCTTATACCTCTACCAATAATTGACTTAGCCGCAGTGTACAATTAACTTAACCTTTACTTTTGTATATTGTCAAAAATAATTTGCATCAAAATAAATTGAACGTGATAAAGTGATGAATTATACGTGAAAATTTCTTACTTTATTTTCGAGTTTATTAACTAACATCTTCTAATGTGTTTCTTATTGCAAAATGTCGTCTGAAATAAAGCCATCTAATTTACTGTTGTAATCTTCCTGCAGGCATTTCAGTGATTATAAATACACGTTAATATAAAAACAAGCTGAAAAGTTTAGTCTTTGTCTAACACAGTCCAAAGTACACGTTTGGAATAGTTATTTCATAATATGGAAAAACATGCCGGCATCCACTCGTAACAACATAAATATGAAATGTTTCATCATTTGTTATAGATTCGTTTGTTTTCCATTGTTTGGGACATAATTGTCAGGGAATATGAAAAATGCTAGATCGTTTGGTTTAAACTTAAACTATAACATTTTAATCAATCTTAACGGCTCCATAAATCTTTCTAATAAAGCTGTAAGCAGCGAAAAATCCAATCGTTCCTGTTAGCAGCCAAAATGTGATGACCATGAGAGCTATAGAAATAATTGTGAATTAGTTTATTTGTATGTTTATTTTATTATTATTAATCAATATAATTGTATTTTAATTTTATTTCGAATGCCAAAATGACAACATTTTTCGTTTCTTACGTGTTCTATTCGCATTCTATTACAGGAAGGAATTATGTTTTCACTGATAAATATCTTTTTTAGCCAAGTAGAATTGTAAAAAAATATGTCTTTTACTCTATTAAATACTTTGTTTAACCTTTATATTTCAAATACTTAGTGTTCCGCAAAATACTTTTACTCTTCTTCGATGTTTGAATATTTTTTATGTAAATTTTTGCTATATTTGAGGTACCTATCGTTCCGTATAGGTTTGGTGGAAAGGGCTCGTCTTGGCTTGTTCGATATTTAATTCTTTGCGGTCCTATGTCGAGTGTGTCTCGACATTGCTTTTCGCACTGGCACGAAGATAAAGTTTGACTCGGGCCACAAGTTCCCAGTGACTGTATTACATCTCTGCAGTTTTCAATATTTTTTACAGATGAGCTTATAAGTCAAAAAAGCGACAGAAACAAATTTACAAGCTCAAAAATTATTGGCAGCCGTGAAGACTCTGTCCATTCACTTTCGTATGATTGGTATGAGGTTACAGTTAAGAACTAAGAGCTTTTCTGGGTGTAATTACGAACATAGGATTAATGCCTTTGCATGACACCAAAGATTATTGGTGCAAAAATTCCACCTATACGTTCCATTTTAAAATATTTTTAAACATTGTTAACATTGTTAGAAATTGAAGAGGTAGAGATAATAGAACGCAGCCAGTTGTGAAACCCAGTACAATAGTGCAGTATAATAAACACATGGGTGGCGTCGATTTAACCGACTAATATACTGCAAGTTACTTTTTCCTTCGCAAAACCCCAAAAACTGGAGTCAGAAAACGTTTTTCTGGGGTTTGGAAACATCTATTGTCAAGGCTTATATTTTATACAAAACGTCTCCTCCGAACACCAATGAAAACATTAATACAACACACGACGGGTTGCTGAAATGTAATGCAGACTTGCTCGTAACGGGCGAACAAAATATCATACGGCTGCGCGCGCATGCGCAACCGAAAGCCACAACCTTTCCCTCCATACATTCTAAGTTTCGTAACTATCGGTTGAACGTTTGTGCGTTCATACGTGTTATAATGACAAGCCAAACACGTGCTATGTGCAAGCATTTGAAACAACGTGCAGTAATTAAATTATTGACGGCGGATAACATTACGCCTATGGAAATTTATCAGCGTTGACAGGCTGTTTATGGAGCTGAGACGGTTCACAGAAGTACTGTGAATAGGTGGACCATAAAAAGCAGCAATTGTTCGGCATTCAGCGAACAAGGTTTGCTCATTGCTTTCTGGCACACTCGAGGAGCTGTCATGATGGAATAACTTGAAAAAGGGTGTACTGTAAATTTGGAACGCTACATTCAGACGTTACAGACATTACGGAAGCGTGTTCGACGAGTACGATGCATCAGTGACCGAGTTTTACTGCACCATGACAATGCCAGACCGCACACGTTACTCGCCACTCAAGAAGCGTTGGAACGTCTGAAATTTGATGTTGTTATTCATCCTCCATACTCTTCGGATTTGGCTCCGTGTGATTTTTACTTATTGCTTCGATTAAAAAGGGAGCTTAAGGGAAACGCTGTAAGCAATTGGATACGAAAACAAGCAAGAGAATTCTTTAGTAACGGATTTGAAAAATGGGTTGAGCGATGGGAGCGCTGTGTGAAGCGAGATGGGACTTTGTGAAAAAATAAATACGTCATCTTAAAGCTAAAGAATTCTTCTTTAATTCTTTGGTTTAATTTTGAGAATATCTCATTTCATTCTCGAGTTATTAGCAAGTTTGCATTACTTTTCATCCACACCTTGTATAATATAAAAACAAAAGCTGTGAATCGATTTTATGAGGACTTTTGTATAACAGCAAGACGTGGACGAGATGGAAAACTGTAAATGCATAGTTTGTTCTAACTGAAAAGTTCCAGATGGTAGAAAGGAAATTTCGTATACATGCAAAACCTGCGACAGAAGACCGGGGTTGCATGTCGCTTTAAACGTTATTATTCAATGAGTAATTATACTTTAAAATAATAAAAAATAATGAATTAAAATTTTTTAGAATTTGATTTTATATATCTACAAATTCATTATTACGTTACGTTAGTAAGTACATAAATGTGTACAAAGTAAACGCTATCAAGCGGATAAGCATTTGCGAATGCAGCGTGGACCTGCTAGCACGAAACGGTGAAGAGCGCAAAGAGGTCGGCAAAGGGGTAATGAAGACGTTTATAGAATCGAATCACCTCGTCCATCACCAAAGTCAGAGCAGACAAACGCACAATCAATTCGGGATCAAGGGAGGACAAGACACAGCGTACCAGGTGCGAGAGGTGTCATTGAATTTGACAGAAACGCCAACTTAACTCTGTTGCATCTTGTTACGAAGTGCCCAAATACTTAGGAATTGGCCAACTATATTTTGCCAAATCTGTTAAGCATTTGGTTGCTACACCCACTGTATTAAATAGCCATCGATGCTTACGATTTACAGCGGAGGGTTGCGGTATTTCTAAATGGCGGATGATTACGATTTACAGACACAAGTGCGTTGTACAATTCAGTTAATTTTCCAAAATCCTTTGTTATGTACATTTAATTTGTCTAATCTATGAGGCCCTGTAGCTTTTTTCAAAAAAAAGGTTTGCTCTATGCAAGCATTGTTCTCAAGAAATGTGACAAAATGTGACAAACGAAATGTGATCTTTGTTTAAATTTGTTTTTGATCGTGTTGGATAATTTGCTTCATAAAATAAATGTGGTCGGTAAGTGAGCTGAATAGAGTAAAACAGTCGAGGTCACCATATATTTATGGCATGTTTACAAAGAATCTTTTAGATAAATTTACAAACAATTTATTTGCTGATACATAATATTTAAATTGTTACGACGGACGGACGGACAGATTCTTGAACATCTGTCATTTTTCCATCCTTACCATAGGTACTAACCTTCTACGTGTCCCAAAACAACTAAGTTGCGAGCTACTGATCTGGGCGAGCAACGCAGTACGGGAACAAAATGGAAACTCATCAACTCAGAATTACCTTTTGTCCTCATCAAACAATAAGCACTTAAACTGAGCAATGATAACGTGAATTATTACAAGCTATTCGAATTTTCCAGTAATTTATTGCCGACCAATTTATTTATTTAATACGTAAATAAGAAGTCAACTTTGTGAAATTCTATCACGATAACAGCAACATTCTCGAATGGATAATTGAGATAGTTCCCGATTACCGGAATACGTACATAAAGAACAAAACGAGGCGAACACACAGTGCGAAACGGGGCCAGCACCAATTGGCAATACAGTAGGCAGTGCGGGGCAGCCCGTGATAAATTAAAGTGTGAATACGAATGTAATAGTAAATGGATGACAATAATTTGTCTAGTTGCAAACCGAAATTCAATGTCCACTTTCCATAGTTTGGATTATTTGCAAGTGCGATCTGTGGCAGCAGTCAGATTGAGTGTATGAAATGACTAATAATCACAATAAATTTATTGAATTAAAGAATCGTATGTTTCATTTAACAAGTAGTGACAAAAATGCCTTCGCACCTAATAAGCGCAACAATATACTGAAGAGTCGTGCTTAAATAAACTAATTGCTGCAAGATCAGCTCACATAGAAAATAATTTCATACAACCGAATTATAAATTTTCATTGCAAAAATTCAATATTTTATCTAAGATGAGGAATCAGCTAACCTTGCGCTGAAAACAACGCCGATTGCAATATGCTTTTGCATTTCAACATTTTTCTTTGCTTTTTCGATACATAGATTAGAAGCAATATCTAGCAGGATTTATTGTACTTATTCAAGTCAAGAAATAAAGTTGCGAACGGATGACAGATAACACAATGTTCAAAGCGAAGTTGTGAAAACCATGGTCTTGACGGAAATAGAAAACATAAGTTGATTATTTATTATAAAGCAAAAAATACCAATTTTGTGAGAAAAAAATTTTAGGCGAAATATTTGAGAACGGGAAGTTTAATGCATCTGCCCTACATTGAGCGTCCTACGAAAACCAACGCACGTATAAATTGGCACTTGTTCCGATTATCGTATAAAATCGTATAAAAACTGCCCTGAACTTGCTTCCGAGTTAAAGAAAACCCATAACGCAGAATAAGCACCTCTGACTAACAGCTGAGCGACATCTAACAGAAAACAAGTCTCGAAGAGTGACAAAAACCGCTTCTCTACCGGTCAAAACTATTCTTTGAGAGGAAAACTTGCTCAGCAAAATATTGGACTGGTGTTGTTTTTTCTGATGCAGGCAGAATCAACATAATTGGCTCAGCTTTGGCTGTTGTGGTGGGTTGTAACAAAGAAGCGTATAGTATGCAAGGTATTGCCAAGCATTCAAGCAGTACTATGGCAGTATCATCGCTTCGCAGACCATTTACTCTTATGGTCTGGGGAGCGATTATATGTCATTGTAAACTCAGCGTATATGATACTCATCAAACCGGGCCCATTACCTACGATCAAGATTTTGACATAGCACATGGAAGCACATTTAGTACCACATTAAGACAAATATGCACGGTACCATCAATAGAATGCTGTAAGCATTCTGAAATAAACCATTCATTTAAACTTTTTAAACAATTTTTCTTGAATAAATGTTTTTCGCTTTCTTTCGGTAAGGAATATGTATGGCAATACTGATTCAAGTGCAAGTTTCTAACGAAGCCAACTTCCTTAACTGTGAACGTAGAAAGCAAGCACAATCAAGGATCATGTACAGTATATCGCTTCTCTAAAACCACCGGCCAATTCGAATATTTGCGGTTCTTGCGTTTGTATGCCATAGAATAAAACAAGGAATTAGTTGGAATAGCCTTCATTGAAATTTAGAAAGCATTCGATAAAGTCTTGCACAAAGTCCTACTATATAAGCTCCTAGAGTTGAAAACTCCGAGTTATATACTCAACTCGATAGTTTCCTATCTCAAATACAGAATCTCTAAGGTGAATGTTCGAAATAGTAAATCTACCGGCCGGTGTACATTAACGTTCCTATTTGAGCCCGACCATTTTTAATATGCCGTAGAGTACAGCTCGCATATAAAACGTTTTATTCAGTTGTGGCGATTATAAAGACCAGCTACATACACAGGAACACAAAACTCCAAGTTTAGAAATTGGTGTTTAGACTTGGGTTATGCGATGGGTATGAAACATGGACCCTAACCCATTGAATGCCTTTGAAACTTGTAAAAGTTTCATGCTACCTAATAGGCAAATCGAATTTTTATGAAAAACTATATAATTGCCGGAAAATCTCTTCTACCTTGGGCTAATCTTTAATAAGAAACTTATTTTGAAAACACCACATTGAACAAAAAGTATTAAAGCTTTCAATTCTGCTCAACAGCTGGACCCATCTTCAACAAAATATTAATCTTAAAGATGTCATTCAGCATATAACATTTATCCGAGCGCTTACTTGTACCAAATTTTTGAAAAAAAAGCTTCAAGTTACTCAGAAGCTTTACTTAAAATGGCACTAAATAAAATCTATTAATAAACAATCGATATTAATACCTATCAATAAACAAACATCCTCACGCAGAGCTAATCTACTAGCTTGAGTCGAACACACGTCGAATTCAAATCCATTAGAACTTCGGTTTTTTTATAGGGCAGTCTATAGTTCAATCGTCTATAGCAGTTTCAAGTTCTTCTTCTGATTCATATGTAAGTCAAATATAAAAATTATTTTAGCACTGCGCAGTAAGAAAAACAGCAAACACTTGCCAAAAACAGATCATTGATAAAAAAAAAACGAAACAAATGTTTGTTACCTTTCTGCAAGTTTTAACACGACCAATTGAATAAAAAGCGAAATTAATGATGGTTCTATTACCAGAAAAGAACAATTTGCAAGTTTAAACAAGACTACCACTTCTGCAGGAACAACAGAGTTCTCAGCCAGAGTTACAAAGCATACAATGTACAGAAGAAATTTCAGGATGAAAGAATCAAACAGTTCAGGCTACAATACCTAATGAGCTAAATCTTTTGATTGTAGAAATAAGTTCGAAAGATTTCCGGCGGAGAGGACGCTGTTGGGACTCTCTGGGAGGGACGTTACATGTTGCATATTATACATAGCTTACGTTAACTTTCACCATGTCATGACGGTTTCGGATGTGTTGGTTTAAATGCTTACATAACAAAAAATAGAATAGAACCCTGGACCTATGAGAATCGTATTAGAGACCTGCATCAGAGCCTGGATTCCCAACTCTGCACTGCGTGTAGGAAGAAGCGGATCCCTCGAAAGCAGGTGCTATGATCAAGGTAAAACATTAATTAGATACGTCTTTCAGAATAGTTGCCATTAGACCTTAGTTGCCTAGCACCCCCTAAAACCTCTAATACAAGCAAATACAAAGTCGGGATCATAGTTACTACATTAGCCTCCTTTTCACAACACACACTCTTTCACCGGAAGTAGAGAGGCTGGTAGAATATTTTAAGAGGAAAAATTGACCAAATTTGATTGAATGCGATGCACTCCATGTTTAAAAAGATGGTATGAATCTTCTAAGGCCTACATGTCAGAACAGAAATTCTGTGCTATGGGCTACGTAAAGAACCGACCACCACTAGACGCACCAAGTGGGCACCGCACACTAACAAAAACCCTTCACCAAGCCAAGTGCACCAACGATTGGGATGAATACCAAACAATACAAACGAACTATGTGGAAGGAAGAGCGAATCGTCCCAGCATTTATTAAAAATATTAAAGAAACGGATGTGGAAACATAGCTATATAGAGCTATGGCGGAACAGGGAAATAACTTTAATATTGCATTAAGGAAAACTGATGGTAGCCTCATCGAATTTGAAACGAAGAGATGAATCCAAGGAGATTAAACAGCTCCTTAAAGGAGGCTGTGGCTACCTGCATGCAGATGCGTATCTGACTGCCTTCAAACTCATTGCAATCCTGAATTGGCAGGAGATTGCGTGTATCCAGCCTTTATTCAGAAGTAATCTATGATAAGGAAGTATACCTACTCAAGCAACAGACGCAGATAAAAACAGTTTTTATACCCAAAAGGGAGAGGATGAACTAAATCATAAACTTAAACTAATCCATAGATTTACCGACAAATGATATAAGGTCAACCCGCCTAACATAAAATCCAACATCCTTTGCTGAGCGAATACATCGCGGGGACCATCAACAAGTACCGAATTGTAAGATTTAACACGAAAAAATCAGAGAATTTTCGTAAGTAAAGAAGAAGCACCTGATGTATTTATTGATAGTGAAGGGCGTTTGACAATACTAGTCACGTTGCAGCAAGGGGAGCGCTCGTGTAAAGAGAGATGAATTTTACACTGATTCGAAGGATGAATCATGTTAGGATGGCCATCGACCATCAAAGAGTTGCTTTTTCATCCTTTCTATGGACTCTTATCAGAAGCCAAGTTTTAATTGGACAGTCAGAAAGAGGGGTGATACCTCACACGAAACTAGTGATCGCAACTTTTAACCAGGAAAAACTACACAAGGACGATATTTAATACAAAGCTTGAATGTTTCAGATTGTGTATTGGTACCAGAAAATTGGTTCTAGACTCAATGAGTGCCATTGGCTGGAAAACGGTATCGTTTTATTACGAAAATTAAAACAGAAATCAAGAAAAAATAAACTCTAACGGACAAAAATGGGTTTATAAAAACTCTAATATTGCAGTAGCTGGTTTCAATAATTACACCGCCAAGACGTCTACTAGTGATTCGATCAACGTCCGAGTTCAACGCCAAACAGAGTTAACCTGCCAACAACAAACAACAGGCTTTTGTTGATCTGAACTGTTAACTTCGAGGTTACAGTTTGTTGCCATTCCCCAAACATATCAAGTCGTTGCGTAGTCGACGCCAGTTTCAGGAGAGGAATCGACATGAGAACGGTTACTCAATTACAACCTCCAAATAATTTAAAAAGTAACAAAGACATATTTATGAGGAGATATTGCTTTTTGTCCTCAGAACATTCCGTCGTTCCCCTTCATTTCCTTTGTTTCGTCCACAGACGCGTTTCGGGGTGAGCCATCTTCGGTGTGATGTTCCGTTATGAGACAAAATTTATAATCTGTAACATCTTGCTAAAATTTATAAACGTCTCTAGGAACAATGTTCGTACTGTAGCGTAGGCGACAAATTTCTGTGAATTCCGTAGATTACAAGGCAACCGTCACAATCCGCGTGGTGTTAACAAGCGCGTTGCCATGCAGAAAATGTACTTTGAACACCAGTTTCTCGCGTTTCTCCTGCACAATAGCTTCGGACTACCTAGATCAATGAATTAGTACTGGCAGTTGATTTCATTTCCTTTCGCCAAGAAATTAACTATTAAAATGTATTCGCTAACCCAGAAATTGTTGTCATATTCTTCTACGTCGAAATTTCCGCTTTGAATTGCTTTGTGGCTCTTTTAATCCACTGCATTTACTTTCGCTTGGACTGAAATCATATGAAAGAATCAACGGCCACAAAAGCTTCGGCAATTTCCGAGTTATCCTAATACAACACCGAAGATGTGTGCAACCATCCCATCATCTCTGCTTGTGGAGCGGTGTAAGCATTTGCGGTTGGCAACGCCCATTATTTTTCATGTACAAATTACCACGTAAAAATTTTCTTCAGCTATTTCTTTGCGATTCTGTAGTGTTCCTGTTCTCTGTCACAATCCATCAGCCAGTGCTAATTTTCCGACTACTCGGACATTTATTTTGGTCATGAAGGGTCACTGGATGGCCCAGCCAATTTTTTTACCATCGAACGCGAACGTGCAGAGCTCCGAAGAACCGAAGACATATCTTCAATTATTTGGTGTCTTTATTTTTCATGAAACATGAGAGGAATAGTATTTCCAAATTGAATTGGATCAAACTTTGCTTTCACAGGAAAGCATTGCGGCTGAATCGTTCGTGTTTCAGGATGATTATGATTCAAAACACTCAACTAGAATATACAAAGCCTTTTTGGATGGACAAGTGTCGATTGTTATACTTGAACTGTTGTTATTATCTCAGTAATCGTCCGCACTATCGCTTATAAAGGATTTACTGGATCGGAAAGCCAAAATCGTTTACTCTAGAGCCCTAGCAAATTGTGGCAATATTTACAGAGAACTTGAAAAGAAATTGGCGCCGAGTACTTGAATAAACAACTTGAGAAAATACATTTACTCTGCCAAATTGTCATTGGGCAAAACGTAGTCACACAGATAAAATTACAGATAAAAAATCAATTATAAATTACGTTTGTGCCGAATAGTGGAATATTTGGCTTTATTTTATAGTGTGATTGCTGAATTCAATTAAAAATCATTTCTTTTTCCTATAATCATTAAGATTAGTAGTTTTTAAACAATTTAGCGACAAAATCTGTTGAAACAAAACTTGTTCAAATTAAAATTAATAAGTTCCGTGCGAATGTTTGCACTTAAAAACCAAATTTCAACGAATATTTAAGTGGGAAAATAGGTGTAGAGGATTCAAAAAATCGAGTTTATACAACTTTTCACAACAATTCAAGATTATACCCTAAACATTGCAAGGGAAAATTCAAAGCCGTTTGATAGTTATAAGCGTTTAAGCGAGTATCCTTCGGTCGACCGGTGGCAGCGCTTGAGATGTAGATGTAGTATGGAGCGGTCCCCGAAACTATCTGTTCCCCATTTGTGTACAATCTAGCTTGCAGAGTTTTTGGTCAATACTTATGAAGTTCAGTACACATTTTCTTTATATATATACATTCTATTACACTTATACATCCTTAATATTTTGAATGATAACCTAATATCTCTATTTTTATTATTTTTATTGTAAAAAAGGAAAAAAAAACTATAGAAAATCGTACTAAGTTTCCACATTCTAAACAAATAAAAATATTCGATTTTTGTTTTCTAATAATTGTAGTTCAAATAGAAAAGACTTGTAAAAAGTGTAAATTTTTTTCAAAAATTAATTTCAGATAAGAATTGTAACTTCCAGGATGTACGTACACAAACTGCCCATACAGGAGGTGACTTACGAACACAGCAGCTGGTATCCTCAGAATCGTTCAAGAAAAATGATTAACAAATTTCAGCCGATGTTCTCTAATATATGGATAAAATAATGCTACATGGATAACAGCGCAAAATTCGCCGTCCTGTACCCATTTCCCAACTTAAAGATTGTTAGGTATAGTGACGGACAACTTATTAGCACACCTGCAAAAAATCCTTTATTTTTATTGTTTTAATAGCTTAAGCATTCTATGTGAATAAAAGTTCTTCCATAAAGAATTAATTTCATAAAAATGATAGCAAAAACACAAAAAACGGTTATTTATAGCATGTTTTATAGCAAGAAATTATGATAAGCCAAATAATATGAAAAATGTATGCAACATTTGCTAATTTGCACAATTGTAGCTAATTGTACCTTTATAAAAGCATTCTTTTAACAGCCTGATGCGAATCCTTTGGAATTGATGACCGCTTTACATCGGCGTGGCATAAACTCTACCAGGCAACGAATCGTGCTGATGGGAATGGCATTCCATAGTTCTTGAGCAATTTGATGTAATTCGTTCTCCAATTTTCTGCTGCTTCCAAGATTTTTTCAGTTTGTTCCAAAGATGCTCTATAGGATTTAAATCGGGTGAGCATGATGACCAGTTCAGTGTTGTTATTTTATTTTCCGTGATCCACTTTTTTGCATATTAGCTAGTGTTTTTTGGATCATTTTCCTGCTGGAACTTCCATACGAGAGGCATATTCCACTCTGCTTATGGAAGCATTACATCTTTTAGTATGTCTATCATCTTTTAGCACTTGATCCATAATGCCATTTATTTTGTGCAGAGGTCCCACGCTATATGAAGACATGCAGCCCCATAGCATGAAATTCCCACCGCCGTGCTTCAATGTTGTCTTAACACATTTGCGATCAAATTCCTTATTAGCAGGACGTCTCACATATGTTTTTCCATCTGATCCATGCCTGTTGACTTTTGTTTCATTAGACCAGAGGATATTTTTCCATTGATCAACTGTCCACTTCTCATGCTTTCTTGCAAATTCCAAGCGTTTTCTACGATTCTTAGCAGAGATTAATGGAACCTTACCGGTAGATCTTCCAAACAGTCCAGCTTGACAAAATCTGCGCTGAATTGTTCGAGAGCGAACAATGTCAGTAGATGACAAATGGGGGTCATTTTTTGATAAATTAATAATGTAGTTGTCCATACGGGGAGAAGTCTTCTTCGGTCTACACGGTCTAAGAAAAAGTGACGGCAGTTTCACGAAAAACGAAAAGGAGCGCACTCTGTTGCTCATAGAAACCCATTTCCCGGGAAGCACTATAATAAATGAAGGGATTGACGAGATGGTACAAGAACTAAGACCAAACAGCTCGGAATGGAAGGAGGTTGCGACCATCTGTACGGAAAAACGTATAAGGTGGGCTTTAAACTCTTTCCAGCCCTTTAAATCACCGGGAGTAGATGGGGTGTATCCGGTCCTTATTCAGAAGGGACAGAATCTGCTTATATCGCACCTGATACGCCTCTTTAGAAGTAGCCTGGCATTGGGATGTACACCAAAGCCATGGAGGCAGGCGAAAGCGGTATTTATACCCACAGTGGCAGAGCTGATAAAACTAATCCAAAGGCGTGGCGACCGATTAGTTTAACGTCGTTTATTTTCAAAACGATGGAGAAAGTGGTGGATAATTATATTAGGACAACTCACCTATCAAAATACCCACTACATTCAAATCAACACGCATACAGGACGAGAAAATCAACAGACACCGCACTGTACGAGTTGACTAGCAAAATCAAGGAATCCTTAGAATACAAAGAGGTAGCACTAGGTGCATTCCTCGATATTGAAGGGGCCTTTGACAATACCAGCCATGATGCGGTAAAGAGGGCGCTAGTGAAAAGGGAGGTTAATCCGACCCTTATTCGCTGGCTGACTCGGGCACTGGCGGGGCGAACCGTCGTATGTAAAGTGGGATAAAGCACCATCAACGTACGTACGGATCGTGGATGCCCACTAGGAGGTGTTCTTTCACCACTACTATGGACTCTTGTGGCAGATGAAGTCTTAGTCAGACTGTCAGATGCTGGGGTGATATGTCACGCGTATGCGGATGATATAGCAATTCTAACCAGAGTAAAATTCGAAGGGACACTGTGTGATATAATGCAGGGGGCACTTCGAAATGTGAACAGCTGGTGCAAAGAGATAGGGCTAAGGCTTAACCCCGATAAAACCACACTGGTGCCGTTCACAAGAAGAAGAAATATGGACCAACTTCGCACCATATATCTAAATGGAACGGAGATTGAGTATAAAAATGAAATCAAGTATCTCGGATTGCTGTTGGACTGCAAGCTCGGGTGGAACGGACACATTAAGGCAGTGTCTGCAAAGGCTGTCAGGGCTCTGATGGTGTGCAGAAACATGACAGGCAAGTTCTGGGGTAACCCGGGAATCCTGCGGTGGATGTACACCATGATGGTGAGACCAATCATCACCTATGGAGCGGTAGCCTGGGCAGACAAAATCAAAGAACACAAGACGAGGCTTGCACTCGATCGAGTTCAGCGTTTGGCATGTGTCTGTATCACCGGAGCTATAAAGTCATGTCCCACGGCAGCTCTCCAGAAAATCTTACACCTATCGCCACTTCATTTGGTGATAGAAACAGTAGCGACATCTACAATGTCAAGAATCTTCCATGAAGGAAGAGAAAATGACCTCATAATTGGGCACAAGGACCACGCTAAACTAGCGAAGGTGTCCCCTTTCATATATGCACCGTCGGATCGCATGACGTCGACTTTTAACTTTCACAACAGTTTCCGTGTAGTGCTGAGTGACAAGAGGGAATGGAGTGTCGAATCCAATATACACCTCATAAGACGGAGTGCGATCAAGTGGTATACGGATGGTTCCAAGACATCTGAGGGAACGGGAATTGGAGTATTTGGGCCTGGCGCCAAATGCTACCAACCGTTGGGAAGTATGCCAAGTATCTTTCTGGCTGAGGTTTATGCCATTGCTGTAAGCGCACGACCCAGCATAGACAGAGGATACAAAGGCATAACTATAGCTATAATATCCGATAGCCAAGCAGCACTAAAAGCACTAGAATCCTCGGTGATTACATCGAGAATGGTTCTAGATTGTTGCAATGCACTTAACAAATTGAGTGCGGACAATAGAGTTACCCTATACTGGGTGCCAGGGCACGCAGGTATCGAGGGTAATGAGCAAGCGGACCAACTGGCGAGAAAAGGAGCATCGACAGCATTCATCGGTCCTGAACCCTTTAGCGCAATTGAAATGAATCTCAGTCACAGGGCCCTAAAGGAAAATGAGGAAAGAGAATGCAATAGGCTCTGGAATGGACTTCCAGGGCTTCGAATGTCGAAGTTGTTCGACATTCGACAGTTGTTCGTGGATCGAAATGAATAAAAGAAAGCTAAGGGTCCTGACTGGGATGTTCACGGGGCACTGCACACTCGGAGGGCATCTCAAAAAGATGGGCTTGACAGCGAATGATGAGTGCAGATTTTGTGATCTTGCGGAGGAGACACCGGTGCATCTGCTGGCACACTGCGACGCGCTGTCCCGCAGGAGAAGAGACAGTCTGGGAATTTTCTTCCTTGTCGAGGAGGATTTGGGACGCCTGAGGCCGAAGCAGATCATTGACTTTCTAAGGAAGATCGATCTGCTTGAGGCGCTCTAGGCGCACCGGAAGCGGGGGCACAATAAACCTGTAAGGGTTGACGTGCACTATCCCCGACAGTAATCAATCAATCAATCGGTCTACACTTCCTTTTGATGTTCCTTATGGTGCCATACTTTTTGATATGCTTAATTGCATTGTACACCATCTTTCTGGACTTTCTTTCTTTCTTAATGCGGGAAATACTTTCCTTCCTCTTCACTGCATCGATTATGATTTTTCGAACGTCTTCGGTACAGCTCTTCATTTCCCCCATCGCGGCACTGATATATTTTACGATTTAGAACTAAATATATTTCCTTAAACTATAAAATTAAGGTAATTAGAAAAATATTATCAAATCGTGAAATACCTTTACGTTTTACTATCAAATTGCTCTCACTATTCGTAATGTGCTAATTTGTTGTCGCGCACTACATAACCAATTGAATTACTAACTGCGAAATGCGATTAATAGGATATTTATTTTTGAATTCGTATGCTAAATGCAAAACTCAAGCAAATAAATCACAATTGTTAGCTTAGATAACTTGTTTGCTTCACTAATCGAGCAATAGAACGACTTTCGTGTTGTGTGCTAATTGGCTGTCCGCCACTGTATACTCAGAGAATTCTCAGCAGTTGTGGGTTGTGGTATTTGTTATTGTTATGGTATTATAAAGCAATTTATTGTTTTGGAATTTCCTACTTTTCCCTATTTCTCAAGAACACATGACTAGCGCCTCGATTCATGTACTTAATACGCTCATCATAAATACTCCACAAAGAAATAAGTTAAACAATTCGAACTTTATGGATGTGCCCTAACAGCAAACTGTTCTTTGATTCCCCCTTCTCTCTTCACAAACCCATTTGAACCATAATTTTGTTTTTGTTAAACAATAAATGCACAGGAGCATTTTTGACGTTAGTAAAATTATTAACGAAAATATCAAAAACAACTTACCAGTGTAACCCGTATAGAGTAATGTCGGTATAAATTCTGTAATCTCCAATTTCGTGAAGAAATAAAATATACTATAGAATAAAATATACACAGCTGATCCACCTGACACAATAAAACTTCGCCACCACCATCGATAATCCTGAAATGGAAATTTTTAAGCATCATCCAATCTCTTCATCATTTGCTAACTTACCTCTCCGCAAAGTTGAAAATAGGTCATGGCAATTGAAATTTGAGCACAACTTACAACTAGAATGCAAAATACCAAAAATAAAAATCCAAATAAATAATAAAATTGGTTCTGCCAAATCGCCGTGAAAACAAAGAACAACTCAATGAAGACAGCACCAAACGGCAGGATACCAGCAATGAGTGTACTAAAATGATATTGGAAGTAGAAGAAATATCGATTCGTATGGACTGAACGATTTACCTCAGCATAAGGTTCATATACCATTGTTGGGTCGGTACTTGACGTGGAATCATATTTGTTCGGACTGGGTGTTGGTATGGTTGTTTTCTATACCCAAAGTAGTAGCCCAAGTAGACTAACGGCAATGAAATGCCAAACCACAGACACAACAACGAGATCATTGTAGTAAATGGCACGGCTCCACTCGAGTGTTTATCCCAGATGAAGAAATTCAAGAAAAATCCAGTTCTGAAAATTGACACAATATTTTTTTGACAATATAATTGACACACCACAAGATAATATCAATGATACACATGTATAAAAATTCCTCCCAAATTATGAAATCTTGGATTAAATGATCATACCCAAAAACAATCCCTGGATATAATGTAGCTGTAAGAAACGCTGCTCTCTTCCACTCTCGTCCTTTCATTGTTTTGTATAGTCGAGCCGAAAAATATCCAGCTATGAGTCCCATAAATACGTATAAAAATATAGCGGATGTCATCAATGCGCCTCGTGATGATGGCGAAAGCATACCAAGCATGGCGAAGACTGTTAAAACAATTAAATGTTTGAGAAACTAAAATATCTCATCTGACGGGATTTATTACAAATTGTGATTAAAGCCATGAAGAAAATCTGTATTCCACTCCCGATTATTGCAGCGAAGAGTCTTGCGTGTCTTGGTGGTCGAAAAACATCTCCATGAACTAACTTCCATCCTGTTTCCTCTAGCGCTTCTTCGAAGCTATCGTCCGTATTGTATCGTGCAATATCACGTCTTAACGTTCTAATCATAATCATAGCTAAGATTCCTGCAAGCAAAAGTGGTTGAATTTTTCGGAATTTCTTCAATGATCTCACTCGAATCTAAGTTACCCGATAAGAAACAGACAACAACCAACGAGTTAATTATGCTAAACCAATGAATTTGTACATTGCTCATTCCTAAATAGATATCCCAACGAGACGCCCAACTAACATCCGATTCCTTCCATTCTACTGAATACGTGAAATATAGTTGTGTATCAGCATGAGGATTAACCTAAGGAAAATGTATTTTTATCATAACGTAGTTCATATTGGAGTAGTAGCTTGCAAACCTGCTGGCGTCGAGGATTATCAGGGAAATTACACGTATCACCTTCAAACTTGAGCTCTCTGTGGTCTATTGATAATGTCTCAGCTTCAAATCCTACAACCCTAAATCTATTTCTATGAAACGAAATAAAATTTAATGACTTATACTCAATTGTCTCGTCAAAACTTACTTTGCGTGCATATGATACGAAAGGATAAGTTTCAAATGATTATTTATGTAGATGTTGTTGCCTTCGACTTGACCCAGTCTATAACCATGCTCAAAATGCAACTCCATAGTATCAGGACTTATAATCCGTGTAGCAACTGGCAGATTATCTACTAATCTGTAATTGAAAAGTTAGAACATGTTTGCATTATTTATACATTTCATCATAACGTCATCCACACAAAAAATTGAAAGCAAATAATCAAATAATTCTGTGTTGCTTGGGTCCGCCGAGCTTTGCTTGGTTGGTTTACGAGCTGAATGAGAAGAATACGAGCTGAAGATGGCTGTATACAGCCGAAACGCGTCCTCGAAACCAACCAAGCAAGGCCCGGCGGACCCAAGCAACACAGAATTAATTTTGGCCTGCGGCAACAACCAAACGAACTTCAATCAAATAATTAGTAACAATCTCTCGTAAGCATCATTAAACGACCGAAACATGATAGCTGAAGTTGAGAATCTCCAAAAAATGGGGAACGTACACAGCAGCTTGGTTGCCCCACATCCGGACTTATCAACGCATGATTTACTTCAATACCGAGTCTTGCAGAAGCACCTTACTTCTTCTCAAAGCATCCGGGGTCAGAAGTTTTCGATACTTGCGTACGATAATTCCAGCTCCACCTCTGAACCCAGTCTTTGGTGCCCAGCCGTCACCCGATTTTGTGGCACAAATTCAGGTTTTAACGTCATTCAATGGGGCGAGAAGGCTAAAACACCTTTACCTTCCCAGTTCTATGACCTATTTTCTTAGTTGAACTGGTACATGTAGCCAACATTTGTTGGGCAGTTGGTAATTTATTGTCACTCCCCGTTGTTATCATCTATAAAGCCATGCCGGATGAGTTTTTAGTTCTTTAACTCCGCCATAGAAGATCCCCAGCCCGGTTTTAGAGAAATCCTTTTGTTTCCCGAACCCACAGCTTCCATGATTCCTCAACTCAAATCCCACGAATAAATTGATAACAAAATAGTAACCATGCTGAGGGCTTAACTCTCCGTCCAGGTAAAACCCCTAAATTTTTTTTGGAACCCGCAGCAGAGTCTCAGAATGTATTGGACCTACGGTAACCACTTCGCAACCGAAAAAAGACTACGGTACAGACGCTGTTAAGGACTTCCAATATAAACTAAACTGACTGCCAATCAATCAAGAAAAAAAAGTGGACTGTAATTGGTACTCAAGAATTGAGATCGCATACAATATTCAAATGTGGGAATGCTCGTGGGAAAGCGGGAAGCCTTCATTGTGGGTAGAGTTCAAATCGCATGTTATTGACTTTAAGGCAGTTAATGAACGGTTGTGTACGATCTGTATTTAAGCGAAATTCTTCAAAATGGGGCTGATAGAAGGAAACACTCCGACCGAAGTATAAGAGAAACGAAGGAAACGTTCTACAATCACCTGGAGAAATTAGTCGACTCATTGCCTACATACGGAACAAAAATAATTCTGGGTCGTTTGAACGCGAAGCATGCCAGTGAGCTATCTCATCGGAGAAATACTGAAGGATAGAGCGTTCACGATAAAACAAACGCCAAAGGGCGGCACTTGCAATTTGCATGTAGCAGAAATCACATCCACATCGACGCATACATAAAATGACCTGGGTATCAATGGATGTAGACGTCACACGGTGTCTGTGAACAAAAATTTCAGAGTTCCTTGGCAACCAGCCAGCTGCCATCGTATCAGATACCGTGCTGAAAACAAGCAACGAAATATTGGTGCAAGTAAAAGCAGCAATTAAGACTGAACAGACGATCGGACGTCATTACCGGATGGCAATACAGAAAATCAGATCGACCATGTTATGATCCAACTACTTTGGGCCTCGAGGATACTTGGTATTTGCAAATACCGAACAGCCAATTGTAACTCGGCTCACTACTTGATTCAACTAATATATCGATGTCGAATGTTAAAGGCGTTTTAGACGAAAGACAGCCCTCTACAGAAATTCGAGATCGAAAGGCTCGAAACGGCGTCCGTGGCCAAAAATTTCACGGAGTCCTTCGACAAACAGCTAGCTCCCATCGTATCAGAAAGAAGCAACGGGCTTGGGTAAGTCAAAGACGAAATTAAGACCGTGACAGAAGAGACGAACGGACATAAAACCCGGCACAAAAGAAATGATTGGTTCGATGAAGAATACCAGGATGTGTTAGATAAAAAGAATCAAGTGCTCAAAAAATATTTAAGAAGGAAACCAAGAAGGAGAGAGGGTATGAACATTTCAGAAGAGTAGCGAATATAAAAGTTCGAAAGTTAGAACAGAAAAATATAACAACCAATAAAGAGGTATCGATATAAGTCTGGAGGTTATCAGCCGAGAACCTAGTCCTGCCGTGATGACATCGGCAACATTATCGCTGACGAAAGCAGGGTTAAGAAAATATGGGTTTCATATTTCAAGAAATCCTTGGAATTAATACTCCGCACAACTCCAGAACATTGGAGCCTATAGATGTAACATGTGTACAAATATGAAACTGGAATTTCTCTATGTTGCTCGCTGTCAGTTTAAAGACCGAAGGCCAGTTCTGCAGTGCCATCTTCTTTCCTGCATAGCGGACGAAGTTTGTCAACACGCAATAAACCGTGTTTCATACACCGGTATATTTTTCTACAATCTTCAACATGTTTTCGAGTTTTGTGCGTACGAACTATGATTTGCGGACAGCATTGGTTTCTTGCAGAATCGTATATTTGACAAAGCACACGGTGAACATGCTCTTGGCAAAAAGTTAGAGCTTCGAGTGAGATAAAAAAATTAAAAATGGTGATTTCGACGTCAGAAACGAAGAGTGTAGGAACCCAGCGAAAAAGTTTGAAGACAAGGAGTGACAAGTCATATTGGTTGAAGACGATACTCGGACTCGACAAGATCTTCGGAAAAATTAAAAACGACACAGAAAGCAATATCTCTTCGTCTCCAACCTATGGGAAAGATTCAGTAATTGGAAAAAAGGGTCCCAACTGCATTAATGACAGCAAGACAATCGGAAAAACACTTGTCAAATTCTACACGCCAAAATCATTTCTTCACCGAATAGTGACAATTGATGAAATGCGGACATTTTTTCGAAATCCTAAGCGTCGTCAATCATGGGCCAACCCAAGCGAACCATCATCGTCCACTGCAAGACCAAATGGTTTTGGAAAGAAGACGATGCTCTGCGTTTGATGGGATTAAAAGGGTGGATTATGTTTTGAGCTACTAAGATATGGTGAAACTGTTAGCACTGATCGCTACCAACAACAAATAATTAGTTGTTATGTCAATCGATTTCCAATGTGCGAAATATGAAATGAAAAGATTTATATGTGTTTCTTTAAACATTAGATTATAATTTTTTTATATGTTTGCAAAACATTTTCGACCGGCAGACAAAAAGGCTGGTACTAGTAAGATTTCAAGAACACCTTCGAGAAGCAACCCTAACAGCAAAGCAACCAGGTACTCAAATCAAGTTGTCAAGCGCAAGACATATAATCACCCAAAATCATAAAATAGATATCAATGGTCTGGAGATAATAAAAAGTGTACATTGCCCCAAAAAACAAGATGTCCTCGAGTCAATATATATACGGCAGGTACCTGCAGGGATTAAGATTAATACGGATGAAGGCAATTGCGATTCAAAACTGCTAAGAGTAATTAAAAGCAAGGATAACTAAGATTAAGTTTGTTAGTATACAAACATGTATCCAGAATCTATTGATTCATTGTACTCAAGGAGATCACAAATTGTGGTCGAAAACGTTTTGAAAAAATAAAAATTAATAATCTAATGTTAAAAGAAACAAAAATAAATATTTTCATTTCAGAAAAAATAATTGATTTGAATCGATATAATAAAACGCCGTGCATCGATGAAATTTCAGTGGGGCTCATTAAATAAGGTGTTCAGTGTTCAGAAAGCCATAAACAGAATCATCTAACACATCTAGAAACCAGATCATTTGCCAAACGAGTGAAGCCAATGAATTATATTCTCTGCGTTACGGATCTGTCCGAAATAGAAGACGCCTTAAAACACGATTTCCCCGTACTAGGCGAAAGTCAGACTGGCCAAACCAAATAACAGAGGTCAACGCATGGCCATAGTCGACCTCACAGAGAGGGAAACAGAACAGCTATTGAAGCAGGGCAAAATTAGAATAGGGTGGGTTATTTGTCGGATACGGCGAAGGGCGATTCCTCTCCGGTGTTTCAAGTGCCTCGGATACGGTCATACCGCACAGGCATGTAATGGAACTCACCGAAGCTCTTTGTGCTACATATGCGGCAAGACAGGGCATAAAAAGAAGGAATGCAGACACGAGTCACACTGTGTTCTTTGCCAGGAGTATGATCCGAGACTAGATGATTTGAAACATAGCCCAGGCACAGGAAAGTGTCGGGTCTTCCAAGAAGCCCTAACCAAGGCTGAAGCGCTTTTGCAATGATTCGCATCTTTGAAATCAATCTGCATCGAAGTATCATCGCTCAAAACCTACTCGAACAATTTGCGAGAGACTGCCAAGCTGCCTTACTGCTGCTGAGCGAGCAACATCACACCAGAAGCTCACCAACATGACATCCTGACGAATCCGTAAAGCCGCCATCTGGGTTCGGAACAGCGCTCACCTCTAAGTACAGGGTCGGAGCGAGGAGATGGTTTCGTTTGGGTTTGGTGTTCGGGAACTCAGAACGAATCGTTGTCGTCCTTTCAATTTAGGCTCAATGCTTTGGAGGAGGCTGTTTCGAGTATTGAGGATCATGTGCTCGTCGGAGGTGACTTCAAAGCAAGAGTAATCGAATCGGGCATGCCTCAATCAGATGCTCGGGGCAAACGGATCCTGGACATGGCAGCCACATCCCTACTTTTCGTCGATGGGGTTGCGTAGGAATTATACCTGATGTGACTATCGTTTTGGAGTGCCTAGCACAATCAGTTAAAAATTGGAGAGTGCTAGAGGATTACTCGGCCAGCGATCACCAGAACATAGTTCAGGAGCTCAATCACGATACTTCCCAAAGACCACGAGCTTGTTCCTCTGCGCTCCGGTTGAATACTGAGAAAGCGGATACTGAGAAGTTTGTTAAAGTGCTTATGGCACGATCGGAAGATGATGTCGGAAGCAACGCTGGGGAACGGAGAACCTGTGGCAAGAGATGTCGTTAACTCAACTATGAGAATCATTCCATCCGCCTGTAGGTCTTCAATGTCCCTACGAAGACCCCGGCACAACAAGCCCCCAGTATACTGGTGGTCACCTGAAATTGCCGAAAAACGAAGGGAGTGTCAAAAACTACGACGAAAGGCACAGCGAGTTCGGACCTGGGAAGAGGCATGTATCCGATAAACAGCTTACAAGTCATCTAGAAAATGTCTCCGCAGACTTATCAGCAGCAGCAAGTCCAGCCGCTGGCAAAACCTGGTGGACGACGGGAACAGAGAACCCATGGGGCCTGGGCTACAAAATAGTGATGCGGAAGCTCGGTGTCCAAAGGTGGCCTCACTCATACGAGGCAGAAAAGATGGACGAAATCGTGCGGGCTCTCTTCCCCATCCATCCCACCATCGTTGAAGCCGTTCACTATGAAACACCAACGAAAATTCCATTTTTCACGAAGATGAAATTGGAGAAAGCAGTCTTGTCTATGAAGGCCAGAAAGGCTCCAGGACCAGATGGGATTCCAGCTGAGATGCTACAAAGGGTCTTCCACTTTTCCCGTGACCTGCTCCTCCGCATGTTCAACGCATGACTGCGCGAAGGGCTGTTCCCAGAGTGCTTGAAGGTGGCGAGGCTTGTGCTCATTACTGAGGGACAAGGGGATCCCGAGTCGTCAGCTACATACCGCCCACTGTGTATGCTTGACACGGTCGGAAAAGTTTTTGAAAAACTTATCAGGGGAAGACTCGCTGATGAGATTCGTGCTACCGGGGGCCTATTTCCACGGCCCCCGGTAATTGCATCAATGCAATTGGAAAAGTCGTTAGCGCGGTCCAACGTGCGGAGTGACACATGAGTCAATATTGCCACACGACGGGTCATACTGCTGGTTACTCTGGATGTCCGAAATGCATTTAACTGCGCTAGATGGGTGGATATTCTGGAAGTGCTAGAAAAGCGTTTTCAAGTACCAATATATCTGATGCGGATTCTCATGGAATATTTGAAGGACCGCAGCTTACACTACGAATCGAAGGATGGTAGGCGAAGTACGATTCTTACTTCAGGTGTTGCTCAGAGCTTTATCCTTGGCCCGGACCTGTGGAACATCTCCTACGATGGACTGCTGTAGCTTGAACTACCGGATGAGTCACGCTTGATCGGCTATGCGAACGATGTCGCGGCGCTAGTCGCTGGACGCACAGTACACCAACTCTGACTCAATATTTTAATGCAAAGGGTAATGGACTGAATGACCGCTCACGGTTTCAAGCTGGCACTGGAAGCGGTTATCCTGACAAAGAAGAGAATCCCCAGAGTAAGACGAGCTGGTTGATTCGAAATGAGCAGTAAAGTACCTGGGCGTCCTGATAGACTCAAAGATGAGTTTTTCCCAACAAATAAGGGCAACAGCTGACAAGTCTGCAGCGCGTGTAACGGCACTCACCCGATTAATGGCCAACATAGGGGGACCCACCACATCAAGGAGACGACTCCTAATGAGCGTTGTGGTGTCGCTTCTACTTTACGGGTCAGAACTGTGGGTCGACGCTCTCGGCAAGGAGTTACACCGGAAGCGGTTGGCACAGGCGCAGAGCCAAGGAGCATTGCGAATCTCATGCGCATATCGAACGGTCTCCAGGGCGGCAGTGCTGGTAATCGCAGGGGTGATACCCATCACCCTCCTTGCGAGAGAGCGCAGAAGTATTTACCTGCGCAGAGGCGAAGATCGAAGAGAAGAGATCATCAGGGAAGAGAGACGTCGCTCTCTCCGCGATTGGCAACAGTCCTGGGAGCAAGAAGCAAGGGGAAGGTAGACTGCACGTCTGATCCCTGACCTGAGGTCGTGGATCAGTCGAGTGCATGGTGAGACCGATTTCTACTTCACCCAGCTCTTAAGCGGGCACGGTCGTTTTCGGTCCTATCTGTACAAAATTGACAGAGCACGGTCTCCTAACTGTGTGTTTTGTGCAGGAGCGTTGGATGAGGCCTGTCACACATTCGTCTTCTGTAAAAGATGGAGCCAGCAGCCAGGGCACCTCTTCAGCGAAATTGGAGAGCTCTGCCCGGAAACTATGGTCGGAGAAATGCTGAAAACGGTTGACAATTGGAATCACGTGGCACAATATCCTCGGGCAGTGCTGATACTGAAGGAAGCTTTATTGGAGCGCAGGGAGGTATCGGCGATGAAGGCATATCTTTTCTAACACTTCCTACCTCTCCCTTCCTTCCCGTTGGAGAAGAGATTCCCATAATCCGCAGGCGCCTCTAGGCGTAGGAATGCCTAGTCCGAAGTAATACGTCAAACGGATCCAGGCTAGGTTCTCAGGTTGAGAGGGGAGGTGTTAAGTGGGTAGTCCAAAATTATTGTGCGTGTGGGAGTCCCACACTCAGGGCGTATACAGCCTTCACCTCCCTACCACAAAAAAATTATATTCCATATCCAAAAAAAGGTGACAAGCTACAATGCAAAAACTATAGAGGCATATCGCTGCTTTGTATTACGTAAGAAATATATTCGCAGCACTTTGAAAATAAAATCAGATACGCAAACACTTTTAATGGTGCTTTAGAGCTTGTAGATCGATTATAGACCAATTGCTTACTGTCAAGCAGGCACTTGAGAAATGCCGGACGATTCCAAGATGTTCGTTGACTTTAAGCAAGCATACAACAGTATTGAATGCTTCGCTCTGGCATCCTTGCCAAAGTAGTCTGCCTTACCAAAACGACAATGAAATCCACAACCTACGATGTCCGCATCAATAAACAAGTTACTTTTGACAAAAATACTGGGCTAAAGCAGGCAAAGGCTGGCTCCTTTGCTACTCAATTTGGCTCTGTAATATTTCATATGAAAGCTACCTGTTACCTACAAGACCATCCTATTATACAAATCAAGCCAAGTGGCCTATGCGGATGGCATCAACATATTGTCAGGGTGAAACTGAAACTTCATAGCGAAGCAAAACTAGTAGGGCTACTAATCAATTAGAAGAAATCAAAGCGCATGACGCACTCGAGAACAAATACCTCACACATATCGAGCGAATACAGTATCGAAAGTGTGAACGAATTTATGTTTCTAGGCAAAAATAACGAGAAACGCCAAGGAAAGAGACGAAAAAAGATGAAGAGCACAGCTTGCAAATAAAATCTTTCATTCAGTCAACGACGACCAGCTACATACACAGGAATAGAAAACTCCAGGTACACAACTATGTGAAACGAACTGTGTGTGTAAAACATGGACCCTAACCCAAGCATCCACACAATATATGGAAATCCTTTGAGCAACGGGTCCTGTGAAGAAATGGAGCGAAGGTAGACAGGAACCAATGGCGAATCCGATACAACTGTGAGCTGTATGAAAATTTTGCCGAGCCAGATGCCTCAACGTTTATTAGACTGTGGAAGCTGCAATGGGGTGACCATATGAAGAGCCTGAAGAAAAATAGAGTGCTATTCATGTTTGCGCTAAGCCGACGATAAAACTCGCGTAACAATGACGAGTACGCAAAATGCGTGAGGCATGAACGGAAATTCTAACGCCCGAACCCTTCGATGTCACAAGCGGATACGAGAAGGATTAAATCAAACGGTTGAAACTAACAAATGAGTAAATGAAAACATAATAAGGCACCAATCCAAACAAAATTAAGAAACGTGTTCATGTCCAAGGACACGGTTGTTTTGAATTTTAGATTAATAAATAAACTGAATATAAAACCTTGCCAGTGATATATTGCCGCCCCATATTTTCGTGTTATTACCGTAACATATGTTGCAATGCTTTGAGACAAATGCTCCAAGTACGATATGCAAAGTGCAATCAAAGCTGCATTTCATTCAAATAAAGAAAGCAATCATACTCACAAATGGACAAAGTATTCGTATTTGATGCGTTCCGCGACTTTTGACGATTCTTCTCTGTTCCAGTTCATTGGTTGATCGCGTTTGTTGCACAGAAGCTTGCAATTCACATTCTCCGCCATTCGCACTTCGTACGGAGTGTTGACTATCCGATCCCCACGTAGAACCTCTCCTAAGTTCTCCGATTTATAGATCAACGTTCCGTTTTTTGGCAGACAAAATTGCAATGAATAGTATTCGTATGGTAGCTGAGTGTGGGTGCTCGTCATTTTTACCGCCTTTACATCGATTTTTTGGCCTTTGGTAAACTCGACTGGCGCCACTCCGGGAACATAGAACCCATTGGTGAGACGTAACACCAACGAGACTATCACCAATAGTTTCTGAAACATGAAGCAATCTATTAAATCATGTCAATGGAACGTGAAGCCAAAGATTTCAACAAATTCATAATGACAAGTTCACAGCCGGTCATTCTGTTCGATATAATCGCATTTCTCGATGACGTTTGACGTGTCATCGAAAAACACAATTTAACAAGCAACGCGAACACGGTGTGCGACACATTTAAAATAAAACGCAAAACGCTCTTTGCACTCACCTCCATTTCAGCAGCAAGTTGAGATCTATTTACTAAAAATTTGCTATTATCTACCCAAGGAGAAACCCATAAATCCGTCCAATAACCAAACAAGTCTATTGTGTCAAAACGGCGCTGCTGATTGTGCGAAGTACCTAAACTACTTGAGGTGGTTGTACAAGGTGGAAAATACTGGTTTTGATTTGGCTGTTTGAATCATCCTCATTTAAAAATTTTCTTGTTTTGCTGAAGAGAAACAAAGCTGCCCTGTGATTGCTTCAATTTTTCTTGTTTTTGTAAGCGCAAGTTATTCACCCTTGAATATCAGATTCGCAGTGCCACAAACTTACTGGACAACGTACACCCTCCCCCCCCCCTCCCACACAGATCAAGAATATATTCTTGAAGTGTTTTTCAAGTAGGATCCTTATTTACAAACATATGGCGCCTTCAAGTTGTAAAAATTCGTTTCCCAAATGGAAATAATGAAGGGCATAAGAAAATGTCAGTCATTTGACATCTTTCCCTCTTCGGCAACCAGCGATCGAAGAAGCCCTACCTTATGCGCACTATCGTCCGATCGTGATACACAGTTCCATTTGTCCTTTGATTCTTGCGTATTATCTATCTATTCAATTATCTTGACAAATTTCGCCAATTCTCTATCGAAAATGTACCTGGTAGCTTGCCCACCTTTTGTACGTGAAGTAGGTAATGCCGACGACTTCGTTCGCAATTTCCTAGAAAAACAAAAATACCGTGACATTTGAATGTTGTTCAGTTGTAACTGAATATACGAGTCGACATGTCCTATCCCGTTTTGTTCGTTTAAAGGAGTTTTGCTGAAACAGAATGAGAGTCCTTGCCCTCTTCTTAAGTGAAGCCCCTATAAGTTCTTTTCTTTTAAGAAGGGAGATTCTCCGTTGGTCTCCAACAAAGATATTAGAACAAAGCCTCCGCGAAAAGCGGTAACGCCGAATTAGAGATGACCATATTTTCATCATCGTCGTACTGCAAATTCTCTCACGCGTCTGCCTTCTTTATGTGATGCTTCCAATAGCCTCGATCTATCTGAGGCATCACCCAATTAGTCTGTTTGAGTAACGATTCGCCACCCTCGTCAATGGAGTCCAACCTGCGTTTCCTAAGATTTCCCACTGATCTTCGTCTGTCAGTCTTAACTGCAAATATCTCCCTACGCATCCGTTCTTCATTTCTTCACCCCTAGCACTTCGAAAATTTGCACATCAGATAGTTGTACGTTAATTAGTCTCCCGCCGATATTGCTCCTATTCAGGTGGATTTATTGTTTATGGGTATTCTTGGGAAGTAAATCAATAGGATTCAACTATAAAAGTACGATTATTTATTGAAAACAACATAATGAAAACGTTGATACAAACGAGTGAAAAAACTGAAGGCCGAATTACAATAATGCGAGACGACGATGCGAGAGCGCGACGAGAGTCTCGCAGCAAAAGTCAAGCAGTTTTCGTAACATGAATTTGTATACGGCAACGTACAATGATTGCGATGCGTCGATGCGAGACGAGAAATATTCGGAAAAACGAAAATTCCTCGCAACGAGGGGCGTGATGTAAATATCTATGGCGTGTAAATGAAATTTGAAATTCAAACGCCTTTATTACTTTTTATGTATAAGGGTTATTCGGAATGAATTTTGAATGAAAATTTCGTACATCCTTGTTGAGGCTATTATTCGCCAAACGAAGGAAAATTCCAAATTCAAATTTAAAAAAAATCACAAAAATTTTTAATCAAATTTCATTTGAAACGTCACCAATTTGACATTTGTCATATGAATATTATTCTTCCTCGCATCGCGTGCATTGTTAATTGAATGCGTTGCGGGACGACGAGCGAGAATCGCATCGCGTTTTCGCATCGCCGTCACGCAGTATTGTATCTGGGCCTTAAAGTGAACAATAATAAGAAATGAAAACAAAACAAAAAGCTTTTAATCAATTTCAGAAGTTTTTGGTAGATCAATTTTTCCATTTTCACTTACAACTTATAAGTGATTTATACCCTTGCTAAGCTAACTCAGCGAAGACTCATTTGTGCGGAAGTTCTGATCATATGTTTCGAGTACCTCGATAGTGAATTTGATATTTATAAAGAATTGTGGAAAGAGCTCAAGCTGGTTTCGAACACGGGTCCCTGCCGCTTCTCATCAGGTGCCAACTCACAGGCTGGGACGCGTCGATTGGCAATATTCGAGAGCAATATTCATAACTAGTAAATAACCAGTCGACATCCACCTAAGCTGGTAGTGCCAATCGACGCGTCCCAGCCTGTGAGTTGGCACCTGATGAGAAGCGGCAGGGACGCGTGTTCGAAACCAGCTTGAGCTCTTTGGACAATTCTTTATAAATATTAAAAAGCTTTTAGTTAGATCGCATGGCGTGCGCTGCGGGCGACTCCACGTAGGGAGAAAATCAGCCCAAACTAACTAAAGGCCCTATTTGCAACAGGATTTTACGGATAGTTACGGATAGTTGATAGGGTCCGCTTACGGACCTTGCTTACTAAACGTAGCGCTGGACAGGCATTACCACCGCTTTGTTTATTTTTGGCTTTCACTTCTTTATCGCTTTGGAAACAGATAACAATTCATGCCTGTGATCTCAGGACTGTAAGGTTGGTGCGCCAAAATATCGAAACCCATCTTGTATAGGGTAGCCAATGCAAAATAATCCTTATGAATAGGCACATTGTCTTGTAGAAGGCAGACAACTTCCAATTTTTCCCTTACTTCTACATATTTTCAAACCTTTCTTTCTTCTCATTGTAATATGTCAACAGGATCCCTACTGCGTCCAAACAGTCGGTAACATCACAAAGTTCTTGGGTGTTGATGTGTGCTTTCTATGCCCCATCGAAACACACCTTAATAGGGTAGCCAATGCAAAACGGTCCTTATGAGTAGGCATATTGTCGTGTAGAAGGCAGATCACTTTAGTTAATTTTCCCTTAATTCGACACCATTTCAAATCTTTCTTTGTCCATTCTTTCTTCTTATTGTAATCTTTCAACAGGATCCCTACTGAATCCAAAAACTCGGTGACATAAAGTTCTTGGGTTTTGATGTGTGCTTTCTAAGTCCCATCATAAAGTCCTGTTTGACTCAGGTTCATAATGGCTTCGTCTCCAGTAATAATTCGATTTAAAAGTCCATATTTGTCTTTATTACAGAGATCCAAAAATGCGTGGGAACGCTCTACGCTGGATTGTTTCTGACGCACATTGAGCATTCTCAACACCCATTTAGCGCTGATATTTGTCATGCCAAGATGTTAGTGAATAATTTTAAAACCTGTCGTAGCGGATACTTCAACTGTTTCTGCAAGCTGTATTTTTCTTTTATCTAGCATCTTCAAATATTAACTTCCGACTTATTGAATCATTTCCGGAGTAGTCATTTCGGTCAGCCGTCCGGGTGGCCTTCAAATGAGTCACAGCCTTGTTTAAAGAGACTTTACTACTTGTAAACCATGGTTTTAATCGAATAAGAGTCCCAGTGAACGGACGCCATCCCTTCTAGTATGGTCTCAACTAACTTTCCTTGCTTGGTAAGGAACAGACGACGCGAATATACTGATAATGAGATGAATATACTGATTATACTGATAATGAGTTACTGAACGCGTTACTACTCCGTGAATAACAATTACTAATGACTGACCCCTCCATTACGCCAACTTAAAAACGCACCCTCGTATATCTCTCTTTTTACTGCAGCTGATTCATTGTCGCCATTCAAAAGTTATTTGCCAAAGTATATGAAGTCGTTAGCGTTTTTTATTTCTCGTGTATTGAGCAATATAAGGTAAGTTTGGTATTGTTCATTATCTGGACGATTGGATATCATTGACAAACAAAACACAAAATTTCTAAACTCTTCCAAAAAGTAACAAAACTTAACTCTAGCTTAACATTTCATCAAAAAATCAATTTTCTTTTTCTAAATATCGCACTTTTTCACTTTAATACTAAAGATTAAAAGTATCTCAACAACATATATCGGTATAAAAATTATCTACACACAGTTCTGACACACG
Organism: Stratiomys singularior; assembly: GCA_954870665.1. Taxonomy (NCBI): domain Eukaryota; kingdom Metazoa; phylum Arthropoda; class Insecta; order Diptera; family Stratiomyidae; genus Stratiomys; species Stratiomys singularior. The sequence continues at coordinate 82,812,903 of OX940879.1, read as the reverse complement.
TTAATGTTGTGTTCGCTTGCCTTGCATCTTATTTGATAAGGACAATACGTACAGTAAATACCTTTTTTTTTTGGTCTACAATATCTCGATGAACCGGGAGTATCTTCTGACAAAGTTTGGCATAGATTTTTGCTTAGATATCTTTTTAAAGTTGGGGCCTGTAATCTTGTACCCATAAACGGCAATGAAAGTTCCGTGCTCAGCTTCTTTATAAAAGTTTTTCGATTTAAGAGCTTCTCACCTTTGCTGCTTACGTGATGGCTGTATATAATACAAGAATTTACGCATGCAACATTGACCATTCCGTAAAACACAGCCATGGGCCATCTATTAGTCTTCCTACTGCAAGACATAAGTGCGTACATTTCATCTAGTGTGTCAACTCCACCCTTAGTGTGATTATAATACATAATCATCCCAGGTTTTCCGGAAACTTCGTCAATGGATGCATCTTCATCGCAAGATGATAGCAAGTAGACCATTTTATTTGGCTTATGTTTATAGGATGCCAGAGTAAGGGGCCCCTCAAAACAAAACATTGATGTTCCCACTGGTCTAGAGCAGCTGTTTTACATTTCTTCAGGTATCTCGGGCTTCTTCGACCGCACCGTTCCCACCATTGTCAACTTATACGGCTCCTGAAGTATTTTTTTGCCAACGGAACCGAGGTAAACTGGTTGGCACATGTAATATTACGACGACTGCCATGTAGGGTCCTCGACAACTCTTTGATAAAGTATTCTCCGAGAGGTACGCCGCTTGCCTGTGTTCCTATTCCCAAATAAGGTATTGCATCAACCATATATTTTGTCCCACTATCACAAAACATAAAAATTTTAATGCCATATTTACTTGGCTTGCTAGATATATATATTTTGAATGTATACCGACCTCGAAATCCAAGCAACCGCTCATCAACTGTTACGTGAGCTCCCGGAGAATAACTGCTTACACATTGGTAAATGAAAAGATCCCATATTTTGCGGATAGGACTGAAGATATCAGTAGCTCGTGTGTGGAGCGTATGCGTTTGCCATCCATCCGAAGACATCTTATTAAAAAATCAAAACGATCGCGACTCATCACCGGAACATAAATCATTGATGACGATTGGTTGAAAAGCTCATCCGTACTCAAGCGATTATCTTTTCTCATGGCTGTCATTTTCAGGATTCCAAAAAGTGCCCGCATTCCATCTCTACTCGTATCCCGAAATGTAGCAGCAGTCATAGACTCCTTTCGCTTCAATGATATCTCAGTGTTCGTCCATCTTACGATTTCACTATTTCTTCAGTGAAAAAAAATTTCGAAGCATGAAACAGGATCACATCGATTACGGTACATGCGTGTCGGACCTCTTTGAGCTGTAACAATGTTCAATGCAGAAACCGGCGGCTGCGCCTATCAGGTTTGGAAGTCGACGAGCAATATTAAGCTTTGCCTTAGCTTTCTACGACAAAGATATAACTCGACGATTAGCAGATAATGAACCCCGCGACTCATTATCATCAACTTGTAGTTCTTCAACTATCTCATCTGCAAAGGCTTCTTCTAAATCATTTTCAATGTCATCTTCACTTATATGGCTTTATCAGTATTATTGAACTGATTTTCATCGTCCCTTTCTAACAGACCAGCCAGGATTTTATCGTCTCGTAAACCTCTGCTGGCCATAATAACTGAGTGTGATCACAAAAATATCGCAACACAAAATTATTATTATGAAATTAAACTCGTCTTTTTCGAAGACTTTAAAATATTTATTTCACTGCGTCTAAATCCTTGCTGACTAATTACAAAACATTGTTGGCTATTTATATTTTCCTTATCCTCTACATTGTATTATATTATATGGGTTTTTACCATATTCCTAAAATCAGCAATGATGCATCATAAAGGAAAGTGATCATCAGTCTATCATCAGTCAACCTTTGATGTCAAAAACAGCTGCTCATTTGTTTGAATTTGAGATGATGTCATTTCGTTCATGCAAACTAGTTTTGTGATCAATTTGATTAGGATTAGATCGAAACCGTGCTTTTTTTGAGTTCAAAAAACTGTGGAAAGCATCGAAGTTGAACTCTCGACATTTCTCAAGGACTCGCTTGCCCGCAAACAGTTTCTCGGTGGTCGATCTTCAACCTCTAAAACTACCTCGATATTCCCCTATGGCGTTTCTAGTTTAAACGTCAATTTATTATTTACAAAGAAAGGTGGAAAGAGCTCAAGCTGGTTTCGAACATGCGTCCCTGCCGCTTCTCGTCAGGTGCCACAGTCAACACACAGCCTGGGACGCATCGATTGGCACTACCAGCTAGGTGGATGTCGTCTGGTTACTTTTACGTGTTATGATTGTGAGCCTGTTTACTAAATATCCTTTCACATAAACTCGTGTTTCTCTCTATCTTCTCCTGGAATACTTTTTATTTTTCTATCTCTTGGTCTTAATTGTCTCCTATTATTCGTTCCTATAATTGCCCATCGAAAGTTTCCTTTTCTCTTTTTTGATCCCAAAGAGCACAAACGCTGTCCACCAGGTTTATATTTCGATGCTTCTTCTTCGTTTACCTCGATCCCCTTTGATTGAGCTGCAAGCGAATCTTTTGATTGTGGAAGATATTATAGGGCTGCCATGCTATGGGAGAGCTATCTCCTTGCGTTTGTCTACGTTTATGTGGGCAGTGGCCAGTTTGTGTTATGAGGTCTCAGGACTGTCAGGTTGCATGTATGTCACAGGTAGCATGATGCAGTTTAGAACCTTTCCCGCCATACAGTGGAGCAGTTCTTCTTGAGAACGATCAAATTGCTCGATGTCGTCATTGATGGATGTATTTCTTTGTTTCGTTCCATGCATCAGTTGCTTTGGTAGTCATGTTAGCAATTATAGGTGTTTCAACCGTCTTACTTTTCTCATCCTTGTTTTCGTTGGTCATAGACGGCCAGATTTGCATCAGAAAACTGATGCCCCATATTTTCGACCTATTTTTGAACTTATAGTGACTCTTTTAGTTAGGGATATTGACTGCTTGACAGATCTATTCAAAATAGAAGGAGCCTCAAAACGCGATTTCACTAGATTAAGCGGGTTTATATTTAGGTTGCCCAACGCATGGGTTAACGTATGACCATTGTTAACTTCGCATGGAGAGAAATAACGCAGCTTGTGAAGAAAGGACCAATCCGATAACGTTGGGTTATTTTTCAGATGCAGTGCGGTGCTATTTCTCTACTATATTGCGTATGTACAGGCATATTCCACATGGTTGTAAAGGGACTCATAGTTCAAAACGAAGGAATTTTTAGAAGAGACACAGAGCGTCCTTTATCACGAGTTTGACCCATTTATTTGCTTCATATGATTCAAAATAAATTTCAGGTACAGAGATGTGGCAGGTTTTCCAAGAAGCCTTAAACATGGCCAAAGCACTGATAAAAGCCGTGATAATGCGAATCGTTCAAATTCATGTACATCCATCTACGACCGCCAAATATCTGTGCGATATTTTTGAGAGAGATTGGGCATCACATTACAGTTTTCCAACATGGTACCGAATCGAGTACAGCCTCCTTCTGAGTTTGGAACATTGCTCAAAGTGTAAGTCCACAGGGAATAAGATGCATCCTTTCAGTGTTGATGTCCATAAACGTTACTCTTAAAAGTGTACCTAACGCCCAATGAACGTCGCAGGTAAATTAGTCGCATCATTTGCATGGCCGTGAGAACTCGGCTCGTCACAAGCGATAAATCTATTTTCCCGTGATGGGTCTATTTTAGAACCACACCGGGATTGGCATTCGCTTTTTTTCTTGCCATTGGCTCCCTTCCACCAAGGGTTAAAAATTGGTGAGTGCTAGAGGATGACTCAGCCTGTTATCACCAATACTCAGGAATACGAGCAATAAGCTTAGCTTCGGTGGAAAACAGGGCAATTTGTAGGAGTTTGTATGGCATTATTGCCACTGCTTAAAGTTCCACCGAGATGTGGAGGACTTGCAGCTAAAGTTGTAATATACTCAACTACGAGGAGCATTACGTCCACCTGAAAGTGCTTCCTTAATGCAATGGCATGAGATGACGCCTGTATAAATCCAACAAAATCTGAAGTTTGGAGATCAGAAACCTTCCCAAGATCTGGTGGAAAACTTGATTGGGATCTACGGGATTAGGTGTAGAAACTAGTTATCTGGAAAGTTACCTGAGTCACAAATGATAAGATGGATAAGACTGTCTGTACTTGTTTCTTACCCACCTAGACTGCGTCGATGCTATACACGGTAAATACCGGTTGAATGTTAACTCCTCACAAAGATGTGTATCCAGGCAGGAGTGGTGTCAACAACAGATGGGATCGACTACCGTCGCAATGTCATCCGCGTAGCCGATCAAGCTTAATCCGGTTTTTGGAGCCTCAGTAGTTTATCAGAAATGTTCCATGGGTCATGAACAGAACCCTATACAACTACTTTCCTTCGGTTGCGGTCCTTCTAATAGTTCCCTTGAATTAACTTCAGATATTCTGGTACTTTGTCAGAATATTCTAGCGCTTCCAGGAAAGGTGGCCAACTTATGCAGTTGAAAGCATTTTGTCCTCTAGAATAATTTAATATGAACCGTTGGGTGGAGAAGCTCTAACCCTTCGCACACTGGACAATATTCAATAGTTTTTTGATCCATTGATGGTGGAGCAACCTGCTCTAAACCATACTCTTGTCAAGATAGATGTCCTCGGCAGCCTGAATCACATCGATGAGTCTCACTTAATACGTTTTTTGTGCAACTTCGCCGCTATGTTTAAGGTATATAGTACGTGGTATGCGGACTTCTCGGGCTTCCCCTATCCCTTGCTGATCTGTACGAACATTGCTTTCTTCCAGGACGATGGGAAAATGTCTGGGGCGGTAAAGTGTTGAACGTAGGACACAACAGATTCTGCAAAGACAGTTTTTTGGTAATCTGTATAGTTTTGGGGACTGCTACTGAATCTCCTCAAGTGTGCCACTCGCGAACACTATGTCATACGAGTATTGTCACATATTTTCACTTCAAAATTGAAATAGTTTTTTTTTCGGGCAGAGAGTTACATTACATGCGTTGCATGTCGGATTCACTTGAGTAATCCCTTCTAGACGCTCATACGTACTATGTACCCTAATAAAAAGATTAAGCTAGAAATGGGTAGTTAAAAGATAATAGAAAATTTCAATATTACATGGATACAACTAGTAACGTAAGAATGTTTTGAAATATTTAGGTTTGAGAACCTATATGAGTTAGACTCAAATAAAATCCATAAACAAATCAAACGTTGTAGTTTTGAAATGGCTTTGCATAAATTTGTTAATTTCCGCAAGCATATTTCTTCTTCTTCTTCTATGAATAAGTTCACTGGAAATGAAAATATAAAAAAACAAGAAACGATAATGGAATTTTTTATGTATCCATGTATCAACTATTATTTGATGCTAATCGGCTTGACTTGATTAAACTTGGACACTGAATAAAGTTTGAAGAAGTTTCTTATTGCAACTTCATAAGCGGTGAGCAGCCGAGGAAAATTCTTTCAAAATAGCTAAATCAAAATCTGAAGGGCTGAAATGCACTCAAGATCACAATTAAGACTGCTGCGTCTGTTACAATCAAAGAAAGGAATCCAAATAATCGAAGTAATCAAACCTGTCCCTATTATACGTAACTTCACGTTATGGGCCCCCACTAAATAAGTCACTTTGAGACACTTATGCGGCACTATCTTCTTATTCGCAGCCTTTAAAGCCAAAACAACTAAGTTTGAGTTTGGAAAGACGCCCCGTCATACGCAAGAGTGACAGCAACCTTTCATGGGTGTTATCTCAACCCCTGATTCACATAACCCCATCCAAGTAAAGAGATAAAGTGAAAAATTAAAACGGACATCGTCTATCCCAAAATTTCATCGATACTTACGGAATCAAATGAAGATCAGCCATTTGTTTAAATAAAGAAAAAGATCATTTTTTGTCACTGACTTCAAATTTAACCCTTAGCTGGTATTGATATTTTAAATTACATTGTTGGTATCGGGGGTCCAAGTGGACCCCAATAAAAAAAATTTAAATAAAACGTGCTCTATAAATTAATGAAGGTGAGAGTTTGTATATATTCAAAGAACACACGTTTTCAATTATAAAAATCAACTTTTATTAAGTCTTTGATAAATCTTATCACTTATAAAGATACAGCCTTTGACTTAAGGTAACTATTTTCAGTCTGTACTTAAAACATTAAAAAAATGACAATAAATAAAATAACGTAAACAAATTCTTTTTTATGCTTTATCATACTCTAAACTTAACAAAAACAGGAACTTCCTCTGAGACCAATAATACATGAAAAACATAACAGGCATTATATAACTTAAAAATATTAGTGAAAAAAACCATTTGCTTTGAAAAGCTCACCGCTTACTTATGTTTGGCATTTGGTACACATTACAGTCTTTACTTCATGACTTTTACATATATATCCGCTACATTTAATGCACTTTAGGGATTGTTTTTGCCTAAAAAAGCCTTCATTTCCGATACATTCACATGATTGGTATGTGCTCCTTGGCTGGTGCACTTTTCAGAAAACTCTGTAATTTTCTCGTTAGTGTGCTTGCATATTATATCAATTATCTCATCTGTTATCAATAACTGCCACGAATCAAGTGGTGACATGTTTATTTTACTACGAGCTTCCCTAATCAATCCGGGAAGATGAGTTATAATACTAGAAAATCGTGTGCGTGAAATACTGTGAGGTGTTTTCGACCATTTGTATCGATTCTTACCTCTAAAGAAGCCGGACTTTGCGGTGTTCCATTCCGCTTCATCAAAGCTACTTGTGTCGGAGGAGTCACTCTCATGCAAAATTACACTGTCATCCAAACAACTAACAATCTCCGCATCTACTCTGTCACTAATTATTTCATCGTCACACACTTTACATGGCAGATGCTGACAATCGGTTTCAACGTTTGATTCATCTTCCAGAAGTTTGCGTATCTCATCGTCACTTAGAAATCGCGCCATTTTTGCTATAAAATCCTGAAAAACTAAAAAAAATGTTTCTAAACCCAAAACAAAGAACACATACTTGCTATCGAGGGTCCATTTGGACCCCAAACTAGTTCATACCTTCACTTCTAATTAAGATAAAGGATTAAGATAAATAAACGTCCGGCACCCACTACAACACGTGACATAATGTGATTATATCGATGTGCGTGTTCGTAAGTGAAAAGCTAGCGATACTGCAACGGTAAATATTTGCAGTGGGGTCCATTTGGACCCCACGATACCAGCTAAGGGTTAATAATGGGTGTAACCACCTCGGGCTCCAATGACTTCTTGAAGCCTGTTTGGAAAACAATCTATGATATCCTGAATGCTCGACTGATTTGGGCTTTATATAACACTTAGTTATTTGATAAGAAGATTCCAGGAGTTTGGAGCATTTTTGAGCAGAATACTGAAATCCGCATGCTTGTTTAAATGTATATATAAATAAATAAATATAAATATATAAATATATAAATATATAAATCAAAATTGTAGTAAGGAAAAATTGTTTCTTTTATATAAAAATTTTTTAAAAGCAACTACGAACAACGGAAATATTCAACATAAGATATAAATATATAGTTTGTAGGTATATATATGGTTTAAAGTTTGTCTGAAGAAGTAGGGTTTTGGTTTTGTTTTGGGCCTTTTTGAAAAAGGGGTTCCTTGGAAACTCGCGCCGAATAAACCCCATGTAGTTCCATGTGGATGCACCGAAGATTAATCTATGTTGGATGTTCATTTCAAGGTTGGAGGTTTGATTTCAAAAATTCATGTGTGATTTTTCGATTGAGTAACAAGTTCATAGGCAGGACAAACTTGTTTGCCTTAGTACTTATGTGCCCGATATGGTGTAGCTTTCGACCAAGTTTTAAACCGAAATATGACAGATTTTTGATTCCAAAAGGAATCATTTGGCCTGGGAAGTAACAGACTTGGAGTCTATTAGGGAACATGGTGGACTTCCGTTTTCTGCTACAGTATATTGCCATAAATTTTTTAACGTTGATTTTCATTTTCAATCTGTAGAAGAACTGGTAGATTTCTTACAGCATTCCCTCTAGTTTAGAAATTATCCGTATAGGGTTGTCGCTAGGAGTGTAGATCCAAGTCCACAAACGCCGCGTGTTGGCAGTTTTGGCTTGGGGGTTAGTCGGAGTTAGTGTTATTTCAGTTAGAGTTAGTGTATATATTTAAAAAAGTGGGACTCAGACTTGAACCTTGTGGAACACTTACAGAGCAGGATAAGTTTTCGTCGTGGATGTTCACCCTAGAACTTTAACTATGTTTATTCTATCGCTCAAGAAAGATGAAATCAGTTCGTGCAATCATAATGAAGTAGTACAATCTTTGCGTCTATAGACAAGGCTGTCATGCAAAACTTGTAACAAAAGCTTTACCAAAATCGCTCGTCAAGAGGCCTACCGACTGTTTAGTATTTAGCGCTGTCTTTTGGGACACGTAGCAGCTGGTGCCCTGTTGAGAATCCATTCCTTGAATCAAACTGAAATAAGGGATTGTTATTGTTTTCAGCGTAATTAGTGAACCTTTACAACATATGCTTCTTGAATAGTTTTCCAAGCACTGGTAGTAAGCTTATGGTCCTACAGTTGTAAGGATCTCGCGGATCTGTATCAGGCATCAGAACAGGTATATACTGGAATGTTTCCACCAATTTTGAAAGTACAAATTTTTGCAGGAAGGCGTCGAATATGAGACAAATTAATACTATTCCTTTTTTCGGAAGGTTTTTAATGGCTATGTTTGGTAGTCTATCAAAATCATGGATTTCGCTATGTCTTACTTGTTTAATTTGCTCGATTATTTGTGTTGAGAAATATTGAAATGAAAAAAGAACCAAACGAAAGAGGAATACAAATATTACGACTAATTACTGGTGACTTATGGAGCATGATAGTCCCAAAAACTAATCACAAGAGGAAATTCTTCAAGCGAAATTTTGGTAATTCAAATTTTGCTCAAATATTACAATTTTTAAACGGGATCTAAAAATGTTAAAACCCCCTCATTTTGTTTACCATAATTTTTTGACTTCGATACCCTTAGTGTTGTTTGACTTTTAGAAACGAATATTGCGAAAATCCCTCATTAAATAAAAAAAGTTTACAAATAAGAATACGGAGGTCCCAAATCATAATTAATTAATATTTAATTCAGAAACGGAAAACAACTTTGATCTTTACGCCTTTGTACTTGACTTCATAAGGTTTTGATTGTACTATCAGGTGTTTTAGTGCTCCTTTTGAACACAGTCGTCGATAGGGAAATCCTATATACTTTACAGCGCCAGAAGTAAAAGAAGAAAGTTGTGCAGAATCATGAAAATAACAACAAACTAATTATTGACCAGTGCGAATGAAAGTGTTATTGAATTAACGATTGAATAATTGGAAATTCCAAGATGCTTTCTAGTGTTTTGACTTTAGTTGGCATTGGTTCTGAACTCATGACATTTGTTCTACGAATAAGATAATAAACTTAATTAAGTTTAACACTCCATTAAATGGTAATGAGTGTGCATCGCAGAAGTAATTATCACCGGTTTATGTTCTTCAGACAATTTACTTGCGCTACTTAAAACAGAGAATTACTCAGAAAATACTCTGGTTGACACAAACGTTTCTATTAATCCTTCAGATACCAACAATTAAAATTAAATCCCATTACACCAGAGAAAAATCAACAAATCAACATACATGTGAGTAACAGCGAGAGTAGTAACCAGAAATGTTACTGTGCCAGAAGTTGCATATCATTTACATAATCTTCAACATACGTATATAGCGGACTCTCTGAGGAATATGATTATGAACCATATACGAGTATAAATTCAAATTGTGGGGGACATGCGAGTTGCAGTTTAAAGGAATACTTTACCTTATTACCAACGGACTAACAACCATCATTAGTCGTTTATTGTTCGAATTAAGAGGTTCAACATTAAAAACTAAAACCGATTAGGTGAGAAAAATAATTTTCATTGATAGTGCCTAGGAAATGTTTAAGTGATTTTTGTGCTATCTAAATACGTTTTCGCGTTAGCGATTTTGCAACAGATGACTTTGAATTTAGATTTGTGACCTTTCAGGTGAAATTTTGCAGTTTGCACAGTTAAAATTAATTAAATGGAATAAATTGATTCTTGACTATTCGTTGAATGTTGTGTAGGATGTTGTTCTGATTTAAGTTATGGGCAATGCTTGTTTGTGGTTCCACTAAAAACGTGATAAATATTGGGAAAAAGAACATAATACGATTCATACCTAAATCAAATATGATTATGTTGATCTCATTTATCAGTATAATAATTAAGCACGGTTAATCAACCATAAATCGTGTAAATGTTTTGAGTGTTGTTTTATGCAAGTTGAAAATAATTCAATGTAGCCATCTTGAGGCATTATATCAGCAAACATCTTTATACCACGTTTTAAGGTTTAATTTGCTTTCCCAGCTCTTTATCGGTATTTGTGCAACAATTATTTCGGCTCAAGCAAACTTTCAAATACACAGTTTATGTTCGCTATAACTACAAGAAATACTCAGAGCTGTTTCATGTTTTATTTTGCGACAGGATAATCCTGGTGCAGCCGATTGTTATTCGCAATTACTGTCTAGTGTTGACCAATGATTATGCGCAAATTTAAAAGAATGTAATTTATTCGCACCAAATAGTAAACCTTTATATTTCTATTCCTCTTATCGCACCCAGCTCACCAAAGCACTCATATACATGATGTATACATGTACAAAATGCTTAAACTGTTGAACAAGGATAATTCCTAGACTATGTCAAGTAAAAATTAGTAAAAACTCCAACAGTCCTAAATTGGAATTGAAAAAGTTCTTAAAAGGGCAAAAAAATAAACACAACACAGAAATAATAAACTAAATGTAAAATATTTCTTACATGAAATTAAAAATAAATAAATAAAGTTAAAAATAAATTTTGATTAAATGTTTGCGATAGATATTTATGCAAAATTTCTTGAAAAAGTCCTTAATCTTTACATGGCCCGTAGAATGAACACTCTGTCACAATGAACGATTGGAAGGGATTTAATGATTCGAAATCAAACTGTTTCACATCAAACTTGTCACATATACATGTAACTTTGAAAAAACGTCTCAGTTGCTCAAGTGAATTCGCTGCTTCAGACGTATTTAGAATAGGTCCCTCCTGTGCTACTATTGAACAGATATCTTTTTCACCGGAAGGGTCGTCGTCATACTAATAATCCTTGCTGAGTATCTCAGCGATGATGTCAGCTTCATAAAGCTCACAACACACACAAATCCCTTTTTCGACGTTCGAGAAGTTCTCTTAGAAGATAGTAGGGCCTAAAAAAATATCCTGGCAGTCGTTCACTAAGGCCACCGCTTAAATCCGAGTTCAGTTGATATTTTCACACTTTGCTTCTTGATTTTCACATACCCGCCTCGTTAAAACCTTCTTAATTTGCATCTTGAGACACAACATCTCTAACTGATTTGCACATAAGTGAAGCTTGAAGAACATTAAGTTTGATTTCAAGGAGATTGAAATTTCGAGTGAGAATAGACTTAACGAATTCCCAAACAGGGCTATAAAATGTTTGAGTTTTTCTAGTATCCCCTTATCTATAGGCTGAATGACTGATGTGGTATTAGCTGGAAAATAACTAACTTTTATTACTTATTTATATTGCACATAAACAGAATATTTACAATGAGTATTCAGATCACCCGTTCTTCTTTTTGAAATTTTTTATCGAGTTTCAAAACCAATTTTTTACAATGAGTAAATAAGTGAGTGTACCAGGCTCGTACACTATTTCTAAGTCTTTTGGGTCTGATTTTATATTTTCTTTCATATGAAATAAAAATCGGTAGAGTATTTTTTCAATGTACTTTCAATCCTAGAAAGAACGAGGACTAGCAAATTCTCCTATCATATGTGAGCTTCTTTTGCTCTTGTTGTACCGAAACAGTTCCCCACAGAAGTTGAGCCGTGAGTTATGTAAGAGTCAGATCATTTCAAACCCGAAGATATCATTAAATTATAAATTTCCCTCCATGACACTTTTCGTCACTGAAAGCAAGAATATTATTAGGGGATAATTTGAGAAATCGACCACTCGCGTCAGAATAAAAAGTGTTCTTTTCTTTCCTTTCTGTTGGATCTATCTCTTTTTATGGATGTCTGAATCAGCCCTTTAAGGTCTCATTTCCACTATCCTGGTGAACGCAGACCAACACCACTACCTTCCTGGTAGTGGTGTTGGTCTTACTTGGTGTTACTTACTTACTTACTTGTTGGTCTTACTTAATCATGTCCTATCATATTCAAAGTCATGCCATAATGAGGAAAAAAATATAAACTAGGTATAAAAAAGAACACTGAAACCAGCCATTTTCAATGGCAGTGTAAATATGATTAGAAAAAATTGTTCTTCGTTCTTCTTCCTATTCTGTGCTTGCTTTGGAAAAGGTTTTCTTTCACCGGCGAATTTTTAACCTTTGCCTCTTAAAAGATGAATTCTATTCTCATTTATTATATACTTCAGAATTCTCTGTTGTCCTAAAATTTTCATTTCCTCTTTAGATCATTCCCTCTCTCAAATTCACTGCTTAACGTCTTTTCTTTGACGTCTGTTCGTCACGTCTTTCACTCAGTCACGGTCTCCAAATTGCATATTCTGCATTGGTGTGAAGGATGACGCCTGTCATACTTTCCTTTCATGCAGACGATGAGACGAACAGCGCCCTGATCTTGCCGAAAAACTGAGAGAGCTCCGTCCAGATAGCCTTATCGAAGATATGCTGAAATCATTTGACAAATGCAAGTTAGTGGCACATTACGCGCGGGCAATTCTAGCCACGAAAAGAGGCATACTTGATTGGCTGGAGGCGTCGAGGGTGAAGGGTTTCCTTCTCTAGCAATATTCCTCTTCTTTTCCTCCCTGCTGGAGAAGGAATCCCTGTAACCCGAAGGCGTAAAAAGACGCAAAATTGAGAGGCCTAGCCCGAAGTAATGTGTCAAATGGTTTCAGGCTAGGCACTCCGGTTGACAGGGAAGGTGTTTAGTCAGTAGTCCGGTAGGTCTGTTGTGCCAATCGGAGTTTGACACTCAGGGCTTAAATAGCCTTTACCTCCCTACCCAAAAAAAAGTCTTCTCTTTATTTTTGCAAAGGGGCGATTGCAAAGCCCTTAGTAATCACCAACTTTTTCTTTAGACCATTTTCGAGTTCTCTAATCGTGGCCATCTATTATTAAAGATTTGCCAATATTAAAGATTTGTAAGTTCGCATCTTTGACACTAGCATCGTGGTTAGATGTTCTTTCATCGAGATTAGTTAATTAGTGTAGTGCTCGTAGTTCTCTAGTTCTTCTCGGATACGACGCCTCCAGAAATTTCGATCCTTCGACACAATTGGAAAATCCAAGTAGCGATACACTTTTCTCGTCAATCGAATTGAAAAGTTCGTGAAAAGATGTTCATTTAATCTGTGTAGGTTATCATAGAGAGGTTTTTTTGAATCACATAATCTAGAGCAAAGATAAAGAGAAGTGGGGGCTAGCACATTATCCTGCTTCACTCTAAAATATGTGTCAAAAACATCAGTCATCTGGTTGTCTGTTCGTACTTGATTAGCGGCTGATATTAATAGCCTTTTCTCAGACATGCAATTCGTCCTTAGTTAGTTGAAAGGATGCCGAAATCAAGTATGAGTTTGCTACAGAATGCTCCAATCGATATTGTCGAATGTTCCTTAAAAACTCATGAAAATGTGGCGAACATCGATGTTTAGCTCCTACTATTTCTTCAGAATTTGATTGATTGTATGTAACTTTTGGCTCTAAAGCCCCCGTGATTTTCCTCAATATTGTTTTCAGATTAAATTGCAGTATTTCACTCTAGCAGGCAAGTGAATACTTTTCATTAGAGAGTAGTGAAATGCCCCTGTAAATTACAGCCCCTAATTAGTCATCAAAATTATGGATAGATAGATATTAAAATGATGATTTTTACTATGCATAATCAATGCCCAGCGCTTTGTTCTTTTGATGGTTTTTGAGGACAGAGTTTACATCTTCCAGCGTTGGTTGTACCGAAAGGACTAATAGGACGGATGAACGGTGTCTGACGGAAATAAGGTGTCGAAGCATCGAGGAACTGGGAGTTGTATAAAATAGATAGTCCATCGCTCCTCAATCCTTCCGTCGTAAGAGATTGTAACGCTGTTCTCGTCCCTATACTGAGCTAGTCCATGTCTCAAGCTTTCACTACTCAATTTTCATAGCTGCTGTAGTTCCTCGGTATATTTTTGTCAATTATTTGATATTTCGTCAGAAAATTTTCTTCTTTTTACATCTATTTGCTAAGCTTTAGTGTCTGTCACAGATTACCCATTCCATTCTGGTATGAAATAATAATGAAATAAAATTCGGTGACAAAGCAAACAAGTAGATTTATGAAGAAAAATCAATAAACTGGACGAGTCATATGGTATTGGACGAGGTTCAAAGTTTCGATTTTCCTTGATTCAGAAGAAAGTGTGACGTATCCGTAAATTCTTTTGCAGGCGTTTTCTATGTTACAGTATCACGTTCGAGTTACAATCAATCGTTTACTCCCAATGAAAGAAAAATCTATGAAATACCAATTCCAACAAAATTGTTAAATAATCAATCCTCTATCTAAATTTGCTAACATTTTACATGGGGAATATTTTGCTTTTCACTAAAAGTTCTTTGAATAAATACCACAACATTAGGGCCATTATTCAAGAAATTTGATTGTTAGCGGTTAAAATTGGCGTTGGCGGTTAAAAATGTCGCCCTAGAACTCAATATTGTCGGGAAGAAAGAACAAAGAAGAAGAAGTTGTTATTGAAGAAAATAGATAATTCTTTAAAGAATCTTAGATATTATTAATGAGTGACTTTTCTAGTCCCTTAGCTATCAAAGCTTCAAAAATTATAAACTCACAGAAATACCCGTCAAATAGTTGTTTGCTGCGGAAGCTGCGATGACTGTAGAATACCAAAGATTCATTTTTGGGGAAGACAAAGGCCTATAGGCAAACATCGAAGACAGTTTGTACTCTGTTGAACTACCGGGTATTCAAAATGGAAAGGCGAGATCCAAAGGTCGAGAAAGTTCAAATAGGAGCATCTTGAAGACGAAGTTCTGTGGAGGGCTTTAGAGCCCTAACCACGAAGATTACCCTTTCTAATGAGTTAGATATGCGCTTTTCTAATTTCACAAAATGCTCAAACTGGTCAAGAAGAAAGTATGCTTCATTTTAATTTTGTGAAGTTTTTCTTTACGAAATCGATTTTCGGCGTGGCTGAGACCGAACGATTACCGTCGAAAATCGTTTTCGTAAATAAAAAATTCACAACATTAAAAGGATGCATCCTATCTTTTTGATATGTTTAACTTTTTTAAAGTTGCGTTATGATAACAAAAGCTAAGCAGTAAATTTTTAGAATTATTCTTTTTAAGCCGAATTTTTTGTATCAGAAGTCTCTTTTTTACATCTGTCTGTGATATCGGAAACGACATGAAAGGACTTGGCAAATTTTCAGTGTACTCCACAATCAAACATCGCCAAAAAAGCAAAAAATATAATAGGTGTATAAATATGAAATGCAGATTTTTCTGCTTGAAATATGCATTTATTTCAATAACAGAACGAGTGAATTCAATAATCAAAGTATTGGCCATCGTGAGCTACGACTTTTTCCCCATCTTTCTGTCAATTGATGAATTCCGTCCCAGTACCACTTCTCATTTTTTGAGGCTAACCACTCATCAAGACTATTTTTAACTTCTTCGTAAGAATGGAAGTGCTGTTCCGAAAGTCCGTCCTGCATCGATCGAAACAAGTAGTAGTCAGAAGGAGCCAAGTCTGGTGAATACGGCGGATGGGGCAGAACTTCCCAATTAATGTTTCCCAAGTTGTTCTGGACAGGTATTGCAACATGCGGCCGAGCATTGTCATGTTGAAAAATGACTTTATCATGTCTTTGGTAAAATTCTGGTCGTTTTTCCTTGAGTGTGCGGTACAATTTGATCAGTTGTTGTCGGTAACGTTCGCCAGTAATAGTTTCACCAGGTTTCAGCAGTTCGTAATACAAAGGTCCCTTACTTTCTCACCAAATACACAGCAAAGTCTTCTTTCCATGAATATTTCGGACTGGTTGTAATGTTGATGGCTGGCCTTGGTCTACCCATGATTTTTTCCGCTTGGGATTGTCGAAATAAATCCACTTTTCATCGCCAGTAACAATCCGATGCAAAAAACGTTTGGCAAGCAAAATTTCACAAATGGTTTTTCGCCTTTCGATGTCTCTTTCTTTCAATTGATACGGCACCCATTTTCCAGCTTTTTGGATCTTTCCCATAGCTTTTAAACGTTGTGAAATGGCTGCCTGAGTAACTTCCACCGCTTCCGCCATCCTTCATCCAATAATGCTTGCAAATCTGTATCTTCGAATTTTTTTGGTGGTTTTCCATGGTCTTTGTTGCTGACATCGAAATCGGCACTTTTAAATCTTTTAAACCATCGTTCACAAGTGTCTTGGCTTGGGGCATGTTCATCATATGCTTCCACTAACAATCGATAAGTTTCTGCTGCCGTTTTCTTCAAATTTCTATTAGACTTCCCCGCAAAACCTCTTTTTCTGGCACGTAATTCGACATTTTTGAAGCGAAAAAAAAACTATGTTGTTTCTACAATCAAAACCTATGACATACTGGAATTTGTTGACAAATGTTTACCCTCCAAAATGCCATATCAGTTATCCCCGACACAAACCATATGTAATGGTTATGCCATCTGTTAGTAAAATCCACATTTCATATTTATACACCTAATAGTACACTATGAGAAGATTACACCCAACTTTTACCCTTCATTTTGTAGGAATATTTTTGTCTAAATCATAGTAGATTCTATTTCCTATGCTTATCAATTATTTTCTAACATATTTCTATGTAACTTTTACATAATGTTTGGGCATATTCCATAATAATATCTCGCCATATTCTCTTCTAGGTAAATTTTTATTTGATTGTATTTTCATTGATCTTTACATTAGCGGGCATACGTGATAGAAAAGTGTTAACGACTGCAACTATTCGCAGCAGTGACTCCATTTTCTTCCTTTCTGAAGGTATAGACGATTTATCTCTTAATTACAAAAATGTACTCAATATAAGGATTTAATGCAAGACACAAATAGAGAGTATACATTTACTTGCCAAAGCAATTATGTTTACAAGCTACATATCAAATATAATGTAAGGGATTTGTTAACTCCTTATTAACAAACATTTTTGATGAAAGTTCATTGGTTTTTAATCGCGCAAACGTTAATGGCGTTCAGTTTACTGCCCAAACATTCGACATTATTCTTTTAAACCATTCTATTGCTGCATTTACAAGTTAAAATGTTACTTAGCCAGACCAAGGTAATAAAAGCGTACTGTGACGTAGGAGAAAGGATAATAAACGCCTTTCCTTTCCGAATTTTTTAACGTCCATGATTTTAATAACTTGGAGAACGTTACCTTTGTTCTTTGTGCTATTATATTGGGTGACGAAGGGTGATATTTAAAATTTGATTTACTGTAAGAAATCAATCATCGATCTCCCAAGTCGCAAAAAAGCTTGTACGATTTTCTAAATGGTCTTATCGTTATTTGTCTGCATCCTTATTCAACTGAATTCAATGTTTCCACTTGGACTGAGTCCGCAATATTTGCAGAAAATAGTCATGCTCCGGATGGAAACACATATTAAATTCTCAATTTGCGACACACCAAAAGATTTTGAAGCCATCAACACAGTAGATTTAGTTGAGTGACTAAATTGAATAGGACTCTTAGCATTGTCAATTTAATGGGATCATAATTACATGCGATCCTCTTGCACCGAACCCTAAGAGGAAGCTCAAACGAATGAATGAAGAAACGAATGGTTGCAACTGGATCCTTCAGCAAAATAATCCACAAATTCATACTCTAAGTTTAGCGAAAACCTAGCTGCAAGAGAGAATTATTGAAATTTTATCCTGATGCGCAAACTCTCCCGTCTTAACTACTATTAAAAAAATTTAGAGTAGGCCAGTCGGAACGATCAATGAAGGTAGACAAAAATTTAACGAACATGAAAGCTTGGTAGGCACCACAAAAATGGGATGGAGAAACTTTAACTAGGTATATGACATAAGAAAATTTGATGCATCCTTGCCTGCAAAAATGATTCAGGTTCCAAAAACTGGAGGTGGTCTTACTCAAAATGATAAAAAAAATATAAAAAATATCAAGTATTTCATTACTCATAAAAAATGTTCGTAAACACTGCAAATCTTGATGTATTTTTCCTTGTCGCAATGGTAATTGCATCCGAAACACAGGATGTAGCAGTGAAAAAACTCATCCTGTGAGCAACATATACTGGTTTCAAGTCTCTTCAAGTGATAATGATATTGTTTGGTGGCTAATGAATGTTGAATTTGTGTTTTTGTTGTAGATGTCAATACTCACCTAATAATGATAGGTACCTTCGGATAAACTATTAAGGTCAAACGTGGTTCACCAGCTCACCTTCACCAGCAACAAAACAAGATACCCTGTAACGCTTAACAGGCCATGTCTTGAAATTGATTGCTGCGCCACAACGACAATCAAAAACACATTCTCAGGTTGAAAACAAATTAAAACACAAATAATTCCCATCATCCAAAACTATCCAAAAAATATGGAATCGTCTCTCCTGGTATTACTGATTATATTTTCAGGATAAAAGTTACAAAATTAAACTTCACTCTTTTTAAAGGTTAGAACTTTTTTGAACAAATAAATGCCAGGAGCTGGATGTTATTTTGTTATGCTCACAATACAATTAATCATGGATAACCCACCGGTTATTTATATTTTATTTTATACTTTGTTTATTTGTTTACTTTACTTCTGTATCATCCTGTATGTATGGATTAAGCATAGCTTATCGCAGACTTTTTATAGGGTGTAATCTTTTTTTTTATATTAAAGTGAGTAAGAAAGAAAAACAGAAAAACAAATTGTTAGATTTTCGAGTTGGTTCTCAATATGTATCGCAGTATCGTTTGTAAGACTCAGTCCTTGTTTGAACTTAGTACCATGACGTTATAAGGATTATATTTCGTGTTCTTTTTTGACATGGTATTTAATTTTTTTTTATTTGTGTCTTCTTTCTCTCTTCTTTATGTTTGAAACCTTAAAAACGTCACTTTATGCAATTTATAGATCTACGGCTGTCTCTTTAGCTAATATTGAACATAATCAAAGACGCATTACCCGACCGCTCATTGAACCTCGGACCACGATACAGGATACTATTAAGTGGTGTCAGAAAACTGACTCATTCCCGCACAGGCCAGATCATGGTAGACATTTTTGTGCTTCCATTCATGACGACCGACTTATCTTGAATAACGAATTGAGGAATCGTTTTTTCATTATTGGTGAAGTTCGAAGTGCATACGCGTCTGTTTGAGGTCGGAAATATAAGTAAAAGTGAACTTATGATTAGAATAAGGCCTTAAGATTAAGATGAAGATAAGATAAAGCTTCGTTTGAACTTCTAGCTCATTCTTGACAACTTCTCCCCATCCTCGTACACACATAGTTTTCGCCAGAGTATTGCGCAAGACAGTGGAACTGTGGAAAAATGGTTTTTTTTTTCTTATGAGAACAGTGGTCTAGAAGGGCGTCAGTGTGTTGAAAGCCGTTAAAATAACAAGTATTCTCCCTGCGCTATATCTGAAACATTAAATTATCGGGAGAGATCAGTGAAGATTTTGGGAGCTATTTCTTATGAATCCTGTACCGATTTTGTCCATTTTGATAGTAATTAGGAAGGCTCAGATGTATGTGGTAGAAATTCTCAAAGACTACTCCGTTCGCTCCATTTATGAGTGAATCTTCAAGACTGATCTACTTTACCTGGTCCCAAGATCTGCCAAACAAGACCGTGTAGTTAAAATTTAAATTTTTGCATGGCCAGCACTTAGACCCGATTTAAACGCCATCGAACACATTAAGGATATCCTTAAAAGTGAAGTTAAGGGATTTTGGGATAAGAGTATCAGTGTCCATACTTCTGGGAAGGTTCAAGACCTGTCCGATAGACGAGTGACATAATATCTTTCACTTGGACATTAAGGATTTTAGCGATGGTCTTTCTAACAGGCTTCAAGTAGTCTTTGGACTCCATATTGAAATTTTAAGACATTCACAAAAACAACCCTTTTTTGGACTAGCGAAAATTAATGCATCAACAAAAATCTGGAATAAAATGATTATTTAAAATGAAAATTAATTAAATATTTTTAGCGTTTTTTATGAAAGATTAATTCCAACATAGCTTCTCCTCCGCAAATTTTTGTAAAACTAAATAGATTCAGAAAATTATAGGAATTTCACGGTGGGTGAACTCTAGAGGTGCTCGCGAAATATTTGTAGTTTAGTACTTTTAGTTCCACAAAACAAGCAATTTCATTTTCAAAAGGGCTTGAAGATTCTGCAAAACTAACGAATTGCTAAACTAATCAATGGGATCAATCGATATCCATTGAGAGTAATCTACGTTTGGTCAACATTGAGAATAACTTCCTTTGACTTCTCGATTGAGACCATATAGCAGGGGTAGGCAACGCGGCGCCCTGATCGATTTTTAATGCGCCCTCGCTGGACTAATGTAAATGTATGATAGCCAGAGCGATTTATTTACTCTTGTCAAACGGGGATATACAGCAAGTAGTCAGTTGAGCTTAGGATTGTGCATAGATTAGCAGTTTGCTAACCTTGAGTGTATCTAATAACACGCACGTATTTTTTGTTAGTGTTTGATCCTATTTCGAATAGACCACGCGTAGACCGTGCATTTAAAACTACCAAGTAATCCGAAATAATGCTTTTCTTTCAAAACCCTTCATGGATAAATGTAGAAGAAAAAGAACATATTATTTTAACGATGAATGGGAACATCTATATTGGTTCGTTGATTACAAAGGGAAGTGTATTTGTTTGTTGTGTAATAATAGTGTTGCGATTCCCAAGAAAAGTAATATTAAACGACATTTTTAGACCGTTCATACCAATTTTGATAGTGACTATCCAATGAACTCTGAAATTAGAAGAAAAAAAATTATTTCTTTAAAATCTTCAATAACTAACCAGCAAAGTTTTTTTTCAACAACATAAAGCAGCAACGATCGCGTCATATAAAATATCGCATTTGCTAAACCATTTACAGATGGAGAATTAGTGAAAGAAGCCATGTCAGAAGCTGCTGATTCACTTTTTGAAGAATTTAAAAATAAAAAGGAAATAGTTTCAGCTATAAACACGTTGCAATTATCAGCACGAACTGTTACTAGAAGAATTGAAGTAATTGCGGAGAATTTGGAGGCAGAATTAGCAAATGATATGGAAAATTGTATTTTCTTTTCGCTACAGATGGATGAATCGACAAACGTGACAAATATATCACATTTAGCAATTTGCGTGAAGATGGTACTTTCTGATTTTAAAACAAAAGAAGAATTCCTTAAAGTTCTGCCATTAAAGGGAAGCACCGGAGGAGAAGATATCTCTTCTACTTTTAAAAAGTATATAACTGATGTAAAATTACCAGTACAAAAGTTATCGTCAATTACAACAGACGGGGCACCAGCGATGACTGGTAAGAAAAAAGGATGTATTGCCTTATGTAGACAGGATTCCTTATTCCCGAAATTTATTTCTTATTATTGCCTCATACATCAGGAAATGTTATGCGCAAAACAATCGGTTTTCAACACGTATTTACGATAATAACAAAAATTATTATTTGTTATTGCTTCCATCTTCATAAAATTTTTTTTTGTGCTAGAAATAAAGAAACCTTCCTTTTAATTTTATGTTTTTTTATTTACCTTTCGGAATCGATTTTCGACCGTGATCGTTCGGTCTTCAACGATCACGGTCGAAAATCGATTCCGAAAGGTAAATAAAAAAACATAAAATTAAAAGGAAGTTTTCTTTATTTCTAGCACAAAAAAAAAATCATTAATTCCATAAGATCGGGAGCTATGCAACACAGATTGTTTAAATTACTTTTAGAAGATGAGGACGTTTAGTTCACATATCTTCTTTTACATACTGAAGTGAGGTGGCTGAGCAGAGGTAAAATACTTGAGCGGTTTATCATGCTTTTGCCACAAAAAAAGAAATTTATTGCATCAAGAGGCGAATTTTACGAGCAAATAAAAAATAAGGATTGGCTAATCTACCTCGGATTACTGACAGATATAACGGCAGAGTTGAATGAATTAAATTTAAAAATATAAGGGAAAAATCAGCATATCGCTGACATGATTAATGCAGTAAATGCATTCAAATGCAAGTTAGTGTTGTTGAAATCCCATCTATTGAAAAAATCATTATCACATTTCCCAAATATAAAATATACTGTGAAGAGTTTGAATTTGAATAATGAAAATTTTACGGCTACATCATATTTAGAAATTATAGATAAGCTAATAGAAGAGTTTTCTTCTAGATATGAAGATTTTGCAGCATTAGAACCCGTTCTAAGATTTTTCATAAATCAATTTAATGTTACTGAAGATGATGTCCTTGAAATAGTTTCAGTGTATTTCGAGCTTCATAATATCGAAGACCTAGAATTAGAAATAATAAGCTTGCAAAGTGATATTATTTTAAAAGCGCATAGTAATGATAAAATGTTTTGGAACTTAGTCGATGAAAATAAGTATCCTATTTTAAGGAAATGCGCGCTAAAAATTTATTCATATTGTGCAACAACATACAATTGCGAGTCTTTGTTCTCAAATATGAAATATTTGAATTCAAAATACCGAACAAAGCTTAATGACTCACATTTAGATAATTGTTAAAGGACCGGGAACTCTAAATATATCCCCAATTAGCTGAAAATATGGATATCCAAGTTTCACACTGAATTATATGTATCATTATGTATGACACCAACAAAATAAAGTTATAAAAATCTGTTTTTTTTAATGCCTATTTATACCTGATGATTATCTGTAAAATATGCGCCCTCGGTGATTTTCAAATTTAGTATTGCGCCCTTAAGGACAAACAGGTTGCCGACCCCTGCCATATAGCATTCGACAAAAAACATTGACGCGAAATAATACTAAGAAAAAAGGACGCAATAATCGGATCAAAAAAAGGACAAGTTCTGACACAAATGAAATATCAGAAAACGATTGATATGCCATTATTTCTGGAACATTTATCTTGTAATACGGGCTGTATAGTAATTTCATATTCTGAAAGATTAATATAGTATATAAAAAAATGAAAGAATTCAACAAATGAGCTGATACAAATTTTGCTATTGTTATCGAACTCAGACTTTGGTCAGTATTAGAACTAACAACCACTTTCAATTTAAAGTCTAATTTTAGCTCAATCCTCAGTTAAGATATTTCGTTGAAGTATCCTTACCATTTAATAAAAATGCTATTTGAATCAATTGTTCGCGAAAACAACTTTCATTCATTAATTCTAACCTTAGTAATCTGAACCGCAACAGGAAGGTGTCTACAACGAATAATCAGTTTTTTGCTTTAATGCAAAGCTTGCCTTCCAATTCCTAATTATTTCAAATATTTACACGATTTAATTATAAATTCATTAAGTTTGTTGATATTAAGCCGCTTTAAATCCAATTAATCAGCAAAGTTGTCAATGAGAACCTGGTTCAAACTGCAGAGAAGTTGTTCAATTGGCCATATCTGAAATCACAAAATCTTGTATTAACATTCTACGAGCGAACATAACAAGAGCTGGAAATCGCTACCACTCAAGAACAAAAACGACAGCCCAAATGAATAAATCAATCACGCGGCTATAAACAAAAGTCATTAAATGACCACTTGATATTAAATTTGTTTTAACTATCTGAGACTAAATGCTGCAAATTGCAGGGTGGAACCTAAATAATATAATGTTAATTAAACATATGCTCACATGCTTGCACTTAAAAAAAGACAAAGCACTAGAAACACTCGACATGATTTACATATTTGGTAAATTTCTATACATACCAATTTTTTTTTTCATTTTTTGTCCTTGATACCGATAAACTTGCTGCATTTGCTTAAGATCAATTGTAGACATTGTAAGCATACGCTTGTAAGATCCACTCTCTAATTACCATTACCAAAGTCTACCATTGGCATTAAAGAAGTTGAAAGTGTTGCAGTCATGCATGACTGTTGAACCTTAAGAAGGTGCACAATCTGAAACTGGTATTGCACTTCCATTGCTAAATATGCGAAAAGTTAATGTTAGTGCAAATTGTATGGAACGCGAGCAACAAACCGGTTGATTAAAGAAAAGGGAAATGAAATATTGTTTAAATAACTGCTGCGAAAAAAAGTTCAAGTGCTCACAACTGAGACAACAATGGAAGCTACTTATGCAAAAATGAAAGGTAATGGAAATTACTTTTCTCATTTCTCAATAGAAACTAAATTTGTAGTCTCGAGGAAATACTAATGGAACTGGTCGAGCAGCGAATATATTAAAAACGTGATACGAAACACTAGTAGCTGCAGTATGCGCGACTCTTTGTTCATAGACTCCACAAAATGGAACTCCTAAATATCATAGTGAGTACCGTGCCAGATTACCTATTTTGCTAAGTATTCGTATTAAGTGTTCTTAAGAGCTCGAAAATTTCTATTTCTTTTTCGAATTTTAAGACTTCAAAATAATTTTTTAAGGAACCAATACGAATAGCAGTTACAGAGCACGTTCAATCAATCAATGGATTGACCAAATTTACAATTTGGCTGATAGTTTAAGGAACATTTTACCCGAATCCTTTTAATGTTAGCCTACTGTTGTTGGCTAGTTAGCACAACTGAGCTTAACACTTGTCGTACCTCCAAAAAAAAAAAAGAAAAAACACGAGTCAGATCGCATGATCATGGAAGTCGAGATAATTTCGTCCTCAAATTTGCTTTTCACAATCGCTTTCACACTCCTTTCACAATCATAAGTCGATTGCTTCGTTGACTGTGAGGCTTGCAATGTCATCCTGTTGGAACCGATTCTTTTCGATGTTATCTCATTGACATTAGGAGCAAATGACCAAAAGACTTAAAGCTTGGTTCATTAATGTCGAGTATTTTCCGTAACTCGGCCTTTGAAGACATACTTCCTCAATATCTTCCTGATGTTTAAGAAATCGAGACGAGTCACATTCCCCAACTCTGGCATACAGGTCGGCTAGAAAACTCCTTCGTAGGTTGATCAACGAAAGCAAGGCTCGCTGCTGGCACAACCTCGTTGAGCACATCGATAGAGACCCGTGGGGGCTGGGTTACAAGCTTGTCATGTAGAGCTAGGAGCTGAGAGGAGGCCCTGTGTCCTTGAAATGGCAAAAATGGATGAGATTGTTCGAGCGCTTTTCCCTATGCATTCTGTTCGTCCCGATGATTCAGATGTTGAATGTCCTGGAGAATACCCACTTTTTACCGCCATCGAGCTGGATGATGCGTCATCATCAACTTTGCCCTGACAAGCTGCTCACCACTTTCAACGCCTGTCTGCAGCAGGGCGTGTTTCCAAATTTCTGGATATAGGCGAGACTCGTGCTGATCGACAAGGGTATGGGGAAAGCGGAGCAACCATCTTCATATCGGCTCTTATGTATGTTGAACGCCGCTGGGAAGGTGCTCGGGACGCTCATTAGAGAAAGACTTGGAGAGGCCATCCGAACTGCCGGGGATCTGTGCCCTCAACAGTACGGCTTCAGGGCTGGTCGATCCACGATCAGTGCAATAGCAGAGGTAGTGGATGCGGTCCAGCAGGCAGAAGCCTACAATCACCACTCGAGACGAATAGTACTGCTCATAAAACTCAATGTGAGAAATGCATTCAATTCTGCTAGATGGACAGATATTCTTCGTGCTTTGAAATATTTCAGGGTGCCGAGATATCTGACGCGGATATTGAAGGACTATCTCAAAAACCGGAAGCTCATCTATGACACATTGGGAGGCCGGCGAAGAATTGATTTGACATCAGGGGTGGCGCAAGGTTCCGATTTGGGCCCGGACCTCTGGAATGTCTCGTACGATGAGCTTTTGAGGTTGCAGTTACCGGGGGTTTACCGCCTGGTTGGCTACGCAGATGACGTAGCAGTACTAGTCGCCGGACGTACTGTCGGACAGGCGCAACTCAAACTTGGTGCGGTAATACGTCGAGTGAGCGAGTGGATGACAGACCGTGGACTTAGCCTAGCACTGGAAAAGACCGAGGTCGTCGTCCTCACCAAGAAGCGAATCCCTCTTGTTATTCCCGTTCGGGTGGGAGAAATGATCATCGAGTCGAAAGAATCAATCAGATACCTTGGCTTGATTATTGACTCGAAGATAAGTTTTTTCGAGCAGGTTCGAGCGTCAGCGTATAAGGCTTCCGTGCGAGTATCGGCGCTAAATCGCATTATGGCCAACACGTGGGGGCCAACCTCGAGCAAAAGACGTCTACTGATGAGTGCAATGGAGTCAGTGCTCTTGTATGGCTCCGAGGTTTGGGCTGACGCTCTTAGTAAAGAGACGCACCGAAGGCATCTGGCACAGGTGCAGAGGCAAGGAGCTTTGCGGATAGCGGCTGCATATCGCACTGTCTCTGAACCTGCAGTGCTGGTAATCTCGAGGGTGGTTCTTATTAAGTTACTTGCAGACGAATGGAAACGTGTATACTTAAGTAGGGGGGAGTCGGCGAGAGAAACCGTCAGCCGAGAGGAACGGAGAAGGACCCTAACCTTGTGGCAGCAAATATGGGAAAACGAAACGCGAGGCAGGTGGACCGCACGGCTGATTAGTGACTTGGGGCCGTGGTTCTACTGAATGCATAGCAGTGACGTGCAGTGAAAATTATTGATAGGCAAGCAATCCATTTGAAATAAATATTAATAGACTGAATATTAGAATGATTACAGCCTCAAAAACATTTAATTCAAGCGGCTTTGCGCCTCATAGAAGAAACCAGACAAGTGAATAAAATATATTTGCGGATAGACTTACAATACAAATACAAAAAAATTGATAACTTAAGCAGATCCATCGAAATATAAAACAAAAATTAACTTCAATAATGTATTGTTTTAAACGAATACAAGTTTTTATTTATATTCTAAGTCTATTCGCCTTTCCTTAGGTAAAAACTCTTTAATAATATTATCAAAAAAATCGTTTTCTCTTCGCATTTGTATCAGAAGTTCTTTCTCGACAGCAATTAAAGCGAGTTCAGAAAGTCGATCTTGAGACTGGCGATTTCTTAAAAATGTATGCAAACGTTTCAATGTTGAAAATGACCTCTCTGCAGTTGCTACTGATACTGGAATCGTAGCTATTCATTTAGCTAAAGTGCATATTTGTTGAAAGCCTGTAGCGACATATGGGCGACTTAGAAAATATGCAAGAATTTTATTCACGTTTGCGTCTTTAAACTCATCGGATGAATAGATTACCTTCAGCTGATTTCTTAATTGGGTGTTATCGAAAAACTCTCCATAATATTCTATAAGTGAATGAAAACTCTTTTCTGGAAAATTTTGTTTGAATTGAGAAAAGTAGCTAGGTTCGAGCAATTCTAAAAATAATAATTGTCTAAAGTTCTGAAATCTTTGACGAATTTGTTGAAGAACAATGTCTATGATTTCCCTGAAGATTCTTCGAAGGTTTTGCAAAGGGTCTAGTGCATTTCTGCTTTTTTTTCTCGGTGGTTGATACTCTGACGTGGTAGCTAAATAAAAATCACCAAATTTAAGAGAAAAGTCATTTTCAACCCAGTTTTCAAATTCTATAATTTTTTGGCTAGCATATGAAATATTTACTACTTTACTTTGAATAAGATTGAATAACACATCAGTTCTTGAAAAAAGTTCGGAAAAAATTAAAAGATAAAGTTGAAAATCAGAGTCGCAAAATTTTACAGAATAAATATCGGAAAAAGTTAAGGAGTCGCCATCCCAATGGGTCGAGTCGTTTGAAATTGTATCGAAAACCTCGGCTATTTCATTTCGATTTTCAAAAATAACATTTATTATTCGCGAATGATAGTGCCATCGAGTGCTAGAAACGGAAGGCAAACGGCGTTTAACTATTTTAGCAAAAAGGTTCGATCTTTTGGTGGAGTTATTAAAAAATGTTGCAATTTTGCTTATGTGTGCAAAAAATACTTTTATTTCTGGAATGAATTCAACCGCTTTAGACAAAACAAGATTTAGTGAGTGCGCATAGCATGGAACAAATAACGCTGATTTATGCTTCTCCCGAATTAAAGTTTGAACGCCTCGAATTTGTGAGCTCATAACTGCAGCGCCATCGTAACATTGTGCAATTAATTCATTTTCAATATTAAAATTATTCATCCGTTGCAAAATTAAGGAAGTAAGCACTGCAGCTGTGCGGCTATCACTGACATCTAAAAATTCAATGAATCTCTCTTTGATTCCGTCAATTGACGTATATCTTAAAATGATCGATAATTGCTCACGGTGGCTAATATCCGGAGTTTCGTCGACCATAATTGCAATGAATGGAGCTTTCATTATTTCTAAATTGATTCTAGTTTTAACTACTGTGGCTATTGCGCTTATTATATCATTTTGAATTCTGTTTGATAGACCAGAAAAAGCTGCATTGGTCGTAAGAGATGCTATATGTGATTCTATCAAAGGATCGTATAAACTTAAAAAATTTACTGTTTCAATAAAATTTCCACGATTATTAGAAGTCGATTCTTCATTGTTTCCTCTAAATGGAAGTTCTTGTTTCGCCAGAAAGAAAACGGAATCTATTAGACGTTTCAAAATGTTACGGTTGCGCTACACTTTTTCATTATGCAAACGAAAAGAAGATGCTACTTGGTCATTTAGCATAAACTCTATTCGTTGCGATCCAAACGTATCTAATTTAATCAACGATTGCAAATGCTTCTCCGACTTGAAATCCTTGCAGCTGATCCCGTAAAATTATTTAAGTCACTAAACCCTGCATTGTTCCAAACCGATCGTTCACTAGCAAAAAGGAGGCACGGCCAACAAAATAACTTGTTGACTTTGCAGCTCCCCGTCAACCAAACGTACTTTTCATAATATTCTAAGTGAAACTTCCGTGTGAAATTTTTTGTTTTAAACTCTAAATTTAACTTTGGTTTCGGCCTATCAGAATTAACAATTTCTTTTTTCTTCGTGAAAGAAAGAGTTGAAAATGCCGAACTTAATAAAAAATCAGTCGCGCAACAAAATTCCGACATAATGCGAAAAGAAAACTTACCAATTCTTAAAAACTGCCACTAAAATGAGCACTTAAACACAACGCGAGTTATATATCTATAATCGCTCTATTTACGGTTGAATAGTTGAAAACTATCGAAAATTACACTAGCACTCTCGTATGATTTCTTTTCAGAATGCAGAAAGTAACAACTTCAGTTAAAAGTGTTCTAATGGAAAAAAGCTTCATGCTCCAAGCTTCCCCACTTTTCTTTTTAATATTTTTCCTTATTCAAATATGAATATTTTCATTCATAAAGTGCAAAGAAAACCTCATCAAATTAAAAGTTTACATTTCCTTGCAACATATTGCTGTTCGAAAAACTGAAATGCATATAAAATGCCCAAATACTACAAGCAACATTCTACATGGCAAGAAACAATCAGCTTCAAAAGCGGGTTCAACTTTGCTTGCCGTGCCCATATAAAATTCAGAACAAAGAGGAAAAAAAATTCCAGCCAATGTATGGCTAAATTCAAAGAAACATTTTTAATGGAATCCTCGCTAGCAACAAGCAAATATGTTGAGGCAAATCTTTGCTAGGATTCGCTTGCAGATACACAATACAATCTATAGGCCTGTAGATATGCAATACAATCTACAGTCTAAATTCATATTTTAATGAAGAATAAAGCAATGGAAAGTATAGTTTGTATCAAAAGTATTATAGTTTGTATTTAGAAAAGCAAAATTTTTATTAAAATAAAATAAGATATTTTAGGTGTAGATCTCGCAAGGCAAGCATTTTGGAATCGCTTAATGTGACTGCACGTCACTGATGCATAGTGAGACTGATTATTACCTGACGCAACTACTCAGTGGTCACGGGTATTTTCAGTCTTACCTGTATAAGATGGGAAAGGCACTATCACCGTGTTCTGCCCGATGATGACGGATGACGCCAGCCATACGTTCTTTACGTGTAATAGATTCACAAGACTCCGTTCGCATCTGTCGGAGGAAATTGGCGTAATTTCTTCTGAAAATGGAACGGCAAAACTGATGCAATCAAAAGATAATTGGAACTGTGTGTCACATTACGTACGGACAGTACTTCTTATAAAGAAGAGCATGATGGATCGCTTGGTGAGGGGGGGGATCTCCGTAACAGCAATTCTCTTGCTTCCTATCCATCCGTGCAGAAAGAGGGATTTCCCTTAACTTGAAGGCACAGCTAAGCGATGATTAATGAGGCCTAGTCCTAAGTAATATGACAAACAGTTCCAGGCTAGGTTCTCGGTGTGACAGGGGAGGTGTTTAGTCGGTAGTCCGGTAGCGGGAGTCCGACACTCAGCGCGTAAATAGCTTTCACCTCCCAAACAAAAAAAAATAGCTTCCTGATAGTTTTTGGGTTACAGGTTTTATCAAAGTGTTTTTTCTGCTTCAGCAACAAGTTTTGGTGCATTAAGGTGTGACCACTTCTTGATTTGCCTTAAAAGCTTTCCGTCGTCGCAATCCGAAAATGTTTTGCATTTGCTCAGTTTTGCTTTTTTAACGACATTATCTGTTTCTTCGTGCCGCTTGATTATCTTAAAAACTGTAGATCGAGATTGATTCACAATTTCTGCAATTTTTCGAACTGATTTTTCTGATTTGGAATGCGCTTATTTTTATTCTCTAATATTTGTTGATGTTTGAGGATCGTGTGGTGCCATCGCTTGTATACTGTTTAAATAACTGCTAACTTGATCGAAAAATCACTTCAAATGCAGTTATAAACTTCTGTTTAATTGACAAATAAAAAGAAATCCGGAGATTAACCGTTCGCTAGAGCAAAACGAATCAGAGTTACCATGTGTCTCATTATAAATTAAGCCTGAAATATATGAATTTTTACGGTCGTTATTTTTTGCCATTGTATCAATGAATTTATATAATTTTGGGTTTTTAATAAGCTAATAGTATGAAAATTAATATTGTATAGCGATTTGATCGATCAAACGCACAAACAAAAATTCGAAAATTTGAAAAGCCGTTCCAACCATAGCCTATGCAGCTTTCAATAGGACTCAGCACCATCGCAGAAAGTTAGAATGTAGCAAGAATGGATGAAATATCATGTTACACAATTGACCTCGTCGGCAGAATTACTTCCGAACTCCATGGTCGCTAATAAGATGGACGTTTCCAATCGTTACTTTAGGGAGCAAGAATGAGGACATCAAAAAGATCAATCTTCCTAAAAACGAAGGTTGATCAATTTCCAATAAATTTCCAATCTTCCAATAGCTTACTTTGAATAGGGATGACCAGATTCCTCTTGGAAGGAACTACCTAGATGTCTTTTCTCCTGTATACTAGTAGGCAATGCTTCGCAGTATGCTAGTAGACGCACTCGTGCCTTTTTGGCAAAACTTCAGTTCTTACACTCAGTATTTGAGCCCATTTGCTTGAGACACTTCCTGAGTAACCAAAATTAAGCGCAGAACCCAAGTAGAACCTTTTGCTTTCCCTTACCCATTCAAACACAAGCTCATGATTTCATGGCATCATTGATGGCGAGGAAGAGTTTCGATTTGAAGTCCCGCAAGTCTTTTTCAGAACCGATTACAGTCTCAATCTTAACTTTTTTAGGACCACTACAAAACGAAACTATATTCTGTAGCACTAAGTGATTCAAAGCGAATGAAACCTGTCCAAGCTCCTTAGTTCTCTTTAATTCGTATACCTATCCTTTATTTCTGGGTACACCACTACCCAGTATAAATAGACTGTATTATCTGCACTCAACTTATTGCTTTACAGTCATCTGGAAGCATTCTTCAGGCGACCGCCGGTGATTCTTGCACCTTTAAGAGTTGGGTTAATAGGTAGCACCCTCTGCCTATGTTGAGTTTTGCACTTGAAGCAATGTTCTCTCCCTCAGCTAGATTTATACTTGACAGACATAGTTTTTTTTTTGTGGAAGGGAGTTGAAGGCTGTTTACGCCCTCAGTGTGGGACTCCCAGACGCAAAATGCTTTTGGACTACCCACTAAACACCTCCCCTGTCAACCTGAGAACGTAGCCTGGAACCGACATAGTTTGAAACAGATTGGTAATATTCTATGCCAGGTCCAAGTTCGACGATTCTCGACCGCTCTGATGTCTTGTCTAGATGTCTGTTGACCGGATCGGGTTTTATGAGGAGTGTATTGAATTCCAGGCGCCATTCTGTGTTTTCACTCAGCACTGTACGAAATCTATTGTCAAAGCTCAATGTTAAACGGACTATTAAATTGCGTAGCGACCCATTTTTGTAGCCATTCTCTCTCTTTCTAGACAATCCCCATTCTGCTTTCCTCACTAAATGAAGTGGTGATAGGTATAAAACTATTTGAAGGGCTACTGTAGGGTATAACCTTATGGCTTCCGTAATACAGAAATACCGAATTCAACCGACTATAAACGTCATATTGATCTCTAAGGCTTTGACTGTCTAGCCGGAGGTTGAAACCGATCTCACTATTAAAATGTACAATTACGGTAGGATTGTAGGTTTTCAAGATTTTACACCATTAGAGCTTTGGTAGCCTTTGAAGACACGACCTTAATTTGCGTATTCCACTTCAGGCTGCCGTCTGTCAGTATTCTGAGATGCTTCATTCGTTTGGAACCCCATATGGCGGCCATTTTTTTTTAATTTGGTAAGATGATTTCGTCTTTTTGTGAAAGACGCCAGTGTGTTTTCAGAATTGTCAGAACGTAGCCTTAAACCTGCTTCTTCTCTTCAATTATTTTATAATTCAAAGTATTTGCTGTTTTATTCCTCACAGTGTCCCATCGTACGTTCCTAAGTGAGGTTCTTCAGTGACATCCCTATGGTAATGACCATATTCTAGATGTGTTATGATATTTTTCTTTTAGAGCCATGCCTTTATCAAGCTTGGCACCCTCTTAGGCCAGTATCCAGGCGGTCAATCATGAAATTAATTTCTAAGACTATGTCTAACAACTACATTCAAAAAAATTATGATAAATAAAAAATTGAATAAAAAATTTCTTGTTTTTTAGCAGGATGTATATCTTCTTCGGCATCGCTCTGTTATCAATCCTTGCTTCTCCAGCCTGGTCCTACTCTGAGGGAGCACCTAATGATCAAGAAACATGCAAAACCCTCTTTCCTGGACATTTTACAGATCCTCAAGCTTCACTGCCACCATACACAATTGAACTCTCCAAACAGACTGTACAACCGAAAGAAACCATCACAGTAACTCTACGCGGCAAAACTGAAGATGATATATTCAAAGGATTTATGATTCAAGCACGACAAAACGATGTTGCTGTTGGCAAGTTCGGCGTAGGATCAAGCTCAGATTTCGTTCAATTGCGAACATGTAGAAATGAAGCGGTAATATACATTTTGAAAATCAGTTTAAAAAAAAATTAAAAAATCTTTTTCTTTTTACTTTTCTTCTTTCAGGATACTGCCAGTCACAAAAGAGTCAAAGGACGTGGAATAAATGAAATTAGCTTCACATGGACCGCTCCAGAAAACGGCAGTGGATCCGTTAGTTTTGTAGGAACAGTTGTTAAAAATAGACCAACATTCTGGGTTGCTCATACTTACGCTGAAGTTAATATCGCCTAAAAAACTTAAAATACATGTGATTTTTATAACTAGAATTTTAAAATAAATATATGTGGCAACATACTGATTTTTTTTCTTTTGAAGTACAATTTAATTTGAAAATTTTCATTGTTTTCCGACATATCCGTGCTACAAGTTCTTTTACAATACTGTGTCAACGCATATTCAGGAAAGGATGGGGACCAAATAAGTAGGAAGTACATGCGGAATTGACGTACAATGAGAAAAATGGTGTCTGAACATATATCTCTCAAACGTTTCAAACCGATCCGTTTTCAAACTAATGTTGACATTGTTTTAAAAGTTATGTCAACAATAAAACTTGAACAATCTATTCCGGTCAGGAGGATGTATTTGCATCATATTTTCTTAAGTTTCGGCGGTAAATTTTTGCTTTGAATAAATCGAGCTACTTCCTTTAGTATCAAACGCATGACATATAATGTCTAATGTGAAGGGTTCTATTAAGAGTGAAAACGAGTTCCTTTTCGAAAGTGAATAACCAGTACTATAAAACGTTAAAAACATGTGAGCTCTGAAGGATTTTCTGACAATGTTCCAATCTTTTGGGTGTAAGGATGATTACTATAAATATCATTGCCCAATAATTAAGAGCGTTTCTTTTCTCAAAGAAGAAGAATGACCACTGCTGAATATCGCAAAATGGAGTTATAACCTTGAGGATTCAAAATTAACTGAAAGAAGGATTTTAAAATGCTATTGGGTGAACAATTAAACGTTCCCGAATTGAATAGCAGATTTTTCGTGAATAGCAAAACAACCAATGCTGAAAGTGACACAGAATAATCAGATAAAGATGAACAAAATGTGTAACGTAAGTGTCAGGAGCATGACGCTAGATAAATAAGGATATAATACCATTAAATATATTTACTTTCCAATAAGTTAAACATTTTTCTAACAAATTTCTCCACTTTCATTAGAAAACTATTTCCTAATTATTACCTTAAATGTGTAGTTGTTTTATGTGTGATGCTTGAACAGAAGGAGCTACTTACAAAATTTCTTCCTTTTGTATTTAACCTGGTGTATTATAACCATAAATTGGAAGTTACATAAAAGTTTTCATTGATTCAAAGTTATTGTTGGTGTTGAGGCGCTATCAATACAACTCTTGCGCTTCGAGGCGATGTAGAGACGCCTCATTTCAACACCAAGGATACCAAGTTAAAGTGATCTGTTCACAATCAAGATTGTCCTTATTAATTTCCTCGAAGTCACGTTTCACCAAAAGTTGCGCAAGAACTCCGACAATATTTGAGTACGATATCTTTGCTTTCAGATGTTGAATTTGAACTTAAAAATTTAAATTTTTAAATAATTTGCAAAAAAAAATAAAAACCAATCGAAGCTTCTCTGTAACTATGAAAACTGTCAATGTTATATCGGGTTTTCCATTAGGGATATGATAATTTCATATCGTTTTATAAACGTGCCCTTAAACTTTTTGAATGAACTGTCAATTTCAAAACTTTAATTAAAGTCAACATTTTGTTCATGGCATAGTTAACGAGCTAGTACCGTTTGGAAATTATTTAAAATTACTACCGAAATGCTGAGTCGGCGGTCGAAACTTTAAGAGCACTTTATCCGGCCGTTTAAATTGTCCCACCCGACAGGCTGTTGGTACTCTAGTGGATAAGTTCGAGTGCAAAATGTTCACTAGTGGTCGTTCCGGTGTCAAAAACACGTAGTGCTGCTCGGAGCGAAAGAAATATCACAGCTGTAAGTGCATCGATTCGAAATGAGGCAAATCAGTCGATTCTACGTTATTCTCAAGAATTGAACATCGCGCAAACGTCACTGTGGCGTATTTTGACGAAACACCGAAACTTCTGTAGAAAATGAAGAATTTCATTGCAAAATCTTCTTCAACGATGAAGCTCATATCTAGCTCAATGACTTCTTTGATAAGTAAAACATGCGCTATTGGTCAGAAACAAGCCCACATGTGCTTCTTGAGATACACTTTTATCCGTAAATTACTATTTGGTGCGGTTTTCTTGCCGGAGGTGTGATTCGTTTTTTTTTTCGTGGATGAAAACATCATGTTAACATCAATGGAAAGCGCTATCGTGTTTGAAGAGTGGGAAGATTATTTGTGGCCAGAATTGGCCTGTGGCCTGAACTTGACATCAAAGATATGTGGTTTCAACAAGACGGTGCCACTAGGCACACACTACGCCTCACAATGCTTTAATGAAAGACAAATTTCGTGAACGTTGGCCATGAGATATGAGATTACTTTTTATGGGGCTATATCAAGCCACTGGTCTATCAAATTTAAACGAGCTCGAAGACAACATACAACGCAAAATTGTCAACTTTCCGGTTGAAATATGTGCCAGAGTGGTGGAAAGTTGAGTCCAAAGAATCGACCGCTGTAAACAGGATCGTGGCGGTCATGTGCTTGAAATTTAATTTCATTCATAAAATGAAATGCTTGCACTACATCTTGCACCACACTACACCATTTGAACTCAATATCTCAAATATTTTAGTGTTTTATGAAAAGGTAAGATTGTTATGTCCTTATTGGAAAACCCTTTACATTGGCGGCCCAACCGATTTCGAGGGAGCCTTCAAAAGAGGAGGTAAAACGGAAAGCATTGTACCACTAACCAAAACGAAATGAAACAGAAAAAAAAAATAAAAAAAAAAAGAAGAAAACAACCTAGAAGAAATGGGGAAACACGGGTATACCGCAAAATGACATAGTATCACTACCC
Organism: Stratiomys singularior; assembly: GCA_954870665.1. Taxonomy (NCBI): domain Eukaryota; kingdom Metazoa; phylum Arthropoda; class Insecta; order Diptera; family Stratiomyidae; genus Stratiomys; species Stratiomys singularior. The sequence goes on along the minus strand of OX940879.1, from coordinate 82,776,112 downwards.
GCCTATTTACCCACTGTTAACCAATTAGCTGCATGCCTAAACATGAAAGGTTACAGAATGAAAGCCTATGCTGGCGAGACCATCATAATGATCAGTGGAAGGTTCGCCTCTCTCAATTCTTTTCGGATAGGCAAAGTTTAACTATGCGGAAGCTCGGCGCTCTACGGGCCCCCTGCGTACGTGAAGCGGACATGATGGAGGAGATAATACGGGCACTTTTTCCCCAACATCTCGTCCGTGTTGATGTCGCCAACAGGGAAACAACATCAGACTGTCCACTCTTCACGAGAAACGAACTGGAAGCAGCAGTTCTCTCCATGAAGGCGAAGAAGGCTCCGGGCCCAGACGGTATTCCAGCCAAGATACTGCAACTGGCCTAGCACTCTTGCCTTGACTTGCTGCCCAGTACGTTCAATGCCTGCTCGCGGGAAGGCGTTTTCCCTGAGCGTTCGAAGCCCGGCAAGACTCGTGCTGATCAGCAAGGGGAAGGGAAATCCCGAGTCGTCATCAGCATATCGACCATTATGTATGCTAGACACGGCCGGGAAAGTGTTCGAGAAACTAATAAAGAGAAGACTCGCTAACGTTATCCACGCCACTGGGGATCTTTCTCCAAGGCAGTATGGTTTCAGAACGGGACGTTCCACTATAGATACCGCCACGGAAGGGGTAAGTGCGATCCAACAGGCGGAGGCACGCAGTCAATCCACCCGTCGGGGAGTCCTTCTAGTGACGCTGGACATAAAGAACGCTTTCAACTCCGCTAGATGGACGGATTTTCTGGATGCCCTGGAAAACTCTTTCCAAGTTCCAGAATATCTGATGCGGATAGTCCAAAACTACCTGAAGGATCGCAGCCTGATCTACAACACGGTTCAAGGATGTCGGAGTATGCTAGTCACATCAGGTGTCGCCCAAGGCTCCATCCTCGGTCCGGACTTGTAGAACGTCTCCTACGACGGACTGCTCAGAATTGAACCAACGGAAGAGTCGCGACTTATCTGCTATGCAGATGACGTTGCGGCACTTGTGGCTGGGTGCACGGTCGATCAAGCGCAATTAAGGCTGAAGGTACTAATGCGCCGGGTGGGGAGCGGGATGACCACTCATGGGTTTAACCTACCGTTAGAGAAAACCGAAGTGGTCATCCTGACCAAGAAGAGGATTCCCAGAGTAAGAATGGTCCGAGTCGGGGACGCAATAGTAGATTCGAAACTATCAGTCAAAGTATCTGGGCTTGCGGATAGAATCTAAACTGAGTTTCCCAGAGTAAATCAAGGCAACGACAAGCAAGGCCGCAGCAGACGTCTCGGCAATTAGTCGACTAATGGCCAATCATGGGGGACCAAGTCCAACAAAATGGCGTCTGCTAATGAGCGCAGTGCAATCTACACTTCTTTATGGAGCAGAGATATGGAGTGAAGCTCTCAACAAGTAACTACACCGGAAACGGCTGACACAGGTTCAGAGACGAGGAGCACTGCGGATTGCATCAGCAAACCGTAATTGCAGAAATATCGATACCGGAAAAAAAACAAGCAAGCTCGCCGATGGGCAGCAACATAACTATTGTGTGCTATGCATTTTTATTCGCCTAAAGATTTGTCTTTTTGCAAAAAATAATCCTTTTTTGGTGGAAGGTCTCTGAGCCAAACGATTGTAGTGTATTTGATTACTCAAAGTACTCTCTCTGCAGATTATTCTCAGTATTTCTTTTCCTTATTCTCAGATTATTCGTTTAATGTACTACACAATTGAGAGAGTCAAAAAACATGCTATATTTGAATATTGTTTCCTCTGAAACTTTTTTTAAATATATTATTGTATGATATGTTTGATAAATATTATGGTATGATAAAGCTTTGAAAATGTTAAGTTAGTTTTTAGTTCATTTATTCAATTAATTAAATTAATTCATTATTTAGAGTGTCCCTGCAACAGTTTCTGAAATCGAACGCACAATAAAACGAAAATTCATGATTGATTGTAAATCTCGGAGATAGAACCTTAGCGTAACCACTAAAAAGCACTAACAGCTGCCGCAAACTTCAAATTTAATGGTATTCGACTCTAATTTAGAGAGAGGACATAAAAACGTGTGAGTGTGACGAAGTGTGAGCAGCTTTTAGTAGTTATACTATGGTTGGAATAATTGAGACATTAAGGATAATATCTCACATGACAATTCCCAACTAATCAAAAATCAAATGGCGAATGTTCAAAATAGAATTTTTCATGTCAAGAGAGTTGTTTTAATTATACTCCTATATATGATGAATTATGATACAGGAAATGACAATAAACAAAACATACAAAAGCTGATATGTATCGATACAATAAACTCGGAGATCAACAAGCGGACTGTTAAAATAAACATGATTTCATGAAAAAAAAAAAACTTTTGAAGAGTTTTGACATAAAATATAAAAATAAAAAAACATTTTACTACTTAAAATTGAATAATATAACATAATAACATATAAGCAATACTCGTAAATTTGAAGCATTGGCTTCTCTATGATGGTCCTCCTTCTGCGTCAATTGGCCCTGTGTTGCGAGTTCACTAAGCATTCCTGATTGACTCGAATTGAAATCGCCAAATCCAATAATCATCAGATTTAACGCCAAAATCTGTACTCAAAGATAGTTTCGAAGCTGAAGTACTCGAAAAGAGGTATTCAAGCCGAATGAGAGCTGTTTTCAATACTCGAGAGATTTTCTCTTTTTTCAAACCCAAGGAGTTTACTTTTCTGTGTTGTACCGTCGGTTTGATGCACTCGGGATTTTTTTTCGTTTATTTTTCACCTCACACACGTGACACCAGATGTAACAAACACCTTAGCCAAGAAGATGAAAAATAATTGAAATCCAGTCAATATACGGTGTTGAGATGTTAAAATCCTTAAGTGCTTGCATTAGGGTTCTGATATCTACTCTCTCGTATGCGTTAGAAATGTCACAGATGATGGCCATGTATTTAAACTGTTTACTTCTAGCTGTTTTGTGGAGAAGTGGAGAAGCTTGTTGATGCACAGATTTATTGATCTCCCTTGTCTGTATGCAAAACTCTTATCGCTTAGTAAATTCCTTTCCTCAATGTGTTTGCTGATCCTGGTCTTGACGAGGTTGTTAATGATCTTTAGGGGTACACTCAGGAGGGAAATCGGCCGGTAGCTTTCCATAAGGTATGGTGGTTTGTCTTTCTTAGGAATTGGCACGACTCTTATCTTTCTTATGGACTGTGGAATGTTGATGTTTTTGAAACTACAGTTTATTGCTTCTAAAAAATTTTCCTTGTTGTTCTTAGTTAAGGTTTTTATGGTGTTATATTCTATTTTGTCAGGACTTGATGATGTCTTTGTGTTGTGTGCATTGAGAACGTCTTCCAGTTCCTGCAACGTGAAATCCTTTGTAGGGGGTGAGGTTGTGGCCGAGTTGTGGGTGATTGGGTATGATGTTGCTGTGTGTTTCCTTTTGATCATCTTAAAGAATTCTTGGTTGTTGGTGGGATCCCATTGTGTTTTTGTTTTGCCTATCGTGTTATTTTTGAAGTTGCTCACTAGTTTCCAGAACTCTTTGTTATTGGGGTTTTGGTTGAGTTCGTTGAATTTAGTTTCCCAGGTTTTCCTTTTTTCTGATTTCACAGCCTCTTTCCATTCAGTTTCTGCTCTCCATAGCCTTTGGTAGTTCCAGGAATTCTTGAATTTTGTGAAGTTTTTCCAGCACTTTTGTTTGTGTTTCCATAATTTCTTGATGTATTTGTTCCACCATGATTTCGGAGAGTATTTGAAGTCAGCGTTTATGTTTGAGTTTTCTATGATGGTACGGTTGATAAGTTGCAGGGCTTTTTCTAAGTCTTTGGGAAGTGTAGAGTCTTCCAGTTGTTTTTGAATTCTATTTCTATTATATGTAATGAGTCTATTAGTGTTGATGTTGATATTTGGAAGGTGATGGTGCTGTGTTCACTTTTTGAGATTTTTATTCTCGCATCTTTCCATTGACTACTTTCGATTTGGAAGTTTGAGAGAGTGATATCTATATTGGATCTGTGAGTTTTTCCGTTGGCAAGTAGTCTGTGAAATGTCGGAGTTCCCGAATTGAGCAGGTAGAATTTATGTGTGTTGATGATATTCTTTAGAATTTTTCCTTTTGGGCAGCAGAGAGTGTCTCCCCACATTTTATGCCTAGCATTCAGGTCGCCACCGATGATCATTGGTTTGTTGCTACTATTCATCCTGATGAATTGTTCCAGTTGTTGGTTGAAGGTATTTCTATCTGTATCCGGTGGGATGTAAATAGAGGCTATAATAAGGTTCGGGGTGATATTTGTAGTTTCTATAGCTAATATTTCTGATTTGTTGTTGGTAGGGATATTTTTATATTTGATGGATTTTTTTACAGCTATGGCCACTCCTCCTCCAGTTCTATCAGGTCTGTGTTTGCATTCTATGTTGTAATTATTAAGGCTTCTGATGTTCCTGTCCTCTGCGGTCCATGTTTCCTGTAAAATTGCTATATCTATTTTTAGTTGGCTTAGAGCTAATTCCAGGTTATCTTTGTTCTTGATAAGGCTTTGTATGTTTAGTTGGAGAAAGTTTAGTTTGTTCATATTTAGATTTAGATTAAGATTTGGCTGCCTGTCTTCTTGAGTTGGTTGGCCTGTTCGATTTCGGCTTTAGTTCGGTCTATTTGTGGTATTAATGAGTTTAAAACTTGATGGAGCGTTTCTGTGAGGGATGTGAATTGGTAATTTGGTACTATGTTCTGTGACGTGGTGTTCTTTATAACATTTATTAATTGGTGTAATTGATTAATTAGTTTTACCACTTCGTTGGTTTTGTGGGCTGAAGGGTGGTTATACACTGGGGTAGTATTATAGTTTTTTACTGCTTGTTCTTGTGGGGTTTTAGTTTGGGTTTTTTCTGTTAGCCAGGGGTTGTGATTGCTTTTCTTATTATTAGGAGTGGACGTCACTGCTTGCGCATACGTGTTCCTGAGCACTCTCTTGTTTATTTCAGCATTATTGTTTCTGAAATTGACGTTTTGTTTGCGATTTAGTAATGGGAATGCTTCGTCCATTGACTCATTGTCTTTCAAGATGTGGAAGTTGTTATTGTAAATTGCTGTTCTTGCTTCCTTGAGAGAAATATTTCTTATCGCACTGACTTTGAGTTCGTCCTCATATCTTGACCATTTTGGGCAGCTTTTGTCTATCGCAGTATGTTCGTTGGATCCACATAGGAAACAGATCGTTTCCGTGCATGTTTTATTGCACTCTGTTTTTGCACATCTTATGCAACTAGGTGCGTTGTCTCTGCAGTAATTTTTTGTGTGACCCAATCTGAGACAATTACTACATTGTCTTGGTCTAAATAGATAATATTCTACATTAATGGACGTGTATCCGAACCAGATAGCATCAGGAAGCTCCTCACCCGAGAATGTTACTTTCATTGATTTTGTGGGAATTAGCTTTTCCGGTTGTTCCGTGTCCTTTCGTTTTAGTCTGTTGACTTCCAGGATTTGAATTTTATCCAATCTGTTCCCAATCTTATTGCACGCAAAAGCTTCCTTTTTATCTCATCTTCTGTGATTTCGTAGGGAATGTTTCTAATGATGCCGTACCTAACTAGAAAATTATTGGAAATAAATAGCTTAATGTTTACATTCTTAGCTTCATTGTTTTCTATGGCGTTGTTAGCATCTTTGGCAGTCTGAAAGTTAAGTAACCTAAATTATTCACGTTGATAATGTTCTTGATTCCTATACGTTTATTAAGTGAATAGAAAATTAATGCTGGGGTCTTCTGCAGCATATTTGTTGACAGTTTTGTTTGGGGGGGAGGGGTCCGTGGTTTGCATTATATTTTGTACCTTTGGGGTGTCTAGGGCCTGGTTGTTGGTACACCGTTCATTGTTGAGAGTTTCATCACTCATTTCACAGTTATTTGTGATAAATTTTTCTATCTCGTCACTTGACACCGTGATGCTGTCATTGTTCGTCGATTGCGAACATGCGGCCAGATTAAATTCAAAACTGTTGGGGGTTGACTTTGTGCTCAGGGTTGTCCTATCAGAGTTAGCTTTGGGATTATTGTCTTTCTTGTGTTTGTCCGCTGCGTTTTCTATGTCCTGCTTATTTTTTGCTGTGTTTGTTACCTCCAGTTGCTGTCTTTTCCGTTTAATTCTTGTCCATTCTGTCATTTCGTCCGTGTTCATGTCACCCGGGTCAGGCGGGAGCTTTAATTTTACTTTTTCCTCCATAATTTCATCAAATCTTCAAACAATTACCTTGTTCTATGATTCCTTTTCCAAATCCTTGCGTTCGCTTTTCACCCAGAAACGCACGAGGGAAAACTTCTCCCTAGCCAATATTGGCAGCTATACACAATTAAACAAAGGGGAATCACTGGGAATGGACCACTTGGCAACTGTGCTTTCCTGTTCACTTTCCTGATTCGCTTGGCTTTCACTGTTCTGCTACCTATCTCTACCGAGGTTGGACGCGGAATGAAATGAACTATTGATCCTGAGGTTTGTTTTTATTTTCTTTCAGCCTGTTCTTGGTCGAGTCTGTTGTTTACAAGTTTTTTAACCTTTTTGATAAGGACGGTGAACACTGACACAATACTTCATAAGAGGAGCATTTACTTGCCAAGCTATTGCCGCTTTAGAAACTCCTTGTTCACTTAACAATTTAATTTTAACATTGATTTTGTGCACTTTTTTTCAAATGTTAATACGTTAAACACTAAACAACTCTTTTAACATTGTTTTAAACCCTTTTTCGCGTTTTTATTCTTGCGGTAGCCACCGATGCAATCGTATAACACCAAAAAACGTCGTTACCTCTTTCGAAACACATAGTATGAAAAAATTTTGGTGCAGCAACAAATGCAAAAAAAATGGCTGTGCAGGGCGCGTAGAAAATGAATGCTAACAAATACTTCGGAGCCTGGCATTTTTGAAAGTGTAAGATAAACATGCTCCTAGCAGTTGCAAGAACCAATGTCGTGCTTGGAAATAATGTTGGCTATCATTTATCACTTGTTACAACCAATCTTCTAATTTGCACGCGCGAATCAATAATTGCTGAGGCATGTGAAATAAAAGTAGTAAAATTTGTAAAGTTTATCTGATAAGACGAGCTCAAGCTCCTAAATAATTGTTTTATATTTCTCGTCGGCTTAAACTTTCAACTTAAATATGTCGCTATAATTTTCTCACGAATCTTATGAGATACTTGCAGCAGTTTTAAGGAGTCGAACTATGAGTGAGATAACATTTCGATCTTTTGAATATTGTAAACATTCGGAGTACCTTAAGAATTTCGCAAGCTTGAATGACTTTGCGGTAAATTTTTATGAAGTAATAAGTTTTGGAGGGAGATCAAAATATTTTAGTAACAACTTTGTATCGTGTAGAAAAGTCGAAAATTTATTTGAAACTAATTCAATTTATTATTTCTACTATTTGTAAATCAGAGTATACAGAATACTTAGGTAGCAAAATTATTGATTGTATATCATATTTACAGGTAAATTCAGTTTCAAAAAAAATATGTAAAGGTAGCAAATACTTAAAGGATTACTTTATCGAAATGAATAAAAGTATTGAGCCAAAGTGTTAGTCATAGCCATTGACAATAACAATGCTCATGTAGCCATTTCGAAAATAAACCAAATCCTTTCGATCGTTTAATTCCATATTTCTAAATGGTCTGTAATCCTTGTATGGATTCTCTTCTCCATTTGCTACGATTTTCATCAGTTTTTTTAACGCTACTCCACACGTTCTAAATTCACGCAAATCAAAACGTGATTCTAATTGTGTATACGATGTTAAAACGATTGGAATGTTTTCGAATTCAAATAGCGCTTCGATTCCAGTCTTCCAAGTGTCTTGTTCCGTGCCCGAATATTCATGAAATCCACAATTAAATGCTGCTATTATATGTGGCTTCTTCTTAAATGCATCGTTTCGCTGAATGTTTTGTGCGAAGCTTTCAAATGTAGTTTTTTCAAAATTCAAATTTATCACGGTTTCTTGTTCGTGAGTGCTTACCGAAAAGGTGAGGAACTTTGAGTTTCTCTGTATTTCAGGTCCAATCAGATAAAAATTAAACTCTTTGATCGACGGAAGTTGTGAGGATAGAAATGCACATTGTGGTTCTTGCAGATACAAATATTCCTCGCGAGCGCCGACCATATAAATTGTCAATATGTCATTTTCATCTACTACAGATCGCGTGCGATGTATCACATGCAATATTGTTGCTACACAAGAAAAGTCACATACGGTCGAATAGTTTTGATACTCAGTCAAATTCTTAGGTGATTTGTAAATTTCCATGCGCTGTTTTTCGTTCAAAAGGATCTCAATCAGGTTGAATAAATCGTTTGGCATACTATCACTATCCAAAATAGGAGCCGCGGTAAAATCCAATTCCACGCTTTTATCATCTAAATCGTAAAAATTATAATAATATTTCAAATATAAACACCATTTGGAATGATTTTCATAGTCTTCGTTTCTGTGGTCCTCGCTGCAATACGAAACTGCTTCGCACGTTGGACAATGGGAAAATGTTTTGCTTTTAACATAAGAAAAGCAAATTTGGCAATGTGCAGGGAATGTGAGGAGATCCAATTCATGTAATTCTAATCGGCGATTCAGCATAGTGTCCAAAAGGCATTTGGCAAGGAGTAAAGCTTTCTCAAATTGAAGCCAAGATGTTACAGGACCATTTAAATCCATTATATGCTCAATTTGACGATTCCTTAGAACATGTTTTACGGCTGTGCAAAAGCTTTTGTGGGTACGCCAATCCAATCGTTGATGTTCGCTACCACAATAGCGAATTAGTTTGCATCCGTTGCAAAGGCGCGACCCATTTTGGCTTTGTGTTTTTTCAACTTGACAGACGTTACAGCGGCGGGAATTGATTGATCGAAGTGTCATATTGATGGTAATGAGGATGATGACTGTGACTAAAAAATAAAGAAGAGAAGAATTATTTGAATGTGAATGGAGCGATTACCAGAAAAAGTGATCTTTATGTTTCCATGACATTAGGTTTTAAGATGCATTGATTTTAGATTTATAGGTTTATAAGACTGCCAAGGATGTTTTGATACTTTAAAACATAAAGCAAAATTTCAAACGTGACAAAATAAAATATAAAATCTGAGTAAGATTTGTCATGATGCAATGCATCAATTATCGCCAAATGTATTTCTTAGGCTGCTTTTTTTTTCAAAGAATTGGTATTTAAATACTGAAAGGTAGAATGCCTTTTTTGTGAAGGTAAAAAATTGAGGAGTAGATTAATTGTATAATTTATTTCTGACTAAGTTGTTTGAAGCTCTAAGATTCTAATTGCGTTGTTGCACATGATCCACTCATTATACAAAGTTCACATCTATATTTCCACCATTTTCAAATTATACATTATAATACGAAGCTTCTGTTAGATAGAAGAAGAATCTTGTCTTCTACAGATTGTTCTTTTCCAAGTGAAAAGTGGTTGTCCACGACTAAGTTCTCGTGCACTTCCTCTCGAAAATGTTGTGGGTTCTTCGTTTCGGCTGGATTTAAGTAATAAAATAAAACAATAATTTTACCTGTGTCCATAGAGTATTTTGTTATTTTTCAAATGTGTATTTCGAACCCTGTTGTAGGTTCTTCCTCAGTAATAATAACTACTACTAATAACAGTTGTCAGAAGATCCAAAAGTCACACAGTAAAAATAAACAACACCTTAAGGTCTTCAATGCAGCAGCAACAAATATTGGCACGATCTCTAATTAAGAGCAGCGGGAAGTCCTTGTATCAAAAACAAAATAACATAGCGTTTAAAATTTATGCCATACATCTCAAAATAGCGAATGCAACAAATAGGGAAAGCGATACCTGCAAAAAACGGACGATTCTCACGAAAAAATTGAATGAACTATTAGGACGTAGGCCAAACAATCCAACCACTATAGAAGTATTCCCTAAGTTCGTAGTGAACAAATCTAGCGAGGTATTCTCCGATGAACAATTCAAACGTTTGAACTTAGGGCTCCTCTTTGCAACCTCAACCAGTCGCGGCACTTAGAAGACGTCATAATAGATGTAGAGGCAGCCATAAAATTTGACAACATGGAAACCAAAAACAATGTGAGGCACCAGGTGGCACAAACCTTACAGAAAATAAAAAGCAGACCTCATATCCTACAAGAAAAATTGATCAAGGAATTCAACAGCAAGCCGGTCTTCTTCATCCAGGTGGATAAAGGCAACAAGATTGTTATCATGAAAAAACAAGAATATGATGCGTATGTCTACAAAATACTCAACAACGGAAAGTTTCTTAAATTGAGGAAGAACCTCCTACCAGACTCGATCAAAAGAATCAACAAGGCCTTGATGTCTACCAAAAATACAAAAACCCGGAGATCAGATGAGAGAAATAATTGCAGCGATGAGCTCACCCACTCACAAAATATCCTAATCGCTATTACACCGGTTTAATACTATCTTGGACAACAACTTCTGCGTAAGTATCGTCAAAAACAGCCAGGAAAACTTTGAAAAAAGACTTCAAAACTTTGGCCAAATACTGGATAAAGAACTCTTATTTTCCTTCGACGTCAAGGCCCTTTTTCCAAGTATTCCGGTAATAGAAAAATTGGTTCAACTAAAAGTACCTTTTGGCAGCGAAACAAAATCCAATGGACCGGGAGTGGAGAAATAAGGTGCGTTACCTAATAAAGCTCACACATCAATGTATGAATGAGAATTACTTCACCTTCAGAGGACGGTATTTCAAAGGTACAAGTGGGGTAGCTATTGCAAACCCGCTATCGCCCCTCATCAGCGACATCGTTATGAAAAACATCGAGACAACTCTGGAAGCACTAGCTCTGTTACCTAGATTCTGGATTCGGTATGTCGACTATGTGCTGACTGTAGTGGACAAGGACGAACTGAAAAAAACACTAACTGGCATAAACTCTATACACAAGAATAAACAGTTCAGTATGGAACCTGAAAGCGAAAATACTCTAGCGTTCTTGGATATAAAGATCACCAGAAATAATGGGGGATCCAAATTCGGCATACATAGAAAAACAACGCTGGCTCAAAGAACCATTCCTGCAACTTCGTCACATTCATTTGCCCAAAAGATGGCACCATACGACAGCATGACGTAGGGCGCTCGCAACGAAACGTGCGCCAAGGAAAACAATCGCGGTCAACGCCATAACTATTCAGCTGTCAAGCGAGTCTAGTCGGTGGACGATCCTGTAGCAGCACGCGCACAATCTGTATTATATATACTTATAAATATTCATGTAAATAGATAGTGATATTCGTCAACACTATAATCGGTGACCCCAACTGTGTGAACATAAAAAAAGTGAAATATTCGCCCAAACTGTTTAACACAATTAATGACTCTCAACCGAAAGGAAAAATGGCGGAAACAAGCGACGCCGCAGCTGCAACAACGACGCCAACGCGTGGTGACGAAACCCCGACAGGGCCTTCTCGAACACCTGTGTCGAAACGCGAAACGATCGACAGCCGGAGCGTTTTACCATCGGCTTACGTAGATGCGCTGCAGAATTTCAAGCTACCAGCATTTGGGAGAGAACGGCCGAAGCTATGGTTCACCTACATCGAATCAGCATTTTTCTCGAGCCGGCTAACAACGGATGCAGCAAAATATCACGCAACCGTAGCAGCACTAAGCCTCCCGGAACTTGAAGAGGTGGAAAGCATCGTAACAAACCCGCCAAATACGAAGAAATATGTTACGCTGAAGCGGGCACTAATACACCGATATGCCGATTCACCCCAAGACGCACTCAATAAAGCTCTTTCCGATTTGGAGCTTGGAGATTTGCGACCGTCGCAACTGCTAAATAAAATGCGGTCGATGGTAGAAAACCAATTGCCAGCCGAATTGCTAAAAACATTCTGGCTAAAGAAACTCCCGATGCGCATACAGGAAATTCTGACGATTGCTGTGCACGAAGACCTGGACGCGCTGGCAGAAATGGCGGATAGGATAAACAGGCAGCGAAATGACTACCCTAGTGTGGACGCCATCGACAATTCCTCACCCCGTCACAGTAACAATGACGAAATCATTAAATTGAAATCTGACCTTTCACGTTGAATGGCACGCATGGAGGCAAATACGTCGCGTGGGAACAACAATGGAAGGCAGCCAAGGTCGACCTGAAATGTTCGCCAGCAGAATTAGTTTATGACACAACGCTCCGCCTACCTGGAGAATTACTCTGTGAGGGCGATTCACTCGTGGAACCGCACGTTTTCGTCGATCAGCTTCGGAAAGACATGCAGCAAATAAGAGCCACACCAGCGAGCCGTCACAGAACCGGTGGCATATTCATCCACAAGGACCTTGCGAATTGTTCGCACGTATTCCTTAAAAAGGAGGGAATAAAAAAAGCTTTGCGACCTCCGTATTCTGGCCCATACGAAGTTATCGACAGGATCAGCGACCGTGTATACAAGGTTCGCATAGCAGACAAGGAAGTCAGCGAGAGGCTGAAACCGGCATTCATCGTCATTCCAGATGCAGAAGCGCCATCAGATACACCCACAGCCAGCAATCTGTATTATATATACTTATAAATATTCATGTAAATAAATAGTGTTATTCGTCAACACTATACATGATATATCGGAAGCTAACCATCCCTTTATCCAACGAGGAAAGACGCAGAGAAAAAAACTACATAATGACAACAGACAAATTCAACGGATACAGCAATGATGTTATCCCAAACTTAATAACCAAAAAAGAAAGACAATTCACACGTGACGGACTAACAATTCTCTTTTCACAAACCAAACGCTTAGATACGACCAGAAGAGTAGCTGTTAGACATACAAACATCATAACAAAATGAAAAAATTTACTCAAATCGGTAAAAATAGATGTCATACCAACCTACAAAAAAATTTAAATTAGAAAGCCGGTTCACTTCCCTAAAAGACCCACCTAAACTTGAAGAACGGAATGGAATATATACCATTACTTGTCCTGAATACAACAACTGCTATGTTGGACAAACAAAGCGCTCAGTTATGGTTCGCTGTAAGGAACATTTGAGCGAAGCTGACAACGCACTTAAAAAACAAAAGAAAACCATCGACATCAAATCATCCATAGCCACACACATAGTGGAAACAGGACACACCATCACGATCGAGGACCTCAATGTGATTCGCCAGGTACGCCGGATACAACAATTAGACACTGTAGAGAGTCTGGAAATCTATAAAACCAAAAAAGACAACAGAATCAACAATGATTAAGGCAACGCGTTTTCACCCCTCTTTAATTCCTATATCCCTAATAAGTGTTTCAATTAGGATCTGTTGATCATAAAATTTCCTTAATTAGGTTTTTTTTAAATGGCATTAAAACAAAGTCTAGAACGAGAAATTTTATGAATGGATCTTCTGACAACTTCGTATAGTAGTAGTATATATAAGGTATTGTAACCACTGAGGAAGAACCCACAATACGGTTCGAAATACGTATTTCGAAATAATAAAATACTCTATGGAGACAGGTAAAATTTTTGTGTTTTTTTATAATTAATTTTATTCCATAGCAAAAAATCATCCGACAACCAATAAAATGGATTTAAATAGATTTAGATTTGGCCTATAAAAGGTCGTTATGGCGCGTACACGGAAAATCTGGTCTTACGGTGGGTGGTTTCAGTCATCGAACCAGTGCGAAGTCCACAAGTAGGATTCACTTCGCTAGTAGAGCGCTAGCAGCCACTAACTTAGTGAACTTTCGAGTGGCCGAACAGTTGACCTTAAGAGTACAGTTCATTTCCACACGTCACGGACTTTGTCTCTTTATGTTGGTGCGAGCCCGACATGTCATCTCGACTTCGTAGGAACGTTAAATTCTTTACAACAGATATTGAGAAATAGGATAGAAATTCTTTATTTATGATTGTTAACAGTTTACTTAGCATTCACTGTCTTGGTGTAAAAGTTTTGATCTTAGAAGAGCGTTACCATTTCCTTGAGACATCCTGAGGTTCTATAAGCCACTCAGGTATAAAGGATGCCCGATATGACTCTACTGGATGCATTCTGCGCTTATCCTGCTATCATCACTTTGTATCCGTTCTGTTTGGTTAATTGTCGATTCGTACTGCCAGACTGTACTATCTTTCGACAGACTAGTGATAACCTTGTGAGCAAAACTCGTGGTATCAAAAAGAAATATTTTTCAATATCTGTTGAAATAGGGGATGGCTCTTTTGAGAAGGTTACCCTTTTAAAACCGAGATTTCCATTTTCTTGCAGTATGTTTTTTAACTCAACGACTACCAAGTTTCTCCGTGTATCTTGACTGCTTACGTTTCTCAATGCCTCCTCATTTGTTGGAAGATACCCTTTCGCATGAGCTGTGTGGGTTAAAGTGTAAGAGAAATAAACACATTCTTCTACGATGGCAATGGAATTTGTCCTCTTGCAGTCGTAGAAAGAATGGTCGCATTTGTTAATTCATTGAAATATGAGCGATTTCAATCCCTCCTTTGCCGGTTTTGTGCTGAAGAACGTGAGTGATATTCAACATTTACTGTCTCTAACCATTCTTTATTTTTTCTGCTCACAAGAAGGATTTATTGCCGGTAATGAGAAGTGTCGGTTTGCCAATGTTATTCAAAATTAGACGAAGTTCGTTTACAATGGTGTCACATTGTCGGTTTATGAGAGGTGTCACTGCAAGAGCCTTAGAAAATTTATTTAGCCAAGCAAAAAGCAGAGATTTTCTTTCGCGAATGCAGATATTAGCTGGAAAGCTTCCCACTGCGCTTCTTGGTGTCAGTATAAATCTTTTATTTGGGGTCGTGATCATACTTCCTATCGTTACGAATATTGCATTGGCTAATAAGATCATAGAATTGGTAGCCAAGATTCTCATTGACCTTGTTGATACCATGAGATTTTGTTCTAGGATGTACTTTTCTTCAATTTTCTCTTGGATTACTAACAATTTACTATAGTTTAATGATTTATTGAATGCAACGAATGCGATCCTCGGAAGCGTTTTTTTTCTAATTCATTGTATCGGGCCTGCAGATTACCAAAATGTCTTCGTTTGCTGGCTTAATATCAGCTGTATATGTTCCTGGAGTTTGGTTCTGGAGAATGTAAAGAGCTTTCCTGTCCAAAAATTATTCGAAAGAAAGATTTTTGTGTTTCTTTTTTTCCAATAGGAACAGACACGACCGTTTTTAATTTGGCCTATGTTGATTATTAGCTGACCGTTGAAACAAATTAGCTTGCCAGATATTGCTATATCAGTATTGCCTTCTTGTTGGCTGTTTATATTATTGGCAAGACAGTCATGTCCTCGTTGACGTTTAATCCTTGATACCGCATTGGCTACCGTGTTATCCTTTTTTCACATGTTTAATGCAAAAGTTATATCATTAATTTGGGTTTTCATCGTTGATCCGTGGTTTAACTTCACTTCAAGGTTTTCCAAATATGCAACCGGTTTGCGATGGATGTGAAAAATGTTTGCGTATTAGCTACCGTATTTAAACGGTCTGAAATATTTGAGTGTGCAGACAATCGCAAGTTACACCTTTTCAATTTAACTTCGCTATTATTTAATGTTTGAAATGCAAGGCAAACAGAACAGCGCCTAGGGCAAAGTTCCAAGCGTATGATGTCACTGTGAAGTTTTGCTCCTAATTTGTATGTTGAAGTTTTGGATGATTCGATAGCCTCATTCTTCGATATATCCAACATAGTTACAATCGATTTTTGAATCTTTCCGAAAATATCTAGTCATAGAACGTGCAATTTTCGAAAATTCTTCTGTTAATTTCTTATACAACTCAGACATGGGACACATTTAATTTACAAGGTGGATTGCTTTGGAGTCCTTAGAAGTGGAAGCTTTTCAATTGCCTCAAGCTTTTTTGGGGGTTGCCTTAATTCCTTTACTAGCCATTATATGACCAATAAAATCAATTAATTTTTGCAGAAAATGCATTTTAAGTATTTCAATTTTGAGGTTTGCTTTTCCAAGTGTTTGTAATACTTTCTGTAGTGATTGTTCAAGTTCATCAAGTCTTGGACTCTATATTAGTTTACAGTTACTGTATGAAAAATACTATATATAATACTAAACTATATATTTATTTCCTATGGATGAATGGAGTTCATTAGTTGTTGGAATGCGGCTGGGGTATTTTTCAAACCGAACGCCATACGAGTAAAAGCATAGTCTCCGTCATCAGTTCAGTATTTTTGTGTCGATCCTCAGAACCACTTTATATTTGATAGAAGCCTTTGGCGCGGTCGATATAAGTGAATTAATCATCGATCTGTGGCATGGGATACTTATCTTTGAAAGATACGTTACTGCTTGAACGAGAGTCGGTTACCAGTTGGTGCCGACCCATGTGCGTACATTGCGACTTCTATGACTACATCCTCAGTTATTTCGATCTACATGAAATTTCGCAGAAAATTCGCACAAATTTTAAAGAATAAAGATGACGAACGTTTCGTTGATACAAAGAGTTTTCATCAAGTTTGAGCTTCTGTTCATGTTTGATTTTATGTGTGAAGCTGAGCTTTTCTGTCACTATGTGTTTAGGATTCACTAAATGTATTTTTTTCTCTTTAGGATGATAGAAAATTAAATTTTATTACGATGGTACAAACAGAACGTTGATAACGAGCAAAGCGTGAAAATAATTATAACGAATTGTCGTCAACTTCCACTTACTACGATCATTTAAATGAAATTCTTTTGGAGTTTCGGCCTGCATGACGTACCTGATGAGGATTTTACCATCCATTATGGTTAAGGATAGAAGCTGTGATAGCAGGCAATGGGGTGCAACTATATCATATGATGTGACTATGAGAGCTGCCTGTGTCGATAAGGCACCTTGCCGCCACTTTTGCGAGGCTGTTAACCGAAAATCTTCGGCCTTTTTGCGTAGTACGGGTCAGTTTAATTGATTCCGTCCATTGATACATCAAAAGGTAGATTTAAGTCGCGAATTCTGTTATTGCGAGATTCAAAAAATATCCTTTCTATGATTATTTCAAGCAGATTTTCCTCCTTTATAAAAATTTTAACTTTGAGTAGTTTGACTTGAATGCATTTCTTGGATAAAATGTCTGCAGGATTTATTATTTCCACTTCTTCTTTATATAGAAATGAAGGTGAGGAATTAAGGCAACCAAAATTCACATGAAAAATAATCAACAGTACCGAACACATAATACCACAAATAGGTTCCGGGCGCTTATTAATAAAACAATCGCGATTTGACGGTAAGGGATTGGTTCTATTGGATTTGGTTTTCTACAAATCTGGTTCAAATATATAGGTAAAGTTGTGTTGGTGTAGAGAATCGTCCTGCAAGTAGTCGTTCAATTAGTTTAATTTCAGTTTACGTTAGTTTGCCGATATTTTGATATTCGATGAGCGTTTAATTTGCTACGGGAAGCTTTTTCATTTCTCCTTTATAGCGTCCATTGATGCAATAAATGGACATAGATCCATCAATCTACCATCGTTGAAATTTAGTAATTAATCATTTCTTACTCCTTCGTGGCAGATCCATGCGAATGTTGTAAATTATCTCTGAATTGTCAATCAGTCTTCTGCTACTTACTGACTTTGTTCTTTTCTCCTATAATTTTGCTAGCTTTGAGTGTATCATGTCACGCAGTTTTGAGCCTGTTGAACTTCGTTCCTGATGAGTGAAATCCTGAAGATATGGACTGCACCAATTTTGTCGGTAGTACGTAGCTCAATACCATCAACATCTAGCTAACACGGAGGAAAATTATGTAACGGCATCAAGGACCAGCATCCAGAGCTACTGGGCCAGAAATGCATGCCGAGGAAGAAAGATGTATATTTAGCAAGCGACTCTAATAACACCAAATTGGACGAGTGTATCCGGCACAACGGCAGAAGGAGACACAAAAATAAGGCATTTAAATGAAATTGAAGAAAAGGCATACTAAACTAATTATGTCACCAACCTAGAGCAATCTAGAAAAGCGAAGGTTAAATTGGACATGTAAATAGGGTCGCATGACTCTGTTAATCGACTGGTAAGAAGAAACAGTAGAACGATCTCCAACTCAAGCAAAAATGTCCTATCCAAACGCTGCAAAAGTTGCACTAAAAGTAGCGTTTAAAAACGTTTTCGATAAAACTAGGAAGACCAAGAAAAATAAACTAACGAAGCTGCAAATCGTCTTGGCAAGACATTTTCACTCAACTGCGTAACAAACCTAAAAACGTGTAAGGGTTAAAAAGAACCTTAGCCCCTTACCAAGCCTACTTGGTTGAAAGCTGTTCCGATGAACACTCCTTAGAACATATGAAGGCTGTCATTGCCAAGGCGAACACCATCCTGTACGTGCAGTTTCGCTTTGTCCTGCTGAAACTGTAATTCTTGGTGAAAATAAAGTTGCGAAAGTACTCCAGCTGGTGTAGTAATTGGAGTATTCACGCTGTTACACAAATGTTGAGTTCGAGTCTCGCTAGCAGCATTGATATCAGAGTTTGTGTTGCTATTGTCCGAGTATCAGCTCACCTAGCTGTGATAGGTACCTTTGAAGAAATGAATTCTGATCGGACTATTTTCTTGTATTCCTTTGATCCTGAATTGAGTTGGTTTTATAATGCCTACGTTCTGTAGTAAACTGAAGCGTCACACATAAATTGCGAAGCCGCGGAACGGCGTACAAAAGTAGTACCCCTTCATGGAGTAGGAAATCACCAACAAACAAACGTTTCTAGTGTAAGGCATGCGGCAAAACGAGATGAGTGTACTAAATGGCAAAAATGGGCGACTTAGATTCGCTAGACTAAACTGACTACCAAGACTAAGGTGACCATTCCCGTCTAAGTTGAATCGATATCTCATCCTGTTGACGTAGGGAAACCTGCCCCATATCAAGATCACGTGAATATATTCATAAGCCGAGAAAGGAAATATCGTAGTGTTATTGTCTGTCGGAAGGAAGCTCACCTGAATGTTTTTTTGTGTGGAATCAACGACATTCTTGATATTGATACTTCCCTATGCGAGACAAACCCGGGTCACAATGGCGACTGAACAATATTTATGTTCACAACCTGTGTACGAACGAGTACGAAGTCGATGAGCAAGCAAAGAAATCGCAGGGCTCCGGCAAAGTGGTGAAGTACATACTTAAAAATACTGCTTGGCATTTCAGTGAAAGGTGTTCGTCCACCAGGTCTTTTTGCTCAATCCAAATAACTGGAACATCTTCTATGAGATCCTGTTGAGGCTGGAACTATCGGAGGAGTGCGCCTTCTAAGTCATGCAGACCTTGTCGCGAAACGTATCGTAAGGTGCATAAATGATCGAGTAAATCTAACGCTAAATACACTAATGAGCCGCGTGCAAATCTGAATGATCAATTATGGATGGAAAATGTTAGCTCAGAAGAAAGCCAAAATGATAATCCTGAGAAAAAAAAATATTCTCAAGGTTTCTCGTGCAAAAAATGACAGGGATTCATTAGTAGATTTGAGACTACCAGATAACTACCCGGATTTATTTCGGGACTCCGAACTGAGTTCCTTACACTTAATCTGGCCGCTGTTTGATAAAATCGTACAGGGTATAGGATTCGAAATCAGGTAGTCGTGCTGTGTTTGATAAACAAATCGTCAGTATAAATGAGTAATATTGTGTATTCGCCCGTCCTGTTCCTGCAACTTTTCTGACTTATTAGCATAAATAATATGATTATTCATTTCTTATACTAATTTCAATAGAGTGCCAAGAATTCCTTGTTCTAATTTCAATGCAAAATCAGAAATCCCAAATTAATCGTCATTCAAAATCTAGTTTAGTTTTATGCTTAAGTTTCTACTCATTATTCGATTATTGTTCGTTGATAAGCACTGGAACGTTTTCCTAGAATTAGCCATAGGCAAAAGGAAAACTAACTCCTGGATTTGATTTTAATTAAAATCTTACTATAACATTTGAATACGTTCAAGTTATGTAAAACAAGTATTTATATCTAATAACTTACCGCTTTTTCAAGGAAGCAATTTATATGAGTCCTTGCCACGCTGAGCACTTCTAGCCAAGGCAAACAATTTCAAGTGAATCCACTACCTATTTTATTTCTTTGTTTATTTTGCGAACAACATACACGATTCATTTGTTTCTAAAATGAATTCCATGTTGATAGCAATAGTCACAAACAACGACAAAACAAGCAGACGGAGATTTCCCGCCATTCACTTTCCGCTGTTATTGATTGCTTGTAGCAATTTCTTGTAATTTCCAAATGACAGTTAGCACAGCTGATCCCCTAACCTCCTTGAATTGTCATTTTGCAATGAGCCACAATTTGTGACCAATAATATTAAATTGTTTGAACGATTATAAACCCGCGTAAATGTTTCGGAAACTAATCCGCCAAATAGGCTGCGATTTTTCACGCTTGAAGGCGACACAATCTCATTATCCTGCAATTACACTCTATCAGACTACCATAATCAATCAGTTTCTTTCTGTGACGCCGAAATGGCATCTTTCCGAGAAGCAATATACAAACATCAAGGAATCGCCTTTTTCGTCCACTCTTATCGCAGATTCCGACGATCTAACGATTGATGAATGTCTTCCTGGCGAGGATCGAAAGTTTGCTGTGATCAAATTGATTTCGAAAGCGGATGCGGTTCAGATACTCAGCGACGAATTGTACATAGGACGGCAGTCTAGTGAAAAGATTTTCGAAAAGGAGACAAAACTTCGTTATTTGAACCGAGCGAACTATGTGAGGGTGATTGAACTGATTAAGAAACATAAAATTGCCTCGCAAACGGTAGAACAATTTCCATGGATCTTAGCAATGACATCATGTAAGTAAGATATTATATGATGCATGTGTTTGTTTTGCCTATTGTTTGTTCGAAGCATTAAAAACATGTGTTCCATTGGTTGGTACAGAAAATAGTCGGCATTATATTTGCATAAAGTATCTACTCTTTATTCTCAGGTTTTTGTAAATTAACTTTTGATTTTACATTCTTAAATTGTCTTTGAGCGTATGATATCTGAAGACGTAATAAACTTCATATATAGTTTACAATGTGCAACAATGTATGGTTTTGGTCCTGTTTGCTATTTCACTAATGTGCAGCCAGGAAACTTCACAGGCTTATTGTGCCTCAAAAAGTACTTCAAGTTTATCGGTCTTCCAAAGAAAGTCAATGATATATGTTGTCTGCAGGCCCAATTGCGTTTCGAAAAAATTGCTCTGGAAAACAAAGTTCCGCAAAGTGATGCCAATTCAGAAAAGTCGCATAAGTTGCACTGACTGTTCGTTTTAAAACTTTGAAGACCTGTCCGTGACAGCTTAGGCGACTAAAAACTATATTCAACTCGCAGATTGTTTCGTTTTTACGGTTCTCAATGTAAAGAGAAATGTTGAATGTTCAAGTTTACTAACCATCCAACAAATATAAAGGTATTAAAAACGTTTTTATACCCGAGGTTATGGCGTTCTGGCGCAACAATTCCTTGCAGAACTTGAACTAAAACGTTGCTTAGAGCCCGCTCAATTCAAAGCGAAGGGTGGACGAAAAGTGAGCTGGTCAGTTTAACGCTTATCTTTGATAATATCCCCGAGGGTATCTGTCGCAGCAAGGTCGGCTGATACTCTGATACAAAAAACATTAATTCAAATAATGATGTCATCGCCGGGAATCCAACGCGACATCTGTTACACAGAGGATCAATCATTTAAAAGTTTATAGCAAAATATAATTTCCCAAATTGCAACGAATGCGATGGGCAACAACCATATACTATAAAACACAACAACTGCAATTAACTGTCTGACAAAGTATAATATTATTCGCAACAGTTTCTGGACTTGGAAACGATTGCTGTCTTTGCATGAAATATGACAGGAAAATAGTTTAGCCCAGAAATATTTTTTTGGCATTTTCATGTTTGCCATTGACAGAATCGGTTTTCATCTTCATTTTCAAAATTTAACGTTCAACCATGCATTCAGTTCAAACAGTGCACACCAAACAGTGATTTTCTGAACGTGATTATGCGAAAGCCACATTGCAACAAATGACACGAAACAGACTTCGATTTTACCTTAGACTCTGCTTTACATTTGCAATATTCTTTGTTTTATGAACGGTTTAATGGGACATGAAAGTCATTCATTCGCTATTTACACTCATCTGTAACTGTCTAAAGTTTCTTGTCTGCCTCGATTAGCAAGAAAAATCTCATTTGCATGCTTGGAAAAAAAAATACAAATTTTTTTCCTCCCTTTAAGAAAAGAAAATAATTAAGAAACATGAACGCTCTCATGCTTTTCCACGCACCCACTTACCTACATGCCTAAATTGTTTTATTACGGTGGTTAATCCATGGAACCTTCAAGCCTTCCACATCCTGAAAACATGTGTTCACCAACGAGTGGAATTTTCCACCATCTTCCTTAACTAAAATTCCTTCTGCGAGATGTGAAAAAACTTTCTCTTTCCCAACAAATTCTTTTCATTTCGGATCTGCCGACGCAGTCGGTCTGATTGGCGTTGTCTGCGCTTCGCCACAGTTCATTTTCGTTTCTAGGATCCCGACGCGGTCGGTCTCGTTAGCGTCGGCTGCGCTTCGTGACAACTCTTTTCGTAATCTTCCGACACGGTCGGTTTCATTAGCGTCGGCTCCGCTTCGCCACAATTCTGTTGCAACGCTTCCGACACGATCAGTTGAGTGTGTGGAATTGCGTGGTCTTGCGAGGGACTGACCGTGTGTCATCGTTCCGCTCAAAAGTTGATTGAGCGGAATCGCGTGGTACTTCATCGAAGGGCTAAGGACACACCGTGTGTGTCAGCGTTCGTTCGATCTACGTCTACTCCTTCACTTTATCAATATCACTTTTATTTTGCAGTGAATTTCCAAGCCCGGCTTCCCAAAGCGACTAGGATTGTGTCGCCACACTTTGGACAGCGAGCACCAGCAAACTGTGTTTCAAAAACTAATAAATAAATAAAAGTGAGTTCTAAATTTCGCCGTGTGTTTTAATAGTTATTGATCTCACAAGCTCTGGAACCTTAACAGTAACTAATTCAATTTTCTAAAAAGTTTTACTCAGATCCTGAATTCAAGCATATTCTTTACAATACATTTGGATCTGTACTGTATTCAATAAACATTTGCTGGACATCGATGTTTAACTCCTAATATGTTTTAAGTATCTGCCTGAACGTAAATAGTGGCTAAGTACTGAATGTATAAGGCTATGGTTTTCACCAATTGTCGTCGCTGCATACACTTGAAGTTTACGTTCTCATATTATCGCCAAGATTTTTTGAGTTCTAACATTGCATTTTACTGCAGTTTTTGTTGATAGGACAGGTTATACATTTCGACCACTGGTCCAGGATCTGTTTTTGGTTCCAGCGTTTGTGAACCAACGCTTTAATAAGCCTTGTGGTCCCCATTGGCTTCTTTGCTTAATGAGTTCTGCTCTAATGTCATCGTTGTATGGTGCATTGTAATTATTCCGCTACCTCCTTTTCAATCGTCACAATATCGGGAAGTTAGTTCATGGTCTGATAGCAACATGGGGTTCCTTCCTTGCTATCATGGTCCCTGGAAAAGTTCATAATATTACATAGAAATCGATTCCTCTCCTATCGGATAGGTTTAATACCCGGGCTAGCAATGCTAGCAAAACGAGTTTCGGTTGGATGCAGGTATTCAAGACTGGAAAAGTCATACAAGAGTTTTATCGAGAACTGGCAGCTAATGAGTATCGTAGATGATTGTTGTTTTTGTGTCAGCTTTGTGTCAGCCTTTCTCCTCTGTAAAACCTTTCATGATTCCGCTTAAATAATCCCACATCCTAATCGCGCGCAAAGGACGGAACACACCACATATTGCGCCTTGCTGGGGCTGATTCAATAAATCAAGGCATCTTTGATCTATAATAAGAAGCACCAGATGAATTGACAATACCAGCCAAGATGCAGTGAAGAGAGCCCTTGTCGAATGATCGGAGAATCCTGCTCGAACTCTAGTGAATCGCTGGTTAGCTGAATTTCTTAAGGGGCAAACCGTCGCATGTAAAGTTTTACGTTTTTTATTTGGAATCAAGAAACATCAAAACTAGTACGGATCGCGGATGTCCTCTTATCTTCTTGTTGTATATGAAGTCTTTGTACGACTGTTATATTTGTTAGATATGCCACGCGTATTGGTCTATGTCGTAATTTTCATCATGACAAAGTGCGAAGGGGTATAATGTGACATCTCAACAACTGGCGCCAAGATCGAAACATATATCTAAATGCGACGGGAATGAAACAAAGTATCTCGGAATACAAAACAACACACAAAAAAAAAACGTAATACAAAACAATATAAATGGGTCGGAAATGACACAAAGTATCACGTGGAATCCGTACATTAAGACAGTATGTTTGCAAAGTCTACCAAAGATCTTTCATTGTGCAGAAAGATAACAGGCAAGTCGTGGTGCAAATCTGGAGGCCTTCGTAGGTTTTTCACCATGATGCTTAGATCAATCATCACCTACGGAGGGGTGTTTTTGATGAGGTTTGCACACGATCAAATGGAGCGTTTCATATGGGCCTGGGTCACCAGAGTCATAAGGTCGTGTCCTTTAGCAGCGCTGAAAACAATCCTCCAATGAAATTACAGTAGCAACATGTATAATGTCAAAGTTCTTCCTCAAGGGAAGATGTCCACCAAATTCGGAACAAAGAAAAAGTAATATAAACCAAGTTCACGATCGAATAACATGGCGCAAACATCAAAATGTATAGCCAAACAACCTTAAAGGAGCTAAAATTGACGATAACTACATTGAAAATGGTTGAATTTCCCTTCGAATGCCCACATAAAGTTGAGTGATACAACGGGCGATACGGTTATAACGCTGAGCGCTGGGCACGCAGCAAGTGTCGTCAAAACAGAGCAGATAAGAAGCGTTTCACTTGCAGGGAATAATAAGAAAATTAAAATCATGAAGGCAATAGGCTTTGAAGAAGACTTCCAGGCTCTGAAAATCAAAGGTTTTCCTCGATGTCTTTCACAAAATAAGGTTCCGTGCATGTATCGGAACGGACAAGAAAAAGTCATTGATACCTACGACAACTTTACGAAGCATAGCCATCTCGCGAAAACATCTCGAAAAATTGGCTTCAAAGCGTACGTTGAAAAAAGACTCTATAATGAGAGGCGGAGAAGGCGCCATTGTATTTGAAAGGAAGCTACTTACATGTCGAAGAAAAATTGGAGCTTCAAGTTTGAAATTTCGAGTTAATGATCTGCTTTTCATCAACTCAGTGAGAATAACGTCCTTGAAACGTTGTAGGTGCACCAAAAACACCAAAAACTTTAAGCTAAAGTAAGGAAGCAAAAAAAAGTCTATCTATGTTGGAAAATGGCTAGTGCGTATTGTTTGTCTTGGATTGGCTTAACACTGACCGCAATTTCATGAACCACCTCTTCATGATAATACTAACTATTAGATACACATATTGAAAATTACATAATCTTATTGCCTCAAGGAATCTCTCGCAAATGAATTTCAACAATGAATTTAAAGAACCTTAAATTGATGAATCAATTCATGGCCATGTGTCTAAATTTGAAATGAATACCACACAAACGATCGAATCTGCAGGAATCTGAAAATGATACTCTTATAAACGATCCTTGAAAATCCTGACCATAGAATCAGCAAGTTACAGTGCCTATATAATAGGGCAGGTAGTACACCGTGTATCTGGAAATGTTTGTTTCTGTAACGATTTGCTCGATGTTACACCCCAAGATTTCCTATTTGTTCTATAAAACATAATATGTTGTATGACTGTCACTACATGCTGAAAAATATGTATGAATCAACAGTTCTAAGTGTTCTTTTCAAGTTTTTGTCCAAACTATGTCTGAATTTGTAAGAAAAGAGAGTTTGAAATGTTGCTGTACTTACTTCTCAGCAACACTACTCAGAATTATTTTTTGGGTGACATGATCGATTTTAGATAGTTGAAGGAGTAGGCTCACTGACAGCAGTCGCAGATGGAGTCGGCGTTATCATACTCGCTGTGGGATTTTCTCCATCGACGTTTGGGCTATTAAGAAGGTATAATCTGTCTCGCATCTGCAGAACCCTATGATGTTTGCGTCACTTTACTCTGCCCCAGCTATATTCAGACAATATGCGCAATATTGACAACTGGTGAGCTTTTATCAATGTGGTCAGAACTTGGCCATTCCATTCCAAACGACCCTTGATTGAACTAGACTGACAGCTTTGTTCGAGGCCGTCAGCATTTGGATTGCAACCTCTACCGACCGTTCTACGCTTTTTTAGAGGTTCGTAGATATAATGTGAGCTTGCCGTTTTCCGGCAGTATTCAAGTTCATGCTAAGCGATTTGTTTTGAAATGTTTCCGTATAACAAACTTAAGCTGTTTTCTTCCCACAGCTTAATTTCGCAAAATGCATAGCATTGCACTACTACTCTCATCTTAAGACGGATTCTGTTCGGTCAATTTCTTCGGTTACGATTGAAGTTCTCACGATTGACGTTCTCTCGTTTCAGTTTGATGTCTTCCTCAACAAAAATCTGGCATTTAGTACCTTCTGGGGTGCATTTCATGAACAGTACCGGCCGGATCATTCCTAACAACTCTGCTACGAATATGAATATTTTTGTCGTACTAATTTTTCATGAAATCATCAAAAGAAATAGATCTGTTTTTTTTGTGACTGGGGCCGCACTCTGTCAACTTTCATTGCATTAACTTTTGGTGTTTACAATTTTTGCACAGGTACACTACAGCTGGCACTCGATGTGACCGGTTCCTGACTGGGTTCTCCTTACTACAGTGACGTTGACATCTTGTGACAGTTGATTTTGATTCTGCCTTTTTTCTGGTCTCAGCCATTGTCTCAGCACTGCATCGAGAATTAAATATAAACCCGGACCTAAAGCTAGCATCCTCTATGAAACGATAGTGGTTGTTTGCATATTAAGAATCATCAATCATCTTGTCCACTTTGTCACAACATGTCTTATTTCATATTAACTGATCGTCCTCTGAACACTTTTGCCGGTGCAGGAAAGACAGTTCCCAAGATGTTTCTTTGACTCACCAAAAATGATCATTCTCACCTCTAAAACAACAATGTGTAAGTACAAACATGCAAATTTGTGAGCCTAATCCGAGGACGGGCCATAAATTTTATTGCATGGACCTGTCCACTAGGAAGCCTTAACTCCGATTTCCAGTCGAAATATTTTGTAGTGGATGAACATTTCTTTCAAGAGAAGATTCGAGGTCAAATTGAAGAATATAATACTGAAAGGATGATATTACTCTTCATGGACCAACACAGATGCAAAGGAACACAAAGTTGTTGAGCATCTTGTATTCCTATGGATACTACCCCAACATGACTTTGTTATCTATATTTTCTATATTCAAGCGTTGGAATGCAGTCAAGCAGCCTCCATAAAGTACTGTTCTCAGTAAGCACCCGAGTAGCTTGAGAAAACGGAATTTATCTAGTTATTCGGCTAAAAAAGCTAAAATCTGCCTCTTTTTTATATTATTCTCTTATCTGGTGGTAAAAAACTTTTAATCTTTTCTATAGTTATGCTCCCAGATATGATTTCCCTTTACTTTTCTTCTCGATTTTTTGAAAATAGTTTAGAATTTACTTAGGACTAATGAGTTCGTCGTTTTGTTCAAACGTAATTCGTAATGTTCGTCGCAATGCGATTTTATTCGTGTGGATGCTTTGGGTTCAATGTTTGATTGTCAATTTTTCCATGCAGGATTCTGAAAAACACCCTGGAAAAATCTGATTTTCAAATGGGTTGTAAATGAAATTAAAATTATAAGTATATAAATTGTACTCGACAAATTTATTTGAATTTCAGATAATCTTGCAAGTAAACTTGACACCCTATTGCAAATGGATCCAAAAAAAATTGATGATTTTATTCCTCTTCTTCGTGTTTCGAGCTTTCGTTTGTTGAAAATCATGTGCATAATGAAGAACGAAGAAGACGTTATCCCTGGTGGCAATCGAATATATTATATGGCAAGCAAATTAGAAGTTCCACCGCAAACACTCTGCAACCACATCGCAAGACGATTATTCATGCTCGAAATTCCTGCTCAAAGCCTTGTAGACAGTTTGGAAACGATGTTAGAATATGGAATATCTCCTACCAGCATAATGCGTGATTTGTGGGCATTCCGTTATAATGTAGATTCGATGAAAGATCGCTTGCAACGTGCAAAAAAGGCTCACAAATCAAAATTGATGCCGTGGATGGTTCGATGTCCGGAGTCAATTTTACAAAAGTGAGTTCTCTATCGACAATATTATCGATTTCGAAATTTGAAATTCAAAGCAATCTTGGCAATTGTGAATTGGTTCGAAAATTACAGATCACTTCGTCTTGCTGCCGACGAAAAGAAAATTCTTGGTGATAAGGGGGATGTGTATGATTATTTGTCGCATAGGTTGGAATTCGATTTGGAAACAACAAAAGCTATTGTATCGAAGCATCCTGCTGTTGCAAGAGTTCGTTTGACAAAGGTAAGTGTGTTCAGTTTTCAATTATACAGCAAGGATTGTAATTAGACGAAGTGTTATAAAATACCAACAGGTCAAAGAAATACTTGATTATCTTTTAAACGAAGCAGACTTCACCCGTCATGATATAGCGCAGGTCCCGCGTATTTTATCGCATGGCTTGGAAACCACAAAACGACGACTGAAAGAATTAGAATCCTATGGCTGTAGACCAAATAGTTTAGTAATATTGTGTAAGAGTAAACGTGAATATCAAAAATTTGTTGAAAATTGGTTACATACTAGGCAGAAAATGAAACGTTAAGAAAGACTTTATTTAATTTTTGGTAGATAAATAAGTTTTTATATTAATGTTACATAAATAAAAAATAAAAACGAAGAGCTACTGATGAACTAATGATTTTTTCTTCCCAATATTTGCTGCGGATTTCAATAATATATTGCCGTTCTCATAGCTTTCTTTGTCCTTCGTATCAGTCCTGGAAATAAGCTCTGACAAGGACCCCACAGAGGAAGAAACGGGGCTTGCACCCGTATTTTCCAAAGGGTAATGAACGAGGATGTAACTCGTTTAGCGCAGGTGAACCTTCATCATGCCTTCGGCTGTCTTGGTACGAATGTTCATAAAACAATAAATAGAACGCACTGATCCAAGAACCCTGGACACATGAGAATCGTATCAGAGGCCTAAACACTCGCGATTCCATTGTAGTCTGTGGCCCGGAGAGGGGCCGGATCCTCCCAGAGCGCGTGCTATGGTAACGAAAAACATTAACTATATATGTCTTTCAGAATACTTAACACGGGACTTAGTACCTTTGAAGACCTCTATTATGGTAAAGGGTAACACCCGTGACATATTTATTGCATCAGCCTATTTTCCAGGAGATGCGGAAAACATTCCACCACTGGTACTACAAAGGCTAGTAGCACATTGTGAGAGAAAAAATATTCCGGTCTTGATCGGATGCGATGCTAACGTCCATAATGAGCTTTGGGGAAGCACTGACACGATTCAAAGAGGTAGTGAACTATACGAATTCATAATGAAATCAAACATGATTATCCACAAAGTAGGGAATACACCTACGTTTGTCACTAGAATACGCAAGGAGGTACTGGATATTACTATCAGTAGTATGACTCTGGACTCCTTGGTTAAAAGATGGCATGTATCCGAGGAAACCTCCATGTCGGACCATAAAATTTTGAGGTATGACCTGGAGGGGCTGAGGATGGAGCCCATCATCACCAGGAACCCAAGACGCACTGATTGGGCATTGTACACCACCCGTTTGCGGGAAAATCTCCAGCATGTCTCTGTCAAAAGGACCCCCAAAAACCCTCTTGAACTTGAGTATGCTGTAGACGAAGTTAACAAGGCTATTGTGAATGCCTTTGAGGAAAGC
Organism: Stratiomys singularior; assembly: GCA_954870665.1. Lineage (NCBI taxonomy): Eukaryota > Metazoa > Arthropoda > Insecta > Diptera > Stratiomyidae > Stratiomys > Stratiomys singularior. Next base: position 82,745,994 of record OX940879.1, on the reverse strand, counting down.
TGTCCTGAACGCGTCATAATGGGGAGCAAAGAACCCATATGGTGGAATGAAGGACTAACCAAACTTTGAATGGAGGTGCGGAAACTTCACAATAAGGCAAAACGTACCAACGATTGGGACGAATACCATAGAATTCTAACACACTATGGGAAAGAAATCCGAAGGACAAAACACCACAGTTTCAGATCTTTTTGCGAGAATGTTAAAGAAACACCTGTGGCAGCTAGACTACACAAAGCCATAACTCAGGAGGGAAATAAATTTAACATTGCACTAAGGAAAAGCAGTGACGGAAAGCAGTGACGGCAGTTTCACGGAAAATGAAAAGGAGCGCACTCTATTGCTCATAGAAACCCATTTCCCGGGAAGCGCTATAATAAATGAAGGGATTGACGAGATGGTACAAGAACGAAGACCAAACAGCTCGGAATGGAAGGAGGTTGCGACCATCTGTACGGAAAAACGTATAAGGTGGGCTTTAAACTCTTTCCATCAGCCCTTTAAATCACCGGGAGTAGATGGGGTGTAACCAGCCCTTATTCAGAAGGGACAGAATCTGCTTATATCGAACCTGATACGCCTCTTTAGAAGTAGCCTGGCATTGGGATGCCATTGGGATGCCACTGCACACTCGGAGGGCATCTCAAAAGGATGGGCTTGACAGCGAATGATGAGTGCAGATTTTGTAATCTTGCGGAGGAGACACCAGTGCATCTGCTGGCACACTGCGACGCACTGTCCCGCAGGAGAAGAGACAGTTTGGGAAGCTGCTTCCTTGTCGAGGAGGATTTGGGACGCCTGAGGCCGAAGCAGATCATTGATTTTCTAAGGAAGATCGATCTGCTTGAGGCGCTTTAGGCGCACCGGAAGTGGGGGCACAATAAACCTGTAAGGGTTGACGTGCACCATCCTCGACAGTAAATCAATCAATCAATCTGTCTGGATTTTGACTTTTTAAATTTATCGGTGGCAGTTAAAAAGCAATATCCAGCAATTCCTCTGATATCTTGCGCCAATTCAACGGTAGAGTTTTCTAGGAACTGGAAACAATTTGTTCAAGCTATAACTAAACTGTATGCGTGGTTAGTTCGTCGAGGTATAATAATAAAATAGAGAATAAGAATAATAAAATTTAATATACGGACATAGCTCAGATTTCAATTTTTTACCTTAAGTTGCTTGCATAACAGTGTAACCATACTTCATTTCGAACTTCGTCTATTTTGGATTGCTAACAGATATGCAGATCTGAGTCGTTTATTTTTGACATTCAGCTTCAAAACTGCAAACTTGCTCCTATTATTTAGAGTTTTGGACGTTGACATTCTATGGCCCAAATTATTTATAGCTTATGTTATGGATATTATGTCGGTTCTAATTTGTTTCTAATACTCCTCTCGAGACTGTCGATAGAGTCGGCTCTACCAGTTATGGCGTGTATCTTATGCATCTTTTAACTTTTTTAATATCACAAGGTCATAAGAAAGATAATATAAATTGAATTTGCTTTCGACTTTATTTTTTGAAGTTTATTTTGGATGCATTAAAAAAGAAAATAAGGAAAAATTTGTGCATGAGTGGTTTCTTCTAGGTGATAAAGATAGTCCTCCTGTCTGCAGCGGCATCCACATAAAACGTACAAACAGTTTTATCTCATCAAATTAATCTATGGGAATTTGAAGGCTATGTTTAGAAGAATAGGCAAAAATCTCAGCAAAAAGGAACCTTCAAGCAATTTGATTGTAAGAATGAACTGTAGAAGTGGTGTGGGATGCGAGGAGTCTAAAGAAAAGTCTGCTAGGTTTATCTATGAAAATCTCGCACAAGTCGTTTGCAGTTTTGTCAGGCTTATGATTAGATTATGATGATATGAATGCTAGAGTGATGTTGCGTTTGTGTTTTTTTTAAAAATTTAGAACGCATGACGTTTACATTTACTAATATTGATCTTGTATCACTTTTGGACATTCTTCCTTGTATTACATTATCAGTATATGAAATATAATGGCATATTAACTGATATGTGACTTCCAACGTTAGAAAAAGCGAGTTTTTGAGACAGCAATATGAACCGACGTTGAATATTACGCCAATAGAAGGAATATTTCAAATTGGAAATATAGAATTCTGGCTAAGGGAACACAGAAATCTAAGCTAGCAAATTTGGCAGTATTAGCAAAATTTAAAGCAAAATTTTATTTGTAATGCTAACATCGACAAGGATGTAAATTATAAAGGATCACCTATTTTTGCGTTTTCCTCCGGCAGAATATGTATCTTTGGCATCATGAAAGTGATCAAACTCAAGACAATTATTTTAGACAGACATTATTTCAGCTGTTTCTTTACTGAACGAACTTAGGTCGTTTTTCGTCTCTATTATTCTTTCGTTAGTGAAGAAGAAGAATCGAGACGAGGAACGAGAAAATTTCTGCACTAAACGAGCAGTTATGAATTCTACCCTGGTCGAAGAAATTGAAATCAAAATTTAATGAAAATCAATTGAAAAACAAAACTTAAATTGCGAAACATCATTTGAATTTTGCCTGTTTACAGTACTGGAAGCATAAATGCAATTGTTTTACAACTAGTTTATGTTATCGTGATACCAAAAAAGGAATATGAGACACGCACGTTTGCTTTTGTTTTTTAATTTCACTCTTAACTTCTTGAACATTTTTGCTCCCGAATTTCTTCTACTGGGTCATGATATTTTGCAGTGCAGCGACACTACATCTTAAAACCCTTTTTATGGGCTTTAGAGATATGTATTGCTTCACAAAAAGCGCTCTTTGTAATAATCATTCAATCATTTTAATTTTTTTTAGTGTAATTCAAGCATTGTAATATTCACTCTGTTGAAGAGTTACACGCATTTTCATGTGAAAGACTTGTAAAATGTAACCAAACGTTGACTTTTGGATTTTTTTTTTGGTGAGAGCTCAAATCTTGGTGAAAATTGTCATTCAAATGTAATCACAATAAGATTGGTGAGCATCTTCTCTATGGCATGGTGAGAGCTATTTCGTCAACTCTGAAAGCGAGAACTGACGATGAGTAAAGTTTTAAAAAGATGGAAAATCGTAACTGATTTTAATAATAATACCTAAGCAAGTCTTGTTTTTTCTACGTACAAGCAATATTTTCTTTTGTTTTTCTTTAACAGTCGTCTCACGTTTCAACTTAGAGTGGATGTTAACAGAAAATATGAAGATTCAAATGTTCGATCATTTATTACAATACAGCTATGATTCAAAATAATTTGCATTTAAACGATGGCCTAGAAGCTGCTACAAAGGGTTGCACTCTGGAAGTGACTTTATCTTTGCGGCTACCTATACACTAAAACTCGGTAAGATGTGGGTTTTAATAAGGGTTTTAATTGCTGTCCACATGTGCATTCAAATGTGGAACACTTCATTTGTGTTGTGGATAATGATCTTTCTCACATCTGTGTACTTTTATTTCTTGAATTATCTAATTATAAATTCTAAGGATATTTAATTTTAACACTTATTTGAGAAATTGGGATTTTTAGAATTTGAATTTTGGTTGCAGCTTTCCTTTTAACTAGTTCATTGTTATTATCTATGCTATAATAAAGACATTGTGCACGTTATCTCTCGGCTTATTTTCTGTTGTTTTTTTTTTCGTAGAAAAAACTTAGATGCTATCAGTTACCGCAATAGTAGCATTATAGCGAAAAAACATCTCCATCCTTTTAGGTATCAATTCCTGTCCATCACACTACGTGTTTTGCTCAGCCTATCGATTAGTTTCTAATGCAAATGTTTCAAAAATTTCTTGAGAGATTTTTTTCGAAGCTCCAAAGTGGCCTAATATTTGATAACATGCGTATTGGAGTCATCGAGGCAGACCTGAAATGAGTGCACGTTCTTCAACGCATTCTTACTTTGTCACTGGCATTTGTTTTTGGCTCTTCCTTTGAGGCTGATGACTCATTTTCATCAGTTCTGTACGATTTGAACTTTTCCAACTCTTCCTTTCCGTCCTATCACACGTGGATTTCCCCGTTCTCTTTTGGTTTATGCTATGGAAAGTGGCTGCGTGTTTTAATCAACTCATGACCTGTTTCACCACCTGAAGTGGAGAAAGGAATTCAGGAGAAGCCTTTCTTTTTTGAGTAGACAGCAGTAGTATTACATGTGAAAAAAAAATTTGAAGGATTTTCAAGAGATGGCGTCACTGACATTAAATCAAATCGGACAATATTGCAACCAACTTCATTTTGTAGCCTCATCATTAGGCTTTATTTTTCATTATGTGTAATTTCCCTGAAGTATAAACAAATTAGTTTTTCTGTGCTCCGAATATGTCAACTTTTGTGCCAACACAACACAATTTGCGGGAAGAATTACTTCTTTAGGACTCAACAAGCCATATCTGTTCGCTTGAAAGCCATGGGAATGATTCAGAAGGTAGGATATTGGGTACCGTATGAATTGAAGCCGAGAGACGTTGACCAATGTTTTTTCACATGTGAACAGCTGCTCCAACGGCAAAAAAGAGGGATTTTTGCATCGTATTGTAGTTGGCGATGTAAAACGGGTTCATTACGATAATCCCAACCGCAAAAAATTATACGGGCTCCCGGCCATACGCCAAAATCGACGCCAAAGCCGAATATTTAAGTTGGGAAGGTCATGCTCTGTATTTGGTGCGACTAGTTGGGCGTTGTGTACTATGAGCTGTTAAAACCAGGTGAAAAGGCAATACGTAATACCAGGAAAAACGGCCGCAATACGAGCAAAGACACGATAAAGTTATTCTTCAGCATGGTAATGTTCGACCACATGTTGCAAGGTCAGTCAAAACATACCTTGACACGCTTAAATCGGAAGTCCTACCCCACCCACCGTATAGCCCGAACATTGCCACTTCCAACTACTATTTGTTTTCGTCGATGACGCATGCTCTTGAAGGACATTACTTCCGCTCTTTTGAAGAACTCCAAAGTTGGACCGATTCGTTTGTAGTATCAAAAGATGAGTCGTTCTTTCGACGAGGAATCGGTATGCTACCAGAAAGATGGGAAAAAGTAGGGGCCCGTGATGGAAAATACTTTGAAAAATGCATTTGTAACAAATTTCAACACAATAAAGCGTCAAACTTGAAAAAATTCCTTAAAACTTTTTTGTACATGTAAAAGTTCATCCAAATTCATTAAAATTCATTTCTGTTTCAAATCGGTAAAGTAAACCATTAGATTGGAGACAAGATGCTGGTTCTTCTTTTGTACGACCTGACCTGAGTGACTTCCGCGTTTTTGGCATTGTTTTGTACATTGTTCGGAACCCGATAACAAGCCTGCGAAAAAGTAGTTGTACATTCTTTCTAGAGCGAAAAGCAACAAAGCTAAATGTCAGACAAAGAATGTATTGCAACAGGTGGACGCATAGGCGACGACAATCATAACTCGCTTTTAATTACATGGTTATTCGAATCGAGTCGCTGTATTTAATCCTAGTGTGGCTCTAAAATGGTGGCTCTAAGCATGAAGTTCAGACGCTAAGGAAAAACTCTCATTGCTAATTGCTCAAATCAGTTTTTGTTGGACTGATTTATGAGCGATTGCCTATAATTTTAATTAAGTGACCATGATTATTGGAGATGGTCTTTAAGATACAAATGCACGACTTTTAACAAATAACACTTAATTTTATTAACCCATAAATTATTCAGATATACTGTGATACAAAGGCAAAGGCGTTCGACTGGCGTTTGTTTCTTTGGTGTATGCCGGATTTGTTCTTTTGAATCGATTATTTAAGACTGAGTCTTGAAGGAAAATTTTGGGTCTAAGGCAAACTCGGCTCACATGAAGATGTGTAAGTTTTATTGAAAAGGATAATCAGAGTATGCCAATAACAAAGGGGGTTTAACAAGATTGCGATGTGGTGAAAGTAGAATGTGTGTAGAAGTTCATCAGGTTGCCAGATTTTACTTTTTTGTTTAAATATAATAAAGGACGGAAAAATTGTTTGAATAGGGGAAAATAAGCAATAAAGCTATAAATGTGTTAGGTAGTAAAGCGTTGCGACGAAAATCACAGATTTCGATTTCAAATTATTAATCTACAATTCCATTACAAACCTTCATAAGGACCAACCATATTTTGATCTTGAGATTGAAATGGAAATCGATTATTTAACGATAATAGACTTTTTGTTTGCTTTTTCAAGTGACTTACAAGTTTTTGACAAAGCCAATGCTACTTATCTCCAGTATATGAATTTTCCCACCTAACGTGGTGAAGAAAATATATGGCGTGTGTGGGCTGGAATGGACCCTTTGAGTTCGTACATTCGCAGTAGCATTGTAAAGCAGAATAGATATTCGTACTTTTTAAAGAATTGAGCAAAGCGATTTGTTTTAAAGGAGAACAAATTTGGAATAAAGGAGAACGCTCGTTCACAATAAAAAAGAGTGTCAATAGCACTACACTGTTTTAGTAACCACGTTAAATACGTTAACTGGTTACTATCATTTAATAGTAGTGGACATGATTAAATGGTCAACGCAATCTTATCTAAGACAGAGCCGCTTATTTATGTGTTAATAGAAAAAGCAAGAAAAGAAAAATAGAAAATAACTTTTACTTATCCTTTAGTAAAGCTTTCTTCGGCGAATATATCGACCACTATTTATCCGTCGATATCATATATTAGATAAGTAATACGCAGCAGAAAGATGGCCAAGAAAGAAAATAATGAAATTGGTGTCATGACAATCAGTTAGTCACACATTGTGCAAATAGTTTAAGTTAGCCCCGGAAACAAACAAACGAGCGTTGCTTTGAAAAAGGTGGGCTCCCTTAACGACGATTTTCAGGCGAAAAAAAAATGCTGCAGCACAACCATGGCTTCGCTCTGGTAATACTATTTGAGGGAATGGTTCTATAAATTAGGACGGCAGCGAGTTCCTCGTGCAATTTTCGAGTTTGCCATGTGTCCACTGAGGGGAGTATAAATGTATTTCTTTCCAAGGGATATTTCATTTTAGGAAAGGATTGCTGTAGATGTCAACTATTGTCTTACTGGTTCGGCTTCACCGTACCTTAGTTTTGAAATTGCATTTTTCATTCTCTGAGTTCGTTTAAATGCCTGATTAATGCATTTTCTTTTGAGTAGCGCATCGGGCAATGGAGGTGCAGTCGGGTGTTATTTTAATATGACAAATTGAAACGGAAGTCAAGAAAAAATGTGCTTTCGGGGTTGTACGATGCTTGAATGTAAACCCAGGTGTAAAGGTGGCTGGTTGTTTTAATGAAACCGGAACGATGGTCTACGAAGAGTCTGGCACACATTTAAATTCCAAGCTGAACAGTTTAAGCCTGCCAGCAACAAACTTTAGTCGACTCTCGGTTGGGCGAACTATTGACCTGGAGGGTAGAGGTTCTTCCCATTCTTAAAAAAATTGACGTTTGAAAGTCATTGCCAAGTCGTAACGATTTCGGCAGGGAACGAACAGCGAATGAACTTTCCATTACACAAGCTGGTGCAATTAACACCCAATTGGGGATATCATCACTGTTACGCAAATCCTAACCGGGGACACATCAATTGGTAAAGATCATCATTTCCTTGATAAAGGGTCTTTTTTTTGGGGGTTGGGGGGTGAAGGCAATTTACACCCGGAGTGTGGGACTCCTAGCAGCGCATGCTACCAAAACACATATTTTTTGGCAATAAGTATTGCCCGAGAGTAATGTGCCACGCAGGTCCATTTGTCGAAACTTTCCAGCATTTCTCCGACCAGATTGTCTGGAGAAAGCTCTCCCATCACCTCCCACAAGTCCTGCCGCATCCTGTTCCACCTTCTACAGTTGAAGAAGGTGTGACATGCGTCATCCCTTTCCCCTGGGCAGAAAATGCAGTCTGGGGACCGTGATTTACCAATCTTGTGCAAGTAAGACTGAAAATACCCATGTCCGCTAAGAAGCTGGGTAAGGTAATAATCAGTCTCACCGTGCCTTCGATTTAGCCACGATCCCACGTCCCCTATAAGGCGGGCAGTCCAGCGGCCATTGCAGTCGCCTTCCCATAACTGTTGCCACTTGAGTATTGTGCGCTGCCTCTCTTCTCGGTTGACAGCATATCTTGAGCCCTCCACTTTACGGTCATAAATTCTCCGTCGTTCTCTAGCAAGGAGGGCGATAGGTATCACTCCTGCGATCACCAACACCGCCGACTCAGAGACAGTGCGGTATGCAGACGCAACCCGCAAAGCTCCTCGTCTCTGTACCTGGGCCAAGCGCTTTCGGTACAGCTCCTTACTGAGAGCTCCGGCCTAAACCTCAGAGCCGTACAGTAGCACTGACTGTACAGCACTCATGAGAAGTCGGCGTTTGCTCGGTGTGGGCCCACCGATGTTGCACATTAGTCGACTCAAAGCTGAGACGCCTATCGCGGCCTTTTTCGCCGTTGCCCTGATCTGTTCCGAAGAGCTCATTTTGGAATCGATCAATAGTCCCAAATATTTTATTGCAAGTTTAGACTCAACAGACGGATCTCCGATCCGCAAAGGAATTACCGTGGGAATTCTTTTCTTCGTGAGAATGACCACCTCGGTTTTCTCTAGTGCCAAACTGAATCCGCGGGTGATCGTCCATTCCCTCACTTGACGCATTAGCATTCCCAGTCTGCGCTGCGCATGTTCGACTGTGCGTCTTGCGACCAGTGAATAAAGGGTCTTTAATGCGTTCGTAATTATATTAAGACATTTAAATCAAAACAATAGGCAAACAAAATAAAGATATTCTGGGTGTAAATTTGCATACTTTTTGAATCATCCCACTATTTTACCGAAGGGTAAAGAACACGACAACGAAATCAACTTGAAATCCCAGGGGTGGATATTAGTGTCATTTGAAGCCATCAATATCGTCATTTAAACCTATATGAAGAGAAAGAAAATTTGCTCTACTTTACGATAATTCTCATGGGGTTGTCAAACTGCTTTGTGCCATCGACTGTGATCCTATACTTATTATATGTGCTTATTCCACACATTTTCCCAGCTTTTTTTTTTAAGTCAGACAAATCTGACGCTGGAAAAGGCTTCTAGTCGATTCAGAAGCGCATAATTAAAAACCAACATATTAAGCTAACAAACTCAAACTAACAATAAAGACTAGCTAAATTAGAATCAGGAACTAGAGTTTTTCCTGGTCACAATGGAGTGGTACGGTATACGTGCCTCTCAACTGGGTGAATATTTTGCAAATGCATTAAAACTTCTGAATAAATTGTAGAAAGCTCACCGATATCTGTCTTACAACTCCTTTAAAATTAGTTCTGAACAGTTTGTTAAGGTAACTCCATGTCTTTAATGTTTCTAAAAATTGCTTGTCGTAGCACTTGGGGATCTCTATTAGAGCTGTAAAAGTAACGAAAAAAATCTGTACCCGTATGTATTCGTTACTTGATGCCAGAGTACTCGTTACAAAAGTATCGTTACTTTCGAACCGAATGGAATGAGTACGTACATATTGTTCGTATGGCTCGTGCAGTTTAAAATGTTATTTCCTAGGTAGTAATTTTAAATTCTTTGCATTTTATACAACACCAAATTTTTATTTTATAAAAATTGGTTTATGACACCTAAAAAAATAAAATAAATGAGTAATCTCATAAAGTAAACTTCAAATTGGCGAACTTATGGCAACTTTCAGAGCACCGCAGCGAGTAGCAAATAGTCATATTTTCTTTGATTTTCACAACATAATAATTCTTAACTTCAATGAAAAATTTCAAAGAATTTGATTAGAGTTTTCTGAAAATGAATTCTCGAATTTTTCATATAGTAAATTTTAATGTCTGAAAAGGTATGCTTGAACCTAATTCTTTTAAAATTGCGTCATAAAATATCTTCAACAATAGATTCATGCAATTTAAAGTCTTAGAGTTTGTTTTCGCTTCCAATAAGGGCCACACATGATATAGTTTTTGAAAAAAATATATTGAATCAGAAAAGTGATGTAAACTTACAAAAATAATCAGTCTGGAATTCATCAGTTAAAAAATAATCGGTCTGTAATTTATCAGTCGTAAAAAAATAATCAGTCAATAAAAATAATAAGCTTCTTTTTGTATTTCCTCTATAATTAAATTAATCTTTGATTCATATTCAAAAACAGTATCTTCTCCATACGGTCCGGCTTTAAAGTACTGCGCCTTTCCGATAAAATCAGACCAGATTTAGAAAATATCCTCTCTGAAGGCACTGAAGTAGCCATAACTGTTAAGTATTTTTCTGCTAAACTTGACAGCTCTGGATAAAGAATCGCTCGCGCTTGCCACCACTTTAGAGGACATTCATGTCTACTTATATTTCTTTCCTCCAAGTATTGCCTTATGGTAGCTGTACTGGTGTTAACAGTTGATGCTGCGAAAGAAGAAGCTTTTGCATCGAATCTCTTCCAAATAGAGTTGTCTTCCACCGAAATAGTAGATGCAGATTCATTCACTGCTTCAGGGACCGAAAAATCCGCCATAGTAGATGAATTAATTTCTTCCATATCTAGTTGTAAACTATTTGTGGCATATTCGTATGTTGATTCGTCGCTGAATGCAAGCCGTTTGAACCTAGGGTCTAATAAAGCTGCTTTTGAAAGTACTTGGTGTGTTGGACTATTTTTAAATCTGCTTTTAAGTTCCGTGACTATCTTAAGAATAACGCTCTTCCCAATGTCTGTGCTTACACCATTTTCATTCAAATTGTCACATATTTCTGTAACACTATCGATGGCTGGAATAATCATTGAAATTGTTACCTCGGATTGTGACGAAATTTGCTCTGTAAGCTGCTTAAATGGACTCAAAATTGTTTTGATTTCTGAAAGAACTTGCCATTCATTCTCAAGGAGACTATCCACAGGATTATGTAAAAGTCCAAGCGCAGCTTCAAGAGGTTCTTGTAGTATTATGACCCTTTCAATCATTTCAAGGGTACTATTCCATCTTGTTATAAGGTCCATTTTAAATTTTAATTGGCTTTGGCCTGGCTTGAGTTGCTCCTGCATTGTTTGTAGTTTTTTTGCAGCCACCGAGCTTCTATGGAAATGTTCAACGATTACCTTTACTTTTTTTAGAATTTTTTGTACTGCACACATCTGCAGGCTAGCACGCACCACTAAATTTAAGGTTTGCGCGAAACAGGTCAAGTGTTCGCAGCCAGTCAATCGCACTGCTGCTTTCATGTTTGCTGCATTATCTGTTACACATGCGAATACTTTTTCTTGTATTTCCCATTCCGATAGCAATTTAGCAGTATTTCTGCTTTTAGACACTCACCTGTATGTCGCTCCTGGCATTCGAAACAGCCCAGCAATGCTGACGTTAGTTCCCAGTTTTTTAAATAATGTGCTGTAACTGCTTGATAAGACGTCATTGCTCGTTAAGTCCAACCGTCAGTTGTAATGGAAATATGAGTAGCACTACTCAATTACACTTTTAAATTATTTTGCACAACTCCGTATTGAGCATCTAACAACGTTGTGCTCAATGTGTTCCTAGAAGGCAATGAATATTGTGGTTCCAAATAATTTATTAAAGATTTAAAACCGGCATATTCTACTATTGAAAAAGGTTGCAAGTCTTTCACAACCATATTGAGAATTAGGTCATTCAATCTTTTTTCTCTTGCCATACTAAAAGGCTTTTTAACAAATGCTGAAATTGTTGTCTGCTTTTCTTGTGAATAAAACCTCAAAGATGTCGCAGCTTCACTCTGTGATTTTGATGGCATCGGCATCGTAGTTGGAACTTCAGAACGTGAGCTTGATGGCACTGGCTCTGAGGTTTTGGAAGCTGTTGGCTTTGATAATGGTCGAACAATATTTTCGTAGGAAGATGGATATCTACTCATGAGATGTTTCCTCAAATTTGTCGTGGAGCCTCCTTTTACAGAATACAAGCTTTGGCAGAGATCACATTTGGCTTTATCCCCGGAGACTGTGGTAAAAAATGTCCACAACTTGCTTCTCTTATTTTCCATTTCGAGTTTGACTGCAATATTAAATATGGCCAATGAAAATGATAAAAATATTTTAATTTGTAAATCCTTGAATTTGTTAAGATAAAACTACATAAAAGGGGCCACCAAATAAGAGCCGCACTCAATTAATAACTTAGTGGCAGAGGACGACTTTATTCAAAATTTGCTAGCTTTGATATTGATAAATAAATTCTCTTTGAAAGTACTGTAAAGTGGCAATTTATTTTTATTTTTGAAAAATACGTTCAATGGCATTGAAAGTTTACGTTAAAAGTGTTGGGCTGATTTTCACAGAATTAATATTTTAGTTACTACGTTAAGACAAGCTATCATGCAAATGTTTTCAATGAAACATTTAAAAACATATGAAAAGATTAATGTTAATAATATAGTGGCTAAACTTTGCATTTAATGACAATGCCAAAAAATACATAATTAGTCCTCAGATAACGCAATATTTTGCAACTCACCAAAAAGTGTTGTAGGTGCCAAAGGCACTTTCATAGAGATATTTATGAGTCAGATAACAATATTTCTTTTGAATAGAGTTGGTGCTTGTTTTGGTGATATTTTATTCAGATATATACACATTAAAGTGTTTGCCTTCGCAATCGAATTCATCTTTAAATTATCAAGAGTTTCTCATAAGCGGTCCTTATTCTCAAGTTTTATCCAGATTGCTAACGCGTAACAAGTACATAAAATTACTTACCAATTTATAAATGTTAACGCCAAATTCACTACAAAACTAATTTTTCTAAATGCTTAACCCACCCAACAGTCTAAAAGCACAAAATATACGAGCTTCTACACGGACGATACAGCACACTGTGCATCAAACTCCACAATAGTTCTCCTGCTCGTATATGCAAAAAAATAGCAGCACAAACCAAATGCGCGGCCGCATAATATAGATCCAAGAAATAAAACATTCGAAATGGGTCGCCGCATACCGTCGAGCACACATATGTACAATGAATCGATCAGCATAGTGTAGCACAGTTGTGCAGAATAGCACAACTGTGCTGATGCTGATACCAACAACCAAATCGTATTTCTATCGTTTGAGTCATAATCATGCGAAAGTAACGAGTAACGAAATGTATTCGAAAGTAACGATTCGGTATTTCGAACCAGGTGATGTATTCGTTACTAAGTTCGTTAGTAAGTAACGAATACATACGGTTTGTCACAGCTCTAATCTCTATATCTTTTTTTTTAATTTATTGTGCCTTTTTCGTGTAGTAATTTTAATTTAGAGTTTCAAAAACATCAAAGCTTTTCTCGTATTTATGGTCCTTAATCCTCTAAGATCGGCGGTTTCTAATTCTAATTCTAATACATTGCGAGTCCTATAATGCAAACTGTTGCACCTATACTTCACGATATTACTTTCACTGCCTTTTAGAATACTCATGGTGCTTGTTTTTGTGGTGCAACATTCTTGCGCCTTGAAGTGAGATAGAGCCACTCTGTTTCAAAATATATGTTAGGCGTTAAATTTTTATAGTCAGGATCACGCTTGGCCTTTACCATTTCCCCAAAGATAACTATCACAGCTAGATAGGCTCGCACTTTGAGATCACTAAGAGAAATATCACTATCCAAAGCCGGCATCTGTTACAATGATGGGTACTCTCTGCTACAACATCCGAAGTTCGACGCAAGGTGGTCCCTATGGAGTCCATCCTTGAAAACTGTTCCATAGTCTGTCACTATTCCTATATTACATTTACCTACTTTTGAAAGTCTTTGGAATATTCTCGATAATAAAAAGTTTTAAATGCTTTTTTCAACCTATTAATATGATTTTAAGACAGAATTACATTAATCGCCAAAGAGAGCACACGTATCGATTACTAATAATCGATAGACCTTTTTCAAACCTCGGATTCAATATTGTATTCGGATTAAATTTGAAATATAAGTTGAAGTAATAACATCTATGATTTATACAAACACTTTTTGTACTTACACATTATTCACTATAAGTGTAAATATTTGAGATTCAGGTTGCTGTGATGATAAGACCTGATGCGTTGCTCGTTTCTCATCGATAAATTATATTTGGAATATCTCTTTGTGAATTCCGCCACTGTCATAGATCGAGAACATTGTGATCTTTGGAGAAAATAAAATCAAACATGTCAAGCGAAATTCAGCTTTATGCCACATATATTTTCTCTCAACTTCCATAACATTTTTAACAGAAATGTGTTTTGTTCAAACGTAACATCTTCCGTTGCGAGTAAATAAGCAACAAGGAAAAAGTAAGTATCGTGACTTATACCAAAATAAAGCCCTAGCTATCAATTATTTATTCCGCTCCATTTCCTTGAAGCAACTTCAATGCATAAAACGTGTATGTATATAATACTTTTCGCAAAAATATCTTTCACGTCTCAATTCTTAGCCGCAAGCCCAATATCCTTCGCACTAGCTATTTATGTGGAAAAAAAATCTTTTTCTATTCAATACCTCGTTACAATCATATTAGATAATCATAGTAATTTGTAAGGAATGCATAATCCTTGTAAGCACTTTAAATTAAGCGTAGTTGCATACATAAATAATTGAAACTGTTCTTGCACCATTATGCCGGGGAGTTATAAATACTTGATTTTAATGTTTCCTGGCCATAATACACTCATAAATGCTTCACAGAATATGATTTACATAATTGCTTATCATCTATGAACATTATTTCCTTTCAAGTTGATTGTTGACCAGAATTTTTTTTGGAATTTTAAGAGCACATTTGAATTTGAACTTTGTGAAATTTGCATTGCCATTTCGGTTTATAAAAAATAATAATATTAAAATCCTATGAATGCTTGGTGTGAACGGGCACCTCTTATCAAGAACAACTTTTAGGTGATTCATGTCGTGGATGATTTTTAAAAAGTTTACAATGTAATGCTCTAAGTATATAGACACATATAAATGTATTGTTAAAACAAAAAACTGGATAAAATGTGAATAAAGACTAGAATGGTATTTAAAGTTTATTCAATTGATACCGATGGATTTTTGGTCATGATTTTAAGGCTTAAGCGCACTAGGCACTATAATAAATGCAAATTTGATTATCTTATTTCTCTTTACTGTTTAAAAATATATCTGAATTCTTAGTTATGATAAAATCGTAAGCATTATCTCACATGTCATTAGAAAAATTCTAATCCTACCATGGCCCGTTCACTTTCTAATAACATTATGCAGGTAACAGATGAGCACCATTATTACATCATACACATTGGTATATAAAATTGTGAAACATAATACAAAAGGTTGTATTATAACAACAACAAAGAAAAACGTTGATAAATCTATTATAGCTATTGCACTATGCAAGTAGGATTTACAATGTAGTAATAATATAACTAAGCAATATAGTTATTGATAATAATGCAAAATTAATGATTACCAATAAAACGTGTGCCGTATCACAAGTTTAGAAGGAAATGTTTTCAACATGGGTTCTCTTTTTCATGTTCCTCTTCTATGTCAAATAGAAAATTTAGTCTCTAACCAATTTTTTACGTTCCCAAGCAACCTGCATAGCCCAAATACTAAGTGGACGCATATAACCCAACGCACGGAACTTCTTTTCGGCGTACAAAGCTTCTGGCGTTTCGAAATTCATTCCTATACGCTCGGAAAGTGTCTGATAGAGTCCACCGGCCGTTTGAAATGCTTGCTCCGTCATACCCTGTAAAAAGTAAGAAAACAACTATTTAGTTGGCTTTTAATTCGCAGATTATTATAAAACGTGCAATCGAGTATATCAGTTAAAAGCATAGACAAGTATCAAGTCAACACCTTGAATATATTGTTGAGTTTCTCATTAGTCTTACTTGATAACTTAGCTCTATTCGTGTTGCTTCGGATTCGACATTTATTTAAATTCGACCACTGACTTCTCGTTAAGTCATCAATGAAAGTCCCTACAATACATTTCAACTATCTAAGAAACATTTTGTTGCGCACAACTAGCGTTATGAAATCAAAATTCAAAATTAAACACCAAACAATGCACTGTTAATTTTCATCTACTTGTTATCGTTGTTATCGAAAATCTATTTACCTAAGAAGATTTTTTTTTCCTTCTTTTACTTTTTCAGGAAGATTTATTGGTCATTCCTATAAAAGCATTGACCAGCGTTAATCGTTCAAGGCCTCTTAGGGCTAGTGATATGATTTTGGCCTCTGTTTGACCTGATGATTTGGGAGTCTAATATGCTCACGTTGATTTTGGGTTTGATTTTGGGATTTTGAGTATTTAAGGACTGTTAGTTGTAAGTGTTGGTAAGGTGTTATTTGGTTTTTTTTTCTTTTCCATATATTTATAGTTCTGTTTTTGCTTCTTCTAATAACTTGCCTAATTTCCAGAGGTGATTTTCATTACTTAATTTGAAGAATTCATGCAGAGATCTGACTTTATTGAAAACGTTAAATTTCTTTCTTATATTAGTGAAATTTGTACAGTTCAGAATTTGGTACGTCGTCATTGTCGCACCATCTGCATTTGTCTGTCGTCGTTATTTTTGCTTTCATTAGTCTAGTTCTGTTGTATGCTCTGTTTACAAGTACTCTATTTAATTGTTTTATTATATAGAGTACTTGTAACCAGAGCCATTTCATAAATCCATTTACCTAGGAAGATATTAGTTTTCGAAAAAAGTGAAATATGACTTTTCATTTGAATCTACTAGACTATATAGTTTAGTCCTAGTCGAAGATATTTTGACGTTTATTTAATATTATCCTATCAAGATGCTGCAACTGATTTATAAATAAAAGCGCTGATGGTAATTGAAAGGGTCATCCATGAATCCGGTTTTGATTAAACTATATAAATCGGCAGTCCAACTACTTCCTAACGGAAAACCTACACATTTCTAAACTTGTGGCGAGAATGGCGCCGTTAATCACAAAATAGAAATCGATAAGATTCAATGGATATTGCACACGATGATAAGCCCCTAGATGGTTAGTATACAGATTATAGAAGAGATGAGTGCATACTGCTTAGAGGTGCATACTTAAGAGGGAAATAAAATAACAAATTAGCCAGACAGAGTTGAATTTAAGCGATAACTATACATTGAGACTCCGCTTAACGCTCTATCGTTTAGCCCTGTTTCGGTTTAGCGCTCTTTTATTTCAACCGAAATTGTGCGCAGCGCTAGGTTTCCAAATATGTACATAACATATCCGAAACGGTGTAGTTGTATTTCTTGTTTGGTGCGGTGCTGTACGAACGCATTTTTATAATTTGAAACAATTGTTGACATTGAAGTATAAATTTATCTATAACGATTAATACAGTGACAAATATTATGATCTTTAGTTTTTATCACAGGTGATAATGTAAAACAAGAAAAGAAAGCAACCAGAAAAAGCATTTCACTGCAAAATAATATGCAAGTGATTAGAAGATTAGATTCTGGTGAACGTCAATCTCAAATTAGTGCAGCATTGAATTTGGCGACTTCAACCATATGGGCAATTCTTAAGAACAAAGAAAAATTACTGTTATCGGCAACTGCAATTACGCCAAGCTCTGCAACTAGAATTACCCGTTCCAGAAATTAAATTATAGAGGAAATGGAAAAACGACTGTTTATATGGATTGTCGACGAAATTGAATGAAATATGCCATTAAGCCAATCTATCATATTGGAAAAAGCTTGAAAATTTTTTTAATTACATTTTAAAAATGAGGCAAGTGACATAAGTCAAACTTTCGTTGCTAGTCCGGGATGGGTTAATCGATTTAAAAATCGAAATAATCTTCATAACATAAAGATTTCAGGAGAAGCAGCAAAAGGTGATACAAAAGCGGCGGCTGAATTCCCAGCGACATTTTAAACAATAATTAAATAAGGAAACTATCACCCAGAATTGGTTTTTAATGTTGATGAAACAGGCCTGTTTTGGAAAAGAATGCCAAAACGAACATTTCTATCCCGTGAAGAGAAACGAACACCAGAATTGAAAGCTGCAAAAGATCGCTTCACACTTGTACTGGGTGGTAACGCAAGCGGCGATTTCAAATTAAAATCACTACTAGTTTACTACTCTTAAAACCAAAGAGCGATCAAAGGCATATCTAAATCAACTTTACTTGTTATTTGGGAGTCTAACAAAAAATCATGGATAACTATGAAAATTTCCAGGATTGGTTCACTGAACATTTCTGCCCGTCTGTTAAAAGTTATTGAGGAATTAAAAAACTTGCACAAAGAGCACTACTATTAATTGAGAATGCTCCATAGCCACCCAACAAATTTATCAGACTTAACAACATGCATTCCAGTCGAAGTGGTTTTCTTGCCGCCTAACACAACTGCCTTAATTCAACCAATGGACCAAGGCGTTATATCCAATTTTGAAGGTTTATTACTTGCGAAATTTATGAAAAAACACGGAGAAGAGATGCAATCAATAAGAGAATTTTGGAAAAACTACAATATCATGAATGCTGTAGACAACATAAACCTTTCTTGGAATGAGATAACAGAAAGATCTTTGAAAGGAGTATGGAAGAATATTCGGCGAGATTTAAGTAAGAGCGAAGACTTTGGACACTCTGTCGATATGGATGAAATAGTGGAAGAAATAGTAGAATTAGCCAAACAAACCGGTTTAGATGAGGTAAATGTAGAGGACGTCGAAGAAATTGTCCAAGAAACAGCAGCTATTCTTTCTAATGATGGGCTCAAGGAATTAACTGAGCAAGAAGAAAACAAAAATATTGATAGTAGTGATTTCGAAGAAGAACGAAAAGAACTTTCGATGGCTTTTGTAAAAGGAGATTGACTACTATAACTGAAATTATGGACCAATTAGTTGAAAATGATCCAAATTTTGACAGGAGTTCAACAGCAAGACGGGGTTCATTTTATGATTTATCCACTTATTAACAACTTCTAACAGAACACAGAAGGAAAACGCAAACTACATTAGATTCATTCTTGACAAAAAAGCAGTAAATTGAAAACACAGAATAGACTGAATGAACTGACTGACTTAGAAAATTATATATTTTTTTAATAAGTACATTCTTTATATTGTTTTTATTTTTGTAAAAACTATACGTTTTAAATCTTCCCCTAACCCCATTACATACATAAGTATTTACATGGTTAGATTGCGTCGTTTTTTCTTTATTTGGGAGGTGAAGGCTGTTTACGCCCTGAGTGTCGGACTCCCGCTACCGGACTACCGACTAAACACCTCCCCTGTCACGCCGAGAACCTAGCCTGGAACTGTTTTTCACATTACTTCGGACTAGACCTCATTAATCATCGCTTAGCGGTGCCTTCAGGTTAAGGGAAATCTCTCTTTCTGCACGGATGGATTGCTGTTACAGAGATCCCCCTCCCTCACCAAGCGATCCATCATGCCCTTCTTTATATGAAGAACTGTCCGTACGTAATGCGACACACTGTTCCAATTGTCTTTTGATTGCATCATTTTTCCCGTTACATTACGCCTATTTTTTCCGAGAGATGCGAGCGGAGTTTTGTCCATCTGGTACACGTAAAGAACGTGTGGCAGGCGTCATCCGTCATCCCCGGGCAGAACACGCAAGTTGGGGATCTTATACAGGTAGGACTGAAAATACCCGTGCCCACTGAGTAGTTGCGTCAGGTAATAATCAGTCTCACCATGCATTCTGTAGAACCACGGCCCCAAGTCACTTATCAGCCGTGCGGTCCACCTGCCTCGCGTTTCTTTTTACCATATTTGCTGCCACAAGGTTAGAGTCCTTCTCTGTTCCTCTCGGCTGACGGTTTCTCTCGCCGACTCCCCCCTACGTAAGTATACACGTTTCCGTTCGTCTGCAAGTAACTTAATAGGAACAACCCTCGAGATTACCAGCACTGCAGGTTCAGAGACAGTGCGACATGCAGCCGCTATCCGCAAAGCTCCTTGCCTCTGCACCTGTACCAGACGCCTTCGGTGCGTCTCTTTACTAAGAGCGTCAGCCCAAACCTCGGAGCCATATAATTGCACTGACTCCATTGCACTCATCAGTAGACGTCTTTTGCTCGAGGTTGGTCCCCGCGTGTTGGCCATAAGGCGACTGAGAGCCGATACTCACACAGAAGCCTTATCCGCTGACGCGCGAATCTGCTCGAAAAAACTGATCTTCGAGTCAATCATCGAGCCAAGGTATCTGATTGATTCTTTCGACTCGATGATTATTTCTCCCACCCGAACGGGAATAACACGAGGGATCCGCTTCTTGGTGAGGACGACGACCTCAGTCTTTTCCAGCGCTAGGCTAAGCCCACGATCTGTCATCCACTCGCTCACTCGACGTATTACCGCACCCAGTTTGAGTTGCGTCTTTCCGACAGTACGTCCGGCGACTAGTACTGCTACGTCATCTGCGTAGCCAACCAGGCGGTAAACCCCCGGTAACTGCAACCTCAAAAGCTCATCGCACGAGACATTCCAGAGGTCCGGGCCCAGAACGGAACCTTGCGCCACCCCTGATGATTGCCTCGTTTAGCGCTGTTTCGCATTATGCTCTACTTTGATGGGACGTATTAAGCGTTAAGTGGGGTCTTACTGTACATGAAACAGGGTCTAGACGAAGCAATTTGGGGCGAAGTAATTCTTGTCAATAAAAATTTTATTTTATTCATATAATACTAGGAGTTATGGAATTGAAATATAATAATAACTCAACTGTTGTTGACCCAATAACCTTTGTCAACAACAAACAATTACTAAAAGAGTTATTCGTACATAACACTGAAGGTTAAGCGGGCAGATGATGGCTAGGAGTGCCATCCTGTTAATAATTAACGGATAACATCTGAAGGACAAATTTAATATTTCGCGCGTACATTCGTCAAATCAAATTTCGCGCGTTTCCTCGGTTTTAGACAGTCACAATTCGCAAATTTGCCCCCGGAAATTGCATGAAACCGTGAGGAAAGATGGTACATATCAATAAATTGGACTTAAATGGATTTACGGAGAGGATAGTAATTGAACCAATGTGTACAAGAGACTCTTGTAACTTTTGAAAACAATACAGATAATTTGTTTTCAATAAGGGAAATGAAATTTTCGGTCTAGGCATTAAATAATTGAAGTTAGCTGGAATCAAAAACTTGGAATTTTCGTCTAATTTGGATGACCTTAAAGAACGCAATGTCTAAGAAAAGCTCGAGCCTTAGTAAATATCAAATTCCTTGTCATAACCAACACTACAGGTAATGGAGATACAGATGGAAGTCTTTGACGGACTTCTTAATTTATTGAGAATGCTTAACGGCAGCGCCGGGATCGAGAATCAACTGAAGGACGTAAATCAGCAGTATGGTCTATTGGTAGTCAAACATTAATGAACAACCAAGAAAATCGCAACAAAATTAAACAAATGCCAATAAAACATCTAAAACATGCAAACCCATAACCCTTTGAAAGGGAAGGAGCAAAGTGGGAAGAAAATTAAGCCAAGACAACGACAAAAAGCCGATATACCAAATTACAGCGATCGTGGACGAAAAAAGGAACCCTTCCTTGTGTTCCAGGGTATTAACAAAGGCCTGAACCCTTTTCAGTGCAGATGCAACATCTGAATTTGCACCGTCAAATTATGACATAAAGAACAAGTTGAATACGTGGTAAAGACCTAGAGAATCCCATAAATTACGCAGGAAACAGGGCAAAAACGAGGAAATAACAATAACTACAGAAATAATTCTAAATTAAATTCTAATCCAGAAATAATAATTCTTTTAGTGAAGACTCTTTCCACGTTGTCTCAGAATCTGAGTGGAATAAAGCAAATGGCCAACATGAAAAAATCCGCTCTGTTATACTGAGAACCTAGTGGGAACCATTTGTTACTTTAAGGCTAAGCTAGGCTGATTTTGCTTTTGTCTAATTCGTCTAATTGTCGCAATTCCAAACATTGGCACTGATACCGTGATACCGTATTGGGTGTGAAATAAACAAGAGCGAGTTCCATCTAGCATAATCTATATATTAATCCATCAAGTCTAAGCATTGCAACTGCGCATTTTTCATCAAATTCCTTCCGAAGTTCATGCATCATTTACTAGCGATTAGTTTTATTTTGCCAAAGACGGATGAATTCTCAGTGAAAGGTGCTGTATTGATCCTTTTATCTCATCTAGTTGAACTAGCTGTGTGATATAATTTTGATATTGATATAATTTTTTTTGTGGTAGGGAGGTGAAGGCTGTTTACGCCCTGAGTGTGGGACTCCCAGACGCAAAATGCTTTTGGACTACCCACTAAGCACCTCCCCTGTAAATCTGAGAACCTAGCCTGGAACCGTTTGACACATTACTTCGCGCTAGGCCTCGTGTTCCTACGCCGAGAGGCGCCTTCGCATTGTGGGTATCTCTTCTCTAAAGGGAAGGACAGGAGAGGAAGGAAGTTCTACAAAAGAGATCCATCCATCCCCGATGCCTCCAAGCGCTCCAATAAAGCAATATTGATATCATGCCGATCATTGTTCCACATCTTCTAAATTCGAGAATTCATCGATGTATCATTCTTATATTGATTGCATATACCGCATGTGGCTGTATTTCACGAGTGTTGTTCAAACTTCTCAGTTACTCTTCATCTAAAGACGTTATCTGTAGTATCGGTAGCTTGGGTGTCAAATGTATCTGACAAGTAGGCAACATCCAAATGTTAAATTCAGCGCCCAAAACAATATTATATTTCCCATCAGTCAATTGTTGCCCGGTTTGTTGTCCAACCAAAATATCAAGCTGATGATTTGAATGAAGTTGAACAATTTGAGCGAAACAACTATTTTCGATCCCGCAGAGAAATGATTTCTAAATTGAAGGTTCACAACGACGCAAAGTCGTAATTCCTAACTTGTTTAGACGATTCCTTGGTTAACCATTAGATCCGGCTTTATTGAAATATGTTTAAATTGTTGATTATGCTTTCGACGACCAAATTTATCGAAAGCAGTCAAGGATATTCAGACTCGTAAATCTTTTTTGTAGTTGTTTTCTCTGTAGGGGAAATCACAAAGTAGTACTCCGAAAGACTTTCAGATTGTTTGCCTTTTGATTTGTCGCTTTAATGAAAAACTGAGACGAACCTTTTGACTGCTGAAACTATTCTTTTATATTCGTATCTGTCTTACAGTGTCTTGGCAAATGGGCTGTTTTGTATTTTGCCAACCTACGGTAAAATGGCGTAACAACTTTGAATTTTCAATTAAGTGGGTTGTTATGTACAGAATTTTCTGGTACTATGTTATTTGTTGTTGATGCACTTCCATGGAAAATGAGCTTCCATGGAACTTGAGATTTGATGACTTCAGAGTCCTTGGCTTATTGTTTCCACAGGTACTATAAGTTTGTTCGGAACATTTTATCGGTCGTTTTAATGTCGAAATTTATACTGCAATTAGTCTGAATGCCACGTGATCGTGGAACACAAAATTCGAGAACTCGAGGAACACAACAATGCCGATATATTCCGAAAGGGTATAAAACGAAATTTTTGAAAGTTTGCAAGATGCCGTCAAAATTCATTACATTAATGACATTTTTCGCTGGTGTTTGGGAGGATACTATGAAATCCGATACAAACCGAAGCAGGTCAACCGCCTCGTTACCATAAGGAGAACTGCAAACGCTATCAATGAAATCGTAGCTTCCCTTCACTCAAAGCCGCTGGCATCCATGTCGCTTGATCACAACTAATTAAGTGCAATAAAATCGGGATCGACAAACAACTCTGGCTCCCTAAACTAGCGTATTCTCATTCTTTCTCCAGTAAGTATCGGATGTAAGCAACACTTTAGATAACTAGCACCGCCGGCTCAGATATAGAGCGGTATACTGGTGATATCCGCAAAATACCCAACTCCTGAACCTCCGTTGAACGTTTTTGGTACGAATACTTACTAGAAACGTGAGAAATGACTTCGAAGTCGTTTCAGAGGCCCGATTGATCTGTTATCATTAATAGTCACGTTTAGCTCATGATTACTCCCCTAGAGTTTGCTATGCAGTGCAGTGAAGCCGACACTGTCGCACTAACCTTGTCTGCCGACGAAAATTTTCGAGTCAATCATCATGCTACAGTATTGATTCATGAATAATGCTGGATATCCGCTTCTTGGTCACGCTAACACCCTCAGTTTTTGCTTCATCGCTTTAATGATCAGATAGTCGATCATCCACAGGCGCATTCGACACAATTTCAGACCTAATTTGGGTACTGCTTGCACGATAGTGCGTCTGCCAACTAATGCTGTTATATTTCTGTATTTAATCAAAGAGGAGTCATCAGTCTCAAAAGCCCACTATACGAGAATTTTAGAAGCCTGTGCCATGAATGTTTCTTCATGTCACGACAAATTAAACGTCCATTTTTCGCACGTACTGATGAGTCATTGATTAGCCTCCAATCCGTCAGGTTATCCCATAATATTTGTATTACGTATTTCGACATCTTCTAACATTCTCAACACTGAAAATATAAAGACATCGACCGGAATTGAACGCGTTCTGTACATCCAATACGATTTTTGTCGTTTAGATTTGCTTATCATCCGAACGCCACTGATCCTTGTTAATATCATTAATATCAAGAAAAATTAAATTTACAACCAAGCTTAAACGTAATAACACAATTTCCGTGCTTGCGGGACCGCGACTCGAAAAATTTCATTCGCCCTGATATTATTGAAAATTTCTAAGATATTATTATCAGAAAAAAAAATACAAGTTATCAATCAAAAACTTTTAGCGCAAGACTTCCAAGTCGCTGACAATGCACTTGGACTATCTCAAGGACCGAAGCCTGATTAATGAAACGGTCAGGACTAGCGAAGGGATCACCCTTGCCTAGTGATCTATCCTTGGTCCACACATGTGGAACGCATCTTGCGACAGACTACTGAGATTGGAAATGCCAAATGAATAACGCTTGTTCGGCTATGCGTAGGACGTTGCGGCTTTAGTCACTGTACGCACCGTCAAACAACCGCAAATAAGATTAGGTACGCTAGACTAGGCATGCGTCGATTGAGGGATAGGATGACTCGCTGGTTTGATTCAGTTTAGAACTGGAGAAAAAACCTGAACTGGTCATCTTGCCAAAGAAGAGAATCTCTAGAGTAAGGATGGTCCGTGTTGTCGACAAACTAATCGAATCAAAGCTAGCAGGTTTAGTACCTCGGGCTGACTCGAAGGTGAGTTTCTCTGAGCGAATCAAGACAACGATTTCTTCAGACGTATCGCGCCTGAGTCAACTTACACGTGTTTAACCTAGCGTAAGAGAAAACCGAAGTGGTCAGAGATATGGAGTGAAGCTCTCAACAAGGAACTACACCGACAACGGCTGGGACAGGTACAGAGGAGGAGCACTGCGGATTGAATCAAAATACCGTACAGTCTCTGAGTCAGCGGTGCTGGTAATTGCAGGGGTGATACCCATCGCTCTCCTTGCTAGAGAGCGTAAAAGAGTCTACCTCCGAGGGCACGAGGGTAATAAAGAAAAAGTTGCTCGCGATGAAAGACGATGCACTCTCGACGAATGGCAATAATCATGGGAACGTGAGCTAAAAGGAAGATGGACCGCGCAGCTCATCAATGACTTGAGATCGTGGCTCAGTCGAACGCATGGTGAGACTGACTTCTACCTGACCCAGCTACTGAGCGGTGTTAGAACTTAATGTATTTCTTTTGTTTGTTGAAAAAATCTAAAGCCTAAACAAACTTACAAAATTTTATTGCTTGAGTTTTTCTAATCCTTTCCGCATCCAAACTTATGACGGCGCACTGCCATAAGGCGCACACATGTTAAACTAGTAGGGTTTTGCCCGAACCCTTTTCTTTTTTTTCTACATCATCCCTCCTGTAATATCAACAACAAACCAGATTTGTTGTTATAAAATGAGAAGTGATGGGCCCATCGTTCGTCGTCGTCCTGCGCAGTCAGTTATGTGATTCCATCTCGTATAGTCGAAGACACCGTTTCGCTTAGCTCGCCCCGCGTACGCTTGAAAACTCAAGCTTTGAACTCAACTCAAAACTCAACTCATAAACTTTGTAAAAGTAACTGACTAACATAGTTTTGTGCGTATTTGCCCCCAGTCACGCTTAGTCCTTGCTCCGCTCTGTAATTCAAGCTAGCTAAATCATTTGGGTCAGTTCCCAATCAGTGAAAATTAATTCTAGTTCTGTTTGCCACCTAGAAGAGTGCAATAGTAATTCCAGTTCTGTTTGCCACCTTGAAGAGTGCAATAGGAATTACAGTTCTGCTTGTGCCACCTAGAAGAGTGCAATAGTAATTCCAGTTCTGTTTGCCACCTTGAAGAGTGCAATAGGAATTACAGTTCTGCTTGTGCCACCTAGAAGAGTGCAATAGTAATTCCAGTTCTGTTTGCCACCTTGAAGAGTGCAATAGTAATTCTAGTTCTGTTTGCCACCTTGAAGAGTGCAATAGTAATTCTAGTTCTGTTTGCCACCTTGAAGAGTGCAAAAGTAATTCCAGTTCTGTTTGCCACCTAGAAGAGTGCAATAGTAATTCCAGTTCTGTTTACCACCTTGAAGAGTGCAATAGGAATTACAGTTCTGTTTGCCACCTTGAAGAGTGCAATAGGAATAACAGTTCTGTTTGTGACACCGTGAAGAGTGCAATCGTTCCTCATTGATCCATCTCATTATAAAATTCAACATTTTTTTCTGGTCCTTCGAGCCGGATATCGGGGAAATAACTACCGATTAATTACACATTTGACCGCGGTGTTTAAGCGTAAACGTGAAGTTCTAAAGTCAACTTTATTTCTAAACTCCCTCTAATCAAATCTAAGGTGATCAACTGAAAGGCAGTAGTCATTTGCTACCTTGTAAGGAGATCTTGTGGACACCAATCTCCACCCCAGGCCTTACAAGGATCCGTGCATTATAGCACATCGAAATGCGGTCTGAACATATTCAGTACCGTATTGATCAACAAGAATCAATTCGTGATTCACTGAGGGTGGCATACGCCAATTTAATAAAAGTTGGTCGTGGAAACCTCACAATCACTCGTATTCAAACCCGCTTGGAAGCAATCCAGGATCAGTGGCAGCAGTTCTCCACCAATCACCAAGCTATCAACCTGGCGTTAGCGGTGGCCGACTCGCAGATTCGACGGGAAGTGAAGCAGCGTTCCTATTTCTCCAGGGACTATTACACCCGGACGTATGAGAACTATTTAGAGGCAACGGAAATGATGAGAGAGCTTCTGAATGAGAAACTTCCACCAGCAACGTCAACGTCAGCGGCGCTTGAGCGAGATTCCTGTCCACGGGATCTACTTCGTCGAAGAGGTCAAGCTAATTCCAGCATTTCAGAACCATCGACGTCACGTCACGCTATCCAGCCTTCATCTGCTCACCCACATCCATCTCCTGCTCAAGCTCTGCCAATGAACACAGCCGTGAATTATCAATTTCCTCGATTAAAGAGACTTGAACTTCCCACATTCAATGGGAAACTATCAGAATGGCTGTCGTTTAAAGGGCTGTTCATATCAATGGTGCATAACAACCCATCGATATCTCCGGTGGAGAAATTAACTTATTTAAAGACTCACCTAGAAGGGCCAGCCGCGTTATTACTCAAAAACACGGCTACCACAGACGAAAATTTTCAAAAAGCCTGGGAGACGGTGCTCGAGTTCTATGAAAATGAACGGCGTCATGTCAACTCAGCATTAAGAAAGC
The DNA here is from genome assembly GCA_954870665.1 of Stratiomys singularior. Taxonomy (NCBI): domain Eukaryota; kingdom Metazoa; phylum Arthropoda; class Insecta; order Diptera; family Stratiomyidae; genus Stratiomys; species Stratiomys singularior. The sequence continues at coordinate 82,718,225 of OX940879.1, read as the reverse complement.
TTTTTTCATTGAAGAAGATGACGACTGATTCCGCATCAGAGCTTGAACACTTATATATGTCATTTGGTGAAGTCTACCGCAATCTGGAATCGTTAGGAAGACCAATTCATCATTGTGATGACTTCCTTGTTTTCATGGCAGTACAACGCTTGGATTCAGACTCAGTAAAAGCCTGGGAACTTCACCTAGGAGCATCACGAGCTGCACCAACATGGGACGCGTTGAAGAAATTTATGGAATCACGACTTCTGTCGCTACAGTCGTTTGAAATCTCGCAATCAGAAACTCCGAGATTAAAGCCAAAACAAGCATCAGCTCGAGCTTACTTCGTCGAAAAATCACCCGCATGTGCTATCTGCTTGACCAACCACTACACATATCAGTGTGATCAATTAACAGCAAAGACCACGCAGCAACGTCAGGACCTTATAAAAGCCAAAGGATTGTGTTTCAACTGTCTGGGACAGCATAGAATAAGCAATTGTAAGTCGACAAGACGCTGTAAAAAATGTGGACACAAGCACCACACAATTCTGCACATCAATGAGTCAAAGGCAGCATCCTCGAAACCAGCAGAGCAGCAGAAACAAGTTAATCACGCACATGTAGAAAGTCTACAAGCACCTAACGTGCTCCTTGCAACAGCGAAGCTTCGAGTCACTAATTCTGACGGATTGACAAAAGTTATCTGGGCACTCTTGGATCCAGGAGCAGAAGTCTCTTTGATCTCTGAAAAACTAGTCCAAGAACTGAGTTTACCTCGAAAGAAGTCATCTCTATCCATCGTAAGCATCGGATCCAATCAAGTTGGGAAGACCAGGGGTGGCGTAACTGTTTTGATTAAACCACACTTCAATTCAGAGGTCGAAGTTCAAATAAATGCTCACGTTCTGTCAAAATTAACATCGCATCTACCTACCTCACAGCATCAACCTATTAACCAATGGAATCATCTGGAAAACCTACAACTCGCTGATCCTCAGTTTCTCATTCAGAAACGCATAGACCTCATCATCGGCGTGGATCATTACGTTCAGTTATTGGAAGGCTCGATTATTAAAGGTCCAGTTGATGCTCCAGTGGCTCAGCTTACAAAACTTGGTTGGGTTATCTCTGGCCCAGTGAATGGTTATATCCAACAATCAACTGCTTCAGCTCTTCATTGTGTGGTTGATCAAGACCTCAATGACTTACTTGAAAAGTTCTGGATACAAGAAGAACTTCCTACAACTAATAAATCTAGCTTATCGGCTGAAGATGAACAGTGTGAAAAACATTTCATCGACACACATCAACGAAACTCAATTGGAAAATATATTGTAAGGTTACCCTTCAAGACATCCCCAAGCCAACTTGGGAATTCCTTCGTTCCAGCTCTCAAGGCCCTTAACCATTTGAAGACACGATTTGAGAAGAATAATAACTTTGCAACAGCATATTCGTTATTTATGCAAGAATACAAAAATCTCCACCATATGATTCCAGTTCCCCCTCAAGAGGAAGAGCCACAATCAATCTTCTATCTCCCACATCACGGAGTTGTTCGAGAATCTAGCTCAACAACGAAATTGCGAGTTGTTTTCAATGGATCCTGCCGAACACAAGGAGGGAAATCTCTCAATAATATCCTGCACACTGGAGCTAAATTACAAGTCGATCTTTTCGACATCCTTTTATGGTATCGTCAATTTCGATATATTTTCTCAGCCGACATCGAGAAAATGTATCGACAAATCAACGTTCATCCTGACGATTGGAAATACCAGCGGATATTGTGGAGAGAAAACAATGAATTGATGAAGTACCAGCTCACAACTGTAACATACGGACTCGCATGTGCCCCATTCTTGGCGTTGAGAACTATCTCGCAACTAATCACTGATGAAGGTCCTAATTACCCGCAAGCTGTTGATATTCTGACACACGGAAGATACGTGGACGACATTTTCGGCGGGTCTGATACGCTAGAGGATCTTCAGGAGAAAATACTTCAAGTCAATAAGATGTGCATGGCGGGCGGCTTTCCTCTAAGAAAATGGGTGAGCAATCATCCACAGGCTCTTCTTCATCTCCCACCAGAACACTGCCTACCAACTACCTCAATCAAACTACAGGATAACACAATCAGAGCCCTGGGTCTATTTTGGAATCCATCAAGTGACGAATTACATTTCAAGTTCTCTTCAGTTCCATCCACTAAAATTACCAAACGAGCAGTCTTGTCAAAAATTGCTCAATTATTCGACCCGATCGGATTACTATCACCAATCTTCATCCAACTCAAGATCTTCATGCAAGGACTTTGGGCAGTTAAATTGCAATGGGATGATGAACTTCCACCAGCTCAACTGAACACCTGGAATCAACGTCAATCACTGTTAAATGGACTAGACACCATTCGGATTCCAAGATGGATTGGGCTTCAACCTACGGGAAGCATCGAACTTCACTGCTTTTGTGACGCGTCACAAGCAGCCATGGCAGCAGCAATTTTTACTAGAACATCAACAGAATCGTCAACTGAAGTCCACCTACTCTGTTCAAAAACCAAAGTAGCTCCTATAAAACGAATCACAATACCAAGATTGGAGCTCTCAGCTGCAGTAATGGCAGTAAAATTAGCCAAACATTGTCAAAATGTCCTTCATTTGAGTGACTCTCCTATCCACTTCTGGACAGATTCAACTATAGCTCTAACTTGGATTAACAATCACCCTTCACGATGGAAAGACTTTGTCCATAATAGAGTGTGCTACATCAGAGAGACTATACCCAGAGCACAATGGCATCACATAGCAGGAAAAATAAATCCTGCAGATTGTGCCACTCGAGGACTATCTGCTGAAGAAATCAAGACTTTTCCACTGTGGTGGAATGGACCTCAATGGCTCCAGAATCCTCAAGATGACTGGCCAACGCAAAACGAAATTCCAACTGTTGAAGAAGACCTAGAAGAGCGATCAGTTCATCACGCATCAATAAATCACTCATGGAACCTGATCACTCGATATTCCTCATGGGATAAATTACTTAGAGTTACCGCGATGTGTCAACGAATAGTAACTCTTCTACGGAAACGATCATCACCACCTTTAAGATCACCTCTTACACCATCGGAACTCTCCTCAGCCACTACTGTTATTATCAAACACATTCAGCGAAGACACTTTTTTAAGGAAATCCAAGACCTCAAAACATCCAAGGAAATAGCAAGAAACAGCCCTTTGATTAGGCTTAACCCATTCCTCTGTCCTCTCGGATTATTACGCGTTGGTGGGCGTTTGGAACACTCAAATCTCAGCTACTCCAATAAACATCCATGCATTTTACCACGAAACTCACATATTTCAACGCTGGTAATCAGAGCAGCTCACTTCAAATCACTGCATGGATCAACTCAGGAGACATTAGCAGTCCTTAGACAACAATTTTGGGTCATCGGTGGTCGAGTTCCAGTGAAATCTTTGATCCTGAAATGTGTAACTTGCACTCGATATAGGAAACAACATGCGCAATACCTCATGGGTCAGTTACCACTGTCAAGAGTCACCCCGTCGAGACCGTTTCTTCATTCTGGCGTCGATTATGCAGGTCCATTCACCCTAAAAACCTGGAAGGGAAAAGCGCGACTCTACAAAGCATGGGTAGCAGTCTTCGTCTGCTTCTCGACATCAGCTGTCCATCTTGAAATTGCAACTGATTATTCTACGGAAGCGTTTTTAGCAGCCTATAAACGTTTTAGCTCAAGACGAGGCATCTGTGCTACCTTGATAAGTGATTGCGGGACCAATTTCAGGGGAAGCGATGCAGAATTGAAGAATCTCTTTTCACAGCAGTCAGAGATGCTAGGCAAATTTGCAGCTCTGATAGCATCCGATGGAACGACATGGAAGTTCAACCCTCCATCAGCACCTCATTTCGGAGGGAAATTCGAAGCTGCCGTTAAATCAATGAAATATCATCTTCGACGGCTAGTGGGAGAGACAAAACTCACTTATGAACAACTTAGCACCATCCTGACTCAAATCGAGGCTATCCTTAACTCTCGACCACTATGCCCCCTTACTGACGATCCCGATGATCTCGGAGTTCTCACTCCAGGTCATTTTCTAATTGGCCAGCCTTTGTCACTGATTCCAGAACCAAACCTAGAGTCAATCAAAACCGCAAGACTATCTCAATGGCAGCACCTCACTAAAATTATTCAGAGCTTCTGGAATCAATGGTCAAAGGAATATCTCCAGCGCCATCAAGCAATGTATAAGTGGAATAAGAACTTCCAATCGCTCAAAAAAGGAGACATGGTGCTAGTCATCGACGAGCGGTTTCCGCCAGCGAAATGGCCATTAGGCAGAATAATCGACGTTCATCCCGGAGCTGATAACATAGTTCGTGTCGCAACAATAAAAACCAACATCTCTACCTATACGCGACCAGTTGTCAAGTTGATTCCACTCCGCATTTCATCAGAAACAGAAAATTCGTCGCTGGGAGCAACGAAGGCGGGCGGAAAATGTTAGAACTTAATGTATTTCTTTTGTTTGTTGAAAAAATCTAAAGCCTAAACAAACTTACAAAATTTTATTGCTTGAGTTTTTCTAATCCTTTCCGCATCCAAACTTATGACGGCGCACTGCCATAAGGCGCACACATGTTAAACTAGTAGGGTTTTGCCCGAACCCTTTTCTTTTTTTTCTACATCATCCCTCCTGTAATATCAACAACAAACCAGATTTGTTGTTATAAAATGAGAAGTGATGGGCCCATCGTTCGTCGTCGTCCTGCGCAGTCAGTTATGTGATTCCATCTCGTATAGTCGAAGACACCGTTTCGCTTAGCTCGCCCCGCGTACGCTTGAAAACTCAAGCTTTGAACTCAACTCAAAACTCAACTCATAAACTTTGTAAAAGTAACTGACTAACATAGTTTTGTGCGTATTTGCCCCCAGTCACGCTTAGTCCTTGCTCCGCTCTGTAATTCAAGCTAGCTAAATCATTTGGGTCAGTTCCCAATCAGTGAAAATTAATTCTAGTTCTGTTTGCCACCTAGAAGAGTGCAATAGTAATTCCAGTTCTGTTTGCCACCTTGAAGAGTGCAATAGGAATTACAGTTCTGCTTGTGCCACCTAGAAGAGTGCAATAGTAATTCCAGTTCTGTTTGCCACCTTGAAGAGTGCAATAGGAATTACAGTTCTGCTTGTGCCACCTAGAAGAGTGCAATAGTAATTCCAGTTCTGTTTGCCACCTTGAAGAGTGCAATAGTAATTCTAGTTCTGTTTGCCACCTTGAAGAGTGCAATAGTAATTCTAGTTCTGTTTGCCACCTTGAAGAGTGCAAAAGTAATTCCAGTTCTGTTTGCCACCTAGAAGAGTGCAATAGTAATTCCAGTTCTGTTTACCACCTTGAAGAGTGCAATAGGAATTACAGTTCTGTTTGCCACCTTGAAGAGTGCAATAGGAATAACAGTTCTGTTTGTGACACCGTGAAGAGTGCAATCGTTCCTCATTGATCCATCTCATTATAAAATTCAACAAGCGGACACGGTTGTTTTCAGTCTCACCTGCACAAGAATGGTAAGTCATGGTCTCCAGATTGCATATTCTGCATTGGTGTGAAGGATGACGCCTGTCATACTTTCTTTTCATGCAGAAGATGGGACAAAGAGCGTGGTGCTCTTGCCGAACAAGTGGGAGAGCTACATCCATATAGCCTAATCGAAGAGATGCTGAAATCATTTGACAAATGGAATCAAGTGGCACATTACGCTCGGGTAATCTTAGTAATGAAAAAAAGCATACTTGACCGGCTGGAGGCGTCGAGGGTTTCCTTCTCTAGCAATCCTCCTCCTCTTTTCCTCCCAACGAGAGAGGGAATCCTTGTAACCCGAAAGCGCCAAAAGGCGTAAAATTGGGAGGCCTAGCCCGAAGTAATGTGTTAATTGGTTTCAGGATAGGCGCTCCGGTTGACAGGGGAGGTGTTTGGTCGGTAGTCCAGTAGGTCCACTGGGAGTCCGACACTCAGGGCGTAAATAGCCTTCACCTCTATACCTAAAAAAATAGTCTTTGGAGAATTGCACGAAGGGAACGTGAACTGCGCGGTTCATCTCGGATCCGACATCGCGGGTATGGCGCGTTAGACTACTATCTGACCCAGCTTTTGATCAGGAATGGGTATTTTGAGTCTTCCCGGCACAAGACTGCTAAGTTACAAAGCCCCGACGTCCCAGGAGAGGAAGACGACGCTTGCCACACAGTTTTTTGCACGCGAAAGATGGCACAGGTTTGGTTTTTACAAGCAAACAGGATAGTTCACTCCGGATAGTCTAATCGCGGTGATGCTTGGATCGGTTGACAAATCGAACCACGTGGCAAATTATGTTCGGACAGCATCTGAGTGCGTCGGAGTTGGGGACATACTTGCCCCTCTCCACACATAAAGCCGGTATTAAAAATGATTGTGATACCAATTAGTTAAGGAACAAACAAAACTACACCTACAACTACTGACCAACTTAAATTAAAATTGACTGTCTTTTACCTCTTGTAACATTGTTGCTGCCAGCGCATATGTAACTCCAGTCCACATTTCTTCGCTTTGCATTGTAGTCGTATCTATATGACCAGGTTTTTCCGGATCAGCATTGGGTACGAACCCATTCACAGCACCTAGTTGACCGTTACAGAATCCCAAAACGTTGTTATTATAAACTGTTTTTAAAGCTGTCCTGACATTTTCTTTAGGGAATATCTACAGCAAACAAAGAATCGTAACTTCGCGTGGAACTTGTAAGAAATGAAAACACTCACATCATAATCAAATCCACAAGCCTTTAAATACCAATGTCCACACAATTGATCTGACATTATAACATCTTTACTATCCTTTGATGTATCAAATCTATAATAACTTCCGTTCCATAGCTTCTCTTCGAACGATTGCTTCCCCTTCTCGAGAATTTCCTGGTACTGAAGGCAATCATTTGGTTGGTCAAGAATCGTCGCCATGGCCGATATACATTGGAGTGAAGCTAGCCATAATCCACCACAATAAGCACTAAAAACAAACATTTATTACAAATAAGATGAAACAGGCGGATTTCAAACCTACCTAGGACCATCCATAACCCATGTATCATAAGTTTGATCAGCAGATTTAGAATTTTCAATGATACCATCACCATCTTTATCCCATTCCATTGATTTTTCAACAACTATTTTACATGCTGGATACATAGCCTTAAGGTATGTCATAGCATCCATTAGATAAACTTTTCCGTTGGCTTCGTTGATGTACATTGATGCAGATTTTTTATTTTCTATAATAATTTTTTCAATAAAATTCTTCCCAATAGGACAAGATTGAATGCATTTTACTTACGTGGCGGCTGTTCATTAAGAGTTTTATTACGATTGTCTTGCAGATACATTTCGTATAAACTATCTTTGTCAATAAATTCAATTGAACTAAATTTACTGGCATTTTCCGCTTGTGCTTGTTGCAATTCATTTAGTACATAATAGTCGCGATATACTTGTAATACAAATTTCATATTTAGATCTCGCCATTCGGAGACATCGTGTATTGGGTAAGCATTAATTAAAACAAATGGTTCCTCTTCTAAAAAGTGGATAAAGATAAGATTGCGATAATTATTTGCTGTCTTCAAGTAGATTGTTTTCGAAATAGATTACCAGGATCTCCAACATCATGAGGAACAGAATTCTTAATTTTGCGCGGGGCAACTTTACCATCATAAAGACTTTTCCGATTTTCCGGCAATTCAGCTGTTATCGCGTCCTTAAAGTCATACTGCAAGCTTACCTAGTAAAAATATATACAATTTATTATTATATTGATTCGGATGTTGTGAAAAACTTATAATAATTGGAAAATAAGAGTTAGGCTTGCATAAACCTATTTGTTTATTGAAGTATTTATGTGTGTTGCCTAATTTGAAATTACATTTAACACCGAACTTTGAACCAGTTGGGCTTAATATGTTACTATTGAATTTATTTGCTATAAAATAATAAGTATTGATCTTTTCCTTGAAAATTTATAAATTAGTTTACTTGTATCGGAGCAAACCGAAGTGAATATAGTAATTTCTAGATCTACATAGCAGGGAGTGTTCCCAGCGGAAATGATACTAAAGGAACGTTTCAAAATGCGGAAAAACTCTGAGCCAATAGCAACGGCAACATATTGCGATTTGAAGTTGACCTATAGAAGAACTATGGACACGTTAATAAGCTGCTGCGCACAAAAACCTATGAAGGTGAGAACCCCCTAAAAAACATCCATTGACTTATCTTAGGGGTAACTTATAGTCATAAAGTTGAATTACTTCGCAGTAGGTTATTTCGTTACTAGGTTATTTCTAAAGTTAATACAGTATAAAGTATATTGTCGTGATCATCTCAACTCCCACCGTCCATATTCTGACGAGGAGCCGGAAAAATAAAATGCAGCTGGTGTCGTGGTTTTCATTCCTCCAATTTATCAGCATAGAGGAGCCGAATTAACCCCATAGACATTAAGAAAATGCTACGAAGAATGAAAACTATCAGCAAAATGACCAATATGCAATTCAATTTTGCTGATTACATCGAAGTTAATTTCCCAAATTTACTCGGTAGTCAATACAACAAAAAAAACTCATCAATTATAATAAATAATTCGGCGTACATTTCAATGTTTAAGTTGGGATCGCGACCAAATTCGTTCAAACTGCTGCATAATGGCACAAACTTGTGTTACACAAATGAGCCTGAATATTACTCTTATAAAGCTCAACATAAGATATTGCTTTATGTGCGAAAAGTTCAACACTTCTGACTTCATAATCTTAAATGTCCTTTTCTCGCTCTATTTTCCAGCTACATCCTCCATCAAAGTAAACGTATGTCTACGAAATCGATTGCAAAGTATATAATATTATTCAAAGACTCTCGTTACAAAGTCAGTCCAAATACGCCAGACGGTGTGACGCAGGGGTCTTGGCTAAGATCACTACTTCTTATTTATATACGGCCGATATACTTTCGCTATATAATTTCTTGAGTGCATTAAAGCAATGTATAACCATTCTCGATGTGAAGATGCTAGTTTTCGTCTTATAAGGCGAATGTTACATTCTACGCTTCATTCTTTCAAAATTTTTTGTATCCATTGTATCAGTCAGCACTAACAGCAGTCTCAAACGAAAGAGGCCTCACCATAACCGATGTGGGAGGACACGCTTCACCGCGAAAGCTCCAGACAGTGCATCTTACCTCGGAGCCGTGGAGTCGGCACTTTGTTCACTACACAAATCTTAAGGAGTCATTTTGCTTAATGATGAAATTTGTTGAACTTTCGTCAATATCAGTGGTGTGCTATTGATCATTTCCTTTAGCGCGTTTGCCGAGGACTTTGAGGAGACCATAGTTCGGACTCTCTTCGGGCAATTTCCATGCTCGTTGTGTGAAATATGATGGCTTGCATCACTTCAAACAATGCAAGAAAACTATTGAAGAAAAGCTAAAATGGGTGAACTGTGGCGGAGAACATCCCGCAAACTATGTAGACGACCCGAAAAAGCACTAAATCATTAACAAGCCTTTATATTAGAAAGAAAGGAGGGAAGAGCTGGTTTCGAACCAGCAAACCACGAAAAAAGCAAACCACCAAACACAAAGCCGAGCACAAACATGTACAGCTCTAAACATGGAGCTCTTTTTCGCCAACATGCAATCACAGTTTCAACCGATGATGGCAAATATGGACCCGGGCAAGTTTACAGCACAACTTACCACACTCAAAAACACATGAACCAGTTGAATCCCATCTCTATACTCACGTTGAATGCTAATTCCTTGCTTCAAAGAACTGAACCGAACATATACATATGTATTATGTGTGCGACTGAAATATGTTCTCCCTTCTTCACACACAACTTCCTCCCAAGTGGCTCACATTCAGGTTACTAGCTTGAGCAATTTAACGGTGCAGCATTCATTCACGCAACACTGTAGAACATCTTTGATCTGAATTTCGGACCAGTAAAATTGAGATCTTTTCGATTTTTCACATCGCATTCAAAGGCGTCTTCCAGTTGAGCAAGTTTCTTACCTATAAGCACCATCTGTATACGCCCATTGCTCTACACTTAGTGCGCTCGCGTAACTGGTATCACCTTCAACGGGTAATACGTTGCTATCACTTCGTATGTTGACCTTTGGGAGTATTCGGCTCTCTGTATCACTTCCATTTCGGGTCAACCAGGGGTAATGTCATCTTCCCTAACTCTTAACTTTCCACAATCGGCTTCCGCACATATTTGTCTTCTTACAGGCCTCTCGGGGTTTCTTTTGTTTGCCAAAGACAGCGTATACCACTTTACTTCCACATTTTCTTTTCTTAGTGGGTCACCTCGCCCACCTGAATTTCCTTGGTGAGGTAGGAAAGCTATCTGCGAATTACTTCCGCCACTGATAGATGCTGTGGAGTGTGGTCTCTCCACGGAGTGGGATTCCTTCACATGTTCTTCCCTTCAGCTCCGAGATATTCTTTGAAAAAGTGGTAGTTCTCCTTGTTCTTACACTTGACGCTTTACCTTGGCTTTTGCTGGCGATTGTGCAACACTTTCCAATGGAAATTATTGTTCCTTTCTTCTTTAAAAGAAAAGGAAACACAGCTTCTTACCTACTCAAGAGGTAGGTAACTAGGTAACTTAGGTATTACTCAGGATCATAATCGAAGTTCCAAAAAAATTTTATGAATGATATCTCTTGTTTAACGGGTAGCGAAAGCTTGATATGAGGCTGAACCCTGGCTGAATTCTTCTATGGTGCTCCTGCTTGAAGTCAATGCAATCAGTTCTGAAAACCCATTTCAAGGCGCCCAAAACAGGTGCTTCAAAATAGTTCTCAAAAAATCTCTCCACCTCTCGACAGTGAAACTCCATTAGCTTGCCGGCATGAACAACATTCAAAGTGCTCCGAGGACGGTGAAAAATGATTGCGGAGGCTAGCGCTGCAAACCATTACTAAAGTGTACATATGTTTTACACTACAAGTGTAAAACGGAATTTTTGATTTTTGATTTTGCGGAAAACATGCGTGCATCTTTCTTAGACGTATAATAAGATTCCGAATTTATCAAACTTATCTATAAGCTGAACCCAAAATCCATCACGCTCCTTCTAAGTTTCGGGTTATAATTTGGTATGTATTCGTTCATTAACATTTAAGTTCCAGGGTTTGACTTGAGAAATTTTATTGTTCTTTTTTCTCGAAACAGAGCACTGAGAGAATCTAACGAGATTAGGTAGCAACTTATTATTCCTCCCTCTTTGAATGCAATAGGGTCTTTTCTTCCTCAGCGACTGTTCTTGCGCAGTGTGCAGTGAAAGCATACGTGCAGCAGTGCAGTGGAAGCTGTGCCTCGAAGACCAGCGTTAGTTCTTGTTGATGACCTTATGAGCAAATCTCGTTGCGTTATTTTATCTTTGGTGAGGATAGCTCATGTTGGTGAGCGAGTTCCGTGATCTCACTGCATGGATGAGTAATATTCGATGTAAAGTATCACGTTTTATGGTTAACTAAGTTCGAGTTTGTAATAATAATTCTTGTTACTACTTAAGTACAGTGGACTCTCAAGTTCAAGAGAGACATTACTCCTTCTGGAAAATTTCCGTAGCCAGTCGGCTAGGAATCTCTACCCTTCTTCGAAAATTCTCTCGTCCGACGGAATTTCCAGGCGCCACAGGCTCTGTACAATATCTGTTCGGAAAGTATGACTTGAGAGCCCACTGGATCCTGAGTTGACTTTGACGAACTGAGTGCCTTCCTCGACTAGATAATATCACAAGCATGATAATTGTCCCATATGAGAATGTATAAGAACGGCATGCGCATCTTTCAGTCCTGTACTTAGGATTTGGATGCAAAGTTTCGCGAGCTTCGATAAATCAGTCGTGCTACCGGTTCATTCCGTGACAAGAAAGCTTTATTGCTTTTTATTTTCTTTGCTTTATTTTCTTGATTCTAGGGCGGGCAGGCTCGTTCTAGTCAACAATTGCGCTCTACGCACGCCACATGGCCCCGACTAATGCAACTACGCAATGCTTGACAACATTCCAACGACCCGATATCAACTTATTCGAAATGATAATCACTACCATAAGAGGCTCCTATACAGAGCGGTGACTTCCTAATGTTCCCAATCAAGCTGGTAGCTGAGAAATATCGATGAGTAAAAACCTTACTGAGCGTCAGATTGTAAGAAAAGACATCGCTCGAAGAAGCTTTAAGGTCTTTCTTGATTATTGCAGAATTTTCAATTCAATCTTGGCCACAAATTGATACTGTCCAAAATGTGACACAAAGAGTTACATTGTTTGGAGCAACCCCATTGTTGAGATTAAGTCTAAGGAAATTTTTCTTCTGTGAGCCAGTTACAAAGAGTCGAGACCCAGCAAAGAAAGGTCTGGAACATGTTTGCTTCGTATATTGCGAGGTATGAACTGTTACTAGGGCCAATGTTTGGTCAAATATACGTTTCCATGTCGTTTGTTGATTTCCAGTTGCCCGAGTTGGTACCATTGAATAAGCAAATACATGCGATAAGCATTGAAAAACAAAATTGTTTCAATATATGTCTGATTAATTTTCACGATTCGAATGAAGGAGAAGTCAGAGATGTGAAAGACACTCTCAATAATGATCTCAAATCAATCTTTGAGTCACTATCCATAAACGACATTAACACAATTCTGGATAATTACATCGGCCATGGAATATTTTGTGCTGAGGCAGTAGCCTGTAGCCCTAAGCCTTGCCCGGCATAACTGTAAATATTAATTCCACGTCTTTAAAACGGAGAATTCACGCGTATATGAATCTTATGATGAAATTACCAAGAAGAAAAGGCAAACTTACAAAAAAAATTGGACGAGTAGCAAATAAGAAAATTAAATCCAAGAAATATAAATATTTTGATCAAAAATTGTGAACCATCGGCGGAAATACATCGAGGAATAACATAGTGTTGTCTAGAATTTGGTATCACACTAGAATGACAGTATGCAACGACGAGAGAAGGCAGTATTATCTCCGCTGAATGCCGGATCAAGGAGCAATGGGCTAACTATATTAAACAATTCCTCTATCCTAGTAAAGCCTCAACATCAGACCACATTAGAGAGTTCCATGAGCCTGCTTTGGTTAAAAACTAGAGAAAAACACTGACCATTAATGAGATTCACGTGAAGTGTATATTCTGCTGACTCGTTAACTGGCCATGGCATTACATGCTTGGATGAAATCTCAAAAAATTAATGCGAACTTTGGGTATGACCACTACAGTTTTGCGGAAGAGACACTAGTACATCTATTTGTATATTGCGAAGCTTTGTTTTGTAGGGGAACAAAGGGACATCTTGGGAAGCTACTTCCTTATTGAAGAGGAGTTTGGACGCCAGAAAATTTCGTGGAAAAGATTGATTTGCACGAAGTGCTCGATGCACAAGGAACAGGGGCACAATAAACATTTGGAGAATGATCAGCACCAGAACTTTCAATACACATTTGAACAAATTGAGCAGAGCTCATAAAATTTGATCGTAGCAGTAGTGAAAATGTCATCCATAACCTGATCAAATACATCTAGGATCGAAAGCTAGTCATGAATGAGAAGTGTCACAAAGAGGAAATACAGAAGGAGTGACGCCAGAAACTGAGACAAACTAAATGGGGCTAATAGTAGCATCTCACTACTCTTTAAAACATACAAAGTATGAACTATGCTCCTGGAACACAATATCAAACTTTACACTGAAAATATCGTTCAGGAAATTTCAGGGGTTGTAGGCCTGGAAAATTTTACATCGATCAAAATTTCAAGCAAGTTCCAGAGATATACAAGAACTTTATCATAGAACTTCATCAATTTTTGTGAGCTTCCAACAAGCAGGCTACCAAACTGCTGTCGTACCTCACTTTAAAACCTGTTGCAATAAATTATATCATTGATACCAGGAATTGTAATTGTCGCAATTTGTCGCCGCACAAATTATATCAATATCCGTTCACGGTCCTCTGTTGTTGCTTTGTTGCTGTTAAACTTGCAACAAAGATTAAAGAGGCTCAAACAAAGTTCATTGTGAAAACAAGAAAATGACATCAAACCATCCGAATATAACGTTAAATGGTCGGGGAGTACAAAACGTTGAGGATTTCGTTGTGTTGGCGATATGTTAAGAAAAAGAGAAAAGCCCAAAAATAAACATATAATAAAAATTATTATCACTATCTACAAAGGAAAAATCCCAACCAGATGAGGTGAGCATCTGGGAATGCTTAACAACCCAGATGTTGGGTTTTCCCAGGTCCTCAGCCTCACAAAGAACTAAATACGTCGTTGTATGGCGGGCTTTTCCATACTTCACAACAACACGTGAGACACTCGTTCCAATAGAGTTTCTTCAACCAATCACGAGACCGACTCTTCTCTAGAACTGTCCCCTCTCTACGGATTTTGGGACCTTTCCGCCATCCTTCTACCAGTCAGTCTTATTCTGACTCTCATCAGAGACAGACCTTCGCGCATATAGGATCGTGATTATTTGTCTACAAGTGAATATCACCCTCGCTGGTGACGTTGATGGACTATCTCCCTCGCTGGAGTTATAGATTTTTTTCACCCTAGCTGGTGACGTGTAGAGAGGATCACTCTAGGTGGTGATCAGTGTTGATTTCACCCTAGCTGGTGACGTGTAGAGAGGATCACACTAGCTGGTGATCAGTGTTGATATCACCCTCCCTGGTGATTTGAGGAAATCTCACCCACGCTGGTGACTGTTAGCTCATTCCACCCTAGTTGGTGGACCCAGATTTTCACTAGGTAACTATCAACATACCGTAGAGCAGCGGTGGATCAAACTCGTGGGGACAGACGTCTACCATCAACACCGTCTGGGTGAAACTTCTCACCACCTTTCAGCTGATAACCAAAAAAAAAACTGTGATCATAAATTGTTAAATAAATATTCGAAGTTGAAACATCATAAACAAAACTTGTAAACCTGTGTGCAGTCCATTTTGTTTTTTTTTATAACCAACCTTTTTCAAACACGTTGAAACACCGTGACTAAGAGTCCCAACGAAAGACAGCAATGAATAATGCAGCTCCCATCCCGTTGGTCTCAGCTTTGCTAATCCTCAAAGCCAGCTGAATATAAAAGAGAACAAAGCTCGAAATATATATATCAGTGTACGAACTGTATCATTCAACGGTTGTGAGACATGAATTCTGACACAAATGTCCCGAAAGAAAATGAATGTATTCGAAGGATGGGTCCAAAGGTTCATTAGGAAAGCTAAACGAGGAGAGTAAACGTGAATAATATCATTGGAATTGAGCGTTAGGGAGTAAAACGAGAAGGATATCAATATCGAATCTTTATTCACCACAACAACGAGGTGTACGAAGTTTTTGTTGATACAATTTTTGGTCTACACTCTTTCCAAACTGCAGAAGCTCTAATGACCTGGCTTTGCAGTGGATTTGTGAAGATCAGAAATTTAAGAAGGTATTTGCAGGTGAAGCTAAAAAATGAAAGGCCACGAAAGTGCAGATTAGACTCGAACTTCGTTTACAGATTATCTAGCTTTAGCGAATGCCAGCCATTAGAGCAGATGTTCTTTCTGAACCTTACTATGTGACCTTACTATGACTTACTATGATTGTATGGTATAGTATATTTAGTATTATAGAGATTTGCATAAAATAGGCGCCGAAAACGTAAGTCTAGGATATTCCTTTTTGAATTACGCCTTGGTGTGAGTTCGCTTTGCGACTCCTTCAAGACAGTCACATGCCTGTGTAAAGTGGAAGGGAAGATGGGAGGGAGTCTCTGTTCTCCAACAATGTCGAAATGAAGCCGTAGAGTGGAATTGAAGAGGCGTTGAGACGATGTATGCATTTTGTTTCTTGTAGTGTGCAATTGTTGAAAAGATGAAAAGACGACAGACGAACTGGTGAACTAGATTTGTAATTTTAGACGTCTAAGTTGCATTTTTGAAGATAACCGAAATATAGATGGAGAAGTGCAGGGTGAAGAGCGAGTGAATGATGGTAGTTGGGCAGGATTTACAGAAGCAAGTACCGAAGACGTCACCTTTGCAGCAAGGGGTGTACCGAGGCAAAACAAGAAGAAGGACTAAGAAGAATAGAAGATGACGGACGGAAGAAGAATCAATGCAGTCTATGTCGCAGAGGGGAGGACGGACTGAGATAAGTACCCATGACGTCGCCAAAAGTGGTTCTAAATGTTTGTGAACCTGGGGCTTACTGGGGGAAAGTTGAGGGTAGCCGGGTAAGATCGGTAGCCTACTGTGTTTTACCAAGATGCGTTTCTAGAAAAATATCAAGAAATGTTGTTTGGGATATGGTTGAATTAGTTTGTTCTGTGTTGACCAATAGATCTCGATCTCGTATAATAGGAATTCACGTGATGAACTTCGAACTATTTGCCGTAATAATTAAACAAACATCATTTTAATGGTCAATTTTTTTGTGTTCTTTATATGATTATGCAATAATGTTTCAATAATGATTATGGAGAGGTCAGAAAATGTATCACATGTGCACGGTGTTTATCGCTAACTTAAGTTAGCGGAATATGGCAATAAACTTAATCCCTTGAAATAACATATACAGCACGTTCGTTCGGATTTGTGCGCGTAAATCAACCTTTCGTTTTTTCATCGTTCTTAAAACTTTGAAGTTGCCTAGGCCGCATGTTCGCCCTTTTTCGTGAATAATAAAAATTCCATTAACCTTCGGCATACAACGTGCGTTTAATTTAACCACAAGCCTTTTAAAATGCGTCAAATTGAATGTAAAACACAACCAAATGTATTGAATTTTACATTAGCTGGATGTTCTGTTCATGTTTGCTATTCAATACATGCACAGAACAGAAACAATATTTTATGGGGAAATTCTAATATTTTATGGGTGTTTTATTCACGTAGTATGCCGAAGATTAAATTTAATTCCATTGTTCGGTTCTTCTCATTTGCTTTGTGAAAACGTTCTTTTTCGTCAGATGTCTTGTCATCTTATTTTTTTTATATTCCTTTCGATGCACGCAGAAACCACGCATGCATACCAGTGCATTGCTTTGACCAGAAGAGCCTACGCGAGACTCTTGTCGAGAACAAATCGCAAATTACTTCGAACTGTGGTTAGCGATTTGTGCTATTCTGACCAGATTTAGATCCTGTAGTGGTTACATGATGCTTTTCTTTTAAACATCTAGAAAATTTCGTTACGGCCAGAAGAGCAAAATAAGCGAGTTCCGGTGGTGGCCATGTTGTAAAAAAGATGGAAATTTCCATTTCAGCCAACACCTCGCTCTTAAGCGATAGATAGGGAGTCTCGGTAATCATTACATGGTATTTCTTTGTACATAGAAAGTTCTGTGATGATTGCGATTTATTTCAATCATTAGCGAGTATCGTTTCGTTTCGGTGTTAATCAACAAGAATATAATATCTAAAATTACAGAAATCACAAAATCAAACTTATCAAACAGTCCACCTTTTCCGAGAGAATAAATAAATATTCGAAAATAATTGTATTTAAGAACCAGTCTCTAAAGTCTCTATTACAGTCTCTAAATTCTGTACACACCTGATGGAACGTGAAGATTTTAGTACTTATTTTATATCCAATTTTTCATTAACTTAACGACCAATTGATCCATATGACATAGATATTTCCATAATACCATTGCCGAAATACCATTGCCATAATAGCGTGGTTAAGGCAATGGTACTAATATAAACGAAACGTATTAATATACAGTGGCTCAATAAAGAAGTCGGACACATACTCATTTACACTTGAAAAGGGAATAAACGACAGAAGAATGTATTTTAGAAAAAAACAAAATTTGTTTTTTTTAGCTCTATATTATTAACTTACGAAAAATAAAAACATTGAAAACATAACTCAATTTTGTGATTATTAAAAAAATAAAAAGTTGAAATGCAGCCAAAATTCACGTCAAAAAAGAACTCGGACAGCACTCTCCTTTTTTTTGAGTTTAAAAGGGGGATTCCCCGGATTTTGTGTAGTTGACAGCTCTTAGCATCTGAGTGAAACAAATTGAAACCGTAAACTTTATACGTGGGTGACATTGTATGAATTGTGAACCTTCACGGGGGGGGGGGGGATGAAATTGTGTAAAATGGGAAGGCAACGTGGTCAAACTTCTTTAGATGTAAAAGAACTCATTTTGAAACATTATAAAGAAGGATTACCGGTCCGTACTATAGGGGAAATCGTAAATAGATCACACTCCACTGTTCACGATTTAATTAAACGATTTAAATCATGCAGATCAGTGGAAAATAAACAAAAAAGTGGTAGACCTAGAGTGTTTTCGAAGTCAGATGAGCGATGGATTGTACAACAAATTCATAAAAATTCGAAATTAAGTGCTCCAAAATTAGCTCAACAAGTATCGAAATATCTTAATAAAAGTATACATCCTGAAACGATAAGGTTAGTTTTGAGACGAAGAAGTCTACATGGAAGAGTAGCCCGTGAAAAACCATTTGTTAGTAAGTGCAATAGGAAAAAGAGACTCACGTTTGCCAAAACATATAAAAATAAAGACCTATCATTTTGGGAAACTGTGATATTCGTGGACGAAAATAAATTTAATGTGTTTCGCTCAGATGGTCAATGCTATGTTTGGCGAAAAACTAATCAAGAGCTCAAAGAGTGCAATCTACGATTCACTGCGAAACATGGAGGTGGCTCGATAATGGTGTGGGGCTGCATGTCCGCTGCTGGTCCAGGTAAACTTTCTGTAATCGATGAAATTATAGATCAAACAAAGTATTTGACCATTCTGAAAGAAAATTTAGTGGAAAGTGCTGAAAAATTCGGAATAAAAGATAACTTCCAATATTACCAGGATAACGACCCAAAACACAAAGCACTCAATGTGCATCTATAGCTGCTGTACAATTGTCCACATGTACTGGAAACACCTCCACAATCTCCTGACATTAATGTTATCGAGCATTTATGGGCTTATTTAGAACACCAATTAAAAAGCTATTCAATTAAAAATAAAGAGGACTTGAAAGTAGCTCTTCAGGCAGAATGGGCCAAAATCGACCCTTCCTTCTGTAAAAAACTTGTCGAATCCATGCCTATAAGATTGGAAACCATAGTGAAAAATAAAGAATTGCCAACTTAATATTAAAAATAATAATAAAATTCAAAAATCTCACAAAGAATTAACTGTCCGAGTTCTTTTTTGACATGAATTTTGGCTGCATTTCGACTTTTTATTTTTTTAATAATCACAAAATCGAGTTATGTTTTCAATGTTCTTATTTTTCGTAAGTTAATAATATAGAGCTAAAAAAAACAAATTTTGTTTTTTTCTAAAATACATTCTTCTGTCGTTTATTCCCTTTTCAAGTGTAAATGGGTTTGTGTCCGACTTCTTTATTGAGCCACTGTAAATCGTGTGGCGTTCGATGGACTTATGGGGAATGTTGTGGGAGATGAAGTTGCTGCTTATTTTGTTCCGAGACAGCACCAATCATTTTTCGAGCAAAACTAGATTTTCTTAAACAAGCGATTACGCTTCATGCTTCACGCTACCCCTTTCAATTTGTACTGTTAGCCAACTTATTAAATTGTGCTCAAAAACATTTATCAACCTACACAGAATTTATATTAGTTTAATTACCTGCAAATTAGGCCATAGATGAGCTAAAGCATGAGATGCATAGAAATGTACATCGTACGTATTGTACATGCGATATTCATGACCCTCTAAATAAGCGAAACGTCCATAAGCCAGCCTACAAAAAAAAACCAATGGTAGATGAATGCATCTGTGTATGGTAAACGTTCCTCATAGCCATACTATGTCATCGACATATTCCTAAACACATACCTTGGATCATCATAGTCTAATTTTTTGTCCAGATTCGAATCTATATTCAACCACAATGTACCTCCGTCAGATATATAGTAAAGTTCATTGAATATTGCACTTTTGTACCAGTCTGGAAGTGCGCTGTAGATTATTAAATTAAGTTTAACATTGTCTCCATTAATTAACGCTCAATTGAATGTTTTTACCTGTCTTCCAACACCGGTCTTTGCCAGGCATCGATTAATTTGTCCCAGCTAAAGTAATTCTTCAAAGCATAGTCACATATCTTGGGCCCAGCTGATCCATCATCGCCAAAGTATTTGGTGTAGTAACGAGGATATTTTTTCAAACGACATGGGAATTCAATGTGCGGCATATCCCATGCTAAAACGAATTCTAAATCGTAGGTTGTTTTCGGTTTGATTGCCACTTGAGCGCAGAGAGCTGTTGCTATATCTTTTGCTGCGAATATGAAAAGATTTGTTTATGGTGTGAATACTTTTCAAATGGGGCTATTAAATTGTTTTATGATGTAGACGATTTCATCGAAATGCGTGCATGGGTTCAAATTTTTGTTTGTAAACATCAAAGTTGATTTGGGTCTTTGATGCTGTCGGGCATTAGTTAAGCTTATGTTTGTTGAATTGGCTATAATTGACAATTGAGTTTTGTATAGAGCAAACAATTGCTGTCAAGCGGCCGTCTTCCTTTCTATGACTTGACTCTATTGGAATTTACCGAGTGCAAGCTAAAAATTTCACGAAAAGTGGAGCAGACACTACAAAGTAGCTTACAAGGAACTTCTTTCGCATTAAGCCTAATGTAATGTGAAACGGGAAATTTACAAAGCACAAAGTACTTACATTTCAAGCTCTCGTCAATACATTTATCGCTCAATCTGCCCGACTCCTTGAGCTCACCCCAGACTTTTTCTCCATTAGAAGTCGGATCGAATTTCACACATCGCGTTATATTGATTTCCGGTAAGAGTCTGCATGCTAGGCAATATGTGCATTCTAATCCAGTAATACTTTGTTTAATACTAACACCCTTTGCCTGTCCTTCGGCAAATATATCGGACGTAGCGCCACCCTCGTTATCCTGCTTCTTTGTACCCGTTCCATTTTTAAATGTGAACGTTATTGAAACTTTTCTTTCCGCATCGCAAACATTTTCAACGGACCATACGAAGACGGCACACGGTAATGCAGAGTCCTTGTATTCATGGGGTATCACCGGTGAAATTTGTCGGCCAACAAGTTTAATGCCATAATCCGATAAGTCAAATTCAGTCCAAGCACGTGGATATAAGCCGGTGTACTGACATTTGTTGGGATCTAAGTTGCTTTCCCAGCTCGATAATGTGCCCTTCGGTCGGCTGTAAGTAGAGACGTTGAAATTTGTAAATAACGAATTAATTTGCTAAATTGATGCAAAGTCTGGATATAGTTTTTAAAGAAATATAAGAAAGAGTTGTCTTGTTGTTGCCGCAGGTCGCAATTATCGGATTTTGTCAGTCAGCGGGCAATATTTTTTTTTGTAATGGGGATAGCCGTTTCGGCTATGTGCAGCCATCTTAACGGAGGAAACCACATTCGGAAGCATATTTTTACGAATTTCTCGCGTATTCTTGAAGGGGAAGAAATAATTCGAGCTAATTAATATTGATAGCCTATCTGATTAATAATTTTGAACTGTATTTCATAATTTTTTAAAATAATTATCATCAAAACTCGCAAACTTAGAAGCTGTTCTTCATGGAGGTCCATTGTCCGAGCATCTCTCGCCGTGTATGCTTGAGTCCGCAATTGTAACCTGGAAGCAGTTCAAGTAATGTTTTCATATTATATACTACATGGGCTGAAAAGTCCCGGGATTTTTCAATAGCTGGCACCACTAGAAAATGAACTAACTCATTTCGAGAGGCTCATGTGTCACTAGAATATGTATGAAGTTTCATGACATTTCGTGTATTCGTTTGAGTGATGCTACTTTCGCTTTCGCAACCAAAATGGAAAAAGAGGAATGTCATGTTTTGTTCAAACATTGTTTTTAGATGGGAAACATTTTTTGAACAATCATTGTAATGGTTACAAAAATGTTATCACACATCTGCTCTTTCGAGAACTACAGTTTATCGGTGGTTTAATGAAATTAAAATGGGTCGTAAAAGTACCGAAGCCGCACCTCGCTTCGGAAGTCCAAAATAGGCTACGAGAGCGGAAATCGTAAAGCAAGTACATCGAATTGTCTAGAATGATCGTGAAGTGCACTTGCAAGAGTTAGACGAGGCTGTGGGCATCTCAACAGAACGGACAGGATACATTTTGCACGATATTTTGGTAATGAAAAACCTATCGGCGTGATGGGTGCCGCGTTTGTTGACCGTCGACCAAAAACAGCAGTGCGTTGATGATTTAACAGCAGGTTTTGCGTTTCTGCAGCATAATCGGCCGGACTTTTTTTTGACATTTTGTTAAAAAAAGCCGGTTTTGTCCATTAATATACGCCGAGTCCAATAGGTAGTCTGCAGAGTGGCTGGAAAGTCACGAGAACCGATCAAAGCGGCCAAAAAGCCAAAGCTCGGCCGGGAAAGATATGGCCTCTTTTTTTCTGGGATGCCCATGGCATAATCTTCTTTGATTACCTGCAGAAGGGAAGAACTGTCACAGGAAATTACTATGCAGTCTTATTGGACAAACTGAACGACGAAATAAAGAAAAAACGGCCCCATATGGCGAAGAAAAAAGTTATGTACCATTATGTGATGCGCTGTCACACGCATCCTTGAAAGCGATGACCAATTGGGACCAATTACAATTCGAGTTGGCTGCTCATCCACCGTATTCTCCAGACTTGCCTCTCAGCGAATTTTATCTCTAACCTCAAACAAGATTCACGTCGAATTTTTTTTTTTGCAGAAGGATTTGTGTCAGTGCTATAATGTCTGGGCGGGCAGGCAAGGTAGATAGGTTGAACCGTCAATAGATTTCGGATAGGAAGTTATATTTTTTCGTTTTACATTTACCGTAGACGTCGACAAGTAGAAACAATTTGATCCTTTTCATTTATATCAGATTTGTATTTTTGTTACTTCTTTATACAAAGGGATACCAGGAAAAATACATATTCTTGTTTGTCATATAAACATCGGTCCCAATATATTACAAAGTAAGATAGAGTTATCGAAAGACAGCTTAGGGCCAGGTTGCCTCTATCGCTCGTGCGGTACAGTCCACCGCGGCTCCCTTCTTGCCCTGAAAATATAAGAAAGACTTCGAATATCGGTCGAAAACTTTTTGAACATATTTTCGATAAGCTAAACTTCCGATCTCGATTTTTTCCGAAAGCAACGGGCTAACCTGCAAAAACGCATTATAAAATAGTTTTGGTATACAAAACGGAAAAATCTGCGAGTAAAAACGAAACATCCTAGCAAATTTCATTTCAAGTTGTACATATGATATTTTCTTGCTGCATTTCCAGTGACGAGCTCTTACTATTCACTCGGAGCATGAAATTTTACCAAGCGGATAACGACAAGCATTTCTAACCTTCATCGAAAAAAATAGAGACATAAAGATGCAAAAGTAAAGAGGAACAAATACTACCAACATATTTTCCAGCATAGCAATCACACTGCAAAAACTTGTATTCAGTCTTCGAGGGTAGGAGAAACACCAAAGAAATACGATATCTAAACTTGAAGCACGCCTTACGAAAAACAGGCCAAGTCAAGTGCTCCTGCAATTCTAACTCAAGCATTCAACAGCCCTATCGCACTTTAAAGTGCAGAATAAGCACAAGCAAATTGGAAAATGGTTTTCCTTAGCTCTTCACGTTCAAGAAATCATATTTCATAAGTGGTTTGGCATATGCTCGATGCAAATAGATAATATTTCACAAGGAGAGCTCATAACGTTAATAATAAAGAGTAGTTGTGCTGCGAGGAAGGAAACTGTTTAAATTCAGTTGAATATTTAACCTTTAATTATAATAACTTTGCATGAATAATATGAGTGATACTTTGTGGTGGATTTTGATACTTGGAAGTGGAATTTATAAACCTGAGTTTCTTTTAATCCAATGTGAAATCGAGGATTTTAATTGTATATTTAATCATGAGCCTTTTACCCGATTGTTGGTTAATCCTTTACCAATTTAATAACCTCTAATAATTTGGAATGGTAAAATGTTTTTTTGTTACATTGAATTTCCGTTTTATTTAGAACTTTGTCATCTACCAAGGAAGCCTTCAAGGAACGAAATCAAAGTCAAGGTTTTGAAACTCGAAAAAGTTGTGCGATACATAATCTATCTTTTTAAAACTATCGAATTAATACTGTTAATGTTTTGTTTTGGTTCCAGAGGCCCCAATTCAGCTTCGACAAGGAAGAACATTCCTAGATTGTCCCTTATTTGCGGTTCAGTGCTGCACAGTGCGCTTGCAATTGCACTGGGGTCTCCACCGCCAAAAACAAAGTTTGCGTTCACCATTGGCTTTCAAGCCTATATTCTCCGATGTTTCCTTCTCTTATGGATCCTGATACGAGTTCGAAACCTAATCTTTTCATATGCCTCGAAGACTAAACTAGATTTTTGATATCCTAAAAGTCTGCTCTAGGGTCTGTTTCATTTCTTATCATCGTTGTGCTTAAGCCTCTGTAAATGAAACTCATTTCAAGTCAACTAAAAGGTTCGGAGCCGAGAAGCGCATCGGAATCCATTACTAATTGATTCGCCTGTTCACTGCCCTCGACTCATGCGTGCCCCGGCACCCTGTATAGGGCAACTCCCTTGTGTCAAAAATCTAAGACTGACTCTCGCACCTGCTATCAGAAAGAACCGAGCCTGGAACTGTTTGTCACATTCCTTCGGACTAGGCCTCATTAATCATCGCATAGCGGCGTCTTCTTTTTCATCTTCTTTCAGCACGGATGGATGAGAGGGAATAGGATTGCTGTCCGAAGGATCCCCCTTCCGTCTGCCCCACCAAGAACTGTCCGTACGTAATGCGACACGCAGTTCCAATCATCTTTTGATTGCATCATATTTTCCGTTACGCTTTCTGGAGAGAGCCCTCCTATTTTCTCCGGGAGGTGCGATCGAAGTCTTGTCCATTTACGTGTGTAGATGACGTCTGTACACATAAGTAATATATAGTTAAGCTGCACCACTTTCGCTGGGATACGATCTGTATGCCAGCATTTGAGAATGTGACTCGTCTCGTTCCCTTAAACGTTGCCTCTCGCGCCGAAGTTTGTGACATAATCTTCGCTTTTCAGTAATTTCTGCTGACCATCAGTACACAGCAGGCTTATCGTGTTGTGGCCGTCGCCTAGGCATAGAACAATTGCACGCAGACTTGATGAATCTCATGGGGAAGTTCACTATGCTTCCAGCTGTGACTCCTCTCGTCCCAGTCAAGGTTTCACCGGTCATTAGGACTGCGGCAAACGCGTCAACATCCATTTTAGCAATTTTCCAACCTACAGTTGAAGGTTGGGTTGCTACGCGTCGAGAAGTACGCTTGCCAATTTCGAAAGTAATGTACTGATGATTACTCGCATAGTAGTCCTTGAGTACCCTCCATTTATGGATACTAGGCACTAAGGACTCCGAAGCAAATGTCACGTCCGGAATGGTTCCAACGATTATGATGACTAGTTACGTCCTAGCCGCCATTTCTAGGATTCGCTTTCCTCTTGGATCTGGATGAGTCATTTACCATTCTACTGCCTTTGCATTAAAGCCACCGCCCACAAAGATGCGGCCTTCCAAGCTCGAGATAACGTATCGCCTTTCTCTTGTTATGTGCCTTCTTGAAGTCAGGCCTTCAGGCTTCAATCCCTTTGCTCTGCACAGGACGCAGCTAGGTTCATATGAGCACTCCTTTCCGTTATGGCCGAGGAGATGTGTCCGTAACTCAGGCATTTATATCATCGAGCTAGAACTACCCTCCGGCGTATATTGCACACGACCTAGCCAATTTTCTCCTTGGCTAGGAGTTGCACTGCGTCTTTTTCTGCGATGTCTACTATTGCCACCCTTTGTCATCTGGAATTGCTACACGTCAGCCTTAATCTAAAGCTGTCTGCCCTAGCAAGAGTTTGTCTAATGGACTCTTCTACTTCTTTGGCATTCGCAACGTAGTCAATGTCTCCTTTTTTAAAGAGGTCATTGGCGGTAATGTCGAGATAACAGCGATACAACGTTGGTAAAGAAATCAACCGGAAGGATACTAGGAATATTTTCCATCGATTGGAAATATTTGGTTCACGCTCAACCATTCGAATTCTCGTACCCTTCAGATGTTTTAAAACCTTCCGTATACCATCTAATTGCATTCGGTCCTATGAGTTATACATTGGCTTCATCTCCTCGTGTCGATCAACACTATACAAAATTTATTGTAAAAGGTGATGCTTGGCGTCATGCGATCTGACATTGCACTAATGAACGAGGATACTAGGGGTCCCAGTTACAATTGTGTCCAACAACTGCCAGTTTGGAGGTTATTCTCCTCTGCTTTAAAGAAAATTCTTGATATCTTGGATGTTGCCACGGTTTCTATCACAAAGTGAAGTGGTATTGGATAGAAAATTCTGTGACAGGCTCCTGTAAGATATGACCTTACGGCGTAGTATTAAAGACGGATACTGAACGCTAAACTCATACGTGGGCAAGGATACTTTTGCGGTGACTACACTTCCGCTATGCTTTGTAAGAATACTTCGATTGATTGATGATATTAGGCGTCAAATGCCCAGTCAATGCGGAATGAATGGACGTTGTTATGGAACGCGAAGGTGTTTTGCTGGAGTGTGGACGTGATGGGATTCATCAGTTCTTCTCTGAATCATCGGATGTTGTTTAATAGTATTTTTCCTTTTGCTATAGTCAGTGTTACACTCACAGTAATGGATATGTATTATAGGTTGATGATATCGCATGATAGGCGTCGATGGCTTTCATTCAGCGTTATAGATTCAGTGGAGGCGACTAGTTCGTGACAGTTTTTGATTGTGTACAAGTTTGTAGTAGTTTGTAGTTTTGTAATAATATTGACCAACTCCGATATAATATTCTCAGTCATCGACCCAATCCTTATCAGAAAACGAAAACGTGGCAAACGACACTGACAATCCCAAGAATTCAATAAACAAAAATCAACACAATAACCTTTATTAAACCCGTCCCCTTCATTCGTACTGACTAAGCCATAAACGTTGCTGGAAGTTTCTGTAAGGCCCCTCCAGGGGATGACGACTCTGCAACGACTCTGGAAAACAAATCGACCAACGAATTCTAATTGGCGCATTTTGGCTGGCGGACACGATATTTTGGACCAAGTACCACCAAGGTGAAACTCGTGTGCGAACTGCTCCAATATAAATATCGTACCGTCTCCGTCCTGGTAAAACCTTGGCAAGCCTCGGAGTACGTTCGAAGCTCGCACTATTAAGTTGGTGGTGTAGGTTCGGTTGAGGCGAACTCCCGATTAGCGCTGGTCTGGCTCTGAGCACCTGTCCCAATAAGGGCTGCTGCCAACCCTCGCTTTGCACAGACCCATGGGACCATTTAGGCGACTACACACGAGAGTGGAGCTAGCGGCTCCGAGAGGGAACCCTTTTAGCATGATGCCTGTTACGTTGCACTTCAACAATTTTGCTAAATTAAATGCAACGCCGTGTTATCTGTTCAACGGTCTGCTTTATTGTGTCTATTTACAATACATACAATACGTTTTAAAATGCAAAGATGGTAACTAATTGTAGTTCTGCGGCAATAACATTACACATGGTGTTACATTTCCTCGAAAAGGACGACGCTCGCTACCTGGTGGGTCGATTGCTTCTCCCTTTTCTTCCTTGTATTTTCCGGACGATAAAGTACGCAGATGTTCTAAGCAAATAAGATGCTCACTTCGTGCCGTGTAATTTGCTGGGTTTTCCTATGAGTTGAGTTTGAGCGCGGGGAATTTAAAAGGGTTGGTCCAAACAATGCCTTATAAATCAATAGCAAACGCAACAAAATCAAAAGCAACGAACAACAAACAAACCAAGACGACAAACGGACGAATGAAACCAAAAAGGCAGAGAGCCTCTACCAACCAGAGATATTGGTGGTATTCAGACTCAGCAAAAAAAAACAATTCGCACGCCGGAACGTCCCGTAAGACAAGGGAAAAAGTATGAACAACAAATGCCTGGGAAACACATAGAGGGAGAAACCCCGATGATATTCAAAACATCATGCGACGCGATGCGGACACCGACACTGCCACTGATGCCATCCGAGCTCTAGATCCTGACGCAAACAGAAAAAGCCCGCCTCAAAACGAGCGCAGCACAATCTCATCGTATTGGATCGTCATGGAGAAGAACGCCTAATGCGTAAGGCAGGAAACACAGTTAAAAAGATCAAAGATTCTGGCAATGCCGTGCAAAACATAAACAAGGACATTAGGGACGGTATATTAGAGCTGGCAGAGGTCTTAGACCGAATCGGGACGCAAATGACTTAAAGCGGAGGAAGAGCAAAAGGCCAATATCTCGGTCGAAACGCAAGTGATTCCCACGCATAGCGCTATCAAAAGATTTGCCAGCAGCCCAATCCTAGGAGACCGAGACAAAAGAAGTAAGGACGAAGCAGCGAACAGACAGGCTACGTCGAATGATGGATTCCAGGTGGTGGCAACAAAGGCCACCAAAAAAGCGTCCAGAAGCTCCTCCTCGAAAAAGTGACCGATAATTAGCTTCTTCCTGGGGAAAAAGGCAAGGAAACCCCAAACAAGAAATAAGAACCACGCAGTAAGCCACGCCGCAAAGCCTGAAGGCATGCACTGCTGTGCAAACCGACAAATGGGAGAACTTACGCAGACGTTTTGCGGGAAATCAAGGGAGCTGTTAGACCCAATGACACTCAAATTGCCATTAGAACAGTCCGGCCGACCAGATCTGGTGGGCTCCTTGCAGAATTTGGACGTGAGACAACAAATAACGACTCATTCGGTGATGCAGTTAGAAAGGCTCTTGGGGAAAAGGCAACGGTTGCTTCACTTGAACCAATGGCCACCCTCGAAATTAGGGACATTGACTGCGTTACGGACATGACGGAGTTGGAAGCGTGCCTCAAAAGGGTTTTCCCCGAATTAAGTGGGCTCAAATTGAGCCATAGTCGACTTAACCGAGAAACGAGCCGAAAAACTCCTCTGCATGGGCAAAATAAAAATAGGTTGAGTGGTCTGCAGAATACGGCGAAGAGCAATTCCTCTCCGCTGTTTCAAATGCCTAAGCTACGGTCATACAGCACAAGGCTGCAAAGGGCCTGATAGGAGCTACTTGTGCTATAAGTGCGGCAACGCACGGATGCATAGAATGTACGGGAGAGGCGCATTGTATCCTCTGCGAGAACACTGACCCCAGAACTGATGACCTGAGACATATTCCAGGAGAAGGGAAGTGCCGGGTCTTCAAACAAGCTCTAACCAAAACCAAAGCAGCTCTGAAGTGACCCGTGTCCTGCAGATAAACTTACATTGGAGCTCAAACGCCAAAGACCTGCTTGACCAGTTTCTAGGGATATGAAAGCCGATTTTTTGCTGCTTAGCGAACAACACCGAGATAAAGATTCATCAGCATGGTACCCTGATGAATCTGGTACTTGCGCTATCCAACTAAGAGTTCAGAGCTGCGGGCGAAAGAATAACATTCATTTGTATGTACTTTACACCGAACGAACCAATAACATCTTTTCAGGCAAAGCTCAACTCTTTAAAGGACGCCGTCTTGAGCACAGAGAGTCATGTTCTTATCGGGGGAGACTTCAACGCCTAAGCTATTGAATGGTGCATGCCTCAGTCAGATCCTTGGGGGAATCGAATCCTGGAGTTGGCAGCCAGAGTAGGGCTAGCCGTGGTGAGCACTGGTAACACTCCCACTTTCCGCCGCTTAGGCTGCGTGGATACCATTCCGGACGTGACATTCACCTGAGTCCCTCTTCTCACTCTCCTCAATGACATACAATTGGAGAGTTCTAGATGACTATTCAGCCAGTGACCACCAGTACATAGCATTCGAGATCCGCGACAATGATCCTACACTCCCAGACACTCAGCGCTTTGCCTTTGTGTGGAATACTGAGAGGATGAACGTGGGGAAGCTTGTCGACACTCTCATGAGATGCTCACTACCGTTTGGCTCTTGGCCGGGGACCAGAGGACTGACTGCTGAAGACATGGTGAACTCCACAGTGAGTACCATCAAGTCTGCTTGTAAGTCATCTATCTCAGACTTGAACTGCCGGAGGAGTGGCGACTGGTCGGTTATGCAGATGATGTTGCGACACTAGTGGCTGGGCGCACAGTCAATTAAGCGCAGTTAAGGCTAAATGTGCTAATATACCGGGTAGGGAGCTGGATGACCACTCATTGGTTCAACCTAGCGTTAGAGAAAATTGAACTGGTCTTCCTGACCAAGAAGAGGAACCTGACCGGTTCATTCTTACCCTAGAGTAAGAATAACCAAGTCGAGGACACATTAGTAGATTCCAAACTATCAGATAAGTATCTGAGCTTGCTGATAGACTCTAAGCTGAAGGCCGCAGCAGAGGTCTCGGCAATTAGTCGACTAATGGCCAATCATGGGGGACCAAGCCCAACAAAAAGGCGACTGCTAATGACTGTCGTACAATGTACGCTTCTATATGGAGCAGAGATATGGAGTGAAGCTCTCAACAAGGAACTGCACCGAAAACGGCTGGCACAGGTGCAGAGACGAGGAGCACTGCGGATTGCATCAGCATACCGTACAGTCTCTGAGTCAGCGGTGTTGGTAATTGCAGGGGTTATCGTCTTTCCTCGGTCTCCTTGTTAAAGAGCGTAAAAGAATTTACCTCCGAGGGCACGAGGATAATAAAGAAAAAGTTGCTCGCGATAAAAGACGTTGCACTCTCGACGAATGGCAACAATCTTGGGAACGTGAGCTAAAAGGAAGTTGGACTGCGCGGCTCATCATCAATTTGAGATCGTGGCTCAGTCAAACGCATGGTGGGATTGACTTCTTCCTGACCCAGCTACTGAGTGGTCACGGTTGTTTTCTGTCTTACCTGCACAAGATTGGTATGTTACGGTCTCCAGATTGCCTATTCTGCATTGGTATAAAGGATGACGCCTGTCATACTTTCTGTTCATGCAGAAGATGGGACAACAGCTTGGAGATCTTGTCGAAAAAGTGGGAGAGCTCCGTCCAGACAGCCTATTCAAAGAGATGCTGAAATCAGTTGACAAATGGAATGAGGTGGTACATTACGCTCGGGCAATTCTAGCCACGAAAAAAGGCATACTCGATCGGCTGGAGGTGCCGATGGTGGAGGGTTTCCTGCTCTAGCAATCCTCCTCCTCCTTCCCTCTCCGCTGGAGAGGGAATCCCAGTAACCCAAAAGAGGTAAACTTGGGAGGCCTAGCCCGAAGTATTGTGTCAAACGGTTCCAGGCTAGGCGCTCTGGTTGACAGGGTAGGTGTTTAGTCGGTAGTCCAGTAGGTCTGTTGTGCCATTGGGCGTCCGACACTCAGGGCGTAAATAGCCTTCACCTCTTTACCCTAAAAAGCCATAAACGTCAAAGTTGCGTTCATTAAAAACATTTACACCGCGACAAGGACGTCTGAACGAGCTGAAGATGGCTGCGTAGCCGAAACGCAACCTCGATAACACAAGCCCAGCGGACCGAATCAACCATAAAGAAAATATGGCCTGCGGCAACAAAAAACGAAGTCATATTATTTCTAGTTCACGGAATGAGTCACTTAACGCTTCAGAAAAACGGATTGTAAGGATGGATGGATAGATTGAGGATGGAACGGATCATGCGGATTTTGCTCCAACAACCTTCTTTTCGGACGAGGCGTATTTCCATCTTGGCAGCTAGTAAAACAAGCAAAATTCTCAAGGATCGGAAAAGACACTAGAATATCTGGAGGAGTAAATTTTATTGGGCCGTAGTTCCTCGGAAAGAAATCAACTATTGTATGTTTTTCAACAATACTTTATTGTACGCGGGACATTTCTGTATAAAAATTAACCAAAAATCGCAAAAATTTATGCAAATTTCATTGCCTGGCCTAGGCATAAAGCGAATTTTGGGCATTTAATAGGCATATGGGTAGACTGTGCCTATTATACGCTCTTCATATCTATTACAGGATCAAAATCAAATCTAAGAAGTTCCAATATCGCATATATAGGATTGAGACGGTTACACTCGATGCGAGATTCCAGGCGAACCTCAGCAGATCTGAAGTGCGAAGTTACTGACATTTTTTTTTCAGAATGTTGGCGATAAGCGACAAACTTGCACGGTCCTTTTATGATTTTGAAAATGCATTTAAACAGGGGAACAATAACGGAAATATGATTCAAGAATATTCCTCTTTATCCAGCTGATTATATGGCAATCGAAATGCCATGGCAAACCAGCAATCGAAATTACAGGACCCTGGAAGTAATTCATACGTGGAGTGAGTGGTAGGGTGAGTCGTAAGTGTGGTAGTATCCCAATCAGAAAAGGAATGTTTTCTTGCTTTGTGACATTTTCATTTGATTGTTATTTATTTCTTTATCCCCATATTTTATTTCAGATTCATCTCATCATGCAATTGATTAGTAGATTTTTATGTAAAATGAAAAATAATTGTATTTTTTGCTCACTTCATCGAATTTATACAATATCAAAACAAACCGTTTTCCTCTTATTTTACAAATACGAAAATTCTGAAATATAAGGGTCTTACTTTTTTGCTTTCTACTACGTTTATTTAAATAAAAAATCATGAGAGAAGGGGTTGAAGTATGGAATGTCCAATAGCTTGAGCGTCAAACTTTATATCCGAAGTCGCCGATATTTCATTTAGGCCAACCTTTTTCTAGCATTTAGAAGGGGTACGACCTCATGATGTGGTTTTTGGGTGCACTACAGCACTGTTCACTGTTCTATCCCATTCTCGCTTTGTGGTTAAATTTTGTGGGTCATAAATAAGTCAAGGATTAGTCATCTTTCAAATATGTGTTTTGTTTTGGAATAGATGCAGTGCAGTCTAGTTGAGATGTCAACGAGGTATTTGGCAAGTACGTAGCTAATGAACGCACAGTACGTCAATGGGTTGAAATGTTCTGATTTTAAGATTTTGATCATCTTTAATATGTTGATCTTCAAGCGAGTCCCTCCGTCTGAAAAAAACCCCGTATGACTTAGTCGATTAGGACTATGTCCGATTAGGTATGACAATTAGGACTATCTCCTTTTGTGCCAGAGGGATGAAAGCCTTTTAGCCCTTGAATGTGAGCCTCTCAGAACCGCGTTGTTTGCGAACTATCTACTAAATAGCTCCCCTGTCTTAGACTGAAACTGATTGACAGTTCCCCTGTCAATCTAAGGACATTCTGCACTAGTATGCCACATTTTCTAGGTTAAAACTAATTTCCTTCACTCAGAGACATGCTCAGGTCCAGGAATTTTTTTAAAAGATACTACCACCCTTAATGCCTTCTGACACTTTAGAATGCTTTTCGAATTTGTCAGGACTACCCGAGCATAATATAACGCGTGATTTTATTTGTCAACCGTCTTAAGCAAATGGCTGCTGCATTGCTTATCTGCGTCTCCCTCTTGTGTGGGGCAAATATTTTCCGGACAGAAAACGAGGTTGGGAGAACATCATGTTTCCTTATTTGAGAAATTATACCATAAACATTCATTCCCGCGCAAAAGCTGGGCCAAGGTTACTGTTACCAACAGCATTGTTTCTCCTAACTATCGTTTTTGATAGTTACAGAGATACATTTGTATCTCTGTGCAGGAAGAACATTTTGAGCTCTCTAGCATCGCAGACCCGAAGATTGCTCGATATGCGGAATTCTAGCTTGCTCTTCCAATCTCTACATTTGTGTCAAACGCTTTTTGTGCAAAGATTATAGATTATTATTACAGACAGCGCGGTGCTCACTAGAAATCGTCGTCTAGATCAAGAAGATTCCACTGTGTCGGCAATCATTGAAAGGAAGGAGAACCGGAAAAAAATATCTTCGAGTCTTAGAAACCTCCAAATATTTCACTATTGATTTTGGCCAGCGTTACTCCTGTACTGATATCACGTGCTAAGAGGATTATCTTTTTTAGACAGTGACGGTTGCCTAGTTCTTGCCTCGGTGCATTAGCATACCTTATCGGAGTTGCGTATGCTTTACTCTGCACCCATCATAGCCGTCCACCATTTGATCGGACAGTTCAAGCCTCAAGAGTCTAACGTAAGAGACGTTCCAAAAGTTAGAGACTAGGAGGGAGATACTATATCAGTGCTATCTTACTTATCTTATCCCTCGGGCGGATGTGCTGTGTGTTCTCTTCTTCGATTTTATTTGGTGTGTGAATCACTTCTCCGATTTTATCGACTGTGAAGCAACCTCTTCTGAAGTCATAAAGACGGATAGTTCGTACAATCTTGTTCATTTTCCAGGCTCGTACGAACGGGATAGATTTGGGCGCCGACTTTCTAGCGTGACTAGTTATTAGCCTAGGCACTAGAGATCTCGGTTTAAGGAGTTCTCTAGATCTTACCAATAGCTAGATGATGATGGCATCATCTGTGAAGGCGTTTTTTTAGATTATAAGCAGCTAATCAGCTGCAAGCGTCTTCAAAAGCCTTGGCTCACTGAGCTTCTCGTGGGAGCTTGTGAAAATCCTTTTGCTTTTCAGCGGTCTGTTTGGTATGTATCCCCAGGGATCAATTGACTACCTGCTATTCTGCGTGCTGAGACCTTTGATGAGACACAGAAGTCTCACAGGCAGAGGTAATGACTTTCATAGTTCAGTTCATCAAAATTTTCGCTATGAGTCTGCGATTAGCCGAAGATTGATTGGCCCTGGCTCTCTGGGCACTGGCCAGCGTTGTCGCTTTTACGTGTTATGATTTAAGTTCCGTTCGGGTGTTGGTTATAAAGGATATGGATTTGGACTGGATCAGTTCAAATGTATTCAAATATCTTATAACTAGGTGTGTCTATTGCGTTGCAGTAGCTGCATTCATCTGATGTTGTCTTTTTGATGCTATATTGTCTTTTTTTGTGTTATGTTCAGTTTACCAAAAGCCTATTGATCGTATTGAGGTATCTGAAGTTTGCATCATTGCAAACGCAACGGTCTCCAACTTTTTCACTTTTTAAATGTTTTTTGGATAATTTGACCTAAAAATTTTGGTAAATGTTATTCACGTGTTGGAATTTTTCGCACAGTACCTGGTTTTCGTTTTAGTTTAATCGGTTGCTTAAAACCAAAAGTACAAAAATTTGACAGCGTTGCATTTACAACGATACAAACTTCTGACACCTCACTTTTGCAGGATTTATTATTTATGTTTTTTTTCCTGTAAAACCATGTTTTGATTGCGTTGCTTAGATGAAGGGCCTTCGACCAGGGGTTTGGTTTCTATTGGGTTGGTTGGTTGGGGGTATTTATTTATTATATAGTTTTAACTGTTTTGTAGGGTGGAGTCGGTGTTGATGTCTGTTGATTTGAGTATGTTCAAGTGTATTTGTCTTCTTTTTGCTTTAGCAGTCAGATGTTCTGCTCTTTCTTTAGCAAGATCAAACGCATAGATATTGTTGCGCTTAACCAGGTGCGCGACCTATTTTCTATTCGCAAATATTGACAATAGTGAAAATAAAACACTCGCGAATGATTTAAAGTTAATGCCTAGAGTTTTATTCTAAATTTCACTCTACACTTTAATAAATCCACCTTTAAATTGATTACTTAAGCACTTTATCAAACGTAATCAAACACTTATTAAACTTTTAATTTCCTCGCAATTACTTCACTGCACTGTTTACGCGCATTGTCGCTCGCTGTTTCGTTTCATTCAGAAGACTACTCTCGTCGCTCGCCGTAGTCGTTTTTATACAACTACCAACCATCCCAGAATCTTCCATGCGGATTGTTCTCGTGTTTACGCGCTGAGTCGCTTGCACCGGGATTTGTTGTACTCAATGCACGCAACGTGTTTATGCTTACGCATTCGAGAACTATCGATGTATTTGTAGTTGTAAACTTGTTTACGACTTTTCGCTTGAGACGACTACAGTGGCGCGTAACCTGAACACGGCACACTATCCCCACCTTATATCTTTTTCGCCCCGAAAAAGTGTTACATTAGCTATCTCCGCGTCTTCCTGCTGATAATATGGGGCAAGGCGGTCCAGATGAACAATTTGCCCTAGGT
This sequence comes from Stratiomys singularior, assembly GCA_954870665.1. Taxonomy (NCBI): domain Eukaryota; kingdom Metazoa; phylum Arthropoda; class Insecta; order Diptera; family Stratiomyidae; genus Stratiomys; species Stratiomys singularior. The sequence continues at coordinate 82,681,996 of OX940879.1, read as the reverse complement.
TTCTGGTGTTCCTGTATCCGATATACCACATCGTTGATCCGTTTGATGATTCTATAGGGACCTTCCCAATTCGGCTGTAGCTTCGGAGATTTGCCTTTCCGAGGGGGGGTTATATAGCCACAATAAGTCGTCCAGCTGGAATCCAGATGAGTTTGCCATTAAGTCATATCTGGTTTTCATGCGATCAGTGGTTGACTCTATTTGTTTCCGCACTAATTGGTGTATCTGATTCAACCGTTGCCTTAAGTCGCTTGTGTTCTACGAAATGGGTTGGGGCTTCTTAGGGGGTGTCCAAAACTTTTCATCAGCTGGTAGACGAATCATTTTTCTAAAGATGACTTTCGCGGGTGCTTCTCCAGTCGATGCATGTTCCGCAGTTCGGTATGCCATCAAAAATAATGGAATGCGTCGATCCCAATCCCTCTGGTTTTCATCCACCATCTTGGCCAAATGTTTATTAAGCGTGTCATTGAACCGTTCGACCATTCCATCGGAGTGGGGGTAGCAGCAGTTCACACATTTCGGCAAAAACTTGTGAGTCGAAGTTTCTGCCTTGGTCTAAATGTAGTTCATGGGGTACACCATATCTACTAACCCATTGAGAAAAGATTTGCTCCGCTAAAGTAGTTGCTTCCTGGTTAGGAATTGGGTAGACTTCTGGCCACTTGCTGAAATAATCAGCTACAACGAGCAAATACCGATTTCCCCATTCGAGCTCGGGAAAGGGTCCTGCGATGTCCACAGCTATTCTTTCGAATGGTACCCCCAGGTTATAGGTCTGCATTCGCCCTCTCGTTCTTCGATTTGAACCTTTAACGGAAGCACATATTGTGCATTTGCGACACCAGTCAAGAACATCCTCTCGAGCGTGGAGCCAGTAGAACCTTTCTCGCACCTTTGCCAGGGTCTTCTTCAACCCAAGGTGACCTCCCGATGTGCCTTCATGCATCTCATTCAATATTCTTTTGACCCGACTCTTAGGAAGAACAATTTGCATCCTCTGTGAAGTGCCGTCTGCCGTTTCCCATTTCCGTTTCAGAACTCCATCTTCGACTTCAAGGGAGTTCCATTGAGCCTTTCAACTTTTTAACACCGTGCCGCGTGCTGATATGTCCTTCCACTCGGGACGTCCAGTTGTCTCCTTCCATACCAACAATGGTCCAATATCATCATCTGCTAGCTGAGCGTACCGTAGTTCGTGCTGCGTCCAACCCTCGTCGGCTTCCGTTGTGATTACATGCAGATCCACACCTTGTTCTTTTTCCTCAGACCGTCGGCAGTGTTTACAAGCCGCTGGACATGGGCGACGGGATAAAGCGTCGGCATTCTCATGCACTCCTCCTTTTCGATGGACGATTTCGTAATCATAGGACTGTAGCCTTTCGATCCATCTAGCACCTTGCCCTTCTGGGTTTTTGAAATGGAGCAGCCATATCAGGGAAGCATGATCTGTTCGAAGAACGAATTTTTGTCCGTAAAGGTACTTATGGAACTGCTTTGTTGCTTCAATTATAGCTAGTGGTTCTTTCCTGGTTACGCAGTAGTTCCTTTCACTCTTTGACAGAACTCGACTTTAGGGTACGTTAGAACCGGTGATTCACAGAGCTTATTCTTCAACGTCTCGAAGACTTTTTCACACTGTTCATTCCAGATAAAAGGGCGATTCTTTTCCGTGAGCTGATGGAGACACATCGCTATTTTTGCAAAGTCTTTAACGAATCGGCGATAATAGGTCGCCAGTCCAAGAAAACTTCGAAGTTGTCGTTTGTTGTTAGGTTTCGGCCAGCTTCTCACAGTTTCTATTTTCTCAGGGTCCGTTTTCACACCTTTTGCCGATGCAACATGTCCTAGGTACTTTACCTCAGCTGCGAAAAGTGTGCACCTCTGTGGACTCAGCTTCAAGTTGACCCGTCGTAGCCTTGAGAACACCTCTTCCAAGTTACCCACATGTTCGTCAAACGTCCTCCCTATGACAATGATGCCATCCAGATACACGAAGCACGTTTTCCAGCGTAACCCGCGTAGTACACATTCCATGAGGCGTTCGAATGTTGCTGGAGCATTGCAAAACCCAAATGGCATCACTACAAATTGCCAAAATCCAGTACCCACTGAGAATGCAGTTTTCTCTCTGTCTTTCTTATCGATTTCAACCTGCCAGTATCCACTCTTTAAGTCGAGAGTAGAAAACCACTTCGAATCCGCCATTGTATCCATAATGTCGTCAATGCGCGGAAGTGGGTAGCTGTCTTTTTTCGTGAAATCGTTGAGCTGCTTGTAGTCGACACAAAACCGAGTGCTTCCATCCTTTTTCTTTACCAGGTCTACAGGTGAGGCCAACGGGCTGATTGAAGGCTCGATGACTCCTTGTTTTTCCATGTCGGAGATCAGTGCGCTTACTTCTCCCTGCTTAGCTAATGGAAGTCGTCTTGGTGCTTGTCGAATTGGCTTAGCGTCTTGTGTGTCTATAACGTGAGTCACCATACTCGTACGTCCTTGATTGTCGTGACCAGTTGAGAAAATATCGCGATATTTGTTCACGAATTCCGAGGCTTTCTTGAATTGCTCTGGTGATATCTTGTTTCGTTCCAATAAGGTCGACACTAACTCACGGGATTACCCGGTATTTCGTTTCCTAGCTGGATATTGGCTATCTCCCACTTCCAAGGATGTTACAGTAGAGACAAGCTGACAGCTCCCGATAATGTCTCCAGCTTTGATGTGGGTAACTGAGTCCGAGGTGTTAAGGAATCTAACCGGCACGCATCCACTCTTATTTGTTGTTACTAGTGCCCGTCCTAATATTAGATTACGCAGTGTCGGTGTTTTTGTTGGCTCAATTAGGTAGAATCTATTGTCTCCAGGATCACCTTCAAATTTGGCCCATAAAATGCTCTCAGAGGATTTTGGTAAGTCAGTGTCGGCACTTACGACCACTTTCTGTGTTGAGGTGTTGTCGTAATGACCTTCCACTAAGATCTCAACATTTCGCCATCTCAAGACCCGGTTGCCCAAATCCAAGGTGAACCCGTGTGGTCTTAGGAAATCCATTCCCAGGATGCAGTCGTCTATTATATGGGCAACAAGAAACTCATGTTGAAACAGTATATCCCCTACTTGTACTTGGATTTGGATCTCGCCGTATACGGGTGCTGCTTCTCCCGTTGCTGTTCGTAGCAAAAGTGGTTTGCCTTTGGAGAGAACACGCCCGCTCACCAAATTTGGTTGCAATATTGACCTAGTTGCACCAGTATCAATTGTGAGGGTCCAAGATTCACCGTCGACTTGTTCACGAACACATAAGTCTGCCTGTCCCCGATGTAACCTAGACACTATGATGGTGGTGCTGGGGACTTCGATCCTCCTAGCCAACCTATGCCCCGCGAAGTTGGCTCTTACGCGTTTCCCGACCCCTTGGATTGAGGGGCCTTATTGTCAGGGCTTATTTTTGGCCTTAATCTTTTTCTTTGCTGCTTGCAGTTTCGTTGGAGATGATTACTTCAGCAAGTGGCCAGAAGTCTACCCAATTCCTAACCAGGAAGTAACTACTGTAGCGGAGCAAACTACTACGCGCTGAGTCGCTTGCACCGGGATTTGTTGTACTCAATGCACGCAACGTGTTTATGTTTATGCATTCGAGAACTATCGATTTATTGGTAGTTGTAAACTTGTTTACGACTTTTCGATTGAGACGACTACAGTGGCGCGTAACCTGAACACGTCACAATATTATGGGCACTCGGTAGACCTAAACATTGCTTAAGTATACCAGCTTTCAAGTTTATCAATGTTTTTGAACAGGTATTCTGGGGCATGGACCATAGTAGTTAGCGCCTTTTTTAACTTCGGTCTAATCTGTGTTCTGTGGATTTTAAGTGCGGTGTTCGGACTGGATGCGTTCTTGGGTTTACAGAGTCTCTTAATCAGATTAATTTTGTTTCTATGTCTTTTCCTAATCGTTGTCATTTTTGAAATTCCCTGTTTTGTGTATAATTCTATCGAGATATTTAATGTTGTTGTTACAAGAAATGTTGCTTTTTAGTATTTGAAGGTTATGAACGGGATTTTTGGAATTGCCGAAAGAGATGGCTTGAGCTTTACCTGGGTTGATTGCTAATTTTTCCTGCATAGTGTTAATGGGTTTTTGCAGGTTATTTCCTTCTTCCAGGATGAGAGAGTCGTCAGCGTATTGTAAAAGTGTTGTAGTTGGGTCTGTGATGTTATGAAGTGTGTGTAGATGTTGAAGAGGGTTGGGCTGAGAATACCTCCTTGTGGGAGTCCATTTGTTATGCTTGTTTTATTTTAGATGTAATGTTCTGTTCTTTTAGAACTGTATTATTCAGTTTTTAAGTATTATCGGCATTTGAAGTTTCTTTAGGATAGTTATGAGAATCGGTAAATCCACTTGTTTATATGCATCTTGAGGATAAGGGTATTGAGGCAGGTGGTGGATGATTTGTCACTTGTTTATGAAAGGTTATTCGACGAGATCGAGTTATTTTTTTGTAAAATGTGAATGATCTTATTCTCGAGAAGGCAATTGATAACTTTACCGGTACGCTAAGTAGCGATAGGGCTCTGTAATTAATTATGTGAATGTTGTCTTTAAAAAATTGCTATTCCAATTTGTCTGGCTATTTCAGTTGTTAATGGTTCTGTTAATTTCCTCTGGAAGAATGTTCGGGTAGAATTTCAGCACTGTTTTATGTTATGTTCAGCACTGTTATGTTTTCTAGTTCCGGTGATATTGATTTGTTGTATCTTGGCAGAACATCGTCTAGTTCTTGTGTGTAAAAGTCATATGACCTTCTGTAGGGTAAATTCTAAAGGTTCTATGCAGATTGATATGTTTTTTTTTTATTATTTGTACTGGGGTCCACTTGCTGGAAAATAGCATAGGCCAGCATCGGCCCTTATCTCTCCACCTGTAGTAATATTGTTTACAGATGGTCCATCCTGTCGTCCTACAGAAGCCAAGGAGTTCCCCCAATTCTGTGGTCGCTAAGTGTTGAAATTCTGTTACGCCCGTAGACCTCAGCCAAGTAAGGCGTTTGTTGGCCAGACTCGGGCAATTTAGGAGGAAGTGTTCTGTACTTTCTTCCTCCTCGCCGCAAGCTCGGCAGGTTTCATCCGTTTGGCGTGCTGACCGAGAAGATTATGGCCCGTTAATACTGCCACTAATGTTCTAACGCCATTTCTGTTTTTCCCCAGGAGTCTGCAGTCGTTCCTGTCATTCGAAGCCGTATTTGTCTCTTTCCAGAGATTTCGTCTAGTTCCCTTTTTGCCGTTGCTTGTGACACTTTAATTGTGTCTATTCTAGTGGCATTTTGGTCGGCTGATGCAGCTCTCGCTAGCTCATCCGCTCTTTCGTTTCCCTCTACACCACTGCGTCGAGGGACCCATGTCAGTTTTACATTTACTCGGGTTGTTGCGGTTTTGAGAGCCTGCCTTAAATCCTGCACCAGTTGTGAAACTACGCGGATAGAGGCAAGCGCCTGCAGTGCCGACTTACTGTCCGAGAGTATTTGTATTCTTCCATTAAGGTTGTTTGTTGCCGCTGCTGTAGCCGCCTTTATTGCAAACACTTCCGATTGGAAACTGTGGTGTGGCTCTCTAGTTTATATCTTCGGTTGAGTTGCGGGTTATCTGGAAAAAAGATTCCGGCACCGCTTCCCTCATCCGTTTTGGAACCATCGGTGTAGATCATAATTTCACTTCCAGATGTGAAATCCTACACCATTTTCCACGCTTCTCTGGTCAGTATGCTGATCTTGTATGGAATCGTTGTGTCCAATATCGGTTGAATTCCATGCAGCTCCCTCTTACTTGACGGGGCCATTCTCTCCATTTTTTCCAAAATGCATACGTGCCCCGTTTTTGGGTGGTTAGATAGATAGAATATGTGGATTTTAATCTGATGCTCGCAAGTGATGCCTCTCTGAGGATGAATTTGTCGAGGGGCATGAAATTGAGTATTATCTCCATTGCAGCAGTTGGCGTAGTCCTAATTGAACCTGTGATGCCAAGGCAGGCCAGTCGCTGGACGTTGTTTACTTGTTCTATTTCTTCATCCGTTGAGCCCGGAAAGTATTGGTTTATAAGGAGCTTGAGACGTTCTATCCTATTAGTTGTCCTCCTTTTGAAGCATCGTGTCCATTGATATGTGTTGCTTATTTTTGGATAGTTGAAAGAAATCCTTTGCTTTTATGTTGTTGTAGCGTTCGGTTCTTGGTTTTTGTAGGGTTGTTTGCATTGATTAATGAACTTCCATAGTTCTTTTGTGTTGTTGTTTTGGCACAAGTCCTTAAGTTTTTCCCAGCTAAATTGCTTTGCTCCCTCCACTTTTTCTTTCCCTATATATCAACGGTCATTTAGTTTAGAGCAGTTTGTTAAGCTTTTCATCCCGTTAAATTTGTTCAAGGTTTCTTCTTTCTCCTTCCAGAGACCTTTCAGGGTGTTGGACCACAAGTAGTTGGAGGAAACTTTGAACTTCTTGTTTTAAGTGACTTTTCTAGTCGCTGGTTCTCAATTGCTAGTCCCTAGTCCTGAGATCTCAGACGAAGGTTCAGTCAGCGACAATCAATCGTTTACTCTTTTAGCAACAAGGTTTGGTGTTGAAATTTCGACAAAAGAGCCCCTTTCAAATAATTTTAAAAGTAAAGACGCTGGATAAGTGAATTCATTATGAGTTAACCGGTTAAAAGAGTTAATTGGTGGAAAGCAACAGACGAATCCTATCCCAGGACGAATCTCGATCACATTTTGCAAGATCGATATTGCTGAAACTAAAAAAGCTGATCATATAAACAATTGGTTATCCAATGTGTGAAGTATATCTCGTGCATATTCATGACCATTTCTACTGAGTTTTGGAAACTATTGCAAGGAAAAGTGAAATTTCTTTTTTCAACAATTATATCGATGGAAAGCGCCTTCCGTGATTTTGATTGCAGGTGAAAACTTTTTCGAAAACAGTCTTAGTAAACTTCCGCCTAAATATGATCAATGTATTGATGGACGCAAATTTTGATCAACTTTAACTATATATGGAGTATATAAGGAGTACTATACTCCTTGTTGAGGTATAATAAATATAATTTCCTGTCTTAAATCGGACGTCCCTTACTAAATCCCCCAATTATCTTATTGGTGCACAGTGTTTTTCACATAATTTTGAAAATTTTATCCAGATGTCTAAAGTTTATGCCGAGGTAAACAACCAAATTCAACAGTTGCTTATCACCAACATTTATGGCCCAATAAATTTTTATTGAATGATTACTATAACGCTAAATATGGACTAGATAAGATTATCAAATATTTATTAGGTGATTAGTATGCTGAGTGAATTCATGTGGGTTTTTTCGTGTTTCGAATATGTAAAACCTACATTGCTGCACGTATGTAAGCACTATCAAACATGCATTCATCCAAGGTTCGTCTGTGTTACTCATGAAATTACAAATGTCTGAAACAAATATACGAATATGATCACGACTGAAATTCTCATACCTGTAGCTTGATAGCAAGCTTTGAAATATTGTTTGGTCCTTTTCGTCCTTAATTGTAATAATAAACTGATTCGCATGGACGGTATTATACTCATAGACGCCAGGTTTCATTTGAAATCGTGTGAATTCGCCGGCAAATCCACGTCCAATAGTGCCAGATCCAATTCCACCGATTGGCACACCATAAATTTGTTTCCCTTGCTCGGGATAGTAATAGTCCATTAGACAGCGACGTCCTTCACGTGTTACCTTCCAATAGTATTGTACGTATCTGCATAGACAAGAAAAATTACATTAGAGGATTCTGAATGTGGAAAAATTTAGTATTGAAATTGATGTAATGAATGAACGCATGAATACTGAATAATGGAACAGGACTTGGCTAAGCTGATTCTTCCATTAATTCCAAATAGAAATTGACACTTGAAACGCAGTAAGGCATGAAAATCCTTGAAAATGTTTGTGCTCCATTGAAAATAGATTGAATTACCTAAACGTTGTATACTGCGGACGTGATTCCATTAAAACAGGAAATCAATTCGCAGGAATTAAGTTAACATTTGACCTTTAATTATTAAGTTTATTAAATTTAGAAGGACATAAGTTCGCAAAAGCTTTTCAGTTTGGCCACTATGGCTTTCAACCAACCACACCTAGCAGTGTTGTGCTGATATTATGAACAAAGTTTTCTTATCAGTTTTGGGCTTGTCGATGTTTCTTTAATATCCGATTTTAGTAGATTTGAAAATTTGATTTCAGTTCATGTATTTGAGGTTGATTCCACATTGGAATTTACGCCGAATTATATTTATTATTCTTCTTTCTTTCCAAAACAAATTTAGCTAGATAGTCTCTCTCCCTCCTTCGTGGTGCATTCTTCCTATTGATCAGAAAGATGTATAATATTATTTGCAAAACGCTCTTCTCCGATTACATCCTTGAGAGATTTGGACCCACGTGATATGGAAATCATACCATGAATGGTTTGTACATATCCTACAAAGTTCAAACGTAGTCCAATGCATTTCAGCTGATTTTCGAGATTAGGGCTGCCATATGTAGCCTTGACTTTTCATGCGGAAAAGGGAGGTTGCGTATGGATTGATGGCATATTTTCCACGAACATAGGGCTCGAATTTGTTAAAGAAAGACATAATGGTAGGCAGCGATTTTTGAGCGACGATACAGAAGAAAATCAACGAGTAAAAATTCTTGAAATTTCCCGAAAACAAACCATCGACGTCGATTGACAAGCGTGTTTTGGAACCTGATGGTCATGGGTGCCTTTGCTCCTCCATTCCATAAATACTGTGAAAATACATTTTTTCCAAACTTTTCTTCGATAAAAACAATCTTGTGATGCATTAATTAAATAATTAAATAAAGAATTCTTCTTTCGCTCATTTTCAGGATAAATATACAAATCGATTTTGACCATGGGATGGATTGACACGAGCACCGAGCAACGAAATTTGCATATTTGTGTGGCAGATACGATTTTTGGACCCTGGATTTTTTGTATCTAAGAGGTGAAACTTAGGCGTGAACGGTCCGGTAAAGTTTTGGCAGGCCTCGGAATACTTTCGCAGCTCGGATAATAGAGATTCGTGGTGTATAAGCGCCCGTCTGGCTCTAAGTCCCTGTCCACACTTCTTGTCCATGTTGGAACTAACTAAGGGCACGGACTAGTAGAGTGGACAGACTAACCTAGTCTTCATGTAGAAGGAACGGTAATCAGCAATTCTTTCTAGGCGGTCGAAAAAGATTCCGGAGCCAGACGGTATTCCAGTCAAGAGGTTACAATTAGTACATAAATTTTGCCCTGAGTAGCTTCCCATAGCTTTAGTAAGTACCAGTAGTCTGCTTGCGAGAAGTTTTCCCCGAACAATGAAAGACGGCCAGGCGCATACTAATGAGGAAGGGAAAACTCAAGTCTACGTCAATATACCTCCCGATATACATGCTAAATTACGCCTGGAAAGATCTCTAGAAATTGATAAAAGGAAGGTTCAGTAACGTTATCCATGCCGCTGGGGAACTTTCCACTCAGCGGTACGATTTCTGAGCAGGCCTTTCCGCTATAGCTCAGAGGTTGTGACTGCAGTCCAACAGGTAGAAGCATAGAATTTTCCATTGACACTCAAAGTCAAGAACAAACTTTTATTTCAAGGACCTGAATACTATTTCCTATTTCATTAATAGTCTGTTAGTTGGAAAGAATTACTGTGGAATTACCGATAGGAAGGCAGCCCACAGAACGCAGAGGTAGAAAACAGAATTAGTTTAGTCACATCAAGAGAGGCCCTGGGCGTTATCCTCAATACAGACTTGCGAACCACGTTTTGACCGAATGTTGAAACACGAACTGCCGGAGAAGTCGCGACTGATTGGCTATGCAGCTAATGTTGTGGTAATAGTCTTGCCTAAATGCGCTTATGCGACGGTTAGTGATTAGGGTAACCACTTATGAGTTACCACTAGAGAAAACTGAAGCGGAAGAACAGAATCCCTTCAGAAAGGCCGGCTACTTTCGGGGATACATTAGTGGCCGAAACTATCAGTTAATTCTGATAATGATAGAATCTAAGTTGAGTTTCTCGGAGCAAAATAGAGCAATAGTTGATAATGCCACAGCTGGGGTCTCCGCTTTCATTATTATTGGTCAAAGTTGGGAGGTCAAGTCTAATAAGAAGGCAATTCTTGATTGGTCTCGCGCAATATGTGTTTCTATATGAAATAGAGGTAGGCGGCGAAGCTCTCGACAAGGAGCTGCTCCAAAGCCGTGGGTCTTTGGGGATCAAGTCCAACGAAAAAGGCAACTCTTGGTGAGTATCGTACAATCTTGTATTTGTACCATGCAGAGATATGAGACGAAGCTTCAGACAAGGCGCTGCATAAGGGCTAGCATAGATGCAAACCCGAGGAGCAATGGGATAGCATCAACAGGACAGTGTCTGTCCATTGCTTTCCTTGCCGGAGAGCGTAAAAATAGACCTTTGTAGACACAAGGGTAACAAGTAAGCAGTCACTAGTGATGAAACAGGCCTAACTCTTGACAAGTGAATATTCTGCATTGGAGAGAATCATTGAGGATGTCATACTGTAAGTTTATGCAGAAGCGGCAATAGGCAGCGCGGAATCTTGCCAGAAAGTCTGGACAGTTCAATCGAGAAGATCCTGAAATCCACTGACTAATGGAACCAACTAGTACATAACGCCTGGTCATTCTAATAACATAAAGTCGTATACTTAATCGGCTGGCGACATCTTTTCCTTTTCGCCGCAGAATGGACTTCTGTGACCCGACTACGCTAGGTGCGGAAAATCAGGGAAGACATAGCCTGAAAGAGTGTGGCAAACGGTTACAAGCTTGGTTGTGTGGTTGACAGGGAGGTGCCTAGATGGTTGTCCACTTTGGCAACTGGGAGATCGAAACTGGGGGCTTGAATAGTCTTCACTTCCTTACTAAGAAAAAAAGTCGGGTCTTCGTTGGGTTTACTTTGGTTCATCTAAGCGCGAGGATCCGAGGCTCCACTAATCTCATCAGCAAAACGAGAGGCTTGTTTTTATTTGAATGACTCTCTCGGTCATCAGATCTGTCAGCTTTAAAAGTCCAATACTCGTAACAAATTTCGGAGTTTAAGGATAATATCGAATAAGTATTTGGCATTCAATTTGCTAACTAACTTCTCGCTATGGGGCAAGCAACATATTCAGATATTTCGTCTTCAATATTTTTGTGTGTATTATATTTAATGGAGGGAGCACAATTTTTTGCAGCATTTCATCTCTTAATTTTCAATTTTGAAACAGCGTCTCATCGAAGTTAGTTAACATTATGCATGAAGTTTTGCAAATATTTTCTCGTAAAACGTTTCATACATTATTGTTCTTTCGAAAGGCGATCAATAAATTAGTTGGTTAAGTAATTAACGAAAGTATAAAGGAATTCCTATGCAACATATTGTTCATCGAAACTACGACCTTTACATATTGTTCTCGTACTGAGAATTCAAGACTTTTTTGAGTCCAAACATGCACAACATGCTCTACATCTTGCCAGTTTGCCTGCATCCAAGCCAATAGTCTAGCAGCAATGTTACAGGATGACTGAGAAGGGTGTTCCTTGGAATCAGGAGACGTGGAACAAAGTGATTTTTTCGGATGAATCAAAATTTGAACTTGCGTTCAAGCTCTAGTACGAAGAGAGTCCGGAGAAAAACTCAGTGACGAGTGCATCCAGAGTTTCACATAAAAATCGTGGGAGAACGGACAGCAAAAATGGCCGTTTATGTTCTCTCGATAGTCAAGCCACAGATGATGTTAATTTGAAGGGTCTGGAAAACAAAAATTGAGCCTTGGTCTTCAGAGCTTTTTTGACGTTACCTGTAAGTTCATTTTTCAACCATATAATTTTCCATGACCGAAAAGTGGATGGTTCAAGATATGCTGTCAACCGAGAGGAGAGCAGCGCACAATACTCGAGTGGAAACAGTCCTGGGAAGGCGACTTTAATGGCCGCTGGATTGCCCGCCTTATAGGGGACGTGGGATCGTGGCTAAATCGAAGATACGGTGAGACTGGTTATTACCTTTCCCAGCTTCTTAGCGGGCATGGGTATTTTCAGTCTTACCTGCACAATATTGGTAAATCACGGTCCCCAGACTGCATTTTCTGCCCAGGAGAAAGGGACGACCCATGTCGCACCTTCTGTGTTCCACTGTAGAAGGTGGAACAGGATGCGGCAGGATTTGTGGGAGGTAGTGGAAGAGCTTTCTCCAGACATTCTCGCCGGAGAAATGCTGAAAACTTTCGACAAATGGACCTGTGTAGCACATTAGTATCGGGCAATACTTACAGCAAAATAAGGTACCATGGGGAACGACGAAAAATAAGTATTATTTTTCGTCGTTCTATATTCGTATATTCGTCGTACTATATTATTATAGTACGATTTCTGTTGATCAACAAGCCCGATTGAAGGCATGAAACTGTGCGTCGAAATAGCCAGCGAATTACCAACCATGTGTCCAGTTTGGAATTTGAAAAAAATGAGGTCATCAAGCTGACTAAGAAGCAGATCATCAGGAAAGAAGTAAATACAGATACGTCACAGTAGAATTAAATATTGAGTCGAAAGAATCGATCGAATACCTCGGCTTGGTGATTGATTCGAAGATGAGCATCTTCTACCAGATCAAGGAGAACCTAGACAATGCTACTGCGGCAATTTCAGCTTCCAGTAGCCTTATGGCTAATACATGAGAGGACCAAACTCGCTTAAAGATGCCAAAACACAAGTGTGACGGAAGATATATAATTTCTACGGCTCCGAAGTTTAGACTGACGATTTTAGTAAGAAGACATCCGATGAAATCTTACGCAGGATTGCAGGTACTTAGCGTACTGGATCTGAGTCGGGGTTATTTGTTAACGCGAAAGTGTTACCCATAATGTTCGTGGCTGCAGAGCAAGGGATATGCCACTTGCGTAGGACGAGCTAGAGACAAGCTGTTATTAGAGAGGACAGGCAAGAGTCCTAACATTGAGAGAAGAAAAATATATAATTGTAGCGAGATACAGGTTGGACGCACTTATGATCATCTCCTTGAAGCTATGGTTATGAAAGCGCGGTGGGACTGACTTTTAACTGATGAAACTGTTCGCGGGAACGCGAATTCGTATCTTGATCAATTTTCATGAAGTCATGATCCCATGAACGCTTTCTACCCGACGACAACTGATGAAGTCTACCGTGCCTATTTCTCATGCAGAAAATGGTCCAGACACTGAGAGAATAGGCTAGCTCTCTCGATAAAGCTTGGTAGAAAAGATATTGCGATTTTAAGGCACTTGGTACCACGTGTAATACTACGTGCGGACGGTATTTCTTGTTAAAAAGAGCATCTTTGATGGTCCGCGAGGAAGGAAGAAGAACGCTTTTTCAGTAATTTTTCCTCTTTTCGTCCGTCCCTGCTGACAAGGTTACCCTGAATTGATAGAACCCGCGGACGAGAATAAAAACAGGCGCCAAGACCGAAACGGTGTTTAGACCATAGCCCAGCTGCATTATGCATTTAGAGGTTTTACATTCATGGCGAAAAAGGCCTGCATTCCCATCAATAATTAATTATTATTTGAAATAAAATTAAGTGAGTTTCAGTCATGAAAAGTATTAAGCAACATCCCCAACATCTATGCAATCTCTACAAAGCTCTCTGCCATTTGTTTGCTGTCTGCGAGATTCCTTTAAAATTTATACCGGTTTGAAACCGCAAAGACCATTCAAGCTAATGAAAATACTGTGCCTAAATGAACTTCCAAAACTGACTTCTAGAGCTACTTTACTTTACTGGTAATAAAACTGTTAGTGCGGAATAGGATGGGGAATGCCCTTGCTGACGACAACTCTTTTATGAATTCCAAAACCCAAATTCCAAAAACTAAATCTTAACCAAGGAAGAATCAGAAACCTTCGGCAAAAACAGAAGGGTGAAAACTAGAAAATCTGGTCCAACCAGATTTCCTGGTTCCAACCAGAACCAACCGAACGCATTTGAACGCAGCAGGAAAATCGTACGCACTCCGGAGCGACCAGCAAAGTAATAGCAGATTTTTGCAACTTGTGAAAAACGAACACACAGTTGCGAAAAGCGAGACGGTTGAGAAACCTATGATTGCTGCCATCACCACCGAAGTGACTGAAGCACATGATATAAATATAGAAATAATCCCTGCAGAGAAGACATCGAGCACTTCGATTATTCTGGATCGTGCAAGGGAAGAGCGTCTTTTCCGTAAAGCAGCCCAATCAAAGGGGATCAGAGTAAACGGAGGAAGGACGAAACCAAAGCGTCAAACGGCCAAATTGTGATGAAGGAAGGGTTTTAGATGGAACTGTCCAAAGCTACCAAGAAACCACCTGAGAAATCGGCCTTAACGTTGAAATCGATAAGAAATAAAGAAATAAGAAGCGAATTGAAGAAATAAAGAATAAGAAGCGCTGCAAACCATGCAAACACTGCTGGTAAAATCTTCTGATGGTAGATTCTAGGCGGTATTTTGCGAGAAACCAAAGAGCAGTAAAGCCGGAAGACATCCAAACTGCGATCAAAGCTGTACGATCAACTCGGCCGGGCCATCACTGGTTGAGTTTGGACCAAATGCAAATAATAAAGACGTGTTCCGTGACACAGTCAAAAAAGCACTCAGAGAAAAAGCAACAGTAACCTCACTCGAACCTATAGGCTCGACATTATAGACATAAACTGCGTCAGAGGTCTGCCTGAAATAGATGACGGCTTAAAATGTAATTTCCCTGTGCTAAGTGAGACGAAACGTCAGCTTGACCAAACTAAACGCAAAGGGGTAAGCTCATGGCCCTAATTGACCTAAATGAAGAGCGATCCCTCTCCAGTTTTTCAAGTGTCTTAGATTCAGGGGCAAACCACACAAGCAGTTAATGGAACCGAAAGAAGATCCGTGTGCTTCAATTACGGCAAGACAGGGAATAAAATGAAGGAGTGCACAGAAGAGACACACTGCGCCCTTTGCCATGAGTTTAACCTATATAATTTGAAACCCATCCCAGGTACAGCGAAGTGTCGAATCTCTAACTAAGGCTTAAGTGCATCTACAATGATCCGTATCCTCCAAATTAATCTGCGTCGAAGCATAATCCCCCAAGATCTGCTCACCAACATAATATTCTGACGAATCCAGTACAACAGGACGCTGTCGAAACATGCCCACCGAATCGTTGCATTCATTTAACATTTAGACTCACTGCTCTGGAGGCCGTTGTTCCGAGTACAAAGAATCATGTGCTCTCGTAGGTAACTTCGATGCTAGAGAAATCGAACGGGGCATGCCTCAATGAGATGCTCGGGGCAAACGGATCCTGAACATGGCAGTAAGAACAGTCCTCGTTGTATTGAACACACGCCACACCCCTGCTTTCCGTCGGTGGGGTTGAGCTGGAATTATACCTGATGTGATATTCGCTGCGGGTTGAACATTGGAGAGGGCTAGAAGATTATTCGGCCAGTGATCAACGGCAAAAAGCACTGGAGATTAATGACGATACTTCCGGAAGACCACGCGCTCAGTCTTCTGCGCTCCGGTGGAATACTGGGAAAGCAGATATTGACAGGTTTGAAGTGCTAATGGCACGAAGGAAGGCTAATCACTGAAGGAAGTTACCCCGGGGAGCGGAGGACCTGCGGCAAAGGACCTGGTGAGCTCAACTATGAGAATTATTATGTCCGCCTGTAAGTATTCCATGACCCTACGGAGACTGCGGCACACGAAGTCCCAAGCGTACTGGTGATCACATGAAATTGTTGAAAAAAGAAAGGGTGTGTCTAAAATTAAAATTAAGGACCCAGTGAGCACGAATCTGGGAGGTGGCATGTACCCGATCAGCAACTTGTAAGTCAGCTAGAAAATGTTTCCGCAGACTCATGAACAGTAGCAAGGTAAGCCATTGGCAAAATCTTTTGGAAGACGTGAAAAGAGATCTGTGGGGCCTGGACTACAAAATAGTGTTGCGGAAGCTCGATGCCCAAAGGTCGCCTCTCTCATACCAGGCGGAAAATAAAGACGAAATGATGCGGGATATTTTTACTAGTCCACTTCATTCATGATTTCAAAAGAAGCTCCAACAGCTAAGAATAAAACATTAGATTTTGAAACAAAAACAATCCAAGCCTGCATGAACAACATTCAATCAGGTAAATAGCATATAGTTTATATATATTTATAGCAATCAAATCTTATCATTTAATTGTAAATCGTTCAATTTTGCCACTTGTTGAACAGTGTAGACATTTCAAAAATATCTTTGCCATCATTTGCGTTATCTAATTAAATCCATAATTCTATTTTCCAATCGAATTTCTGATAGTTTATGTACACCACAGAGTCATGTGTATGTTTGCATATGTGGAGTTGTTTCATGTTGCTGTTCATTGAAGGAGAACCACCTGTTTAAATTTCGGAAGATCATAATTATGTTTATTTACCCTTGTTGAGAAATTTCAAAGTTCAGATGAATATCTTGTCTATTTGCAATTTATTTAAACATTATCTTTTATTGATTTTGATATTGAGTGATTTTGTGTTTTATTTTGTTCTTGGAACTTATTTTGAATATTATTTGGAAAATTCTAATAAATTTTGTGGGTATTCAGTATTAATTGTGTTGTTAATGAAACTGCATGCGAAGAAAGGATTCAAAATGAACTGACTGAAGCCTTTCCTAAGAGAGGAGGGAGATCCTCGTGCACCAACTCTCTTGAACCTGACTCTTGAGTACAGTATGAGAAAGGTATGCAGTAAAGTGAACGGCACGGCACAGACAACATGGATATAGTTGACAGATCTGTTGGTATCATGAAGGATGTTCCAGGATATCACACAATCGGGAAAGGGAGTTGGGTTGCACGTAAACTAAATCATTACAAAGGGCAGTCAAAGGACCCAAAAGAATGGAAAGTGAGAATTTTGATTTTGGACAACTCTTAGCGGAGGCTCGACGGAGTGCTGACATAACGAGCATGCCAAAAAAGATTTCAGCACTTTCGTAACGGATAAGGACAGTTTGAAAATCATTCACGGTCAGGATGGTCCAAGGAAGTGACAGAAAGTTATCTATTGGAAGTCATACAAAGAGATAAGATAACCATCCCAGCATTATCGGAGAAATTCTAAGTCCACCGGACCACTATATAGAGAGAAACTCGATGCAGGAGATGTCTGGCAAAGTTGTATGATACTCTACGACCGTTCGCAACGAAACAGCTAAGACAGAATCGCTTGCTGTGTTTCCCATCTTGCTCGTCGATGGATGATTCATCCAACGAATGGTAACTGGAGATGAAAAATGGGCCCTGCAAAGTAACGAGAAACGGCGCTGTAGAGTTCGCAAAAGAGACGAATCACCAGCACCTCCTTCAAAATCAAGATTTCGTCCACGGAATGTCTTAATGTGTTTGGTGGAATTCCCAAGGAGTAATTTATTGGGAACTTCTGGAACCAAATCAAACTTGAAATGCGGTCTTGTACTGTCAGCAATTGGAGCCGTTACAATAAGTAATGCTTGATAAGCGTATCTCGACAATACGAGACCGGACACAACTGCCCATGGCCAGTGCAAATTAAAGAAGTTTGGACTGGAGCTTTTTACCCACCCAACATATTCTCCCAAACTTGCTCCAATGGATTATCATTTTTTACACTCCCTGGACAAATAACAGCAGAGAATGGAATACAAAGAGTGAAGAGGCACAAGCAAACAGGACAAGCAAAGTTTTTCGGGGATAAGAAGCAAGATTTTTAGGATGGGATACAGTAACTCCCAGAACGTTCGCCAGTCATAGAAAAAATGGTGATTATATATTAGATAAAGTGCAAATAAATTAGTGATTAAAAAGGAATTATTATTATATATATTATATTAGTAATTTAAAGTCGATTTCTCCACAAAAAATAGTCCAGCGGGATTAATTCATAGGACTTTTCAGGGCAGTTCACAGGTCCAAAACGAGAAACGATGCGCTCATCAAATGCTTCTTTCAATAAGTCGATGCTTACACGAGCTGTGTGACATGTCACGCCATTTTTTTGGTAGCCATAGGTTCTCTGTATTGCGGCGGATCAATTCCAAGACGAGAAAGACATTGATCATGGCTCTATAACAGTCACCGTTGACTGTTATGTTATCTCAGCCGCATTTTTGAAGACATATTCAACAAATTATTTCATCGGCCCGTAAAGTAGACCAAGCAGTAAGTTTTTCCGCATGTAACGGTGTTTGGACAACCGCCTGCGGTAGCTCTAACTCCAAGTTCAGTTTTGTGTATTGACGTAGGCATTCAACTACAACTGAGAATCATAGGTAAACAAGATTTTCTTATGAAATTCGCGGACTGCAGCAACTTGTTCTTGATCCAATACCCCAAATCTACAGCCTGGTCGGTGGCCCGCACGAGATGGATTTAGTAAACCCGCAAAGCAAGATCGTTCCGTACAATCTTCAATAATGTGGATAGGTACAGGTTTAATTGCTTAGCACGATGGCGAATGGACTCACAGTGTACCAATAATGTCTTCGTACAGTAGCTACTCGAAAATCAAGTGATAAAAAACAACAAATTGTTGCAAGAAAATTGAAAAAGTTTTAATGCAATTTTATTCATTGAACATTTTTATTTAATTTAGAAACAAAAACTAATCCATTGCAATTATTTATTACAAACTTATTTATTAATAATATAACAAAGTCGACAATTTGCCTCCAATAATGTCATCGTACACTTACGAAACAATTTATAAAAAATCTTAAAAACTAAAGATACATATGTGTAAATTTTTTGTTAATATTTAGTTGGGTAGTCTTTATTTTTAATCACTGCTTTAAGGCGGCGTGGCCTTTTTTTGTGTAGCTAGGCTCTATTTTCGCCCATTCCTCCTGAAGGGCCTGTTTCAACTTAGATTTGGAACTAATATGATGAGTTCTGATCCTTTTTTCGAGCATGTTCCACATGTGCTCAATGGGATTGAGATCCGGACTTTGCGGTGGTATTTTCAGCAAATGTGGAGTTTTTTATGCCAAGAACATCCAAGTATTATAAGCCATGTGCTTGGGGTCATTGTTTTGTTGAAAATAATAATCGTCTGATACGCCCATTATTTTACACTTGGCTCTAAATTTTTTTAGGAACTTCAATACATGCACGATGGTCCATAATTCCTTCAATAATTTCCAACTGTCCAACCCTGCTGGCAGCAATACAGCCGCATTCCATTACGCCGCCGCCACCGTACTTTACAGTTTTGATGGTGTTTTTTGGGTTGTAAGCTTCTCCTGGCTTTGTCCATACTCTAAGTCTCCCATCAGACCTAAAAATATTGTATTTGGACTCATCAGAGAATATGACATTGCGCCAGAACTCGAAAGATTCATTTTCCTATTGCCGAGCGAAGTCCAAACGTTTTTTTCGATTTACTTCACCTACCAGTGGCTTCCTGCGAGGTATACGAGACTTAAATCCGGCATCAATCACGGCTTTTCGTACTGTTTCTGGGTGGACTTCTTTTTGGCTGGATTGAAGGAGCTGCGTACTAATTTTTGGTGAACTTATGAACGGATCCTTGGCAATCATACGCTTGATTTGCAACCGATCTTTATCAGTGAGAATTTCAGGGCGTCCTGATTTGGGCTCATTTTCTACCTGACGACAGATTACAGACTGGATAGTAGAACGGCTCCGGGACTGTAGTTTGTCTATTTCCGCGTATGATTTTTGTTTCTTTATGTGTAAATTTACTATGAGCTTACGCTCTATGAGCTGCTATGGTTTGTTAATTTTCCTGTTCGACGTCTGGATGGATGCATATTATGAGTGAGAGTAAACATGGCGCGGAAACGATCCATGGTTAATCGAATTTCTTGTTTTGATGGACGACTATGTCGTCCATAAAATTGAAGATTGATTGAATTGATTTTCTCGAACTGCACCATCTATTTTCGAATTAAATCTGTACGATTTGCGAATGTTGCTCAGGCGTCAATCTTTTCATGATAAAATGGCAAATGAAATTAACAATCAATCGCTTGACAGCTGTCACACTATACGTATTGTTAAAAAGTGTTGCCAAGTTAAAGTTCTCTGCCTCTAAAAAACCTTCTTTATATTTATATTTTGTAATCAATTTTATAACACAACGATCAATTATATCATAAAGTTCCGCATAATCATATACGAGAAATTCGAATTTTTCATCTGGATGCACACATGATCTCAGTTTTTTAACGTTTATGAATGAAAAAACATCAACTTTGATACGAAGTTCGCCCATCTCGTTAAGAGCTTGCAGTGAGTATAATTATTTAATTTTCAATGGAACCCGAGTTCCTCCATAATTTTTCGTACCCATATGGAACATGATGACTTAATAAACATATATGCATTGCAATAACTGGCTATTAATCATAACATCATAAATTTTGCGACCACATATGTTTAATCTGCAATGAGTGGTTGTTAAACGAAATTTTTTAATTATAATTTCTCAAGTGCAAAAGGGAAACAGCTGTGTGACGTCGCTGTTGGAAATTTATGATTTTTTAATGACACCACTCACATATTGTTACATAATTAGGCTGATAAGAATGTAAACAGTGTCGATTTAATTCATTAGTCCGGTCACGCCTTTAGCGCCTTAGCGTTCAACGGGTTATCATGCTTTAGATTGAGCTGTAAATATTGTTACAAAGATTTTTCAATTTTCCCACAAATATATTAAGATGTTTTTGTGGAACCTATTATTGGATTTTCTATAAATGAGTTGTCTTTGTTAATTGATAACAATTTGACATTACGTTCGACTTGATAATGTCGTAGTAAAATTTGCTGAAACCAAGAGAAAAACGTTGTTGTTATCTTCTATTTAGGGAAGTTTGTTAATTTCTTGCCAACGTAAGTGATAAGTATTACTGTCGTTTAATTTCTAGGTCATGGATTTAGTGTTGATTGATTAGAAAGTTATATATAAACTATGAACTGTGTTATAGAACTTTGATCTTTTGTTAAACTTGAGTTTGATCTAAATAAATTTGAATTTGCTGATAGACCGCATAAATGGGTTAGCCAGCTGTTCATGGATTCGTCGGTGTAAAAGTCAAAGCAGCCCTTTCCGAAAAGAAATTCGTCAAAGAGGAGGTCCTATAGGCTATTAAGATTTCTTTCATAAAAGACAAAAGGAGCCAGTTTATCGGATATCTCGGATAGGACATCGGATATCCTATATCGGATAGGATAAGCGGATATCTCAGTTGCTCAAACTATAAATTTAACTCTATTGAATAAATAGAGCCTCAGAATAATAAGATAAAACTCTGAAGTCTTAACGAAACCTGCAGCTTATTGTTCCGAGCCCATACAACACATTAACCCGGAACGATGATGACACAAGAAATCTTCAAACTTTCCTTGTCCTTCCTTCGCGAAATTAGAATCTCCCCAACAAGGAAAAATAGAAGTTTCACTCAAGTTCTGCTTGAATTTGTTTGGCGAACAGTCTGAAAACTAGTTTGAATTAAATGTACCCTATCCGTAAACATGAAAAGCGTGAATTCCTGGAGCATATGTTCGAGAGTTGCGGGCCTGGCCTAATATTTTTGAATGAAACTTTCCTCTTAGAAAAATACAAACCATTGTTTCTACGTAACAATATTTATGAATATTAATACCTCAATTTACTGGCGATACCTCTATCTTCTGAATGAAGAGGATAGGTATATCACCATTTTTGCAACAACAAACCAAACCATCTACCACGTCGGGAACGATTGAAAATTACATCTGATGTCGTTGAAAGCTCCATCCTTTGGCCAGTGTTGTTAAAAATGTCGTACGACAGACTACTAAAGCGAAAACCAACGAATGAATCGTGCTCAATTGGCTCCGCGAAAGAGACTGTCGTGCAAGTCGGTTCTAGCTCTAAATCGGTTTATGGCCAACTTAAATCCATAAGGCTTGGCCAGCTAAACATGAACATGGCTCACTACGAACGCTGCTGCACTAAGTATTCAGAAAATGTAGTGATCCTTTCACCGTGGACGTGCCTTCGGACTTGCAAATAATATATAGTCTTATGGATTCTGTCGGATAAGATCAGAAATGCATATTTTGGGTAGAATAGACAACTAATGTTTATCATACATTATTCGCATACAAGATATTGAAGATGTCCTTAAAAAAGAAATAGGGTCTCTACGGACAATTTGGTTGAATCTATCCAATTGTATTTCCTATATACGAGGTTTGTTCAAAAAGTATCGCGAATTTTGAATTTTCACGGGCTACGTTTGTTCGATTATTGATCTTTTGGTGGCGTTATGTTGGTACTCATGACCCTCACTTATGTTGACATCCATAAGGCTTGGCCAGCTAAACATGAACATGGCTCACTACGAACGCTGCTGCACTAAGTATTCAGAAAATGTAGTGATCCTTTCACCGTGGACGTGCCTTCGGACTTGCAAATAATATATAGTCTTATGGATTCTGTCGGATAAGATCAGAAATGCATATTTTGGGTAGAATAGACAACTAATGTTTATCATACATTATTCGCATACAAGATATTGAAGATGTCCTTAAAAAAGAAATAGGGTCTCTACGGACAATTTGGTTGAATCTATCCAATTGTATTTCCTATATACGAGGTTTGTTCAAAAAGTATCGCGAATTTTGAATTTTCACGGGCTACGTTTGTTCGATTATTGATCTTTTGGTGGCGTTATGTTGGTACTCATGACCCTCACTTATGTTGACAATTCCGGCCATTTTGCATGTCCAGTCATTTTTTGACAGTTATTGTGCGTGGACGTGCTTTAGCTTGTCTTCGATTTTCGTCTATCCCAAAAAATGGACCAAAGAATTTGTATTAAATTTTGTGTGAAGAACAACTTTAAGTGCGCGGATGCATTCAGAATGTTGACTGTTGAATACGGCGAAGCTACTTTGGACAAAAGCAACGTTTATCGGTGGTACAAAATGTTCTCAGAGGAACCGAAAAAAGCACGCCAAGTTTGGTCGAATGTGACGGTTTTGCTGACAGTTTTCTTCGATTGCAGGGGCGTGGTGCATTATGAGTTCTTGCCGCAGGGTAGAACGGTCAATAAGGAATATTACGTTCAAGTAATGCGCAATTTGCGAGAAGCAATCCGCCAGAAACGCACGGATTTGTGGAAGAACAAAAATTGGCTTTTGCACCATGATAACGCCCCTGCTCACACATCGTTACTTGTGCGCGAATTTTTGGCGAAAAACAACACTATAATGCCTAATAATGCCGCAGCCACCGTTTTCCTCAGACCGGGCCCCCTGTGACTTTTTCTTGTTTCCGAAACTGAAGAGGCCCATGAAAGGACGACGCTACGCCACAATTGATGAGATAAAGACGGCATCGAAGGAGGAGCTGAACAAGATCACAAAAAATGATTTTTCAAAATGCTTCGATTGGAAAAACGTTATCACAAGTGTATAATGTCTGACGGGGATTACTTTGAAGGGGAAAAAATTGATATTCATGAATAAATAAATAATTCTTGAAAAAACATGAAATTCGCGATACTTTTTGAACAAACCTCGTAGAACCTAATGGATAAATCCATTCAAATGTGCTTGCATGTCTCACGTTTAATTACATACAAAACCTTGTTTCACATTACATTTGGACAGTGCTTTCCACAAAATTTTATACTTTGATCCTTTGGTGGGATTGGGAGCGAAAGTCTTTCTCTAGCAATTATTTTCCATCCTTTCCCCTGAAAGAGAGATCCCTCTAGTTTAAGTTGAGTTTAGCACTTAAGTATATAAGAAAAACTCAAGTAATTTGCGGTTGGCATATGTTTGCCATTATCCTGGGAAATAAATTTTAGTTATTGAAGTGCATCCTTGAGCAACAAACTAATTTTGACCACAACACATACAAGTCAGAAGGAGCGCTGGTCTTTGTCGATTATGTTCATACTGAACGGACTGTTGGAAAATATCTTGAGCCAATAGTCGCCATCTAGATATCAATATGGATGGATCAATATATGTGAGAAGAATAACTATCTACAGAGCAAAAATATGGAGGCAGGCATTGCAAAACAGAACGTATATAAAGGAACTAGAAAAAATCAGTGCTGTGTCCTACCTACCCATTACTAACCCCATTCGGATTAATCAATTCGCTGTTATTTTGATAATACTGACTCATATATTGCTCGATGAATACACTTAGATGCATCAAACTAAAGTAGACAAAGGGGCTATCCAAATACTCCCAAAGGGACACTCTTTTCTTACTTTGAAATACGTGACAAGAATGGCCTTCCCAAGCAATGCTCGAGTTGGATATACATGAATTTGAGCTGAAATAGAACTGGAGTTAGCTGGAGATTAAATAAAATTTAATCGATAGCGGACATAGAGATCCCTTATGGGGCGAGTATACCAACCAGTGAAGAGTGAGAAGCGACCCAGTATTTAACATCTAGAAATGTAGGAATTCTACTGTTGTATTCTAAGCCAAGGAGCTTAAGCTTCGAATATCTACCGAAGATGAACATACCAAAGGACGCCCATCAACCTCCTTTAAGGAAGATAACATCAAAAAAGTCGGAGAAGTTGTGTTGACAGATCGAACAGTGATCATCAGGTGTGTTGTAGATGTCAGAAAATCGCATACGCTGGCCCAGAGAACCCTAGGCTGTTCTCTGGGGGCTGGATATCGAGAATGCTAGCCGATGATTAGCTAAAAGGAAACCAGTCGAAATTTCAAGCTTCCATTTCAAAAAGTAACAAGTATATTAGGAATTCTTTTTCTCACGTGCTGTGTCCACGAATGAAACTAAGATCCACTATTTTGATCTTGAAACCAACCAACAATCAATGACTTGGGAGCGAGCCCCTTTAGCAAACTCACTCCGAAAAAATTTAAAGCGTCATGTTCGACAGGAATGGTTATGGGGTCCATATTTTGATGAACAATCAACTAGCAAACTAAGCATCCTATGCGCAAGAAATTTGAAGATAATTGGGAAGTAATCACCACTGATGAAAAGTTTTGGGGTAGTCAGGACCATATTTTTCTTATTTTTTATTGTATTGAATTATTAGGAGACTTCGTATGGAAAAAAAATATTTTTTTTTAACTATAATTACCGTGACTTTTATTTTCAGTATCATTACTTTTTGAATTCTGATGAGACAGGTCCTGCAAATGGAAAGAACTCGGACGAATATAAAATTGACAGTGGGGTGGGATGCAAAGCAGAAAAGGAAATGAGAAAGGGAAGGAGCTAACCAAGGGCTAAATCAAGCGACTAGAATGCAAATCAAATATGATCAAAGTGTCATAAGCGACAGCTGGAACCAGCAGTGCAAGGGTAGACGAAATCCTCAAGTAAGAGATACATAAAGCTTGGTATGACAAGATGGATTGCGGGATAAGTCGTGATCTTTGGCCTCACCCTGCCAAAATTAGGAGAAAGCAACAGGTCAAGAAAAACAAAAACGGCTAAGACTTAAGGATCTTGAAATGTCAAAACCTGCTGAATCAACACGCCGAAGGAAGCCTAACATAAACAGACGACATTTGCTAACCTTACGGCGGATAAGATAAGACCACTGAACCCTTTATTCTTCATTGTGAGAATTTGATCAGCAAACGCCTTTTTCGTCGAAAGAGAGCCGACGTTACAGAACTGAAAAATCTGTCGATCACAAAACTTGGTTTCTTTAGAACAACAAGATGGGGAATTTGGGAACACAAGGAACGTATGCCGGGAGATGAGGGCCGATATTAGTTTATGATTTACCTGAATAGTGGGACCCCATGTGATAATAATAATTATGAGATACTGCTTAAGGCGTAACCTCAAAAAGTTGAATATTTTGGATTCAAAACCAAATTTTCGATATTTGAATACGAAATGAGGTGTCTGAAGTTTACATGCATAGTTGCAAACGCGTCTCGTTTTCGTTTTTAACTTTTTGAATGTTTTTTGGATGGTATGACTTAAATTTTTGGTAAAATTGGTTGGAATTTTTGAATTGCTTGCACTCTACTAGATTTTCTGTGGAAAAATTTGACAATGTTGCAAACCTCAGACTCTCTAAAAGTTACTAGGATTGAATATTTTGCGGTATGACAGGTTGCTAACCAGAAATGTAACTAAGCTTGGAACTAGATAAACCTAAAAAGTAAACGGTCAAAACGGCCACGAGTTCTGAAACGTCCAGCATGCTGCAACAATCTGAGCTGAGTTCTTTGAACTTGTAATGAAAATACAGCATGTAATGGTGGATGCAAAAAAAACAACCAAAGTGAACGCTTACAGATGAAGAACTCTTGTCATTGGTTGATGCTTTTGCGTAGAGGTTCTAGATTGGAAACCATAATTTTGAAAGGTTTCTACTTCCGACCAGGGAGGCTGCTTATTGGCATTGGGAATGCAATGGGTTTGATGGAGCTATCTAACCGTTTGGAAGTGGTGTACAATTGAGTGCGAATAACATGAAGGAAAGATCAAAAGATCACATCTTTTGTATGTACTACCCTGAAAGAAATGAAGAGTGACTAGCAGAGGTTTAACTCGAAACGCTGGCAACTTCGATTAAAGAGTTTAGTACGAGGTAATGTGATGTCTAGTGGACAAGCTGGAGGGAACAGTCATTTGCTCAGCGCTGATCAAAACCCACGCTATTTCGTCATTGTGCAGAATGTATCCTACAATGCAGGTGTGACTGCAGCGACCGAACCAATTTCGCAGCATTTATGGCGGGGCCTACTTTGGCTTAAGTTTAGCCTTCCATGTCCGTTTTAGGGAACCTTCGTTTCCCACAAGGATAGCGAGGACGCCTGTTCAGTTTGTGATTGCTGTCAGGTAACTTACTGCTCCCACAATTGCTATGATGAAGCCTCTCCCGTGGACGGCCGTTATAATGAGGAAGACTATCCATTCTGGGGTCCTGGGGGGTACTGGGGGGTACTGGGGTCCACTTGCAAATTGGCATAGGCCGGAAATCGGCCCTTAGCTCCCCATGTGTAGTACTACTGTTTACAGATGGTCCATCCTGTCGTCCTACAGAAGCCAAGGAGTTCCCCCAGGTCTGTGGTCGCCAAGTGTTCCAATTCTGTTACGCCAGTACACCTCAGCCAAGTAAGGCGTTTGTTGGCTAGACTCGGGCAATCTAGGAGGAAGTGTTCTGTACTTTCTTCCTCCTCGTTGCAAGCTCGGCATTTGTCATCCGTTTGGATTCCTATTCGTTTGGCGTGTTGACCTAGAAGATTATAGCCCGTTAATACTGCCACCAATGTTCTAACGCCATTTCGGTTTTTCCCCAGGAGTTGTTTTGTCCTCATTTGATTAGGGTCAGGCCAAAGAGCTCGGCTTATCCTGCAGTCGTTCCTGTCATTCCAAGCCTCATCCCAGAGGATTTCGTCTAGTTCCCTTTTTACCGTTGCTAGTGGCACTTTAATGGCGTCTATTCTAGTGGCATTTTGGTCGGCTGATCCAGCTCTCGCTAGCTCATCCGCTCTTTCGTTTCCCTCTACACCGCTGTCTCCAGAGACTCATGTCAGTTTTACATTTACTCAGGTTGTTGCGGCTTTGAGAGCCTCCCTACAATCCTGCACCAGTTGTGAAACTACGCGGATAGAGGCAAGCGCCTGCAGTGCCGACTTACTGTCCGAGAGTCTTTGTATACTTCCATTAAGGTTGTTTGTTGTCGCTTCTATAGCCGCTTTTATTGCAAACACTTCCAACTGGAAAACTGTGGTGTGGCTCTCCAGTTTATAACTTCGGTTGAGTTGCGGGTCATCTGGGAAAAAGATTCCGGCGCCGCTTCCCTCATCCGTTTTGGAACCATCAGTGTAGATCTTAATCTCACTTCCAGATGTGAAATCCTACACCGTTTTCCACGCTTCTCTGGTCGGAATGCTGATCTTGTATGGAATTGTTTTGTCCTATATTGGTTGAATTCTATCCAGCTCCCTTTTACTTTACGGGGCCATTTTCTCCATTTTTTCCAAAATGCATACGTGCCCCGTTTGAGTGTGGTTAGATAACCCACATGTGGATTTTAATAAAGGCGGCTTAGAATGTTTTGGTTCGGATGATTATGAAACAAAAACTAGGATTAACATTGATTAAAGAATCACGGGCGCATGGCGATCGATTCTGCACCTTGAACACTTCAGGTTAGGTGATTTTTGATCTGCGTTGAGAGTAGATACTCTGATCGGGAAAAAATATTGATAATAACAATTCTGAGATACGACGAGAGAGGAGCTAAGGATGAAGCTCATCTCCAATAGGTATCCATGACAAGTTGGCTGGGCATTGTACACCATCAGGCTATAGATTATTATCGACATATCCCAAGATGGCTCTTGAGCGCAAGGATGTTGCAGATGAAGTGAATAATGTAATTGTGAATGAAAAAGGGAAGGAAGAAACTATTCGGCGGAATCAGGGATAGCCTAACTTAGAGTGGAGATTCAAAAACTCTATAACAAGGCAAAACGTAATATCGATTAGGACGAATACCATAGGAATCCAACACATTATGTTGGAAAGAAATCCGAAGGGCGAAATATTATAGTTTCAGATCTATTTGCGAGAATCTTACGGGTCATGTGTTGCAGAAAGTCTGTTGGACCACATTAAGCTTTAAGGGTTCATCAGGAAACGACTTTATCATTGCATTAAGAAAGACTACCGATAGTTTCACGGCAGATGATAAAGACCGTTCTCTACGATTTAGAGAAACTTTATTCCCATGTTGTGTAGTAAAGATGAACCGGGATAGTAGACACAGAGCTGGGAATGGAACCAGGCTGCGTCCTTCTTTTTGGAGAAACTTCAATCGAGGTTTAAACTTATACTAGTCCTTCAAACTACAGGTTATAAAATATTTGAAGTTTGCATCATTGTAAATGCAATAATGTAAATTTTTTTAACTATTTGTTTTTAGGGTGCAAACAATTCAAAAATTCAATTGAAATTGACTAAAACTTTATGTCACATTATCCAAGAAACACAGAAAAAGAAAAAAAAAATTGAGACCGTGTGGAACGTTTAAAATTTGCAGCGATTCAAATTTCAGATTTTCGGGGAACACATGGCGCAAAAAATCTCCACAAAGAGCAAAATCGAATTTTACGAAAATGTTTGACTTGGCAGCCGCCAGTTTCTTTCTTAAATTTTTTGTCAGTGGAAATATAATATTCATATTCTTACGCAATAAATAATCATACAAAATTTCAAAACGCTTTTTGCTTTCGAGTCATAGCAATGTGAAAAATAGTCTGTTTTTCTAGGCTACAGTCAGGACAACCCCTTCAGTGACAGATACTTTTACTCACTATGAACATGGTTTCTGTTTTTTTCCTGAAGAATTTAGATATTACTCTAACTCACGTCGCCATAGTGGAGTATTTTTTGCATCATCATCGTTAGCGTGAAATGAATAAATCAGTGTTATGTTCTCGGTCATGGTCAAAGAATTCATTCAAAATCTATCATGTGGAAAGCATTAAAGCTAAGACGAAACATGCTACAGGAATATCCATTAAATAGATAAATGGAAAACAGAGCACTTAATTTTTTTAATGCACTGACTTTTGTTCTACAAACGCAAAATACGATAGTCCAAGATTTATGATTGTTTTCAATGACGATCAAATGAAATGTTTTAAGGATAAATTTTTGCATGGTTGTTGATTTCATGGTGGACCGTCGTATAAATCGAGTTATTACTCGAGTTTGGATAGTGAAGTAAAGTAAAATATCGATTTTTGGCTAAATGAGAAATATGGACTCTAAAAAACTCTATTTTTATAGAATTTTGATATGTTACAAGTCTTTCTGAATGGCATAGTTGAAAATTCAAAAATATCATTGAATGCGTTTTATGAGTCCGATTAATGTTTTGACTGAAATTTTGTCTTCTATTCTGAGCAAAGATGTACCACAAAACGGCATTTAGGCAGCCTTGTTCTTAACTCTCTAGTAATTGCTCACTAAAGGGTGTACCTTAGAATGATTTTATTCACGTAAACAATAAAATCAAAAGGAAAGATTGCACTCCAGGAAAAACCTAATTTCGATTTATCAGGACATCAGGACTGCGTTCACATTTAAAGCTCGCATCTAAAAATTGAGTTTCGCTGTCATTCACTTCTCGACCAATAAGATTTCGAGCATGTCGAAACTTTTCGTCACAGAAGTAATGTAAAGGGTGTTTTTAAGAGGCATAGAAATTTAAGTTGGCAACACTTTTGAATGCTGCATATGGTGTGACAGCTGTCATGCGTATTTTGGTTAGGTTGGTCTGCCACTTTATCATGAATAGGTTGACGGCTGAACAACGTCTATCAGAAGAATTGATTCGATTAACTATGGATTGCTTCCACACCACGTTTATTCTCATTAATAATACAAATCCATCTAGACGTCACACAGAATGAGTAGTACCGATGCAGGTCCAATGGAGTCCAGTTGACATCGTGCCCAACAATTAAAACCACGCGCATCCACATTATGGAAGATTTTATATAAGGATCTTGGTTTGTCGGCTTATAAAATTTCACTCGTGACAACTAAAGCCGAATGAAGACCGGGCACACGGGACCGGGTGTTTGGGCCCATAACAAATCGCTGCAAATCTCGTTTTTATTGAGACCCATTTTTGGATGAATGGCTACGTCGATAACAAAAACGGCGCATTTGCAGTGATGAGTAAAAACAGGCGGTTGTCCAAACACGATTATAATCGGAGAAAGCGATTATTTGGTTTGTTATGGGCCGGTGGAATTATTGGTCCATATTTCTCCACAAATTCAGCTGGGAATAATATTACAGTCAATGGTGACCGCAATAGAGCCATCATCAATGACTTTCTCGTTCTACTACTGTTCTGCAGAGGATCTCTAGTTTCAAAAGATGGCGTGGAATGCCAAACAGCTCGTGCAACCATCCTCTCACCGAAAGAAGCATTTGATTAGGACATAATTTCTGTAAGATCTTGTGATTTAAGACCCCTGGACTATTTTTTGTAGGGATATGTCAAATTACTCGTCTAGACAATATTGGCCGCGTTTTTGGCGAGATACGGCCTAAATTTTAGGTTATAGTCGAAAATGGACGTCTCGTTCGGACTTCATCCGCACCAGTCATGGTGCTCACATGCCCGAAATTATATTCAAATAAAACTGTCAGAGAAATAGATTTAAATCTTTCCCATAAAACCAATTTAATGGCAATCAAAACCAATTTGTTTTGATTTTGAAAATGGCAAATAATTAGAATAAAGCTTTCCAAAAAAAAACCCAATTATATGCTTTGCCGCGATGAAAATTTAAAGCGCACAACATACTATCAGAGCAAGCAGCGTTTATGATGAACCCCTTTCCGGAAATCCTGTGAATTTTCACAATGATATTGTTAAATTTTGTGAGCTCAGAGCCGCAATCAGCAGTGTTCAGATCATAGAAAGGATGGATTCATCTCATTTCATTGCCTTTCGTCATTTAAAGGAGATCCGAGAAAGCATCCAAGCTCGTAAAGTTAATATCACAAGAGCTTTTTTTATTACAAATCTAGACCGTATATGGCATGACTAACGCAGAGTCGATTTTAATAGGGAGTATTTACTCCCTACTTGGTAAGTTGTAGGCAGAAATTGTGGAAAAACCACAACATTTGCACAACTCAGCGGTTGCCATGGCGAAAATCAACGAATTCTGGTATGAACTACTTGCCTTACTTATCAGATCTAGCCCAAAGCGACTTCTTTTTGATCCCTAATCTACAGGCTGCGCTCGGAGGACAGATATTATCTTTAAATAAGAGACAATCACCTTCGTGAACAATTATGTTGCATTGAAAAACGCCGAAGACTTTTAGGACAGATTAAAGAGATGGGACCATCGCTGAGATAGTGTAGTTACAGGGAGACTATATAGAAAAGAAAGTTGATTGGAGGGTAGTCTAGTAGTTTTCTGCAGATGGGAATCCCTCACACAGAGCATGAACAGCCTTTACTTCCTAGCATAAAAAACTTGTCACTAGCCCGGGGTTAGGCACTCATAGTCAACATAATAGGTGGAGACCTTAACAGACGGCGCAGAAATTTTTCAAAGGATGAAATCGTATCGTCAGCCACGACTTGGACTAGAGAGCATCTGAGAAAATGGTGTAGTCCACTATTTGCCTCAATAAGTTCAAACTTTGGCCATAAACAAGATGGCATATCTTTACACGTAAAGAAGTCACTAACAAGGGACCATTGCATGCCTTGAAAGGACGAAACAAAGCGATAAAAAGTTTAAGCATGTGTACGGACATTTTGACTATGGCTTCGCCGAGATGATTACTAAGATTAAGACGGTCGGTTCATAAAGAATTTCAACAAAACGATGAATAAGAGGGACCCAAATCAATATTCATCATATCACAGTGGCAATAGCCAACCGGCTCTATGTTATGTCACATTGGGGCACTATAAATTAAATTACAATAATATGGAATTTTTATGTGAAACAACCGTCACTTATCCTTGCCTTATGCGATGTGAAAGTTATTTCCCCGTTTGGTTATGGCTTTTTCTTTAACAACTTCAAAAAAAAAACTAGAAAATGTTAAAGGACAAACGGGGAAATAACTTTCATATCGCATAAGGCAAGGATAAGTGACAGTTGTTTCACAGAAACTGACACAGAAAGGAGCGCGTTCTACAACTCGCTGAAATCCATTTTTCAGAAAGCATCATAAACTATGAAGGCACGGACGAAATGGTGGAAAGAAGTGGATCGGATTGGAAGGAAGCCACGGTTGTCCAAAAAGCATATAAGGCGGGCTTTGAACACACTCCTGCTCTTTGACTCAACGAAGACAGATGAGATGTGTTTAGTCCTTTATCAGCATGGTTGGAATCTGCTTTTGTCCCATCTGATATGCGTGTTTAGAAACAACCCAGTATAGGGAAGTAAACCGATGACATGAAGGCAAGCGGAAGCAGTATTTGAACCTAGAGTGTGTGAAAGCAATACCAATATCATAAGTTTGCAGGAATTATAAAACTAATTATAAAACCAAGACTACCGTTAGTATTGGAGAAAGTGGTAGATCATATGCAGGGACTATGGAGTTAAAATAAAAACTCCATAAGCTCGTAAGCAACCCGGATGCGGGACATAAAAATCAGCAGATATGGTAAACATCGAATCTTTGCAACGTTAAGAAGTAGAACTAGGTACATTTCTTGATATTGAGAAGTCCTTCGACTAGAGCAGGCATTGAGGAGAATGCGAACAAAAAAACCTATGGAATCCTTCCTTTATACACTTAAAAAAAATTTTGTGGCAGAGGAAGTTTACTTCAATTGTGTCCTGTTCAAGGTGATGGGGCAAAAAATACAAGAAGCGCAGTGGAAGCGTTGGGGACCACAAGGATCCTATTGGAGCAGAAATAGATGATGCTTATTATTTACAACAATCCCTAGCTGATTGTGGGCCAGGGTCCTAAGGAAAATTTACCCAAGGACGAGCTGGCTACAACGATAACCGGTGAACGAAATGAAAAAGAACTAGAAAAACCAAAGGTGTCTGAAGTTTGCATCGTTGCAATCGCAACGCTGTCAAAATTTTTCACAATTTATTGTTGGTAGATGATTGAACTGTAATGAAACCCTAATGTATTGCAAAGAAGTAAGAAAGGCGAATGAAATTTTCAAAAAGTTCAAGTCAATTCAGCCAAAAAACATTCAAAAAGTGAAAAAATTGCAGACCGTTGCGTTTGCAACGATGCAAACTTCAGACACCTAAAAACCAAACATAAGTGCTTTTCTTAAAATAATGAGAAACGCAACAAAAATCCAAAAGCATGCCAATAAGGGCATTAGGAACGGCATAATTAAACTCGAGGAGCTCGTTGAAAGGATTCAGGAACAGGTCGATATATACCCGACGTTAGCTGGATCGAAGGAAAACGACAAAGCGGCAGGAGACAACACACGCCAGTCAAAGGGACAAGATCGATGCTGACTTTTATCTGGTACACTCCAAAATGCAACAGAAAGCTAAGAAGAAGGTGCAGCAAGTAAAGGCTGAAAATATGACCAAAAACATGCCCAAAAAGCAGGAACACGCAAAACACAGGTTGAGTCCTAAAAAGACCAAGCTTGGGTTGTAGGTATGTTCTACTAATTAAGCCGGAAGACGGGAGGACTTTTGTCGATGGCCACAAGCAAATCAGGCAAAATGCCTGGAAACAAACGGTACGAAGGACCAAAACAGACAGCCTCACTACCAGACTGACAAGTTCTTGCTTGAGGGTGCCGTCATGACCTCCTTGGCTCTAAAGCATCTCACTGCATTAAAGCGACGGCCTTTTTCGAAAAAAGAGGCATTGTGTGTTGCGGCCGTCAAAGAAGTAGAAGAGTCCATTAGATAAACTGTGTCTATGGTAGACGGCTTAAGGGTAAGGTTGACGTCTTCCAATCCCAGAGGAAGGATCGCAGAGAAGGATTCAGTGCAATTCCTGGCCAAGGAGAATCGAAATCGGCTGGGTAGTGGGAAGAATTCGACACGAATAAGTGCTTTAGCTTCGGACACATTCCCCTAAATAGCAAGGGGAATGGAAGACCGCAATGGACTGGTAGCGCAAGTATGGCAATTCCGGTCATTAAGCGAGAAAATGCACAAATAAACCAAGCTGCATCTTGTACTAGGACAAAGGCTTTTAGTCTGAAGAGCTGGCTCATATTCCACGAAGCGGAAGGTGCCAGGATTTCAAAGAGGCACTTAGCAAAAGAAAAGCCGAAACAAAAGTCAAGCCTTGCTGGTCAATTTACATCGTAGTGCAACCTCACAGAACTTGCGCTACTAGGTCGCAACTGAGATAAAAACCAACCTGCTGCTGATATATGAACAACATCACAATAGGGAGGAGGCTGGGTGGTACTATGACCGATCTGGCGCCAGCGTTATTTGGATGCGGGAGAGTATTCGGCTCCCAGTTGAGACTGAAGTTAGCGGAGATGGCTTTGTACTGATCAAGTGTGCGGATATGACGTTTAATGGCGTCTACCTCGCGTATAATTTTATTCTTTCAGAGCTAGCTCGATGAACTGCAGGAAGTTGACACAAGCATGAAAGTTCGGATCCTTGTTGGCGAGGATATCAATACCAAGGTGATTGAATGGGGAATGGAAAGAGGAAAACGAAAGAACTTGTCGCCATGACAGTTGGAACTACGACATTTATCGACGGAGAGGCTGCTTTGGAATCATCCCGGACGTGACGTTCACTCTGGAGTTCTTAGTGCTTATAATACACAAATGAGGTATCTGAAGTTTGCATCGTTGCAAACGTTGCCATAATTTTTCACAATTTATTGTTGATAGATGATTGAACTGTAATGAAATCCTAGTAGAATGCAAAGAAGTCAGAAAGATGAATGAAACTTTCAAAAAGTTCGAGCCAATTTATCGAAAAAACAAAACATTCAAAAGTGACAAAAATGCAGACCGTTGTGTTTGCCACGATGCAAACTTCAGACACCCCACAAATGAAGGGTACTGGAGGACTACTACTCGCCTAGTAGTCCAGTACATTATTCTATAAAATGGTGAGTGCACTGCTTGACGCGCAGCAACCCTACCTTCAGCTGTAGGATATAACATTGCTAAAATGGATGTCGACGAGCTCACCGAGGTTTTCGTAGGCGGTGGAACCAAGACGTGGACCACGACAAGAGGAGTGTTATGGGAAATAGTTGAGAATCAACTTGAGCTCTTCCAGCCTCTCTTTCAATATAATTTCATTTTCGAGCTATTCGACAAAAGTGCTCTAAACTTCCGCACCTCTGAGTCTTCGCTAAAATGAGCATAGCAATGGTATAAGTCACGTACAGCTTATAAGTGAGAATGGATAAACTGATCTACCAAATAAGTTTCTAGAATTGACAAAGTGAATACCGCAGACTGCGCCGCGAAGCCAAACTTTGAAGGGATCGACAATCACATTCAGACATAGGTCGGCTAGAAAAATTCTTCCAAGATTTATCAAAGAAAGAAAGGCTAGTCGCTAGCAAAACCTCGTTGAGGACAACAACAAAAACCCGTGGGGTTTGGGTTTTAAACTTGTCATTCGGAAGCTAGGACCCTGAGGCGTAGAAAATAGACGAGGTTGTTCGGGTACTTTTTTCTGTGCATCCCGTTCGTTCTGATGCTTCATATGCAGAACGTCTTATTGTGTATCCACCTTTGAGAGATGTCTGAGGTTTGCGGTGTTGCAAACGCAACTATTTTTCTTTAGTAGATGATTAAACTGAAATTAAAATACTTTCGAGAAGTTCATCAGGGAGAGACTCGGGGGGATATCCGAGCTGCTGGGGGTCTATTTCTTCAGCGGTACGGCTTCAGGGTAGCATCATAAACTGTATCTCAGCTTTGCAACGTTGCAAACGCAACAGTCTCCAATTTTTCACTTTTTGAATTTTTTTGGATAATTTCACTTGCAATTTTTGAAAGTTTTATTCGCCTTTGTCACTTTTCTGCGCTCTACTAGGTTTTCATTACAGTTCAATCATCTATCAACAATAAATTGTGAAAAATTTTGACAGCGTTGCGATTGCAACGATGCAAACTTCAGACACCTCACATTGGAGGGTCGGAGAAGATGTATGGGACATTTGGGGTGGCGCAAGGTTCCATTTTTGGTCCAAACCTGTAGAGTGCCATTTGAGGTTGAAACGACCGAAGGAGTCGCATCTTATCGACTGCGACTTATGCTACGTCATCAGCCTAAGCAGCATTAGTCGAGGGACGTACTCCCGAACAGGCGCATCTCAAAAAACGTTTGTAACAATGCAAACTTCAGAACGCTTCTAACGAAGGCCTAAGTCAGTCTAAGCTGGATTAATGAGATGACTTTATCTAGCTTGAACGTTCTTTTTTTCAATCCTATTTAGTGGCCCAAACTACTGCTGGATTGCAGTCTTGCTTGTACAAGATTAACAGATTAGAATCACCTACCTGCTTGACGCCTGCCACACATTCTTCTTTTAGAAAAGATGAAGTAAGCATTGGAGAGCTCTGTCCGGAATTTTTGGTCAGAGAAATGCTTAAAAACGGTTGACAAATAGAATAGCATGGCACAATATGCTCGGGCAGAGTTGACACTGAAAAAAAGCTATATTGGAGTGTTAGCAGGCGTCGAAGATGAGGATCTTTTTTGGAGCAATTCCTTCAATTCCCATAGAAAAGAAAAGATGCCCATAATCTGAAGGCACCTTTAGACGTAGGAACACGAGGCCTAGCGCGAAGTAATTTGTCAAATGGTTCCAGCCTTCGTTCGCAGGTTGACAGGGATGGTGTAAAGTGGGTACTCCAGAAGGTGTCTGAAGTTTGCGTCGTTGCAATCGCAACGCTGTCAAAATTTTTCACAATTTATTGTTGGTAGATGTTTGAACTGTAATGAAACCCTAAAATATTGCAAAGAAGTAATAAAGGCGAATGAAACTTTCAAAAAGTTCAAGTCAATTCAGCCAAAAAACATTCAAAAAGTGAAAAAATTGCAGACCGTTGCGTTTGCAACGATGCAAACTTCAGATACCTTAGTCCAGAAGCATTGCACGTCCCATACTCAGGGCGTCAACAATGAAGGCTGTCCCTTACGTTTATCAAAAAGTTCCACAAGTTCTCTTGCTTGCAAGACAAAATGATTGTAAATAGAAAGGAGTTTAGGAGTACTTGTCTTTCATACTTCATTCAAACATTAAATTATTTGCTAGCCAGGGATTCGCCCTAGGTACATCTGATAAGCGATAACAATTCTTTAAATAGTTGCAGGCTCTATTTGCTCCAATCACACTGACTTTGAGAGTGCACCACGCTCATGTTTCACTGGAACAAATTAAATTAAGCCAATTAGGTTGACGTGGAAGTGGTGCCAGTTTGCATATCTAAATATTAAAACTATGCATTTGCGCCCACAAGCAAATATTCTCAATGTTCACAGAGGAATACCCTAAATTACTTGTGCAAATTCATATTTTTCTTGTGCTCTAACCACAAAGTCGTGGGCAATTACTCGATGGTTCTATTTGACTCATTAACGAAATATTTTTTCAGCAGTGTGTCAGCTTTCCAGCTCTAGAGTTTCATGCATCGGGCCCTATTTTGAGCTTTTTAATTAAATTTCGTGAATTTTCTAGGATTCGCTTTCGCTGAACCCTTTTTAAAAATAATTGAGTCAAATTGTGATCCGCGTGTCGTCAACGTTATCCTCCGGGAAACGGAAACCCCACGAAAACATGTAACCACGTCAATGTGCTCTGCACACAACATTAGGCCATTGGCGAATCCTTCCTGGCGGGTAACCCAACCACCGACGTAGCGTTGAGTTCCTGAATCGTGTGTTGCGCGTATATCCGCCGCTTGGGCTTCGTGTCGCAACTATAAAATTTGGCGCCAGTAGGTCGCACAAGATTTTCTTTATTTTTTTTGGGGAAGAGATCGAAATGTGGCTCAAAGCTAATGAATATTGGGGGTGGTTCGGGCGCGAATGTGTGTATCTTGGAGGAATCCGCAGCCATTCCAACACGGTTTGTGTAGCGCAAACGTACTGGGGCAACGAAATGACTAGCCTGGACTCATCGCCGTGTAATTTTCCAAATGGTTCCATACGGATAGGCTTGGAGGAATACGAAAGTGAGCGTTTAGACGAACCCTCGTCAGCTGGAGGTTTTGGAGGGGTTTCCGCCTCGGAGCGTGGGTGACCTTAATGATGTCGATGGAATCACACCCGTAAATAAGTTTCAACTTTCTTACGTGACACGACCGGACCTAGGACAATGCGGGATTTGTCATAGCTGACGACAGGATTTTCGGGTGAGGGAATGTCAACTGAGAGATAACGATGGTCATCGATATCCAGTCCTAACTATCACATACCTGCAAAACAGAGGAATAAACGGAATTGACTGCTTTATGCTAGGCCGCAAATGCTGATTGCGCTTCTCCGGGAAGATGTGATTGAATTTCATTTTCACGCCATACTTAGGCACGGCCGTGACTTCCTTTTTCAAGTCGTAGTTTGCACTCTCGTTATCCATGTTAACTTTCGTTTGCACTAAACTCCTCCGACCGTGACTAATCTAATCTGCTAATTTTTTTCCTATTGACCGGAGTCGTCCACAAAACTGGGAGTAACTACTAGTAAATTTGCTTTTCGCCACAAAGTTAAACTAAAGACTTCCGATGGATGTTGATGGAAGTGTTTGGAACCAGGCCACGGACGAATGCAAATTTGGCGGAAAAACTATCGAAATTCGCTTTTTTCACTGCACACATTAATCGGACGTACTAGCGCCGGCTTCAGTTAAGGGACAATATGTTTTTTGTTTATTGCATCGAGTTGAACGCGGAACGAAATACACTTTCCACCGAACGCTGCGAAACTCAAAACTCGACTAGAACATGTTCTCTGTTCTGAGAATTGGATAGGGGTTGAATTCGCCAATTCCTTTTAAATGCAATCGGCCTCGGGCCGAAGTCGACTGTCAAAATGACATAGGCAAAGATTTTCGCAACAGCTGGTTGAGGGGCAGTTGGTTGGCGTCTTGGAATGGATGATGGGAAATTTGCAGAGTTGTACGCAGATGGTTGTGATCTGCAATGGGAAAGGGACATTTTGTCTGGTTTGAAGGAAGTGCGTCATTAACGTTGACAGGAAAGTTCAGTGGAACAGTTCAGACGTTCAGGATTGTTGCAGTGGTGGATTGTGCATTTTCCGCTAATTAAATAATGATTAACAACGAAATAGTTTCAAAAGACTTCGTGCCGTGTTTGTTCGGGTGTTTGTGATTGTGTGTTTATAGCAAAATGTGCAACATAAACAGAAAATTGCTGGTTTCGAACATGGAAGAAGACTGCGGTAAAACGTGGTAAGTCTTTGACATTTAGTTGGGAGACACTTCCAGAATTTGTGAAGAAGTTTCGTCGGACGTTAATGGATATTATTAGTAATGCGCTTTATTTATTATGTCTTTATAATATTCTTAAGCACAATTAGTGGAAATATTAAAAATTAGCAAAAAATCAGTATCTTGTTAGTGGTTTTTATATTTTAATTTAGACATGGAATGTTAACCCTTTTCGGGCAGGATTTCAGATTTCGAACATTTCACGCTTTTGTTTAACCCGTAATGGGTACACAGTGCCGAGAAAAATAGAAGGACACCGCGCGTTTTTGAAGAAATCGTCAAGAGATGAAATGATTTTAAGCAATCTGTGTCTGTATTTGAGATTATTTCATTGCATTGCATTTACCTGGGGGTTCCTCAGTTACCATACCAAGTGGGTGAAAAAAGTTTAATTCTAGATAGATCTACAAAAGGTATTAAAGGGATTGAAATTCAATATTTGACGGTCATTCTTTACTAGTTTTGTGAAATGAACTATTAACAACGAGTAGAGCAAACCAACTGACTACCGAGGAAATTAAAATTTAGGAAGTTAGCAATTAGGAAGTTAGCAGAAGATCGGGTTAATTGCTCTTTAATGGAACCAGGGTATGTTAGAATTCCTTAGGTGTGGGGCGTTTGTTCATGGACTAACTTTGCATTTGCCAATAGTGTAAGAGACTTTTTCCTACAATGTTATGTGGATCTCAGAGTAAATGTCACTCAGGACAACATCAAAATCATAGTGTGTGTATAGCTGCATCTGTTTCAGAATTCCTTCTTTGGCTAAAATGTCTACCTCAGGGAGTACTGTGATACCTCTATATCCTGGAGCCCAGATGAAGTTGAATGTTACATTTGCATGTTCCTCCATGTAATTCCAGATTTCTTCAACTGATTTTTTGCTATCTTTGCTGAATTTGATGTTTATTAATGCGGTATAGGAGTCCGTGAAAAGATAGCCGTTTGTATTAGGGGAGAAATCTTTTTCTGTGAGGGCTGCGATTATTGCGGCTAATTCTGCATTGACGACTGTGACTGAGTTTCTCAGATTATATGAGTTAGTGATGTTACCTATAATTTCTTTGTAAGCTACACCAGTCCCGAACGAATCTTTGGCCGCATCTGTTATTATCATTTTTATGTTTTTTTTTTAATTCCTGAATGTAGCTGTTGAAAATTCTGTTGAGGTCTATTGCATCTGCGTTTTTGTAGTTCTGGAAAGGTGTTTCTGAGGGGCCGCATCGAATTTCCATGTTTTTTTTCTGGTAGGGAGGTGAAGGCTGTTTACGCCCTGAGTGTGGGACTCCCAGACGCAAAATGCTTTTGGACTACCCACTAAACACCTCCCCTGTCAATCCGAGAATTTAGCCTCGAACCGTTTGACACATTACTTCGGGCTAGGCCTCGTGTTCCTACGCCTAGAGGCGCCATCGCATTATGGGAATCTCTTCTCTAACGGGAAGGACAGGAGAGGAAGGAAGTGCTACAAAAGAGACCCCTCCCTGCCGATACCTCCCTGCGCTCCAATAAAGCTTTCTTCAGTACCAGCACTGCCCGAGGATATTGTGCCACGCGATTCCAATTGCCAACTGTTTCCAGCATTACTCCGACGATAGTTTGCGGACAGAGCTCTCCGATTTTGTTGAGTAGGACCCATCGCTGCTGGCTCTACCTTTTGCAGTAGAAGAATGTGTGACAGGCGTCATCCGGTTCACCTGCACAAAACACACAGTTAGGAGACCGTATTTTGTCAATTTTGTACAGGTAGGACCGAAAACAACCGTGCCCGCTTATGAGCTGGGTGAAGTAGAAATCGGTCTCACCATGCACTCGACTGAACCACGGCCTCAGGTCAGGGATCAGACGTGCAGTCCACCTTCCCGTTGTTTCTTGCTCCCAGGACTGTTGCCAATCGTTGAGAGAGCGACGTATCTCTTCCTTGGTGATCTCTTCTCTTCGATCTTCGCCTCTGCGCAGGTAAATACTTCTGCGCTCTCTCGCAAGGAGGGTGATGGGTATCACCCCTGCGATTACCAGCACTGCCGTCCCGGAGACCGTTCGATATGCACATGCGCTTCGCAGTGCTCCTTGTCTCTGCACCTGTGCCAACCGCTTCCGGTGTAACTCCTTGCTGAGAGCGTCGCCCCACAGTTCTGATCCGTAGAGTAGAAGCGACTGCACAACGCTCATTAAGAGCCGTCTCCTTGATGTGGTGGGCGCCCCTATGTTGGCCATTAATCGGGTGAGTGCCGTCACACACGCTGCAGCTTTGTCAGCTACTGCCCTGATTTGTTGGGAAAAACTCATCTTCGAGTCTATCAGAACGCCCAGGTACCTTACTGCTAATTTCGATTCAACGAGCTCGTCCCCTATTCGCTCGGCCGTATTCTGGGGATTCTCTTCTTCGTTAGGATGACCACTTCCTTTTTTCCAGTGCCAGCTTTAATCCGTGAGCGGTCATCCAGTCCATTACCCTCCGCATTAACGTATTGAGTCTGAGCTGCGCATGGTGTACTGTGCGTCCAGTGACCAGCGCCGCGACATCGTCCGCATAGCCGATCAAACGTGACTCTTCCGGCAGTTCAAGCTGCAGCAGTCCATCGTAGGAGATGTTCCACAGGTCCGGGCCAAGGATAGAGCCCTGAGCGATACCTGAAGTAAGATTTGTACTTCGCCTACCCTCCTTCGAGTCGTCGAGTAGGCTGCGGTCCTTCAAATAGTTCCTGAGAATCCGCATCAGGTACACTGGTACTTGAAAACGATTTTCTAGCGCTTCCAGAATATCTGCCCATCTAGCGCTGTTAAATGCATTTCGGACATCCAGAGTAACCAGCAGGACGACCCATCGTGCAGAAATACTGTGAGACTCCGCACGTTGGACCGCGCTCACTACTTTTCCAATTGCATCGATGGTGGAGCGGCCTGCTCTGAAGGTGGAGCGGCCTGCATACTGGTGGCCTTTGGACACCAAGCTTCCGCATTACTATTTTGTAGTCCAGGCCCCATGGGTCTCCGTTCACGTCGTCCACCAGGTTTTGCCAGCGGCTGGCCTTGCTGCTGTTGATAAGTCTACGGAGGCATTTTCTAGATGACTTGTAAGCAGCTAATCGGATACATGCCTCTTCCCGGGTTCGAGCTGTGTCCTGCATCGTAGTTTGTGACACTCCCTTCGTTTTCGGCAATTTCAGGTGACCACCAGTATACTGGAGGCTTGCTGTGCCGGGGTCTTCGTAGGGGCATTGAAGACCTGCAGGCGAATGTAATGATTCTCATAGTTGAGTTAACAACATCTCTTGCCGCGGGTTCTCCGTCCTCTAGCGTTGCGTCCGACAGCGGTGATCGTGCCATAAGCACTTCAACTAACTTCTTAATATCCGCTTTCTCAGTATTCCACCGAAGCGCAGAAGAACAAGCTCGTGGTCTTCGGGATGCACCCTGATGGATCTCCAGAGCTATGTACTGGTGATCACTGGCCGAGTAATCCCCTAACACTCTCCAATTTTTAACTGGTTGTGCTAGGCACTCCGAGGCGAATGTCACATCAGGTATGGTGCCGACGCAACCCCATCGACGGAAAGTAGGAAAGAAACGACGGAAAGCCCAGTTCGTGCTGCCATTTCCACGAGCCGTTTGCCCCGAGCGTCTGACTGGGGCATGCCTCACTCGATTCCCTTTGCATTGAAGTCCCCTCCATTGAAGAAGGGGAATGGCCCTTCGCCGTATCCGACAAATAACCCACCCTATTCTTATTTTGCCCTGCTGTGAGGTCGATTATGGCCATGCGCTGACCCCTGTTGTTCGGTTTGGCCAGCCTGACTTTCGTCTCGCCTAGTACGGGGAAGTCGCATTTTAAGGCTTCTATTTCGGGCAGATCCATAACGCAGTCA
Source organism: Stratiomys singularior (assembly GCA_954870665.1). Lineage (NCBI taxonomy): Eukaryota > Metazoa > Arthropoda > Insecta > Diptera > Stratiomyidae > Stratiomys > Stratiomys singularior. Next base: position 82,638,062 of record OX940879.1, on the reverse strand, counting down.
ATGTCTCTAATTTCCAGTGTGGCCTTAAGCTCGAGTGAGGCTACAGTAGCCTTCTCTTCAAGGACTCTTTTGACTGCGTCACGGAACGCGTCTTTATTGTTTGCATCTGATCCGAACTCAACAAGTAAATCCCCCGAGCGAGTTGGCCGTACAGCTTTTATTGCAGTTTGTATGTCTTCGGGTTTTACCGCTCCCTTGATTTCTCTCAGAACATCCGCATAGGATCTGCCGTCAGTGGGTTTAACCAGCAGTGCCTGCCCAATGGGTTTTCGACGCTTCTTAATCTTAGTTTCTTGGGTTATCTGCGATGATTCATTGCATTTCGGTTCCTGTGGATATTTATCGATTTTGGACTTCAGGGCCGCTTTTTTAGCTGCCTTTTTGGCAGCTTTGGATAGTGCCGTCTGAAAACCCTCCTCAATCGCGATTTGATCGTTCGGCGTCCTGTCCTCGTCCTTCCTCCGTTTATCCCGATCCCCTTTGATTGGACTGCAGACCAAGCTTTTGGTGGCAGTAGAAATCGGGACGGCTACTGGCCTGTCGAATGTATTAGCCTGTTGCTCTTCCTTTGCCTTTAGCCACCTGCGTCTATAGTGACCTATTCGGGTTAGGAGGTCTTCCAACTCCAGAACCCCGTTTTAAACCTCTTTGCTAAGGTTCGTTTGTGCGTTGCATGTGGCATCTTCTTATGTTGGTCGCTCTGGTGTGCGCATGGTTTTCTTGCTGCGCCCAAATGCTGTTAAAATATGGTGCGTACGCTGTGGTGCGTACAGCGAGGACAGCGTGCTGTTGTTCTTAAGGTTTTATGTGGTGATTATAACGGCTTCTAATTTACTGTTCTGGGTTTGTTGTCTGAATTTTAAAGTTTTTTCAATAGGGTCTGAGTTGGTGGATCACGTTGTAATTTCTAATATTGTTAAAGGATTGATAGTTCCCTAGGATCTCTTGCAGTAGGACTGTTGTGATATTGATAAACCATGCGGTTTGTCAATAACTGTATTCCGGGAAAGTCCCTTTGTCTTATTGATCCGCTTCGCACATCCGTACACTACTATGTTACACACGGAACTGTTCGAAATATTATTACACGATTAAAGCCTCTCATCGTTACGAATTTGTTAAACAAAGTAAAAAAAAATTAAATTCAAATTGTACGCGCTCTTCATTCTCATGCAAACACTCACTCTTTTCATGTATTCAGGCCCTTAAGGCCCACCACAGTCATGTCAACATTTAACACAAAACTCACACTATAAAACTTTCACCACACTCACTTAGCATTCAGCTTTCGTACTGTTCAGACGTGAGTGAGTGAGACCCTGTGAGTTATGCTGCGCTGATTCTGACCACCTGTCAATGGTGCTGTGCTGACTCTGAATACCTCTGCTTCCTCTATCACGAATCTCCACCTTAGCTTGGTTTCAGCACTTGAATGAATTCCACTGCGCTACCTCGTATCGTGCTTCCTCTAGCACGAACCTGCACCTTAGCTGGTTTCGGGACTTCACTCGTTCTGCTGCGCTACCTCGGATCGTGCTCCCTCTATTGATTGATATTTAATCCTATTGATTGATTCTTCGATTGGTTGATACTTCTATTGAAACTCCAATTGATACTTTATTGATACTTCTATCAATTGACCGTCTATTGGTTGATACTTCTATTGATTGATTCCTCTGTTGATTGTGTGTTCCATACCTTCAAGTTTCAATAATTTATTGGGTGAATTTTATGTGTTATGTACAATTATTTACAGTTAGTCTTAACCTATCACTTAACCTACGGGTTTTGCCTAATGGCTGTACCCAGAATTCAGCACTAACTAGAATTTATTTGTTCTTGGACTTAAGTTGTTATATATTAAATTTCTTCTTAATTTCTACACTTACACCGCAAGTGTGGCTTTGAATATTCCATATTTTAGCTTACAGTAACAAAATATGTATATATTATAATTCCTTATACTCTATAATGATTTTGTTTTTTTTTATTTTTAAATTCCTTATATACTACTTATTGCTAACTCGTGGAGGTTTCATGCTCCCCCATTCGTTTCGCCGCTCGCTCGATCAACCTCTTGGCGTAGAGGTTGATTGGTTCCAAGGCTGCATCCCGGTACAGTTGTCGGTTGGGGTAGAGCCGTCCGTCCTCCCGTTTATAAAGACCAGTGCAAGCTCGAAGGATTCTGCGTTCCAGTAATCCTATCTTGCTCCTCTGTGTTCCATACCTCACAGTTTCTATTATTTTTATAGCAATATGTACACAACAACCTAGTGAATCATATCAATAGAAAATTTTATCGCAAATAACTTCCAAGAATTTTTTTTGCTACTTGGAATATTTTTTTTTGAGACTTTTTTTTCTGATATTTTATTTTTACTGAGTGTTTTTTCATTTTTTTTTTGTTTTACTTAATACTTAAATCTAACTATAAATGTTTGTATTTTAAGTTTATTCTTACTTCTATTTGATGTCGTATGATTTTCTTTTAACTTAAAAATATGGGTACATATAAAAAACTTAACCAAAACAATTAATTGTTATATTCCGATTTAATTGTTATTTTATTTATTTATTCATTTATTTGTATATGTATATATTTTTTTTTGTTTGTTTAATGTCGCCTACACATCGGAATACGTAACAGTTGCAATAATCAAAAGGAGGACATTGCTTTTGTTAATCCTGATCAAATCTATTTTGAAACTTTCCCCGATCGGTTTTTTTTTTGGAATTCAACCGACGATTTTCGTGTTGAACTGGAATGAGAAAGACATCATCGCTTTGATGATTAATTGCGTTATGGTCGCTATCCTAAAGAAACACCAGCCGTTTTCGTTTGTGACTAATAAGGCTGAATTAATGTCTTGCATCAGCAATACAAAGGAATTAGTCCTAGTTGGGAGTTCCGATCCATATAGATTACACATTTATTCAAAATGGTTCTCTGTTATCCATGATTCCAGAAAAACATCTTTTGGATTATTTTTGGCCTTCAGCCATGGTGTATGCCGGGCTTTCAGGTCATCGGCAAGGATATACTAATTATGCAAACCGTTCAATTCAAGTGTTTCAAACAAAGAATTAAGCTCCTCCTTGAACTTGAGAACGTTTCGACCAGTTACATAGGCAGAGGAAACCAAAGTGGTTATCCCTACCTGGCAATGAAATTTTGATAACGGGCAATTCAAGAAACTCAAAGCTTTTATGTTCAACTTTGTCAATATTTTGGCAGCAAACAAGTCTTGTTCTAAAGCGATTTCACTCAGTGGGGGCAAGAAAGTCTTTGCATTTAACGCATCGATATTGCAAGACGCAGTTGGCACCCGAATGACCAAATATTTCACACCGGTAACACTGGTTGATTTCTTTTTTTGGAGGCGTTCCCACATCATCACTCTGAAATTCAAATACCTTATTTGTTGAAAGGCAAATATTGCCCTTCAACAAATTCTACGGTCAATCTTCTTTCCGAGAAGGTTTTGACGGAAATAAATTCAATTTCCGTTGCAACTTTCTTGAGCACTTGAAGAAGATCGACTGTGTCCTCTCTGCATTACACCCCCCCCCCCCTCCCTCCCCAACATAGGTCTGATTTTTTCACGTTTGTGCCTGTAGCACTTAGGATTTTTTCGGTGATACTTTGTTTTGCTTTCTTCTTCTCCTTTGTTTCTTTAATTATTTCCTTTTGGGGTTGCGGGTCTTGACCCTTCAGCCCTTTCATGAGTAGATCTTCGAGAGACTGAAGCCGTAGCCGTAATTCGTAGTTTTCTTTTCTAATAACCATGGGAGCTGTTCAGGTTCAGGTTCCAATGGAAGGTGGCACTAAAAAACTGGGTTTTCATAGCATCAGTGTTTTGCGGCCTATTAGTAAGTGAACATGCGTCATGGAGTATTCGTTCAAGTTTTCAGTCTTGGCTCTTCTTACATTACCAAAGGCATGGTGCTGGTTGGAAAAGCAACTCTAGGATTGGGTGATTTATTACTGCCGTATGTAGGACTTTTCCGGTATAAATGGTTCTTGAATTCAATCAAGACATCGTTTTCTCTGGTCTCAAAATTACTAAGGTGAAGCTACTTAGGTGTATTAGATAAGTAGCTAATATTATTATTATTATTAGGTGTATAGCCATTCTTCCAGAATTTTAGATAAATACTACGGGTCTCAGAAGTTTTTGGTAGATCAATTTTTCCATTTTTACTTACAACATTATAAGTTATTTAAACCCTTGCTAAGCTACCTCAGCGAAGGCTCATGGGTGCGGAAGTTCTGATCAAATTTGTCGAATATCTCGAAAGTGAATTAATATTGACAAAGGTGGAAAGAGCTCATGCTGGTTTCGAACACGCGTCCCTGCCGCTTCTCGTCAGGTGCCAACTTACAGGCCGGGACGCATCGATTAGCACTACCAGCTTAGGTCGATGTCGACTGGTTATTTTTACTAGCTATGAATATTGCTCTCAGCTTGAACTTGTCCTATTTTATTGTCTTCCTATGAACTTGTTTTATTTTCCTAGGGACGCGTGTTCTAAACCAGCTTGGGCTCTTTCCACCTTTCTCAATATTAATTCAAAGTATTAGTTCAAAGAGGCACTAAGCAAGAAAAGAGCAAAGACATGGTTCAAGTCCTGCAAATCAACCTACACCGTAGCTAAACCGCACAAGATTTACTAGACCAGGTTGCAAGAGAGAAAAAAGTTGACTTGTTGCTGATATCTGAGCAACACCACAACAAAGAGGAAGCTGGATGGTATTGTGATCGATCCGGCACCGCCGCCATCTGGGTACGTGATAGGGCTCTACCTACAGCTCGGACTTGCACCAGTGGAAATGGCTTCGTGCTCATTGGGTGCGCCGATTTGACATTCATAAGCGTCTATTTCACGCCAAATGAGTCAATTTCATGTTTTCAGAGCAGGCTCGATAAGCTGGAGGAAACTGTCTCGAGCACGGAAGGCCGAATCCTTGTTCGCGGTGACTTTAATGCCAAGGCGATACAATGGGGAATGCCTCTTCGAGACCCGAGAGGAAAAAGAATCCTAGAAATGGTGGCTAGGAGGCAACTGCTCATCATGAACGTTGGGAACACACCAACTTTTCGACGGGGAGGCTGCTTGGTAACTATTGCGGATGTGATATTTGCTTCGGAGTCGTTAGTGCCTAGGATACACAGATGGAGGGTACTGGAGGACTACTCGGCGAGCGATCATCAGTACATTGCTTTTGGAATTGGCGAGCGTGCTACTCCACGCGTAGCAACCCAACCCTCAACTGTAGGTAGGCATATTTCTAAAATAGATGTCGACGCGTTTGCCGCAGCTCTTATAAGCGGTGAAATTATGACGGTAACTGGGGAAGGCTCAGCTGAAAACATGGTGAACTCCACCATGAGGCTCATCAAGAATGCGTGCGACTGCTCTATGCCCAGGCGACGGCCTCGACACAATAAGCCTGCTGTGTACTGGTGGTCGGCAGAAATCGCTGTAAAGCGAAGAGAATGTCACAGACTCCGCCGCGAAGCCCAAAGTTCAAGAAATCGAGACGAGTCACATTCCCGAACGCTGGCATAAAGGTCGGCTAGAAAACTTCTCCGTAGGTTGATTAACGAAAGCAAGGTTCGCTGCTGGCACAACCTAGTTGAGAACAAGCTTGTCATGCGGCTTGCCAAGCTTGCCATGCAGAAATTAAGAGCTGCAAGGAGGCCCTGTGTCCTTGAAATGGAAAAAATTGACGAGATTGTTCGAGCGCTTTTCCCTATGCATTCTGTTCGTCCCGATGATTCAGATGTTGAATGTAGAATGCCCACTTTTCAGCGCCATCGAGCTGGATGATGCGGTGAAATCATTAAAATCGAAAAAGGCCCCAGGGCCAGACGGTATACCAGCGGAAGTGATACAGCTTGCATATCAGCTTTGCCCTGACAAGCTGCTCACTACTTTCAATACCTGTCTGCAGCAGGGCACGTTTCCAGATTGTTGGAAAGAAGCGAGGCTCGTTCTGGTCCACAAGAGGAAGGGGAACGCCGAGCAACCATCTTCATATCGGCCCCTATGTATGTTGAACGCCGCTGGGAAGGTGCTCGAGAGGCTTACTGGAGAAAGACTTGGAGAAGCCATTCGAACTGTCGAGGATCTGTCTCCTCAGTAGTACGGCTTCAGGGCTGGTCGATCCACGATCGGTGCAATAGCAGAGGTAGTGAGTGCGGTCCAGCAGGCAGAAGCCCACAATCACTACTCGAGACGAATAGTACTGCTCATAACACTCGATGTGAGAAATGCCTTCAATTCTGCTAGATGGACAGATATTCTTGGTGCTCTGGAATATTTCAGGGTGCCGAGGTATCTGACGCGGATATTGAAAGACTATCTCAAAAACCGGAAACTCATCTACGACAAATTGGGAGGCTGACGAAGAATTGATTTGACATCAGGGGGTGGCGCAAGGTTCCGTTCTGGGCCCGGACCTCTGGAATGTCTCGTACGATGAGCTTTTGAGGCTACTGTTACCGGGGGTTTACCGCCTGGTTGGCCACGCAGATGACGTAGCAGCACTAGTCGCCGGACGTACTGTCGGACAGGTGCGACTCAAACTGGGTGCGGTAATACGTCGAGTTAGTGAGTGGATGACAGACCATAGGCTTAGCATAGCGCTGGAAAAGACCGAGGTCGTCGTCCTCACCAAGAAGCGCAAGGATTCGCAGCCTCGTGTTATCCCGATTCGGGTGGGGGAAATGATCATCGAGTCAAAAGAATTAATCAGATACCTTGGCTTGATGATTGACTCGAAGATGAGTTTTTTCGAGCAGGTTCGAGCGTCAGCGTATAAGGCTTCCGTGCGAGTATCGGCGCTAAATCGCATTATCGCCAACACGTGGGGGCCAACCTCGAGCAAAAGACGTCTACTGATGAGTGCAATGGAGTCGGTGCTCTTGTATGGCTCCGAGGTTTGGGCTGACGCTCTTAGTAAAGAGACGCACCGAAGGCGTCTGGCACAGGTGCAGAGGCAAGGAGCTTTACGGATAGCCGCTGCATACCGCACTGTCTCTGAATGTGCAGTGCTGGTAATCTCTAGGGTGGTTCCTATTAAGTTACTTGCAGACGAACGGAAACGTGTATACTTACGTAGGGGGCAGTCGGCGAGAGAAACCGTCAGCCGAGAGGAACGGAGAAGAACCCTAACCTTGTGGAAGCAAATATGGGAAAACGAAACGCGGGGCAGGTGGACCCCACGGCTGATAAGTGACTTGGGGCCGTGGTTCTACAGAATGCGTGGTGAGACTGATTATTATCTGACGCAAATACCCAGTGGTCACGGGTATTTTCAGTCTTACCTGTATAAGATGGGAAAGGCACCATCACCGTGTTCTGCCCGGAAATGACGAATGACGCCTGCCACACGTTTTTTACGTGTACCAGATGGACAAGACTCCGTTCGCATCTCTTGGAGAAAATTGGCGTAATTTCCCCAGAAAATGTAACGGGAAAAATGATGCAATCGAAAGACAACTGGAACTGTGTGTCGCATTACGTACGGATAGTACTTATTATAAAGAAGGGATGATGGATCGTTTGGCGAGGGAGGGGGTCTCTGTAACGCAATTCTCTAATAATCTTAATTCCTTCCTATCCATCCGTGCAGAAAGAGGGATTTCCCTTAACCTGAAGGCACCGTTAAGCGATGATTAATGAGGCCTAGTCCGAAGTCATGTGACAAACAGTCCCAGGCTAGGTTCTCGGTGTGACAGGGGAGGTGTTTAGTCGGTAGTCCGGTAGCGGGAATCCGACACTCAGGGCGTAAATAGCCTTCACCTCCCACACAAAAAAAAACATGAACGATTCATATCTTCAATTCACAAGTAATTCTCCAGCAATTATTAACATAATTAAGATCAATCATTCGATCTTAAAAATGTTTTGAACGTTTCTCAAGCCGAGAGGGCAAACTCATATTCATGGTGTAGCTTTCAAAGTGCCGCCAACCATCCGCAAATTTATAATAACAAACGAATTACCATCGACAGACTTTTAAGTGGCTCCAAGAGATTGTTGACGAAATGAAGATGCTACGAACAATCTTTGGTCATGATCGACAAATTCTCAGATACAGAACAAGTGGCGCCTGGATATAATTTAGCGAGGAACAATTCATCACAGCCTTTCGGCAGCAATGGTAATTTCCGACGTGAATGTTACAAGGAGGGGGGGGGGGAGGTTATGGGGTTATGAAAACATTGGACAGTGGTTTGAAGACGACAATGAGATCAGCTTCCGATCAAGGTTCTGCAGATGTAATCATCTGCTTTTGAGTAATTTAGATGCAGTTTGCACCTCAACATTTACCGAGAGCTGACCAATAAGAATTTCGCTACATCGCAGTAAGATCAACTGTGATTACCAACAAGATCCTTGAAATGAGAGTAAATCGTGTGAAGCATGACGAGAATTTATTGAGAAGCGAATAACAATTGCGTTGAATTCCTTTGCCCGAATCAAGCATGCAATCTGAAGATGCATTCAAACTTTTATAGATTTTTTTCTCAAAGCTTTGTCAGTTCCCACAATTGAGATTTCCCCCAAAGATCAACGCTCTTACGAGGAGAAATTCTTACAACCGTTTAAGTATAATTTCGATTCATATTCTTGTTCCACTATCCATCGCCGGAAAAATCACTTTCCATTGAACATGAATCGATTTTATGGTCCACTTAAGAAGCTGTTAGTCTAAGGAATTTCAATTTGTTTGCCGTTAACATGTTACGACAACAAAACACAGATAAAAGAATAAATAAATCTTGGATCTTGTTGTGTTTACACGTGGTTCGTTTATTGGTTGGTCAGTTTATCAGTTGGACTAGGGAGTAGTTGGTTGATTGCAGAGGAAGCAAACGGACCACGGAAGAAATTTACATTGAAAACATAAAAGTTTACCATCGGGCAGACCACGAGCAAGGGTCTGCTCACCAGCATCTTTGCTGCTTGTTCGAGATCACACATTCTTGCACACTGCTGATGACCCATCGGTCATTTTCACACTCCTGGACACTGAAAGTACATTTAACTTTATATGGTCACATACAAAGTAAATATATACGCGAGCGTATACATAAAGGTTGACTTTATGGGCGGTCCTGGTCCCGGGAGTTTTGTTACGGTTTGACTATGACCAATGTTGTGTTTATGATGGAATTTATGGAAGTGTGGGAAACAGTAGCAACTTTGAATGATCGTTGACTCATTCAGAGTTAAATAGTTAAAAATAAATCAAAGAAATTGAATAGTTCCGGGAAGAACACTAAAGAAAGGTGATATGTAAGACCAAGAATCGCCGAGCTGATGAGTTTAGGGTTTAATGGAGCAATAACAAAAGCCACGGGAAATGAAATTGCTTCCATGACACCCAAGTCTGAAAAGTAGAATGACCAGTGCGGTCTTTTATGATGCTTCAACTTTCTCTTTTATTGTTTTAACAACATTAAGGAACGTCAAGAAATAAGAATAAGAAATATGGTTCAGCTTTTATACAGTACAAAATGGATTCTTTGATAGAATCAGAAACCATACTTTGCTTACATAATGACTACGGAGCGGTTGCGTGCAAAATAATAATGTACCATGTGGCTGATTGAACTGTACTGTTCTCTTTTTCTTATTTCTGAGATTAAGAATTAAGTGCGGATTAACAAGTGATGCCTCAATTACGAGGGTCATTTAAATATAACCGAGAAAATTGCGAAATTAACTCTACTAAAGATTTAGGATGACAATGCACTCTATAGTTACTTTTCAACATTGTTTCCTTTGTTGTTTGTCGTTGCAGCGAGCAAGTAATTTGAGCATGTCGTTTGCGAAGGATCACTTCAATTGAGTGTCCAACCAATTACTAACAAACTATTGAAACCTGTTTATTGTACGCAGAACGCCTTCCCTAAAGCCCCCTCCCCTTTGAAAGGCCGAATAAAAAAATTTGGAAAGCAAAGTCTGCTTTATCATACAGGACCAGTCCGCTTTGGATGTGCTAAGTGAGCACTTTCTTTGGGCGGACAACACCATTTGAACTAATTCTGTACTTATATTGACGTCAGAAGACCTTCTTACATTTTCTGAACGCTATCGTCATTATGACGCCGAGAACTAGTTCAAATGGCGTCGTGTGTCCCAGAGGTTATAGACGGATATGCAACTTGAACCTGATCATTGAGGCCACCATAGAAGGAGAAGGCTTTGTTAAGCGGGGATCGTGAAGAAAATAGACTGGTAATTCTACTTCAGAGTTGCAAAAACAGTTGACATGTCAGTCTCGGCAGACAACCAATATTAACAACTGTATTCGATTTGATATTGAAGTGTCGAACCTACGTTATGTCACACGTTACAGAATATGTAGCAAAGAACCACGAATCAAAAATCAAGACAAACAAGCAAGAATCTTCTGACGAACTATAATCCTTCCATTTTTGTGGTTTCGGGTCAGTAAACGTGGAATTTATTACTAGTAGTTTCTCAAGTTTCTCTTTCACGTAGTTTGTACATGAAGTCGAGAGGTTGTACGCAGACACCTGCCTTTATGACTGAATTCCACGGTTCCAAAGACGGGGTTGAAACAATATGTCAATCACTATCCCAAAGGTCAGAAACAAATTTCAGGTCCTGATCACAATTTATTCAAAGCTTTCTGGAATCCCGAACATAACTGGTGAATGCTCACCCTACACTCAAGCCTTCGAAAACACATCCTCCACGTTTCAGCCAAAGATAGGCTCCTCACTGTGTGGGGGGTTGACAATAACTTGTCGCGGGCGTTCCCTCAACCCGTGGCTCAGATAAAAATCGGATCAGGTTGCCTTTCTTTACAGTCCGAGAAAAACTTTCAGTTTTTGCTCCAGGCGCACGGGACTTCCTCACTACCACGGGAACGTGGGTGCGGTATTCCCCAAAGACTGAATGGAACAAGCCGAAGCCTTGATCATCCGTCCCCCTGCGTCACCCGGACTCCTATAGCACTAGTCTATAGGGTCTACTGTCACAACATTCTGCCAACATAAAATTCAATAATTTACTACTTAATATAATACTATACACTCAATATAATACTTAATACTCAATAATTTCATATTCACATTTTACGAGGTGTACCAGTCTCGCATCCACCCCATCAACATAGTTGATGTTGCATTGCGAGTTTTTTGACCTGCTATCAACATTCAACATTACCTCGTTTAGTTTCAGTCGTCAGTTTTACTAGTCGTCTGTCAGTTTGCAACAATATACTACAAAATCGACTATCCCGCATCATTTAAAACAGTCTACATTCAGCTCATCAATTTGTCAGTCCACTCTTTACTTCTTGTCAATTCTAGTCATCAGTTAACTTTATGCTTATTTATTCTCCGCAGCTATCCTCCGCAACATTTGTTGGGCTTTCCTCAACTTTTCCTTGGTACGCCCCAGGTTCTCAACCATTCAGAACCCCTTTCGGCGATGTCATCAGTACTTGCTTCAATCCGTCCTCCCATTTGCGATATAGCCTCCATCGATTCTTCATAGTTCATCTTCTTAACTTCTTAGTCCATCGGTCCATCAGTTCATCAGTACAACGTGAAGTGGTCAGGTTACATCCGCTTTCCCTCGGTACTCCCCATACGACAAAGGTGACGTCTTCGGTACTTGCTTCCGTAAATCCTTCCCAACTGCCATCCGTCACTCGCTCTTCACCCCGCATTGCTTGCCATCCCACCACTAGGTGACTTCAGCAACTATACATCGGTGTCATCATTTATTCAACTTAAACATCTACAACATGAATCTTGTCCACCAGTTCGTCTGTCGTATTTTTATCTTTTCAACAAGTTCACACAACAAGAGACAAAATGTATACAACGTCTCAACGCCGCTTCCTTTTGACGTTGTTGGACAACAAATACTCCCAACCATCTTCTCTTCCACTTTACCCAGGCTTGGGACTGTCATGATGGAGCCACAAAGGGAACTCACACCTGGCGTGGTTATGGTTTATACAATTCCAAAAAAAGATTCACGTTTCATAATTGGTTGGTACAAGGCTACCAGCCGATCTAGTAGGTTTGCAAACAGTTTTAACATTGGCTCTCATCACGTCTGTCTTGAAATTCGTTACGCCAGGGATTTATTTGAACCACGAAAGTACATTCTTCTCAGACTGTGCACGTAATCGATTCTGAATTTCAGTTGGCATAGCATATTTTTTCGTTTAAAATCCTGTAATAATACATTGCGCAACTGGAGGATTAATTTCTCTTCCATTCACTATAAAGACAATGAAATGAACCCGCCAACTAGTTGGCCTCCGAATCTTGGGAATCCCAGCCCTTCCTGAGGTCCCATCTACCTTTAACTTTTCAACCCTTCTGCGTGGGGCAGACGACGCCGTTCAAACTAGTTCTTGATGTAATAATGATGTCAACGCTCAGGAAAAAGAAGAAGCCCTTTTGGGTCTATCGTTCTTACCAAGAACTAGTAAGAACTGGTTCAAACGGCGTCGTCTGTCCCGGGTATAAAAACCAAAAGACTCGTTAACATTTGAATAACCCCTACATTTCGATCATTGAATTGAATGTGTTCAACACTCTGAATTAGTCTTTCAACAGCTTTTACTCGATATTACGTGTCACTTGCTGGACATTTTTATATATTGAACCCTATTTTTGGGTTAGGATGCTGGCTTGTTTGCTTGTTCAAATTTCGCAAATTTGGTAGTGATAGTGATTTCATTGCAAAGTGTGAGAATAACACGCTTAGCTTGTTGCTAACAGCGGCTGACACCGCTTTGAAGGCCAAATTATCAATTGATGTTGTTTTGATGTCACACTTTAATGAAACTGGAAGTCATCATTGGAGTCTCTAGAGTTCGAAATCCAGCCATATGAAGTCCCAAAGTTTAATGACTTATTGGTCTTCGTTTGGAGATTCTTCTGAAATATATGAAGAAGTTACTGCCAAACATCCTTTACCTGAAACTGTTTACACCTGCACAATTCATTCCTCTTCCTTTAGATCTTTCTAATTGTGACAAAATGTGTTGTGTTTCTTTGACCTGATTCCATGGATTCTGATCTGCCAATGTTGTAGACTAGCAGTCGTGGTATCTTTTTCAAAAGGTCCAGTCTTGAATCAGCTTCCTAGCCAAGAAAAAACAATGGCCTCGTCTATACACTCTTTGCTTTTATGGTCTGTCTTCTTTCAGATCTGTGTCAATCCTTTACGTTCTCCCCGAAGCAAAAGCACTAGAAATTCCCCAAGGGGGAACTTTCTTTTTTGGAATTCCTACACCACAAATAACATAACTGTTCTGTACTACAAAAAGCCTTACATATTCTGAGTTTACTGTTTCTTGCCAGCTGTTTGGTTGTCCACTCTGTGAGGTCAGAAATAGATGTACGCTCGTTGAAGTGAAGGTTTCCCGATTTGAAATCAAGTTTGAATGTCAAATCCATAATATTTTTGATTTTTTCATTAGATTCTAGGGCTTGCGCCTCATATTTGGCGTAGTCAACAAAATAATGTGCTTTAAATTTCGACCTACCCCAATTTTCAACATTTGCCTGAGGTGGTTTTTGCATTTAATGAATTTTGAATTTAATGTTGAACATCTTAAAAATCTTAAAAAGCTTAAGTGTACCCGATTTTAAAAAAAGGAGGGCGGTTCGTCGAAAATAGAGGGTAATATCGAACTAACAGTTTAGGTTGTGATCTTGGCAGTTGACTATTTATTCAAAAAGTGATAAACGCCAAAAGCATTAAACGTCTAAAGTGTCATTGAGACGCCTCTTAACAGCTAAGCAATAAAAAACAGACAGAAGAGATAAAATTGTTCAAAAAAGGATTTATGTCCTTTAATAAATACTCCCATTCTAGTGACATTAATCGAAAGGCTCACCTGAGACCAGTTTTTCCGTGAGAATGTGGTTAAGGGTTCTTAAATAATTTTTTGAAAGAAAATATCTTCTTGACTTTATCGAACAGTCAGTGGGACTGGAGTATGTTCATCTTGAAGGTACTTTCAAACCACTTCTATGACCCTAGATTTCAAAGGCGTTCTACCCTGTCTAGTTATCGGTACAATGAGACTTTGGGGAATCGAGATTTTGTAAAGTGTTGATAATTTTTCTTTGATTTTCATCCCTTTTATGTTTAAACAGATTTGTATAAGGGATATTCTTCAGAATTTTCTGGTAATACCTTGGCTTTCGCATACTTCGTTGAAATTTCGTACGTAGGCCGTTGTGGTATCCTTCACGTACGACATAACTGCATTGTCATAGTGTTGATAGCTTTCTATTTGAAGTGGTGTTTGTGCCAGAAAGTTTTTGATGTTTCATAAATAGCTTGAATCCTGGCAAGATGGATCTAATAGCTTCAACAATCTTTTGTGACGGAACTATGATGAATGAAGCAATGATGTACATATATCGAAAACAAATTATATTATCAAATCATTCTTTTTTTTTGGAGGTGACGGCTTTTTACGCCCTGATTTTCCATCAATCAAGTGAATTATCGACTATATACCCCACCTGTCAAATAAAGAAACTAGCATGGAATTGTTTGTCACATTACTTCGGAATGGGCCTCTTTAGTCTCGCTTAGTGGAGCCTTCGAGGTACAGATATTCCTCTTCCAGCAGGGACGAATGAAAGAAGGAGGAGTTACTGAGAAAGAAATTTATAAGGATCCCCTTCCTTCTATGATGATAAGCATTCGATGATACCATGCAATAAAAACCTTGCTCATGTGATCACAAGCAATTGCATTTGTCTTCCCGAGGATCAGACGAGGGTGACTTTACCATCATATGCTGATAAGACTGAAAATAACCGAACCCACTGAACAGTTGCTTCGTGTTTTCTAAAGGCCCACGGCCTTATATCACTGACGACAATAAAATAAATGCAATAAAAACCTTGCTCATGTGATCACAAGCAATTGCATTTGTCTTCCCGAGGATCAGACGAGGGTGACTTTACCATCATATGCTGATAAGACTGAAAATAACCGAACCCACTGAACAGTTGCTTCGTGTTTTCTAAAGGCCCACGGCCTTATATCACTGACGACGCGACGATCAACCTGCCTCAGTTCCTGCAACATTGTAAGGGTTATTTTGACGTCCTATAATAATTTTCGCTACAACTTCTGCAGTTATTTCTTCCTAAATTTTCAGTTCTATTTACAAAAGGTTACACAAAACCTCTAGGAAATTTTTGCAACAACTTCTGCCAACCTTCGCACTGATTTACGTTTCCTTAATAATATTCCTGTATCAGTCTTAATTTTTGTTTTCATTTTGATTTTTTGTCCTGAACTTTTATCCTATTTTTAACTATTTATATAAGTTATTTTATTTTCAATTTCCAATATGCTTTTCAGATGTCAAAAAAAAAACCCAATGCTTATGTTTCGCTAGTTTACGGATAGTTGGTCTTGGTCTGATTGTAGGTACTTGGGCAGGAATCTGAAACTAATTTTCCTCCTAAGGTGTCCAATATTTTTACTTAAGGCGTCCTTCGGAATGGCAAATGGATTAATTTTTTCAAAGGACCATTTTTTGTCACATAAAAATCACTGAACCTGGAAGCAGTTCATTTTTGAAATCGGGGTTCCTCCATTGCATTTTTATAAAGCAAACAGAAGCTTTGACTTACCTTCAGCATTACAACAAACAATTACCTTGATCATTAGTCCTTTTTCTGAATAGGTTGTCAAAGCTTCTGCTTTGGGACCTCTGTCTACCAAAAACATCATCTGGTCGATTGTCTAATAGAAATCCGGAGCCCGGTTTATTTACGAGGACATTATCACAGAGAGTCCTCGCCAGCTAAATTCGGCTATTATTTCTACTTCATTTTCGCATATGGTACTCCTTTTTAACTCCTCAATGAAATATCAGAATACCTTTTAGAAATGACAATTGGTCCTACAACCCTAATTTTTCTATTATACAGGGCAAGCCTCTTGACACCTCGGCCAGTAGCATCCACCGCAAGCGTTAGTTGGATATCTGTAGAATATATTTAAAACAAAACAAAAACAAAAAAATCCTAATGAAAACAATTTCTAACAAGACAATGAATTTTAAAGGATTTTAAATAGGGCAATAAATATGATGGCTATTTAAACCGTTTGTCTGGGTCTGATGGACACATTTCGAGATTTAAACAAGTGCAAATTTAGATTTCACCAAGAAAGTAGGAAAAAAATTAAAAAATTTTTTGCAGCATTATTCAAAAAGCCAAATGATTCCCTTTTTTAATTTTCTTTCAATAAGTAATTGGCGTTTTTTGAAAGAGATTGAACTTAAAGATAGCAACACTTCTTAACGCTACGTACGGTGTGACAGCTGTCATGCGCTTTATGGTTAGTTTAGATTGCCATTTCACCATAAAAAGGTTAACGCTTGAGTAACGACTACAAATTGAGATGATTTATTTCGCAAAAAATACTATTCTGTGCGAGACACATATCGCACTCCTCGTTTTTCGCATAATTGTCAATCAGAAAAATCAATTCAATTAATAATGGATCGTTTCCGCACCGTTTATTCTCACTAATAATACGCGTGCGTAAGGAAGAAACCACAGCAGCTGTTTGAGGGTTGTATCGATGAAGACCCAAGTCATGCTATTCGACATCGACCAACAATGAAACCTCTGCCCACGCACATTATGGACTGCCCACGCACATTATGGAGGATTTTAAAGTAGGATGTTAGTTTTCGGGCTTGCAATATGCAACTCGTGCAGAAACTGAAGCCGAAAGACCACTAAGCATGGCGTAGATTCGGTGCATGGCGCCAAGAACAAATTGCTGCGAATCTCGAATTTCATAAGAAAATTTTGTTTAGAAAAGGGGCTCATCTCTGGATGAGTCTGGATGAAAACTTCCATATTTGAAGTCATGAGCAACCACACACGGTTGTCAAAATACCGTTACACCTGGAGAACGTCACTTTTTGATGTAGTCTACTGGCCGGTGAAATCATTGGTCCATATTTCTTCACAAATGCTGGTTCTAAATAACATTAATGGCATTGGGGACCGTTACTGAGTCATGATCAATGAATTTCTCGTTCCTGAAATGAGTCGCCGCAAAGGAGGAGAACTCTGGATTCAACAGGATGGCGCGACATGTCATACAGTGCACCAAGCCGATGACTTATTGAAAGAAGCATTTGATCACCACATGGTTTTCCTTTTGGTCCTGAGAACTGACTTGCAAAGTCTTTTGACGTAACACCGCTGTACTATTTCTTGTGGAGATACTTTCAATCATTCGTTTGCGCAGATAAGCCCGGGACACTTGGCCATTGTGAGACAACATTCGCCGCGTCATTGGCGGGATATGGCTGCAATAACTGATTAGACTAGCCGAAAATTTGACTAACTTCGTGCCAGTCGTGGCGCTAATATGCCCGAAATCATGGTTAAATAAAGATGTCACTGAATTACCTTTCCAGTAAAACCGATTTTGTGGCAATCAATTTATCCATATTTTATTTGATTTTGAAATTCTATACAAAAATAACATCCTTTACAATTGTTACTTGTTGCCGTTTTGAAAGGAGCTATACTGAAATAAAACTCTCTAGTTAGTACTGTCCATTTTCCAGAGAATAGATTCAGGTATGATTCGGGAATGTTTCTTGGCTTTTTTGAGCTGAACCTTCGAAGATTTTTCGTGATTCTGTTTGTAACTTGTCAAATGGTTTCAATGCTCTGTCCTCGATGTATTTCTCTTTTACTTCCATTTGTAGGCCTTCGTGTATTTTCCCGTTCTCCTGCGAATCTACCGTGAGGCGGTATTTTGCAGTTATCTGAGCGTTTTTGTGTGTGTCCTATCTGTCAAACCGAAAGACTGACGTAGAGTAATATCGATTCAATTTTTTGCTTGTAAATGAGAACATTATCATGAAACTCCCTCTGGAAAGTATGTTTAGGCCGTGGTTATATTCGTTTGTACATGGTCTTTCCAAGCCCTCCTGTGGTCAAGTGTGAGTCGTAAGTATTTAACTATTCGGCTTGGTGAAATAAATGATCCTGGTGGAAATCCACCTTGAATAGTTCCCAGTTTTGAGAAATGATCTTTTATTCGATAAAGGGTCGACCTTTCAGAAAATGTTCTTAAGTTCAATGTACGGTGGGGTGATAGATAATTCATGCATTTTGAAGATAAGTCCTGTGGATGGGAATTTGTCGAATGCTTTGGCTATTTCGAACATAACAAGATCTGTTGACAACCTGGTTTCCATATCATTTCTAGTCACCCTTGCTAGTTGGTGTTCCATCGAAAATGCTTCTCTGGATCCATATTATTGTACTGTCATAATGCTTTTTTCGGGTATCACATACTATAGCCTAATCAGTAATGCCTTACCTGCATTTTTGAAAATTGACGAGAGAAGATACTGGGCGCCTTTTTGGAGAAAGAGCCATGGTTTGGGCCGTGCTTATTATTGTTATGGCAGCCGAGTGAACCTCGCCGTAAATAACCCCCTTAAACGACAAATTGCATGAATCGTCTCCGTCTAAATATAAAAGATTTTGCCTGGAAACCGCTTTAGTATTGTATTAGTCACTCTGCCTAGTTCAATTTGGCAAGGCTCAGTATTAAGTCTCTAGTTTCCTCTTTATCACGTCCTTTGTGGCAGTTCTCATGGACTTTAAATTTTTCTGTATTTCATCCTGCTCATCAAGGTTCTCATCTCTAATGATATTTTGAGAAAATTGAAGCTCCAACGTGTCAGCTTTGTTATGTTTTATGCCATTCCAACCATGTTTGCTTGGCAAAACTACCTGATCTCGTATGCAGAAGTGTTTGGACACCCTCCAAAAGGCATTTTTGGTGGGCTTGAGGCTATACAGGAAGCTCTTCCATTGTTCGTTTCGGAACAAATAAATGCGGTCTTGTATTTCAATTGGCAACCAGTTGGCTCATGTTCGTAGACTAGGATCACCCATGCTCCTGGGTTTTCTCCGATGTTGATTCCTCATCCTTATCATGCTCTAATATATCAGTTGGATGGTGGGTTGTTACCGGAATATACACAAAATTCGTCTATACTTTGATGGGTGCCGCTTCTTTTTTGTGCAGTTCTCGAGTATGAATCAGGTGGTGATTCACACTCCTCACGGGAATGGTCATTCTTCCTCTGCTACCGGTTAACCTTTCGTTAATCCGTGCAAATAATACTTAGAAAACTGGGAACACGCTCCGGGCTGTTGGAAAACTTGCCTTTGAGGATCACTTAAGGTTTGTAATCTAGAGTAAATTGTCGAAAATCTCCAGTTCATTCACTCCAGACTTGTATAGAGATGTAATTCAACCAATTCATTTTTGTTTAAGTGTGGAGATTTGTGCTGCAAAGATACTTTAGATCGTATTCGCCAAGAAACTATGACGAAAAATAGGCCCATCTCTGGTGGAATGAATATGTTTGTGACTATTTGCTTGAGGAGTGGGAGAATTGGTTGTGTTTTTCATGTCATCATTTTTTTGCTTTTTGTGGTTTTGGAAAGGGATCTGCGCAAACTTTTCAGGTTTTCTGGCTTTTCTGCGAACTGCTGTCAGATGTGACGCATTGGCTGTTCATTGTCGATTTTCTTGACTTTTACTTCGGAAACAAAATGGTATATTTTTCTAATGTTATATATGGAGGTTTCTAGCCCTTGAGAGAAGAACTTTAAGGTGTTTTAAGGAGCCAGTCTGAATTTTAAAAATAAGTTTTCCAGAGGATGGAAGCTCTGGGACGTCTATTTTATTTCCTGTAGATCCAGTCCGTGGAGACTACGAAATAATCAAATTTTAACAGCTTCTCCGTGAGTATTTTCGTGATCTGTCTGCAATTGTTAGTTGTCTTACATATTATCTGGAATCGAAGATGACACCGTTTTGCAATCAGTCTTGATTTTGTTTTGTGTCAATATTCAACTTGGTAACGCTCGTTTGTCCGGTTCGAGTACTATGACCGGTGCGGTCTGTTGCTCGTTTTATTTGCATTTGTTTTGTTTGGTTGTGGTTAGAAGATGGGTGGCGTTGGTTGCGAAAGGATACTTAGAGTTTTACTTAGATGAACTAGATCTTATCTTCAAAATATCAAGTGGGACTTTTGCGACATCAGTGATTGGGGTGAAAAGAAACTGGAGCTTTCATTGAGATAGTATTCTTATTGTGCAGGCAGAATTTATAGAAAACGAACACAATTTTTGAGTAGAAAACGAGTGATATAGACGAAAAATGCACCAGGAGTGCAGATGGTTTCCTTACGAAGCTAAATTTCGTCATTTTGGAACGGTATGGCTGTTCCGACCAGGAGATTCCGCAGATTCAAACACAATTAAAAAATTGTGATCCAGAAGAAAAGACAGATCCACACAGGAAAATAAATTGTTTTTAATAATAAGATCGTTTAAGCCAGGTTACAGGTCTAAAACGAGAAATTATGTGCTCATCGAATGCTACTTTCAATAAGTCTATGTTTGTTTGGAATGTCGGATGTCAAGTCCAGTTGAAACCAGAGCTTCCCTGCATTACGTCGAGTTCATTCCGGAACGAGAAAAACCTTTATAATGGCTCTATAGCGGTCACCATTGACTGTAACGTTGCCCCTAGCAATATTTTTGAAGACATATGGACCAATTATTCCACCGACCCATCAAGCATATCAAACTGTCCTCTAACCGCCTACTCATTACTCCAAATACGGCGGTTTTATTATTGACGTAGGAATTCAACCAGGCATGGGCCTCATCGCTAAACAAAATTTTCTTTTGAAATTCGGTATCTGCAGCAATTAGTCTTTGGGCCCATACGGTGGTCGCTTGGTTTTCAATTCCTGCACTAGTTGCATTTTTTAAGCCTGCAGAGTAAGGTGATTCCCTAAAATCTTCCATAATGTGAATGGGCATAGGTTTCATGGTTGATCACTTTGTCCAATGGACTCACATGGTTCTTCATCGATACGACGTTCTACTACGGTTATGTTGCTTCATCAGGTCTTGTTTGACGTCTGGGTGGATGCGTGTTATTAGTGAGAGTAAAGGCCGAAATACAATACTGCGTGACGGCGATACGTGAGCGCGATGCGATTCTTCCTCGTCGTCACGCAACGCATTCAATTTACAATGCACGCGATGCGGGGAACGTTAATCTTCATATGACAAATTGGTGACATTTTAAATGAAATTTCCTGGAAATTGTTTTTGATTTTTTAAAAGTTTTGAATTTGGAAGGTTCATTCGTTTAGCAAATAAAAGCCTTAACTAGGATGCACGAAATTTTCATTCGAAATTCATTCATAATAACCAATGTACTTAAAAAGTAATTAAGGCGTTTGAATTTCAAATTTCATTTAAGCGCCATATTGCATTTTACAAACGTCACGCACATCGTTGCGAGGAATTTTCGTTTTTCCGAATATTTCCCGCCTCGCATCGACGCATCGCAATCATTGTACGATGTCGAACGTTGTGTCGAACGATGAGAACGTTTTTTTCGAAATAAATTCGCACAATTTGTAGACGTTGTTCAGGCGTCAAACTATTCATGATAAAATGGCAAACCAAACTGATTATAAAATGTATGGCAGCTGTCACTGCATAGGTAGTATTAGAAAGTGTTGCCAACATAAAGCTCTTTCAAAAAACCACTAGACTTAAATTTTCATCGCCTCTAAAGTAAAACCATTGCTGATATAACTGGCCCTATTAAAACACTCTAAAATGACTTTTTCCGAGGAAATCAGGGCAACACCTCATATGTGTATAGCGTGTATACAGGACTCATCAGGTTAATGGTCCATTGGATGCACACCGAATAATGAAGCCGACTCCAAATGAGCTCTGTCCGGTCTGTACTCCTCTTTTGAGCAAAAATATCGGGAATGCTTCGATCAAGGAGGCATACCGGAAGTGGTTGACACAAGTTCAGACTCATCGATAATTACGAATTGTACGAGCTTCTCGAACGATCTGAACGGTGCCGGAACTGATCGCAGGGGTGATACGTATTGCCCTCCTTGGAGGACAGTGGAGGTAAATTTACCGGCACAGAAGAACAGACAACAAAGAAGATGTTACCAGGACAGAGACTTTCTTATTGATTGGCAAAAACTCTGACAAAAACAAAGGGAAGGTGGAGGGCACGTGTGATCTCTAACTTAAGGCCATGCCGCGATTGAGTGCAATGTGTGGTTGATTTCTATTGGATTTCTATTTGATTATTCTGGTCTTATCGTCAAAAGATTGGTAAGTCGCAGTCGTCCTTATTTAAGTTTTACATAGGATAGTGGATTATGCATATGATTCATATGTTGCTTGCGAAAGATGCAGTAAGTAGGGCGGTGACTTCTTCCGCGAAATTGGAGAGATCTTTCCGGGTATTGTAGTCGAAGAAACGCTTAAAACGATAAGGAGTGAACGATTATGATCGGACAGTGCTGAAAGTGAAGAAGACCTACTGCAGTGTCAGAAAACGATTAATGATTCTTCTTTCTAGCATTCCTTCTTCTTCTTTCCTTCCCAATAGAGAAAGGATTTTCGTAATCTGAAGGTGATTGTAGGCATTAGAGCACGAGGCATAGACAAAAGTAATGTGTAAAGTGGTTCCAGGCTAGGCTCTCAGGTGAACAGGAGAGATGTTTAGTGGGTAGTGCAGAATCATTGTTCACTTCCATTCCATAAAACCCTGTAATTTGGAGGCTTTCAGATCTGACTTTTGAGTTCTCCGAGGGCATTCACGAACGTTCTACGGTCTGTGTAATTGAGTATCTATATACTTAATTGGGATCTCCTTCTTCCTTGACAATCGATAAAACCTCAAAATTTTGTTAACATGTTGGGGGAACGACTTTCTAACTACATGTGTTGGTAAGCATAGGAGAGACCAGTTGCATAACTTTCGCTGGGGTGCCGTTTTTCATTGCTTCATTGAAGGAGTAATGTACTGGAAAGAGGTACTGTGCAGTTTGGATCGTGACTAACAATCTACTCGGTGACCAGTTTGTATCCTTGAGCTTCATGGGTTGCTTTGCGTACCTTCCAAGAGCTACAGTTAACATTGAATACGGAGTAGGCGGAACTTTATTGTGCGTTTTGCATAAGATTATTGGATGAGTAGCCCTTCTTCTTCCTCAAACGACGGGAACGCTTATAGAGCGATGTAACTCCGCATCTTGTCGAACTCCTTTTAAACTTGACCTTATAGTTCAAACTTGTTTATATCATATCAGATCAGAACAAACAATAATAGATAATGCGACAGTTGGCCATTTATCCATCGCAAATTGTATGCAAATATCTTAGTCTTGTTCATCGTATCCATGTTTAACAAGAGGAATCTGTGAGTCTAGAATGCCAGGATGGGAATCGTGATCGTGACGAAATGATCACCATCGTTAAATACTTTAAATGGCCTGATAACAACTAGCGCGATGCAACTCATATAACTTACATCATTTCTCCTTCATCGCCGCGGATATCTTTCACTTCTTGGGGATCTCAAGAATGAGTTCTTCGGCGGCTGGACCGAAATGTGAATGTAAAATTGGATGCAGGTTGGGCGGAATGCTGAAACAAAAGTTGTTAAATGTTGCAGACATTGGATAAAAGATAGTCTTAGATAGACGCCGCCGATGTCGTGTAGGGTCAATGAGAACTAAACTACTCTATTACTGTTTGTATTAAGTTTTGTGTTGAGTTGCGGTGACGATGCATAACTTAAGAGGATGGTTCTTTCACGATTCCGTTTTTAAGATTATTGTCTAATTGTCCACGTAATCAGATCACATGCCTTTGACGCGAATGCAGGCTTTAAGAGGTTGTAACGGTCTGTGGTGAGATAAGAGGACTCAACTAAGAACCAAAACTAGGAAGATCTTACTTTGATTGATTTAGGACGTGGGTGGCTTCGAGGTTGATTGATTCTCAAGTGGATCTGTGGAGATTTTTGAGTGCTGATCAATAAAGTGTGCGTTTATTTGGTATTTTATTCACTTTTCACGTTTAATTTGTTGTATCTGTGAGTATGTGGGAATTATCTTTCTCTTCATTGCTCGAACATACATCGGACAAATTCCCAGTTTGGTTGATTTTTTTTGGGGGGGGGGGGGGCAAATTATGTTGCGTTAGGGACTCCTCTCAGAAAGAAGGAAACCTTGCTTTCTCATCCGTTTTGATCAACTGACAAGATGCATAATTTTCCAATTAATTAATTCGTGAAGCCTGTCAGCTTAACAAATTTACTGTCTGACATTTGAAAAGCGTCTTCATCCCGGGTTTGAACTAACCGAAATAATATCTAAATTTGTCTCTTTTTCAGTCCAGTCCAGCGCTTGTCCTCGTCACGGTTTGATTGTTTTAACGAACACTATTCCATGTTAGGCTCGAATACTTTCTTTTACAACTTATGTGCTGTTTGTTGCATTCAATTTTCCCAAATAGGGTTCGTATGACCATAAATTACATTGGAAGTAATTTTTGTTTTCCTCCTTCTCACATTGACTTGTTGTTTGCACCTTGGTGTGCCGTCTGCTGACTGCTATTGGAGTGCTTCTAAGGTATCTCCAAACCTAATGAATTCCTGAATAAATCAGTACGTCTGTTGTTTATTTAGCGTTTGTTATAGCTTGGGAGGATTTCATCCAAAAGCGGTACCGCTTCAAAATAATAATTGTAGCCTTTTGGATGCAATCAAGATCTCCACAAATATTTTGTGTAATTATTTCCTACTATAGTGCATGGTCGTTGGCGACTACTGTACAGGGAAACGTTGTGAAACGCCAAAAAACAAGATATTCACTGGTGCCCCTTTATAGTATTTCCAACGGATGAGATTCATGGAATTTCACCAAGTGAATGCACTGGTTGTAGCCAATTATATACACCTCCAACATATGTGGACGTTGGTTATTTCGTGAGCTGGACTTGTTATTTAAGGGGAATCGCAAGCAATAATTTTGAAGTTATTTCAGGTTCCTGACCTAAATCAGTATTTTCTTAAGCATCCACAGGGTACAGAACCTTTCTTTAAATAATTTGAAAATGTCGGTGTACTTTCTGTTATCCAAATGTTTAGCGAGTCGAGGTCGGAATTAAAAAGATTCAACGTGCTCTCATCTGTGCAGATTACTCATTCGTAGATCCTAAAGGATAAATTGTGTGAAGGCTTTCATCAACCTCAGATTTTCTAATTAAAGTTGATATTTCGCCAAATGCAATTATGCCATTATTACATTCCACCATATAATCTCTAAAAAAAGCATTGAAACATTCGAATTTCCTCCTCCAAAAGTTCCTTGAATTCCAAACGCTAAAATTGGAAAAGTTAACAAACTATGCTGTAAAGTAGGGATGCAACTTTATAACTTGCAGCTAGCATTAAGCAGATTACTCTTCCGTTATAGTCTTAAGTCTTCTCGGCATTGATTCGATCCATTCATCCTGCACGACTTATTTGAAGGTTATCTTGTTTGTCAGGTTGCCATTTCGAGATACTCTGTTGGCTTACTATCCAGGGATTGTGGGCGTGACTGCAATGCTTGGAGTATTTTATACAAGAACCAAAGATGAGTTTTTATTGAAGTGTGCTTTGGCTTGCTTTCGTGCATAAAAACAAAATTGTTTAAGCCTTAACTGCCAAACCTAACATAATTCAACAAAACGTTTTGAAAGAGGACACATTATATACACGTACTTGCAAACTTGACTTTCACGTATTTCAACCCTCTTTCACGCTCTCCTGCAATTGTTTCAGTTCGCTCCCACATTTGGCGCTACTTAGATCATAAACATGCGTCACCCAAGATATTTACAATTATATCCACGCTCGGCGCTGCTAGTCAGTTGTCATATCAAATACGTCAGTCAGTTGTCATATCAAATGCGGCGCTTGATGTTCTGGTCTCCTTATTTCTATGTTTTCTTGGTACATATTTGCAACACCGCCATATATTAAGTGCTGTAGAAACAGCAGTTTTATTTTCATCCTTACAAATCGATCCCTACAAATCAAGGTTGGTGTATCGAAACGGTGTGTCGATGATGAAAAACAAAGTCCTTCTCGAATCGTCAATTTTACTGATCACACGAAATTTGATTTTAACCAACCGAGTACACTTGGGTTCAACTTTACGCCAGACGTGTACAAAAAGTTGGCAAATGAATTTTTAAATTATCAATTGTTGCAAAATGGTCATATTGAAGACAAGATCTGGAAAAAAGCCCAGGATGACGATAACCATATCAAGTGGATGTAATTTAAGGTTACATATCAACAAAAATGTTGACAGGACGGAAGCTTTTGAATATCTTCGAAAAATCATGGAAAGAGTATAAGATCTTCCGCATTCTAATGTCGAGTGTTCTCTATGATACAGGGTTTTTTTTGGGTAGGGAGGTGAAGGCTATTTACGTCCTGAGTGTCGGACTCGCAGTGCACCTACTGGACTACCGACTAAACACCTCCCCTGTCAACCGGAGCGCCTAGCTTGGAACCATTTAACACATTACTTCGGGCTAGGCCTCCCAATTTTACGTCTTTTGGCGCCTGCGGGTTACAGTGATTCCTTCGCCAGTTGGATGGAAAAGAGGAGGAGGATTGCTAGAGAAAGAAACCCTCCACCCTTGACGCCTCCAGCCAATCAAGTATGCCTTTTCTCGTTCTTAAGATTATCCGAGCGTGATGTGCCACGTGACTCCATTTGTCAAATGATTTCAGCATCTCTTCGACTAGGCTATTTGGATGGAGCTCTCCCACGTTTTTGGCAAGATCACCGCGCTCTTAGTCCCATCTTCTGCATGAAATCCTTCACACCAATGCAGAATATGCAATCTGGATACCGTGACTTACCTATCTTGTGCAGGTAAGACTGAAAACAACCGTGTCCACTCAGTAGCTGGGTCAGGTAGAAATCAGTCTCACTATGCGTTCTACTGAGCCACGATCTCAATTCTTTGATGAGCCGCGCGGTCCATCTTCCTTTTAGCTCACGTTCCCATGATTGTTGCCATTCGTCGAGAGTGCATCGTCTTTCATCGCGAGCAACTTTTTCTTTATTACCCTCGTGCCTTCGGAGGTAGACTCTATTGCGCTCTCTAGCAAGGAGAGCTTGGATTGGTATCACCCCTGCAATTATCAACACCACTGGCTCAGAGACTGTACGGTATGCTGATGCAATCCGCAGTGATCCTTGTCTCTGCACCTATGCCAGCCGTTTTCGGTGCAGTTCCTTGTTGAGAGCACTACACTCATTGGCAGACGCCTTTTTGTTGGTCCTGGTCCTTGGCCCTGGTCCTTGGTCCTGGTCGATTAATTGCCGAGACCCTTGCTGCGGCCTTGTTTGTCGTTGCCTTAATTTGCTCCGAGAAACTCAGTTCGGAGTGTATCAGCAAGCCCAGATACTTGACGGATAGTTTCGACTCTACTGATGCGTCTCCGACTCGGGGACATACAGATACAGATCTATGATACATATATATACAGATACATACAGAACTATGATACAGGTTACAGCTGATCTTTGAGGTCATTTAAATAATAGTGGGAAGGAAGAAAGAGAAGAGCAAGTGTTCCTTAGAAAAGGAACTATTTGGTCCCCTTGAGCCATTGTTCAAAAATGTGAAACCCGCAACTAACGAATGCAAGAAATTCCACAGTAAAAACTACATGCTGAATTTAAAATTTGAATTTGAATAAATTTTTATAATATCCTTAGTTGATTTCATGTTTTCATATTTTATTAGCATACTCATCAACATTCGAACTATAAATAAATCATTTAAATCTTCCGCAAACAGCTGTAAACTGGCATTTATCTAGAATTTTGACATTTTCTCATCTCTTGCGTATGTCTCGCATTTTAACATATCACTTCAGGTGAGAGAATTTATGAAATTTGTATACAAAAAAAGTAAAACACCTTCCTTTTCAAAATTGTGTATAAAAGTAAAACACCTTCCAACTCTGAAAAAATTTTCCTCCACTAGACAAAAAATCAATTTTCTTAACTAAAAACTTATTTTTCCCGATGAGTTAAAATTTTCTGTAATATACGTATGTTGCCAAAAGTCTGTGCTGTTTTTATTATGGGTAGGGAGGTGAGCTGATAGTGGCACAAATCCTATTGGACTGCTGGCTTAACACCTCCGCTTTCAACTAGAGTACCTTGTTTAGAACCCTTTAACTGATTAATTTTGGCTAGGTTCCAATATTCTACTTCGCATGGCTCAATTGGGTTATAGGAATTAATTCTGTGGTAGGAGGGAAAGGAGGAAAAGGAGTGCCAGAGAAGTGATCATTGTACCCTCAACGCCAGCAGCTGATAAAGTATGCGCTTTTTAGTTGCTTTAATTACTCGAGGGTATTGCACCATTTGGTTGTTTTTGTCAACTGATTCCAACATCTCATCAATCAGGCTATCCGGACGGAGCTAATCCATTCATTTTCTCGGCGAGATCAATGCACAGTCCGTCCAGTCTTCTGCATACAAAAGAAAGTCCGACAGCTGCCATCTTTCCCTGCAATGCAGAATACGCAATCTGAAGGCCGTAGCTTCTCAATATTATACATGGTAGACTGAAAAGAACTGTATCCGCTCGATACCTGGGTCAGGAAGTCAGTTTTACCATACTTTGAACCATGATTTCAAATTATTGATGAGCTACGCGGTACATCTTTCTTTACGCTTCTAAGATTGTCTCACATTTTGAGAGTGTGTCACCTTACCTTACTATCGACTGATTCTTTCCTACCCTCGGGTCTTCAGGGGTAGATTCTTTTACCCTATCGGTATCAGATAGAAGGACTTTCGTACCCT
This sequence comes from Stratiomys singularior, assembly GCA_954870665.1. Taxonomy (NCBI): domain Eukaryota; kingdom Metazoa; phylum Arthropoda; class Insecta; order Diptera; family Stratiomyidae; genus Stratiomys; species Stratiomys singularior. The sequence continues at coordinate 82,609,222 of OX940879.1, read as the reverse complement.
CGGGTCTTCAGAGACAGATTCTTTTACCCTATCGGTATCAGATATTATGGTTCTTGTGTTTTCGGTGGTGTATGTCCATGTAGCGAAGTTGAACGCATTGCTGATGTTCAGTGTCAGTCTTAGAACTATCTGCAAATTATACCGAATGCATGCCTCCATCTTTCGGACCACAGCCACACCTCCGCAACTACATCTATAGGAGTGCACCCTGCTATGAAACCGTACTTATGTGGAGAAAAGTTCCCGGCATTAAAGCAGGGCAAAATGATAGACCATTTGCAAAAGCTTGGCCGCAACACAGTCCGGTCCTGAAGCCTTCTTCGACTTCACGACTCCTACTATAAAACAATAGAAGTCTAAGAAGTTTAAATTCGAAGAATTACTACCAGTCCTTTAAATGTCACTTTCTGTCATTTCAATAATAATGCGGAATACATGAAAATCGTCTCCATAAGATAAGCTTCATATTATATGCTGCTTCATTGGACGAGCAAATGTGTTCTACAAAGCTATCATAATTTCATTAAGCAATCCCTCTCGAATGAATACCATGTTCACTCTCAGAATATATTCACTACTTTGAAATTTACTCAAGACCCTAAAATCTACCTGTTGAACCAGACTAACCACGGTTTGGTGTGAGTTGACTTTGCGGCTCTTTGAGGGGTGAGAGATTGTTTTCTAGCAAAGTTGAAATGAAGCTGAGTTGGATAAGCGAAAGGTAGATTTGAAGCGGAGTTGAGACGTTGTATTCTTTTGGTCTTTTGTTGAGTGAATTCCTTGAAATAAACACAAACGTTCTGCTGAACTGCATTAGTTTTTTCTGCTGAACTGATGTAAAAAAGGCGAGAAGTGATGTTAGAGGAGAGGTTGGGAGGAAGTTGGGAAGGATGCAATGAAGTTTGTACCTAAGACAACCCCTTTTGGGTAATTTTTGACTCCTCCGGCCTGTGGTGTACCGAGGGAAAGTGGAATGAAGCCTGACTTATATGCGTTAGACGACTTGTTGACTGACAAACTACTGAATGCTGAACAGCTGGAGTGTTGAACCGGGGACTTAAAAAAATTATGATTGACGTATGCTGAATTGAAGGAGACTAGAAGTTGGAGAGGTTGGATTGAAAAGAGTACTGTTGGCATCATCAAAAGGGGTGTTAAAAGCTGAGAACCTGGGGCTTGCCGAGGGGAAGTTCAAGAAAACTGAACCGATGGGTGACAGCTGTTAAGACGATACGATTTGATTGAGTAGAATAGAAGTTTTGCTTACATACTTATTGCATAAGAAACAAAATGAGACTGGAAAATTGCGGGCGATCTAGTAACGTTGTGTCTACCGGTATGAGCTAGACCGGTTTGTTGAACCCTTTCACTTTCTTAGTCAAGTTTTCGACATGGCACAGCCCATGCATTAGTTTGACAGCGTCGTCAGATAATTTGTGCTATTGTTGTATATTACAAAAATGGAGCATCGATGTTTAAGTTTTGTCTTAATCTTGGCGAGCCACAAATATGACTTTGAAAAGTTTAAACAAGTTTATAGCGACCATTACTTATCAAAAACAAAGTTTTTAGAGGGTGGCACATATCATTTTCGGTAGGTCCAGAACACGTTGAAGATCAAAATCGCCCAGGGAGACCTTCAAGTTCAAAAACTGACGGAAACGTGGAACGTGTGAGATCAGACCGTCGTTTAACAATAAGGATCATTTGAACTGTTAAATTTAAACAATTTCACTGGACATCAAAGTCCATTATTAACAGACCATTTGGGCATGCGAAAGCTTTGTACAAAAGCAGTGCTGAAAACCCCCACAATTGGACAAAAGGACAAGCGAAGAAGCGTATGCGTTGATCTTCTTGAGCTTGTGTCTAGCTAGTGTAAATGTTGGTGGGGACCATCGAGTTTTATGCCCTTTGCTACCTTTCCCATCACGGGCAGTGATCTTCATCATGAAAACCCCAACAGGCTGAGCGCAGTCTGCCTCAGGAAGCCACCTAGGGGACCCAAAGATCGCTGCGAAATAAATATCTGAGGAAAACCATTTAGGCCCTAAGCTTGTGCGATAAGAAATTGCGGGTAGGATGCTTAACCATGTCAATGTTATTTTTTTTGTCAACCATGTCAATGTTTTATTTTTGTTATATTTCTGCTGTTCGTCAATCCGTTTGTTTACCTGATTTAAGTCCTTGTGACTTTTGTCTTTGCTGGCTTAGCAGGCAAAAATTGATAATCTTGGAAGAAAGTCATTTTGAAAGTTCGGCGAAAATTTCAGAGCTTGTGGTGGACCAGTTATAAGTTTTACCTGTTGAACACTTCCAGCGTTGCCGCCAGCAGTGGGAATAACGACTTCGCTTCTGTACAGCTGCCCCAAGAAGATGGAAGGGGTAAACCTTGTTGTTTGGGAAAAAAACTTTGGTAAATGAAAACTCGTCCATATCTGACACTCCTCGTATGTAGTAATTTTCTTGTATTTTTTAGTCCAAATAGTCATTTCAAAGGTTTTAGTAAAGAAAGATTTTAGCAATCATCCAATAATTTTGTAATCAGCATGAGAAGTATCCAATGACATTGAAGAAAAATAAGGAAACATAAATGGGGTTGACAATTGTGATACATCGACTTGCCTCTTATGGAAGGCATTTTCGCTATTTTCTTGAATTTTTCTTTTATAAAATGTACTGTTATGCTCATACTTTATAGTGAGTTAACATGTATCGTTTCACATATGGGGACGCCAATATATAACATGCTCTAAAGCAAATTAAACTTAAAACTTATACACTCTTAGTTTGCCAATTATACCATACGTTTCGCGATCATATGTGATCCCCAGCAGCATCAGCATCGACTGTCTGGTAGTGAGTTAACATGGACAGACATGATCAGCAGGGGGTGATTTGCACACGTCTAAAACATTTAAAGGTAAAGGCAAAAGAACTGTTGACGCCTTATTAGAGACTCGGCTGGATAGTTACCTAGTAAAGATACCATGTACAAGCGTTAAGCACTTACATTCGAGCCAATCCACCACGAAATGACCGTTTGCAACCGCTTGCTTTCCCGACCTTTTCGCGCAACGGCAAAACCTTATATGGCAATTATAATTGGCCCCAAAGTCTGAAATTAAGCGGTATGATTGACTACCAAATTTGACGACCAACTACCCAACAGTACCCCAATGCCGCGTGTGTTAACTCACGTTCTTAATAAACAATTTTCCTTGTTGGATGGAAACTGTGTAGTGTGGTCATGATTGAGGATCCGGAGGAAGGAGTACGCGAACGGTCACGACGTCCGGGAATGCACCAACGTTAGGAATAGGTATTATGCATATTAAGGTGGAAATCTTGGCACCTGAAGTAAGGAGTAGCGCATGTACCATAAATCATAGGTGGTAATTGCCAAAGGTATTTAGGAGTAAAATATGTATTTAGTTACGCATCCTACAATGTTTCCCAGGAGGCTCACTTTGCATACTCTCTTTTCGTTAATTATCTGAAAAACTACATAGTCAAGCCAGTTCTTTAGCTCCCACAGTCACTTGAATTTCGGACAGTCGAAATTTTTTTTTTCACATTTTAGAGGTAAGATGTAAATTAATATTACCGGTGAATTACTCTCGTTGTTTCGACATGCTTTTCGTGTCCTGGGAACATGAATCCGGGCATTGATTTTACAACAAATAATCGCTTTAACAAATAATTTCCGTTCTTCTCTTTCTTAAAGTTCAATTAATCATTTTTAATGTTTACGACAGTGTTGCTCGTTCATTGAGAACTCTTTCTCCTGATTGTTTGCTGACTCCTCCTCTTTTGCGTAAATGTTTTATTTGCCTATTTGGCGAAAACCGAGGGGCTTGATCTTTTAATGCATGAGCATATAGAAAAGCAGAATTGGTTTATGAAAGTCCTTTTTTATTTTAATTAATTTGGCTTTGATGTTAACAGTTAAATTGCGCTTGAACAGGGTACGTGCGAATTTTCGTTCAAGCAAAACGGAAAAAATTTTGGTGTAATTCTCATAATACACAATTACAATTTACACAAAAAATTATTATGATTTATTCTTACAAATCTATCTTAATGAATTTTTGTTTGAGCGTGGAGCGTGGCGTGAATAAACAATAACGCTTGTAAGACGCGGACTTACGACGATAAAATAAATTAAATATATTTGAATCTGAAGTCTCAAAATAAATTTGAATGAGTTCGGGACAGACAATTTTTTCCAGATATCGTTGTAGAAATAATGGAAGTCCAGAGGGGCCCCGTCCGGGCTAGAAGTCGGCTCATGTAAGGCGCCATGGTGAAAACGCCCGGACTTAACGATCTCCTACCTCATAACAAAGCAATTTAGGCATGATCTCTACACAGACCTTGGGAATACTCAAATTCTCTGCAACATTCTGGTTCTACTACTTTGTAGCACTACAGCCTCTCTGAGGCCTTCGCTTCCTCCAGAAAGCGCCGCCAACTGTCTCGGTACATTGACCGTGTTCTCCAATTTTGAATTCCGAGCAACGGTCAACTGTCTTCGCCAATTGAGCCAGACCAATGTTTCCTCAGTTTCCCCACTGGTCTCCGTTCTTCAGTTCTTCCAACGAATACCTTTTTGGGTATGGGTTTTTCGTCCACATGATTCACATGGATAGCCTATTGCAGCTTCCGCAGTCTTACAATCGTTAAGACCTCTGGCTCGTCAAAAATTTGATACAGCTCATTGTTGTATCGAATTCGCCATTGACCCCTGTCTAACTCCGCACCAGTTATTCGCCTCAGGATCCGTCGCTCAAAGGCGTTCGCAATATTGGCTGATGCTTAAGTTAGGGTCCATATTTCACACCCATAGCACAGCACAGGTCTTATCACCAATTTGTGTACTTGGAACTTTGTCTTCCTGTGTATGCAGCTGAAATACATAATCGAGAGACCCGGATAAAAGGTTTTATTTGCAAACTCTTTCATTAGTGTTCCTCGTTATTTTCACGTCTAGATACACCAAATCGCCCGCATTTTGGGTGCTGTATTCGTAAACTATGATATTTTCGGTACTTTTTCTTGACTGCGTCATGAGGTTTGTTTTCTCCTCATTAATTTTAGTCCTATTTGTTTTGCTTCGCTGCCGAGCTTCAGGAAAAGAGCTTTGGCAGTAATTAGCGACCGTGACAAAATTTTGATATCATCCGCGTATACTACCACTCGGCTCGACTTTGGGAATAGTGTGCCTACTATATGACAGATAGCTTTCTTATGACATACTCTCGAGTTAATTTGAATAGCAAAGGGGCCAGCACATCTCCCTGCTGTAGGCCGGTATTTGTGTTGAAGGCGTCGGTGAGTTTGTTATTAATGCGGACATAGGAAGTTGACGACGTCATTGTCATTTTGGTAAGACGGACTTATATGCTTGGGAAACCAAAGCTAAGCATTATTTGATAGGGTACGTTACGATAAATACTGGCATAGGCTTGCTTAAAGTCAACGAAATTTTGGGAAACGTCTATTTTAAACTCCAAGCATTTCTCGTGAATATACTTGACAGTAAACAATTCGTTGATCTTGCAGCTCGAAAGCCACCTTAATACTCGCCAATAATAGTGTTGGATCCTCGACAGAAGATCCTCGAAAATATTTTGTACACCGTGCTAAGTAGTAATATCCCTCTATAGTTTTCACACTGTAGCTCACCCTGTCACCCTTGTAGATAGGAAATATAGTTGATTCGCCCCACTCGTTCGGCATTTGTTCTTGTTGCCACTTGTGCTGGAGGATTCAGGGGATGGCTTTCTAAACACTGCTGTCGCCATATTAAATGAGCTCCACCGGAATCACATCGATACCCGGTGCTGTATTATTCGCCCATTCGTCGATGGTGGAATAGACTTTATCTAGAGTTAGTGGGGTTGATGGAACCTCTTCAGGAATACCTGCTCCAATGTTCGCGAACTGTGCGGAGAGTTTAGAAGTTTCTTGAAATATGAAGAACATGTTAATCCGGCTGATCAGCGGCAATGTTGCCGGTGTCATCCCGGCAGAACGGAGTCTTAGGCTGATAACCTCGTTTCAAACTTTTCACTATTTTGTATGCTTGCCTTGTGTTGTTGTTCGCTAGACTTGCATTGATACTCCTTCTAAATATCTTATTCGCTACTCTTCTGAGATTTTCATTCTCATGTCTCTTCGTCCTGGTTTTCTTATGTGTATCATTTTTGTACATGTAAAATCAATTAGGCGCTTGCCGTTGCCAACTTTAGCATTGTAATCAAGCGATTCGTTTTTCCAGTTGATTGTCGAACATTTCCTTCGTTTTTTCGTCCATTTCTTCGATCAGGGCGTGTAAGTTTATCTGCCAAATTTCGAAGGATTTCGCTCTTATGCGGATCGCACACAACCGTTCATTGACTGCCTTAAAGTCATTAGTATGCGATTTGAACTCCCTATCCTCGACGAAGGCCAATCGAAATTCTCGCTTTCCAACGGTTTTTACACTTTTGAGTATTGTTCACGATCTCATGCCTTGAATATCACTTCGAGTCCAGTTTGTATCCTAGTATGCCAGTATGTTTAATTTATATTGGCCGTCCTGTTGAACTGGATCCTAAACGGTTTCAGAATGATTCGATGACCTGAAATTCCAGGATTCAATGCGATAATACTTTTTCGGTTGCGAGCTCGTTGCCGTGGTTGCAATCTATTCCGAGACTCGACTGCAAGTTACGAAACAATCAAGGGGTTTAACAGAGGCAGCGAATAAACCTGTAACCCACGTCAATTCTGGTGGCATGGTTATTACATTCATTCCGTTTTCAGGCGCGGAGTACTTGCCTTCAATCTCTTGCGTCCTTACAAAAGAGGTAGCAGAGCTGTAGGTGTATTTACAAAAGTGCTGGAGAGGATTATGGTCCGACGAATCGAGGAACGGGTGTCCTGTAGTCTGTCGGATAGGCAGTATGGTTTCAGAGCGGGATGCTGCATGGGTATATGTTGCTTCTTCGGTGCATGATAGTCATTGTAAGTACGTTCTCGGAGTCTTTATAGACTTTTAGGGAGCTTTTGACCACCTTTTGTGGCAAAAAATTCTGGAAAAACTAGCGGCGGTGGGCTGTGTGGAGCTTCGGTTTTGGAGAAGCTACTTCTCGGGCGGAAGCGTTTATGTCCAAGGTGTTTGTGATGTGATCGAGCTGGAAATTGAGAGAGGGTGCCTACAAGGCTCTGTCGCGGGTCCATTCATATAGAACCTTGTGATGGATGACTTGCTGAGTAAACTTAATGATTGGTGTATAGTATGTGCGTATGCCGACGAACTACTTCTTTCAGTTGAGGCTGACAGTTGGTCAGTGTTGGCGAGTGTTGTGAGGTATATGCATGTTGTGCATGAATGGTGTGAGTGTATGGGTTTGACTGTCTCCACTGACAAGACATCGATGATGCTCCTGAAAGGTAGTCTCAGTCGAAGGCGTCCTCCTTGGGTGCGGTACAGGGGAAGTACTCTCAAGTATGTGACTACGGTCAGATACTTGGGGATACTGATCGGCGAGAGATTGTCGTTCTGGCCCCATTTTAGGGACCTGAAACGACGTCTTATGCTACTTGTGGCAACGTATAGGCGAATATGCCTTACAGTGTGGGGTCTTATGCGTGGAGCTATAAGGAGAATTTATGAGGGCTTATTCGTTGCCTGTGCAAGGTATGGGTCACCGGTATTCTTTGAGTCCGCAATGAGCTTAACTGGCAGGACACTTTTCGGAGCTTGTCAGCGTCTTTTGTTACTAGGTTGTATCTCTGTTTGTCGGACAGTGTCTACGGAAGCCATGCAGGCGCTGATGGGGGCACAATCTCCAGGTTCCGCTGGACCTGGAGATTGTCCGTAAAGGATTAATTTCAGACTACGGAGGGGACTCCCAGTTGATGAACATGATTGGTTCAGAGGCATTGATCCGAAAAGTATGAGTGTGACCTCGTTGCGAAAACTATTGGTGGAAGGAGCGTTGAGTAGCTGGCAAACGAGGCGGAATGAATGTGTGAAAGGGGGAGTGACATATGTATGGATCCCTGATGTCATGACAGCTAGGAGAAACCCTGACTTCGACTTCGGTCGAGACTTTGGGTTCTTGCGGAGGGGACATGGGATTCTCAATGAATGGTTGCATCGACGTAAATTGTCCATTGAGAGTGTTTGCCTTCTATGTCAATGCGAGAATGAGTGTTGGCTAGACGTACTGCTCAGGTGTCCGGCATATGCCAACCTGCGCAGGGCGTGCAGTCTGCTGGAGATTACCAGCCTGGAAGATGTCTCGGGTTCCGTATTGGATGCGGAGATGTTCTCCCGAATGAACCTCTTTGTGAAGCTTGCCTATTGAAGACAAGCAGCTGCTGGCGGTACTAGTTAGTGGCGATACTACAGGAGATTAGCTTTTCTGTAGCATCTTGTGTTGTTCTGTGTGCTGTCCCTTGCGTGATTTGCTATCTTGTCTGTTACCTCGCAGGGGGTCAGAGTTAGAGCAGAGTACTTGCATTAATTCTGATCTTGGGACTGCCGCTCCCACGAACCTGAGGTGGGGTCACCATTCCCGGACGAAGGGTCCGAAATGATAGCAGTCCTCAAAATAGAGGGTTGCGAAACCTGATCAGAGGTTATATCTGAACCACGGGTTAGGGGGACGCCCATGACAGGTTACTGTCAGCCCCTTACACGGTGAGGAGCCTATCCTGGCTGAAAAGTGGTGGTATGTGGTTTAATGTGGCTAGAGAGTAGAATTGAGTGCTTACCAGTTGCGTCTCGGGTATCCTGTATTGGGATAGGAACTGATACCCCTGATGTTATCTGATATGGGGGTGTTGGTTGACGCATTATTTCAACCCCGTCTATGGAGACCGTGGAATAAAGCTCACGCGGCAGGTGTCTACGTAAAATATTTCGACTTCATGTAGGTATATTAACAGTTATTGGTATTTCTCGGCATTTAATGTCCCGTCATTGGGGAATTAGTAGATCCACTATGCGACCCCGACGCCTGTTAGCATTTATTCGTGCCATTTGGGATAAGAAATCATGGAAGCTATGGGTTGGAGAAACAAGGAGATCTCTCGTTCTTTCGTGGGATTCGGGATGAGGAATCATGTAGGCTATGGGTTGGAGAAAGAAGGAGATCCCTCGTTCTTTCTCAACCGGGCTTGGGATCGTCTATAGCGGAATGCAACATTGCACATTTTTGGTAAGTTTTATTTCAAGATAGTAAAAAGAAACACAAGATAAAGGTTCACATGAGGGGCCAGATGTAGACCGCGCTTTAATTTCAAAGAGCTACTTGTGCTCGAATCAGTTTCCCCTAAAGTATTAAGTTTGGCTTGTAAAGATTCTACGAGTATATATTGCGTTTGGCGTCAGGTAGACAGTGAAGACGGTGGTTCCTGAACATCATACCCAAACGAAATGATCCCCCCGAGTTATCCCTGCGTTCGAAACTCCATATTCCGAACCCAGGTAGCGTTAATACCAGTTTCATCAGGCTACTACGCTGCTGATCTTCTATCGTGGTATTGCTCACTCAGCGGCAAAACGTCGGCCTCAACCAAGTTTAAGGCGGTTGTGCTACGGTGGTTTCCCAGGGTAGTCTAGATTATCGTAGTTCTGGTTTTGTCTTGGCCATGGCATCCTGGGAGACTCGAAATTTTCTTCATTCCAAGACATGGCTAAGATTCGTTCTTGGATGAACGTCTCTGCAAAGGATGCAATGTACCTCCTGCATACAAAATTTGCTTTTCTGTTCCATTTTGTCACATTTTGTACGGAAGCAAGATCCTATCAGATTCTTTTTTGGTTCCTTGTGTTGTATGGTCGTATCGAAAGCATATAAATAATGAAGATCCGCTACCCTTGTCCGTACTCTCCAGATGACACACCCTATTCGTACTCAGAATTTGTTTGGCGTCCCTTTTGTTGGCCATACGTTGTCCCTTATCGCTTTATCCTTTCCCATGCTCGAGCAAGTCAGCAGTGGTGATTTTGCTGAAGACTTTCTTGACTGCGTAACAAAATTATTCCTTACATTTGGCAGGTACTGCTTCCCTGCTCTCCCGTTTGCTCGTGTTGTGGTTTTCTTCTTGCTGGGCGTCAATGTGAACAATTTTTGTTTTGCGGAAGTTTTTTTGCGGGCCTTTTCGTTCCTTTTGTTACCGTTGTTTGGAATCCCTGGGTTAGCGTTCCATGTCCATCAAGTGTTTCCTCTTTTCTCCTTTTCTTCCGCTCTACTTCGCTCGACGCCCTTTTTATTTAATTTTTAATTAAGGACCAGTCTGCACGTTCCATTCTTGTCTAGCCCTCTGCACTTCCTTAACATTCCGCTGTTCTTCGGCCTTCTGGTTCTCGCCAGCATTTAACCAGTTCTTTCGGTATTTCCCATGGAGTTCCTCTAGTTGAAGGTGCCAGCATAACACCTTTGCTATTTTTTGGTCTCCTGCTTTTTGGATCAGCCTTTCTTTCTAAATACCGTTCTTCATCCAAATTAGTGGATGAAAAATTCATATGTCTGCTCACTTTCACAATGTTCACTTTGTCGATGTCAGGACGGTTCATCGTTATTCCGGTCCTTGCTTTAGTTGCTTCGGTCACCGTCGCCGCAGTGTTTGTCCAAGTCTTACCGTTCTTGTTTTCATCATTCTCTACGTTATCTGATTGTCCGGCGGAATTTCTTGCCCTTTTTTAGGACGGCCTGGAATTCACATCGTTTTTATCGTTGTGCCCAAACATCCCAGGAAATTCGTTTTGGACGAGGCTGTCCGTAGTTCTCTGTTTATCGTCAGTCTTCACTGTCATGTTGGTCATCGATTTTGTTACCTTTGGTACCGTGCTTGATGTACTGCTACCAGCATGACTGCGATTATTGGTTAGGTCCACATAGTTGGTGTAGTTACATTTATCTTATGGATTTTTTTGAGCGTTTTTTCCCCAGTTGAAAAAGCATTCCAGTTTTATTTGATCCTTCGCGGAGGCACTTTATCCTTCTGTATGTAATAGTTCTTCTGGTTCCATGGTTGTCTTTGCAAGGAGGGAGACCATGCGAAGGAAGGCACAAATGCTTATGGGGACAAATAATCAGAGCTAGTCCTGCGCTAGTTGCGAGTCCGTATCAACCGAACTTGTACCACCAACTTAATGGTGTGAATTTCGAACGTACTACAGGGCCTGTTAAGGTTTCAACATAACGAGGACGTTATGATGGTGGAACTCGAGCCGTTCACGCATGAGTGTCACCACGGCACTACCGTGCATAGAAATTATATCCAAACTATCCAAGGATATACACAAGGATATACACAAGGATAGAGTTTTTGGTTGCATTCTGAAAATTTTGTCGAAATAAGTCTATGTTCAAAATAATAAAAAAATCCTACAACGTAAATTGTTCTTTCCGTCCTATTTGAATTATTTCAAGCCTTGTCTCTTATTTTGTTAAAAGAATCGGTACAATCCTTACTGATTTTCTAAGGCAATCGTTCTTATATTCTGCACTTATTTCCCACCCTGTGAAGATTAAGCAATGGCATGAGAACAAATTATTTCCCACACCATGTTGATAATGACAAAATGCTTTTTATTTATAAACAATTGAAAACTAATTGAGACTCCCAAAATTTAATAGACAGTGTTGTGCATTTCACTTATTGTTATATGTTTACATCCTTAAATCCTTCCACTGTCAATTTCCAAGAAGTGGGAGATGATTTTTGCTTTTCATTTTATTGTTGGTCTTTTGCCATAATGAAAGAAATATAAATTAAATCATCAGAGCCGGAAGGTCTGAGGATAAACAGACGAGATGAGAACTATCACTTTTGTTGATTTTCCTGTTTCAACACAATGAGAACGAATGCAGTTGGCATCTAAGTTTCTGATCAAATGCAATTCTTGCTGCAATTAGATGACGATGATGATGATGTTGATGATGATGGCGATGATGGTGGGTTCAATGTTCTTTGATGCAATCCAATCAGCAGATATCTCTTCTTTGTTACCATTTTTGTTTATGATTGAAATGTTATAGATGCAACTTTTCCATCGATGTAGTGCTCATTGTACAGGTATGTCTTGCCTTTGGACTGCTGGTGGTACTGCTTTCTTGGGATCTTGGGAACCACTCAACTTCTTTGGAGTAGCGGTAACATAGTAACAAATGCACTGAAGGTTTCCAAATAAGACTTAGGGAGTGTCTGTTTATATTGCGACATATGACCCGAATCAAAAGATCGAGTCCTATGGCAACAAAGTAAGTTTCTGCATGGATTGGATCTAGATTTACTATTGCTCAACTTGCCCGCTTTGGTATGAGATAAAAGGAAATCGAAACGATCAGCTGTGCTTAATTGATATCAGGGTCGCCAATTAAGAAGACGTGATTAAATTAAATTGAGGTCATATTTGTACTGAAATCGCAATTAAGCGTGAAAGTTAAGTGTAATTAATGGTGCGCAGAGCGTAGAAAGTACAATTAAATAAATTAGCTTTATTTACGTGGTTTCAGCTATGAGTTGTTTGTTTTTAACGCTTCACTGGTCCAAAGTCACACCAATTAGCATCAGTGGCTAAACCAGAAGGAATACAAAGTAAAAGCTCAATTTAGGCTCAAAAAGTAAATCCAAGGCCTTACTCACTCTATAAATTGAACCTCGTCGCCTCATTTCTGTAATTATTTGGAAAATTATTATCCATCAACTGTAGCGAATACAGTTCACCATAAATCTTATCTAAATCCTGGATTTCGTTTTCGAAATGCTACCAACAAAAATCCAACAAACCAATACCCTCCTCGATCAAGTCCAATTGCTTTATCCAATTTGCATCTGTAACTTAATCTGAGTTCAATTGAATTTCCGCGAATATTCAGTCCTTAATGTGTTTGGCGTAGCTGTTGGAAATTGTTCAATTTAAACATACGTTCTGCATTTCAATATCTTTGAAGATTGAATTGCATCAAGTGTTAGATACAACTACGGCATAGCCTTGTTGCGATCATGCAGAGTTTACACGGACGGGCCACTATATTGGATTGGGGAAGTGGTTGGTCATAGTAACCACTAATCCTTAAGTTTGTGGTTAGTTGCTCTATTATTCGCACATGGTACATACTAAGCGTAGTATGGACGGTCCAAGTTGTAGCTGTCAATTTAATTGCATTCAATTGAATATTTTATCGCTGAACAACGCTCATATTAATGAAATGCATAAATTATGTGTCGCAGGTTTATATTTTTGTTAGGAGGAACTATTTCGCAAGACTGAATTCTTACAGTAATACAAACTTGGATCTCCCCAAGTACTAACGTTCCAGATTAAAGGAAACTACAGGCAATCATACTCTTATCTGATCGTCGGGAAATCAGCTGGAGTTTCTTTAATAAGAAGTGTGATGACATTCTAAAAATGAAAACTAATAAATCAAAGTAGAATTTCCAAACATGAACAAACTCAAATTTATTATGAAAAAAGTAATGAGCATTGAAGGTCTAAGTATCCTCCAAACGAATGAAGAAAGAACTTTGCCATAAACAGTCCCAAGCCCGGTTAAGAAAGAAGGAGGAATCCCCTTTTTTTCCCCAACCCGATAGCTTCCAGGATTCTGCATACCATATCCTACGAATAAAAGGTAGCAAATGGTCTCAGGAACGAATGATGTGACATTAAATGCCGAGAAACGCCAATAGCTGGAAATGCACCTACAGCTCTGCTAATAGATTTTGCTTACGCCTTCCTTCGATCGGACGTAAGAGGCTGAAGGCGAGTTCTCCGCGCCTGATAATGGAATCAAACTAATGACCATCAATGAGTGCGCGTTGTCTCCCTTCCCTGGTGACTTCTTCTCTGTTGTCTTTGTTTCTGAGCAGGTAAATATTTCTGTCCTTTCTCGCAAGGAGGGCGCTGGGTATCAGCTCTGCGATCACCAGCACTGCTGTCCTGAAAACTACCCGATATGCTCATGCAATTCCTAGCGCTCCTCGTCTCTCGCCACGCTGTGCCTGTGTCAATTACTTTCGTTGTAACTTCAACCAGCGCTTCCCCAACATTGATAGGCTTTAACTCTGGAAATTCTTTTCTTTGTCAGGATGTGACTTCGGTTTTTGACTAGTGCCAGTCTGAACCAGTGAGCATTGTCATGTTAAGTCTGCGTTGCGAATGTTCGACATCGCCCGTATAGCCGATCAAGCGTGAAACCTCCTGCAGCTCAGACAGGGAGGTAACGGTCTGTTAAAGGAGATATTCTACAAGTTCGGGATAAAATGGTGCCCTGAACGACAGCTGAAGTAAGTATAGGGAAAGGCTGAATTAGTATGGGCCCAATGTCTTCAGAAAAAAGTGATTCGCAAAATAAGCATGCAACGTCCTCTTCTCCAGGAATTTCCATCTCTGAAAGACATAAGTCAATAGACTTTCTACAATCCGGATCTGTGTCAGATAGCTCAAAGCCATTAAAGTTAAGATGTCTTTTACTGGGTCGTTTTCTGAACATTTTTTATTAACTTTATGTTTTTTAGCATCCTTCCGCACGTCTAACTCTGAGTCTTCTGAGCTTTGCAAGGTTTTGATCCCTTATTTGTTATTTTATTCTTAAGCTTAGGCACAGATCAAATATCGTTTGATATTCCTCGTACCTTTTTTTGATATTTCTAAGTCAAGGTGATCGTCAGTTGAGCGGGCAAAGTTTGCGTCTGAAAATATATTCCTGTTACATAGAAAGATTACCGTAGACTTAAATCCATTAGCTTCTACTGTTCCAGTCTGCGAGATGAAATACACTTTCCCAAATAACGCACAAATGTCAGATGGCCCAACAGGTCTTCCGCTGTGGAGACTTTACTGTCGAAGGGCTTCACTGTAGTGGAATTTCAAAGAAACAATACAGATTTTGTCAATTGGCTGAAACTTAAGCGACGTGTAGGGCGTTAAGCTCAATATTAATACATGATTTTCTCGCGCTGGGTCAATAAATCCAATATTTTTGACATGGGAATCGGGACCATTTAGAACTAAAACCACCGAGTCCTCCTTGGTTGGCTTGGATTTTTGGATAAAATGCTTGAGCCATTCAGTGAATAAATTAGACTGTGAGCATGAGTTATTCAGTGAATTAATAAGACTGATCCATACGGAAGGGTGGCATCTGGCAATGAAACCTGGCGTAGCACCCTTCATGAGAGCATCTGCCATATTTTTGCGAGGTAAAGTTAATAGTGGTGGAACAAATGTTCCCCCAGCACATAAACATAACACAGTCGTTAAAGATCTCCTTTCAGCTGAACTTAATGCACCAACTCGTTGTTTTCCTTTGAGTCCAATGACGCGTAGAATTTTCAACCCGGAAATTCCTGTCTCAACCACATTGAGTACTCTGTCTGCAGGATATCTGTGTTTCTTGAGCTCAGCTTCCAGGAGGTCAAAAAACGCATAGACAGCTTCTTTACTGAATCCATTTGCTCTGAAAAAAGATGCAGCAGCGGGTTTCAGCAATGACAAAACATCCTTATGGCGATTCATAAAATGACCACAAAACGCTTTACCTGCTAGTCCTTGTGTGAATGGATGCCGTACTCCATTTGTTTCACATAGCGCGTAAGATATACGACGAACATCTTGCCTGTTATGTCCGTGGATCTTACTTTCCTACTAACTACATAGTCAACTTATTTATTTTCATGATCGTGGGTCATCCATGATCGGCTTACGTCCTAATTTGAGTCCTGCTGCTTTTCATGACGATGCATCTTCACGAGCGAGTCTCTAAGAGTAGCGCGTGGTACATTATTTTTTTTTGCTACTCGTTTCAGTCCCATTTCATTATATCTTACGGACGAGATAGCATTCGCAAAGATTTCCGTTTTTGCTGTGTTTTGAGAAAAATAAGCAATCTTTGCTGTTCTCTGAAGCATAGTTTAATCTCAATCACAGTTTTGTTGTCCTTAAGTACTGCTGATTTGCACCTATTCATTATAAATTAACCCTGAGAATAAAAAGTCAAGCTAATGTGAAGTAAATACTCACCTGACAATCTTTCCTGCACAGCGAAATTTTCACATATGAACTGATTCAAATCGCTAAAGAGCAAAACTCAAGATCTGTCATTGTAGATTTCGACTGTTGTCGCTAGTATGCGCAACTTACCTTAAACGATATGTATAGGGCCCATATTAAATACAAAGTCCATATTACCACCTTTACCTGTATAATTTTTTGGCTACCTTTTTGGTGTCGTGAAGCAGGCAGCGGTCTTTCAAATAGTTCCTAAGAATCCGCATCAGATTTGCATTTGAAAACGATTTACAATTAACTTTCGTAGACCAGAATATCCACCCATTCAGCCCAGTTAAATGCATTTAAGCCATACTGCTTTCAAGATTAGTTTCCGGCAGTACGAACGGCAACGAGACTTCTCCTGAATATTTTTTCCGAAAACTTTTCCGGCCATGCCTAGCATTCACAGTGCGTAGTATGCCGCTTGGTACTCGGGCTTCCCTTTCCCTTTTTTTGGGTCAGGAGGTGAAGGCTATTTACGCTTACGCCCTCAGTGTTGAACTCCCAATGGCACAACAAACCAACTGGACTACCAACTCAACGACTCCCCTGTCAACCGGAGCGCCTAGCCTGGAACCGTTTGACACATAACTTCGGGCTAGCCCTGCCAATTATATGTCTTTTGGCGCCTTCTGATTACAGGGATTCTTTTCTCCAGTGGGGAGGGAAAGAGGAGGAAGATTGCTAGAGAAGGAAACCCTCCACCCTCAACGCCTCCAGCGGATCAATGGTTGCCGACCAAGTATGCCTTTTTTCCATATTCATATCTCGGCTCCATATGAAAGCGTAGATTGCACGACATTCATCAGCAGTCGCCTTTTTGTTGGACTTGGTCCCCCATGATTGGCTATTAGTCGACTAATTGCCGAGACCTCTGCTGCGGTCTTGTTTGCCGTTGTCTTGATTTGCTCAGAGAAGCTCAGCTTAGAGTCTATCAGCAAGCCCATATACTTAACTGATAGTTTCGAATCTACTAATGTGTCCCCGACTCGAACCATTCTTACTCTAGGGATCCTCTTCCTCGGAGGACGCTAGATGGACCGATGGACTCCCTTTCCCCTTGCTAATTAGCACAAGCCTTCCCGCCTTCCCGCCTCAGCTACAGGATGGCCATCTAGTCCCGGAGACTTTCTTGCCTTCGCAGATAAGACTGTTTTCTTCAATTCTATTTTCGTGAAAAGTGAAGTTTTGGTTTTTCAATTGGTTTTTCAACGTGAATGGCCACAACGATGGGCGGGGGGTGGTAAGGGAAAGAGCCTGCACAATTTTCTCTGTCTCATGTGAGTGATACGAACTTTGGGCACCGAGCTTGCGCATCGCTATTTCATAGTCCAGGTTCCATGGATCCCTGTTCACTTCGTGCACCAGGTTTTTTGTTGATAAGTCTGCAGAGACATTTTCTAGCTGACTTATAAGCTGCGACACTTTGCGTTTGCGACACTTCCTTAGTTTTTCAGCGATTTCAGGTATCCACCGGTATATTGGGGGGTTTTCGTCCCGAGATCTTCGTAGGGGCACAGAAGACTTGCACGCGGACGTAATAATTCTCATAGTTGAGTTAATCACATCATCTGGCAAAGGTCCTCCGATCTCTGTCCTAGTTCCCTCAGCGCTTATTGCGTGACATAAGCATTTCAACGAACCTCTGAATATCCGCTTTCCTAGTATTCCACCCGAGTGCAAATTCTAAGCGCGTGGGCTGGTTACATCAGGTATAGTTCCAACGAAGCCCAATCGAGGGAAAGCAGTTGTGTGACCTGTGTTTAATACGACGAGCCCAGTTCTGGCTGCCAAGCCAGGATCCGTTTGACCTGAGCATCTGGTTGAGGGATGCTCCATTTGTTTTGTCTAGCGTTGAACTCACTTCCGATGAGCAAGTGCCCCCCAATCCTCGAAACAGCAGCCTCCATAGCATTGAACCTAAGTTGAAACGGTGGCAACGATTCCTTCGGCGTTAAGTGTAGACTAAAGACTGTAGTTCCCGAATAGCGTACCCAAACCAAGCCATCTTCTTGCTACTGGCCTTGTAATAAGAAGTGAGTATCGTTCCGATGGTGGCTGAAGCGGCTTCGTCAGAATAAGATGTTTGTGAACTTCTAGTGTGGTGTTGTTCGCTGAGCAACAGCAAGTCGGCTTGCATATCTCTCGCAAACCGTTCGAGCAGATCTTGGGTCGTTATGCTTCTGTGCATATTAATTTGAAGGATACGGATCATGGCAGAAGCGCTTTGGCCTTGGTTAGGGCTTCTTGGAAGACCTGACACTTTCCTATGTTTCAAATCATTTGGTGTCGGCTCAGACTCCAGACAAAGGACACAGAGTTCCTCTTCGGGGCAAACCTTTCTTTTATGCTCTGTCTTGCAGCAATTGTATCACAATATCCGTATCCGGCAATTAAGCCACTCTGTTCTCATTTAGCCCTTCTTTACTAGCTGTTTGGGTTTTTGCTCTGCAAGGTATTTCTTTCATTTCGTCTTTTATTTCGCGAAGATACCCAACGTAATTCGGGGCATTGAACCTAATTTCAAGGATGGCCATAGTGTGAGGCTCCTGTTGTTTTTTCTCCGAGGGCTCTTTTAGTTGCGTCACGGAAAACGTTTTTATTGTTTGCATCTGATCCGAACTCAACTAGTAGGTATCCCGCTGAAGTTGGCCGTACAACGTTGATTACAGTTTGGTAGTCCTTGGGTGTATAGTTTTATTTGACGCAAGACATCTACTGAGAATCAATCGTCGATGGGTTTAACCAGCAGCATCTATCCAATAGGTTTTCGACGCTTCTTAACCCTGAACGGTCCGGAAGAATTTCAAGTTTCAAGCTTCAAGAGAAGCTTTTAAACACTTATAAATCAAGAAAAGAACAAAAAATATTTTTATTTCGGTGAAAATTTATTAATATATATAAAGGATAATAATAATTTGAATTTTATTTTAATTTTATATTTGTTTTGAGTATGGTAAGTTTCGAAGCACTCTCCAATATGAATCCCTGGTTTGTCGGTGCAAGTATCGCGATATAATTTAGTTTATCATGTACCCCTTTAACCTTTCCTTTACTTGGCAGTCTCTTT
This sequence comes from Stratiomys singularior, assembly GCA_954870665.1. NCBI lineage: Eukaryota > Metazoa > Arthropoda > Insecta > Diptera > Stratiomyidae > Stratiomys > Stratiomys singularior. The sequence continues at coordinate 82,590,089 of OX940879.1, read as the reverse complement.
TAGTCCTACTTCGAATGATGTGGAGCTTACCATCCAATCGCTGCAAACCTTATTTAGTGTTAGCGCGTCCTTGAGGTTTTTCAACATATAAAAGTCATTTACTAACTGATCAACCTATTCTTTTATAAATTTGTAATGTGAAAGTGCTTTCTACCGTTCTTTTCTTTTTGAACGGATTTGTTTCAAATGCAGGAATAAGTTTTACATACGTCAAGGCCCCAGAAGAAGAGTTTTCGCCACCATTTAAGAGATTTCCTTAGGAAACAGTAGTTTGCTATCTCTCCCTAATCTTTTCATTCGATACTCTCATCATTAGTATCATGTTTTTGATTTTCATTCTTGCTGTAAATTATATTTGGTATTTTTCTTCTTTTTTAGGAAGAACTTCACTATCACTATCATTATAGTCATTATCGCGGCTTTCACTTTCACTTTCATCGATAGAATTACGGAATTCAAGCTCATCCTCACTACTGCTATCATCGAAATTATTGTTACGTATATCATTCTTTCAGAATTTCTTGCCATATTTTACGGTTTTAAACAAAATAATATATTATAAACTAAATTGTGTAAAATAATTCTTGAAATGTGTACGCTTTCTTGAAATATCAAAGCAAGGCTGGATTTGTATTCAAATAACACAAAAGTGCATGTACAAAAAAAAACCAGTAAAAGATAACGGAACATAGATAACAAGCAGAAAATAACACACACAAAGGCCGTGACACAATACTTAATGTGTCACTTGTGAATATAGCAACAGTAATTGTAATAAAAATAATAAAATGGTTTCTGGCGCCATATATACGCTATTGGACCCAGTATAGAAGTAGGCCAGAAATCGGCCCTTAGCTCCCCATGTGTAGTACTATTGTTTACAGATGGTCCAAGGAGCCAAGTAGTTCCCCCAGTTCTGTGGTCGCCAAGTGTTCCAATTCTGTTACGCCAGTACACCTCAGCCAAGTAAGGCGTTTATTGGGCAGACTCGGGCAGTCTAGGAGGAAGTGTTCTGTACTTTCTTCCTCCTCGCCGCAAGGTGGACAGGTGTCATCCGTTTGGATTCCTATTCGTTTGGCGTGTTGACCTAGACCGTTAATACTGCCACCAATGTTCTAACGCCATTCGGTTTTTCCCTAGGAGTTTTTTGTCCTCATTTGATTAGGGTCAGGCCAAAGAGCTCGGCTTATCCTGCAGTCGTTTCTATCGTTCCAAGTCGTATCTGTCTCATCCCAGAGGATTTCGTCTAGTTCCCTTTTTACCGTTGCTAGTGGCACTTTAATTGTGTCTATTCTAGTGGCATTTTGGTCGACTGATCCAGCTCTCGCTAGCTCATCCGCTCTTTCGTTTCCCTCTACACCACTATGTCGAGGGACCCATGTCAGTTTTACATTTACTCGGGTTGTTGCGATATTTACAGTCTGCGTACAATCCTGCACCCGTTGTGAAACTACGCGGTTAGAGTCAAGCGTCTGCAGTGTCGACTTACTATCCGAGAGTATTTGTATTCTTCTATTAAGGTTGTTTGTTGCCGCTTTTATAGCCGCTTTGATTGCAAACACATCCGACTGGAAAACTGAGGTGTGGCTATCCAGTTTATAACTTCGGTTGAGTTGCGGGTGATCTGGAAAAAAGATCCCGGCGCCACTTTCTTCATCCGTTTTGGAAACATCGGTGTAGATTATAATCTCACTTCCAGATGTGAAATCCTGCACAGTTTTCCACGCTTCTCTGGTTGGAATGCTGATCTTGTATGGAATTGTTGTGTCCAATATTGGTTGAATTCTATCCAGCTCCCTTCTACTTGACGGGACCATCCTCTCCATTTTTTCCAAAATGCATACGTTCCCCGTTTGTGGGGGGTTAGATAACCCATATGTGAATTTTAATCTGATGCTTGCAAGTGATACCTCTTTGAAGATCAATTTGTCGAGTGGCATGGGATTAAGCATTATCTTCATTGCAGCAGTTGGCGTAGTCCTAATGTCAACTGTGATGCCAAGGCAGGCCATTCGCTGGATCTTCTCTAGCTCTTTTGCAATGGTTTTCTTTTGTAATGCCTGCCACCAAACCAATGCCCCGTAGGTAGTTATTGGCCTCACTACTGTTGTGTAGATCCAGTGGGCAATTTTGGGTTTTATTCCCCAGGTTTTCCCGACTAGTCTTTTCATTGTGAGGAGCGCCGCTGTAGCTCTCCGTCAGACTGCTCCTTTGTGTGGAGTCCAGGTTAGCTTACTATCCAAGGTTACTCCTAAGTATTTCACCTTGTTTACTAAACTGATATGTTTTCGCGCTTTGTGTAAAGCATAAGCTCTGTTTTGTCGGCATTGATGCGCAGTCCGTTTAGCTTGTTAGATTGCATTCTGCATCAATTCCGACATGGTTTCAGGGAACTGTCCACTTATCAGTATAACGATATCGTCAGCGTACGCTATCGTTTTGAAACCCTTTCCGTTGAGGTTCTCCACTATTTGGTTAACTGTGAGTACCCAAGCTAAGTGGTGATACTGTGCCGCCTTGTTGTGTACCCTTGTTAGTCCATTTATGCAAGGTTACGCCGTTTTTTCGGCTGTAATCTTCCTTTTAGCTAGTAGTTTAGTCATCTATTTCTTTGAATGGCTGCTACTATGCTCTCAATTTTTAAAATTATGGAAGGCCTATCCGATATCAATGAAGGCCGCCAAAGTTTAATCTTTGATGGCAAGGTTCCTCTCTATTCTGCTTACGATTTCGTGTAGTGCCGTCTCTGTTGAGCGCCCTGTGAGGTATGCATGTTGGTTGGAACAAAGCTCCATTATGTTCACGGTGCTTTTTATGTACCCATCCACCAGGCGTTCCAGGGTTTTCGGCATGAAAGACGTTAAGCTGATAGGTCGGTAATCCGTTGCTTTGTAGTGGCTGGCTTTTGCCGGCTTCGGTATAAAAACTACTTTAGCTTCTCTCCAGTCCAAAGAAATATAGCCTTTGGATATGGAGGCTCTATATATTTTCACCAAAATCCGTATTATTGTGATGTCCGCTTTCATAAGCATGATCGGATACACTTTGTCGGTTCTTGGTGGTTTGAAAGATTCGAAAATATTAGTGGTTCAAATGTACTAATGGCCCAAAGGACCTTTTGTTTGCTTGCTATTTGTCACGTCATAGTTATATACATTATTATATATATAGTCACGTTGTTTACTTGTTCTGTCTTCTCATTCGTTGAGCCCGGAATGTGTTGGTTTAGTAGGAGCTTGAGACGTTCTATGCTATTTGTTGTCCACGATCCGTCCTCCTTTTGGAGCATCGTGTCCACATGTGGTTCTCTTTTCAGAGTCCTGCTTAGCCTAGATGTCTCGTTTCCTCCCTCAATATTGCTGCAAAAAAGATTCCAGGATTTCCTTTTCTCTCTTCTTACAGTTGTTTTAAAAATGTTCAGATTTTGCTTATAGTCGTCCCAATCCGTATCTCGGTTTTCTTTATAATCTTTGAGTATTTTTTCTGATTTCCTCCAGTTCTTTGTTCCACTAGCTTAACTTTTTTTGTTTGACGGTAGTGGTTGGACACATTTCACTGAAACTATCGACCAGTATACATGTGATGTATCTCACTTCAATGTCGATGTCCTTTCGACTTCTCAATGGGTTTGACTGGTGTGAACCTATATATCTTTTAGTAGCGTTGGTGTAGCCGTCCCAATCCGCTTTCCTAGGATTGCATTAGACCAATGGGGTCTTCTGGTCCGACAGGCTAGGTGAGTCACATACTCGCTAGCCGTTCAGGTCCTACAATGCCTCTGTTGTGATTAGAGTAACGTCAATCACTTCCGCTCTATTTTTCGTTATAAAGGTCGGTGTGTTACCCTTATTTGCTAAGCTGAGGTAAGTAGTTATTTAGTAATTGACTTACTGCTCACCTCTTTCGTTGCACTTGGTGCTTCCCCAGAGTTCGTGTTGCGCGTTCGCATCGCGTCCGATGATGGCCCGCTTCCCCCGTTTATGCTCCGGTAGGGTGCGGAATTCGGTATGCCGAGGCCAGCGTTACCTGCCCGGCATTTCCGTCGAACACTGCTGATGTAAGGTGCATGTTGCTGAACTGCGGTAGGAAAATTAAATTAATTTCCTTCCAACATATAATGCGGCTACGGATTTTATTTACCCCGCTTGTGGCAAAAATTTTAATATGTTTTGCACTGATTCCAAGTATCTTTCCATTAAGTTGGTAAGGCTCTTGTATCAGTGCTATGTCGGTGTTCCCATCTGCTAGATGTTTAAGCAGGTTGGCTGTTGCCGCCCTGCTTTGGTGCAGATTTGCTTGGGTCACCCGCATTGGTTTTTCTCTTTTGCTCCAAGGGCTCGGTCGCCTTAGCTTTGGCAGTCACCTGGGTGAAGCCAAAACTCAGTCGTCCGTTTTTGTCCCTTAGAAAGCTGACGTCTTCTCGCATGCCCAGTACCAGGACCATGCCTTTGTTGGCGACTTCTTTCTCCGCGAAAGGATGCCGCCTTTCCGTTTCATACCCCGTATTTTGTAGTCGAAGAGTCTTGAAGGCTTCCTGCGGTGTCTGCTCCGTTTCGGGTATAAATAGCTTGACGGTGCATAACCGCGGTACGTCCTTTATGGGGACGACTCTAAACTCCTCGTTCAGGGTGGTGTTTACATTGGTAACTGCAGTCTTTAGATATTCTAGAGACTGCTCGTTGCTACAGGTCAGATGGCCGGCTGTCGGTTTCATTCCTTTGAATGTTGGGATTTTTTCTGGTTTGTTGCGTAGGGGCTCGAAGAGGTCCTTCTTCAGGGCGGTTTGCAGCTTCGCGAGTTGATCCTCTTGGATCTTACCAGTTTCATTGAGGTAGTCTATCACCGCTACCGTTAGTGCATCGGTTGCGGCGTCTCAATAGGACTTTTTCGCCAGAGTTTGGGGTTCGGGGCTTACCCTCCGTTCCTTTTTACCAGTGCCTTGGTTGCCGTCGTCGGATCTCATCCACTTAGGTTCAGTGTTACCCTTTTCCTTTGCGGTTGGTGGTACAGCTTCCTTGGCAGCAGCAGCCAATTTCCTAGGTTTCCCTTGGATGGCGGCCGCTTTTTGGCTGGTGCCAGGGTTCGTTAGGATGCTCTTCTCCCCGATTGTGTTTTGACGCTTCAGTTTCCTTTGCGCCTTTCTTCTTAGCGTTTTGGCTGATGCTCCCGTCTTCCCAGTGGGTGCGGTAGCTGCCATTGCGCTTATTTTGTTGGACCCAGTAAGTAAAAGTGTCATGTCGCCTATATGGCGCCATTCGACCGTTAAGGGTTAATCTTTGTTTCTTGGCTTAGATGCGATGATACATTGCATTTCTGTTTCTGTGGGGGTTTATCGATTTTCCACCTTAGGGTTGTTTTTTTAACCTGCTTGTTGTCGAAGAAACCATCACAATTATCATTGTCCTTCCTCCATTTATCCCACTCCCCCTTTGATTGGGCTACAAGCCAACTTTTTGTTGGTAGAAGTGTTCGGGACGACTGTGGCGATGTCGAAGGGGTAAAAATTTTGCTCTGGCTTCAGCCACCTACGTCTATAGTAACCTATTTGGGTTCGGAGGTCTTCAAACTCCACGACTTTGTTTTCAAATTCCTTACTAATGTTCGTTTGTGTATCAGGTGTGTCAATGATGCATTTCTCAACCTTTTCCGCTTTACGGGAGAGCCGCTCATCCCCCGAAAAATCCAGAATAATCGAGGTTCTCGACGTCTTCCTTGCGGAGATTTTTTGTTTTGTTTTTTATGTCCCGTGCTTCAGTCATATCTGTGGCGATGACGGCAGTCATAGGCGTCTCAACTGTTTCGCTTTTCTCTACCGAGTGTTCGTCTCTCGCAGGTTACAAGAGTCTCTTCTTGTTCTCTTGCTGGTCGCTCCGGTAGGTGCATGGTTGTCCTGCCGCGCCCGAATGTGGTGAAAATTTGTGGTTGTACCAGACTTTCTGGATTTCGCCATTCCGTTTTCGAAAGTGACTGCTCCATCATTATAGCTACCATGATAGAACTCAAAAGTATCCTTCTTAACTTAAATACTGAATTATAATTAAAACTGATTAATTCACTGGTCAATGATTGGTCTAAATTTTCACAGTACAATTAGTATCATTGGTCAAACTTTGTTCCGCTGTTTCACTCTGCATTTCATGAAATGTGAATTAAATGGCAGATATGAGGCGTTTTCAATTGTTCACTGTTTATTCCCTTACCACAGAATGAAGTCATTTTACAAGATCATGGCATCTGTGGTATTTTATTAAGAAAATTTATTACCCCATCGATTTACGTTTGTTGTTTTGGTTCCACAGCGCTGGAAAATTGAAGCAAAACGTATGAAAATTGATATCATATTTGATGCCATTGAACTAGAAACTGTTCGAATTGCTTCAATTAATGGCTGATTGTTTCAAATCGACTTGAGTTTGAGATAATTTGTTAAATCGTTTAAATTTTCCGATTATCCATGCCTTGCACTTCGATTAAATGCTTCAGAATGGTAGAACATCCTAGGATTGGCTTGAAGGCAGTAGTTGATACCTTCAGCGATTTTACAAGCCGCGAACAGACGCCTAAATCTGTTAATTGCAGCCAGTGGAATCACATTGAACGGGAATATCGCGCATAGTATTACATGTGGTCAAAACAAAATATTTGTTCACTCACCAGTCGTCGTCCTATCTAAGAATAAGTCCGTTGGCACGTACAGCAAAACACAGCCCAAAGGCCTATTTAATATTTTTAGAACAAGTTAATTTCGCCAAACAAAACACTTGTCTTGCTATTTTCGCGAATTTCTCAAGATTTCTTTTCGTAATAAATCTGCAGAATTATCGCAACATGTAGAATGGAAATGCGATAAAATGAGGCTCATATTTTGCATTTTGCAATTAGTTTAAAATTTATGTGGGCCGCAAGTTTGATTTACAGAATGACTGGATAATTGGATTATTTAACGTTTACAGATAGTATTTTATTAATGCTAATCGATGGCTGTAAAATTTAAATTAAGCAAAATTAATTGATGCAAATAACAAACATTGATTTTTTGGTGCTTGGAACTCTCTCCTAACTGGCACCTTCCAATCGTTCATAATTGATGAGGAAGCCAGAAAAATTCGATCTAGATAAAATTTTTATTAATGCCATGCTGCACTTCCTACTGAGGTAACATAAGGCATACATTCCAGAGCGTTGATTCAATTAGTGCATTTAAGATGTTATCTCTCCTCCCCAATGGAGCATAGAAAATCATTGGCCTGTGAAAACACTGAAAAGCAAACATCATGGTTTGGTCGAAACGATAGAGAAATATTTCAGCCAGCAGCCTGAGACCAAGT